>OX940960.1:37028915-38468442 GCA_954870475.1 Euphrasia confusa
AATAAACAAAAAATAATTTGAACCAATAATTTTAAATATATAATATAGTTAATGTCACAATATTTTTAATATTTTTAAAATAACATTTAATAATTTATAAATATTATTATTATTTTTATTAAAAAATCAGTTCAGTTCAGTTCAGATCGCTTCAGTTCAGTTCAGTTCAAATCAGATCAGATCGCTTCAATTCAGTTCAGCCGGTTTCAGTCCAAAAGAACAGTCCAAAAGAACAGTCCTAAATATAAATGGCTGTGACCCTACATTCACCTAGCTAATGCAGAAAAAACCCCAGTATATACTACAGTAAATAATTGATTTGCATTGGAATGGGGAATTTATAACACGGGCGGAGTCACTCACTAGTCACTACAATTGATCGGTGTTAATCATACTGAATAAATGCAATCAGAAGAAAGATATTCAAACAAAACAGAGTTAAATTCCTCATCAGGATCGACCTTTATAATCTTCACTTCGCTCGACGAAGACGATCCGCAAACCGCATTATTTGTCTCGACGCAGCTTGCAGGGACGTCGGGGCTTCTAGATGAGCCGCACTGATCGGACATTAATGTTACATTCAGACGAGTAGTACTATTCATGTTCGTAATCCTTCGTTTCTTGTAGTTGGCCTTGAAGTAGGATTGCCTTAACCTCTTCGTCTGGACTTCTAATTCCATGTCCGGCAACTCTTCCATCAGCTTCTTCTCTCGCTCCAATATCGCAATCGCCTCCGCCCGTTTTCGATCCCCTCCCTCGCCCTCTCCCATTTTCTGTCCAAATTAATTAACACAACATATTCTGGATTATTTAATTAAGTTTATGAACTGCTAATTAACAGCTAGCACAGTACAATCCGCATAACAAACTCGTACAACACCTAGAGAATATAATGACAGGTGTAGAGCCAGGATTGGTCACTGACACAGGGAACAAATAAACATTTTCAGTGCCAAATTTTTTTCTGACATGCAGAGAATAAATCGACGGTGCAGATTCATTTGATCGTGCGTCTGAGATTAAATTAACAATAACCTGGACATTGTTGATTAGGGTTTGGAGGCTCTTGAACTTCCGGTGAGGCCACCGGCGGATTCCGACCTCTCTGCACCGTTTCTTCAGCAGCGTCAGCCCCACGTTCAGTTCTTCCGCCGCTTGCTTTATCGGCATGGTGAAGTACTCGGAAATCTTTTTTCTCGACAAATAAATTCTCGAATTACTGACCACCTCGATTTTGGGGGATTTTTTCGAATCCCGCAGATCGTCCGCCGTCGTCTGATTCTCGTCTCCGCCGCCGGCGGCCGTTTGACCGAACTCCGACCGCTCCTGATTTTGAACCCCGAAACTATCGATGATTTCGTTTTTGACCCCGAAGCGAACGTCGTCTCCGCCGCAATCGAAGAAAACCGCCTCTGCCGGTTGCAGGTTGATATCAGTAAAAAAAAAAAGCACGGTGAAATTGATAACATGATTAATTAATTAATTAATTAAATTACCAGGCGGAATGGGAGCGGTGAAAATGGGCTCAGTGAGAAACATGTTCAAACAGGAAACGGGAGAAAAGTAACCGAGCTCGGGCAGTAAATCTTGGTCCCATGGGGCGGGTGGGAAAGCGAGAAAATCTGGATAATGGAAGTCTTCTTCTTTGGGTATTACGAATTGTCGATCGGAATCCGGCCAACCCATTTTCACATAGTGATGCGTTTCCATGGCTGTGAGTATTTACAGGGATGAGGGAGGAGAGGAAGGGACATTATATATGGTGACGACGACCGACGGTAAAAAGGAATAAAATGGGGGAGTGGTAATTATGGTGATTTTAATGCTCTGTGGATCGTGCGCCGTCGCATGAATTAAAGCCTCCGTGTGTATGTATATGTATATTGGTTGTATGTATAATCATCATGTGTCAGTTTGTGTACTGCGGAGAGATTATGATGAGTGATGATGATAAGGTTAACGCATAATTAGATTAATTGGAACTCGTATTAATTCTTGATATTTGTTGAGTTCGTGCTAATTATGATTATTATTGTAGATTCGTTTAGTATGCGCTCTAATTTTGAATTATTATTATATTTTAAAATTAAAATTTATTAATAAATAACAACTAAATATATTAAGAAATCAATGCGATGTACACTTTTCATAAAAAAAATCCAATTTGATGTAAATATATTTATTTTTATTTTAAATATTTATATATTAATTTTAGTATTAATATTGTATTTCAATATATCGAACATGTATTATTATCGACTTTAAATTTCAATTAACCTAATCGGCCGTTTGCTTTTGCCGTAAATAAATTAGTTGCGTACAAATAAGTTACTACAAGTACAAGGTTAAAAATTACTGTAGTAATTATTAAACGGTGTGAATTGGCAGCTTATTGTACTGTAAATGACTAGGTAGTAGTAGACTAGTAGTACGTGGTGGGGTTGCATCATTAGTTTCGTAATTAAAAATTAACCGAATAAATCAGATGAACACATAGTAAAATTTAATTAAAGATCGGTAACAGCACTGTTATTAATTTTCTGTTTTATTCAATGTATGTAACGCCAGAAATATTTTTTCCAAAAAAACTAAATAACAATATATATATATATATATATACACACACATATACTTCGGCTTGTTAATTTGGTGTAAGGAACTGAAATACAGATTTTCCGGCGAGGCTTGCCACCCACAAAAACTAACAGGCGAAAAACCCTTATTGTCCCCTGTAGAGGATCAAATTTACCTCATGTGTCATGAACTATTTACTTGTCATAATACTTCTCTGTTTCTCACTATCATATAGTGAGTAATAATTAATTTCAATTTGAACAAAATAGATCATCCCCAAATAGATAAAACTGAAACAAGTAAGCTGCAGAGTTTTGCAAGTTCTAATGAGAGAAGCTCAAATCAAAACCACACAAAAACTTGATTTAACATTTTATTTTATTTTGATTTCATCTCCCTCCTCCCCTGCCACGCCCACGCCCTCGTCCACGGCCACCTCCTTTACCACGCAGTGCCTTATTGACATCGTGCTTGATCTGCATGTTCTCCGGCAATGGCAGTACATGGTCTACACACTTTCTGAAGCTGAAGTCATCATCAGATTCATCCTCTCTCGTGAGGAAAAAGCAACGGCTCTTATACTGGGGATGGAAACGGACTTGGAAGGCTTTGACCCCACTGCCAATCTTTTTATCCGCCTCCAAATGACCTTTCTTGAGAAGCTCAAGCAACATCAAGTGCTCGTACTGATTCAACAAAGCACATTAAACAAGAGACAAGTAAGCATGTATACTAGATTACAAATTCCTAATTAAATATCAACTCTCAACGAAAAAGCGTACACAGAGTCACATTTATCCCGAAAGACAGAATATAAAATTGGCACAAGCAATGTCAACAGGATTTATATTAAAGCTCCGAGGCCATACATGTTATTGAAATGCGAAAAAAGAGACTTTTCATAGCTTATATCTTTTGGGACAAGAAAGCGGGATCGGATAGGTATACGAAATGAAAATTCGGTAAGATTTTGAGGCCAGCCATTACAATGAAGGTAAGTTCTCTGTATCCCTACCAAGTGCTAAGAATCTTCATGAGTTCAATAATAATCTTTAAATTCAAAAAAAAAAAAAAAAACCCAGTATATGATATACTACAATTAAACAGTAATAAAAAAAATCATCTTCATACAGCAAAATGTATGTAATTAATCAACCAATATCACATAAATTCAGTAAAAAACGTACCTTATTGAGATCGAGATTTGTAGGCCAAGTGTGAAGAAGCTTGTAGAAGTAGTCAAATATCTCGACGGACGACCCAAACGTCTTCGGGCCGACTGTAGCCCGACCCGACTCCTCCTCGGTTTTTGCCTTTTTCTCCCCGTTCTCATCCGGCCCATCGTCTCCCTCCCTGGCGCGCTTCGAGCCGCCGTTTTCAGGAACCTCCGTCGGGGCCGTATCGGCGACGGCTTCGTGCTCCATCGGGACCTCTGGATTCGCCTCGTCCGCCATAGCAATTCACTAAAGCCCTAATTTTTTAATAGGTTTTAAAACCCTTGTGCCTGATTTCACAATTTAACAGTTTATTTTTCCCTCTCTCCCCCACTCGGCCACTATCTCCCCCTCAATAATTTTACGTGGGCCTCTTGATGGGCTTAGAGGAACGAGCCCATACTCACATAGGCCTTTCAAGAGATATACCAGTACACACCTATTGGGCCCATTCAATTTATTCGACAATAACATGACTCTGTTCTACGATTTTCTCGTACACACTAATAATTTGGAGGTATTTTCTAAAACCATATAATCGAACAACTGTGAAATAGTCTTTTCATTTAAATCTGCAATTCTTGTAATTGATAGTAAACACTAAACAACATTTATTCAGAACGGTGCTTGGAATTGTACAACAAGCAAGGGAACTTCAATTGCTTCTTGTATCAGTTTTCAACTACAGGATCATATTTTACACTTGTTCATCAGGATGATGTATAAATATATATAGAGAATTTAATCTATTCAGTTCAAAAACTAAAATACCCTCCAAACCAAAACAGAGCTAAGAAAGTTGTTCTGAAAAACTACATTCTCCTTTTGTTTGTTTGTTGTTTTCAGAACAAATGAGCAGTTTCTCCCAAGGCCATCTCCATGAAGTTCCCATCCTGCCCTTGGGCAGCTGCATCATCGAACAGCCACTTCTCCAACATACTAAAGGGCATTTGCGACATATCCGAATCAAGCAGCTTGCTCTCATATTGCTCATCCTGGAAACCGGGGGTCAAGTTCGCGGCTTGACCTTCATTTGACACCTCCGAACACGAGTGGAAGCTCCCGCCGACGAACGTCACATTACTAATTTGCCCCTCGCTGGGGCTAGAAGTTATCAGCCCCACCGAACAAGGCTGGCTCGTACTCATCGGCACTTGATTAACATTCGTCGGTTTTTTAGCCCACTTTTCGAGCAAACGAGCGATGTTGTCAGCGCTCGACGCGTACGAGGATGCTTGGATCGGCGCGGGATCAGACGACGGTTTGTGGAGGGAGAGAGCTTCGCACAAGGCCTGTTTGGCCGTTTGGATGTCGGTTTGAAGCCGCCTTTCCCACCTGCCCTTGGAGCCCGATTGTGAATCGTGTGTGGGGCTTTCGACTGACGAAGACGTTTCATCACCCTGCCCGTGAATCTTGGGCAGCAGCTTCTTCTTCAAGTGAGTGTTCCAATAGTTCTTGACGTCGTTGTCTGTCCTCTGGGGAAGATATGATGCTATAGCAGCCCATCTTCAAAATTATGTAAATACAATAAAGATTCGATTTTTCTTTTTTAATTAGGCCTAATTAAAGTTTTAAATTAAAGTTATATACCTATTGCCGAGAAGGGCTTGGAGGTGGATGATTGTCTTGTCCTCGTCGCGGGTGAAATCGCCGCGCTTTATCCCGGGCCTGAGGTAATTAGTCCACCGGAGCCGGCAACTCTTGCTGCACCTCATCAACCCTGAAATTAAAGATGATGATCAATATTATTATATATTAAGTAGTTTCTAATTATAACATTCAATAAGTAGACCTAGCTGCAAGCTCACCAGTGTTAGAAGGGACGGCTCTCCAATTAGAAGGGCCGTGTTGTTGAATGTAAGAAACTAAGATTATATCTTCTTCCGGAGTCCATGGCCCTTTCTTCAACCCTACAACTTTTTCAGAACTAGCTGATGCTGCTGGTGGTCTTCCCATTTCACTCTGTGTCGATCTATTTGTGTGTGTGTGAAATAGCAGAGAGGGGGAAATCAGGGATTTTTTTTAAGTGTTCTGACTTCAGAGGGCCTGATATATAGACAAGAGATTTATTTTTTGATTTTTTTATTTTATTTATTTATTATTATTGCTTAAAAAAAAGTGAATATTTAGAAGAAAAAGGGTAAAAAGCAAGAGTCAAAATAAGACAGCAAACAGCATTTACTCTATGGCTTGGAAGCTTGTACAAAAGTCAGCTGCATGCCTTCACACACACAGCGCGTGGCAATCAATGAGCCTCTTCAATTTTGCCCTAAATTATTCATGTTTTGTACCAACCATCTTTTATATTTATATATAATTACTGTATATATTTGAAAATTTTAAGAATAATATACTGTAATAATTATATACATTTGCTATTTTTATGATCCGAATCAACATTTTTTTTTGTTGTTGTGTGTGTGTGTGGTATATTGGGTATGAATTTCCTTAGTTTTATGTCAAAAGAATTGAGGGGTAGTAATTCAAACATTAATTATCTGGGGGTGTTGTTGACTTTTGGAGGTTGACGAAGTAATAATTCTCAAAAAAGTCTACTCCAATTTCCAAAAGTTTTTAAATGCTAACCCTAAAGAAGATAAAAATTTGTGTAGAATTGAGAGTGTGTTGAGTGTGATTGTATGTTTAGAAAATAGAGACTTCTCGAGATTTCATCCTAAAATTGATGACCAAAGAAGACACTCTCTAAATTTAAGTAGAGCATTTTTTTTTAACTTAGCATGATTCAAGGTGAAACAAGTAAACTTGATAATGTGATCTTACCTCATCTATTTATTTTTAGGGACAATTTGGATAAGGGGTAATTAGTATAGTTTGTTTATAATTCAAGAAACTAATTTATTTTAATTATAATTTAGGGGATCCATACCTAAATTACCATTTTATTTTAAATTATTAAATTAAAAAAACAAGAATTACGCAACTCCTTTATTGTTTTAAAAAATGAAATATTAAATTCTCAAACTAAAAAACAAAATTACACAAATTAAAAACAAAATTACACTTACACACAATCCTCAACATTCAGATGTTAAAAAAACTAAATTTTAAAATTTTAAATTAAAAAACAAAATTATAATTTTTGTTTTAAACTTAATATTAAATTATCAAATTAAAAAAAAAATTACATACAATCATAAACATATGGTAAAAAAAACTGAATATTAAATTAATTTATTAATTATAATTGTTAAGTTTTTATCATAAGGTAATAGTCTTTTTATAATTAAAAAATTACCCTTCACTATAATTAAAAACATTTTAACATCCTATTTTTTCACAAACTTAAAATTATAAAATTCTTTTTTTTAAACAAAAAAATATGGAGTGCTTTGATAATTTGTAAAACAAGTATACCTCTTTTCTCAATAATACCTTATTTTTATAATCTTTGCAAATAATAAATATATTGTTGTATACGGATAACACAATATGAGTGGCGCTGTACTTTATTTCATGAAATAATTACCTAAATATATATGTCAAACGTACAAATTTTAGCCAATTAATATATAGACCTCGATGTTGGCTCGAACCCTATAACAAAATTGACCGATCAAAAGGCCTGGCCTACGACGGACTTGACGTCATTGGATATTTATAAATTATTTAGGCTTGTGTTTATCATTTATTGGAATTTCTAAGTACAATATTGAAAACAACAAATTTACTTATTTTAAATTGAAAATATATAATTTTAATTTGTATTAGGAGCGATTTTTTTTTATGCTCATTGTTTTTTTATAATTAAATTTCTCACACCAGTGAAAAGTAGTATCTAAATCTCAAATATAAGTAGTAGAATCTTATCACTTTTACAAACTTTTTGAAGTACTCTCTCCGTCTCATAAGTGTTTGTCACGCTGGTCAACTGTTTTCTTGTTTGACCGTCGATTACTTATGATAAAAAAGTAATTAATTCAGATGAAATCTTTTTGATTTACAAACTTTTTGAAGTATTATTGATCCAACTTTAACATTGTATTAGAGCAGACCCAATATGATGTAAGTGTCACAGTCGATAGATTTTTTTAACACAAGTAATTAATTCTCATGAAATTTTTGTCTTATTCGTGAAAGACCGAAAATGTTAGACATATTCCACATCAATTGAAATAATTTAGGACAAATAATTTTGATTTAATTACTTATGAGGAAAGTGTTAGATATATCTCACATATCATCGATCGAAAGAAGAACATTAGCCAAATTTACAAAGAAGCGAGACAGTACTTTGTACAAAAATGAATGTTACATATATCCCATATCGATTGAAAAAAAAAATACTTGACAATTTTACAAATGAGCAAAAGGAGTACTTGGGAACATAATCACACTATTTGGCAAGTTTACAAATGAGCCAGATGAGTACTTATTCGTAAAGAGAGTGTTAGATATATCTCATTAATCTCGGATAAATAAGTTTGAGCAAATTTACAAATGAAATCTTGCTCAAAGTTACTTACTCAACTAGTCGTTTGAGGACTAAAAAATTATTTATTTTTTTCAAAATGAAAAAATATAAGGGACTAACGAATTATTTATTTTTCTCAAAATGAAAAAATGTAAGAAAAAATATACTTATTTTTCGAAAATTATTGATTATTAAAAGTTATTCAAATTTATTAAAAATAATATACTTCTTTCATTTTGAATTAATGATCACATTTTTTTTTACAAATTAAAAAGAAGATTTAACTAATAATTTGAGACGGAAATAAATGTGTATAATATTATGAAATGGAGTTCAGATTCAAGTGATTATCACTAGGCACACTTCTATGATTGATGTTCTTGATGTCACCTAATACATTATACAATGAATTATCTTGGACCATTTATTTGAAGGGACTCACATATACTTAATGAACCCAAAACTTAAATTTCATTTTCCAAATTTTCAAAGCGGTAGGACCCTAATTTGGTCCATGATGAAAATACCATAGAGGAGTGTACTATATATAAAATGGCTAGTAATTAATACTATTTTCGTCACATACTTAGTATGGACATGGAGTTTAAAAAATAATAATATTAGATTGTTATTGATAAAATTAAAAAGGTATTGTGATCTTTTTTTTATAAGGAGGAGTGACGAGAAATTATTTCCCCCCGATGTGCTCGAGTAGCAGACATATGTGGGAGAGTCTCCCCGATGTGCTCGAGTAGCAGACATATGTGGGAGAGAGCCAACGAGTCTCACCCCAAGACAAACCTTCATAATATTTCAATTAAAATTTGCCTCACTCGAGGTTCGAACTCTGCGTTGTTGAGGAATTACACCGACATCACCACAGGCCTTACCATTCTGTTATTCCACTGGGAGCATTTTGTGGTTTTTTTTTAGTAAAAATAACCTTTGTTGGGTAAATTTAATGATATTTTAATAATATTATATTTTTTTAAGAGTATAAAATATAAGAATAATTTTTTTTTTTAAATGTGACAACTATATGACTTCTAAAGAAAAAAGTGCGACAACTTCTACGTAACAGAACTAATAAACGCACCACATGGGAATCATGTGGTACACCACGTCGCACTTCTCTATCACATAATAGACACGCAGTGATTGTTGCTCTGTACATACCAAGCAAATAAAATACAAATTTCATTATCAAATTAGGCTAATTATGCTTCACTCAAAGCCTAATAATGAATCTAGCTAGTCATCTTCACGTATGTAATTAAATCAGACAAGCATACATACTCATTCATAATCGAAGTAATGAAGAGAAACGATAACACTGAAATGTTCAAATTTTAGAATTGATTAAATATATTGTAATAATCCCCGTAAGGGCCGTAACAAGACGAATAACGTTTACAAATCGCTTGATTACATATTTTTGAGGGATGATTTTTATATACTCCATTTGTTACAAATTAATTATTATTCTTAATTCATTTGTAAATTAAAAATATATTAATGTACGTAATATTACATATTATGCTTTCGAACAGACCCACAATAGAAATTAATTAGACGATGCCTTGAGAAATAAATATATTTTTTAGTTGTGTTATTAGGCTGGCTGGATAAACAAAATGATTGTAGATAATGATTGAAATATATACTAAAATAAGTAAAATAAGTCTATGTCCTGAAAGAATGAGAGTGTAATTTAACAAAAAACAAAAACAATTACAATTGAATTGTTTGAATTTGAGATTTTATTAATTAAGCTTCTTTCTGACATTTGCCCAAATTAAATATCGTTTGAATTACGTGATAAAATTAAATAATTAATTCTATCTTATTCTTACTTACTGTTAATTTATTTTTAAATTAATCAAAAATGGAAATTAATATTTTTATTTTAGAAAAGTGAATTTTCGCACTGCACCTTTCCAATCCCTTTGAAACAACACGCAATTGACAAGTGTCGGATAAAGTAGTCCCACAAATGGACAAATGATTGAATTGAATTGATGATGATGGGATCATGACGGTGTTGACTTTGTCAACAACAAAATATTAAATTTGGACAACAAAAGGAAGCTGAGGTGTGTATAAAAAACAAAACAATTAAAAGAATAAAATAAAGTCAAAAGCTTAAGAGGCGATCGACGTGTACGTTCCTTTCCATGAAATATATGATCTGCTGCCGCCGTTCACGGTGGCCAGCCGGCCACCTCTCATGTTCACGGTTGAGTGGCAATGTGGTCCATCAACAATTGAAACAATAAATAGTCCCCCATTTTGTATTTATGAGTTACCCTTTTTTTAATACAAATTTTGTTATAATTAGTCGGTCTATCATAAACACGAGCACAAAGACCATAAGAACGAATATAAAACCGAAGAACAACCATAATGGAGGAGACGACAAAATTTTGAGCAAACAATCGTTGACGTTCTTAAGTTTATCGCTCTATTACTATGAACTTAAATGGAATGAAAGAGAGATCAACACAACGATGTAGTCGCTTTTGTTTTTAAGCTTAATATATAATATGATACAATAATTGTACGAATTAGGGCACAAGAGTCAAATATTACTGCCCCACGAAACAAATCCCTTCACACACAAACAAGAACTAAGCACGGTCACATGCTATATATGATCGGTGTAGTTGAACTGACGAAAGAATTTAGACAAAATAATACGACTACCAAACAATTTTTTCTAAAGCGTAATTTTATGTTTTTGTGGGTGAACTTTCTAAGGATTTTTGTTGCTGTTCTTTTTTGTGGTTGATGTTAGTTATGGAAGTACATAAGGTTAGAGTGTTAGACATCAAGATCAGAATGGTCACATTCACATTAAAAACCTAAATGGAGAAGCTTCACATCAAGATTTATATAAACAGCTGTCTGATCGATGATGTGATTCACAACTTTATTCGCATGCTCACAAATGCACCAAATTATTATGAAGTTCTATCAAATCTAAAAGGAAAGATCAAAATATCAAATAAAGATCAAAAAAAATTTATCAAATCTAAAAGGAAAGATCAAAATACAAATAAAAATCAAACAAACTTAAAAAAACTTAAAGAGCACCAAATTATTATAAAGTTCTATCAAATCTACAAAGAAAGATCAAAATATCACATAAAGTTCAAACAAACTTTATCAAATCTAAAAGGAAAGATCAAAAAAACTTAAAAAAAAAAATAATGTCAAGAGTGGGATTTGAACCCACGCCCTTTCGGACCAATACCTGAAACTGGCGCCTTAGACCGCTCGGCCATCTTGACTAGATGTTATAAAAGGAAGTTGTGTATATATATATATATATTACGTAATGTCATCATCAACTTTTATGTGAAAAGAGGAAGAAATTATGCTTGGTTAATATATCTAATATATTCATATTTTTTGAATACGAATATTATGGAAATCAAAAATATTTTTATTATGTTGGTAAAAAATGTAATGGTAATTTTGTGTTTTAAAGTGGAAAATAAAAATAATTATGAGTAGATGTTAAAAAAGTAAGTAAAAAAATAAAAGTTAATTAAATTTTAAAATAAAAAAATAAGTATAATTTTTTAGCATCAAAATACATATGTAGAATAATTTAAAAATAAAAATGTAAAGTAATTAATTAATGTTTTCTTTTACTAAAAACTAAGCCATTATTAGTGATAAAGTATTTATCCTATTCTATTTACAAGTAAATTAAAAAATTGATTTCATTAACAAAGACAACTTTTTTTTCATATTTAAAAAATATTAAATTTTTTATTTTGAAAATCTTAATTAAATATTAAATGAAATTATTTAAATAATTTTAATTAATATTAAAAAAAACACACAAATTTAATTTACACTGAAAATTTTCAAAACAACGTTTAAAATGAAAATAATGTGAAAGATAGTAATTTTAATAAGAGTACAATTAAATTGAAGGATTTAATGATTTTATTAAAAATTGAGAATTGTGTGTAATGAACAGTTCAGAGCAATTCTTGAGTTCATTCTTGAGCAGCTGCAGAACCCTCAAATCCCTCCAAATATTTCAGGCCCGAGCCGCCAAAACCGGCCTCGACTCGGACCCTCTCGTCACCGGAAAGTTAATCCTCCACTGCGCCGTTCACCTCTCCGACAGCCTCGACTATGCTCGCCACATCCTCCTCCGCACCCCGAACGCCGACCCCTTCATGTACAACGCCCTCATTCGCGGCTTCTCAGATTCGGAGTCGCCCCGGAACTCCATCTCCACTTTCTCTCTCATGCTCAGGAATCTCGATTCCCCGGCGGCCGACAGTTTCTCGTTGGCATTCGCGCTTAAATCCGCCGCGAACATGCGGTGCTTGGGAACAGGGGTTCAGCTCCATTGCCAGGCCGTGGCGCGCGGGCTCAGCACCCATCTCTTCGTGGGCACCACGTTGATCAGCGTGTACGCGGAGTGCGGGCGTGCTGGGTTCGCCGAGAAGGTGTTCGACGAAATGCCGGAACCAAATGTCGTGACGTGGAATGCGTTGGTGACGGCTTTCTTCAGGAGTGGCGACGTGAAAGGTGCTGAGAGAGTGTTCGACGAAATGCCTGCAAAGAACTTGGCTTCCCATAACTTGATGCTCGCCGGGTATGCTAAACTTGGGGAGTTTGAGTTGGCGAAGAAGGTGTTTGAGGAAATGCCGATGAGAGATGAGGTATCTTGGAGCACGATGATTGCGGGGTTCGCACAACACGAGTCTTTTGACGAGGCGTTTGGGTATTTCAGGGAGTTGCTTAGGGTCGGGACGAGGCCCAATGAGGTGAGCTTGACGGGCGTTTTATCTGCTTGCGCGCATTCTGGGGCTTTAGAGTTCGCTAAGATATTGCATGGTTTTATCGAGAAAGTTGGGTTATTTTGGATTACTCCGGTAAATAATGCGCTTATAGATACTTACTCCAAATGCGGGAGTATAGATATGGCCCGATTGGTATTTCAGTCAATGCCAGGGCAAAAAAATATCGTTTCTTGGACATCGATGATTGTGGGCTTGGCCATGCAAGGTTATGGCGAAGAGGCACTCTGTCTTTTTAACGAGATGGAAAAAGTCGGGACGAACCCGGATGGCATTTCATTCATTGCAATCCTTTACGCGTGTAGTCATGCTGGTTTGGTTGAAGAAGGATGCCAAGTGTTCGATAAAATGACCAAAGTGTACGGAATCAACCCCGAAATCGAACACTATGGATGTATGGTTGATTTATACGGAAGAGCTGGTCGGTTATTGGAAGCGTACGACTTTATAACTCGGATGCCGATTTCGCCCAATGCTGTTATCTGGCGGACACTGCTCGGGGCTTGTGGCTTTTACGGAAATTTAAATTTGGCTGAGCTTGTGAAAAATAAGCTCACGGAGTTGGACCCGAACAATTCGGGTGACCATGTTTTACTGTCGAATATTTATGCAGTTGCTGGGAAATGGATAGATGTTGCAACAGTGAGACGATCAATGACTGATCTTAATCTGATCAAAACTCCCGGATGGAGCATGATCGAAGTGGATAAGGTCATGTACACTTTTGTAGCTGGCGCCAAAGAAGATGACATCACAAAAGAGGCTTACGAGAAGCTGAAGGATATAATGTTGAGGATTAGATTTGAAGGAGGTTATGTTCCCGAATTAGTCGGTGTTTTGCACGATATTGAAGAGGAAGAGAAGGAGGATTCGATTATTTCACACAGCGAGAAGTTGGCTATTGCTTTTGGGATGGCGAGATCGGGCAAGGGCGGTGCGATGAGAATCGTGAAAAATTTGAGGGTTTGCAAAGATTGTCATAATGTGATGAAATTGATCTCTAAGGTTTATGGTTTGGAGATTATGCTGAGAGATAGAAGCAGGTTTCATGCGTTCAAGAACGGGGCTTGCTCTTGCAGAGATTACTGGTGATGAAGGAAAACGAGATCTATAGGCGAGAATCTTATGGGTAAACCGTGACCTAGAGGTTCAGAAAGTGAGAACTTTTGATCATTTTTATAGGAAATTTAAGTTAGAAACTTTACTCCGAATGTAAAAAAATACAGTTTGTGTGTATTGGAAATTCAATCCTACTTACCAAGTACAAGTAGTTGATTGATTAATTGTAATAATACAGCTTTCCAAATATGTTAAATAAATAAAAAACCGTTGCAAAGTTGATGTAAAGGCCCATTAGCTCAGCTGGTTAGAGCGTCGTGCTAATAACGCGAAGGTCGCAGGTTCGAGACCTGCATGGGCCAATTTGTTTTTTAACTACAGAAGTATTATTTCTTTAATGGAACACCAAATTTACAAGTTTTGGTTAACCAAAAATTCATTTTGATTTTTTGGTAAACCGGACCAATTTTCCGACCCTAAAAACCAATTATTTAGATGCTACTTCTTGCTTGAGCACTAAACTAGAACTATGAAGTATTTTTTAAGAGAACACCAAATTCAAACCGGACCGATTTTTTAACTACCGTCTACCGAGTATTCTTTAATGGAACACCAAATTTATGATATTTGGTTAACCAAAAATTTCATCTCGAGTGTTTGGTAAACTGAATTTATTTTTCTACCCTAAAAATCGATTATTTAGATGTTACTCCTAGAGCACTAAACCAGAACTACGAAGTATGGGAACACCAAATTTACAATATTTGGTTAACCAAAAATTTCATTTTGATCTTTTGGTAAATAGAATCGATTTTCCCACCTTAAAAACCGGTTATTTAGGGTTATTTAGATATCACTTCTGAAGCTCTAAATAAAGTGGTATATTAATAGTAAATGTATACATCATACATATCAAGTATGCAATATTATGTACATTATGTATTTATTTCACCGCATAAATAAACCCTGCTAAAAACCTATCATTTTCACACACCAAGTGCTCCTTTCTTTCCCTGTTTACTTTTCTTAGTGTGGCTTCCACCAACTAAATGGGCCACTCACAAATTCTAGTAATAAATCTTCAAACAACAAAAACATTCTTCACATTCACAAAACAAATCAAAATGGACCCTAACTTTTCTCCACAACCTTTCTTCATACTCCTACTACTCCTTATTACCACCACCGTCCTCGTCGTGGCGGCCTCGAACGATACTTCTGCCTCGGCCATGTCGTGCAAAGGTTCGATCGAGGAGTGCGATCGAGACTCGGAGATGATGGACTCGGAAGCAAGCAGAAGATTCCTCCTCCCACAGATGAGATACATCACTCCGGGCACTATGAAAAGGGATCAGCCCGTGTGCAACGGGGTGGCACCCGGCGATCCATACACGAGCGGCGGCCGCTGCTTGCCGGAGAGGTCTAACCCTTACCACAGGGGTTGTTCTAGATACTATCGTTGCAAGTCCGATGAGTGATCGATTATCCAAAGAGTATATATATATATATACTTTCATCACCAGCTTATAACTAGTTAATTGGTTGTGCGAGTGTTCTTTTAATTATGTGCTAGTGTATGTATGTCAAAGATTAATACTATATGAAATACAGTAAGTGTTTTTATAGTATGTTTTATATATGGTCCTGATTAAAAAAATAAAATCCATTCACATTAATTCTAGAAACCGAACATAGGAGTTGTTTTGGTTTGTGTACTTAATTTTTTACCAAGTCAAACTCATTAATCACGAGTATTTCTGGTGTATTTTTGTTAAGTACGAACTTGTGTAACATCACATCATTTGATATAATTACACAAAACTCGATCAAAATATATAGTCCACGCAAAACTCAATTAGTCAATATAAATTAATTACACAAAACTCGATCAATCAGAAGTGGATACTTAATATTAGTAAAACTTCTCAAAATAAGCACGATTATTGAACAAACAAAACGACCCATAAATAACAATTCACCCCATTACAATTATTAAAAAGTACTCGAGACGACCCATGATTAAGTAACAATTCACTCCGTTTGAAAAAAAAAAAAAGACGGTCGGTCGTTCGAATGATCGCATTGTCAACTTTGTTTGCATGCAGACGACTGATATCCTAATGATCCATTGTCAATTGTTTAAGACTTTCTGTGTAATAAACAATAATCAATCACGATATTAATTTTCAACCCGCCACACTTATTAAATCCCTTATTTAGAAGTTGATTTTGAATCAAATGAATTAAATTAATGATGAGAGGCTACTGAGTTTTGCACTCATTATTTGAATGAATTGTGTGTCATATTTTTCGGACATAAAGTTTCACCTAATGTCAAGATTAATTACTGGTACTCGAATATGTAAGACAAATACAATAGAAGTGCTCAATTTTATAATGTAAAGTAGTATACTTTATTAAAGCAAAACAAAATGATATTTCAATATTAATTATGTCAATTTGAAGATAAATATTAGTACTCATATAAAGGTACAAATTATTAGTATTATTTATCATTTTGCACTACTATGGAACGTTGTGATAACACAAACTATATAGTAGTAGTATATAAATCCTACTCAGAGAAACAGGGCCGACACTTCATCCTCGTGCCCCCAAATTCTCAAAAGCCGAAAACTAAGCGTGTAATTATCACCATCATTAAAACTGAATATTCGACAGTGAAGTAGAGAGCGAAGACGAAGAATGTCCCTTTCGGTGTCTATAGCTTCTCGATCGGGAGGTGCTGTTGGCCAACTTTTGAGGATTGGAAGTGGACATGAACCTACTCGACTGGCTCCTACTAAACTTCTTCTTCTCAACTCTCCTGTCTTCAGCCCTAACATGTCGCACCTTTGTCTCGTTCAAACTCGCCGGGAGAACACAATTGCAGAAAAGACCTTCAAAATATTGTCACCCAAATAAAATTCACTTGATACATTATACGAAAAAAGCACTCGGAATTTTAGCGAGATCATCATTTGCATGATCATGATTTCCTCCATTCCGACTCCACAAACTACTAAATAAATACATCACAGTTTTAATAAAAGTAAATTCTCGCATTGCTTCAATGTGAACATGAACGAAAAATTCAACAAAACTAAATCCAACTATGTCCATGGTATCCTATAGATAACTCCAACGGTAGTACGTTGATTTGTTTTCCTACGAAACATTCAGTATACAAAAACAGGATTCCGCATAACTATCTAACGAAAAACGAATCAAATCCACATGAAAACCTAGAAGTTCATTTGGCCATACATCTCCTAATTGTTTGGTCTCATGTAAGTGAAGAATCCTAATAATCCAGTTAATAAAGACAGATATAACTGATATCCTTGAACTAGCAATATAAATCCAAAGCATATGAAGTAAAACAAAAAACACGAGGTAATGCTCACCGAGTCGAGCGAGTCGGTTCACCCATCTTGGAATGGATTTCCTGGCCAACCGGAGACACACGTCGTTGCAGAAGTGATTGCAATTCTTGGTAATGAGATTATACGAATTTCCCGAGTACTCTTCTGCTAGATTCTCCATGAATACCCTGACCTCTTTCGCGCTCAAATCCGATCTTCCAATCAAAATGGATTTTCTAAACGTGAACCCAGGGCAGCTCTTCGGTTCTACTTCAAATATCCCGGTCGTCGAATGCTCGTGAGCACCGAACGCGTACTCGATTCCGTGAACTACACACACAATTTACATTCATGAGAAGCACATATAAATCGCCGATTCTCTTAATATAAGGGTTTGCAATTAATTTCGGGCTAAAAATCAACCGGCAATCACTCGATAATCCGGCGTCATTTCATCGAACACGTGGCGGGCACGAACAAGCAACAACACTGCGAATCGAAGAACTAACCTTGAACGCCGGAATGGTAGATGCCGAGGCCGAGCCAGTAAGCGTAGCCGTTCATAGGGGTGAGATCGTATACATTGAGGTAGACCGGAACCGTGCCGGGCTTCCTCTTCCGGCCGATGAGTTTATACAGCATCATCTTGATTGGTAAACGACACGGGTGAAAATCCCTGTTCGGGAATTGAGGGGCGAAGACAGATCTTCAATTTCGAATGGGAAAAACTTGCGTGTGTTTATAAATTAATTGGTTATTAACAGTGAAAATAAATAAATTATTCCGTATTACTGTATTTTATTTTATTTATTTTGAGTATATATCGACAAGAGGGAAAAAAGATTAACGACATTATCCGCACGCGTGTTATAATTAAAGTAAACTTCACTACAAAGATTCAATCATTACTGTATTAATTTCTTAACAATAAATTAATAATAAAGACTAAAGTAACCGAAGATTGGGCTTTTACTTCACTTCTTCATGGACTTCTCGGTAGGCCCAGCCCAATTCATTTGTAACTGGGCTGCAATCCACCATTCCATTAAGAATGCTTTCACACTTAAGCAGTACTCCCTCCATCTCGGTGGTCGGCAATGTTTGTCAATGAAATTTTCACATAATAAAAAAAAAAAGTTTTTTTTTTGTGTGAAATAATATAAAATAGGGTATAGTAAATATTGATTTGTAATTAAATAGAAAAAGTTAAAAAAACAGTAATATATGTTTAAATAAATGTGTATTGTAAAAATAAAGTTAAAAAAAAAACTTTTTTATGAATAAAATTAAATAACTGCGTGACAAATAAAAAAAAAACTGTGAAAACAATTATGGGATCAAGTGAATACTAACATTAATGAATTTTCATATCCGAACAATATCCGTGAAATATTTTAGTAAAAAAAAAAACTGTGAAAACAATTATGGGATCAAGTGAATACTAACATTAATGAATTTTCATATCCGAACAATATCCGTGAAATATTTTAGTATTCTGTGATTTTTTTAATATTTAAATTGAAAAATCGAAAAAAAATCAAATTAAAAATATTTTTCAATTTAGTACGGCTACCCAAGAGTACACGGACTACATTATTTTAGTTAGAATACTCAATTCATAATAATAATAATAATAATAATAATAATAATAATAATAATACTCCTTCCAATTTTTTTTTATTTGTCGTTCTAGCTTTTTTTATTTTGTTCAATTTGATTGTCGTTTTAATTTTTTCTCTCTTATATACCCTTGCATTAAATTCATCATTGATTAATTAATTTTACAAATCTTGAAAATGTGAACAATAAAAAGATAAAATCAATAAAATATTTTTTTATATGTTGTGAAAAAATTTACGCAATTCAGTTTTGATATGGTTTAGTGTCCAACTCTATTTTATTATTTCTTTTTTATATTTTGAAATTTTACAAATCTTCAAATTGTGAAGAATAAAAATTTAAAATCAATAAAATATTTACTTTATATGTTTTGAATTTTTTTACGCAATTCAATTTTTAGATAAAAATACTTATATATTTTAATGGAAAAAAAGAGTTCAACGTCAATAAAATGTTATTATCTTAAACATTTGATCCAATTTTATTTCATGAAACAATAACCGTTGGAACTCTTTTTTTTCCATTCCGTTAAAATGTTCAAAATAAAATTGGGAAAAATAAAATGTTATTGAGTATACATGAAATAAAATTGGATCAAATGGAATAATGTTGAATTAAATTGAAATTAAATTATGTTGAGGGTTTTAACAAGATCAAACCCCACGAAACGCTTACTCAAAAGTTTTAAATCCTAGCTTCGAGCTCAACTATGGTGAAAATGGATTTGGAGGTTGAATATGCGATCAAACACACTTAAAAGTATCTACGAACTTGTAGTAGTATAAAACAATTGAAATCACAGGAAATGACAAAAGATTTTAATTGTTTTGATCGAATGAACTTCGATTTACATGCACGGGGATGGAGATGATGCTACTGTATTATTCGAGCTCTCAAGGCAATCGAAAAACGTTCACGTACAACTTTATATCATACACAACTCGTGAATTAAACTATTATACACGCATGCGAATTTCCCCAAAAATCTCTTTACATATGAACTTTACTATCAACTCAAGTTGGACGAATCTCCACCACAGATTTCTAACTGAAATTGTGATGCACATAATATGTGTGAGCTTACGAAGATCTAGAAACACTTGGAAACTTGGATTGACATGTATTAACATGTGAGAAATCAATCAATCAACTTAGCCCGCCATTCTGCAATGCCCATGTGAAACATAGTCGTTTCTTGCAAAAAGACGTCGTTTTGATGTTGACACCAGAATTCAAATAAGAGGAAATGATCACTTTACCTCTGCCTCCAACTCCAAAATTTGTGTAAGTTTCAACAAATTAAAAATAACAAATTCCGTACACTCGCTTTTATGCATGAAAATGACATACTTCCTTTTTATAGTATATGTTTATTTTTTTGCATGTGGAAGTTAATTAATTGTATAGTATTCTGCATGTGGTAGTTTTTCTTATAGACAGTGACTCACAACTCGATCGTATATAAAAATATACATAATTATCTGATTTAATTAATGAAATATTTATAATTATGAGTTATGCTGCACTTGTAGAAACATGAGTAGCTACATAACTAACTACTGATTCTCATAATGAATCATTTTACATATACATATTTTCATGTTTTTCTTTCTCGATCGATCATTCATTCGTTCTCGATCATTAGGAATCCAAATAATATATACATATCCGAGAAGTGAGATCATGAGTGGTCGACAAGGACCGCACGAGGCCGTGCATGTAAGTATAACTAACAGTTAGGCAAGCCCTCATAGTTTGGCAGGCCAACCTCTTTGTTGACTGACCATCAAAAAAACACGTGAATTAACAACGAGATCAATAGGATCGATCAGCTTAAGTTATCAACAACAACCTCAACTGCAGGTAGTTGTTGAGAAGACAAATAATATGCTTTACTAGATAGGACATCATCATATCGCCGCGGGTTCGTTCTTGCATGCATTACGTGCGTTCGTATATATAATTGGTCGATGGAAACTGGCAAAAGGGCAGTCGTGTCTAGTCGTCGACGTGATGGTGCTCACACCAAAATTAGGATATTGCTTTGTGATATCAATATCGAAACTTGTCAGGAAACATCTGATCTTCTTTGCAAATATTGCTCTAATTACCAAGGTACTTTCTACTGATGACTAATACTACATATATATAGTATATAGTAGTATAGTACTACTACTGATCATTTTTTTTATTATTATATATATAATATATTTGCAGTAGCTGCAGTATCATCAGCAAGAGAAGTGTTTGATACTCTGGATTCCGAAGGGCCTCGTGCCCATATCATCCTCGCCGAAGTCAATCTTCTAATGGCGAATGACGCATGTGTTTTGAGACACATTAACCGCGAAAAGCAACTGAAACAAATTCCTCTCATCAGTAAGTAAAAACATAATTAGCTTATACTACTATACAGTATATATTTCAATATTTCATTATGTACGTCATTGTGACAAATGATCTAACTAAACCCATGCTCGTGTTTTCTCTCGTTTGATCAAATATTAGTCTTGACTACGCCAAATGACATATCTGTAGCCATGAAGGGCATGAGGCTCGGAGCTTCCGATTATCTATTGAAGCCTCTACAAGGTAACGAGCTAGCGAATTTGTGGATGCACTTGGGATGATACCATGCATATTGATCGAATTTGTTCCGTGTGTTGTTGATCGATATCATCATATATTAATTTGTACGTTGTTAGGGGCTCATTATAATTATGTAAACAAATAAATGCATATCAATTAATTAGTAGTATGTGATACCTAGCTACTAATGGAACTGCAACGACGACGGCCCCGTGATGACATGTAAGAAACGAACATCGTTATAATTAGGTTTTCGTTGCTATCGTCGTTGTTGTTACTTGTTACGGTTGGTCAAGCACAATGTTAATACTTAAAGCAAGAACATAATTCAAAAATAGTTCCATGGACCAAATTGGATTTATTGACAAAGTAACGGAGAAAATAAAAATAAAAAATAAAATTGAGGGGCTAAATTGAAATTATCCATCTCCGAGGAAGAAGCATGAAATGTGTGAACAGGGATCGACGCCGCGCGACCACCTGAACCTGCCACAGCCATTCTTCAATCTCCAGCAGAACCTCATTCCGAATCTCGATCGATCGCCTCCTATCCTATGTATACACCCACACTCAACTCACACCCACGCGCAATTCATTCATGGGCACGGAAAACACGTTGTCAGCGCAGAAGCGGACCTCCACCAGCGCGCTTCCGACGACGACGAGCGGCGGCGCTCGCGGCGGCGGCCACTCATCTTCTCTCCCCCCGCGGGGAAGGCAGGCGACCCACAGATCCTACAACAACCTCAAGATCACGATCCTCTGCGGCCTCGTCACCACCCTCGTCCTCCGCGGCACCATCGGGCTCGGCAACCTCGGCTCCTACGAAGTCGACGCCGAGAACCAGCGCCTAATCGAAGAAACCAAACGGATTCTCGCCGAGATCCGGTCCGATCCGGACCCGGATTACGAGCTCATCGACCCGAACGCCACGTTCGCCCTAGGCCCCAAAATCGAAAACTGGGATCGCGACCGGAGGGCGTGGCTCCGGCGGTACCGGCTCCAGTTCCCCGATTACATCAACGGGAGACCTCGAACGCTGCTCGTGACCGGATCCCCTCCGAGCCCCTGCGACAACGCCGCCGGCGACCACTTCCTCCTCAAAGCCCTCAAGAACAAAATCGATTACTGCAGGATTCACGGGATCGAGATCGTGTACAACATGGCTCACCTGGATAAGGAGATGTCCGGCTATTGGTCCAAGCTCCCGTTGATCCGGCGGCTGATGCTCTCCCACCCGGAGGTCGAATGGGTGTGGTGGATGGATTCCGACGCCCTCTTCACCGACATGGTATTCGAAATACCCATCTCCAAGTATCGAAACCACAACCTCGTCATCCACGGCTACACCGATCTGCTCTTCGAGCAGAAGTCGTGGATCGCATTGAACACCGGAAGCTTCCTGCTCCGGAACTGCCAGTGGTCGTTGGATCTTCTCGACGCGTGGGCCCCGATGGGGCCCAAGGGCCCGGCCCGAGAGGAGGCCGGTAAGATCCTGACAGCTAGTCTGAAGGGCCGGCCGGCTTTCGAGGCTGATGATCAGTCAGCTTTGATTTACCTCTTGCTTTACCAGAAGGAGCAGTGGATGGATAAGGTGTTTGTCGAGAACTCGTACCTGCTGCACGGGTTCTGGGAGGGTTTGGTGGATCGTTACGAGGAGATGATGGAGAAGAGCCGCCCGGGTTTAGGCGACGAGAGGTGGCCGTTTGTTACGCATTTTGTCGGGTGCAAGCCGTGTGGGGACCACGGGGATTATCCGGTGGAGAGGTGTCTGAAGAGTATGGAGAGGGCTTTTAACTTTGCGGATAATCAGGTTTTGAGGTTGTATGGGTTTAGGCACATGGGATTAGTGAACTCGAGTATTAAAAGGATAAGGGACGAGGGTGTTGATCCTTTGGTGGATGTGGATCGGTTTGCTATACGCCGTGGATCTAGGAGCTAGCTAGGTATGGCTTGTTCGATAAAATCGGGTACTTTGGAGTCGGATTCAATGGAGTTCCTTAGGTTAAAATTGGCCTTAACAAATTGTTTCTTGGTATTGTCTTCTTGAACTTATCTGCAATTAATTACTTGATTCTTTGTTGCTTCACAATTGAAAATTTATCGGAAACTTCGCAACGCCGCGAAGAATTTCAATCGGAAAAGTGTACATCAGTGAGATTGATGATGGGATGAAGGTTGCCCGTCATAAAGCGAGGTCATGTACTCATGTTCCTTCTTCTTCTCGAGGGTTTACGAGTTCCAAACCTAGAGCTAAGGTATAGGCACTTTTGGATTAAAAAGTACCTCAAAGATGGGTTATAGAACTCATATTACAAGTGCCGATGTTAAAACTGGACTCATTTCACATCGGTTTTTAGAACGGATGTTAAAATTTGTCAGCTCCTCCACAACATGTAGCTGATCATGGAAAAATCCAACGGTTGGGTTGGATTATCAGCTGTTGGATGTCTCCGTTAGCTGTCGGGTATTCAATTAATCTCAACGGATATAATTAAAATCATCAAACATTTACATGATTGAATCTTGAATAATTCAATTTGTATGTACAATCAGAGTGAGCTGTGAGTTGGTTAATTAGAGAGGTTGTTGCATTGGACCATCCGACAATACCTTGCAATATTTTTGTAAAGTACCATATGGATTACTACATGTGATCGAACTTCATTTTTTTGTTTGTTGGAAAATGATATTAATTAATAGCTAACAATCATGCATAAATACAGTATAATACTATGCTAAATAAATTCATAATCATGAAAATGTTGCTCAAACTTCAAGAATCAATCATTGGTTGATACTCTTCACAATACACATAAATCAATGGTAGTAGTAGTAGTAACAATATTGGTTATACTCCTATTATTTATTTATTTTTCACCATTGCTAGTTTATTACCTCTTCTCCAATGATTTCATGAGTAAAAACAAAGCATTCTTTTTTGTTACCTAGATATATTCTTTGTCATCATTCAACCCAAAAAACAACTTGCTTGCAATGCACTACAATCCTACCTAATTTGTTATACCTCAAATTCTATGATGTTTCATTTTTGTTAA
Source organism: Euphrasia confusa (assembly GCA_954870475.1). Classification (NCBI taxonomy): domain Eukaryota; kingdom Viridiplantae; phylum Streptophyta; class Magnoliopsida; order Lamiales; family Orobanchaceae; genus Euphrasia; species Euphrasia confusa. The sequence goes on from OX940960.1 coordinate 37,053,657, forward strand.
TTTTGGAAATGTTTAATCGTAAAATTTTTGGTTTGATGTCCAAAGTCAATTTATATGATCATGATTCATGCCTGACTGTATGATTTATATTATATGCATCCAATTCTATAGATATGATCCAAATTTTATATCAATTATATTTTGGTACTTATGTTAACTTCGCATATCTTTTAAATGTAAAAATAGTTGACTTGTTGCTTAAAAGAATTTATAACCATTGGTTATGCAACTAGAAGTAGATGATAATGATTTCTAAATTAAGAAATAAAAATGAATCGAGTTTTTTCCTAAATGGGATGATTATGAAAAGCTCCCAATGTAGCTTTAAATAAAAAAAGTGAAAGCCACTCAACCAAGTAGATCATCGATTTCCATTTTATGTAAGGGTAAATTAGTGGGCATATTTTGCACTTAAAAACACTTTCCTTTTATAAATAAATGTTACAAAGCACAGACTCATAAAGTTATTAAAATGTTATTTTTTTATAATATTTTTGATAAAAATGTAAAAAGTTCAAATATTTTTTTAAGTTGAAAAACTTAGTAATTGTAATTATTTTTGTTTTACGTTCATGTTGCTATTACAAGACCTCCAAAATATTACGAATCATTTTACCAATTAAAATGTCATAAAAACTATAAATACATAACCACACCACATACTTCACTTATATCCAAGAACAAAGTACACAAGCTACATGATATCACCTCTTCCAATGGCTCCCAAAACATGTCGAATAATCCGAAAATCTGTCTTCACTCTCCTCCAAAACTACGAATACTTCACATCAACCCCGACGCTCCTCGCCTTCCCTTACGCGGCCTCGTATCTCCTCACGCAATCCCTCGTACCCTCGTCTCGCCTATTTCTTTCAATCAACGGCCGCCTCGAGTCCCTTTTTCTCGCGGCCGGATTCCCTTTTTCGTCGAGAATTTTCTCCACCCTCAACCACAAACTCTCTCAAACCGTCGCCACGTTTATTTTCGTCTCTCCCTTGGCCTTCACCTTCCTCCTCCTCGCACAAGCCTCCGTGATAATCCACCTCCGAAAACCGAGCCTCTCGTGGTCGTCGATTTTCATCCCCCTTTTCATCACTCAACTATGCAACACACTATTAACACTCGCCGCGAACGCGACTTGCTTCTCCTTCTTCGCTCTCTGCTTCAGCATTCTCGACTCGCTAAACCTCCCCTCGTCGTCTCGAGGCCCGATGATGATTTTGTCGGCCGTGAGCGTGGTGATTTACTATATTGCCCTCGCGAACGCCTACATTGTGTGCAATTTGGCGCTGGTTATGTCGGGAATGGAGAGTCGGGCCGGGCTCGTCTCGATCGCGAAGGCTTGGGTTGTGATCCGGCAGGGGAGGGGGAGAACCTCGACAGCTCTGTTTTTGGCGGTGGCTATGAACTTGGGATTCGCCGGGATTGAAGGGCTTTTCCGGTATCGGGTCGTCGGAGGTTATCGGAAATCATCGGGGTTGGTTGTTGTGATCGGGGAGGGAGTTCTGATTGGGTTCTTGTATGCTCTGCTTTTGGTTCTTGATACAATTGTGGGATGTGTGTTCTGGAGAAGCTGCTGCAAAAAAGATGAGCACTTGTTTGATCTTGAAGAAGAACTTCCATCAAATTGAAATTGCAGATAACAAATTAAGGGTTTAGACATGATTCCTTAAGTTTATCGTATAGAAAAATATCAAAATTTTCGTTGAAATTTTCGGTACTACGATATTAATAGTATATAATTTTTTTTTATTATATAGTGAAAATAATCTCTTGATCTCTTGAGAAAAATATATGATTCCAGCACACTGGAATTTTCGGTACTACGATATTAATAGTATATAATTTTCGGTACTACGATATATAATTTTTCGTTGATTCGAGCACACTGTGTTCTGAACAAAATACGTCGGTATAGTTCGTTATTTTGGCATCTTCAATATAATTTAATAGTAAAAATTTCAGCATGGTTGTATATCGACATTTTTGATATATTGAATGTTCCGTATAATAATAGTATGAATTTTTTCAAAAACAATATTTTGAAATATCGATAATCCATAAACCAAAATTTGCTTTATAGTATTCATGTGACCATTTCAATATATAAGTATTTAAGTCATTAACTCTAAACCACAAATTTATGTCACATGCATCAAAAATAATTTGTATCTACATTCTCATGCAATACAAGGTCACATGGTACACATTTTAACTTTTGTAGGATTCACTACTAGTATGGTATATACAATTTTATTTTAATTATATACATATATTAAAAAACAAATAATAAAAAATTAAACATAAAATAAAGAAGTATTTGAGAAAATGAACATTTTGATTTTTAATTTACAATCTAAGCCAAATAAAATTCACTTTTATATTTAAGTGATTTTTTTAATTATTTATTTATTATTTTTTTAAAGTTATTTTAAGGTATTACAATTTAGATAATTATAATAAAATATACATTTTTAAAAGTTTTATTACTATTTTACCCTTACAAAAATAAAACATTTTTTTAATTAAAATAAATTAGTTTATTCGGCGAGACGTGGTCATTCATTCTCTTTTTGGAAGCGGTTTATTTTTCAAATCATGCAACTGATTGAAGTCTGGAACTAATTCAATTACCGTTTATTTCTCAAATCGTTTCACTTATGGGAGTCTGAAATTGATGGGGCTCATTGAAGACGAGAGGAGAGTTGATTGTGAGTTATATGCTTGATTTTTATGTACGTCATCCCAAATCATATCATCCCAAAATATATTGTGTTTTTTTTCTCGATTTTACATTGTCATTACAATGGTCAATTTGTTTGCCAAAATTGTTCTATCCGATGAAGCATCATATTTTTAATTGTTTCCGACGAATCAATTTCTTTTGGGAAGAAGGAAAGTTATAAGAAATTATATGATAAGATACGAGTTCGATTTCCACAAATAGAGAATTCTTATTTTCGTCTGGATTAAATTGTGCTCATAATTAGAACTCTATTATAGTATCAAGATATTGATACTGAATTTTATTTTATTTTCAATTGTAACACACTTCTCAATGGTGTACCTTGTTACTTCTCCTCCTATTCATAATAAAAGAACCGTTTTTTTTAATGGACATTTCACAATAATAGGACTCTCTACAAAAAATTATACTTTTTTATTTTAAAATACAATTTTACTTTTATTTTATTCATCTATTTTTTCAACTTCACTCACAACTAATTTACTTTTTAACTTAAAAATATATTATATCATTCATTTTTTGGTAAAAAAATAATATTTTTTTTAATCTTCTTGAAAAAAAAACCATATATTTATGAATAAGAGAATAAAAAACTAATAATCCCAAACATGTGTCAACTCTTCTAGATGTGTCAACTCTTCTAGAAGGATTAAGTTTGTTTTAATTTCATCTCAACACGTTTAAGATAAATTTCAACTCAACACGTTTAAGATAAATTTTATGGCGTGGGTATATTCAGTGGACAGAGAAATCAAGATCAAATTCTCACCAGTTACAAAAAAAGTCCATAGATTCGTCCTGACTATTTACAGCATTTTTTTTTGAGCCATTCCATACTTAGTTGTAACCAGAAATAAAATAAAATTATTTTTATATTCTATACTCTTGAAACAATACAATATTTCTAAAATATAATCAAATTTATCCACAAAAGTTTATCTGCCACTAAAAAATGACCATAATACATTTTTGACTGTAATCAACGACACTATAATATTATTATTTCTTAACTTTTGTGCTCATACTAGTGTGATAACTAGTAATGGGACGAAAGTAAGTACTATTTAAGAGAATTCTTCATCACAAACTTCCTTCTCCATATAGAGTTTTGCAATGGCAGCTTTATCATCTCATCATCCAATGGCAAACACATTTAATATCATCCAAAAATCATTTTTGGCTTTCCTCCGAAACCGCCGATACTTCGTATCGACCCCGACCCTCCTTGCCTTCCCTTACGCCGCCTCGTACCTCCTCGCACAATCCCTCGTCCCCTCGTCTCAGCTCTTCCCGTTCGTCCACGACCGCATGAGCTCCCTTTTCCTCACGGCGCGAATCCCTCTCTCGTCTCAACACTTCAATTTCCTCTGCCTCAAACTCTCGAAAACCCTCCTCACTCACACCCTCGTCTCTCCTCTCGCCTTCTCCTTCCTCCTCCTCGCCAAAGCCTCCGTGATCGCCAAAGCCTTCGACCAAAAACCGGCCGCGCATTCGTGTTGGTCTTCGCTCTTCCGACCCCTTCTCGTCACTCAAATCTGCGGCACGTTCGTCGTGCTCGCGGGGAATGCAATGTGCTTCTTTTTTATCGCTTTCTTTTTCGTTTTTCTCGACTTTTTAGGGCTTTCTTCGGCTCAAGAGCCCGTGCTATTATTGGCAGGTGCAGGGGCGTTGGTTTACTATTACATCATCCAGAACTCTCAAATCGTATGCGATTTGGCTTTGGTTTCTTCCGGAATCGAAGGCAGCGGAGGGTTCACGTCGATCGCCGTAGCTTGGATCGTAATCCGAGGTAAGACCACGACTGCATTGGCCTTGGCCGTGGCGACGAACGTGGCTTTGTCCGGAGTCGAAGCCCTTTTCCATTATCGAGTCGTGAGAGGGTATCATCGCGACTTAGCTTGGATCGTTGCGGAAGGCGCTCTCATCGCCTTCTTCTATGCGGTGATTCTTGTTCTTGATACAATCGTCGGTTGTGTGTTTTGGATGGTGTTTGCGGATCGAAGATTGTGAAAAGTTTGTTCAGGGGATTTTTTTTACACTATAGTTTAATTTCATGTTCTGTTTTTCCCATGTAGTCTACAAAAATTGAAACGAAATACGTGACATGTAATCTTATTTTTTTATTTTATAAGTTTTCGTTCATTCCAAATCAATGAGCACACAACAATTAGAGAAATAATTTTACTTTTATTTTAAAAGATATTTTACCTGTATTTTTTCATTTATTTTTTTAATTGAATTATTTAAAAATAAAATTTTATTTTACGGTCAAAATATAAACAAAACAAATATTTTCTTTAGAGATTAAATCACAAATGGTCCTGTAAATATTGTTAATTCCACATTCAGTCCTTTATTTTTTAATTTCATCAAATCCAGTCTTTTCCGGTCATTTTCCACCGGGAAGCTCACGTGTTGGTCACGTGAGTGCACACATGGCGGTCATCGGGCAGGGCTTGCTGACGTGACTTCAGATTAAATCACATTTGGTCCTGCAACTTAGGTTGATCCCACATTTGGTCCTTTTTTGTTCAAAAAATCAAATATCATCATTTCCGGTCGATTTCCACCGAAAATTGCACGTGTGGGTTACTTCGGTTCGGACTGAAATTTTTTCGAGCTGTAAATTTGTAGACATGACCTTAAAATCTTCGGTCTGGGGCTAGCCCGTCGAGCTGAAAAAAATAATATTATATAATAAAAAAAAATTTAATGCCAAATTAAATTTAATATTCATAAAATATTAATACTTAATAATAATAATAATAATAATTATTATTATAATATTTAAATTGCCAAAGTTATAAAATGTTTATTCAATAATAAAGGTGGCGGTCTCGAGCCCCTTTGGTTCGGACTAATTTAGTTTTGATTTTTTCGGGTCGAAAATATTCGGTCCTAGCCCTACATTTTTTAGGGCGGGCTTCGGGGTAGCCCACCGGTCGACTCCGACAGCTTGCTAATGTGGAGAGTAAATACGGTCCCACAGCCTGCCACCTCAGCAAGCCGCCGGAGTCGACCGCCACCTATACTGTTGGGTTGTGTCCTTCAAATCCTACGTGTGCAATCGATTAAGTCAGATGGTCATCTTCGGATTTTAATTGATATATTGATAATGTTATTTTTGGCTTAGAGCAATATTATATTGATGATCACGTTCATAGTGTTCTTCGTCTCAAGAACACGTAGCATCCGACTTCCGGTTCGTGTGCAACACGTAGAGATCGGGCCATTTGTGCGACTACACATCGGGGGAAGACAAGAGGTTTTTCAAGGTGATCTCTTCAGGGTTCGTTTGCAAGAAGATCAGATCTTCATCAGCTAACAGCCATCGACATCAACGAGACACGCTTCACCGAATGTAAGTGTCCTCGTATCTCTATGTATATATATATATTGGATGTATATATATGTGTGTGTCTAAACATATAAACATGTGCCTAGATTTTTTATGTTCGTTTTTACTCATTTTACACGCTTCTGCACACACGAACGAGGTAATCGAGCGATTTGATCGGCATCGAAAACCTTTATGTACATCACGTGACCTACACGTGCAATTTCTGGTGGAAATCAACCGGAAAGGATGGGATTTGATTTTTTGAACAAAAAAAAAAAAGACCAAATGTGGGATCAGCCTAAGTTGCAGGACCAAATGTGATTTAATCTCAAGCCACGTCAGCAAGCCCTGCCCGATGACCGCCATGTGTGCACTCACATGACCAACACGTGAGCTTCCCGGTGGAAAATGACCGGGAAGGACTGGATTTGATGAAATTAAAAAATAAAGAATTGAATGTGGAATTGACAATATTTACAAGATCATTTGTGATTTAATCTCTTTTCTTTATTAGTGAAAATATGTGAATTGATGGGGGAAACTAGCTAGTGTACCATTCCTCGACGTCGGGTCTTGTTACCAAATATTTTCAACATTTATTTACACTGCAATTGTAACACGACAATAGAATCCATACACAAGTAGTCTATAGATACTATTACAATTGAAAATCTTTTTAGTCAAAATCAAATTTTAAAAGTTTTCAAATTATAGAATACGCTCTATCTTTAAAGACATACTTTATTTGTTCCACTTGTATATTTTTAAGAAGACTTGCACAAAGTGTACCGAATTCTCTATAACTGATTTAACTTTACTTGCAATTATTTGGTTCCCTATACACTTATTTAACTTTAATTACTATTATTTTACTTTTAAACTTAAAAATTCAATTGAATCCCTATTTAAAAAAAAATAGGAGTATAACATTTTTTTTTTTTTTTGAATTTACATATGATATAATCAACCAATACATAAATAATTAGGACTGAAGTATTCCTTTCGAACCAAATATATCAACATAATATATGCAAACTTTAAAAAAAAGATTTTTACTTTTTAAATTTAAAATACAATTTCGTACTTTGTTCACTACTTTTTAACTTCTACTAATAACTACAGTAGTACTTCTATTCACTTTTTAATTAAAAATAACAATTTTCTTTAGATATGTCAAAATATTGATCTCACCATCACCCAAAAGTTGAAGTCAAAACAGTCACAGCTCATGCATGATGACCATAGATTGATAAAATTCATCAATATTCACAATTTGTGCAATTGCAATAGAAACAAAGTAGAAAAAAAAAAGTTATATATTTAATTTCAAAAGGTATCATTGAAAACTTATAAAAGTAGTAGCAAGAACTTACTGAATCCAGATTTCAACATCACAAAAAAAAACACCTCAAAAAAATTACATTCATACCATCTCTTCCAATGGCTCCAAAAACATGGAGCATAATCCGAAAATCTGTATTTACTCTCCTCCAAAACTACGAATACTTGATATCAACCCCGACGCTCCTCGCCTTCCCTTACGCGGCCTCGTATCTCCTCACGCAATCCCTCGTAACCTCGTCTCCCGTCTTTCTTTCAGTCGACGGCCGTCTGAGGTTCCTTTTTCTCGCGGCCAGATTCCCTTCTTCGTCCCGAATCTTCGCCACCCTCAACCACAAACTCTCTCAAACCACCACCACGTTCCTTTTCGTCTCTCCCTTGGCCTTCACCTTCCTCCTCCTCGCACGAGCCTCCGTGATCATCCACAACCGAAAACCGAGCCTATCGTCGTCCGTTTTCATCCCCATTTTCATCACTCAACTATGCAACACACTAGTAACACTCTTCGCGAACGCCACTTGCTTCTCCCTCTTCGCTCTCTGCTTCAACATTCTCGACTCTCTAGGCCTCTCCTCGTCTCGAGGCTCGACTATGCTTTTGTCGGCCTCGAGTGCCGTGATTTACTACATTGCCATCGCCAACGCCTACATCGTGTGCAACTTGGCATCGGTTTCGTCGGGAATGGAGAGTCGGGCCGGGCTTTATTCGATCGCAAAGGCTTTCGTTGTGATCGGGGAGGGGAGGGGGAGAACCGCAACCGCTCTGTCGTTGGCGGTGGCTATGAACTTGGGATTTGCTGGGATCGAAGCCCTTTTCCAGTACCGGGTCGTCCGATGTTATCCGAGTTCGGGCTTGCGTGTGATTGTGGAGGGAGTTTTTATCGGGTTCTTGTATTCTTTGTTTCTTGTTCTTGATACAATAGTGGGTTGTGTGTTCTGGAGAAGCTGGTGCAAAAAAGATGAAAATAATGCTGAAGTTTACGTCTAGAAAAGAATTAAATATTAATAATGTTTTGTATGTGCTTGAAATTCGTTAGAATTTAGTATTTGAGTCTCTTCTGAATAAGCATGGTTTTCGTACTGTAATCGAGTCGGATAATGTTATAATATTTACGGGTTGTATCAGAGGCAAAGAGTGAGACTTATGGGCTGTGTGCAAGCACAATGTAATGACTATTAAAAAGAACATGAATAAGAATGCATCTACTTCTGTTTACTTGCTTGAGTCGTCGATACCTTGATATGACCGATTTAAGACATGTTAACTTTAAATCATTAAGAAAATTAATGAACTTAAAAAGCATACATAAACTCCAAAATGATGCAAATCACAAATGCCAAATTTATGTTGAAGCAAAAATGATTCGATCGTCTTTTCGAACTATTGAAAGAAATTGTAAACCCCTCGATTTAATTCACACTGACGTATGTGATTTAAAAACTGTGCAAACACATGATGAGAATAAATATTTTATCACGTTTATTAACGATAACACAAAATATTATTATGTATATCTCCTAAATGTAAAGATGCGGCTTTGAAAAAGTTTGTACTTTAAAAAACAAAAGTTGAAAATTAATTTGATCAAAAAATTAAACGATTAAAAAATGATCAAGAAGGTGAGTATAAGTTTTCTTTTGCTGATTTTTGTTAAAAACATGGAATCAAACATTAAACTACTGCATCTTATTCCCCTCAATATAACGGTGTTGGCGAACCCAAAAATCAAACATTGGAAAAAATGTTAAATGCTATGTTAAACCGTTGTGGATTTTGTTTTTATATTTTGGCTTATAATACATTATTTTATCACAAAAATTAATATATTTTATATGTAAAATAAAATTATGTGATTATAATTTCTTTTTTTAAATAATTATTTGAATAATTTAAAATAAAAAAAGTTAGACATAATAATAAAAAAAATGAGACATTTTTAATAGACAAATAATATACTGACATATAGCCTGATCATTAGTGTATTTTGTTTCTTTTATGCTATATGTTTTTTGTAGGATGTTTGAAGAGCTAGTCTGTTAGACCATGTTTATCCACAACTTAACACACTCAACTTTTTAATAAATTATTCATTTCATTCTCCTCTGCATCATCCATTTATTACTTTATTCAACATTTTAATTTTTCATCATTTATCCACAACCTACAATCCATTTCAATTTTTTATTTTATTATTATTATTAAATAATTACATAATATTTATTTATTAAATTTATATTTAATATAAATTAAAAGAATATATGAAATATTAACATACTTCTATTAATAATTTTAAAATAAAAAAGAAAATAAACATAAAATATTATAAAGTACATTTTAGATTTTAATAAATTACATTTAAACACTATTTCAAAAATCACATAATTATATAATAAATGAAAATACATGAATATTAATTTTTATTTGTAGAAAATAAAAAAATAAATTTTTTGATATAACTATATTTATATATAATTATATATAATATTAGATATATAGTAAAATGTATATAAACATATAAAAATAAAACAAAATAACTAAAGTACTAATTAAATCATTACATGTGGCAAGAAAATAAATAAATTATTTAACGCCGCGTGAGAGAGTTCGGGTTGTGCAGGCGTGCATTTTCTTTTCTTTTCTATTTATTTTTTCTGTCTTATAAAGATCTTAGCTCGGTGATGCAGTAGAATTTTCTTTCCCCTTGCGTGTACTGTACTACAATATTTTTTATTTTGTGATTGACCTTTTCTATATGAAAATAGGTTGTTTGCTTAGAAAGAGCCACGTGGCTCTCCTCCCTCCTTGCATCTCCCGTACGTAATTGTGTAAGTATAGTCCAAACGTATTTTTTTTTGTGATTGACCTTTTCTATATGAAAATAGGTTGTTTGCTTAGAAAGAGCCACGTGGCTCTCCTCCCTCTTTGCATCTCCCGTACGTAATTGTGTAAGTATAGTCCAAACGTATTTTTTCGCTCTTTTGTATGCAATATGTATACTCATTGGAATTTTGCCTGTAAGAGTGCCACGTTTTGTATCTCATTTGTATCTACACATAGTATTTTGCACGTAAGACTGCCACGTTTTGTATCTCATTTGTTTCTATATACTCATATTAATTTAATTAGTATGAAGAAAAGCCAAAAAAAAAAAAAAAACAGATCTACTTGCGTCGTTCCGTTCTTCTTCTTCTTCTTCTTCGCGGATTACACAAAATCTTTGAATCGCATAAATTCCTATCGTCCTTTAATTCTTCTCTGTGGATTACACAAAATCTTTGAAGCGCACAAATTCCTGCGGGGACGATCTAAAAACCGACCCCTGTCTTCATCTCTTATTGAAGTTTTCTTTTCGTCTTCTGTGGGAGCAACTTAGGCAAGGTTTATTTTGCGTTGCGCCAGACCTGGTTTCCATCTGATCACCAGGGTCTGCAACTGTATTGGTCCATGTCTTTTTTGTCGTCTCTGTTTTTTAGGTTTCATAGTGTGTGATTTTTGTAGATCTGATGTGTGTTGAATGAGAGTGTTCTTTCATAGTGTGACATATTATTCTTGTTTGTTTTTTAAGGAAAATTTGGGTCGGAGAACGGACTTGGCAGTTGGATGGCGCTCATGTTGAGTTCTTGAGAGGTATTTTCTAACCCTATGGGAGTCAAGGCGACTAACAATTATACTTTTTTTGAAAGAACAAATATCTCAAAAATATCCAGAAGGAAAAGATGAAATTCGATTATGGTTTTATATGTGTTGGGCTTTCGGTGCAGGTTAGTGACAAGATTGACCCCAATGAGTTGATTAAGCTCATCACCAGATGGCTCTTGTGGCTTTTATTTTTGGATGGTTAAAAAATGGGGTGTGAATGTTTATCCATTATTGGGTACTCCTGCTAAGTTTGGGGTTTACAGAGGAATTCTTAAGCCGCATGATCGTCTAATGGTAAATAACATGATGCCTTTTGTCCATTCATTTGTGTCAAAATTTCTTGAGGTATAATTAGATTGATGTTATATTAGTGAATAAATTAAGTGCCTGGATTTAGCCCATGGCAGACACTTATCGCATGGTTTCATGACTCCCAAGAAACGGGTTTCGGGCACATCTATTTATTTTGAACCCTTGCCTTGTTTATTTTGAACCGTCTGAGCAACGTCATCGAGAGAATGTACGCTGCAAGTTGAAATGTATTCTTAAATTTATTGAAATATCATTTTCATTTTTCGTTTCTTTTAGATATTTGCCTTTTTAGAGGGATTTACGGTTGTCAACTATTATGATATCATGTTCAGTTTAAAAAATTCGTTGGTAACAAAATGGCTTGATTTGCTATTATACTATATAGTATACATTATAAATTCATTACACTGATCAAAACTGTTACAAAGTTTATATCAATGATGGTTCATCTTAGCACTGCATTGAATGCAATGTGGTATGACGAGTTTCCACTGGTTACTTAGTAGATGATGATAGCTATGGTAGAACTGCTAGATGGTTCGTTTTTTGTTATCTGGGGGTTACATTTTATTTATGACATGTGGATGTTGTTTAAATTTGCAGGGTAATGGGATTAGTGGTGAGGAAGATGGTTTGCAAGACAATGTGCCTCATGATGATGAATATGATACTAAAAATTCCTTCATTGATGATGATGAGTTGGTGAGTACTGCTCTTTCATCTACGAGTCTATTATTTGTCTACAGTCCGTGTGTATATTTATTTTTCTTCTTAACTGGTGATGCCAGTTCAGTAGCATATTCATGTTTGATAGAAACTGGTGTTTTGCCTTTCAAGCAGCCACGTGGCTTCTAAATTCCTTACATTTACTTACGATTAATTACATATGAAACAATATAAATGTTATCTAATAAATATTATGCAGAATGCTAGAGGAAAAGGTACATAACGCTTTTGTCGGATTGTTTCCAGTAATAACGAGAATGTATTGTTGGACCCTGTGGCTCTTTCGACAGCCTATAAGAAAATGAAGTCAGTCTGTTTGATTATACGTAATGAGATTCTGACCAACATTGAAATCCATAAATTGTATCTTCTTCATAGGTAACTATATTTCTTTGATAGTTTTTAATTTTTTTATCTATTTGCGTAATAATTTTTCCTTGATGAGTATTGACCGAGTTAGAGATTTTAACAAGTTTTCAAGAGTTATTAGTTACTGTACTTTTTTTTGCAGCTTTATGGATCTTCCAAACCTGTCATCTACAATTTACAGTACCAAACTATATAACAGATTACGAGCTTTCCTTGTTTCATGCCCACCTTCTGGACCTTCGCCTCTCGTTGTAGAACTTGTCATATCTACAGCTGATTTCCAACGGGACTTGTGTCTATGGAATGTCAGGTGATTTGATAAGTAAAGTCGTGATTTTAATTGTTTTTATAAGCATGTCTTTATATTGAACCCCGTCATGCATTTTTCCCGTAGTTATATAAAAGGCGGGATTGACGCAAAGGAGTGTTTCCATGTGTATATAACACTGTGGATCGAAGACAGTGTAAACTTGACTGGGTATGACCCTCTCGACCCTTTTCCTCTACCTTTTTCAAAGTATATTAGTTGTGTTTCTGAATTCGTGTAAAAATGAGAACTTGGACTAATCTTGACAACTCCTTCGCTGAATCTAGATATTTTCTTCGTTTCTTGTTATGCCGCCATCGCTCAATATCATTTTAACTTGAGATAAAATAACGCAGGTAAAATCATCAAGCTTCTCTGCACAACATTCCCAACTCCTTTCATCGATGATATCTACGAGCGGCTGAAGGAGACTCTCACAGAATATGATGCCATCATCAGTAGGTGGCCGGAATATACCTTTGCGTTGGAACATGTACTCACCTCTCTTACTCTCTCGTACTCCATAATTTAAATGTAGTTAACTCGTCTGCCTGTGTGTTCCAAGAATTATTATAATCTAATTTTAATTTTTTGTTTCTCAAAGGCCATAGCAGATGTTGAGAAAGCGGTAGTGGAATGCTTCTAGCTTGGAGAAGAATTATGTCGATGTTTTAAGAAGCACATTTTTTAAATTTTCTGGGCCCCGTCTTGCATCGCAACGAAGACAATCTAGTATATATATATATATATATATATATATATATATATATATATATATATATATATATATATATATATATATATATATATATATATATATATATATATATATACCTTATATAAAGATATGTATGTTTGCTAAGAAAGAGCCACGTCTCCCTTAAAACTGTACTTACACTTAGTTACAATATACGTATACATCATGCATCTATATACTAATTATATATTTTAGATATAATTAATTATTACATTTATCTAGCAAAGGTAAAGGTAAAAGCAGATCTACTGCGTTCTCTTTTTATTCTCAAGATCTCGATCTCGATCTGTAAGTATATACTCCCTAATTATGTATATTACATGTAATTAATTAGTACATCATCTCAAAGTAAGCTTTCTTGTTCTTGAGCCGCTTTCTTTTTTCTTAAACTTGAGATTACCGATTGCCGTTCGGCGGCACGACTCTGACCAAGATTTTCATCGGAGGTCTCTTCTGGGAGACTCCGACCGATCTAAGTAAAAGTGTATGTATACTATTATGTATAATAGTATGTGAGGGCAATTATAATTAACAAATGAATTATCTCTTTACAGGCACAAACACGAAACAAAAAAAACCAGATCTGCGTTTGTTGTGAAAAATTAGAACCAGAAATTTCTTCGCTTATTCATTGAATTTGGATTTGTTGTTTGCTGCGATCCGATTCCTCTTCTGATTTTTTCGGTGATTTTTTTGTTTAGCTCGCCGCGAAACCTAGCACCACGCCTCTATCTCGGAACCTCTCTTACCGGCGACACTACACCCGTTCATCTTCTCCGTCTTGCATTTATGGTACTATCTCATATTCATGTTTGTTTTTCACTTAATGTTTGTTCTATGTTCATATCCGTTTCCTTTATGTTATTTCAATTTCGTTTGGGTAGAGAATGTGTTGGTTCGTTCGCTAGATTTTCTACTCGTGAATCATACATCTTAATTATGAATTGTGTTTTCCCAACTGTAATATGCTCGAATCAATCTAATTGGGAATTTCATGTTTAAAAAATTGATTTTTGTGGTTTGTGCAAAACAGAGTCTTGATATTTCATCCATAAAGGTCTGTTCTTTTTTCTATTTTGTTGTTGTTTTTGGATTAATTTCTGTATTTAGTTATGAGTTTTGATCGTATCACATGTTTTTGATTTCTCCGACTGACCGATATTTCTCCGGCGATGTTTCTCTGTGCAGATTGTCAAATTCCAATGCCGAATCATTGAAATTTGGCGCCGGTGAAGGAATGTGGAATGGGTTTCAAAAAATACACCGAGCAGTCGGAAGACATGGACGTCGTCCTGTCCTCCATGTGGCCCGATGACACCAACGAGGCCGACCTCCAGTTCAACGTCGAAAGGCCCTGCGCCGATGACCAGGACATGCTCAAGGAGTTCACCATCAACAAGGACCTCAACATCGTCAACTTCTAGCGCCTCATGGAGCTCACCAACTACACCGACAAGGGCAACTGGCAGCTGGCCAATCTCATCAAGAACTGGGATTTCAAGCAGGATAACACCGTCCACCTCCTCAAGAGGATCTCCACACCCTCAACAAGCTCATGATCTTAGATCTTAGAGGAGCACATGTTCGACTGTTCGAGAAGGACGGACACAATCGCCCCATCTCGATTCTTGATGAGGACATAAACTACATGTTCCAGGATCCTCCCAAGAGGAAGAGAAAGGGTGATGGCTCGGCTCTGAGGGACAACGAGAAGGTGGAGGTTGAGGGGGAGTGCGATAGCGCCGAGTATTGGAAGCGGCGGGTCGTGCGGTTGGAGAAGCTTCTAGAAGCCAACCTTCAATGGGAAATACTGCTGATTGAGGAGCTGTATGAGGGTATAGAGAATCTCGAGAGGCAGTCGTCGCCCGTGGAGGAGTTGTCGCAGGTTTTGAAGAGGACAGACAATTTCTTGCATTTTGTACTCCAAAATGCGCTGGTTGTCATCGGCCACAAGGTAAATCTTATAAATGATGAAAAGTTAATGAATCGTCGGTTTATATTATGTGTATCTATCTGTAATGATTTTTGGTTGATTGGTTTATTATCGTTTGATTTGATAAACTTTCCTTTTCTATGTTCATGTTTTGATTACTGAAATAAAATATACTGTCAATTTTAATATTGCAGTATAATCGGGATCATGTTCTACCTCGCCTCGTGGGATGATTTCCTGGGAAAATCTGTCCAGTTATTTCGCCCTTATCCCGAAAAGGTATCAAATTTAATTTATTTCACTTTTTTATTTAGTCCATGATTGTAGTTTTGATGTTGCGATTCTAATCGGCTATCGTTTTCGCAGACTCGCTACTCCATGAAATATAGCCATTGTGAGGGTAAATTGGTTATGAAAGTCACCGACGATAAAGAGGTAAAAATTGGTTCCTTTATTTTTTGAGATATTTTACTGCGCAGTAAAATGCTATTGTGATTATTTAACTGCCCTATAAATTCAAAATAAAATGCGCTAAGTCTATAACGTTATGTTATCATCATGCTATTTTGGCCGATTAGATTGACCTTTTTAGCTTAGGTAAGGGAGAATAGGCTTCTAGCAGTACTATTGGGTCCTTCCTAATGCACGTTCGTCATGGTTTATAATATTTAGAATGCTATCCCGAAGTCTTACGAACCCTTTGAACCGTGTACATTGGGAAGGCCGAAGGCCGATTTAGTAATATGAGCTGCTGGCTATTTGTTTTGCGAACCATTTACATATGTAGCTGCTTGTATTGTGCACATCTTGTCTTTCATAGATTGTGGTATATATTTTGTAATTTCTTTGGGTTGTGAACTGTTTTTCTTATCAGTGTATCAAATTTAAGACGGACCAAGCTCAGGATGCTAAGATGAAGAAGCTCAATAACATTTTCTTTACTCTGATGGCTCGTGGGCCGAAGGTATTGTTTACACTGATCAGTTTTGGTTTTGTATAAGCAACATGGTAGGTATTTGTTTTCTTAATCTTTTGTCATAGTCAATGGCCCTGCCTAAAAATTAATTGGGGAGTGTAAGCAATGAATTCAAAGTTCACCATTTATATTATTCTCGCAAAGTTCACCATTATATCATCACAAGAGTGTGAATGAATAAAGTTTGTGATTTTGCACATTATCAAAATCAAACAGTTTGATGTCAGTAAGACAACAGTAATCTAAGTACATGATCAATATCATGTTTATGCCTCCTAATCATCTTTCATGTCCCCTCCAATTTCTGTATGACTATTGTTAAACAAATACAAGTATTGCAGTCACAAATGACATGATATTCAACAGCCAGTATCGGTTGCTGCTAATTTCTTTGTGGAATTTCAATTTCATGCATTCATAAGTTTAGCGAGCATAGTCATGTTGCCTCTTCAGTTCGATGCTATTGGCCAGTTAATATTATCCCGTGTTATCTTCTGAGCAATTTTGTTGGTTGTATTCAAAAGGTGCTTTGATTTTGTAAGTTGTAACTGTCAACATATCTACTGGTTATTATGTTCATTCACTTCGATATGCCTTTTCTAAATAATACATGCTCGCCAATACTGAACTACTTTTTTTGGTCTTTAATCTGATCACTTGTGTGGCCATTATTCCATCTGGCAGTGTGAAAAAAATGCTTGCTGATTGTTTTTTTTTTCCAATCTCCAGCATCTTGTGAAAAGGGTTATAGACAGATTGAAGCTGCCATAGGTATTCCTGGAAATTAAGGAGAAAATTAATGAGGTACTGAAGTTTTATGTTACACTTCAGGTAAGGCAATCCTGCTAACTCTAGGCTGCTATATATTATTCCAGGTGGAATTTGAATTCATAGAACAAAATTGTAATATGCGTATTTCCTTTCTCAAAAATCATTTTAAATGTTCTCATTGTAATTGTTTCAAATGGACTCATCTCATCTCAAGATACGTTGATTTGTAAATTGTAACCATGAACATATCTACTGTTATTATATCATTCCACTTTGATATACTTTTTCTAAATAATACATGCTCGTTATTAAACTTCTTTTTTAGTTCTTCATTCTGATCACTTGTGTGGCCATTATTCAATCTGGCAGTGGGAAAGAATGCTTGCTGATTGTTATCATCCAATCTGTTGAACCAACTTAAAAGTAAAGTTGCTAGCATGTTATGAATAATGTTTTCGGATTACGTCAAACCTTTTTCCAATTATATATTGCTTCATGTTATATGTATTTGATATTTTATTCCCGGGTAGTGGATTGGATATCAATATGTAAATTTGCTTTTACCACTAAACTACTCTATTGATGTAAGTAGGCCAGTTTTTAATTTCTTCCTTCCTTTCAGTCTCTTCAGATTGGTAACAAATATTGTTTGAGGCTTGGTCAGATTGGCTTAATCGGACGATCGTAGAACTGAGGTGTTCGGAAGCTAAGCCAGCATTATCTAGAAGAAAATCCGTTCTTGCATGGCTAAAGCAACCGCGTTATGGCTGCGCTGTTCCGCGTTATTGATTCAAAGTTCAAACTGTATGCAAATCAACTTATGTTAGTTAATCTCATGTTCATGTTGATTTTGTTTATAACAACTCAGACATCTCATGTTCATGTTGATTTTGTTTATAACAACTCAGGCTATGAGAAAATCGGTTCTTAAAATCAATTTCATCTTGCACAATTTTTCACTCTACTGGGCTTCGTCTTGCATCGCAAGACGATAGAAAATCTAGTATATATATATATATTATATATATATAAAGAGAAGATCAATGCCCCACGTGTCATCCAAGTTATGTACAATTCTTGTATGTATCAAATTTTACGCCTTAAAATTTCTGTATGTATTGTGCAGCTAAATTTTTTACTCAATAAATAATTTCTGTATGTATCGTGTAGCTAAATTTCATATATTTAATAAATGTTAAAACAAGGTACACTACGTCTAATCAAATACACCACAGAAGGGCACGTAGTCACTCCGCTATATACTAATTAAAGAAATAAAATAATTAATAAAACATTACATTATCTCTAACCCGTTAAAAATTGCAGATGTCTTCTTCATCGTGGCGACCGGCGGATCCTCTCTCTCGCTCTCGCTCTCTCGCTCGGGTCTCTCTCCCTCGCAGTAATATTCTTGAGAGTTTTTATTTGGTAATAATTGTCTTATCTATTGTTCTTTGGCTACATGTGTGTGTTGGCTTTTCAAAGATTGGTTTCTTTAGTATTAATTTGTATCTTATGTGTGTGGTGACAGTTGGTCAGCTTGTTGAAATGAACCGAAGTGCAATTTTCCTAAAGGTTAACTATGAGCAGCACAAGGGCATGTGCTATGCCGACCATGTTCATGTTCTTCACTTCTTTAGGTTCTACATAGTCACATTGAAAAGTGTGTAACTTCAGCTTCACGAATGCCACGGTATGCACATCTCGATTATTTCGCTTTCTTGTTTGTTTGTTTGTTTGTTTTTTAAATGAGAATGTCTTAATTAGTTATGGTGAAATTATCTCTTCTTGATGACAAATCAATAAATTTAAGGTTGTGTTGGTAAAACACGGGCCTAAAAGGTGTAGTCTTGGCTCGACTAAAGGGTTAGAAGAATCGGAGCTGCTGGCGTTGGCCTCCATTGGGCTGATATTGAAATTTTTGGTCCCAAAGCCAACCAAAAAAGAGAAGGTCGATGAATATATTTATATATATAAAACGAAGGAGAGAAGCGCTCTTTTGCATATTTGTGTGATTGAAAATTTGCTTAACTGTTGGCTAATGAATACTAAGAAGACGGCTGTCAATGTTGGACCAATAACACTTTAAAAGGCCTTGTTAAGGTGATAAGGTTATCCAACTTATATTTGAGCTTTAGGACCTTTTGCCAACCGATGTGGGATACTTAACACGCCCCCTCACGAGTAGGCTCGGTTTTGTCGGCTTTACTCGTGGACACAGTGTCATCTTTGGGCAAGCTGGAAATTTCAGCTGCTGGGGCACCCATCATCGTGTTGGGCCCGCTCTGATACCATATCAAAGTTGGACCAATAACACCTTAAAAAGTCTTGTTAAGGTTATAAGGTTATTCAACTTATATTTGAGGTTTAAGACCTTTTGCCAACCAATGTGGGATACTTAACAATGGCTATACATGCATAATGCATTACAGCATGCAGCGAGTCAACTCGAGATCTTATCTTGTGAGTATATGTTTTAGCACTTACTCCCTTGCCGGTTTTATAAGCATGTTGATGGTCTACATGAGTCACATGACTGCATGACATGTTTATATCATGTTTGAAATTTGAAAATAGTTTTTGAATCTTGATAGTAAATTGTTAGAAACTGAATATCTAAAACCAAGTGTAAGTATATACATGTGTTAAAAAAAACTTGAACTGATTCCACGGCTCACTCCCCCTATGAACGTCTCTTTAAATAAATAAAAAACACAAATATAGATTCGTCTTCTTCTTCTCTGCAAATTTGCTTTTGCCCCCACGAATTCCAGGTTCTTTTTAGTAAGTACACAAAATCTTGATTGCGTTTTTGATAATTGATTTTGCCCTTTACTTTAATTCTATAAAGATTTGATTTTTATTCTTGTTTTAATATTTTTCCCGTCATGTTTTATATATAGGTCTGCGATTCCACTTAGCGTCGGCAATATACCCAATAAGCTACTTTCTACTTTTATTGTCATTTTGCGAACTATAATTTGCACTTACAGATTGTTAAACGAAAAAGAGAGGAGACCAACTCAGTTGTAATATTTTGCAGATATTGTTTAGGATTTCACTTCTTCATACATTGCAACATTTTGCAACATGTTTTGCACTGTGGTTGTATCGAGACGCATGAGCATTAGTCTTGCTTCGCAAGACGATCCCCCACTAGTGTGTATATATATATATATATTACTCACAATATACTTGATGCAGACGGAAGCGTAAACACACAATTAAAACCCGTTGATTCCGAAGAATGCCGAGAATTAACCGATCAAAGATTGTTGATTCTTTCGAATACCGATACTTGATAAACAAAGAGAGAAATTCTATGAAGTATAGAATGGGGTCTCAACAAGCAAATCGGTGTTTTCAGACCACTCACAAGTTTCGGGTTGGACACAGTATGAATAAGGGAAATTATGATCAAAGATTCCTCTATCAATCGCTATCTAATTCAGCGTGAAACCTTTTTCAAATAAAAAGTAAAGTTCAGTATCTTTTCACGAATTAGGCAGGACTGCGTTAGTACAGAATAACAAGTAGCGGGTCCATCTTCATCAATTTGATCTAGAATCGAAATATAAAGTGTGGGAGATAAAAAAGATGCAGGGTCGTTTGTCTGCTTGGTTAGTTAAGCATGGGATAATTCATAGGCACATTGGGAGCGTAAATAATTGTAACCATATATATACATATAAAATAACAGCAATGGAATGACAATTCCTCAAACTTTAGTGTCTCCTATTAATCTAAAAACAATTAATAAATTCAATGACATACGGTAAATATAAATAGTACTAAAACCCTAATAAAATAAAATAAATAAAATACTAATAACTTAGAGAGCAAGACACAATCTTTGATCTCTTTCTATCCACATCATTCTCCCCCTCTCGGAAAAGGTTCGACCGCGAACCTGAAAGATCGAGCACATCCGCCGGGATCAAACACCATCCAACTATCCTTAGTAGGGGTGACAAACACCATCCAACTATCCTTAGTAGGGGTGACCTTGTACACTGTTGTGAAAGCAGCCAACTGGTCATGTTCAACACGGTAGGAACTATAGAAGGCCGCAACATGACAATAAGGCGTTGGGGCAGCAACTTCATGATTCAACTTCGGGGCAGCGACTTGATGAAGCGACGTAGGGGTAGCGACAACAGGGAGAGTCGGCTCATGGGTAGTGGATTGATAAAGTGGCTCGACGTCCCAAATCAGCTCAACGAGCTTGGCGTCCCAGATCATCTCGACGGGCATGGCGTCCCAGATCAGCTCGACGGGTATGGCGTCCCACATCGGCTCGACGGGCTCGGCGTCTCACATCGGCTCGACTAGCTCGGCAGGCTCGACATCCCAGATTGGCTCATCGGGCTCGGCAGACTCGACATCCCAAATTGGCTCAACGGGCTCAGTAGGCTCGGTGTCCCAGATTGGCTCGGCATCCCAAATTGGCTCGTCATCCCATATCGGTTCGTCATCCCAGATCGAGGCCGATTCGTCTTCCAAATCATCATATGGATCGAGTTCATCAACAAGGGTGCGCTCAAGCGCGGGGATCGGTCGGCGTGGAGGTGACGGTAGCTTGTTGGAAACAACAAGGTGAAGCTCCTCGAGATCGACGGCGAGGGCTGCGATTTGGCGGTTTAAGGTGGCGACGTCGGCGTCGCGACGGGCGGCGGCCTCAACGGCGGATTCGCGAGCAGGCCGGGGACGGAGAGGCATCGTTCGGCTCTGATACTAACTGATGCAGGGACGCTATAACACACGATTAAAACTCGTTTATTCCGCAGAATACCGAGAATTAATTAAAATCAAAATTCGTTGATTCCTAAGAATACCGAAAATTGATAAACTTCAAGAAAACCTTGAAGAACGAGAAGAATCTCTTTTTATTTCATCATAAACAACTAATAAATTCAATGACATACGGTAAATATAAATAGTACTAAAACCCTAATAAAATAAAATAAATAAAATACTAATAACTTAGAGAGCAAGACACAATCTTTCATCTCTTTCTATCCACATCAATACTTCTATCTGTCACAACAAAATACTGGAGTAGTTATATAATTCTATGGATACTTAGATTAAAAATAATACTCCACTATCTTTGTTGAATAAAAATTTGTAAAATGCAAAAGAATTGTATAATCTATTTTGAGATTGTAGTAGTATAGTATTAAATTTTCGTTCATTCCAAATCAATGAACACACCACAATTTAGAAAAATAATTTTACTTTTATTTTAAAAGATATTTTACCTGTATTTTTCATTTATTTTTTTAACTAAATTATTTATTTTATTAATTTAAAAATACATTTTAATCTTTATTTTACGGTGAAAAAATAAATAAAACAAATATTTTATTAATAAGTGAACATATGTGAATTGATTGGGGAAACTAATGCGTTCCTCGACGTCGCGTCTTGTTACCAAATATTTACAACATTTATACTGCAATTGTAACACGACAATAGAATCCACACAAAAGTAGTCTATAGATACGATTACAATTGAAAATTTCCAATAATAATCTTTTTAGTCAAAATCAAATTTTAAAAGTTTTCAAATTCTAGAATATGCTCTATCTTTAAAGACATACTCCTCAAGAGAAATAGTCATAGGGGATCAACGTTTATAAAAATTATGAAAAAATAATTAAAATAATTAAATTTTGTTTATAAAAATTATGAAAAAATAATTAAAATAATTAAATTTTATTTTAATTATTTTTTTATAATTTTTGTAAACTATTTATCATAGGTATTTATCATAGGTTTTGTCCACCGGTGAACTGGAGAAAATAATCAATGTTTGACCTTGACTATTGATGTGTGACAGGGGAGTACTTTATTTGTTTCACTTGTGTATTTTTAGGTTGTTTCACTTGTATATTTTTAGGAAAGACGATACATTTACACAAAGTATACCGGGTTCTCTATACGCTTATTTAACTTTACTTTATAGGTCAAAAGATTGATCTCACGATCACCCAAGAGTTGAAGTCAAACAGTCACAGCTAATGCATGAAGACCATTGATTGATAAAATTCATCAATATTCACAATTTGTGCAATTGCAATAGTAACAAAGTAGAAAAAAAAAGTTATATATTTAATTTCAAAAGGTAAAAATAAGTCTTGAATATACTTTGATATCATTGAAAACTTGTAAAAGTAGCAAGAACACTGAATCCAGATTTCAACATCACAAAAAAAAAAAACACCTCAAATTAAACATTCATACCATCTCTTCCTATGGCTCCAAAAACATGGAGCATAATCCGAAAATCTGTATTTACTCTCCTCCAAAACTACGAATACTTGATATCAACCCCGACGCTCCTCGCCTTCCCTTACGCCGCCTCGTATCTCCTCACGCAATCCCTCGTTCCCTCATCTCACCTCTTTACCTTAATCGACGGCCGCCTTGGATCCCTTTTTCTCGCGGCCGGATTCCCTTTTTCGTCGAGTATTTTCTCCACCCTCAACCACAAGCTCTCTCAAACCGCCACCACATTCCTTTTCGTCTCTCCCTTGGCCTTCACCTTCCTCCTCCTCGCACGAGCCTCTGTGATCACCCACCTCCGAAAATCGAGCCTCTCGTCCTCGCTTTTCATCCCTCTCCTCATCACTCAACTATGCAACACGCTAGTAACACTCTCCGCGAACGCCACTTGCTTCTCCCTCTTCGCTCTCTGCTTCACCATTCTCGACTCGCTAAACCTCTCTTCGTCGTCTCGAGGCCCGACGACGATGATTTTGTCGGCCGCGAGCGTGGTGATTTACTACATCGCCATCGCAAACGCTTACATCGTGTGCAACTTGGCGTTGGTTTCGTCGGGAGTCGAGAGTCGGGCTGGGCTTGTTTCGATTGCGAAGGCTTGGGTTGTGATCCGGCAGGGGAGGGGGAGAACCTCGTCAGCTCTGTTTTTGGCGGTGGCTATGAACTTGGGATTCGCCGGGATTGAAGGGCTTTTCCGGTATCGGGTCGTCGGAGGTTATCGGAAATCATCGGGGTTGGTTGTTGTGATCGGGGAGGGAGTTCTGATTGGGTTCTTGTATGCTCTGCTTTTGGTTCTTGATACAATTGTGGGATGTGTGTTCTGGAGAAGCTGCTGCAAAAAAGATGAACAATTATGTGTTGAGAACAAATTAGGTATTTAGACATAATCACTCGACTTCTTGATTCTTGACTATTCAAATTCAATCATAATTCGATTACATAACCTCTAGATCAAGTAATTCGCGCTCACCGGTTGAGCCCGTCACAAAATTCGCGTCTAAATCAAGTAATCATACCTCAATAAATATTTATAGAAATAATTTCACAAAAACTAAAGCGGAATCCAAAGTGGGATCCTCAATTGATCTTTAATTTTTCTTAAATAAAATGTTCAGAGAAAGCGGAATAAATAAATATTGTATATATTGATTGATGATTTATAAAGTGGACTGACATACAATTATATATCAAGAAATGGACTATACATGGTAACATCATAAAGCCTTTATGTACAAAGAGGTCAGGCCCAATAAATAAAACTCTGCTGGACTTGGTGTTGTAGTTTTATTATCCCCTCAAGTGGAACATTGAGATTTGTCAGGTTCAACTTGAAATGTAAGCAAGTCTTAATAGCTGGGAGCATAGAGTACGTGGTTTGGTAAAAACATATGACAATTGAAGTTGTATTGGAACATATATGCATGATGTAGTTGAAAGTGTCCATGTTGAACATACATGCATGATGTAGTTCAATGTATTTGGTTCTTTGATATTGGACAAGATTATGTGCTAGGTAGTTAGTGGAAAGATTATCATTAAAAATCTGCATAGGAGTGGGTGAAATGTTAAAGTCAGCATGTAAATATAAAAGTCATTGCTCTTCATAAAAGGTGTTGGCAACTGTCATGTATTCTGCCTCAGTTGATGATCTGCTAACAACAGCCTAACAACAGGTTGTTTATATGTTGAATTTACAAGAGATAAGTGAACTGCACTAGAAAAAACAACATCCAGAGACACTTCTTCTTGTATCTACACAACCTGCTCAACCTGAGTCTATGTAACCTTGAAAGAAAAAATGAAGTACTCCGTGTGTTTTAATTTCAAATCACATTTTTCAAAAAGATTGACTAACTAAACTATACGATGAATATAACTTTTAATTCATACACGCGCATTCATGAACCGTGGCGAAATCAAGATCAAATACTCATCATGGTCCCTAGACTCACTACGTACTCATCAATTTATCTCCATTAAAAAAATCTTATAATCCGTAAATGTAATTGACTCCGATTCAAAACTTGGACTTATAATAATAATATATCATCGTATATCAAATCATTATGTTTATAAATTATTAGACTTAATTGTTTCGGTTGAAAATTTTACTATATAAATTATCAAAAAATTTCAGTGAACAAACTAATAACTTTGATTCTTTAAGAACACAAAAACCTACTTATCACATGATTATTTATGATATTATCTATTCTTTTCTTTTCGCGACAATTATTGCTTGTGAAAATTAAGAAAATACTCCCTCTTTTTTTTTACAAGTACAGTATTTTTAGCTTTTCTATTTATTTTCATATTATAAGTATTTTTGGCTTTGTTAAATTATATAATAACATTAATTTATTTTCTATGCGGATTTTTTTTCCACCAATCACTTTTCATTGTTTTTGTTATTTTAATTTTTTCAATAAATATTAATTGAATTTAAACACTTTTTTAATTTATGTGTCAAAGCTTAGGAAGTTTTTTTTTAGGAGGGAGTATATTGTTATTGACTTTTTAACCAAAAAGTTGAAGTTAAAATTTATTTTTAAATTAATAAAATAAGAAGGTGAGAGTATTTTGTAAATCAATCGGGTCCCACTTCAACTATAGGCCAATAAAAAATTTAAAACAAAATTATATATTTATTTAATTCAAGATCATGACTAAAAACCGGGATTTCAAATTTATAAGAAATCATTTTAGAACATCATCACAAACTTCCTCCTCCATTGTGTTGCAATGGCAACTTCATCATCTCATCATCCAATGGCAAACACATGTAGCATCATCCAAGAATCATTCTTCTCTTTCCTCCGAAACCGCCGATACTTCGTATCAACCCCGACCCTCCTTGCCTTCCCTTACGCCGCCTCGTATCTCCTCGCACAATCCCTCGTCCCCTCGTCTCACCTCTTCCCGTTCGTCCACGAACGCATGAGCTCCCTTTTCCTCGCGGCTCGATTCCCTCTCTCGTCTCAACACTTCAATTTCCTCTGCCTCAAACTCTCGAAAACCCTCATCACTCACACCCTCGTCTCTCCTCTCGCCTTCTCCTTCCTCCTCCTCGCCCGAGCCTCCGTAATCACCAAAGCCCTCGACCACCAAAAACCGAAGCTCTTCCACCCCCTTCTCGTCACTCAAATTTGCGGCACGTTCTTCATGCTCGCGGGGAACACGATATGCTTCCTCTTTATCGCATTCTTTTTCTTTTTTCTCGACTTTTTAGGGCTTTCGTCGGCTCAGGAGCCGACGCTACTCTTGGCAGCTGCAGGGGCTTTAGTGTACTATTACATCATCCAGAACTCTCAAATCGTATGCGATTTGGCATCGGTTTCTTCCGGAATCGAAGGCAGCGGAGGGTTTACTTCGATCGCTGCAGCTTGGATCGTAATCCGAGGTAAGACCACGACTGCATTGGCCTTAGCCGTGGGGACGAACGTGGCTTTGTCCGGAGTCGAAGCCCTTTTCCATTATCGGGTCGTGAGAGCGAATCGTTGCGACTTAGTTTGGATCGTTGCGGAAGGCGCTCTCATTGCCTTCTTGTATGCGGTGATTCTCGTTTTTGATACGATCGTCGGTTGTGTGTTTTGGACGGTGTTTAAGAAAGACGAGCGGATAGAAGATCGTGAAGAGTTTGTTTCCGTTGTGTAGAATAATTATACAGAGGATTTGTTTTTTACACTATAGTTTAGTTTCATATATGTTTTGTTTTTCCCATATAGTCTACAAAAATCGAAATACAATACGTGACATGTTAACTAACCATCAAATTATATTCATCGAGAAGTCGTGTAGTTCTATACTAGTACGTACTTCGTCTGTTCCATAATATTTTTCAAGCTCTTATGTAAATAAGTAAATTAAAAAAAAAAAAAAGCTTGAACAAAAGCTTCTTGAATGAGGATTTCCTTGTAAAAAAGAAAGTCAACAGTAATCGATTACTATTGACTTGAGATTAAAGGAAACTTCATTTTTGTTGAACATACCACAATTAGAGAAATATATATATATATATATATATATATATATATATATATTAAGTTATTTTACCTATATTTTTTCATTTACCTTTTTAACTATAATTATTTATTTTATTAATTTAAAAATAAATTGTAATCTTTACTTTACAGCCAAAAAATAAATAAAACTAATATTTTCTTAATTAGTAAACATATGTGAATTGATTTGGGAAACAAGTACTATTCCTCCTTGACGTCACGTCGTCACGTCATGTTACCAAATACTACGTATTTTCAACATTTATACGGTCTAGGAGATGCTACTCCAAGTGCAATACTACATATTAACTGTGGATACATACACAATACACGTCGGGTGTGTGTGATTGTGTGTGTATTAAATATAATAATATTAAATCAACGGTTAAAATCTATATGGTGTACTCCACCGGAAGTAGCATAGATAAAACCCATTTATACTGCAATTATAACACGACAATAGAATCCATACACAAGAAACGATTACGATTGAAAATCTTTTTAGTCAAGATCAAATTTTAAAAGTTTTCAAATTCTAGATTACATTCTATCTTTAAAGACATACTTTATTTGTTCCACTTGTATATTTTTATTTTATTTTATTTTATTTTATTTTTCTTTGTGTTTTATGTATTAAGAAAATATTATTATTTTATCAATAGGAAATCAATACCTTTGAAAATTCTGTTCAAGTCAATATTATTATGATTATACAATTAAACTGACATCACATCTGATGTGAAAAAAAATATTTTAAACATTTAGTTCTAAAATAAAAGCGACGTTCTTATGTCCAACCACGTCATCAATTGAATTCCATTAAACATTTTTATACCTATTTTTTTTATCTAAATATATATATTTTAATTTACATATGGATCAATCGGTGCAGTTAGGATGGAGGTATTCCGTCCCAACCAGATATCTAAACTCATAAAAAAATGATTTTTTTTTTTACTTTTTCCGTCTCAACTCTTATAAAAGAAATATTATATATATATTTTTTTTCTAATTTTACTCATTACTATTTTATTTCTAAATTAAATATATATATTTTACTTATCACTTAAAAAAATATTTTTACTTCTCGCTTTGTATTGAATATATATATATATTTTGTAATTTAGGCGATCAACGATATGTGAATAATTAGTAGTATTAAAGTATAATCTTTGGACTGGTCAAACGATCACTCAAGAGTTGAAGTCAAACGGTAACGGCTCAGACTCACTAGACCATAGATTGACTTTGTGCAATTGCAGTAGTAACAGAGTAGAGAAAAATATATAGATTTAATTTCAAAATGTAAAAATAAGAGTCTTGAATATACTTTGATATATACTATTTCATCGGTCCAAAGACAGTTATCATACTTTTTTTTTTTTGGTGTCTAACAATAGTTGACACACCCTAAAAAAAAGAAATAATTATTTTAACTTTTTCATTTTAATATACTATTTTATTCTACTTTACCCCACCTACTTTTTAACTTTACTCACAACTATTTTATTTTTCACTTTTAAAATATATTTTTACTCTTTACTTTTTAATAAAAAAATTAAAAAATAATAATTTTCTTAAACTCCGTGTCCAATAAAGTATGACATCTATTAATGGCCGGAGGAAGTATCATTTAAAAGTTATAAAGTATCAAGAGCCTACTGAATCCAGATTTGAACATCACAAAAAAAGACCTCAAAACATTCATACCATCTCTTCGCGATGGCCCGGAAAACATACCGAATAATCCGAAAATCTGTATTTACTCTCCTCCAAAACTACGAATACTTCACATCAACCCCGACCCTCCTCGCCTTCCCTTACGCGGCCTCGTATCTCCTCACGCAATCCCTCGTAACCTCGTCTCGTCTATTTATTTTAATCAACGGCTTCCTCAAGTCCATTTTCATCGCAGCAGGATACCCTTTTTCGTCGAGTATTTTCTCCACCCTAAACCACAAGCTCTCTGAAACCATCACCACGTTCCTTTTCGTCTCTCCCTTGGCCTTCACCTTCCTCCTCCTCGCACGAGCCTCCGTGATCATCCACCTCCGAAAACCGAGCCTATCGTCGTCAATTTTCATCCCCATTTTCATCACTCAACTATGCAACACACTAGTAACACTCTTCGCGAACGCCACTTGCTTCTCCCTCGTCGCTCTCTGCTTCAACATTCTCGACTCTCTAGGCCTCTCCTCGTCTCGAGGCCCGGTGATCATGTTCCTGTCGGCCGCGAGTGCGGTGATTTACTACATTGCCCTCGTGAATGCCTACATCTTGTGCAACTTGACATCGGTTTTTTCGGGAATGGAGAGTCGGGCCGGGCTTTTTTCGATTGCGAAGGCATGCGTTGTGATCCGGCAGGGGAGGGGGAGAGCCGCCACAGCTCTGTTGTTGGCGGTGGCTATGAACTTGGGCTTTGCCGGAATTGAAGCCATTTTCCAGTACCGGGTAGTCCGAGCTTATCCGAATTCGGGCTTGCTTGTTGTGATTGTGGAGGGAGTTTTTATCGGCTTCTTGTATTCTCTGTTTCTTGTTCTTGATACAATAGTGAGTTGTGTCTTCTGGAGAAGCTGCTGCAAAAAAAATGAACAATTATGTGCGGAGAATGAATTAAGGCTTTAGACATGATCCCTCGACTTCTTGATTCGATTACTTGATCCTTCTAGATCAAGTAATTCGCGCGCTCAAGTTCCACCGGTTGAAATGTATCATTACAAAAAACTAAAAAAAACTGCTCCTAAATAATTAATGAAAAAAGAATGAGAGTTTCATTTAATTTATTAAAGAGCTAATTACACTTTGTCACTGATTTTTTTATTTTGCCATTTAATCGGAAAAGTTTTACCAATCACTATTACAGGATAAAACATTTTTATAATTTGCCACCTGCGGGCAGCCGAATCGGAATATTCGTGGGAATATTCCGGGAATTTGAGTTACACGTTCTAGTTAAGCGATGAAGATTACAATTAATAAAAGAAATGAGGGTTATTTCAGTATTTACACATTTTTAATTTAAAAAAATAAAAAAAAATATTTAATTTAGGTTCTTAAAAAGCAGATTGAACATATACATCATCTCTTGAAAAAATCATTTCTCTCAAATCTCTTGAAAAAATCATATCTTGAAAAACAAGATTTGAAACAGTTTACGTTGGTTGTCGCCACCGTCGTTACCCTCGTAAGCTAACGCGTTTCTTAACCGATCCGAAAGGGACACCAACCCTAATTCCTATTTGTTTTTCCCGGACTGTGACGTCATGTTTTCCCCACACAAAACTGAAAATCAGTGTGTGTTCGGAATGTGAGCTCCGTCTGAATTACTCAGCGGCAACAATGGTAGATAACGGAGAAAAAAAGAGGAGTTTTGAAAAGAGACATGAAAGCGAACTGGGGATCCCGTGATTTGAAAAAAGGGAGAAGCAAAGAATGAAATGAATGTGAGTGGATAACGTTATTTTGTTTTATTTTTTGTAGAGAGGAAATCAAAGCAATGGGTTTTACAGAATGTGGGGGCTCGATTTGGAAACATTAAAGGAATGTAAGAAGAGAAGATGATATTTAAAACATGTATTTTTTTTCTAAAATTGATATTTGATGAGGAACGATTAAGCTGAATGTGTGTTCATAGATATGAAATATTGTTATTTTTTTTATTAATCTCCTAGGAGTAGTCGAAGAAGAAGAAGAGGCGTAAAAGATGAATTGAGTATTTTATTTGTCTTTTTATTTTTTCTTTATAATTATTTCACGTTTTTTAAAATAAAAATAAATACAGATATATAATTGAGGTAAAAACGTAACTATTCTTTTTTTAGGTTGAAATTTACAAAAATATCTTCCAAGGTGGAATATTCCGATCCGGCTGCCCGCATGTGCCAAACTGTAAAAGACCTTATCTTGTGGTAATGATCGGTAAACCTTTTTCGGTTAGGTGGCAAAGTAGAAAAACCCCTTAGGTGACAAAGTATAATTAGCCCATTAATAAATTAAAAAAATATTATTTTTTGATGAAAAAAAAATTATAAAATTTTAATTTTAAGATAAAAAACGTAAAATAAATCCAAATAAAATTTAAAAATCATGTGGAAATAGTAGATGTATATATTAAATTTAAAAAATATAGTAATTTTTGAAGAGTTTCCATCAAATAATTTCAACATTTATACTGAAAAGGTGATGCTCTTAAAAAATACTGTATATATTTTCAATTTTCTTGTTGTCATTATTAATTATGTACAAATAATTACTAACTAGTCTCAACACCTGTGCGATGCACGGAAGAGTTTTAGCTAATATTGTTATTATGTACAATTTAACTTTAATAATTTCCGAAAACAAATGACTGATGATAAAATTCAAATGGAAATAGCTTTAACAAATTGTTCAAAATATAATAAAATTAAATACAAAAATCATCCAATGCAAAAAATAACTATTATTAATAAATTTGCAATAAAAAGAGAACCAAAATCAAGGTCCAATGACAGAATAAATACAGTTACAAATATAAATAATCCACACTTACATAAATATATAAAATTAAATTCATAAAAATACCTTTGACGGTATTCAACTGCCTCATCGACATGATGATATATAATGACGTTAGTAGTGCCGTCAGTGTTGTGCAATACAAACTCATCTAAATTTTGTTAGAATAATTGACAAAATTAAATAATTAGCAAAATAAATACCTTTAAAGCATACAGAGTAATGTACTATAAAATATGTAATTACCATTAAATATCATAGTTGCGGCAAGTTGAACAATTATAACAACATGACCCAATCTTTTATCTTTAGCCATTTCCACAATTTTTCTAAGTTCACTCGAGATAGGACCGAAATGCACGAAGACAATGTTCTTATAACTGTAATAAAGAATGAACATTATTATTGTATGAAAAAATATAAAGTATAAATTGAAAATGTAAAATAAATGAAATAAATCATACTTGAGATCTCCAATACGTATCTTAATGTACTTGAGTCCTCTTCCAGAATCGCCATTGATCATTGTGCAATCAACATCCAAAACATGACCAATTATATCTTGAAAAATAGAAAATCGTATAAGGAAAAAAATCGTATAATACAATATTGTTTAGTGTGTAATATAATTTGTAAAATGAAACTTTGAAAGACAAAATTTAACTACAAAACAATACCGAAAAGAGGACCAAATCCCGTAAAGACTTGCTCATTAATGCACCAAAAGGGATGGAAATTGTAAATCGATTTGGGAAAAATTGGGTCGTACGTTGATTCAACAGATGTTCCTTTGACGAAGCGGATCATAGTAGGGCAGTCAACAATAAAATTTGTATAGGAAGTTGGCAAAACGCGAAAGTACTTCACGGTGTAGAGACCACCTTCGATAATTTTTTGGTCAAAATCTTTGACGCACACATTTCTGGGAACCGAAGCATGAATTTGTGTTCCCTGTTTAAAATACATATTTTATAAGAATATAAAAAATATTATTAACAACAAATTGTACACGATAAGTAGAAACATATTAACTGATAATTTCATAAATCTTACCTCTGAATCAATCATGACGATTTTCAAACTTTGAGGAATCAACTTTGAACCCGAAGACATCCATTTTCTGCAGATGCGTACAACGATGCTGAAGTTGGTGTCAACAGTAGTTAAATTAGAAATCAAGATGGGCGCCATGACTGATATTGTAGAGTTTATTCTGTAAATATGAAAAGAGTAAACGAAGATAATTTGTAAGAAAAAAAAAAAGAATCTGCTGAGGAGAAAGATACCGTGTATTGCGAAGTTTTACTTGTTAAATATTCAATTTGCACCGTAAAACTAAGTAAGTCAAATAGATAAACAAAAGATCATTATTCCTTGTTTAAATATTTAATAACAAATTTAAAAAGATTTTGTACGATAAATAAAATACGGTTCATATATATCTCTAATCAACATGTATCCCATATTAACGGGCGCATCAAAATCTAATTATTTAATTAATATATGAGTTGTATATTTGTTAATTATTCACCTGATAAATAAAAAATAGTGTTATTTAATTAATACATGAGTATTATATTAAGATAAACAAAAGATCATTATTCCTTGTTTAAATATTTAATAACAAATTTAAAAAGATTTTGTACGATAAATAAAATACCGGTTCATATATATCTCTAATCAACATGTATCCCATATTAACGGGCGCATCAAAATCTAATTATTTAATTAATATATGAGTTGTATATTTGTTAATTATTCACCTGATAAATAAAAAATAGTGTTATTTAATTAATACATGAGTATTATATTTGTTAATTATTCACTTGATTAATCAACAATCTTATTATTTAATTAATATATTAGTATTATATTTGTTAGTTATTCAATAAATCAATAAGATTTACTCTTTTCTTAATCGGATTTTTTTTATATTTCTTAACTATTAATTTGATATTTTATTGTACATTAAGAAATATAATGTTGCACATATTTAAATACGTAATAAGGGTTTATGGAATACATTTTGAAATTCAAGAACATAAAAAATGCATGCATGATTCGTTTTAAAAACAAATACAATATCCATTAGTAAATATTAAAATAAATTGTGAGACCCGCAAAATTTTAAATGTCAATTAATAACACTAATAATAATAATAACAATAATATTAATGATAATAGTAATAATAATAAAAATATATATATAATTATACCAACCGCCTCAATCCTTATTTTGGCTACTTAGTGGATAACTATTAAAAAGGATTTGGGAAAGAGTACAGAGAATAGAAACACAAAAAAAAAAAATCGTATCAAGGAAGAGAGAAGGAAGAGAAGATTGGAAGGAAGAGAGTCGGACAAGAAGTAGTAAAATTTGCAATAATATTTTGAGGTCCTGAATCTGATTTTGTCGAACATCGAAGTTGTTCATAAAGAGGTAAGATTCAACCTTGTAGTTATGGTTTTGTCGATTAAATCAATTTTGAATGGTCGAACGAGATGAATAAACTAACTAGGGTTTGCTGTGTATTAGGCAGTGATTCCATCCTGATTGTGCGGTTGATTTCGATAGTTTTTCTTCGTCCAAAATCTTTGATTTAAATTTCTGTAGAATCCTGGTTGAGTCTTGTTTCTATATGTGAAATTTGGTAATTTTAGGACAAGTATTAAATTAATTATGAATTTTCTTATAAACTGTGGCAGCCCCTGAACTTTTAGGTTTAATTGAACAAGGTGTGATGTTTATATCATATTTGATAGAACTTTTACCCAAATTGAAATTGGTTTGATGTTTTGAAAAGTAGATTGATAGGGCTTTCATTTAATACTTATTTTGTCCTTCATATAGTTTCATAACTCAGTCCATTTGGTTGATAACATATTAGGTGTATATGCTGAATGTGAAAAACTGGAAACAAGATTAGTGTTTTGGAACAATTTCGGATCACCTTTGGTCAAAGAATAAATTGTATAAAAATAAAATGGTATTTATAAGGAAGTATCTGAGTTATATGTAGGTTTTCAAAGTTATTGGTTAGGTCGTAAAATCATGAAAAATCTTGTAAAATTGTGGGTTCAGCTAGGGTATGATTTACAGCATTTAGCGGTTTTACGAAAACAGACCTAACTTGAAACTCTTTGATCCGATTCTTCTTTCGTTTGTCTTAAAAGTTAATAAACTGTTTTAGCTACAGATTGTATGTAGGAACCTTTGTCCAGTTGTGAGTGGTGTAACCTCGGTGAGCCTAGGAAGTTGACTGGTGGATTGAGAGTATGGTTGTACGGGCAGTTTTAGGATTATTGTATTATCTCCTAAACGGTTGATCGAAACTTAGATTTATTTGTTGGGGTCAGAAGCTAATTGAAGTATCTTCATCTTTTTATTTATAACTGAATACTAAATTGAAATATTTATGACTCAAAAAGCCTTTGAAACAGACTGAAATAACGTTTGAATAACCTGGAATATTAAGCATGTGTAGTGTTATTAAATTGAGCATAACTTCTAAACCATATATCGAAATTGAAGTTCGTTCGGCAGAAATGTTAGACATTCGAATAAGCTATAAATGTTATGTTGTAACTAACTATATATGAAGTATAATTTAGGCGTACGGGGAGTTCGAAATCGAGACTATTTGTACCGAGATAGAAAATAAAGAAGTGATCCTTCGCCGAGCAGAGTACACGAGGCACATGAAAGGGACGAGGGAGAGTTTTTCGAGACCTTGAATGCGACATACACAGGTGGGTAAAAGTACAACCTAAACTATTGGTTTAGTTATATGATTGTGTGAGTCGAGTATATTTGATATATTGTTATGGTATGCTATGTGCTGTGATACGATGTGATACGAGTTGATGTGATGCAATGTGATGTTGTGTGAATGTAGTATGTGTGATATCCTTTTATAGTGCGTATGTTTTGTGATGTGACGATAATGTGCTATGTTTTGCGATGCGTTGTGATGTGATGTGATGTGATGATTTGTGATGTGATGCCATTCTTTGTGAAGTGATGTGATATGAGTTTTGTGGATTGTGTATTGTGATGTGAATTCTGTGGATCTTATGACGTGGTTGATTTGAGATGTGAAACATGCATGACACGATTTATTATGTCATGGCACGTGCATAAAATGCCAAGTAGGGCATAAAAGCCAAGTAGGGCTTGATACTTCAGCAAGCAGGCTGGGGTACTATCGACCAAAGAGCTGTACGATGATGGGCCCGGGTGTGTGAGTCATGGCACGTATGAGATTGCACAGTAGCTTGCATTGCATTGATTGTTGCATTGTGCATATTTATTTGTGATTGAAGTTGTAATCTATGATTGATTTTGAGTATGATGATTGTGTTTGATGTTGTGACTTGTTTTTTAGTTGATTGGTGATATTGGAGTTTGTGATATTCTTGTTGTGAGATTGGTGACGTATTTGATTGTTGTGATATTGGTGACTTGTGTGATGTGATATTGGTGAATTACGTGATAAGACTTGTGATAGGATATATATTAGTATTAAACAAGTTTTGTTGTTTATTTGAAAATGTAAAATGGTGAGTCGATGTGGCGTACTCACCCCCACACAGATTTTGAGTTTTGCAGGTACTCAAGGTGATCGTGGTCATTGTCATGTCTCGTCCGTTAGTCAGTCTCTGGGGTCCTTGGGAGTTTGTGTACGGTTTTGATTGTATATATATATTTTGGGCACTCAGTTTATTTGTATATATTTAGTGTGATTGTTGTTTGTAGTTCATGTCTCGAGTTTGTATGTTTAAATATTGTTGTATGTTTATAATTTATTCAATAAGTTGTGCTAATTGTGATTATCATTTTAAACCTGATTTGTAGGTTATTTTGGGGTCGGGGCGTGACATAAATTGTAGCTAAACAATCATAAAAGGCAGAAAAACATTAATATGCAAAAGTGGCATGATTCTCGATCGATTCAAAGGAAACGATCATTTGTGGAACAACCCGTCTACTTCTCACTGGACTCCGAGACCCCATCACGAATTGTAAAGTAGGATGGATTACGGAATAATCTTTCCTTGTGTACCCATAATAATATAGAATCC
Organism: Euphrasia confusa; assembly: GCA_954870475.1. Taxonomy (NCBI): domain Eukaryota; kingdom Viridiplantae; phylum Streptophyta; class Magnoliopsida; order Lamiales; family Orobanchaceae; genus Euphrasia; species Euphrasia confusa. The sequence continues at coordinate 37,090,739 of OX940960.1, forward strand.
ACATTTGACATACTTACAATGTAACTACAAAATCTTCCTAAAATATTATTTCCGTCAACTCTGACCTTTATCATGTACTCGTAGCCAATAAGAGAGGATACAATCGCAAGAGTTACTTTGTTTATACTTTCAGTGGCGGAAGTTACAATAGGATTGTCGGCACGTGCTTCCTTGTATACATAAAGATACACGACATTATTAATTAATTAATTAATTAATTAATTAATTAATATAAAAAATACATTTATGTAGAAAAGAATTAAATACCGAGAGAATCGAAAGAACCAATCGATCAGTTGAAGTCAGTTGAAGTCTGATCAGTTCTTTCCGTCATGAACTTGGAGATGAATTTTAATCTTGATGTGACGAATAAGATCACGATTACAGAAATAGCACACAAAATTGCAATAGTTGACGTACTGTGAATGATCGCACGTGGGACAAATTAAGTGATACCAACATCGTTTGGACAGTTTCTGATGTACTTTCACAGTTGTACAAATCTTTGTAACCTGCACTAAACAGTAAATGTAACAATAAATATAAATCATCTATTTACTACACATATATTAAAAAATAAAACAATTTAGCTCTATACACATAAAGTTCAAATATATACCTCTAGTATAAGTGAACGGAATTCTTTTTCGGAGGGACTGCCTTCAGATAAAGAAGAATATAACCGAGACATAGATGCTTACAAAAACGATGACTAATGAATTGAAAAAAAAACGAAATTACTTTATTATATTTATAATAGTCAATGCAATATTTTGGATTTAGATTAGTGAGAAGACTTTAATTGTGATTTGTTTTATACTTGTTTTTTTGATATCTTTAACAAATATTAGTATTATTAATATGTTAAGTAAATATATATACAAAGGATTAAATCAATGATATAATTTTGTTACTTAAAAATCGAGTACATTTTTGGCAAAAAAATTATATAAAATCACACATGTAAATCTACTTCTTTAAAAAATATTATTTAATATTTTCAAAATGTTACAACATATGTAAATTACGCTTCAAACTAATTAAGTCGGAACTTAATAGAGTTTAAAAAAATAAGTGTATAAAATATGTATTTTTAAAATATAATTAGTTAAGAAATAACAATATAATTAATTGACTATAAATATTAAAAAATATGGAAAATAATAGGAATCATCTAAAAGTGGGTTAAAAAACATAGTCTATGAAAAAATATATACCAAATGTAGAAATGAATAATAGTTAACTCAAAATGCCACAAAATAATGTGGTTTAAGTCAAGTTCATATAGCACAATTATAGAAAATAAAAAAAAAGTATCAGTTCAAATTCCAAAGAGAAGAAATATTTTAAACATAAGGACTTTTTTCAATTGTCGGAGTCAGAATCGGAGAACATTTCAAATTGTCGAACGACGTACAACGTCGTTGAAGTACGATCGTAGTAGAAGTCCAACCTAGAGCCGACTTCAAACTTATTCATATCATAAAACTCCTTCCATCCATCGCCGATAAAAATGCTTTTATTTTTATCCGAGTCACTTCGTCTAATCAAGGAGGCTGGCATCTTGATTCCTTTTCCATTTGACAGAGTCAACTCAGTTTTATCCTCAAGTTTAGTCTTAATGGCGAACGGCCTCGGAATCGTCTGTAAATCATGAAAAAAACTTACAAATTAATGTCAACATAGTTGATGTAGTATAAGAGTTTGTAGTAGAAATTACCAGTTGAGCGCGTTGATGTTTTTCAATTCTTTCAGAAAACTTGTGTGAGAGACTCTTTAAGTCTACTTCGCGAACTCTTTTTTTGTGGTCAGCAGCATATGTTATCTCAACACCATCTACATCATAAACGTGTACATTGAAGTAGTTTGGATCCTTAAAATGGAAAGTCAGCAACTGCCCCATTCTAATTTCATATTTTTCCCGGAACTCTCGCCAACCGCTGAATATATGCAAACGACCGTCTTTGTCTTCACCCAAGGCAGCCGAATGCATAGGAGCATAAGGTGTCTTGATTTGGCCGAAGGACGGCATACGGTAGGAGCACTTTTCAAAGAATGATGTAGGTATTTGCTTAGCAAAAGACAGAATTGGTCAAATTCAGAGTTAAATATAACCACAAAACATGAAGACAACATAGTATATATACTCACAACAGTATCAATATCTCCATCGTTGATCGTAATGTGGAATCTCATTGGACATGGTACTCTTCTTGTTACTTGAGAAACACAAAAAATGCATCTAAGTAGATAATAATTAAGATGATAACAACTTATAAAATATGAAGAAAATATGTGTGGACAATGTTCTGTTAATTGGTTTAATGATAGACTAACAGAATTAGGAACAATTTCTAGATAATTAAAAGAATAATTTAACAAAAATGAGATAAGAACCCAATAAATCGATCAATCAGGTTAAAACCCTATAAGTACCGAACATCTAACATGATCTTCGAATTAATTAAGTATAATACAAAAACAGAAATAAGACAAAACTGATATATACAGATATTTTAATCATTCTATCAATGTTTTAAAAGTTAATATAATGAATATTAATTTATTAAAAAATCGATGAAACCCTATCCCAGACTTGCAACAATACAACAATAAGTTAATATGAAAAATCTAAAATAAAGTCAGAAACAAAAGATTCGTTACAATAACAATAAAAAAGAAGACTCACAATCAACTACACCGGGACTGATCTTTCCGTGAACTGTAGTGGAAGAGCTACCGATATTGAACTTTCTGCGACCCTCTGGCGAAGTGCTTCTGGAATTTCCACCCTCTGAATACGTGAAATTCATGTCAAGTCGGAGTATATTTCAATTTTTGGAGAAGGAGAAGAACAACGAAAAACCCTAGTTTGTTTTGAGAAAGGTTCGAATTTTTATGAAGGAACTGAAGAGTCGGCCGATTACTAAAATACTCTTGCAATAATGCAATTATATTATTAACTCTAAATTCATTAGAAATATTCCTAATTTAACGTGTAGTTAATTAAGTCGAATTATATTTAAAATTTAAAAATACTATTGCAAATTAAACTTACCTTAATAGATTCACAATACTTAGAATTAATAATATTAATTGATATATTGGAGAAGAAATTAGAAGTCAATAATCAATATCTTTTACTTCCGGTAATTAAGGATTCATTTTAATAATTTTAAATTCGATTGATTAATTATAAAAGGTAGTACAATTATTTATACTTATTTACTTTATATAATCAAAGAAAACGCTTGAATTTAGAAAGTGAAAAACAAAAATTATAGCGAAGAGTTAATACTTTATTGATTAATGTAGAAGAAAATACAAATAAACAAATATCATTATAATACAAATAAACTAATATGGACAATAATACTTCTTCACTTCAAATTTTAATACATTTTTCATCATCTTCTAAATTTATCAATAAACCTACAAAATAAAACAAAATTAGAACACAATCAATCCTTTATAAAATACATAAATTGAAATAGTTACATTACAAAAGTAGAACAAAATCAATTCTTTATAAAATGCAGAAATCAAAATACTTACATTGAGTATTGCAATTAGTAAAATCAAAATTGTTAGATTCATGAAAAACATAAAAAAATAATAGAAATAAATAAAAATATGATTTGGTAAACTGCAAAAGTAAACACTTCTTATTAGTAATTCAAAATCGTATAAAAGCAATTAAAATAAAAAATATCAAACTTCATCGCATACTTAAACTTATATCTACAAAAAAATAAAAACGATGAAATTAAAATTAAATTAAATTACAATAAATTAAAAGAAAATTCAAATACATGCAAAAAAACAAAAACAACAAAAATTATAAGAAGGTTAAAAAAATATAAATGAAATTAAAATATATTAAAAGAACATTTTGATTATACCTGCAAAAAAGAAAGACAACAAAAAATGACGTGAAGGTGAAAAAAATTATAAAGTGAATAAATATAAAGATAATTACCTTGATAGCTACAAAAAAGAAAAACAATAAATTTAGACAAATGATATAAAAATAATAAACTGCATAAATTACATTGTTAGCTGCAGCAAAAAGAAAATATAGACGTTAAACAATTAGACAATAAGAATGTTTAAATACTTACAGTGTCACCTGCAAAAGAAAAAAAAATCACAATACTAATACTAATACGTACGGAAATATTAGTATTCAAAAATTAGAAAAACGATGCTATGAAGTTGAGATGAGAGAATATGAAGAGCATTTTATAGGAGTAAATTTGGAATAGGGTTTGTATAATATTTTGAATAATAATATAAAATCGATAATTTTGGTATTTTATTCTTTAGTCAATGCAATTAAATTCAAATCATGCTTAATTATAGGAAAAAAAAATCATGCTTAATTATAGGAACAAATAATAAAGATAATTATGTTTATATAAATATTCGATCAAATAATAATATAATATACAGATTGTATTTCATAAATTCTGTACGCCGTAGTTGACAGGCAAATTATTGTTGCCATTTCGATACAAGACCTTTCGATACAAGACCCCCCCCCCCCCCCTTTATCCCTTTATTAAAATTCTGAAGCCGTCGAAGGTGGCCGTAATCATTCTCCTCCATCGATTAGTGTTCGCCTCCCTCGATTATTGTTCGTCTCCATCGATTATTGCTCGCCTCCCTCGATTATTGTTGCCACTTCGATACAAGACCTTTCGATACAAGACCCCCCCTTTATCCCTTTATTAAAATTCTGAAGCCGCCGAAGGTGGCCGTAATCATTGTTTGCCTCCCTCGATTATTGTTGCTTTCCTCGATTATTGTTGCCACTTCGATACAAGACCTTTCGATACAAGACATTTCGATACAAGAGCCCCCCTTTATGCCTTTATTAAAATTCTGAAGCCGCCGAAGGTGGCCGTAATCTTGTTTGCCTCCCTCGATTATTGTTTGCCTCCCTCGATTATGGTTGCCTCCCTCGATTATTGTTGTCATTTCGATTATTGTTGCCACTTCGATACAAGACCTTTCGATACAAGACCCCCCCTTTATCCCTTTATTAAAATTCTGAAGCCGCCGAAGGTGGACGTAATCATTGTTTGCCTCCTTCGATTATTGTTTGCCTCCCTCAATTATTGTTCACCTCCATCGATTATTGTTGCCTCCCTCGGTTATTGTTGCCACTTCGATACAAGACCTTTCGATACAAGACCCCCCTTTATCCATTTATTAAAATTCTGAAGCCGCCGAAGGTGGCCGTAATCATTCTACTCCATCGATTAATGTTCGCCTCCCTCGATTATTGTTCGCCTCCATCGATTATTGCTCGTCTCCCTCGATTGTTGTAGAATTCGTCAATACATGGAGTAGAATAAGATACGGGATAGAGTAGAATGCACTACTAAATGCAGTAGAACTGATTATAACAAGGTAATGTCCTCGATTAGTGTAGAATACATTACTAAATGGTGTAGAATGCATAAAGATAGTACAAAGAACAAATCCATTTTTCAAATTCCAATCCCACTACAACAAATTCATATTCAGAACAGATTTTAAACATAACTTCAATACAATTCAACTTCCACAACTTCAAATACAACTTCAAAATAAAACTTCCATCAACTTCAAATAGAACTTCCACAATTTCAAACACAACTTCAATACAATAAACTGAACTAAATTCCCCACAATTCACAATTCACACTACATTTTAGAATTCACAATTTAGGGTTTAGGATTTATTTTTAGGGTTTAGAGTTTTGGATTTTGGTATAAATGTAGTAGAATATACTACTAAATAGAGTAGAATTCACTAACGAATGCAGTAGAATTCACTAACTAATGGAGTATATGTTTGAAATATAGAGAGTAAAAAATAACATTGTGGTTGTTTTAACTAATCCTTTTATTATAAATACTAATTTAGTCGTCCAACCGCAACTCTACATCCAAGTAAGTAATGTCCAAGGCGCCACGAGCTCCTTCAGGAGCTTTAAGAGGTATCTGCTCGGAAAAAGTTCTGAACAGTAAGAGAATCGAATAGACTATGTAACATGTTAGTTTGATTAAAAAAAGCAACATACTTAAAATATATAACAATCCAAAACACAACTTACCAAGTTTGAAATAGTCTAATTTCCCAGCCACCTTCTTTGAATTCAGAGGTATTAAATCTGCAGTAACCTTTAGTTTGGTGCAAATTAATATGGAGTCTGATTACAAAATAAAATGATGGTATTAAAAGTAAAAAAAATAAAATTGCAGTGATAATGCAATCGTGTAGCCTCAAGCATTCTAGAAACCTCGTGAGCACTCTCTGAAACCTTAAGAAAACGAGAGCAAATAAAATACAGAGTAACAATTACCAAGCCATGGCCTTTTTTTTACCAGGTACGGAGCAACTCTCATCCGCGTCGACGCTTCGAGCTCCGCCGCAAGCTTCGTCGCGTAATCCGTCACACAACATACGAAATGGTGAGTATCGATTTCTGCAATTTCGTTTTCTCTTAGTAAGCAAGGTCCGACCTCCAGAGGAAAACATCCATTACATGTCTTCGACTCAGTGCCTTCACTATCCGACCTCCCAAACGCGTCCAAATCCATTGGCGGTCTAACACCAACCCAAACGTCAGTGCCTTCTTCCCATATGCCATCAATGAAGCAAGTTGGCTCGCCCAAATCAGCATCAATAGTCATTGTAATAACATACCAGCTGCAAGATGAAAATTATTTGCTTCAGAAACATGAAGGAAGCTCCTGAATCTATCAAGGTTAAAGTGTCCCTGGGGTCTAATCATAAAAAGAGTGATATCGGCATATAGCTAGCCAAGAAACAACTTTAAAATTCAATTTGTCTTCAATTTTTCTGAAGTAGATTATATGAACCAACACAATTAGAGTTCACTTACAATTTAATGTTCTGAAGTGTCTTATAATCACCATTGATTATTCATTAGGTTCGCTTAAAATTTAAGTACCGTTTATCTAAAACTCAATCAGGGCCACCACGGAATCCATATGTGTGTGATTGTGTAAAAGCCCACCTCGCGAGGGGGTCGCAAATTTACATCATACGAAGCATGAACAGGTAGAGCATGATAAGAAACGATAACTTTAAAATTGAATTCAATCCAATCGAAATCCATTAAAAGAAGAAACGAACACCACCAATTGAATAATTAGAATCGAGAAGCTTACATCGCCTCCACTGAATCTAGCGCGTCGGACCATGGGGAGTCGAGCAGGCCTCCTCCGTCCACGGGAGACGACCAGAGAAGTTCTATAGCATTTGCATTTGGTTCTTCACACATGATTCTGGCTACTTTTACTTAACACCGAAATTTCCATTCCCTCCAAATTATCACTAATTGCAGTTTTGCCCAAGTCCATATTGTCATTAAATAGATTTTTTTTATGAGCCTTTAAATTTAAGCCCATTTTGTCTTTCAATAGAGTTTTTTTTTTTTTTTTTTTTTTATGAGCCTTTTGAAAAATTGAACTCAGAATTTCTCATTTTTGGAAAATTTTGAACATACTGTATATAGTCTAAAAATTATAAACATATGCTGTTCAATAATCCAAACGGCAAATATTTAAAAATCTAATTACAGATTTTGCAATACAGGAAAATAAAATAGCTAATGAATAAACAAGAAAATCATTTAGAAACTACAAATATATGGTTCCATAAATCCATCCATCCATCAATCCTTTTAAAAATCCAAAATATTTCATAGCAATTGTAGCACTTCTACTCTGAATATTATCACATATGAACTTGGGTTGATCAATCCCCTAGAAACCAATCAATGCAGCTTAATTTTGTCTACATGAGATATAACTAGCTAGCTAGTTGATTAGCCTGATGTGCTAGTTAGTAAATAATTCATTTTTCTTCTATTCATGACAATAGCAGATCCCACCTTGTCGTGAAAAGCATCATGACTCCAGAACCCAAGCACTCAAGACACCCCTTTAACAACAGATAAACAAACAACAACAGACTCTGATTATTGGTGATCGAGCATATCTATATTGTATGTGAAACAAAGGCAAGTCGCAGTAATGAAATAAAAAGGATTGAGATGGACCTTGTAATAGGAAGGCATTCTGTCTACTCCAAAACATGTTGGAGGAAGGGGTTGTCCCTGAGGTGTTTCATTTGTTCATGAGGTGGTTTTCCATCTTTGTAAGTTTCAATGATGGTAAAAAAGAGCACGCAACCATTGAAGTCAAACCCAGTCTCCTGTATGAATATAATTAAATACAAACAAGAATGCATATATAGATTAGAATGATAGTAATTAGGAGGTACTTATATGAATTAATGAATAAATGTATGAAGTACCGCGAAATAGGTGTCGGAGCAGTCCCGAATAAAGTCAGGGAAATTAAGGAGGTCATTGACTTTACCGACAAATGCAACATGATCATCATCATCGGGCACGGGCGCATACGCGGCGGACGTCGATGGAGCGGGCGCGGGAGTCGCCTGGGGAGAGACGGACGGCGGTGTCGACGACGCTGGGATAGAGGCGGCGGTGGTAGGGTTGATGATTACGGCATCGCGATGGTAGGTTTGGTGGTTGCGGCGGCGCGGTGGTAGCGAGGCGGTTGTTGCGGCGGTGAATCGGCCGGAGATTTCTGAAATTTTTTTGGGTAGGGTTGCGGAGAACGAGAAAAGAGGAGAGTTTGTGTTTGGACTGACTACTGAGCAATGAGCAAGAGTGGGTAGCGGAAGAATTTGGGCTTTTAGTTTTGTTTACGGGCCGGTACCATACTGTTCAATATGGTACCAATAACCATGCAATAGGCCCTCTAGTTGACATATAATTAAGAAATAATTTTAATTTATCAGCGTGTAAGAAAATAATTTTAATTAATCAGCGTGAATGATTTTTTAATTAAATTACTTAATTTAAACATGCGGTTAATATATAAATATATATATTATAAGAATCCGCTAATTAAAAAGACCGTGTTATAAACTCAAAGAATATTGAGAGAGAATAATATAGTATAAGAGAGACAATATGATAGGAGAATAGAATTGTTATGAATTGTTGTGAATTGTTGTATTCATTCATATGGGGAGACCCCTTTATATAGGATACAATCTAGGGTTTCTGACTTAGCCAACAAGTCATTCACTATAATATAATATTCATAACACTCCCCCTTGAATGACTATGTACAGAATTGCTGCCTCGTTAAAACCTTTAACTAAGAAAACCCTTTGGGAAAAACTTAGTAGAGGGAAAAAGAGTGCAATCACTGGCCTTCGGGACCAATCACTGGTCTTCGGGACCTTATATTCAATATCATTTTTCTTCATAATGACATATGTAATATGATATTGTACATGTTCTGATTTTCATTTCCTTTCATATCAGAAATCTTAAAATCCATCCAGGATTTCCATGTATGTACCTTTCTAATGACTTTTACATGGTCATATCATACAATTCATGCATATCTATATTTATCGTTGTTGCTGCCAGAAATATTAAGTAGCGGAACTTAATGTCATCTTTCAAAAATATTTGATTAACATCGAGTTTCTGCGAAAAACTCTTGAGCAACTAATCTCGCTTTTATATCTCACCACATCATTGCTCGTTTTTCGTACGAACACCCACATATATCCTTCTGGGATAATATTTTGAGGTGTGTATTATAGAGTCAAAATATAGCGAGTCATGCTCATTTCTATTTCTTTGAGTGTTGTTGGCACACTATCATTGATTTAAGTGTTGGATCCAAATTTTCTAGAGCAACTCTTGAGGCAAATATGTCGTTGACGACTTTTTCCATGTTGATGACAATTCATTATATCAACCAAATTTTTAATCATTTCCCAAAATATTTAATTTGGTTATTCCGCAATCCCACCATTTTCTATTATCATGTACACATGCTTTTCCAATGGGATTTCGATCTAACTCTCTTCAGGAGATTTTAAGGGTGACTTAATTTCTTTGTTTTTCCGCGGATTTATTTTATATTTTCAGATCGATCTACTACGCTTCAGGCATATATTAGAATCAACATTTGAGTTGATCTCTTTGGTATTTGAACTCTTATAGTTCATTTATCACAAATATATGTGATTTTGTCACACCTTCATTAATTTGGCAGATTACTTGCTGAATATTGCAAGTCACTTATGAACTTCGGGTTCAATTGATTGATGCGTGGATATAAAATTGAAGATCGTTTTCATTCACTGAAATTTCTCGGCATTTATATATTTTATATTCTTATCTCCCCCTAATGCCGGGAAATGATCTTCGTGAAATATGCAAATCAGCGTAATTGCTATAAATCAATCTTCTGGATAGTGATCTTCTGGATCGTGGGCTCAAAATATTTAATATACTTTATTTTCTAATATGCCCGTTCATAAAATTAATTCGCAGATGGGAAATGCTCGATTCATTTCCACGCACAATCATGATATGCATCATCTTCATTTTAAGTACATTTGTAGTACTCGTGAGGATAATTAGTAAAACTCTTCCGGAGCTCACTCTTAACATGTCATCATTTGCGTAATAATATATTTACCAATGATCCTTCGGGGATACAGTATCTTTACCAATAATCCTTCGAGGATACAATATCTTTACCAATGATCCTTCGAGAATCAAAATAAATCTCAAATATAATTTTCTCATAAATTACATTTAATTGGAATCGACTTTTTCGATATTTCATGAGTACCCACATAGTACATTTATTCTCGATTTTCAAAAGATATCCTTCAGAGATAATTCTTATGTAATCATTGTTTCAACAAGAACAATGGTGTTTCACTATGATTATCATGATGTAACTTTATTAAAAAACATACAATGTTTTGAAGTTTGCTTCTTCGGGAGCAATCAATAAAAATATTCTTTCAAGAATATTTTGTATTATATCAATATCGATTTAAAATATTTAATGTTTAATTGCTAAACCAGAAGCAATTTGATTTGATATTTCTGCGGGAATATCATATCATAATGTTCTTCAGAAACATTTAAAACTTAATTGCTACTACGGGAGCAATTTAATTTGATATTTCTAAACTTATTGCTACTACGGGAGCAATTTAATTTGATATTATTCGATAAATATCAAATCAGGATGTTCTTCTAGAACGATCAATATAATCTTTAAACCAGAGTATATGTTCTTCAGGAACAATAAATTTAATTGATATATTTATTTGATAATACTTCAGGAATATCAAATTTTAATGTTTTTCATGATAGCTTTATCATATGCTTCAACATATTTAAAATCTTGTAATTCAACGTGGAGTCAATCATACCACGTTTTGGTAGTACGACCAACTTCGGGTGATCGTATATTTCTTTTAAATCTTTCCACAAAACTATTGGATCTTTCATATCAATTTTCAAAGATATTTTCGAGATTATTAGTATATAATTATAATCAATTTGATATTGATATTTCTGCAGGAATATCATATCACGATATTCTTCATGAATATTTAATTTTTTATATTTCTTCAGGAATATAACATCATGTTCTTCAGGAATATTTAATTTGTATATTTCTTCAGAAATATCTATAATGTTCTTCGGGAACATATGATATTACTTCAGGAATATCAGATTCTAATGTTCTTGGGAACATATGAATTTAAGAAGAAGGGAGGAGAAGTAGATATATTTATAATTATTAATAAATATAAATATAAATTCTTACTTGATTGGAACTTCAATCAAAACGTAGTTGAAATCTTCGGATCTTGGATAGTAGAACTTCGATGAAGAACGCGGTTGAGCTTTCGTGTTGAACTGCTGATAACGTGTTATAAACTCAAAGAATATTGAGAGAGAATAATATAGTATAAGAGAGACAATATGATAGGAGAATAGAATTGTTATGAATTGTTGTGAATTGTTGTATTCATTCATATGGGGAGATCCCTTTATATAAGATACAATCTAGGGTTTCTGACTTAGCCAACAAGTCATTCACTATAATATAATATTCATAACAGACCGGTCACTATTTATTTTTCATTTATCTATTTAACTTGTAATTAATAAATTAAACGGGTGTAAACATGTTTTAAATCTAACGGTGGATAGATAGTCCGGTGACATTTCTAGCTGAATTATATTAGACATTTCTAGCTGAATTATATTACGTATGATTTCAACATTTATACTAAAAATGAGTTACATGGCAATAAAATCCACATACTCCATATAATAGACTAGTAGTAATGTAATAGTGATTGCGATTAAAATTCAAAAAACAATCTTTTTAGTCAAAGTCAAAATATATTAAAAGATTTGAAAGGTCTAGACTATTTTCGATCTTTAGAAACATACTGTAATTCTTTTTCAACAAGGCTTGTTGATTTTGTTTTTATATTTTGCTTATAATACATTATTTTAGCACACAAATTTAAAAAAAATACTAATGTATTTTATATGTAAAATAAAATTATGTGATTGTGATTTCTTTCTTTAAATAATTATTTGAATAATTGTAATAAAAATGGTTAGACAATAAAAAAAGCGATACATTTTTTGGACAAATAATATTACTATTTTTATATTAAAATTTGGTCAATAACACTTTAAAATGTTTTATTAATGTGATAAAACGTGGGAATTGTGATATTGGAAAATGACCGTCTCGATAAGAGCTCCAATTTGATATCCCATACGCTTAATTTCGAGTAAAAATTAATTTTCAAATATTTAACTAATTGAAAAAAAAATTCAAAAAGAATTGTATCCTCAGGTGTAAAAAATATAGAAAGTGTAGTAGATAAATATATATAAAGGAGTACTTTATTATACACATTTCTTGCTTTTTTTTAAAAAAAAGTAATAATATTTGTTAATTATTGACAAAATATTTTAATAATAATATGATATTATTATTATAAGTTACATAATTGAATTATTTTGAATAATGATCTTTACGTGACTATTAGTATGTTTTGAATGATTGGACGTTAGACATGGTGCTTTGACCGTTCACATTCAAAGAATTTTCGACTCCAACATTTTCAATATAAGTGCAATCGACTTTGCATAGAAAAACACGACGAGAAAAAATGAACATGAAAATTGTTTGAGAAAAATAAAGACGTATTTCGAGCAATCGCTCTCGTCTTTCTTTTGTTTACTCCGTTTCTTTAACCCTCCGGTGATATTATTCATACACCATCTCAATTCGCTGAAAGCATATGTTTGCTTAATAATCGTTGTATCTTGTGAAACAATCGTATACTCGTAGAAGACAAATTTGTATTAAGGAAATCGTATTGAACACGAGCCTCGATTTATTCGATTTTTTTTATTTTTTCCATCTTCTTCCAATGGATATCTACAACCCCAATACAAAAAACAAAAATCTACAACATCCTCGGCCCCCTCACGAGTAGGCGGTTTTGTCGCCTCTACTCGTGGACATAATACCATCTTTGGGCCCACAAGCCGAAAAATTAATCGGTTGTGACACACATGCAACATCATCCAAGAATCATTCCTCACTTTCCTCCGAAACTACCGATACTTCGTAACAACCCCGACCCTCCTCGCCTTCCCTTACGCCGCCTCGTACCTCCTCGCACAATCCCTCGTCCCCTCGTCTCACCTCTTCCCGTTCGTCCACGACCGCATGAGCTCCCTTTTCCTCGCGGCTCGATTTCCTCTCTCGTCGACACACTTCAATTTCCTCTGCCTCAAACTCTCGAAAACCCTCCTCACTCACACCCTCGTCTCTCCTCTCGCCTTCTCCTTCCTCCTCCTCGCCCGAGCCTCCGTGATTGCCAAAGACCTCGACCACCACCGAAAACCAAACCTCTTTTTCCGCTCCCTTCTCGTCACTCAAATATGCGGCACGTTCGTCGTGCTCGCGTGGAACGCGATGTGCTTCTTTTCGATCGCTTTCTTTTTTGTTTTTCTTGATTTTTTAGGGCTTTCGTCGGCTCAAGAGCCGACACTCTTATTAGCAGCTGCAGGGGCTTTAGTTTACTATTACATCATCCAGAACTCTCAAATCGTATGCGATTTGGCATCGGTTTCGTCCGGAATCGAAGGAAGCGGAGGGTTCACGTCGATCGCCGAAGCTTGGATCGTAATCCGAGGTAAGACCACGACTGCATTGGCCTTGGCTGTGGCGACGAATGTGGCTTTGTCGGGCGTCGAAGCCCTTTTCCATTATCGGGTCGTGAGAGCGTATTCATCGGGGTTAGTGATCGTCGCGGAAGGGCTCTCATCGCCTTCTTGTATGCGGTGATTCTCGTTCTTGATACGATCGTCGGTTGTGTGTTTTGGACGGTGTTTAAAAAAGACGAGCGGATCGAAGATCGTGAAGAGTTTGTTTCTGATGTGTAGAATAATTATACAGAGTAAATAATTATAAAAAGTCAAAAAAATAATATTTTTCTTAATATTAAAGTGTTGAATGTTTAGTGAATGGGAGTGAGTAGTATTCAAGCTCTTATGTAAATTAAAAATAAAAAGCTTGAAAAAAACTTATTCAATGAAGATTTCCTTGTAAAAAAAAAAGTTAACCGTAATCGATTACTATTGACTTGAGATTAAAGGAAACTTCATTTTTATTGAACATACTACAATTAGAGATTTTTTTTTGTGTTTTAAAAGATATTTTACCTATATTTTTTCATTTTTTTTAACTATAATTATTTATTTTATTAATTTAAAAATAAATTTTAATCTTTACTTTACAATCAAAAAATAAATAAAACAAAAGTATTTTTTCTTAATTAGTGAACATATGTGAATTGATTATGAGAAACGAGACTATTCCTTTACATCATGTCATGTTACGAAATATTTTCGACACTTATACTGCAATTGTAACACGACAATAGAATCCATACACAAGAAGTATATAAGTCTATAGATACTCTTTACAATTGAAAATCTTTTTAGTCAAAATCAAATTTTACAAGTTTTCAAATTCTAGATTACATTCTATATATTTTTAATAGGGGTGTTTAAAAAATCCGCCAAACCCGACCGAAAATCGCACTCGTCGATTTTATTTTAAACAAATTACCCAACGGTTAGAATTTTTAAAATCTCCCAAAATTCGAGTGGATAACGGTTACGTTAGCGACTACCCGCAAACAAACTGATCCGCCCACACACACATATATATAATACAATTGATGTTTAACTTTGTCTTACATTTTTTCTAATTTTCACTTTATCTTTTCATTTTTATTAATATTATTACTAGTATAATAGTATTAATTTATGAGATAATATTTAAATTTTTCTTAACTAACTTTTTAAGTTCTCTTTTGTTCTTTTTTCTTTTTCAATTTGTCACAACTCAAGGTCTTACATTTAAAGTCTTACATTAGCAACATCTTTAACTGTTTGTGCAACTATATGTTATTATTTTGTAATATTTTACTATATATATATTTTTTAATTTGTGTTAGTTTTATTTTTCGTTTTTTTAATTTTTGTTTATTATTATTTTTTTAATTTTATAATTTACATATTTATTTAAACATGTCATTTAACCCGTTAATCCCATCGCACCCGATCGCACCTGCATACACCCGCACTATACGGTTGGAATAAAAAAATGGACGGGTATGATTGATAAAATTGAAACTCGTCATCAATGGGTCGGGAGATTTTTTATAGATGTACCCGCTCAAACTCGTCCGTAAACACCCCTAATTTTTGAAAATCGCCATCAATGGGTCAATGGGTCGGGAGATTTTTTATAGATGTACCCGCTCAAACCCGCTCGTGAATACCCCTAATTTTTAAGGACGTACTTTAATTGTTCCACATGTATTTTTCTTTTTCTTTTTCTTTGTTTTTTATGTATTAAGAAAATACTCATTATTTTATCAATAAGAAAGCAATACCTTTGAAAATTCTGTTCAAATCAATTATTATCTGATTATATCCTTAAACTAACATCACATCTGATGTCAACAAATATTTTAGACATTTAAGTATAATATTAGTACTAAAATAAAAGCAAACTTCTTATTTCCAACCCACCTATATCAATTGACTTCTATTAAAAACACATTTTTATACCATTTTTTAATCAAAATATAAAAAAGTAACGATTTCCAGAGTACCGGGATCATGGAGGCCTTTCTGGGGTGGCGAATTCCTTCTTTCTTTCTACTTGTCTCAACTCCACTTCCTTCTAGAAAGTTTGATGACTATCTGTGTAAGCCAGGATGTGAACATAACATTTTTTTTTATATCTCCATTTGGCCTGGAACATTCAAAACATATAAAGTAGCAAGAGCCTACTGATTCATAATCACTGAAATCCAGATTTGAACGTACATCACAAAAAAAAGACCTCAAAACATTCATACCATCTCTTCCAATAATGGCCCGGAAAACATGCCAAATAATCCGAAAATCTGTATTTACTCTCCTCCAAAACTACGAATACTTCACATCAACCCCGACGCTCCTCGCCTTCCCTTACGCGGCCTCGTATCTCCTCACGCAATCCCTCGTAACCTCGTCTCGCCTATTTGTTTTAATCGACGGCCACCTCAAGTCACTTTTCATCGCTGCCGGATACCCTTCTTCGTCGCGAATTTTATCCACCCTCAACCAAAAGCTCTCTGAAACCGCCACCACGTTTCTTTTCGTCTCTCCCTTGGCCTTCACCTTCCTCCTCCTCGCACGAGCCTCCGTGATAATCCACCAACGAAAACCGAGCCTCTCGTGGTCGTCGCTTTTCATCACTCAACTATGCAACACACTATTAACACTCGCAGCGAACGCGACTTGCTTCTCCCTCTTCGCTCTCTGCTTCAGCATTCTCGACTCGCTAAACCTCTCTTCGTCGTTTCGAGGCCCGACGACGATGCTTTTGTCGGCCGCGAGCGTCGTTTTGGGCTTTTTTCGATTGCCAAGGCTTGCGTTGTGATCTGGCAGGGGAGGGGGAGAGCCACGACAGCTCTGTCGTTGGCGGTGGCTATGAACTTGGGCTTCGCCGGAATTGAAGGGCTTTTCCAGTACAGGGTCGTCCGAGCTTATTCGAGTTCGGGCTTGCTTGTTGTTGTGGAGGGAGTTCTTATAGGGTTCCTGTATGCTCTGCTTCTGGTTCTTGATACAATTGTGGGATGTGTGTTCTGGAGAAACTGCTGCAAAAAAGATGAGCACTTGTTTGATCTTGAAGAGGAAAACTATTTCCATTATATTGAAATTGCAGACAACAAATTAAGGCTTTAGATCAAATGATTCCTTAAGTTTATAGTATCAAAAAATATCAAATTTTTATTGAAAATTTCCGGTTATTAAGTGAAATTGTGTATTTAATACACTGGTCCGTCTACAATACAATTAGTGTAGAACAGAAATACTTAACACAATAAGAGATTTTATAAAGTTATTCTTGTATTGATCTTTGTTGTGGCACAGTTATTTTATAAAAACATCTACAAAAATCTAGCAATCTTGTAGAAATGTCACGACTAAAAACTAAGACTACGAAGAATTATTCTAGCAAAACGTCCTACGAAGTCTAAACAAAGGGTAGACCCGAAGCTTTCTAGCGAAATCTCTCGGTCTTACAATATTTCTCTCTATATAATTTCCGAATTGAAAACTTAAAGAATGAAAATAATCTAGCAGAGTATTTATAGGCTTCGTAAATTAAGGTTTTCGAAAATTACTCTTAATGGGCTGAGCCCAAAGCATTTTCATAGAATATTCGAGCTTTCATTTTTTCGCATTTTCCAAACGCACCTCTACGCGCTCCAACACTAGCATGTCTTCGCGCTTCAAGCTTGGTGCAGGCACAACAAGTTTACTTGATATTTTCTTCATGAGCTTGAATCCTTTTAGCAAAGTCTTCTAGCTCCACCCGTAGCTGGTTTTAATTATTTAACAGGTCTTCCCCCTACCTCAATGTCTACCTATGCTTGCCCCGCTTCCGGTGAAATGAAAGTTCTGGTTCAAAGACTTCACGGTAAGCTTTGAACTCTCAATGTAACGTTGACTTGGTGTGCCTTCCAAGTCAACACGGCTGCACGTTAGCGCAAGTGCATGATAACGTGACTCCACATTGGCGCGAGTGTTAGCCCCACGTTGGCGTGACCGGCTTACTTCATGTTTGCGCAGAAGCTAACTCTGGTGACTCCACGTTGGCAAACGTCCATCACATCGTGGCTCTACGTTGGCGCCAAAGTCAGCTTTACGTTGGCGCGAAGTGTATTTCCACAGTATGCTTGGCTAACTCTACGTCCTAGCAGACTTAGTTAAATTATCCTACAAAGCATAAAAAACACTTAACATAAAGTTAATACAAAATATAGTGTATAGTTCAATTGAGTTCAAACAAGAGTAAAATTACTCTACGTTTGAACTAGGAAGAACTACATACTAACATTAAGCATATATTTTTTAATATTATATAACGAAAATAATTGATATATTTCAGATATATATGATTCCATGTTGCTCTCTTGCCACATTTTTCCAAAATAAAATTGTTACTTCTGTTATAAATTCAAGAGAAATAGAGAGAGAATAATATAGTATAAGAGAGACAATATAATAAGAGAATAGAATTGTTATTTCATTCATATGGGGAGACCCCTTTATATAGGATACAAAGTAGGGTTTCTGTCTTGTTCACCAAGAAAGGGTAAACTAGTCATTCATTAAATAATAATATTCATAACACTCCCCCTTGAATGACTATTTACAAGATTGCTGTCTCGTTAAAACCTTGTCAGGAAAACCCAGTGGGACAAAACCTGAGCGAAGGAAAAAGAGTACAACCTTCTCCCCCTGATTATAATCACCGAAGATCTTTAACTTCTTGAAAGTAATTATTGGTGATCAATTTTTCTCATTAAAACTTGTAACTAATAAAACCATATAGGAAAAACTAAGTTATTCAAATATACATTTTTGTCTTCAGGACACAACCTTCGAATTGTTGAGTTTCACATTCATTTGTATTATTGTATATTTTTCGTCCTTCTGGGACATGCTTGTATATTTTTCGTCCTTCTGGGACATGCCTTTACCAGACATCTATATTGACTAGAGCATTCGCAATTGCTGTAACCGGCCGATAACTCTTCAGGAGTATATTAGATGCGTCTAATGTCGAATATACAATCCTTGACAAATGAATAATGTGAACTTCAATTCACAATCATCTAAAAGATTATATTTTTCTTCGAACTTCAGGTTCTCTCGAAAACAAACTCATATGGAACATTATGATGTCCTCATTAATAATTATCGAGTGATGTACATGCCTCGTTAAAAACCTCGTTATAAAACCTTGTAGGAAAAAATACTCGAGGAAAAGAGTACATGACATTCGCATTTTTATTGTGGTGATTGTCTCGTTAAAAACCTTTAATTAAGAAAACCCTGTGGGAAAAACTTAGTAGAGGAAAAAAGAGTGCAATCACTGGTCTTCGGGACCAATCACTGGTTTTCGGGTCCTTATATTCAATATCATTTTTGTCCATATGTAATATGATATTTTACATGGTCAGATCATACATTCGATGCATATATCTATCGTTGTTGCTGCCATAAATATTGAGTAGCGGAACTTAATGTCATCTTTCAAAATATTTGATTAACATCGAGTTTTTGCGAAAAACTCTTGAGCAACTAATCTCGCTTTTATATCTCACCACATCATTACTCGTTTTTCTTACGAACACCCACGTATATCCTTCTGTGATAATATTTTGAGGTGTGTACTATAGAGTCAAAATATTTATTTATTCAGCGAGTTATGCTCAACCTCAATTGCTCATTTCTATTTTCTTGAGTGCTGCCGGCACACTATTATTGATTTAAGTTTTGGATCCAAATTTTCTAGAGCAACTCTTGAGGCAAATATGTCGTTGACGACTTTTTCCTTGTTGATGACAATTCAAAATATCAACCAAATATTTTCATCATTTCCCAAAATATTGAATTTGGTTGTTCCGCAATCCCACGATTTTCTATTATCATTTGCACATGCTTTTTCAATGGGATTTCCATCTAACTCTCTTCGGGAGATTTTAAGCGTGACTATATTTTATTACCGCGAATTTATTTTATATCTTAAGATCGATCTACTACGCTTCAGGCGTATTTTAGAATCAACATTTGAGTTGATCTCTTTGGTATTTGAACTCTTATAGTTCATTTATCACAAATATATGTGATTTTGTCACACCTTCATTAATATGTAAATGAATTTGGCAGATTACTTGCTGAATATTGCAAGTCACTTATTTTAATGAACTTTGGGTTCAATTAATTGGTGCGTGGTTCTAGACTTGAAGATCGTTTTCATCCCATTAAATTTCTCGGTATTTACATCATTTATATTCTTATCTCCCCCTAATGCCGGGAAATGATTTTCGTTAAATATGCAAATCAACATAATTGCTGTAAACCGATCTTCAGGATCGCGGGCTCAAGATATTTAATATACCTTATTTTCTATTATGCCCGTTCATACACTTTAGTGATGATATTAATATACGTTGCATATTAATTCGCAGATGGGAAATGTTTGATTTATTTCCACGCACTTAATTGTTGGAAATCGATATCCCGAGCTATAAAAAAATATCGCGGAACCGATAACCCGACCGAAATCCTCGATCGCCGAAGAACAACCGCGAACCGCCGCGTGAGCCAGGGCCCGACCGAACACCCAGCGAGGTCCGAGGACCGCGTGTGCCCAGCCGAGCCCCCACGAGGGGGCTCGCGATCGCCTCGCAGCGATCGCTGGGATCGCTCGTAGCGATCCCCGGGCTGCTCGTAGCAGCCCCGCAGCGAGTCCATGACTCGCTGCCCAGCGGGGCTTAGCCCCCGCACGCATCCGCTGCGGGCGAGCCCGCAGCACGTACGGGGTCGCTGCGGGTGACCCCGCAGCTTACCCGCGATCGATCCGAGGATCAATCGCACCCCTCGGCTCCAGCCGAGGGTTTCCCGCGGCACGCGCCGCCGACGAGGGTGGCGGGGGGTCCACCCGCCGTGGCACCAGCCCACGACGAACCCCCGGCGATCGACCCTAGGTTGATCGCGTGCCCCGGCGTCCAGCCGGGGCTGCCCTTGTCGCGCGTCCGGCGGTCCGAACCCTAGGGTTCGGCCGCCCCTCTCGATCCTCGCGGGGGATCTCGAATCCCCGTCCCCGAGGTTCGTCGTTTTTCCGGATCGTGCGTTCATGTATGTATTACAATTTAATTCACACAAAATCATACAAGAGGGTTTATGATTTTACCTTTGATTCGTTGTGCGGAGAAACGAAATTAAGTTGAAGACCCTTGGATCTTCCCACGTATTCCTTGCACTAGCTTGAACGTCAGGTGGGCGACGATCCTCCAAGCTTATGGATCTCCTTCACAAACTCTCTAGAATATCAAGTATGATAATCTTATCTGGTAGGTTATGAATTGTGAAGACCATGTAGTGCTTTTATAGGCTACGTAGGGGATCTAAAGGAGGTGGAATATTGGGCTTCCAATATTGATGATTAAATTGAGCCCAAGCCCAAATTTATTAATCCCATCAATATTAATTAATTTATTTTCCACTATATAAATTAATTGCACTCCCAATATTAAACCATATTATATCAAATAATATTTCTCCGGTAGTATTATTTATTCCGTGTATTTAAAATTTAAATATCCATGAATAAAATTAATTTATTGCTAATTAATTTATTCATTTCTTATATCCGAGAATAGTACCATTCAACCTTAATTATTGTGCGGAACAAATCCACTCATGAGGTTTACACAATAATTCCTTATGAACTCATCTCGGGGATATTATCAACCCTTACGGGATACACTTTCCCGTCAAGTATTCACGGCATGTCATATATAAAATATAGCGACCCAATTTTACCGGTAATTAACCCAATAATTAAATCGGTTAATTCTTTTGGAAAATCAAAGTCACTTATATTAAATATACACACCCGCAATAGTATCGGGGATTAAGAATAAAATACTCTGAAACTTAAATCAATTATCAACGGCAATCCTAAGATAAATCTCAAGCGATCCGCCCAATACACCAAGTGTACAAGTGTGATAAAATAATTAAGATAAATTATTTTCTCTCTCACACAACGACTATACCGATGGATTGATCCATGTCCATCTAGGTCGTGAGCTACTGTTTGATTAAATACGAGTAACCGATAGTATGATTTTCTGTGTGGGCCCGCACACCATACTAACTACAACGTATATAATCTAGGACTATATTTTGCATATATTTAATTAATAATAATTAAATGCAAACAATTGTTTATTAATTAAATAGATTAAATGCTATGACCGGGAGTTTACCGATACTTAAATCTAGACATTAAGTACACAACTCCAACAATCTCTCACTTGTACTAAGGTCTAGTCATTTCCTCCAAACTCCCGACTCCCATACTCATCACGTGCTTAAATTGTACTTCCAAGAAGTACTATGTGAATGAGCAATCTAGGTTGGCGCTCTGAAGTTATCTTGGTGACTACTGCGTCGTCTCCCTAGACGATGATTCGAATCAGGTGGTACTTGCTCTATGTGTTATCATCACCTTTTGGACTTATGACTTCTTCCAGTTTACCATGCACCGCTATATACATAGTCTTTGGTGAACTAAGAATCATATCCTGATGGTACCGGTATACCGATCCAATCGATATACCGTGTGTGCGGAAGCGTGTAAAGCAATAGATCTACTATGCCATGATCTTAGTGCACACTTAATGTGTATAAGAACACATATAAACATATATATATACACATCCAATATATATATATATAAGGTTCAACGATTACTTACTTATGGTGACGAAGTGATTCGTTGATGTCGTTGAGGTGGTGTTGAGTCGATTGAACCACCTCAAATGGATCAGCCTTTCGAAGCTCTCCTTGTGAATGACCTCGTCACTCCTCTTGTCTAGATCGCCCGGATGTTGAAGCCGCACAAATGGCCCGGCCTCTACGTGTTGCACACGAACCCGGATGATGACTTGCTTGCTTGATCGAGTTGATTCTCCAAGAACAACCTCTTTTCTCTCTTTTACTTGTGAATTTCGTGGGTGGTGATTAAGTCATTGTGAAAATCAGATTTTCACTACTTAATACCTTCATTTCCATCTCCATTACCCTCTTGTAACCCCCATAATGAATATGCACCATTATATCACATAATGGGTGGGTAATGGGGAGATGAAAGGTCAAGTACACATCACTATGCCACAATGGCATAAGATGTGGTCTATCTTGCTTGTGTGGCATGCCATGTCACACTATGTGACATGCATCCATGCAAGCCATGTCACACTATGTGACATGCATCCATGCAAGCCATGCAATGCATCCCATGCATGCATATAAATTCACGTAAATATTGATTCTAAATCAATATAATTAACAAGCATCGTACATCATTTTTGAGTCCGTTTGTGACCCTGTAGGTATGATTTATTGATCAATATTATATTGTTCCCAAAAATTGAATATTATCAAATAATCATTTAACATCCATAGACGACCTTATGACTTTATCGATTGCACACGTAGGATCGAAGGACATATCCCAACAATCTCCCACTTGGCCTTCAGAGCCAGTGTGCTGCCAACTTCCTTTTGTCACTTTATGTCTAAGTTTGAACTTGAGGCAAGACTCGAGTCATCCTCAATCGGTTCAAACCTTTCTTGGACTTTGAGACAGACTGTAAAACCAGATTTATCACTATGATACGAATCTGGACGTGGCCACGTATTTTCCACAGTCTCGACTCTCCAAGTGGCCGGTAAGACATGTATCCCATTATAAAATGGAGTACAATCCCATCTTGTTAATCCAAGCTCTCCCACTTGCTTCCTGATATACCCAATAACAAGTTTTATAACCTCCTTTTACGAAAGACGTTTATTTGTATCAAAGTACACCATTTCACAATGGAATCACTCTGGACTACTCAGGTCAGAGGAAATTGCTCGACAGTCAATGAAATAGTATTATGACTCGAAATCTTAAATACTATTCCAGTCGGGTCTGTTCGATCATTAGCTCCCAGCTAATATCTATGTAATTGTACTCGATGTCCCACATCACTAGCCCATGAAGCGGCGCTACAGTACACATTACAATCTAGTTCTTTGTATTATCGGTTTGTCCGTACTCGATTATACGAACTAGGAACAAGCATATGATTCAAGTATATCAGTTCAACCATTGGGACTTCATTATGCGGTAAGTCGACCTCATAACCCAATCGACATTACTTAATCATTTGGACAATTCATATAAATTAAACCATATTTATATGAAGAAATATGTATTATACATATGAGTGAATGTCTACCAAATCTCCAAAAGTATCTAATACAGTAATAGAAATCACAACCCATCTCTAAGATGTCTGATCTCTATTGCAGTCGTGAAAGCCTCAAGCTTAAACTGCTGGAGATGTTTAGAAAGCGGGTTTGCAACCTTACCAAAAGTTGCAACTTTATTATCTCGATGTCTCCACAAAACTATCTCCCAATTAATGTGAAACTTCCTGAGCACCAGTTTTAGACTTGTGGTGCTTCCTAACTCATTGGCTTGCGCGATAACTCTACTATAAATAGAGAACTATCGGATGGGCTGAGCTAGTTACACCACCTAGTTCATTCAAGAACTTTCAAATCTTAACTGCCAACATTATTGCATCCAATGCAATACTGTGCTCAGCTTCTGTAGTTTAATCAGCTATATTGCATTGCATGGAACTATTCCAGCAAATTTTACCTCTAACCAGACAAAAGATATAACCAGATTAAAATCGGAAATTATCTTAGTCTGTTTTGAAGTTAGCATTCAAACAGCTTTGTTAATATCAACTCTTTTTGTCTTCCAAAGACAACAAAATATTCTTTTGTCCATCTAAGGTACATAAGAATATTCTTGGTCGCAGTCTAACGCGCCTCACCTGGATTTCCTTGAAACTGACTCGTCATGCTCAAAGCATACGATACGTCCGGTCGTGTACATATCATGGCGTACATTATAGACCCTATTGCCGAAGCATAAGGAATGTTTTCCATCCTCTTTTGCTCATCAAGTCCCGTAGGGCCTTGCATCTTGCTAAGAGATGTGCCATGACTTATTGGAATGATACCCTTTTTTGGCGTCTTTCATTCTGAACTTATCAAGTACCTTATCAATATAGGTCACTTGACTAAGTCCAAACATCATTTTCGATCTGTTCCGACAGATCTTGATACCCAATATGTACTGTGCTTCTCCAAGATCCTTTATTGAAAACAATTTCCAAGTCATTCTTTAATAGAATTAAGCATAGAAACATTGTTTCCAATAAGGAGTATGTCATCGACATACAACACAATGTATACAACGTAACTCCCACTGTTCTTCTTGTAAAACAAGACTCTTCCGAGTTCCTCTGAAATCCTAAACCCATTATGGATTCATTGAACTGAAGATTGCTACTCTGATATGCTTTGCTTTATTCCATAAATGGAATTATAAGATTGCATAATTTCTCAGCCTTATTAGGATCGATAAAACTCTTTGGCTGTGTCAAAACACATTCTCTTCTAGAATCCAATTCAAGAAGTTAGTTTTAACATCCAATATTACCATAACTCATTATCAAGATGAGTAGTAATGGATAAGATAATCTGAATGATCTAATCAAAGCAATTGGTGAAAGTTTTTCCATAATCCACCTCGTGAATAAAACTTTTACCATCAACCTTGCTTTGAAAACCCTAGGTTTTCTATCTGTCTGTTTAGATCTTAAAGATCTATTAGCATTCATTGGGTCTAACCCCGTGATGCAAATATATCAAGTTCCAAACTTGATTATCAGATATTGATATCATCTCAGATTTCATGGCACCATGCCAATTTTAAGTAGCTGGACTCGTCATAGCTTGAATATAGGTCGATGGTTCATCGCTTTCCAAAAGCATGAATTCATATCTCTCATTGATCACAATATCTAAGTATTTGAATAATAGAGATCTATGCATTTCTGGACCTACGAGGGCTGGTATGGTTTCCAAAACCATAAGATTACTCTCAACCCAGTCTTGAAATTCATCATTAGTTGTTCCACTTGAACCTCGTTCAAGACAACCGAGCTCCCATTGACTTTCTAGGAAAGATAACTCTTTTCAAGAAAATCACTATCTCGAGCAACAAAATATTGTTCTCAGATAGATCGTAGATGTTGTACCCTCGAGTTTCTTATGAATACCATAAAGAAACTTTTATCCCATTTTAGTTCAAGCTCTATAGAGATAAATCTCGTCAGAGAAGCTTTTAGAACCTCAAATTTTGATGAAAACAATTTAGGGACCCTCCCTTTCCATACCTAGTATGGTGTCTTATCAACAGCTTTTGACAGCGTCCTATTCAGTGTATAAGTTGAAGTCAAGAATTGTGTGTTCCCAAAAGAGACAAGTAGTTCATTTAGACCTCTCATCGAATGTTCGAACTATATCTAATATAGTTTGTTTTCTCTTTTCTGAAACATAACCTTCATGTGCTTGTGAACTGATAGGTTCCACATACATCAGTATGGATCATCCCTAATCACTCACATGTTCTCCTTTCTCCAAGAAAGATGACATTGCTATCTTTTAAATCACACATCATTCACATGTATCAAATGACTCCAAGTCAAATGATTCTAAAATTCCTTCTAAAAGAATTCGTTACATGTTTAGATTTTGATTTGATCTAATCAACAATGTTTCAGTTATGTCTCATTGATACTTATTCGATTTGGCCTTTGGTCTTAATGATATATGTGATTTTGTCAAGTTAAAGTATACATAAACAATATAATAATCGTACCAAAACAAGGAATAATTCACAATTAAAATAGTTACCAAACTATTTAATAGTGAAAAACTAATCCATCAGTATCCTATACTGAACCAATATTCATTGTTTATTGAAGGTACGAAATTATATAGTTATAATACTAAAACAAGGCCCTAAGGCAAAACAACATCATATGATCATACGGCTAAAGCAGCGACCTTCGCTCCATTTCTCGCCCGTAGATCGACATCTCTACTCACCAAACTTATACTTCTATGTAGTTCCTCCACATACAAATGTGAGAACTACGTTTGGCATCCAATACCCAAGAAGTAGAATTTGTGAATTTTAATGTCTATATCATTAATACCTGAAGATGAAGCAACCCCGTTATTCACATCTTCTTTGAACTTTGGGCAAATTCAATTATTCTCAATAATTGAGTCTCATTCAAAATTATCTCAATGTCAAAACGTGATAAATCGTAAGTGAAAATCGAAGTTTTCTAACCAGCGATATTATCATGCAATTGAAGCCCTATCTCTCATAAAATATGAGGGAGCCAACCAGACAATCGTTTCACGCCATCCAATGGCTCGAAAGTCTCTAATTTGTGTCATTAATGAACTAAGTGTTTTGGATTAGATCACTCCCGAGGTGAAAATAATCCTAACTTTAGAATCCATCATATGAAAGACAAATTAGGCATTTGAAATTGAATAAATATGAATTTCTACATGTTTGCAATTAGTGTCCGACACTTTTGCAGTAGACGTATTCAGATTCCCTAGGAACCCTAGTAGCCTTCTTGCCCATGATCTTTTGAATACCCTATCCTATATCATAAGAATTTCCCTCTTAGGGTCCTTCTCTATCGCCGGCTAAGCAGCCTTGAGCATCCCGTGGAGCTCACGAAGCGATTTCTTATAACCATTCATATGTAAAATTTAGCCTGAAGGCATTATAACCATCATGAGATTGAAGTATGAAATCGGTTGCCAAATAATCATCATAGGAAAAATCTAGGCGGTCACTTGAAACAAATAATCCAATCATTTGTTGCACATGTGATCCCATAGATTTCCATTTTTCCAGCCTAGCTAAAGCGATGACCCTGGTCATACCAAACCGCTCAATCTTAGCATATTCCCCGAACATGCTATTGAGTTGTTCAATGATATCTTAGGATGTTGTTATCTAACACATTTTCATTGTCTTCGTATTTGAGGACCATCCTCAAATTACGTTGTGAATCAAGAAAATTTATGTTGTTCAATTTTTCATAATCAAGAATTGAACCAAACTTGAATCGAGTTGAAATTAACATGATAAACTACAAAAGAAAGATAAATAAAGTATGTAAACATTTACAAAGCGGTAAACAAATAAGGTTGTCTAACAAACTACTTATTTATTTCATTTTGTTCAATTGAAATCCAATATCATTGTCCCTTAGAACAAAACGATCCCGAGATCCTCATCTTGTAAATATTTAAGCCGACTGTGTCCGCACTTAAGTATTTCAAGATAGGTAGACATACCCATGTCAATGATATCTAATATCACTCTCGGTCGACGAGAATCTCATTCTCATCTCATGTCTCGATAGCCACGCCTGCAGTGGATCTATCGATGAGAAAACCAAATTCACGTGTAAAGGTCTAACCCTTACTCCCACTTATCCCAAGATAACAAGTAGTACCCCGCTGAGGCGGACCTACCAACTTATGATCGAGGGCTTTAGGGGTGTGATGTTTTGGACAAGACATTATACTCATTATTTTGGGAACTTACATGCATAAGTTTGTTTATATGTAAGTTGAACATTTATAACATAAAACAACCTATAACTAGCAAAGAAAATAATACGTATTGAAAAGGCCCCTAGAACCTCACAACACTCAAAAGAAAAACGATATAAAACTATCGAAACGTCTTGAAATCATCCCGACTTGATCCGGCTGAACTTGGCTGCACCTGGTCAGGTCCACGACCCCTACCTCCAAGGTAGAGACCTTTGCTTTGGTCCTCTCAGATCTGCCCTCAAAAACCCCGGAACAGCGGTCGCTGTTATGCAAACAGCGCCCGCTGAAATGAAACAGCGGTCGCCATTTTGCATTCGGCGCCCGCCGAAAGCAACAAAAGAGGGCAGAATGTTTGGACCTGTGTTTTGCATGAACAGCGGTCGCTGTTGCCACAACAGCGCCCGCTGAACCCCTAACAGCGACCGCTGTTGCTAATACAGCGGGCGCTGTTTGTCTCCAGCAGCCCCGAATTCGTTCGTTTCGTTCCGTTTTGCTTCGTTTCTTCTCGTTTTCGCTTGGGCTTCGAAATCCAACTCCGATACATGGATAAATCCATTGCTTACATATTGAACAATACATTTTTTAATAGAAAAACCTATCTATTACAAAATATTCCAAGGGACGCAGCCCTCCAAACTATGGCCATTCAACACGTAAAAAACACGATTCATCCACCCGACCACTATCGGTGGCCGGCCTTACATCTAATCACATAGATTCAAATAAACAAATAATCCAATTATGTTGATTTAACCTTTGTGTCCAACACAAAAGTGTGCACGAGCCCTAGGCTCTGTACCAATTGATGGTACCGGTATACCGATCCAATCGATATACCGTGTGTGCGGAAGCGTGTAAAGCAATAGATCTACTATGCCATGATCTTAGTGCACACTTAATGTGTATAAGAACACATATAAACATATATATATACACATCCAATATATATATATATAAGGTTCAACGATTACTTACTTATGGTGACGAAGTGATTCGTTGATGTCGTTGAGGTGGTGTTGAGTCGATTGAACCACCTCAAATGGATCAGCCTTTCGAAGCTCTCCTTGTGAATGACCTCGTCACTCCTCTTGTCTAGATCGCCCGGATGTTGAAGCCGCACAAATGGCCCGGCCTCTACGTGTTGCACACGAACCCGGATGATGACTTGCTTGCTTGATCGAGTTGATTCTCCAAGAACAACCTCTTTTCTCTCTTTTACTTGTGAATTTCATGGGTGGTGATTAAGTCATTGTGAAAATCAGATTTTCACTACTTAATACCTTCATTTCCATCTCCATTACCCTCTTGTAACCCCCATAATGAATATGCACCATTATATCACATAATGGGTGGGTAATGGGGAGATGAAAGGTCAAGTACACATCACTATGCCACAATGGCATAAGATGTGGTCTATCTTGCTTGTGTGGCATGCCATGTCACACTATGTGACATGCATCCATGCAAGCCATGTCACACTATGTGACATGCATCCATGCAAGCCATGCAATGCATCCCATGCATGCATATAAATTCACGTAAATATTGATTTTAAATCAATATAATTAACAAGCATCGTACATCATCTTTGAGTCCGTGTGTGACCCTGTAGGTATGATTTATTGATCAATATTATATTGTTCCCAACAATTTAATATTATCAAATAATCATTTAACATCCATAGACGACCTTATGACTTTATCGATTGCACACGTAGGATCGAAGGACATATCCCAACATATCCAAGTCCAGAGGTTATTCCGGAACCTAACCAAAACTTCCGCTGCCTCTGAGGCTGCTTTTCGGTTTATGATAGAGTTCGAGAAGCATCATGCTTATCACTCTTTCATTTTAAGGCTCCACCTCTTTCAAAAGTGAACACATATCCTGATATCGACTTACACCGGTCCTTCTCTGATTTGGGATCTGAGAAAATGTAATCTTAAGAAGAATTCGTGTTGCTTCGTAATCCAGTACTTTGAAAGTACTTTTACAGCATCCGAATATCTTTTGATGAGATTACTTTGATATCCTCCCACTACGCTAACCACATAGTTGATATCAGGTTCTTGTCTTTCAACATTGCATTCCTTAAGCTTTCCACATACTAGGGTATAGGAAACCGCTTTGTCTTCATCTATCTCCTTTACGTGTTCAAAACACATATCTTTAGACAGATGTATTCTGTATCTGAAAGGCAATAACCTTTCTCAAAATTATGCATGTTTAAAACAAACCATAATCGTATAAGATATCTTGGAGAAGTACAATGTTCTTATTTAGAGATCGAAAGATTCTAAGAACATGATCTAACTTCCTCTTAATCTTATATCTCGATTTATTTAGACAACCATTATTTTTTATGTCTGACAACACCTTTACATTGTTGCCAATGATAAAATGTTATCTACATAAAACTCCGAGAAACACCACTTTGTTTCCATTACGTTTCTAATACACCTTCTTCGTCTATGCCCTTTGATGAATCCATCACATGGACTATCTCATCAATTCGCAAATTCCACGATTCATGGCTTTGTAACGATCCATAAATGGATTTACTAAGCTTGTAATCTAAATGATCTTGTCTTCTAACAAGAATCCTTATTGCTTTCTTAGCAGACACATTCAGATTCAGTACCGCCCTTTATATAGGATACAAAGTAGGGTTTCTGTCTTTTTCACCAAGAAAGAGTAAATTAGTCATTCATTAAATAATAATATTCATAACAACTTCTTAATAATTATACACAATTTTTTTACTTATTCCAACTTAATATTAACCTCTCCAAAAAAAGAAACGAATTTTTTTATTTTTCAACTTTAAAATAAAATTTTACTTTTAAAATTATCTGTTTGTTTTTCAACTTAAAAATATATTTTCACTCATTTTTTTCAAAAAAAGTCAAAAAGTTCAGTAAATTTTTTCATACTCTACGTTTGATACAATGAGTATATTGTACTCCTATAATCTTTGAATAGAGAGTAAAACTAGTTGAAGTCAAATGGTCGTAGCTCATAGCCTCATACATGAGATCATAAATATAAAATTCATTAAAAGTCACACTTTGTGCATTTGCAATAGTAACAAAGTAGAAAAAAAATCTTGAATATCTTTTTGATGTATGAAAACTTATAAAGCAGCAAAAAAGCGTAATTCAAAATCACCGAATCCACAAATCAAACTCCCACATTTCAACATCACACGCAAAAAAAAAAAAAAAAAAACATTCCTAATTTTTTATTCGAACACCATCTCTTCCAATGGCTCCCAAAACATGCCGAATAATCCGTAAATCTGTATTTACTCTCCTCCAAAACTACGAATACTTCACATCAACCCCGACGCTCCTCGCCTTCCCTTATGCGGCCTCGTATCTCCTCACGCAATCCCTCGTAACCTCGTCTCCCCTCTTTCTTTCAATCGACGGCCGTCTGAGGTCCCTTTTTCTCGCAGCCGGATACCCTTCTTCGTCTCGAATTTTTGCCACCCTCAGCTTGAAGCTCTCTCAAACTGCCACCACGTTCCTCTTCGTCTCTCCCTTGGCCTTCAACTTCCTCCTCCTCGCACGAGCCTCCGTGATAATCCACCACCGAAAACCGAGCCTCTGGTGGTCGTCGATTTTCATTCCCCTTTTCATCACTCAACTATGCAACACACTATTAACACTCGCCTTGAGTGGCACGTGCTTCTCCCTCTTCGCTCTCTGCTTCAACATTCTCGACGTCGGCCTCTCTTCGTCGTCTCGAGGCCCGGTGATCATGTTCCTGTCGGCCGCGAGCGCGGTGATTTACTACATTGCCCTCGTGAATGGAGAGTCGGGCCGGGCTCGTTTCGATCGCGAGGGCTTGCGTTGTCATCTGGCAGTGGCTATGAACTTGGGATTCGCCGGGTTTGAAGGGCTTTTCCGGTACAGGGTCGTCCGAGCTTATCCGAGTTCGGGATTGCTTGTTGTTGTGGAGGGAGTTCTTATAGGGTTCTTGTATTCTCTGTTTCTTGTTCTTGATACAATAGTGGGTTGTGTCTTCTGGAGAAGCTGCTGCAAAAAAGATGAACAATAGAACAAATTAAGGCTTTAGACATTGATCCCTAGATTTCTTGATTCTTGAATATTCAATAATAATTCGATTA
This sequence comes from Euphrasia confusa, assembly GCA_954870475.1. Lineage (NCBI taxonomy): Eukaryota > Viridiplantae > Streptophyta > Magnoliopsida > Lamiales > Orobanchaceae > Euphrasia > Euphrasia confusa. The sequence continues at coordinate 37,123,503 of OX940960.1, forward strand.
CTTAACCTCTAGATCAAGTAATTCACGCTCACAAAATTCGCATCTAAATCAAGTAATCCGCACGCACTAGAGTCTTACCTTAGGGGGCCGTTTGGTGATGAGGATAACGGAAAAGCACGTCAGCGGCCGCTTCTAAATACTCACTCTCCTCCATAAAAGTCCTAATACTTTCATTTTCATTTTTTGGTGTCTAGTAATAGTTGAGAGATCAAAAGAAAAAAAAAATTAGTCTCATTAATGTAGTTTTTTTTTCAATTAAATCCCACATAAATTCGTTTTTTCAAAAGAATTTAGTTTCAATTTAGTTCTTTTTTGACGAAGTGCCCATGGATGCTTACTCAACGGCACGTGTCAGCATCTCATTGGTCACCGACTTTTTTTTTTAAAAGAAAAAAAGTCGTTGACCAATGGAATGCTGACACGTGACGCTGAGTAAGCATTCATGGACATATTTCTGCGAAAATTGAAATTTTTGTACAAAAAAGACTTAATTGAAATCAAATTCTACATATTTGAGACTAAATTGATAAACAGATATATGTGGGACTAAATCGAAAAAAGACTACGACCATTTTTTTATCTCTAATAGTTGATACACCTAAAAAAAATATTTTTTTTACTTTTTCATTTTAAAATACAATTTATTAATACTTTATTTACATACTTTTTAAACTTCACACTACTAATTTACTTTTCAATTTAATAATACATTAAATCCATTACTTTTTTGTCAAAAAATCAAAAACCATTATTTTTCTTAATAAAAAAGTATTACATCTTTAAAAAGTTAACTGAGTATTATTTTACTTCACATAATCTTTAAAATATTGTATATCAGTTAGAAGTACTATTTTACTTCACATAATTGATCTGCCCACTTGGATTGAATGTGGCAAAACAGTACAATATCTACATTATCCGTAGATAACTAATCTTAGCAACCAAACAAGATTTATAAAGATAATTTCACAAAAGATCACGTACCGTAACTAAAGTGGAATCTTCAATTGTTTTTTAATTCTAAAAACAATCAATTGTAGGGTCAAAATTGACTGGAAAATGTCAGGTGTAACTTACGTGGCAAAATGTGGCAAAATATGTGCCCATGAACATGTCACACCAGCTAATTTGGTCTCCTCAATTAGTCCTATAATTTTTAAAAAAAAATCAAATGTAGACATTTTTTTAACAATTTATGTGCCCGATGAACATGTAACGTGAGCTAATTGGGTTTTCGCGTTTGGTCCTTTATTTATAAAAAAAATCAAATATAGTCAGATTTTGGCCAAATCAAATGAATATGATAAAGCTTGGCTACCACTTCACTCCAATGAATAGACGTACGGTATTCTTTTTAATTTTAATACGCTTATATTAATAAACAAAAATAAATATCAATTATTTTAGAGTTTTATATATAAATTCATTATATAAGATATATTAATATTATAAATTGTTTGAATATATATAAAATTTAAAATATTTTAAATTAATATAATTATTTGTTTTTAAGTGTATATAATTATGTGAAATCTATATTTTTTAAAATCAAATCATTGTTTCAAATTTAATATAATTATTTAAATAATATTTATATATTATTTGTGATTTTTTTAATTACGTAGAAATTAATTTAAATTAATTAAAATTGATATTCCATCCGTCCAAGAGAATTATGCACTGAAGTAAACACATACACATATTAAACAAAATTGATAAAAAAAAAAAAATTTAAGTTTAAAAATGTAAAATAATTCAAAATAAAATTTAAAAATCAAGTGAAAATAGTAGATGTAAAATTGTATTTTAAATTAAAAAAATAAAGTAATTTTTTAAGAGTTTACATCAAATAATTTCAATATTTATACGGAAAAGGTGATGGTCTTAAAATTTTACTTTATTTCAATTTCTTGTTGTCACGTGAGACTATTACTTCTGTACAAATAATTACTAATTTCAACATTTATACTAAAAGGAGTCATAGGAGAATAAAATCCACATACTCCATATATTAGACTAGTAGTAATGTAAGACTACTACTATATTGCGATTAAAATTAAAAAATTATCTTTTTACTCAGTCACAATATATTAAAAGATTTGAAAGTCTAGACTGCTTTTGATCTTAAAGAAACATAATTCTTTCTTCACAAGAGTTGTTGATTTTGTTTTTATATTTTGCTTATAATACAATTCTAGCACAAAGAAATGTACTCCCTTCGTCCCCAAATACTTTGCCTAGTAAAATTTGCACTTACGTTAAGAAAAAAATATTTTTTGTGTAAATAATATAAAATAGAGTATAATGAGTATTATTGTTTTTAATAAACGAATTAAATAAAAAAGTAATAGTATTAATTTAAATAAATGAAATTTATTTATTATGAAAATAAAATTTTGAATTTTTATTTATTTATTAGTTTGCAAATTTTTATGGGTCAATCCAAAAATGAAAGTGCAAACTTTTGGGAGATCGAGAGAATATTTTATATGTAAAATAAAATTATGTGATTATAATTTCTTTATTTATATAATGATTTGAATAATTTGAAATAAAAAAAGTTAGACACTAAAAAAAAGTGACAATTTGAATAATTTGAAATAAAAAAGGTTAGACATTAAAAAAACTTATACATTTTCAGTGGGACTAATATTTGCTCTTTCTCACAATAAGTAAAAGTGTATTTTTAAGTTGAAAATTAAAGTAGTTGTGCGTAAAGTTTATAAAGTAAGTGAATAAAAACAAAAACAAAATTGCATTGAGGGAGAAAGTAATATATATATATATATATATATATATATATATATATATATATATATATACTACAACTCTTGATATACTTCCATCTGTCACAAAAAAAAAATATTTATAATTCTATTAAAATGTTTTTAAATTTTAATAAAAAGTAGTTGAGAAAAATGTAATAAATTATAGAGTACAATATAAAAAAGTAGAAATATTTTTCCAAAAAAACTTTACACTTTCAAAATATTTTACACATTTTTTAGAGAAATTTAACATTTTTACTTTAAATTTATTAATAATTTTACATTTATTTTATTTACTAACTTTTAAATTTTATTCAAAATTATACTATTATTACTTTTAAAATTAAAAATATATTATTATCTTTTATTTTTTGTCAAAAATTCATTATTATTTTTTTTATTTTCAGAAAGAATGAAGGTTTTAATGAAGCGCATGTTTTAATGAGTACGTCAACTCTTCAGAAAGAATGAAGTGCGTGTTTTAATTTCAAGCCAACGTGTTTAAAAAGATCGGCTACTATTATTATTAGATGAAAATAACTTTTACTAATTAATATACGCGCATTCAGTGAACAGTGATGAAATTGTGAGCTGTGACGAAATCATGATCATATACTCATCATTTCATCAGCACTCACGTCAATACGTCATCAATTTATCTCCAATACACAAAACTACTGAAAAAGAAATCTTATAACCCGTAATTGACTCCGATTCGAGACTTTGATTTATAATAATGATATACTCTTATCAAATCATTTTGTCCCACTAGCGAATTTTACAAATAGTCATTTATGTTTATAAATTCACGGAGTTAATTGTTTTGGTTAATTGAAAAAATTACTGTATAAATTAAATTATCAAATGTTTAGGTGAAAAGACTAATAATTTTGATACTTTAAATAACACAAAAAACTACTTATGACTGGACAAAGAGATTATTTATGATAGTATTATTTACTCCACTATTTTTTTTTCAAAACAATAGTCACATGTGATTGGACAGAAGAGTAAAAAAATATATAGTATTATTAATTTTTTATTCAAAAAATTAAAAGTATTGTTAAAAAAAAGTAAAAAAGTAAAAGTATACTGTATATATTTTTAAATAAAAGAAATAACTCGAAAAAATATGTCTATATATATTTGGGATAAATAAAATATTTGCGACAAGAATGTCAATGATCAATCGGGGTCGCCCACCTCGACTTATCGGCCAATAAAAAATTTCAAACAAAATTATACTACTAGTAATATTTAATTCAAAATCATGACTTAAAAACCGGATTCCAAATTTAAAAGAAATCATTTTAGAACCTCATCACAACACACACTTCCTTCTCCATTAATGTTGCAATGGCAACTTCATCATCTCATCATCCAATGGCAAACACATGCAACATCATCCAAGAATCATTCCTCACTTTCCTCCGAAACCGCCGATACTTCGTATCGACCCCGACTCTCCTCGCCTTCCCTTACGCCGCCTCGTACCTCCTCGCACAATCCCTCGTCCCCTCGTCTCGCCTTTTCCCGTTCGTCCACGAACGCATGAGCTCCCTTTTCCTCGCTGCTCGATTCCCTCTCTCGTCTCAACACTTCAATTTCCTCTGCCTCAAACTCTCGAAAACCCTCCTCACTCACACCCTCGTCTCTCCTCTCGCCTTCTCCTTCCTCCTCCTCGCCCGAGCCTCCGTGATTGCCAAAGCCCTCGACCACCACCGAAAACCGAACCTCTATTTCCGCTCCCTTCTCGTCACTCAAATATGCGGCACGTTCGTCGTGCTCGCGTGGAACGCGATGTGCTTCTTTTCGATAGCTTTCTTTTTTGTTTTTCTTGATTTTTTAGGGCTTTCGTCGGCTCAAGAGCCGACACTCTTATTAGCAGCTGCAGGGGCTTTAGTTTACTATTACATCATCCAGAACTCTCAAATCGTATGCGATTTGGCATCGGTTTCGTCCGGAATCGAAGGCAGCGGAGGGTTTACGTCGATCGCCGAAGCTTGGATCGTAATCCGAGGTAAGACGACGACTGCATTGGCCTTGGCCGTGGCAACGAACGTGGCTTTGTTCGGAGTCGAAGCCCTTTTCCATTATCGGGTCGTGAGAGGGTATCTGAGTTCATCGGGGTTAGTGATCGTTGCGGAAGGCGCTCTCATCGCCTTCTTGTATGCGGTGATTCTCGTTCTTGATACGATCGTCGGTTGTGTGTTTTGGATGGTGTTCAAAAAAGACGAGCGGATCGGAGATCGTCGTGAAGAGTTTGTTTTCGTTGTGTAGAATAATTATACAGAGGATTTTTTTTAACACTGTAGTTTAATTTCATGTTTTTTGTTTTTCCCATATGGTCTCCAGAAATCGAAATGCAATACGGACATGATAAAATTATATTCCTCCCGAGAAGTCGTGTAGTTCTATACTAGTATACTAGTATGTACTTCGTCTCTTCCGTAAGTATTCAAGCTCTTACGTAAATTATAAAAAAAAAAAAAAAAAAAAAACTTGAAAAAAGCTTCCTCAATGGGGATTTCCTTGTAATAAAGAAAATCAACAGTAATCGATTACTATTGACTTGAGATTAGTTTTTGAAAAAGGAAACTTCCTTTTTGTTGAACTTTCTTCTTACATTTTACTCCATTATTCTTTGTTTGGTAATTTAATTCAAGCATGCCAATTATTTGGCCCCCATATAATTAATATTTTTATTTTTAATTTTGTAATCACAATTAATAGCATATTGCTATTTTTATTTTTTAAATTATAATTTTATTATTAATTTTGTTAATACTCAATTTGATAGTATATAGTGTAGTCCTAGTACTATATTTTTTGAAACAAACAAACATTATATTGCATTTGGCACTAAATCAACTACTCATTCTGCAATTGACTTAAATAAATAAAAAAAACCATCACTACTTATTAGTATTGTCTCAAACTTATTTGTTTTGGTTTCAAACTAATAATCACACTCAATTAGAAAAATAATTACTCTTATTTGTTTTTATTTTAAAAGTTTTGTTTCATTCTAAACCAAGGAACACACCATAATTAGAGAAATACTCTGTAATTTTATTTTTATTTAAAAATATATTTTACATATATTTTTTCATTTTTTTAAATTATTATTTATTTTATTAATAAAAAATAAATTTTAATCTTTTTACTTTACAGTAAAAAAATAAATAAAACAAATATTTTTTTAATTAGCTAGTAAACATATGTGAATTGATTCGGGAAACGAGTTGAGTTCTATTCCTTCACGTGACGTCATGTTAACAAATATTTTGAACATTTATACTGCAACTGTCGCACGACAATAGAATCCATACACAAACACAAGTAGTCTATAGATGCAATTGAAATTTTCCAACAATAATTTTTTTTTAGTAAAAATCAAAATTTGAAAGTTTTCAAATTCTAGATTACATTCTATCTTGAAAGACATACTTTTTTATTTGTTCCACTAATATATTTTTATTTTATTTTTCTTTGTGTTTTATGTATTAAAAAAACACTAGTATTATTTTATCAATCAGGAAGCAATGCCTTTGAAAATCCTGTTCAAATCAATTATTATATTATTATATCCTTAATCTGACATCACATCTGATGTCAAAAAATATTTTAAACATTTAGTATTATACAAAATAAAAGCGACCCTCTTATTTCCAACCCATGTTATCAATTGACTTTCATTATACAAAAAAGCACTATATTATGGGATGGATAAAGTATTTTGTTTCAACTAATTGTACAAATTTTACCTTTTTGAATATTCGACTTAATATACATATTTTTAAAAAGTTTTTTTATTTTATTTTAAAATATAATTTTAATTGTACTTTATTTATTAACTAATTTAACTTTACTCATAATTATTTAATTTTTCAACTTAAAAATAAAATTTTATTATTATTTTTTTTATCAAAAAAATAAAATAATAACATTTTTTAATCTACATATCCATACTAAAATTGAGGTATTCCGTTTCGACCAGACATCTCAACTTAATATGCACGCTCTTAAAAAATAAATAATTTTAATTTATTTTTTTACTTTTTGGATTTAAAATACAATTTTATATTTAAATAACATTTTCTTAATTTACATATGAACTTAAAATATAACTTAATAGGTCAATTGAATATAATTTTAAAAATTCAAATAATAAAAATAAAAATAAATAAATAAAAATTAAATAACTGAACTGAATATAATAAGTTTGAATTGAATTGATTAACTGAACTTCATTGATTTGAAAACTAAACTTAATTGATTTGAACTAAAATTTAATTGATTTGAATGGAACTAAAAATAAATACAAAAGAACATTTAACTATCTAGTGCATCATACTAGTGCATCATACTCATCGTCATAGATCAAAATATTGATTTCACAACCACTAGAAGTCAAACGGTCACAGCTCATGCACGAGACTATAGATCGATTAAATTCATCAATAGTCACACTTTGGGCCATTGCAAGCAATAACAAAGTAGACAAAAATTTATACAGTATTTAATTAATTTCAAAAGGTAAAAATAAAAGTCACGAATATATACTTATAAATTAGCAAGAGCCTAGTGATTCAAAATCAGTGAATCCAGATTTCAACATCACAAAAATCGAGCTCAAAACATTCATAATTTTAAACACGTACGATCACGTACCATCTCTTCATATGGCCCCGAAAACATGCCGAATAATCCGAAAAGCCATATACACTCTCCTCCAAAACTACGAATACTTCACATCAACCCCGACGCTCCTCGCCTTCCCTTACGCGGCCTCGTATCTCCTCACACAATCCCTCGTAACCTCCTCTCCCGTCTTTCTTTTAATCAACGGCCGCCTCGAGTCCCTTTTTCTCGTGGCCAAATTCCCTTATTCGTCCCGATTCTTCGCCACCCTCAACCACAAGCTCTCTGAAACCATCACCACGTTCCTTTTCGTCTCTCCCTTGGCCTTCACCTTCCTACTCCTCGCACGAGCCTCCGTGATCACCCACCTCCGAAAACCGAGCCTCTCGTCGTCGATTTTCATCCCACTCCTCATCACTCAACTATGCAACACACTAGTGACACTCGCTGCGAACGCGACTTGCTTCTCCTTCTTCGCTCTCTGCTTCAACATTCTCGACTCTCTAGGCCTCTCCTCGTCTCGAGGCTCGACTATGCTTTTGTCGGCCTCGAGTGCCGTGATTTACTACATTGCCCTCGCCAACGCCTACATTGTGTGCAACTTGGCATCGGTTTCGTCGGGAATGGAGAGTTGGGCCGGGCTTTATTCGATCGCAAAGGTTTTCGTTGTGATCGGGCAGGGGAGGGGGAGAAACGCAACCGCTCTGTCGTTGGCGGTGGCTATGAACTTGGGATTTGCCGGGATTGAAGCCCTTTTCCAGTACCGGGTCGTCCGATGTTATCCGAGTTCGGGCTTGCGTGTGATTGTGGATGGAGTTTTTATCGGCTTCTTGTATTCTCTGTTTCTTGTTCTTGATACAATAGTGGGCTGTATGTTCTGGAGAAGCTGCTGCAAAAAAGATGAAAATAATGCCGAAGTTTACGTCTAGAAAAGAACTAACTGTTAATAATGTTTTGTATGTGCCTGATATTATTAGAATATATTCGTCCCACATTAAATGTCTAGTTGCCCAATTTCTCTAACAGTTTGAGCTTTTAAATGATGCGGCATCTAACATGGTATCAGAGCCTAGCCTTGTGGCAGGTCCTGGGTTCGACTCCCGTCATGTGCGACTCCCCCCGAATTAATTATCCACTTGTTGGGCCTTCATATGAGGTTGAAATCGGCTCACAAGTGAAGGGGAGTATTGGAGAATATATTCGGCTCACTATAAATGTCTAGTTGTCCAACTTCTCTAACAATTCGAATTTTTAGATGATGCGGCATCTAACAGATATTAGTAAGAATGGAAAACAAGCACGTGCCGCTCACGTGATGTTAATTTGGGGATTTCCGGCCGCTATTACCACATCAGAAGCCAAATGGAAATTTCTCATTCGTCAGGTTTAAATCAAAAATTATTTTTCAAATGGTAAAATATGATTGGTCCACGTGGCAATTAATAAAAAGAAAAAACGAATTTCAGAAACATAAAAACAAAAAACGGGATTCATGAAATTCATTTCTCAAATCCCCAATTCTCTCTTAGGGTTCATTCGCTCGAACCCTAATTCTCCAATTTCTTCCAAAAATCTCTCTTTGATTTTCCGAACTGAATCAATTTCCCAAATTCTCGAATCTCTGTTTTAGAACCCTAACTCATATTTCTGTATGTCTTAATCAAGTGTTTCATCGCAGCCCAGTTTATGTTTTTGTCAAGAAGTCGCATTGCAGTCTACCACTTGGAAGAAAGATAATCCAGGCCGACGTTTTGTGGGTTGTAAAAAATTTCCGGTAAGCAAATGTTCATTTCATTATTTTAGGGATTAACTGGAAAGTATAATTTAATTTCTTTTTTGTAGAATCCTGGACATTGCAAATTTTTCAGGTGGATTGATCCTCCAATATGTAAGAGGTCGAAGCAAATAATTCCAGGCTTGTTGCGACGGTTAAATGAACGAGATATGGATGGGAATTCTGTGGACAATATGAAAGAAGGTGTAGACATGGAGAATAAGGTGTTGAAGCTCGAAGTTGAACGGCTGAAAAAAAAGATCAAAAAGATGAAGACAATGAATAAGAAGAAGTCTCTCATTCTGTACAAAATAATTCTTGTACTAGTGATTATTCAGTTGGCAACTATTTGGGTTCATTAGACTAAGTTGTATTTTTGCATTTCTGTGTTGAACCAGATGTATTTTGAACCATTTGTATTCTGGAATGAATATTGTTTGATCATATTTATGTGTTGGTTACATTTGGTTGCACATTGAGGTAAACTAATCAACTAATCAAAAGCCACTGACAAAATAAACAAACTAATCAAAAGCCACTGACATTTCAACAAAAGTACCAATTTCTGGTTCATTACAAAAGTGAATCAACAAAAGGCCAAGGTTTTATAAAGGCCACAAAACATAACCAAAACACATCAGTTTGAGACTGATCACACAGAAAACAGAGTGTACCACATCACCAAAAACAAAATAAAACAAAATAGTAGTGTTTTCTTAATTAGTGAATATATATGTCAATTGATTTCAGAAAGGCAGAAACGAGTACTATTCCTTGAACATGTCATGTGTGTTAATTGATTCTAGAAACAATATGTACTATATATTCTAGAAACGAGTACTATTCCTTGAACATGTCATGTGTTAATTGATTTGAGAAACATGTATACTATTCCTTGTCCTTGACGTCAAATGACTCACGTCATGTTACCAAATATTTTGAAACCATCATCACATTCCTGAGTGCCCACACTAGTGAATTCATCCACATTTGTGCTCTATCATCTCTCCATGTGTGCTCTATCGTGAATTCATCCACATTTGTCATCACATTTCTTAACGTCAAATGACTCACGTCATGTTACCAAATATTTTCAACATTTATACTGAAATTGTCACACGACAATAGAATCCACAGATAGTGGTGTACGACTATACACAAGGATTGCAATTGAAAATTTCCAATAATAAGTAATTTAAAAATACTATGTTATTTAAAGAAAGTCGGACTCTCACCGCACATGAGAAATGTCGGACTTTTCAATAATATGCTCTTCGAAATTTTCATTGATCAAATTATTGATTTCACAACCACCCACGAGTAGAAGTCAAACGGTACAGCTCATGCACGAGACTATAGATCGATAAATTTCATCAAGTCACACTTTGGGCCATTGCAAGCAATAACAAAGTAGACAAAAATTTATACAGTATTTAATTTCAAAAGGTAAAAATAAAAGTCTCGAATATATACTTATAAATTAGCAAGAGCCTAGTGATTCAAAATCAGTGAATCCAGATTTCAACATCACAAAAAACGAGCTCAAAACATTCATAATTTTTAACGCGTACGAGATCACCATCTCTTCCTATGGCCCCAAAAACATGCCGAATAATCCGAAAAGCCATATACACTCTCCTCCAAAACTACGAATACTTCACATTAACCCCGACGCTCCTCGCCTTCCCTTACGCGGCCTCGTATCTCCTCACGCAATCCCTCGTAACCTCGTCTCGCCTATTTGTTTTAATCGACGGCCGCCTCAAGTCCCTATTCATCGCTGCCGGATACCCTTCTTCTTCGCGAATTTTATCCACCCTCAACCACAAGCTCTCTCAAACCGCCACCACGTTTATTTTCGTCTCTCCCTTGGCCTTCACCTTCCTCCTCCTCGCACGAGCCTCCGTGATAATCCACCGCCGAAAACCGAGCCTCTCGTGGTCGTCGCTTTTCATCTCCCTTCTCATCACTCAACTATGCAACACGCTAGTAACACTCGCAGCGAACGCCACTTGCTTCTCCCTCTTCGCTCTCTGCTTCAGCATTCTCGACTCGCTAAACCTCTCTTCGACGACGATGCTTTTGTCGGCCGTGAGCGTGGTGATTTACTATATTGCCCTCGCGAACGCCTACATTGTGTGCAACTTGGCATCGGTTTCGTCGGGAATGGAGAGTCGGGCCGGGCTTTATTCGATCGCAAAGGCTTTCGTTGTGATCAGGGAGGGGAGGGGGAGAAACGCAACCGCTCTGTCGTTGGCGGTGGCTATGAACTTGGGATTTGCCGGGATCGAAGCCCTTTTCCGGTACAGGGTCGTCCGATGTTATCCGAGTTCGGGCTTGCGTGTGATTGTGGAGGGAGTTTTTATCGGCTTCTTGTATTCTCTGTTTCTTGTTCTTGATACAATAGTGGGCTGTATTTTCTGGAGAAGCTGCTGCAAAAAATACGAAAATAATGGCGAAGTTTACGTCTAGAAAAGAATTAACTGTTAATAATGTTTTGTATGTGCCTGAGATTCGTAAGAATTTAGCGTTTGAGTCTCTTCTGAATAACCATGGTTTTCGTATTGTAATCGAGTCGGATAATGTTATAATATTTAAGGGTGTCATGAGGGTGTATCACGGGCAAAGGGTATGTATTGGAGAATATAATCGGCCCACTATAAATGTTTAGTTGTCCAACTTCTCTAACAGTTCGAGCTTTTAGATGAAGCGGTTTTTAACATGGTATCAGAGCCTAGTCTTATGGCAGGTCTTGGGTTCGACTCCCGCCATGTGCGTCGGCCCACAAGTGAGGGGGAGTATTGGAGAATATAATTGGCCCACTATAAATGTCTAGTTGTCCAACTTCTCTATTAACAAGAACATTTCGACATGGTATCAGAGCCTAGCCTTATGGCAGGTCTTGGGTTCGACTCCCGCCATGTGTGTCGGCCCACAAGTGAGGAGGAGTATTGGAGAATATAATTGGCCCACTATAAATGTCTAGTTGTCCAACTTCTCTATTAACAAGAACATGAATAAGAATGACCGTTTAAAATATGTTAACTTTAAATTATTAAGAAAATTAATGAACTTAAAAAGCATGCATACACTCCAAAGTGATGCAAATCACAAATGCCAAATTTGTGTTGAAACATAAATGACTCGATCGTTTTTTCGAACTATTGAAAGAAATAGTAAACCCCTCGATTTAATTCACACTGACGTTTGTGATTTAAAAATTGTGCAAACACATGATGGGAATAAATATTTTATCACGTTTGAGCTAGTCTGTTAGCTCGTTGATGCAGTGGGAATTTCATTCTCCATGCGCTGTTTTAAGCAAAAAAAAAAAATCTCCATGCGCTGTTTTAAGCAAAAAAAAAACTCTAATCGCCGGGAAAATATTACATTAAAAAACTCTAATCGCCGGGAAAATATTACATTTGGTCATGTTTAGAGGTCATTCCCAATAAGTAGTCTAAAATGTTGAACAAGGATTCGAACTTTTGACCTATTGAAAATTAGTTGTACTTAAACCCACTACAACATGACACCAAATATGAACATTTTGAACCATTAAAATATTTGTACTAATATTAAATAAATAAATAAATCATAAAAATTAAAAAGAAATACTTAAATAAATAAATATTATAGCAATAAATATTATTAATAAATTAAAAATAAATACTTAAATAAATAAATATTATAACAATAAAAATAATTTAAATTTAATAATTCAGTATCTTAAATTTATTAATTAATAATTAATTATTTAAATTTAATAATCAAAATTATAACAATTATTTTTTATTTTTAATATAATATAATATTAAAATAATTTGTTATTTTATTTAATATTTAATTTATTTATAAAATGATTTATGTGTTTAATTTAATATTTAATAATTTATTTTATTTATTTATTTAATTTAAAATTTATATTATTTTATTTTATACTATAATATTTATTTATTTAAGTATTATTTTTTTAACTTTTATGATTTATTTATTTATTTAATATTAGTACAAATATTTTAATAGTTCAAAATGTTCATATTTGATGTCATGGTGTAGTGGGTTTAAGTGCAACTAATTTTTAATAGGTCAAATGTTCGATTCCTTGTTCAACATTTTATTTATTTAAATTATTTTCAAAAAATGATCTGTTTAACATATAATAGAAGGTCAAATGACCAACTGTGATAAATTTAAAAGATATTTAGATTTTTTTTGGATAAAATAGACTATTTTAAGCAATATGTGCCCTTCCTTATTTTTTTTTTTTGGATAAAATAGACTATTTTAAGCAATATGTGCCCTTCCTTATTTTTACCTAACGTCTCGTGAAAAATTCTCAACTCAAAACACTTCAAGGAAATTCACAACTCAAGGATCAACCACCAGATCTAATTCTTTCTCAAACCAATAGTTATAGTTTTGATTTTCTTTGGTTTCAAACTAATAATCAAACTCAATTAAAAAAAAATAATTACTCATACTTTTCAATTTTAAAAGTTGTTGTTTCATCCCAAACCAGTTACCACACAACAATTAGAGTTTTTTTTTTTTTATTTGAAAAGATATTTTACCTTATATTCTTTTTATTTTTTCTAAACTAGCTTTAAGTAAAATTATTTATTTTATTAATTTAAAAATAAATTTTAATCTTTATTTTACAATCTAAAAAATGAATAAAACAAAATAGTAGTATTTTCTTAATTAGTGAATATATATGTCAATTGATTCCAGAAAGGCAGAAACGAGTACTATTCCTTGAACATGTCATATGTGTTAATTGATTCTAGAAACAATATGTACTATATATTCTAGAAACGAGTACTATTCCTTGAACATGTCATATGTGTTAATTGATTCGAGAAACATGTATACTATTCCTTGTCCTTGACGTCAAATGATCAGTGTTCTAAAAGTCGGTCTAGGCGGCGCCTAGAGGCTAGGCGGCAGTTTGCCGCTCCGTTTCTCTTCTAGGCGGCCGGATCTCGAGCGAGGCGGGTTTTAGGTGGCTTCTAGACGGACAAAGCGGCTGCTAGACGGATCTGAAAACCCTAGATCGTAAAAAAAAAAATTTAAAAGAAAAATTCTCACTGCTCTCCCCGCTTCTCTAGCCACCGCTCCGATCCGCCCCTCTCGACTCTCTCACCTTGCCGGTTTTCTTTTCCCTTGACTCGCCACACCTTGTCGGTTTTCTTTTTCCCTTGACTCGCACTTTGCCGTTTTCTTTCCCCTTTTTTTGACTTTTAATCATTTAAACATTTCTTTTTTCTATTTTTTGATTTCCCTTCCCAATGTACTTTTCCTTTTTTATTTGAGTTTTTTCTTTTGCTCTTCCCGTAACTATAGTAAGTATATTAATTAGTTTTCTATTTCTTTTTTTCCTTTTATGCTACATATATAATATATAATTTTCTTTATTTAGATATTAACATTATATTACTATATAAACTATTTAACTAATACGATTAATATTAGTGTGTATAAGAATCATTGTAATTTATTTATAGATTTTTATGTAAATAATTTATATATATATATATAAATATATAAAAAAAACTCAATCCGCTTAGGCCCCGTCTAGACTCCGCCTAGCCGTCTAGGCGCTAGGCCCTAGGTCACCGATCTGCTAGCGCCTAGCGTCTTTTAGAACACTGCAAATGACTCACGTCATGTTACCAAATATTTTTAACATTTATACTGAAATTGTCACACGACAATAGAATCCACAGATAGTGGTGTACGACTATACAAGGATTGTAATTGAAAATTTCCAATAATAAGTAATTTAAAAATACTATGTTATTTAAAAAAAGTCAAAAGCATGACTTATAAAACACAAATTCCACATTTGAAAAACTCATTTAACATTTAAGAACCTCATCACTCACACTCACACCACACTTCCTTGTATAAACAGTGTGTGTGCAATGGCAACTTCATCATCTCATCATCCAATGTCAAACACATGCAACATCATCCAAGAATCATTCCTCACTTTCCTCCGAAACCCTCGATACTTCGTAACAACCCCGACCCTCCTCGCCTTCCCTTACGCCGCCTCGTACCTCCTCGTACAATCCCTCGTCCCCTCGTCTCGCCTTTTCCCGTTCGTCCACGAACGCATGCAGTTCCTTTTCCTCGCGGCTCGATTCCCTCTCTCGTCTCCACACTTCACATTCCTCTGCCTCAAACTCTCGAAAACCCTCCTCACTCTCGCCCTCGTCTCTCCCTTCACATTTTCCTTCCTTCTCCTCGCCCGAGCCTCAGTGATCGTCAAAGCCCTCGACCGCCAAAACCCGAACCTCTTTCGTCCTCTTCTCGTCACTCAAATATGCACCACGATCGTCATGCTCGTGGGGAACGCGATATGCTTCTTCGCCTTCGGTTTCTTTTTCATTTTACTCGAGATTTTCGGCCTATCTTCGCCTCAAGCGCTCGTACTCTTTTTGTCGGCTACGGGGGGCATAGTGTACTCTTTCCTTATTCAGAACCCTCAAATTGTGTGCAACTTAGCGTTGGTCTCGTCCGGGATGGAAGGTTTCGGGGGGTTTACGTCGATGGCTATAACTTGGGCCGTAATCCGAGGGAAGACCACGACTGCATTGGGCTTGGCTGTGGCTACGAACATGGCCTTGTTTACTGTCGAAGCCCTTTTCAATTATCGAGTCGTGGGCTGTAATAACTTAGTAGTCGTCTCGGAAGGTGTTTTTATCGCCTTGTTGTATGCTGCGATTCTTGTTCTTGATATGGTCGTTGGTTGTGTGTTTTGGATGAAGTGCAAAAGGGATGCGCGCATCGATCATGAAGATTCTATTTTCGTTGTGTAGAAAAAAAAGAAATTTGCTTGCACAAAACTAAAGGATCATTTTAAAACACACTTTGGTTTTTTGTTTTGGTTCTTCACAATTTCCCTTTTCTAGTATTCAAGCTCTTATGTAAATTACCAAAAAAAAAAAACTTGAAAAATAATACCGGAACCTTGTAAAAAAAAAGGTTAACAACGGTCGATTACTATTGACTTGAGATTACTTTTGAAAAAGGGAACTTCATTTTTCTTGAACTTTATTTTTACATTTTACTCCATGTAATTTATTAGATCATTTTTTATCAATAATTATTATTTTACTAATAAGTTTCAATACTACGAGTAATATTTATTAACGAGTAATATTTATTAACGTTATTTAATTGAGAGAGATTTAATTGAGAAAGATCACGGCGTTTATATTAAATGGAAGGCCGAAATTTATTTGTTAGGAAATATTAGGAAAGTATCAGTAGGAGAGGATCTCAATCCCAATTATTTAGCCCCAGGTAATATTTTTAGTTAAAAACTTCTAATCTGGATTAATAACATGATATTGCTATTTATAATTTTTTTTATAAAATTATAATATTAATTTTGTTAAACTCAATGTGACAGAGAATATGGATTGTAGTACTATAGTACTATATGGTACGAAGTGTACATTTTTTGAAACAAACGAATAGTGCACTTGGCACCAAATCAACTAACCACCACTAATTATTGGTGGAGTATGTCTCAAACCAATTATTATTCCTTGACGTCACGTGACGTCATGTTACCAAATATTTTCAACTAACACGACAATAGAATCCATACACAAGTAGTCTATAGATACGATTACAATTAAAATTTTGTAATAATAATCTTTTTAGTCACACTCAAATTTTAAAAGTTTTCAAATTCTAGATTACACTCTATCTTTAAGGACATGCTGATTACAATTAAAATTTTGTAATAATAATCTTTTTAGTCACACTCAAATTTTAAAAGTTTTCAAATTCTAGATTGACATGCTACTTTATTTGTTCCACTTGTATATTATTATTTTATTTTTCAAAGTCTTTTATGTATTAAGATAATATTACTATTTTATTAATAAGAAAGCAATACCTTTGAAAATTTTGTCCAAATCAATTATTATATGATTTTATCCTTAAACTGACTCACGTCTAAGACCATCCGCTGCAGCGACCAACCCCGACCCAACCTACCTAATTAAATATTAATTTCTCTCTCTGCCACCTATACAATCAACCACCAACCATATCATTTTATTTTTCACCATTTATCAACAACCACCCTCAAACCCAACCTACATAATAAAAAATAATACTTATCATATATTCACAAAATTAATATATATTTAATAATTTATTATTAATAATATTATTTTGAATTTTTTAATAAATAAATAAATTTATTATTACAAATATGTTTATAAAAGTGTATTATTTTTTTACAAAATTATATTATCATGTTTGGTCTCTATTTATAGGTAATTAAAAAACATGAATTTTGATATACTTTTTATTTTTTTATAATTAATATTTAAAAAAATATTTAAGTTTTAATATAAATAATTTAAAAACAAATTTAATGAACGAATGATGTACTGCCATGTGGTAGCGCACCTGGGCGGGGAAGGCGGTCGATTTTCATGCTTGGTCGCACCTCTTTCTCTCTTTTTTCTTTTATTTTAATTACATTTATATTTTTATATTATTATTTTAATAGGGCAACCAGGTTCCCTGGTTGCCATAGTGTATGGTCTAATGTCAATTTTTTTAAATAATTTAGTATAATATTATGTTTGAGGTGTTCGATCCGCGGATCGAACTCCCCTCGCTGATCTTTATCCTTAAACGGAGTTCGATCCGCGGAGTGGGGTTCGGAGCGTGGATGATGTTTGGAGGGAGATTGTAGCAGGGAAAAGGGAGAGTTAGAGGCAGATTGTAGCACGAAATTGAACGCAAAACCTTGCAAACTTCATTGCACGAGGTCAAAGGGTATTATTGTCATACACAATATTAATTAAAATGAAAAAAAATTAAAAGAGTGTACAGTAATGTTTGAGGTGTAAATAACCGCAGCCTTAAAAAAAATTATACTAGTATATTTTGAATTTCAAAAATCTACTACCTATTACTACTAATAAAGTAGCAAGAGCCTACTAATTAAAAATCAGTGAATTAATCCAGATCTGAACATCAGTACTACATCACAAAAAAAATAAAAAAATAGAGCTCAATACATTCATACCATCTCTTCATTCCAATAATGGCTCCGAAAACATTCCGAATAATCCGAAAATCAGTATTCACTCTCTTTCACAACTACAAATACTTCATATCAACCCCGACCCTCCTCGCCTACAAATATAAAAAAGGGGTTTTTGCGACCACAAAATGTGATCGCAAAACCCAGGTTGTAGTCGCAAAAGAGGTATTTTCGACCACACGTGGTCGCTAATGCGTGGCCGCTAATAGTTGGTCTCAAATGTTTTTTTGGCGACAACAGCGCGATCGCGAATATATTTGCGACCACGCTGGTTATTAGCGACCACCTTGTGTGGTCGCTAATGCTCCATGCTGATGTGGCATTGAGCGGTGACGTGACAGATTATTCGCGACCACTCGTGGTCGAAATTACGGTTGGCCAAAATTTTGATCTAAAAGCATTAGCGACCACGCGTGGTCACAAATACCTATATTTTTAAAAATAACTTCTTAGCATTAGCGACCACGCGTGGTCGCAAATACCTATTTTTCTTAAAAAAAAATATATTTTAAAATTGCAATTTCCGACCTGCAAATCTATCCCAATCGCAATACAAACCGAATCCAAAATAAAGTACAAATACAAATACAATCCAAAATCATCAAAACAATTATTCAAGTTCATCAACACCATCCTAATAGAATAGACAAATAGTACAATCCGTAATCAACCTAAAAATAAGCTACGGTGAGTCACGGGTCAAATCACGAGCTGGAGAACTCGAACCAGGAGGAGTAGTCGAACCTGCACCCGACATGGAAGGAGGTCGAATATCAAGAAACATTCTAGCCATGTGTTGTTGGAGTTGTGTACTTAATGTCTAGATTTAAGTATCGGTAAACTTCCGGTCATATCATTTAATCTATTTAATTAAATAAACAATTGTTTGCATTTAATTATTATTAATTGAATATATGCAAATTATAGTCCTAGATTATATACGTTGTAGTAGTTAGTATGGTGTGCGGGCCCACACAGAAGATCATACTATCGGTTACTCGTATTTAATCGAACAATTGCTCACGACCTAGATGGACACGGACCAATCCATCGGTATAGTCGTTGTGTGAGAGAGAAAATAATTTGTCTTAATTATTTTATCACACTTGTACACTTAGTGTATTGGGCGGATCGCTTGAGATTTATCAATTAGGATTGCCGTTGATAATTGATTTAAATCTCAGAGTATTTTATTCTTAATCCTCGATACTATTGCGGGTGTGTATATTTAATATAAGTGACTTTGATTTTCCAAAGGAATTTACCGATTTAATTATTGGGTTGATTACCGGTTAAGTTGGGTCACTATATTTTATATATGGCATGCCGTGAATACTTGACGGGAAAGTGTATCCCGTAAGGGTTGATAATATCCCCGAGATGAGTTCATAAGAAATTATTGTGTAACCTCATGAGTGGATTTGTTCCGCACAATAATTAAGGTTGAATGGTACTATTCTCGGATATAATAGATGAATAAATTAATTAGCAATAAATTAATTTTATTCATGGATATTTAAATCTTAAATACACGGAATAAATAATACTACTGGAGAAATATTATTTGATATAATATGGTTTAATATTGGGAGTGCAATTAATTTATATAGTGGAAAATAAATTAATTAATATTAATGGGATTAATAGATTCGGGCTTGGGCTCAATTTAATCATTAATATTGGAAGCCCAATATTCCACCTCCTTTAGATCCCCTACGTAGCCTATAAAAGCATTACACGGCCTTCACAAAAGAACAAGACAAGAATATCAATAGTTGATAATTCTAGAGAGTTGAAGGAGATCCATAAGCTTGGAGGATCGTCGCCCACCCGACGTTCAAGCTAGTGCAAAGAATACGTGGGAAGATCCAATGGTCTTCAATTTGATTTCGTTTCTCCGCACAACGAATCAAAGGTAAAATCATAAAACCCCCTTGTATGATTTTATGTGAATTAATTGTGATACATACATTAACATACGATCCGGGAAAACGACGAACCTCGGGGACGGGGATTCGAGATCCCCGGCGAGGATCGAAGGTGGCGGTCGAACCCTAGGGTTCGGACCGCCGGACGCGCGACAAGGGCAGCCCCGGCTGGACGTCGGGGCACGCGATCGACACTTGGGTCGATCGCCGGGGGTTCGCCGTGGGCTGGTGCCACGGCGGGTGGACCCCCCAGCCACCCTCGTCGGCGGCGCGTGCCGCGCGAAGCCCTCGGCTGGAGCCGAGGGGCGATCGAGCCCGTGAGCTCGATCGCGGGCAAGCTGCGGGTTCACCCGCAGCGTCCTCGTATGAGCTGCGGGGTTTCCCGCAGCGGTCGTGCGAGGGCGACGCCCTCGCGAGCTGCGGGTCACGCGACCCGCTGCGGGGCTGCTACGAGTAGCCCCGGGGATGCCTCGTGCATCCCCAGCGATCGTCCGTAGACGATCGCGAGCCCCTTGTGGGGGCTCGGCTAGCGCACGCGGCCTTCGGGCCTCGCTGGGCGTTCGGTCGGGCCCCGGTTCATGAGGTGGTTCGCGATCGGGTTTTCCGGCGATGGGATTTCGGTCGGGGTTATCGGTTCCGCATTTTCTGATACCCCGGGATATCGATTTCCAGCATGTGCTGGTTCCAGAAGAGCATGTCAGCCTTTTGCTTGTCTTACTCAACCTGGGATAATGGACCAGAAGGTTGGGATGTCCTTGAAAACGAGGAACGAGACGATACCGATGAAGAAGAACCTATAACACACAATATAAAATGGCGGCGGTGGTGGTGGTCCCCGGCGGTTGCGGTCGGTGGTGGGGGTGGTGTGGGGTCTCCCAACCCATGCTACTCCTACCAAGATTCAGTTTCCTAATTAATTCGGTTTTCCTATTTTGAGTGTTCTTATTTTTAGGAACTCTCATGGAATAGGAAAAGAATTAATTGGAATTAATTTATTTCATTATTGAGTATTCTCTTTTATGGGAACTCTCATGGATTAGGAAAAGAATTAATTTGGAATTAATTTATTTCCTATTTGATTATTCCTATTATTGGGAATTTTCATTAGATGGAAATTAATTAATCAAGGAAAGTTGAAGAGTCCTAATTTATTTTATTTCCTTATTCTATTATAGAAGTCTTCTAGAATATTCCAAATTTTACTTGGATGAAATTCTAGAGATTTAATGGAATTAGAAAGGAAAATAAATAAATAAAATATTAATAATATTTAATTTTATTTTTGATATGTTCGATTGACTTAATTTTCGAATTAAGTAACTTTTGGATTAATCGAAAATAAATAGATTTAAATATTGGAATTAATATTCTCGTCACATGGAGCATTAAAAAACAAAGACTGAAGACTAGAAGATGCATGTGGAGATGGAATAAAGCCATGATAGTCGGAAAATAATTTTCTAGCATTATTTTGACTATGTGATAATATGTGCTTTATTACTTGTATGCATGCTATATGTGTTTACTTTATGCACTAGATAGCGTATCACTTATTGTAAAAAGCTAAGTGGGAGAGGGAATGGAAACATTCCCATGGTCTCCATTACTGTTCTCTTGGTGACTCTTATGGACTTTCGAAGTTCGTATAGACGAGTCATTGGAGGAGAATTCTTGTAATTCCTTTTACAAGAAACATTGATTAAGTTTATCAAACAATGCCTAATGTGTCTTTCTGAAGCTGACTTAAAGTCGACTCATTCTCACCCCGAGGAGTGGAATGAAGCCAAAGCCACTTGATCATGTGGATGAAACAAATTAGAGACCTTCGTACCATCCTTTTGAAGGTGGATCGATTGTCTGCTCGGCTCCCTCATCTAATGAGAGATAGGGTTGTTCGCATGGTGAATCACTGGTTAGAAACTTCGAGTTTCACTTATGATTCTCCGCGTCTTGATTTACTAAATCGAATGGATCTTGTAATTGGGAGTCAATTATAAAAGTCTCTTGGTATAGTAAACGTCCACACCACGTGGCTTGCTGTACTAACGGATTTTGGATTAATTGATGTAGACAGTTATAAGGAATTGTGAAGAGTTATGAAGTTGTCGTAAACGTCCACACCACGTGGCTTGCGGTGATGTAGCAATTCCAAACAATTTACTTTAGTACTGAGTAATGGTTTACACTTAGATACGCGTTATAGTATCCTTCCCCACGAAGTTACACTATAATCGATGTATGACCAAAGAAAATCTAATTGTTAAATCATTTGGGTAGGTAAACGTCCACACCACTTGGCTTGCCATACCTGATGGGATTTTAGATGTAATTAGTAATTTAATGATATTATTTGAGGGAGATAATATCGGCATTAAATTGATTATTTGTTTATATGTGCTTATAGGTTTAGAGAATAGCTATGAATCCACTTTCTGTGATACTCAAGGAGAATAAACTCACTGGTCCCAATTACATTGATTGGAAGAGAAATTTGGACATTGTCCTGACTGCAGAAGAGTAAAAGTTTGTTCTCTATGAGCCATGCCCTGCTGAACCCACGGCTGCCTCAACTGATGAGAAAAGAGCAGCATATAGGAAGTGGACAAAGGCTGATGAAATGGCTAGGTGCTATATTTTGGCTTCTATGTCAAATGTACTCCAAACCCAACATGAGTCGATGGACACTGCCGAGGATATGTTGTTCAACCTCAAGGAGATGTTTGGGCATCAAGACCGTGCGTCTAGGCAAGAAGCCATGAGAGTCCTCATGTCGACTACTCAGTCTGAAGGAACGCCCGTTGGGGAACACGTTCTTAAGATGATGAGTTTGTTGAATGAATTGGAGGTCCTAGGAGCTCAGATTGATGGTGAGACGCAAGTCGACATCATACTCCAGTCTCTGACCCCTAGTTTTGAGCAGTTCCGTATGAGTTATAATATGGGTAAACTATCTTATACTCTTGCGCAACTCCTGACTGAACTAAAGGCGGCAGAAGGGATCTACAAGAAGGGCAAGTCTCAAGCGCTTGTAGCTACCAAGTCCAAAGGCTTGAAAGCTGTTGGAGGTAGGGGCAAGAAAAGGAAGCAAGCCTGGAAACCCAGTGGTGCCAAGAGGAATGGACCACGAGTGGGGGCTAGCAAGCCAAGGGGCAAGTGCTTCCGATGCAATAAGTCTGGACACTGGAAGTCTGAATGTCCTCTCAAAGGTACGAATTTTTCTTTAGTCGTAAGAACATAGTCAGCGGTATTATCTACCAGAATTCTGGTGTGTAGATATGGAACCACTGACGGTATGTGCATTTTTGAATGCAGGGGTTCCAGAAAACCCGACTTAGAGAAGAAGAGTTCGAGTCTACATGGGCAAAGCTGTAGAGGAGGCAGAGGTTGCAGTGGAAGACATTTATCTGCTTTTAGTAGCTATAGGATTTCATTTCAAAGTTTATTGCTTTATGTACCCCTTTATTTTAGAAAGAACTTTTGTTCTGGTTTTCTATTATTTATGAATGAATATTTTATTTCTTTAATCATTTGATGGTTTGGATAAGAAATAATGATATTATCTATCTCGGTACATTAGATAGCAATATATGAATGATGAATCCTAAGTCTACCACGATGCAACAAACCGTTATATAACTTGTTTTACTGATTAGATATATTTCCTTGTTAAATCATTATACTTGTGAATTCTTGTACTTAGTGGTATTTAATCAAATAAGATTCAAAGGTCGAAATTGATTTGATCAATTATAGTTGAAGGAATGGACCTTCCGACCCAAGAATTGAATTTGGAAGATAATACAACTAAGCAAACCTTTCTAGATAAAGGAAAGAATTCGGACAAGTATTGAAATTGATTGTTAACTGATAGATGCGGAGATATGTGTAATTAGAAAGGTATGAGTGATTCTTTCAAGAATACTCAAAGATGGATTAGAATACTTGATGTGCCATAAAAGCAAAGTGTTTTGACTAGTCAATGGACACAAAGCTATTATGGGGAACCTTCAAAGTATATCCATTAGAAGCCTGCGACTTGATCGCGGAGGCTACCACCTATCTAAATAACACATGGCATAAATCAAAGATTGGGATTAAGTCCCAAAAGACTGCACCATACACTCACGTGTAGAAATGGTGTGTCGGAAATAAGAAATGGAATTCTAATAGTAAAGGGACAAGTTTGTTCGGAACTACCTATGTTCTATGGATGTTCCTGGAAACAACGACACATTCAATGTTGTTGTAGGACATCCTAGATGAACAAAACATTGTGTTCAATAGTACTATGAATCAGAAGGACGTTATAAGCTCTAACGCTCGGTTCTTAGAAGAAGACTATTAGATGAACTACAATGCCCTAACTGACGAAGTACTTTGTAATGAGGAAAAGGAAAAGACTAGGAACCAGCCTAACCGAGTAGTAGTACACCACAAACTGCACCTACTGTTATTACTATTATACACCAGAACGCCATTGCAGTGGGAGGTTGTTAAGCGACAAGAGATTTTCATAAGACTAGAGGAGTTTTTGAATTCTGGATCTAGTAGAGATGAAATCGATCCCTAGCTCTGCATGAGGGCGGTACTGAACCTAAAATGTGCCTACTAAGAAAGCAATAAGGATTATTGTTAAGAGGCAAGATCATTTAGGGTACAAAGCTTTACAAAGTTGTGAATCGTGGAATTTGCGAATTGATGAGATAGTCCATGTGATGGATTCATCAAAAGGCATAGACGAAAGGTGTATTGGAAACGTGATGGAAACAAGGTGGTGTTTCTCGGAATTTTATGAAGATAACGCCTTATCATTGGCAACAATGTAAAGGTGTTGTCAGACATAAAATGATGGTTGTCTAAATAAATCGAGATATAAGATTGAGAAGAAGTTAGATCATGTTCTTAGGATCCTTCGATCTCTAGAAAGGAACATTGTACTTCTCCTGGATATCTTATACGATTATGGTTTGTTTAAACATGCATAATTCTGAGAAAGGTTATTGCCTTTCGGAAACAAAATACATCTATCTAAAGGTATGTGTCTTGAACACATAAAAGAAGATAGATAAAGCGGTTTCCTATACCTTGGGGTATGGAAAGCTTAACGAATGCAATTTTGAAAAACAAGAACCTGATATCAACTATGCGGCTAGCGTAGTGGGAGGGTATCAAAGTAATCTTATTAAGAAATATTCGCATGCTGTAAAAGTACTTTCGAAGTACTGGATTACGAAGCAATACGATTTCTTCTTAGATTACATTTTCTCAGATCCCAAATCAGAGAAGGACCAGTGTAAGTCGATATCAGGCTATGTGTTCACTTTTGGAAGAGGTGGAACCTTAAGATGAAAGAGTGATAAGCATGATGCTTCTCGGACTCTATCATAAACCGAATACCAGCCTCAGAGGCAGCGGAAGTTTTGGTTAGGTTTTGGAATAACCTCTGGACTTGGATATGATTCTTAGTTCACCAAAGGCTATGTATATAGCGGTGCATGGTAAACTGGAAGAAGTCATAAGTTCAAAAGGGTGATGATAACACATAGAGCAAGTACCACCTGATTCGAGTCATCGTCGAGGGAGACGACGCAGTAGTCACCAAGATAACTTCAGATCGGCAACCTAGATTGCTCATTCACATAGTACTTCTTGGAAGTACAATTTAAGCACGTGATGAGTAAACTCCCGATCATGGCATTTAATCTATTTAATTAAATAAACAATTGTTTGCATTTAATTATTATTAATTGAATATATGCAAATTATAGTCCTAGATTATATACGTTGTAGTTAGTATGGTGTGCGGGCCCACACAGAAGATCATACTATCGGTTACTCGTATTTAATCGAACAGTTGCTCACGACCTAGATGGACACGGACCAATCCATCGGTATAGTCGTTGTGTGAGAGAGAAAATAATTTGTCTTAATTATTTTATCACACTTGTACACTTAGTGTATTGGGCGGATCACTTGAGATTTATCAATTAGGATTGCCGTTGATAATTGATTTAAATCTCAGAAAATTTTATTCTTAATCCCCGATACTATTGCGGGTGTGTATATTTAATATAAGTGACTTTGATTTTCCAAAGGAATTAACCGATTTAATTATTGGGTTGATTACCGGTTAAGTTGGGTCACTATATTTTATATATGGGATGCCGTGAATACTTGACGGGAAAGTGTATTCCGTAAGGGTTGATAATATCCCCGAGATGAGTTCATAAGGAATTATTGTGTAAACCTCATGAGTGGATTTGTTCCGCACAATAATTAAGGTTGAATGGTACTATTCTCGGATATAAGAGATGAATAAATTAATTAGCAATAAATTAATTTTATTCATAGATATTTAAATCTTAAATACACGGAATAAATAATACTATCGGAGATAAATATTATTTGATATAATATGGTTTAATATTGGGAGTGCAATTAATTTATATAGTGGAAAATAAATTAATTAATATTAATGGGATTAATAGATTTGGGCTTGGGCTCAATTTAATCATTAATATTGGAAGCCCAATATTCCACCTCCTTTAGATCCCCTACGTAGCCTATAAAGCACTACATGACCTTCACAAAAGAACAAGACAAGAATATCAATAGTTGATAGTTCTAGAGAGTTGAAGGAGATCCATAAGCTTGGTGGATCGTCGCCCACCCGACGTTCAAGCTAGTGCAAGGAATACGTGGGAAGATCCAAGGGTCTTCAATTTGATTTCGTTTCTCCGCACAACGAATCAAAGGTAAAATCATAAAACCCCCTTGTATGATTTTATGTGAATTAATTGTGATACATACATGAACATACGATCCGGGAAAACGACGAACCTCGGGGACGGGGATTCGAGATCCTCGACGAGGATCGAAGGTGGCGGTCGAACCCTAGGGTTCGGACCGCCGGACGCACGACAAGGGCAGCCCCGGATGGACGCCGGGGCACGCGATCGACACTTGGGTCGATCGCCGGGGGTTCGCCGTGGGCTGGTGCCACGGCGGGTGGACCCCCAAGCCACCCTCGTCGGCGGCGCGTGCCGCGCGAAGCCCTCGGCTGGAGCCGAGGGGCGATCGAGCCCGTGAGCTCGATCGCGGGCAAGATGCGGGTTCACCCGCAACGTCCTCGTATGAGCTGCGGGGTTTCCCGCAGCGGTCGTGCGAGGGCGACGCCCTCGCGAGCAGCGGGTCACGCGACCCGCAGCGGGGCTGCTACGAGCAGCCCCGGTGATGCCTCGTGCATCCCCAGCGATCGTCCGTAGACGATCGCGAGCCCCTCGTGGGGGCTCGGCTGGCGCACGCGGCCTTCGGGCCTCGCTGGGCGTTCGGTCGGGCCCCGGTTCATGAGGTGGTTCGCGATCGGGTTTTCCGGCGATGGGATTTCAGTCGGGGTTATCGGTTCCGCATTTTTTGATACCCCGGGATATCGATTACCAGCATGTGCTGGTTCAAGAAGAGCATGTCAGCCTTTTGCTTGTCGTACTCAACCTGGAATAATGGACCAGAAGGTTGGGATGTCCTTGAAAACGAGGAACGAGACGATACCGATGAAGAAGAACCTATAACACACAATATAAAATGTGGTCTTAGTAGTGGTATTGAAGTTGTTGATTTGATTTAAGTTCAAATAGTTAAAGGTTGTATATATATTAAAATTAACTTGGAATTGAAGGACCAAGGCCCTTACGGTATCCACGAGTAGTCCCTAAAACCTCCTCCAATATGACAATATCATCCACAGGTGTACCGCTGGCAGATGCTTGTGTCGGCCTATCATTTAGTTCAGCCTACAATATTCAAATTTACGATTAGCTAGTTCTTAAACAATAGGAGTTTTTATATCAAAAAATCAATTATTACTTACAATTTTAGCTGCAGCATCGACATCTAAAGGTTGACCATCTTGCCCAACATGAAACTTGATCCAGTTCTCAACCGGAGTAACCCCTTGTTGGGTTTGCGAATCAACCTATATATTAAAAGAAAACAAACGTTATGTAATATTCAATACATTTAACATACATAACAATGAATAAAATTATTTATTACCGATTTATCCATATGTCCAGCATAAGACAATCGACCATGACGACTACGCATAATATTCTTCAATCGGTTCTGACTGGACTTCTGCGAACGGGTCTGTTTCAAACATTCAAAATATTAAAACACGTATATTCATTAATTTGACCCAAAATATTATATATATAGATACATGGTTACCTGAAATGCTGGATCGATAAATGAGAGAATTTGATAATACCACGAATGATTTTGTGGTTTTGTTTATCACTAATTATATAGAGAATACAACATATAATCCCATAATTTACGGGATGAAAATAAGGAAAAGATTACAACAAATTAAGTAAAGATATGATTATGTATTATCCTTATTACCCCCCGTCAAGCGATGCGTGGGGTGAGGCAATATGCAGAGCTTGGACTGTAGTAGCTCAAATGCCGGTCGAGGAAGACTCTTGGTGAAGATGTCTGTGATTTGAAGGTGGGTCGGAACATGTTGAGTGTGTAGACGACCAGAAGAGACGAGCTCACGAACAAAATGGCAGTCGATATCAATATGTTTTGCACGTTTGTGAGCAATAGGATTCTGACTAAGAAACACGGCACTCGTGTTATCACAGAGAAGTGTGGGGCTGATTATACGTTTTCGTGCGCGTCTCTCGTCAAAATCTGAGGTCAATTGTAGCTTGACTTGGTATCAATCCAAGGAAACGAAAGAGGAATGTTTAAGTGAAGGAAAAGTAGTAGAATCATAGTTCATTGTACTAAATCCTAGATTCATTTTGAAACTCTCGATTTAAATGGAAATCTTGAAATAACAGTAAGTAAAAGACTCGGATGAATATACTTCAAATTCGACTTCAAATTGTTTCATCCTTTTTCAATCTATATAAACGACAATCGAAAGTCAAGTTCCCGATCGGGTTGCTCAACTCGTTTTTCAACGTTTAGTTCACTTGATTAATCGCTCTCGGTCAAGTTACGATATCAAAAGTATGTCGTTTATACACGATCTTCCGGTAAAACAACTATCCGTCTAATTCTTTATATAATCATCCGAGCAAGGAAATTAGTTCAACATCTTAATTATCGAACGAATAACCAGAATAAAAAACTAAAGACATAATCGATTTAATCAAGCACTCAACAATAAACAAGAAATTAATTAAAAGAAGAAAACATAGTAGAAGCTTAATACAATCTTTCATAACATTAATTGAAATCATAGAATCAAACCTTCAAAAGCATTCAAGAGTTATTGCTAAGAAATACAAACAAGCAATCTAAGAAGTTTAATTAAAAAGCAAGAAATGAAAATACTAACTACGATTACGGAAATTAAATCGGCTTCGGACTTGATCGATCGTTCACTCGGAGTTGTCGGCTCCGATAGGTTCTCCCCTCTGCTTTCGATTATTCCCCAGCGAAAAGTTATCTTTTGTATCTGATTTCCTCGCCTAAATACATCTTCAAGTTCGCATGTAACCGCCCAGAACTACCACTAAAACGGCGACCGCCGTATTGCCCACATATCTTGGCTAGACATCTGACTCTTTTCGGATCTTTTGGCGGTCGTCATTCTGTCTCCGGCGACCGCCATTCTCATCCTGCGACCGTCATTTCCATTTTGACGCTCGCCATTTATGGTTCCTTCTCGTTTCTTCGACTTTCTTCAACTTTTGACCTAGAAAACGAACTCAAACCACTCCAACACACCTCGTGAGATCAAATCACACTAACACATCAAACATCAACTAAAACGATAAAAACAAACAACACACGACTCACAAACGACACAAAACATAAACGAAAAATAACACACACTAACTAAATCAGGGGCGTGATGTGGGAATGCGTAGCTCAGAAAGTAAGTTAAGAAGCCACTGAACTTCTGAGACAGTGTTTGCTAAAGCACGATACTGCGATTCACAGCTAGAACGAGCAACAGTATGTTGTTTCTTTGCACTCCACGAGATAAGATTACCACCGAGAAATACAGAATACCTGTAGGTGGAGCGACGGGTCTCAGGGCAACGAGCCCAGTAGGCATCGGAGTAGGCAAGGGTGGATAAGTCTTGGCGAGCTGTGAAAGAGAGACCGAGATGTAGAGTCCCTTTGACGAACCGAAGGATTCTTTTAACAGCATCATAGTGAGCAACAGTTGGTTTTTGAAGGAACTGACTGACTTGACTAACCGCATAAGAGAGATCTGGGCGAGTGATGGTAAGGTATTGGAGAGCCCCGACAAGAGATCGGTAGAGGGTAGGATCATCAAACGGTGTACCTTCACTGGTAATAGAGCAGCCGACAATAAGAGGTGTACTAACAGGATTGGATTCGAGTAGTTGAGCGCGCTCCAAGATATCATGGGCATACTTAGCCTGTCCAACAAATAATCCGCCAGAAGTGGATGAAACTTCTAGGCCCAACAAGTAATTAAGCGTCCCGAGATCTTTAATAGCAAACTCCGTGTTCATGCGATGAATGAGCCTCTGAATTGTAGTGGAAGAGCTCCCCGTGATGATTATATCGTCAACATACAGAAGAAGAAAGACAACCGAGGCACCATGATGATGATAGAACAACGAGGAGTCCGAACGACACTGCTTAAATCCCAAAGAAGTGAGGAATGAGCTAAAACGTTGGAACCATGCCAAAGGAGCCTGCCGCAGGCCATAAAGAGCCTTCTTGAGACGGCAGACATGCGTCAGAAAACGAGGGTCGACAAAGCCAGGTGGTTGGGCCATGTATACAGGCTTGGGAAGAATGCCGTTGAGAAATGCATTTTTAACGTCTAGTTGATGAAGTGGCCATTTGTAGTGGACGGAAAGGGCAAGGATGACACGAACAGTAGTAGCCTTGACGACTGGACTGAATGTGTGTTGAAAGTCTGCGCCAGGTACTTGAGTAAATCCTTGAGCAACAAGGCGCGCCTTGTACCGCTCAATAGAGCCATCATAGTGATATTTTGTGCGAAATACCCATTTAGAACCGACAATATTAACTCCGGCAGGTGGGGGGACTAAATCCCATGTGGTGTTGGAGTGTAAGGCATCGATTTCTTCTTGCATTGCGGCAAGCCAATGAGGAGATTTCATAGCAGATTTAAAACCGCGGGGCTCTGGAGAAACCGATAAAGCTGTAAGGAGAGCATTGGTTGCAAGATTCACCGGATACTTGGGTTTAAAGATGCCATCCTTCGCACGAGTGATCATATGGTGTCGAGGTGTCGGAGCAGCGGATGTGGAGGATGAAGAATCGACCAAGGGGATATTACCCGAGGACTCTGGCGGAGAGAATGTTGTAGGGGCAGGTGCCGTCGTGAGAGTAGGAGGTGTAACAGTAGGAGGCATAGGCAGAGTGGAACATGATAGACATAATGGTGTGGTAGAAGGGGCCAGTACTGGAGTCGGAGTATGGGGAACGGGTGAGGATCCAACGAAAAAGTAATCCTCATATCCTGTGATGTCTAGATTAGTACGGGGAGTAGTAGAACCATGGTCGCAGAATGGAAATGTGCCCTCGTCAAACTGAGCATGTCGAGAAATAAATACCCGGTCCGTAGTAGGATCATAACATCGAAACCCTTTGTACATACTACTTTAGCCAATAAAAATGCAAGGACGACTCCTGGGAGCCAATTTATGTGGCGCGTAGTCTCTGAGATACGGAAATACGCGGCAACCAAATGGTTTGAAATTAGCATAATTTGGTGATGTACCAAACAAAACCTCAAAGGGAGAGACATTGTCGAGGACCTGTGAGGGAAGCTGATTAATTATGTGAACTGCAGTGGCAAATGCATCAAACCACATAGTAGCAGGCACAGAGGCGTGGAATAACATAGAGGCGTGGAATAACATAGATAAACTGGTTTCACAAATATGACGATGTTTGCGTTCCGCTCGACCATTTTGCTGAGGTGTATATGGGCAAGAGACACGGTGATGGATGCCATGGATGTCCAAAAATTGACGAACCCGATGATTCATAAATTCAGAGCCGCCATCACTCTGAAAGGTTTTCATAGCTGTAGAAAACTGATTACATACAAAGGCATGAAATTTGACGAAGATATCATAAAATTCAGACTTCGTATGCATAGGATAAATCCATGTGAAACGGGAGAAATCATCCACAAATGCAACATAATAACGATAACCAGTAGAAGTGGTGACAGGTGCAGGCCCCCATAAGTAAAATGAACAAGTTCCAATATACTAGAAGCACGTTTATCATTTAAATTAAATGAAAGACGCTTACTTTTGGCCAAGTTTATTTAATAATGAAATAATAGAAAATGGGACATGCCCCAGACGTAAATGCCATAAATGAAAGCTAGCTTTTAATTTGGCGAAGTGAACACTGGAGATAAATGCAGAAGTACCACGATCGAGAACATACAAACCATGCTCACATCGGCCCTGAGCTAGTACTGCTTTGTTGAGCCGGTGTTGAATAGTAAATGTCTTATCAGAAAATAACACATCAACGGGATAACCAGCAGTTAATTTACTGATAGATAACAGATTTTTCGTAATTTGAGGCACGACAAGCACATCAAGTAATTTGACATTAGAAGATAAAGTACGAGAGCCAATATGAGATATAGGAAGTGATGTACCGTTTCCAACTACGACAGATTGGTGTCCAGAATAAGGTTCGACCGAATCGAGAGAAGTCGGTTGTGCAGCAATGTGGGCCGAAGCACCCGAGTCCACAAACCAATCATGTGCTTCATTATTGGGTTGAGGTTGAAAAGTGCATTGGGCCTGAAATGCCTGGGCCAGATCAACATTATTTTGTGGTCTTTAAGTGTTGGGCCGATAAGAGAATGTATTATTAATGGGATGATGTGGAAAAGCCTGTTGTGGAAAAGTTTGGGCCAAATTAACTGTGCCCTTATTCAGAAAAAGGGGAAATTGATTTGCATAATGTTCACCGGCACACAGTTGACAACGCGGAGGGCGACGAGAGAAGCCACGACCACCCGACTGGTTCCCAGAGGAGAAACCACGATTGTCGGAGGTTTGATGAGTTCGCTGTCCAGTGTTTTGGCGAGACGGCGAATCGTTCGATCGAGAGATTTGTTGAGAAGGGTTGGAGGTTCGGCGAGCGTCAGCGACAAAGGCAACCTGTGAATGATACGGAGACGCATCCATGGCCTTGGACATGAGATCAAATTGCACCGCCTGATGTAGTAGAGTCGTGAACCCAGGCACAGGTTCTAGGGCCATCCGCGTGTCGGCGAAACTGGTAAACTGCGGCCCTAATCCGCGAAGGAAAAAATGACTCTTATCAGATTCATCGACCGGTCGTCCGATTGCTGATAATTGGTCACATAAGGCTTTGAATTTCTTGCCATAATCTGGGACCGAGAGAGAACCACGGCGGAGCGATAGAAGCTCTTCTCGTAATTGATGTGCACGAGAAGTGGAAGAGTGAGCGAAAGCGCGCTCGAGGGCTATCCAAGCAGCGCGTGAGGTTGAACAATCGACGACTTCGGCCATTGCTTCTTCCGTACGAGATGAGAAGAGGATTGCCAATATTTTCTGATCTTTAGACATCCATTCGGAGTAGGCGGGATTCAAGGAATCTGTACCGTTGACGGTGAGGGTAGCGCCGGAGGCTGGGAAGAATCGTCCACAAACCCGAGCAAATCAAAACTGGTTAGCATAGGCACTACCTGTCGTTTCCAAAGAAGAAAGTTGGAAGAGTTGAGTTTGATTGAAACCATATGAATCATGGTGGTGATAGGGATCGAGTCGGCTGAGGAAGCCATTTAGCAAAGAAAGAGAGGAGAGGGTGAATCGAGAGAGAAGGGAGATCGATGTTTAGGCTGATACCATGAGAGAATTTGATAATACCACGAATGATTTTGTGGTTTTGTTTATCACTAATTATATAGAGAATACAACATATAATCCCATAATTTACGGGATGAAAATAAGGAAAAGGTTACAACAAATTATGTAAAGATATGATTATGTATTATCCTTATTAATAAACCTATCCACGCACCGATTCCACAACTGATCTGAACCGATAGAGTCGGGCTTAGTTCTCCTAGCTAACACCAGGTCATCTGATTCACCATTTTTTTTTAAATGCTTATGAAGCTTGTGCTTCCAATCTCTATAACGCTCCCTACAATCTCGATTCACAACAGCTGAAATCGTAGGGTTGTTCATGTCGATAGCAAACAAATCCTACAAAATAGCATATTGAAATTATTCAATCGTATTACAAAATCATAATGAGTTAACTACAATATTCAAGGTCATGACTTACCTGTAGGTGCATAATAGCAGCATTTCGCTGCTCCGCTGGTAACGAAGACCAATTCGTATGTAAAGGATCGCAATAGTGTCTCACCTGTTACATACAAAACTTGAATGATCTTTTAAGATTAAATATTTATTTATAATCACAATATGTAGTTAGCTTACCTGCATCCCGACATAACTGTAATATGCAGCACCATATTCTCCAATTTCATCTTACCATTCTGGTCTTCCCAAGTTAATGGGACAGGACCTTGCACCGCCACCTTCAACAATGTTTCAACGCCTTTTGCTATCCCTCGCCCAGACTTTTTTTTACGTGCTGGAGGTGTCGCCTCATCGGGGTCTCCACCTACACGATCGAACACTAATCAACTCGTAAACAGAAGAAGGTATAATGCTACATGTGGATATAAACTAAAGGTAAAATGTTACCTGTCTGACAAGGAGCACCGAACGAATGTCAATGCCCGTGTGGTTGCTCGCCACCACCAGATGAGCCCGCTAACATCAGTATATCCTGGAAATTTATCACAATATAATAACAATAACAATATATATATATATATATATATATATATATATATATATATATATATATATATATATATATATATATATATATATATATATATATTTATATATATATATATGTGTGTGTGTACACAGAGTATACGAGTAAGGTTTTTAGGAAAAATACCAGAGCAACATAGAATCAGTAAAAGCATTAAAGTAAAGTTTTTAGGAAAAATACCAAAGCCAAAATTTGATGTAGCATCGTAGAGAGAGTCATAACTAGCTGAACAAAAGAAATGTCATTTTATATTTTTGCCAAAAACATAAAAGATATAAATACATTTTAAAGTTAAAAAGGTGAAATAGTTAGTAAAGTTTAAAAAATAAATTGAAAATATCATTTTAAATTTCACATTTCATAAGAAAGTATTTTAAGAAAACTTAAATTTCACATTTCATAAGAAAGTATTTTGGGAAAATATAATTCATTATTCATAATAATGTCATATCCATTTCTGGTCATTAGATAATACTGTACTAATAGTTTATACTACCAAACACTTAGACAACTTTTATAAACACTTAGACACACTTATAACACATCTCAGCATAAAATATTAAATGATCGTGGACCTTGTTTATGATGATATTAAATAAATTCTGGTGGTGCAGAGGGACCATGTACTACACAAGTTACACACATAAAATGAACGAAACAAATGCAAAAATGGGGTTTATTTCTATTTACAAGTCTAAGGGCAATATGAATTACGTAATTAAATGATCATGGTGTACTCCCTCTTCATATTGCTAGCTACAAGTCTACAACCGATCATTTTGGTCTAATGCTGCTCTCATATATAAAGCTGCTCTCATTTTGGTCTTTTGTTATGATTAATTAAGGAGTGGTTAATCACTAGTTTTGTGTTACAAGCACAGAGGTATGTCGAAACACTTTATATAATTATCCGATACATATACATCTTTTTATAAAATGTACGTAAGAACTAAATAAAGCCCCCAAAACATTTTACAAGAAAAAAAAGCTCAATAATCTCTTTTAAATAAAAGCAGTATGTTTGTAAAGCAAATATAAAGCTCAAGTCTAAAATAGGGTGGACTCAACATCTTTAAAGTACATTATATGCTACAAACCAGGGAATTACCTCCGACAACATGTGGTCAGCCTAGCTACAACCAAAATCAAATCAAATCCCATATTTTTTTAACAAGTACAAGAGGATTTGGGGATGATTACAGTAAAATAACACAAAATTTACAAAATCCTAAATTCAATTTCAACTCTAAACCCTAAATCAAAACTAAATTCAAACTTAAATCAACAAATAATCAAAAAAACGAAACTAGTAAGAGGTTAAATCGATTCGCCATACCTTGTCGTTGTCGCCGCTGCTCGAAGCCTCCCTCTACTCGAACCCTCCCGCCGCCGTTGCTCTGCTCGCCGCTCGCCGCTTGGAGACAATCCTCAAACCCTCTACTCGCCGCCTCGCCGGAGAAGTGCTCGCTGCAATCTAGCCGGAGTGAAGAGAAATCGTCGCCGCTTGCTTTTGGAGAAGAAAAAATGAAGAGTGAAATGAAAAAAGCCCTCTCTGTCCACTGTTATCTGTAACTTATTAGCGACCACGCTATTCGCGACCACTCGTGGTCGCTAAAACTATCCACATGGCAGTTACTTAAACCTATTTTCCACCGTGAAAAATAAAAATTTCAGAAATTCTTTTTCGAGACCACAACTGTGGTCGCTAATAGTTTTAGCGGCCGCGTTTGTTAATTGCGACCACGTACTTGGTCGCTAATAAGTAAGCGGGAAATTGACGGCATTTTTTCCTGAACAAATAGCGATCGCCCGTATTTGCGACCACCGGTGATCGCAAAAAACCCGTATTAGCGACCACTACCTGTGGTCGCAAAAAACGTGGTCGCTAAAGGCCTTTTTTCTAGTAGTGGCCTTTCCTTACGCCGCCTCGTACCTCCTCGCTCAATCCCTCGTAACCTCGTCTCGCCTATTTATTTTAATCAACAACCGCCTCAAGTCCATTTTCATCGCTGTCGGATACCCTTTTTCGCGAGTATTTTCTCCACCCTCAACCACAAGCTCTCTCAAACCATCACCACTTTACTTTTCGTCTCTCCCTTGGCCTTCACCTTCCTCCTCCTCGCACGAGCCTCCGTGATCACCCACAACCAAAAATCGAGCCTCTCGTCGTCGATTTTCATCCCCCTCCTCATAACTCAACTATGCAACACACTAGTAACACAAACCGCGAACGTGACTTGCTTATCCTTCTTCGCTCTTTGCTTCAACATTCTCGACTTCGCTCTAGGAGGCACGACGAAGATGTTTCTTTCGGCCACCACGAGCGCGGTGATTTACTACATTGCCATCGCGAACGCCTACATCGTGTGCAACTTGGCCTCGGTTTTTTCGGGAATGGAGAGTCGGAGAGGGATTTATTCGATCGCAAAGGCTTTCGCTGTGATCGGGGAGGAGAGGGGGAGAACCGAAACCGCTCTGTCGTTGGCGGTGGCTATGAACTTGGGCTTCGCCGCCATTGAAGCCCTTTTCCAGTACCGGGTCGTCCGATGTTATTCGAACGCAAAAATCGAACGTCGAAAGAAATGTTAAATTTTATGTTGCTTTTTATTCTGGATTACCTCTAAATATGTGGGGAGAAGCGTTGTTAACAACAAATTACTTTTTATACAAGGTGCCCAGTAAGAAAGTCGACAAAACTCCATATGAATTATGATTTGGTCGAGCAAAATCTTACAAATACTTGAAAGTATGGGAGTGTTTAGCAAATGTGGCAATTTCACTACCCAAAAAAATTAAACTAAGCCATAAAATTATTGATTGTGTATTTATTGGATATGCACATAATGAGATAAAAAAAAATTGGTCCCATAACGAAGTCATTTTTTCGATTTGGTGTTAGATTGTTTTACTTTCTCAATTTAGTCCTGTAAAACCCAAATTATAGTCAATGTAGTCTCTTCCAGTTCAGAAAGTCAAAATCAGTCGGATAATCAACCCATTTTTTTGTGTAGGTCAATTGCACAAATTTTAATAAGCACCCACATATCTTCTGTTCGAACTTTAAACCTTGCGATCCTCAATTCAAGTACACAGCTAATTGAGCTAACAACCCTAACTGCTAGTTTGAATTGAAATCGAGTGAAATGAAGTAAATGAGTTTAAATTGAAATAAATTCAATGAACTTCATTTTTTTTTTATAAAATTAATATTGTAATACTTTATATATATTGTTAAATATTTATAAAAAAATTATAAATAATATTTCAACATTATTTAGATTGTAAACTTGAAATTATTGGAATTAATTGTCTTTTATTTTAATTTATTATAAAATGTAATTAAAGATTTGCGTGTGAATACAAGGTACGAAAAATTTCAAACATCAATCTCTTTAGTCAAAAGCATGACTTATAAGTAAAACACAAAATCCACATTTGAAAAACTCATTTAAGAATCTCATCAGTCATCACTCACACTCGCACCACACTTGTATAAACAGTGTGTGTGCAATGACAACTTCATCATCTCATCATCCAATGGCAAACACTGCAACATCATAATCCAAGAATCATTCTCCTTTTGTTGGGAATATTCGCGTCCGAAATCCCCGCCTGAAAAGCACACGAACAACACAAGAACGAAAAATACGGAATAATAAAAGAGACACGAGATTATAGTGGTTCACCCGTTAACGAGGGCTACGTCCACTTCTTGCCGCTGCAATAATTCACTAGAATATTATATAGATCCCCGATACAAGCTTGTAAACTCTATAATTGAATTTTAGACTTTCTGGAGGTGTTAACCCTAATAAACACGCATAGAGTTCATATATATAGGGGAGGGAAAACAATTGGGGAGAAAAATCCCGCTTCTGCGTAGAAGCCCCCACTTGTCGGCCGACAAGAATGAGTGTCGGCCGACACTCAACACGAGTTTCGTGTTCTACCTCGGGCTGGAGCTCGCATTCCACAGAAGCTCGCTCGATCGACCTCCTGTCGGCCGACGGGGTTTGGTGTCGGCCGACACCAGCCCAGAACTCCGGCTGGACTTCGTGGCGCCTCCCCGACGCAACTCCGGTCGTCTTCTCCGGCGACTCCGGCTTGAATGCACTTCACGCTCAACAATCTCCCACTTGAAGTAAAATTCACAGCCCCCCTATCTTCTCTTCCCATTGCAGCGGCGTCCCCGGTCCTCATCCCAGAAGACCAACCGAGGTTGAACACAATCTCAACTTGTCACACGGTACCACCTTCGTAAACATTTCGGCTGGATTCTTACTCCCAAGAATCTTCTCCAACACCAAGACGCCTTCCTCCAAGGCCGATCGAATGAAGTGATATCTCAGCTGGATATGCTTCGTTCGTGTAGGTACCTGTATACCGATCCAATCGATAGACCGTGTGTGCGGAAGCGTGTAAAACAATAGATCTACTATGCCATGATCTTAGTGCACACTTAATGTGTATAAGAACACATATAAACATATATATATACACATCCAATATATATATATATAATGTTCAACGATTACTTACTTTTTGTGATCGTTGATTTCGGTTAAGGTGGTGTTGAGTCGATTGAACCACCTTAATAGATCAGCAACTCAAAGATCTCCTTGTGAATGAACTCTTCACTCCTTTGGATCGTCCGGATGTTGAAGCCGCACAAATGGCCCGGCCTCTACGTGTTGCACACGAACCCGGATAATGAACACCTTGATTGCTTGAGAATGGATCTCCAAGATCACCTCTTTTCTCTCTATTTTGTGTGGATTTTCGTGGCTGATGCTTGTGTGTGATGAAAATCAGATTTTTATCTATATAAACACACCATTATTCATACCTTTACTCCTCTATGTAACCTCCATCTTAATGTGCATAAAGATGCACCATTAACACACAAAAGAGGTTACAAAGGAGGTGAAAGGTCATGCCACATACACATGCCACTATGCATTGTATGTGGTCCCACTTGCTTGTGTGGCATGCCATGTCACACTATGTGACATGCATCCATGCAAGCCATGCATCCCATGCATGAGAATTAAATCCACGTAAATATTGATTTTAAATCAATATATATTTCAATCATCGTACATTATGTTCGAGTCCGTGTGTGACCCTGTAGGTATGATTTAATTGATCAATATTATATTGTTCCCAACAATTAATATTATCAAATAATCATTTAACATCCATAGACGACCTTATGACTTTATCGATTGCACACGTAGGATCGAAGGACATATCCCAACAATCTCCCACTTGGCCTTCAGAGCCAGTGTGCTGCCAACTTCCTGTTGTCACTTTATGTCTAAGTTTGAACTTGAGGCAAGACTCGAGTCATCCTCAATCGGTTCAAACCTTTCTTGGACTTTGAGACAGACTGTAAAACCAGATTTATCACTATGATACGAATCTGGACGTGGCCACGTATTTTCCACAGTCTAGACTCTCCAAGTGGCCGGTAAGACATGTACCCCATTATAAAATGGAGGACAATCCCATCTTGTCAATCCAAGCTCTCCCACTTGCTTCCTGATATACCCAATAACAAGTTTTATAACCTCCTTTTACGAAAGGCGTTTACTTGTATCAAAGTACACCATTTCACAATGGAATCACTCTGGACTACTCAGGTCAGAGGAAATTGCTCGACAGTCAATGAAATAGTATTATGACTCGAAATCTTAAATACTATTCCAGTCGGGTCTGTTCGATCATTAGCTCCCAGCTAATATCTATGTAATTGTACTTGATGTCCCACATCACTAGCCCATGAAGCGGCGCCATAGTACACATTACAATCTAGTTCTTTGTATCGTCAGTTTGTCCGTACTCGATGATACGAACTAGGAACAATTTATGACTTAATTATATTAGTTCAACAATTGGGACTTCATTATGTGGTAAATCGACCTCATAACCCAATTAATATAATTTAATCATTTGGACAATTCATACAATTTAAACCACAATTATATGAAGAAATTATTGAATATCATAAAAGATACGTGAATGTTTACATAAACTCCAAAAGTAGATAATACAATAATAGGAATCACAATCCATCTCTAAGATATCGTATCCCTATTGCAGTCGTATGAGCATCATGCTTTGACTGCTGGAGTGGTTTAGTTAACGGGTCTGCAACATTATCATCAGTTGCAACTTTATTTATCTCGATGTCTCCACGACTAACAATCTCCCTGAGAATGTGGAACTTCCTGAGCACATGTTTGGATTTGTGGTGCTCCCTAGGCTCCTTGGCTTGCGCGATAGCTCCACTATTATCACAATAGAGAGATATCGGATGGGCCGAACTAGGTACGACACCAAGCTCATCTAAGAACTTTCTTATCCAAACGGCCTCCTTTGCTGCTTCCGATGCAGCAATGTACTCAGCCTCTGTAGTAGAATCAGCTACGGTGGGTTGCTTGGAACTCTTCCAGCTCACCGCACCTCCATTCAGACAAAAGACAAAACCGGACTGAGACCGGAGATCATCTCTGTCTGTTTGGAAGCTTGCATCCGTATAGCCTGTCATAACCAACTCTTCTTGTCCTCCAAAGACAAGAAAATAATCTTTAGTCCTTCTAAGGTACTTAAGAATATTCTTGGCCGCAGTCCAATGCGCCTCACCTGGGTTTCCTTGAAACCGACTCGTCATGCTCAAAGCATACGATACATCCGGTCGTGTACATATCATGGCGTACATAATAGACCCTATTGCCGAAGCATAAGGAATATTTGCCATCCTCATTTGCTCATCAGGTCCCGAAGGGCACTGCCTCTTGCTCAGAGATGTGCCATGAGTCATTGGAATGAGACCCTTCTTGGCGTCTTTCATTCTGAACCTGTCAAGTACCTTATCAATATAGGTTGCTTGACTAAGTCCAAGCATCCTTTGTGATCTGTTCCGACAGATCTTGATGCCCAATATGTACTGTGCTTCTCCAAGATCCTTCATTGAAAACCATCTTCCCAGCCATTCTTTAACAGAATTAAGCATAGGAATATTGTTTCCAATGAGGAGTATGTCATCGACATACAACACAATGAATACAACGTAACTCCCACTGACTTTCTTGTAAACACAAGAGTCTTCCATGTTCTTTTGAAATCCAAACTCTTGTATGGATTCATCGAACCGAAGATTCCAGCTCCGAGATGCTTGCTTTAATCCATAAATGGATCTATTAAGCTTGCATACTCTCTCAGCCTGATTAGGATCGATAAAACCCTCTGGTTGTGTCATAAACACTTCCTCTACTAGAATCCCATTCAAGAAGGCGGTTTTAACGTCCACTTGCCATATCTCATAATCATAATGAGCAGCAATGGCTAAGAGAATCCGAATGGATTTAATCATAGCAACTGGTGAAAAGGTTTCATCATAATCCACCCCGTGAATTTGTTTATATCCTTTTGCCACCAACCTTGCTTTGAAAACACTAGGTTTTCCATTCATGTCTGTTTTTATTTTGTAAATCCATTTGCATCCAATGGGCCTAGCCCCTTTAGGCAAATCGACCAAGTTCCAAACTTGATTTTCAGACATTGATTCCATTTCGGATTTCATGGCACCCTGCCATTTCTCGGCATCTGGACTCGTCATAGCTTGGATATAGGTCGAAGGTTCATTGCTTTCTAAAAGCATGACTTCATAACTCTCGTTTGTCAGAATACCTAGGTATCTGTCAGGTTGAGATCTAATCCTTCCGGACCTTCGAGGGTTAGGTGTGGTTTCCAAAACCAATGGAGTACTCTCGACTTGGTCTTGAGTGTCCATCTCAGTTTGATCTTCTTGAACCTCGTTCAAGTTTTCTTGAACTTCGTTCAATTCAACTGAGCTCCCACTTACTTTCTTGGAAAGATATTCCTTTTCAAGAAATACACCATCTCGAGCAACAAAGACTTTGTTCTCAGA
Source organism: Euphrasia confusa (assembly GCA_954870475.1). Classification (NCBI taxonomy): domain Eukaryota; kingdom Viridiplantae; phylum Streptophyta; class Magnoliopsida; order Lamiales; family Orobanchaceae; genus Euphrasia; species Euphrasia confusa. The sequence continues at coordinate 37,166,521 of OX940960.1, forward strand.
TTGGTTGTAAAAGTGGTACCCTCGTGTTTCTTTTGGATAACCCACAAAGAAACATTTATCCGATTTGGGTTCAAGCTTTGTAGAGATATTTCTCTTCACATAAGCTTCACATCCCCAAACCTTGATATAAGACAAGTTAGGGACCTTCCCTTTCCATAACTCGTATGGTGTCTTATCAACAGCTTTTGACGGTGTCCTATTCAGTGTATAGGCCGCTGTTAAAAGTGCGTGTACCCAAAAAGATTTCGGTAGTTCACTAAGGCTCATCATCGATCGAACCATATCCAATAAGGTTCTATTCCTCCTTTCGGAAACACCATTCATCTGGGGTGTTCCAGGTGGAGTGAGTTGATATAAAATACCACAACTCATAAGATGATCATCGAATTCTTGGCTAAGATATTCACCACCTCGATCCGATCGAATGGATTTTATCTTCTTACCAAGTTGATTCTCAACTTCATTTTGGAATTCTTTGAACTTTTCAAAGGCTTCCGACTTATGCCTCATTAAATAGACATAACCATATCTACTTAAGTCATCGGTAAAAGTTATGAAGTAGAAATAACCTCCACGTGCTTGTGAGCTCATTGGACCACATACATCAGTATGGATTAAACCCAATAGATCACTTGCACGTTCTCCTTTTCCTAGAAAAGGTGACTTTGTCATTTTGCCCATCAAACATCCTTCACATGTATCAAATGACTCCAAGTCAAAAGATTTGAGAATGCCTTCTTTAAGAAGTTTCTCTACACGTGGCCTAATCGACAATGCCAAAGGTATGTTTCATTGAATTCATTCGATTTGGCCTTTTTGGTATCAATGTTATATATATGATTGTCAAGTTGAAGTATATATAATCCATGTTCTAATCGTGCCGAACCATAGAACACTCCACATTTTGAAATAGTAAATAAACCATTTATTATAGTGAAGGAAAATCCTTCAGTATCCAATACTGAAATAGAAATGATGTTCTTGGTAATACTTGGAACGAAATAAACATTATTCAATACTAAAACAAGGCCCGAAGGCAAACACAAATCATAAGATCATACGGCTAATGCAGCGACCCTCGCTCCATTTCCAACCCGCAGATCGACATCTCCCTTTACCAAACTTCTACTTCTTTGCAGTCCCTGCACATGTGAAACAATGTGAGCACCGCATCCGGTATCCAATACCCAAGAAGAAGAATTTGTAAAGTTTATGTCTATGACATAAATACCTGAAGATGAAGGAACGACACCGTTCTTTACATCCTTCTGGAACTTGGGGCAATCCCGCTTGTAGTGTCCAACACGCTTGCAGTAGAAACACTCAGATTCCCCAGGAACCTTAGAAGCTTTCAAGAACCTTTTGGAAGGAGTTGCCACAACTTTCCCTTTCCCTTTGCCTTTCACTTCCGGTTTCTTAATCCCCTTGAACTTTTTGGTACCTCCTTCCCGAATCATAAGAACTTCCCTCCTAGGGTCCTTCTTAATCGCCGGCTCAGCAGCCTTAAGCATCCCATGGAGCTCATGAAGCGATTTCTTCAGTCCATTCATGTGGAAATTCAGCCTAAAGGCGTCATATCCATCATGAAGAGAATGAAGAATGAAATCGGTAGCCAACTCGTCATCATATGCAAAACCGAGGCGAGCACTTGAAGCAAATAATCCAATCATTTGCTGCACATGTGGTCCCACGGGTTTACCCTTTTCCAGCCTAGCTGTTGCTATAGCCCGGGTGACACCGAAGCGCTCAATCCTAGCCTGTTCCCCGAACATGCTCTTGAGCTCTTCTATGATGTCATAGGCTTCCATGAACTCGAATTGTTTTTGCAACTCGGGTACCATGGATGCCAACATCAAACATGTCACCTCATTCGAGGCTTTCTTAGCAAGGGCATATGATGCCTTTTGGACATCCGTGCCCCCATCAGCGGGAAGCACGGGAAGGGGTTTGTCCAACACACTTTCCTTTTCTTCGTATTTGAGGACTATCCTCAAGTTACGTTGCCAATCAAGGAAATTGGTGTTGTTCAACTTTTCTCTATCCAAGATAGAGCTGAACTTGAATTGAGTTGATACAGACATATTAAACTACAGAAGAAAGATAAATTAAGTAAGTAAACATCCACAAAGCGTTTAAACAAATAAGGTTGTCTCGCATAACTACTTTATTTGTTTCATTTTGTTCATTCGATATCCAATATCGTCGTTCCCAATTATCTTAATATCAAAACCGTGATAAATCGTAAGTGAAAACTCGAGGTTTTATAACCAGCGATCTTATCATGCAATTGAAGCCCTATCTCTCATTAAAATGAGGGAGCCAACCAGACAATCGATTCACGCCATCCAATGGCTCGAATGTCTCTAATCTGTGTCATCGACATAAGCAAGCGTTTTGGCTCCATTCCACTCCCCGGGGTGAGAATGAGTCGAGTTGAACTTAGTCTTTGAAAAACAGATTAGGCATTGGTTTTTGACATTTTAATAAATTAGAACAAAACGATCCCAAGACCCTCATCTTGAGAATCCTTAAGTCGACTGAGTCCGCACTTAAGAACTCCAAGATAGGTAGACATCCCATGTCAATGACATCCAATGTCATTCTCGGTCGATGAGAGTCCCATTCTCATCTCATGTCTCGATAGCCACGCCTGCAGTGGATCTATCGATGAGAAAACCAAACTCACTTGTAAGGGTCTAACCCTTACTCCCACTTATCCCAAGATAACAAGTAGTACCCCGCTGAGGCGGACCTACCAACTTATGATCGAGGGCTTTATGGGTGTGATGTTTTGGACAAGACATTATACTCATTATTTTGGGAACTTGCATGCATAGGTTTGTTTATATGTAAGTTGAACATTTATAACATAAAACAACCTATAACTAGCAAAGCAAATAAATACGAAATCGAAAGGCCCCTAGAACCTCACAACTCTCAAAAGAAAAGAATTAAAGTAACAACAAAAGCCTTGAACTTCTTCTGGACTGCTCCTCGCCCGCCATTTCAGTTCCGTGCCCTCCGATTTTGGTCAAATCTATTCCGTACCCAAAAAACCACGAACGGCGCCCGCCGTTTCACAATCAGCGGTCGCCGAACACCACCGGCGGTCGCTATTTCCAAAACGGCGCCCGCCGAAAGGGTCCGGAAAAAATCTTCCCAAAAACAGGCCATTCGACGGTCGCCGTTTCCAAAACGGCGCCCGCCGAATCAAAACGGCGCCCGCCGGAGCTAAAACGGCGCCCGCCGTTTGGCTCCAGCAGCCCCGGTTTGCTTCGTTTTGCTTCGTTTTGCTTCGTTTCTTCTCGTTTTCGCCGGAGAGCCGAGATCCTCCATCGAATCATGGACCAAGTCCATCGCTTACAAGTAGTACAATACAAATATAATAGAAAAACCTATCTATTACAAATGATTCCAAGGGACGCAGCCCTCAAATACTACGGCCAATCGAAACGTAAAAAACGACGAAATCATTCACCTGACCACTAACGGTGGCCAGCCTTACATCTAATCACACAATCACAATTAAACAAATAATCCAATTATGTTGATTTAATCTTCGTGTCCAACACAAAAGTGTGCACGAGCCCTAGGCTCTGATACCAATTGTAGGTACCTGTATACCGATCCGATCGATAGACCGTGTGTGCGGAAGCGTGTAAAGCAATAGATCTACTATGCCATGATCTTAGTGCACACTTAATGTGTATAAGAACACATATAAACATATATATATACACATCCAATATATATATATATAAGGTTCAACGATTACTTACTTTTTGTGATCGTTGATTTCGGTTAAGGTGGTGTTGAGTCGATTGAACCACCTTAATAGATCAGCAACTCAAAGATCTCCTTGTGAATGAACTCTTCACTCCTTTGGATCGTCCGGATGTTGAAGCCGCACAAATGGCCCGGCCTCTACGTGTTGCACACGAACCCGGATAATGAACACCTTGATTGCTTGAGAATGGATCTCCAAGATCACCTCTTTTCTCTCTATTTTGTGTGGATTTTCGTGGCTGATGCTTGTGTGTGATGAAAATCAGATTTTTATCTATATAAACACACCATTATTCATACCTTTACTCCTCTATGTAACCTCCATCTTAATGTGCATAAAGATGCACCATTAACACACAAAAGAGGTTACAAAGGAGGTGAAAGGTCATGCCACATACACATGCCACTATGCATTGTATGTGGTCCCACTTGCTTGTGTGGCATGCCATGTCACACTATGTGACATGCATCCATGCAAGCCATGCATTCCATGCATGAGAATTAAATCCACGTAAATATTGATTCTAAATCAATATATATTTCAATCATCGTACATTATCTTCGAGTCCGTGTGTGACCCTGTAGGTATGATTTAATTGATCAATATTATATTGTTCCCAACAATTAATATTATCAAATAATCATTTAACATCCATAGACGACCTTATGACTTTATCGATTGCACACGTAGGATCGAAGGACATATCCCAACAGTTCGAGCATGGTACACCGGATTCTTCGCCAAGTGAATGGCGCTCTGACTGTCGGAATACAAGATACTCCCCGAGTGATCTTGCCTCAGCTCTAGCAGAAAATCCTGTAGCCACATCATCTCCTTCGCGGCTTCCGTCACAGCGACGTACTCCGCCTCGCAACTAGACAGTGCTACGATCTTCTGCAACCTCGACACCCAGCTAATCGCGGTACCCCCGAAAGTGTACACGTACCCAGTAGTACTCTTTCTACTATCCACGTCTAATCCGTTATCCGCGTCCACGAACCCAAGTAACCCCGAATCTGATTTTCGGAACCTCAAAACAAAACCGGAAGTCCCTCTCAAGTATCGAAAGATCCACTTGACGGCTTCCCAATGTTGTTTCCCCGGATTACGCATAAACCGGCTGACTACTCCCACTGCATGGGCAATGTCAAGCCTCGTGCACACCATGACATACATAAGGCTCCCAATCGCAGAGGCGTAAGGGACCTTATCCATATGCGCTAGCTCCTTCTCGCTCGTCGGCGAGTCCTCCTTTGACAGACGGAAGTGACTAGCCAAAGGGGTGCTCACGGGTTTCGCATCCTCCATGCTAGATCGTGCTAATACCTTTTTCAGGTACTCCTCTTGAGACAACTCAAGACCATCCTTGCTCCTCGTAATTCTCATCCTCAGGATTTGTTTGGCAGCACCCAAATCCTTCATAGAGAACTCCCTCGATAGACTCTTCTTGAGCTTTTCGATCTCCGCCAAACTCGCCCCGACTATCAGCATATCATCTACATAAAGAAGCAAAATTATGTAGGTACCTCCGAGTTTCTTGAAATAGCAGCAGTGGTCCGCCTCGTACCGCGTGAATTCGACCCGCTTCATGAACATGTCGAACTTCTTGTACCACTGCCTTGGAGCTTGCTTCAACCCATACAAGCTATTCTGAAGCTTACACACCAGCTTCTCCTTTCCTCGGACTTCGAAACCCTCCGGTTGCTTCATGTATATTTCTTCATCCAGATCCCCGTGAAGAAATGCGGTCTTTACATCCATTTGCTGAAGATGTAAATTCTCCTGTGCCACCAAGCTAAGCACCACCCGGATGGTTACCATTTTGACTATCGGAGCAAAGATCTCCGTGTAGTCGATCCCTTCCTTCTGCTGGAAGCCTTTCACCACTAATCTTGCCTTGTACCGAACGCTTCCATCGTGTTCTTCCTTTGCCCGGAATAATAAAAGAGACACGAGATTATAGTAGTTCACCCGTTGGCTACGTCCACTTCTTGCCGCTGCAATAATTCACTAGAATATTATAGATCCCCGTTACAAGCTTGTAAACTCTATAATTGAATTCTAGACTTTCTGGAAGTGTTAACCCTAATAAACACGCATATGGTTCATATATATAGGGGAGGGAAAACAATTGGAGAGAAAAATCCCGCTTCTGCGTAGAAGCCCCACTTGTCGGCCGACAAGAATGAGTGTCGGCCGACACTCAACACGAGTTTTGTGTTCTACCTCGGGCTGGAGCTCGCATTCCACAGAAGCTCGCTCGATCGACCTCCTGTCGGCCGACGGGGTTTGGTGTCGGCCGACACCAGCCCAGAACTCCGGCTGGACTTCGTGGCGCCTCCCCGACGCAACTCCGGTCGTCTTCTCCGGCGACTCCGGCTTGAATGCACTTCACGCTCAACACCTTTTTCTCCGAAACCCCTGATACTTCGTAACAACCCTGACCCTCCTCGCCTTCTCTTACGTTCATCCACGACCGCATGCGATTTCTCTTCCTCAAGGCTCGGCTCCCTCTCTCGTCTCCACACTTCGTGTTCCTCTGCCTCAAACTCTCGATTTGCTTCTCCCTCTTCGCTCTCTGCTTCGACGTTCTCGACGTCGGCCTCTCCTCGTTGGCTTCAACTTGGAGTCGGGCCGGGCTTGTTTCGATCGCAAAGGCATGCGTTGTGATCGGGCTACGGCTCTGTCGGTGGCGGTGGCGGTGGCTATATATGAACTTGAGAATTATTTGTAGACAACAAATTATGGCTTTAAACTTTATTCTTTATTCTTTGAAAAACATATCAAAACTTATTGTGTGAAGTGTTCCATGAAAACACTTAAAATAATAGTTGAGTCATTTCGACTTTCGACAATTTCTTATTATGATATGGTATGCTATATATAACCATTAATGAAAGTACTAAAGGACAATTTTTATCAAAAGTGGTGATTATGAAAACCTCATGGATATGACCAATAATGTGATTTACAATGAAGTATTTCAAATTTTGCAATGAAACTATATTAAATTCAATGTATATTTTTAATTTTTTTAAAGTGTGAGTTTTTAGACAATGGTCTACTTTAAACAAAAAGAACTCTTACATTTTAATAGATATTGAATCATATTAAATGGTCTACTTTAAACAAAAAGAACTCTTACATTTTAATAGATATTGAATCATATTAAAATGTACGTAGAATTTCAAGTCATAATAGAAAAAACATTGAAGTTATATATTAATTAATAATAAAATTCAAAATTTTATATCAATAAAATTAAAAATTCAATTGTGATATAAGATTAAGTATCATATTTATTGATAAAATAAGATTATATGAGTTACAAAAATTATTTTATAAAATTATAGCTAAATTCAGAAAATATTACGGTGATAGGGAATGATTAAAATTAATAAATATTAGCGGTGAAAACAGGCAATTTCTATCGTACACCTATGAGTACAAAGCACTGTACATCATATTTGACTTTTTTCTATTATATCTCTTTTCCATATTTTTCTCCGTAATATAAAAATTAATTAATTTATTTATATTTCTTTTCCATATTTTTCTCCATATTCCGATTTTTTTTGCGTAATATAAAAATTAATTAATTTATTTAATTTATTTGTTTGCTTAATATTTTTTTTGTATAATATAAAAATAATTTTTATATAATATAAAAAATAATTTATTTATTCAATTTATTTTTTTGGGTAATATTTTTTTGCCGTAATATAAGAATTATTTTTTATATTTTTTTCATGTTGAAAATTATACGAAGATCTTATATACTATGAATGAAGATTGTTGTATTAACTGATGAAGATTTGATTGTTGTATTAGTTTTTTTTCATAATATTTTTTATGCTTATTTTTTTTAATGTTGAAAATTGTAAGATCTTATATACGATAAATGAAGATTGTTGTATTACATGATAAAGATTTGATTATGTGATGAAAATTTGATAAATATAATGTAAATGGATGGATGAAGATTTGATTTACGTTGAATGAAGATTCATTCTTTACTTGATGAATATTTGATTTTATTGAATAAATATAAGATTATTAATATAAATTTAATGTAAAATGATGAATATGAAATTTAGTAAATGAAGATTAATTTATTAATGTGATGTATATTTGATTTTAGGGATAATTACCCTTTACTACCTGATGTTTTGGGGTTTTGACACTTTACTACCCAACCGGAAAATTTGCTCCGACACCTACCTGAAGTTAGAAAATTTTGCAGTTTTCTACCTGCCCGGCTGACCGAATAAAAATTTTCAGTATCTTCCCGTTCAATAATTAAAACCATATTTGTGTTATAATCAATGTTTTTTTAAATAAATTACAAAATAATGAAGATGGTGATGAATCTGAGATCTGGTTTCATAATTCTCAAATTCCAAACTGAATGAAGATTAAGGATCTGAGATTCAAAGTAGGAATTAAAAAAAAAAAAAAGATTCAAAATCCCCAAAATCGAACAAAAATAAATACACCAAGAGGAAACGAAAAATGGTGAGCGGTCTGGAGATTGTGGAAGAAGAAGATGAATAGCTACCGAGCTGTTGAGGAATCGATTCCGCCTCTGCACATCGCCGAAGTCAAAGAAGATGATTTGAAGTTCATGTACGAGGAGACGAACAGTGTTTTGAAGATCTTTCTCGAGAACGTCATTCACAATGTCGTCACCTACACCAAGCACGCCTGCCGATTAATCGTTACTGCAATGGACTTCGTTTATGTTATGAAGAGGCAGGGGCGTATTATATACGAGATTCAGAGGTTATGATGTTTGATTCTTAGGGTTTTGAATTATTTGTTTAAATCGTATGCTTCTGATTTTTTATTGAGAATAGTTAGTGAATTTCTCTTTTAAGATTGTAGTTCACAAATTTGGGTTTAATATGTTGTTTTTCATGTGAATTTATGAATTGGGGTTGACGATTTTTTTGGAGAACAACATGTCTGGAGAAGACGATTTTTTTAATTCAATATATTTATTTATTTTAATTAAAATTCATTTACAAATATAAAAATAGGGTTATATTAGTCTTTTAACTACGAAAATCGCACGTGTTGAGAAAATTCCCCGGAATATTCTATTCCGGTGAGACGGCAGGTAGCAAAATGCAAAATTGTAGAACCTCAGGTAGTGACCAGGAAAAAATATTCGGTCAGGTAGCAATGTGTAAAAATGCTAAAACATCAGGTAGCAAAATGTAATTATCCCTTGATTTTATAATGAATATTAATAATATTGATATAAAATAAAAAATGATTTTTTTTATTAGATAGAGATTATATAATCGTTTTAAATTTATATTTTTGTATTGAATAAAGTTTATTTTATTAGTTTTTTTTTATTTACTATTAAGAGGAATTAACGCTAAATTAAAATTTAAATTTATATTTTTGTATTGAATAAAGTTTATTTTATTAGTTTTTTTTTATTTACTATTAAGAGGAATTAACGCTAAATTAAAATTTGAATTTGAATTTTTATTATTAAATAGGTTGTATGTACCATGTATTGTACAACTAGTTGTACGGTTACGTACTCGTAAAAACATACTAAAATATAGGAAGTTTTTAAAGATCCGTTAAAATCAAAAGACTCACTTTTTCCTAATTATTAATAAAAACAGATTATATAATTTTATTTTAATTTTATTAATTTACACGACGATTATTAATTAATATTTATTATATTAGTTCTAAAATATGTATAATATAATTAGCCCAATGAATATAATAATGGGCCACAGCTTGTACAGGTTTAAGGTGGTGTATATATAGTGAAACCCTAATGTTATTTCTATCCCCAAAATATCACAAATCAGAAGATGCGCAATGAATAGAAAAAGTCTGTTTATTTACACCTCCATAGTTACTAAAATTAAGTAAAATAACTAAATTAAGTAAAATAACTAAATTACCCTCATTGTCTTCGGTTGTCTTCTGCCGTGAAAAGAAAATCAGACCCAATCTAGAATTCTTCGGCAGCCTTCTTTGTTGTTCCTCCATCAACAAATCCATATACACTTGCCATCGGCGCCGCCTCGACCAGATTTCTACTTACAAAATCTTCTTCCTCGAGACCTCGACATTGACGAGTCACTGCAATCCTGGTCCATTCCAGGCCCAACATACCTCCAGAATAACACGATTTCATCGTACGATCAGTAATAGACGGCCGGAAATTCGACGAGTTCTTGTTCCTCCTCCACTGGCGAAGCTTAGATATGGTGATTTTCCGGGTCGGGATCGAGGATTACGTGTTGCTTGTGATTAGATCGACTGGAGTAAGGTGGGGATGCACGTGATGATGTACCAGGACTCGTGAAGGGAGGTCGACGGGACGTTATTCAAGGACTGGTTAGTGGTCTTTGTTCTGAACTCTTCTCACCTCGGCAGATCGGTGATTCTCGATGAGGATGCTAGAAAGAGATGATAGGATTATTGATAAACTTGTTTTTATACTTGTAAGGGTAAAATTGGTCTTTAAAGGGGGGTGTAATTATAAAATTGATAAATGTAGGAGTGTGAATTAATCTAAGGGGTGAAGTTAGTAAAAATGGAGGTGTAAATAAACACAGCCATAGAAAAATCGACGCAGTTGTCAAGGAAGAGGGTCCGAAAGAGGTCCAGAGCCTTGAGGAGGAAGAATTCGAAATATTTTCAGATCTAGACGACGACGTATTTTCAGATGACGACTACAACCATTGGGTATAATTTCTTGTATATATATAAAATATACCAGAAAGGACGTTTGAATGTAACTAAGTGAAACTAGTAGCAATTGATATGATGTCAATGCGAGAAAAACGGATGTGATAGCTTAGGTGTGACATTTAAGTTAAGAGCTCAATTTTGACTAATATTTTCCTAACATTTTTTTTTTTGTAGAGGTGCCTTGAGCATTATATTATGCTACTTTACTACTGCGGACTATTTGGATATGCTGGGAATTAAGCCATAAATTGTACCAAAGCTGCATTACAAAGGCTGCATTACAAGATAAATAAGGAAGAAGATAAGGTATTATTTATTTGTATGAATTGTGATGTACTCCTTCTGTCTCCGAAAACTTTGTCTAGAGAAATATTTACTTACATTAAGAAAGAAATGTTTTTTTATCTATTAAATAAAATATAAAGTTAGTGTATTAACCTAATTAATTAGTTAGGTGAAAAATAATGATATTAATGTAAATAAATAAGTATTGAACCATAAAATTGTGATTTATTACTACTAATTGTTACCAATGCACGGCAGGTACTCTAAAAGCTGAGCCTCCAGTTTACTGAGTTGGGAGGTGAGAGGCTGAAACTCAAGATGATGTATATGAAGTTCTTTCTTAATTTTCAGTAATTAAGCAGTTGCTTTGATCACGTGGTGTATATATTTTGATATTTCTTTCTTAATTTCTTAGTATCACACTACTATTAGTATTTTTGTTGACTCTAAGTTACTGATATGATATGTTAGAGGTGAATCTAGTACAGTAAATAGGAAGCTGATTTTACGCCGTAAAGGTAAAGGAAGCGGGTGCCCAATCACTAACTATATACACCCGATACTTCGTAACAACCCCGACCCTTCTCGACTTCCCTTACATGATCGCCAAAGCCCTCGACCACCACTGAAAATCGGACCTCATCTGTCCCCTTCTCGTCACTCAAATATGCCTCTCTTCGCCTCGAGCGCAACCCTCAAATTGTGTGCAACTTAGCGTTGGTGTTTTTATTGCCTTGTATGCTGCGATTCTTGTTCTTGATATGATTGCTGGTTGTGTGTTTTGGATGAAGTGCAAAAGGGATGCGAACATCGATCATGAAGATTCTATTTTCATTGTATAGAAATTTGCTTGCACAAAACTAAAGAAGGATCATTTTAAAAACACTTTCGTTTTTTGTTTTGGTTCTTCCCATTTCAAATAAAAACTGAATGTGCAGAGACAACAGTAGTAACATACTAACATCTGTAGCTGACATCGAATATGCCCTAGCCCTGATAAACTAACCCCATAGCAGCATGAGCCGAATAATCATATCGTGTACCTCGGTTGATAACTCCGAAGCCAATCTTCACCTTTTTCATAGTAATCCATCCTACTAAATGTTTGCTGCGGGAACTGTGTAGAAGCAGCGTAAGTAGAAGCTCCACGCCAAGCATCGAGTATTGGATCTGATGCTTTGAGAATTTTAATAGGCGTTCCGCATGGTCTCATCATTCGAAATCCAGCTTCTAAACGCTCACTCAATCCAGGAAAGAGACAGCTCCCACCTGTCAGGAGGATTGAGTTTGGTATTCTGTTTTCCGGACCACCTTCTTTCAGTGGCACCAACCTCCTTATTGAGATGTCACCCATCTCATCCAACCCTGCCTGCTCAATTCCGATCAAGTTGGGATTAAACAGGATTTCTGGACAGCGGAATCTTTCTACTCCAAATATTATTTGGAAATCTTCTTTGCTTAGAGGACGAAAACGAGGTGCCTCTGCAGAGGTAGACCCAGGTTCAGAAATAAAGGTTGGGTCAATTTCCTGGAGTCTAGAAGCAACGCGTGCTAACTCGGCTTCATCAGAGTCTGGCCTATCATCATCGTCGTCATCATTATCCCTACTCATCAGCTTGTAGAGCTGCCAATCTTCATCTTTTGTACCGAAAGTATCCTCACCTTTACCCCTGTCAAAAGCCGCTGTAGTCAATAAACGCATCCTCTCTCTCTGGGTTGAACTCAATCTCTCCCCACGACCAACCCCTCCAGATGGGTTATTATTTCCATTAGTGTTTCCACCATTTGTCTTTAATTTCTTTCGCTGCTCTACTTTCTCTGAAAGGTCTCTGTGCTTTGCTCGTAATTCCTCTAAATATCGCTCCGGGTTCTCTCTAGGGATAAGAGAAAACAAACATTGAGTGAAAAGGGACTAGCAGCAAAAGTAACAAGAATTTAAAAAACTATAATCATATTCAGCAAAACATTTCAAATGGCAAGCTTAGTAACATACAAGCGTCTGTCTTCCTCTAATTTCTTCTGTCTTTCTCTTTCTAAATCCTCTTCAAACTGTTTCTGTTTCTTCTGCTGTCGTGCCTCAGATGTTGATTTGATAAATACTTGCTTCCTCTTTAGCTTGAGCTGTCGAAAAATTCAGAGTACATGTCAAAGAACCAGCATAACAGAACATCATGAAAGGTCACATGCTTCCATAAATTGGCACAGGTTTAGAATTAAACCACTAATTTGCTAATAAATTGAAGAGCGAAATAACAAAATTAGTGCAATTTTTAGGAGAATGTTAGCAACCACAAACCGACGAACCTGATCTGGTGTCAGCATCTGATCGGGTACAGTAACCAGATTGTATCTTTCAGTAGAGGACAGCTCCGTTTTCTCAACACTTTCAACAGGTTCTCCCTTTGCTTTGCGTAAAGACTGTGTTGCTTTCAAAAGTGCAGATTCTACATCCTGCTTGGAAGTATATATAGTATTTCCAAGGAATGATGGAATATCATTTTCAGCAGCATCCCCGAGCCTCTCTAACAGCATGTCCAAGTCTCTTATTTCATTTTCAAAATCATTTATCCGATTAACCCTCTTAGCTTCAGCCATCTCTCGTAGTCTTTGACCTTGCTTCTCTTTCAAAGCTGCCTTTCTAGCAACTTCTTCCTCAGACGGGGCCTCCTCCACTGGTAAGGGAGTCCAAGGAAGCTCCCAACACCTAGTTTTCTCTTCGGCTTTCTTGTCCCCTTTCTAAGATAGTAATAGTACATGATTATTTTCTTGTATCTAATAATTTTTCGTGTGTGTGCAGGAACAGGACTGAAGGATGAGGGACAAGACACTGAGTGGCTTAATAACGACAGACCTGAAACAATCGTACTTCTGCTGCATAATCTGGTGCAATATAACAGTGTTCCATCTTCAAGTCTTCTACTTTCTCCCATGTAAGCTTAGACCTGTTTATAGCTCGTTACTGGGAGCCTCTTATTCAATCAAATATTTCCGTTTGTTCATAAAACAGAGTTCAATCATGCTTACATATGATGAGGGTATTTAAGTGAAAGAAGTTGTTTTAGATAGTCTGTGACGTGATATCCACCAACATTAGTCCGACAACATGCTTCATACACAGGTTCTCCATTCCAAAACTGAAATTGAATGTAAAGCCAAAAAGATCTGGTCAGTTGTAGAAAACTCCGCAAAACTTGAGCGTAAAACATGATTACATAGTACAACTAACCAAACGACACCACACTAAGATTTGAATCACAATTGGTGAAGACTCGTGCGATTTACAGATCCAAGAGTATAAGTAATTTAGTATATTACAAAATTACTCAAGAAGCCATTTATCTTTAGCAATTTCAAATATACCTTAATGGTTTTACAAACATTATCTTGATGTGTGAAAATTCACTCTTATTGAGCTTTTCAAGTGGTACCACAACTCGTGTGAAAATCTCTCTTGTTTTATTGCTTTTAATTTCAATTAATATCTTATTGTTGGCGTCCATATCACAACACATACAAAATACAAGGGAAGTGTGGGTAATTTTAGAAGATTGCTATGATGTTTTTGGGTGAGCTTATTTACTTATTTAGAAGATCTGATGTTCTCCTATATCTTATGAGATTTTTCAGAGCCTAAGGAACTTATTTAAAAAAAAATTAAAAAGTGATTGGATAACAAAAAAATCTCTTATTTAGGGCCATAATCAGAAATTGTTCAATTAACAAAGTGGTAGAGAAGGAAATAACAAGGCGACAAAGAGTTTACATGGTTTTGGTCTTTGGAATTACGAAATAGTAGTGGGTAGGGTAATTATTAATAAATTTAAATTATTAAGGGTTATTTTATCTTTTGTCTGTTTAAAACATGGAGGTTATAAGCAGTTGACAAAAAACATTGGAAGCAAACAAAATTTAGCAGCTGTCATATGGGACCAGCACAGGCTCGCCATGGGCTGCAATGGTGGATGCAGGGTTTGAAAAAGGGAAGATATGGGAAGATGCTATGGAGCAGAAATTAAGGGTAAATTATCTTCTACACACAAGATTTCAGTGACCTGTTAATGTTTTATATTGGAAACTATCAAACTTAATTTAACATAACATACCGGAATTGCATGGCATGTATTGAATCCAGAGCTGATTGCAAGACCTTCGTTACTGCACATGCCGAATTGTTGATTGTGCTTGTAGCTAAATACCGCATCAACACCAAATGCTGCAATGAAATTGAAAGGAGAAATGGTAACCAAGCAGTAGATTACAAGATAACAAGGTCCGGCCATAACAACATTTGATGGATGAAAAAACTCATGTAATGGAACTGGGGTGGGATTTGTTTCTTATTTAATAAAAGCAAATAATTGAAAAAATAAATAAACACATAGATTCAGGTAAAGGCGATGCCTCTACAAAATTGCAATATTTTTACCTACTGATGGAACCCCATAAGACTCGAAAAGAAGTTCTGCCATCTTACTGCGAGACTGGACTGGGTTGCAAGGACATTCAGTAATCAAGACAGGATGGTTGATCTGTTCTTCCACCGTTTGAAAATGCAATGTTTAGGCAACAATATATAAGCAAACTTTTGAAAGTATTATAACATTGGCACCGCTAGGTTCATTTATTTATTTTCATTTCACAAACGCAAGGTTCTAGTAAATATTACACTAGGTAACGAAATAACAAGAACACAAGGTTCTCCTCCAGAAATTAAAGGATAAAAATGACATGGGCATGCAGACATACCTGTGATTGATCTGCACCCAATCGATCAAAGCCAAAGTCAAGAATCTAGATGAACATGAAAAATGAAAAGGTTAATTATACAAAATCAAATGCCTCTATTCAGAAGTTGAGAATCCTGTTTTACAACCAGAAAAAAAAAATCTAGAGAACAAAACAGCAGGCTGAACTACTAAGGAAAAACACTAAGCGGATGCTTTTATTTCCCTAATCAACAATGAGTTGTAGATAAATGACATGGTGTCCAACTATTGGTAGAAATAAAAACTTTGGGGCAGTTGCAGAGATCACTTGTAATGAGCTGTTGAAACTAATTTACATACCACCTATATTTCATTAAATCGGATTTGAAAATGATGCAGCAGTCACTTTATTGTTAATGAAGTGATATTGAGAAACTTGTCAACCAAATAACCAATAACATATTTCTAGGACAAAGTACCACATTATAATATTGATGCATTCCCACTTAATTTTGATAGTTTTATGATGGCACATTGACTATAAATTCCATAATTGTGTATTGGAGAATATATTTGACCCACTAATATAAATGCTAAGTTGCCCAACTTCTCTAAGAGTTCGAGCTGTTGGATGAAGCAGTTTCTAACATGCAATGCTTAGATGTGCCCGGAGGACTTCATGACGAAAAAGACTAATTAATCTTGCTGCTTGTTAAAATCTGATTCAAAGCATCAAAACTTCTTCAAAATCAAGTGCTCAATCATTCCCATGGTATGAAATGTAAGGAAAATTTCACAAAAGGAATCATATAGCATCACAGTAACTTTAGAAACTCCAAAACAATATTAAAATTCAAGAGAAGATACATTTATTTGCAATAATCAAGTCAAGTATTTAAATAATCAAAATAAGTGAAACACCCTTACATATTCCATTATTTCAAATTGAAAGACAACATCTCCGTCGAAGGCCGAGCGAGGTCCTGACCTAGTGCAATCGAAGTATTTCAGTAATGCAGGATTATGGTCCCCTACAACTGTTATCGTCTCACCTGTATAAAGAAAGAATTTTAATAGATGTTTTGCCAAGCATCCCACATGTATAAGATAGTGCAAATGATATGCACAAGAATATCAGTGCATAAAGTACAAGTTGGGTAGCAGTGGTTACAACTTAATAATGCTCAAATTATTTTAAACACGCTTACAAACAGTGAATATTACTAAAACTTGTAAGATGTAGTTTTCAGGCTTTGTAATCATATTTTTTAAGTAACTTGTTTGATATTTTATGCCAACTGATTCGATTTTTCAAAGAAAAAGAAAGGTGACAGAGCTGGATTAATATTTTTGCTTATGTAAACCACCGAGTCATTGAAGCCATCCAACAAAGCTACAACTCAATAAACCATGGAATTAATCTCCCTCTCTCCCCTCAATAAAAAAACTCTGCTGACTTTTGAAATGCCCACCATATACAATAAAAAGATTACTTCGATTTTACCTTCTGTGTGCACCCAAGATGCACATTTCTACGACAAATAGCACTCTCCGACTCTCCGTTAGATTATAGATTTATAAGGAAGTACTCAACATAAACACTATGAAAAACACACAAACAAGGATTTCATTAAATTTACCCGTAATCTTATGGCGAGGTCTCTGAATAATGTTTCGGAAAATAACTCGAGGTTCACTTTCTCCGGCCCATCTGCGTAACAGCCATATTCAGTAGAGTAAACATTAAACTTCAAAAAATAAACATTTTTTTATCATTAATATACAGTAGAGCACAACTAGGGTTTCAATTGGGTATACCCGATGCGAAAATAGGAGGCCCCATTGTCGATTACTATTGGATGTGTTGACGGGAAGTTGCCGTAATCTGTTTGCCTCTGTATTTTCGATATAAATGGCATTTTTGTACTTGGTGGGCTGCGGATGGTCGTGAGGGTGTTACCGGCGCCGGCGGAGGGAGCCGGAGATATGGCAAACGCGAGAGGATATTCTTTTTCTTTTTTCTAGTGTAAAAGTGTTCAGTGCTGATAATCACTTCTTTGCCCTTATTTTGATTTTTGGTACTTACACAGTTACACGACGTCGTTTTAAGAGGTAGGGAAAAGGAAAAATAAATAGTACCAGTAAGATACTTATTCACAATTGTCTTCGAGAAAAGAGAAACCCTAACCTCACCATGGTGGACAAGGAAAACTCGACCCGTAAGCGAAGAGAATCCGATTCACATCGGGATAGAGAGACGCCCAAAGACCATCACCACCACCACCATCGGTCCAAGCACGATGAACACCCTCGCCGTCGGTCTGAACGAGAAGGAAGCAGGGATCGGGATACGCGGCGCGAGCGGGAGCGCGAAAGGTCTCATTCGGTCGAGAGGAAAAAGAGGAAGGAGAGAGGGGAGAGTGAGGAGAGAAGCGATAAGAGATCCAGGGTACATGAAGACAATGGGAAGGAGAAGCGTAGATTTGAGGATGATGTTCAAGGGAAGAAGTCTGTGAAAAAAGATGAGTCCCGAGATAGCGGGAATGCTTCTGGTGCTGCCAATGTGAGTTTATACTTTCAATTTGTTGCAATTTCGATGTTTAAACCTGTACTGTATGTATTCGTTCGGGCATTTCGCTGGCTTCGTGTAAGGTTGAGGGTTATTGGTTGCATTTTTTTTGTTTATCCATGTTAAATTATCGAGCTGTGAGCGATTTTGATTGTTCTAATACTGTCAAATCAACTCTGCAATGATGATGATATGCACATTTTGGAAAATTGTTTATTATTGTGTTAATCATGTTCTTGGTGTTCCTTTTAACTAATCTCTAACACAGTAGAGTCTTACCCTTGACCATGCGTTTTTTGAGAGCTTGATATGTCCCCATGGTGGGTTTTTGTATGGTTACCTGGTTCTCCTTTTTGCTTTTGCTATAAGATGGCACAGGGGTTGAACATGAACATATATCTTGTTACTTTCGATTTTTAGGTTCCTTCACATGCTGTATAATATTCCGGTAGTATCTGTTGGACCTCTAATTTTGAAATATGAGATTGTGTTATTCTATTCTCGGCCTGGATTCTGATATATATGGCAATACTATACTTGCAGGGTGTTGCAACTGAATCAATCACAACACTTCCTAGCAGATCACCTGAGACTTCTGTAGCTCGTAGCAGTTCTCCAACTACTAAGGTATCTTCAACTACAAAGACAAATGAAAATAAGGGAGTTAATATTAGCAGATCTTATGAGGCTCTTGGGAAATCCAGTACAGATACGACAAATTCAGACGCCGGCAAGAGTGGGGGGTTTTCCCTTGATGCTTTAGCAAAAGCTAAGAGGGCATTACAAATGCAGAAGGACCTTGCACAAAGAATGAAGAAGATTCCTTCAGTAAGTCCATTAACTGTCTGTTCCATGAATTCTTTATTATTAATTTGTGTATTAAACTTGGGTATGATCCCTGAGAATTCCTTTCGTTCATCTTTTGTAGTTGAACAGAGATGCTGGACATAAAGGCGATGTTAGTGCACGAGTTCCGGCACCTGTTCCTGTCACTCCTGCTGGAGTTACGCCTAGCACTTCAACTTTACCTATTGTCACGTCAACTTCTGCCACTCTGACGCAAAATGGTTTGCCTCATATTCCTGGATACACGGCAGATAATTATGAATCTGTAAAACGTGCTCATGAGGTAGCTGCCAAATTGGGATTTAGACAAGACCCAGAATTCGGTCCCCTCGTAAACATGTTTCCAGGGCAACTGAACGCAGAAATCACCATTCAACCAAAGCCTTCAAAAGCACCTAAACTTCTTCTAGATGCACTAGGCAGGGAAGTGGATGAGCATGGCAATGTGGTGAATGTTCCAAAAGTAAACAGCTTGAGTACTCTAAAGGTATAGCAAAAGTATTGCATGACAAATAAAACTTGCTGAAACATGTTTCAGTTATAAAAAGTGAAAATAACTCAAATCTATATGACATTATATAAACTTCCTTGTATCATTTTATCTTTTATTTTTTATTTGACGTTTCATTTTCTGCTTTGCTTGTCGGTGAACCCTTAGGTGAATATCAACAAGCAAAAGAAAGAAGCCTTTCAAATTCTTAAACCTGAACTTGATGTGGATCCGGATAAAAATCCTCATTTTGATGCGAGGATGGGGATTGATAAAAATAAAATATTGAGGCCTAAGAAGATGTCTTTTCAGTTTGTTGAGGAAGGCAAGTGGTCAAAAGAAGCAGAAGTCATTAGATTGAAGGTATTTCTTATTTCTCCCAGATATTGTTATAATGACCTTTTTTTACACCTACTAGATCTCAGTATCTCACTCTAATTTTTTCTCAACATTGGTTTTCAAAGACGCAATTTGGGGAAGCCAAAGCGAAAGAGCTAAAAGCAAAGCAAGCACAGTTCGCTAAGTTAAAAGCAGAGCCTGACATAAACCCAAATTTGATTGAAGTCGGAGAGAGGGTGATAACCAAAGAAAAACCCAAGGAGCCAATCCCTGATATCGAGTGGTGGTAAGTTAACTCTTTATTTCAATTTTCAAATTGTTTTAATAATTGTTTTTTCAGTTTTCACATTTTTTTCTTCTGAAAATCATGAGATTATGTGTTAATGAGAAGAAATCATGTGAAAGTTATCTTCAATGCTGTTATAGAATATCTCCTGATTTGGTATTGTTTTGGACTTTTGGTATTTCATGTTGTTGAAACTTGCAAGAAGTTTAATTGTCAGTTTTAATTTCATCCATATTCTCAATGATTTATATTTATAAATATATAGTGCGAGATGCTCATCTACACATTAGTTCATTTATATGTGTGCATTATGTTTGTTATTATTAAACAACTCTTAACTTTGGCTTCCAGGGATGTGGTGTTTCTACAACCTGGTACTTATGATGATATGATTGATGGTGACATAAAGGATGAAAAGATCAAGATGGAGAAGATCAATAAATATGTTCAACACCCTCGTCCAATCGAACCTCCTGCTGAACCAGCACCTCCTCCACCTCAACCTGGGAAGCTGACCAAGAAGGAACAGAAGAAGTTCCGCACACAGCGTCGATTGGAGAGGGAGAAAGAGAAGCAGGAGATGATTAGATTAGGTGTGTTAGAGCCACCGAAACCTAAAGTAAAAATGACCAACCTCATGAAAGTTCTTGGTTCCGAAGCTACCCAGGATCCCACCAGGCTTGAAATGGAAATAAGAAATGCTGCTGTCGAGCGCGAGCAAGCTCATACTGACAGGAACATTGCCCGTAAGCTCACTCCAGCTGAGCGCCGTGAAAAGAAAGAGAGAAAGCTCTTTGATGATGCGAATGCAGTGGATACAATTGTGTCAGTTTACAAGATAAATGACCTCTCCCACCCACAGGCTCGTTTCAAAGTCGATATTAATGCTCAGGAGAACAGGCTCACTGGATGTGCAATGATATCAGAAGGGATTAGTGTTGTTGTTGTCGAAGGTGGTGCCAAACCAATCAAGAGATATGGAAAGCTTATGCTCAGGAGGATTGATTGGACAGCTGCTGTTAAGAAGGAAGAGGAGGATGACAATGACGAGGAGGAGAAGCCCCTCAACAAATGTACTCTTGTTTGGCAGGGAAGTGTTGCTAAACAAAGCTTTAAAAGATTTTTCGTCCAGGAATGCAGAACTGAGACAGCTGCTCGGAGATTCTTTTCTGATCACGGTGTTGCTCATTATTGGGACCTTGCAGTTAATTTCACCGAGGACTCTATGTAACCTGTGGAGATCACGTACTGTAATAAATGTTTTATTTGCATTTGGATGTGTCCAGTGATAACTTTTTTCGTTTTTTGGCAGAAACTGATGAACTCCACTTTCAGTACTTTCTTTTAATGTGATTTTTCATGTTGGTTCTTGGATTACCTTATATTCCAATGTGTAACAGCAAAATGAGTTTTATGCAATGAAATTCGGTTGTGTTTTGCGAATTTTCAGTATACATTTTGCATTGCAACTTCTGTATACATTTTTTGTATGCAATATAACATTATAAATGTGGTATTTTTCACATCTTTTTATACCAAATTAGTGGACGCTACTGTGTTATCCTCAAATTTATGGGGAGGAAAAAGATATTATTAAGAAATTGGAGGGTGCGTGTTGTTATTTGTTTGAAGTACTTAGAATCTGATCCATAACCATGAAGCACTGAGAAGAAGGATAACGTTTCTCCGCAGTCATCTTCTTCACCATGTTATCACTCACCGTAAACACCCCTAACCCGCTTTCTCTCTCATCTCTCTTCCCCCGCCACCGCCTTCTCCACTCTCCACATCAGCCGCCAAATCCGCCGTCGAAACCACTCTCAGTCTCCGCCCTCATTATCCCGCCGTCTTCCTCCTACACCAGGACTTCTCAGAGTAATAATAATAATAATAATAATCAACAAATCTACCAACCCTTCCGGCCACCGCCGTCCCCTCTCCCGTCTCGGTACCGCAACCTCGACACCAACGCCCGCCTCGACATCCTCTCCAAGCGCCTGGGCAGCTGGTTCGAGTACGCCCCTCTCATCACATCCCTAATTAATGAAGGGTTTACTTCCTCCGTTATCGAGGAGATCACCGGAATCGCTTCAATCGAACAGAACCTGCTCGTCGTCGCCAGCCAGGTGCGCGACTCCCTCGTCCAGTTCGCCGACGAAGAAACGGCGTCGTTTTTCGACTCCTCGAACGCCCCCGAGATTCTCTACGCGATTCGCATCCTCAACACCCCGCAGCGAGTCTCCGCTGCTCGATTCATCATAGCCAACGGTTTCGAGGGGAAGAAATCCGAGGAGTTGGCTAGGGCCGTCAGGGATTTCCCGCGTAGGTACGGAGGGGAGAAAGGGTGGGCCGATTTCGACAGCAGTTCGCCCGGGGACTGCTTGGCGTTCGTCTACTTCAGACAAGCGCAGGAGCACAAGTCGGAGTCCCTCCCGGAGCTGAGCATCTCTGCTCTGGAGAAGGCTCTGGAAGTGGCGGAAACCGAAAGGGCGAGAAAGAGAGTGAGGGAGGACATGGAGGGCGGCCACGACAAGGAAGACGGGCAAAACTTAGATGAATTGGTGAGAGTTCCTGTGGTTAGGATGGCGACTGGAGAGGTTGCAGAGTCGAGCGTGGTGGTGGTTTTTCCGGTGTGCAGGGTGGCGGCTGAGGTGGAGGAGGCGCCGTGGGAGGTCGGGATGAGAGGGGAGTTTGGTTTGGTGGAGGCGGAGAAAGGGTGGAGCAGGTGGGTGGTGTTGCCGGGGTGGGGCCCGGTGGCGGGGCTGAAGAAAGGCGGTGGAGGAGTGGTGGTGGCTTTTCGAAAGGGGAGGGGAGTGTTGCCGTGGAGGGGGAAGAGAAGGGATGCGGACGAGGAGGTTTTGTTGGTGGTTGATAGGCGGCAGAAGGAGGTGGAGTTCGACGGAGGGTTTTATTTGGTGGTGAGAGGGGGGAATGGGAGGGCGGAGGAAGGGATGAAAGTGGAGAGGGGTGATAAGTTGAAGGAAATCGGGGTGGGGGCGAGTTTGGGGGCGGTGGTTCTGGTGGTTAGGCCGCCTAGGGAAGATCAATTACCAGGTGAAGATGACTGGGAATGAATGAATGAAACAAGAAGTTAGAAAGATTAGCATGGGATTTATTATTATATGGATATTACTATGTATTTCTCCATTCATAATACTTTGCTGCTGCTGCTGCTACAATTTTAAGTAGAGGTTGTATTTGTATAATCTGCAATTCTGCATTCATTCTTACAGATTATAATAAAAAGGTTTCATACAGTGCTAGATGCAACTCTTCTTTCCACACTCAATAGAGGTAGAAGACTACGAAGCCAAGAGCACCCAAATCAAAATAGGTCCAAAAGAATTTACTGCAATTCAATTCAAGTTGTCATCAACAATTTATTACTTCAACGGTTAGCACTATAGATGTTGTGCCATCAAGAACTTGTTACATTAATGTCTGTGTCATAGAAGTCTTTCCTGTTGATCCAAGGTGTTCTCGGTGGTGATAAAGAACTGTGAGCCGTTGGTGTTTGGCACAAAAATTTAGGAATAATGCTATTATGAAACTTGGATCCTATGTAGTGCGGCTTTCCAGAAGATCTGGTTCCTACCAATCCGGGGCAAAGGGCTCAGAAGTCAAAGAAAACCTTTGGGTTCCTCATCTGCAAGGTTACTGAAATCTGAGGCAGAAATAGGAATAATCCATCAACTAATAAGAGAAGCAATGAAGGAAGGGAAAAATCAATCAAGAAGCCTGCAATATGAGGCAGCAATAACATCAAAGTCCTTGCAGACAAATTATCAACATGACTGATTTGATGGTGGATGGTAATTTATGATCAATTAGGGTATTTTTTTTCCATTAGATAAAATCAGTTCAATTACAAGGTGCACTATGCAAATTTAAGGTTTAAGTAGAAAGATGAATAGATGATGCACAATGATTTATATTCCGGTATTAGTCACAAATTTCAGTTCATGACAAGCAGAAGTTTCAAAAAGAGAATAACCTTGAATAAAGTCAATAAACTCTGGCATCAAATGTCATCATTTGAAGATGTAACATAGAACGATGTAAATAGAACAGCAGCCAGATATGCTTACCGACAGAGACACTGCTGCATTCAGTGAGGCGCATAGATGAATACATGGTATTTTCTAGTTTCTCCATTCCTGTACTGTTGTAACCCACATAATTCACTCTATCTGCCACTTAAGAAAAATAAAAATATAAAAAGCACTTAGAAAAAACAAATATGGTGATGGCTGATGACGGATAAGTTCCGGCAAAAATCGAACATAATTGCAGCCCAAAATTGCTTGTCATCTGCATACAACATATTTATGGACAACTATGCCATTCAATAACTAAATGATATTCTATTGAAACAAATTTCATAAGTCACACCAGAAAAGATAATTCAAATGCTCACCACATACTCGCCTCGATAACTTTGGAAGTTCTGCTGCAGCAAGTTGGGCCTTTTTGCTAACAGCCTCTTCTTCCATTTCTTCTCCCACCAGAATAGTCTCTACCAACTTATGCATGTCGGAGGGAGTATATGAATAGTGATGAAATTACTCTTACACAATTGGTAAAGAAATTAAGGACAATGTATACACATAAAAGAACTAACTGTCAGATCAATTTAACTATAAACATGATGTTCTTAAGCAAGTCACACAATTTCATTATAATTTGTCCTAAGGAACCGATGCATGAATGTTTCTCATGTGCATGGCATCATTAAGATTGGCTTTACGCAGTCTGACATACACACATATAAAAATATCCCTTTACATTTCATGCTACAAGCCACCAAAAACATCACTGAGCAACAAACCATTGTGTCCCAAAACTATCACCCCGCAAGATACAACCCATCACACACAGGCATCAAGAAGCAACTGCCATCTCTATTTCAGATTGCTCGATTTCGGTGTCAACAAGCAATGGGATTTTTTGAAATTCATTCCTTAGTTGCCCACAGGCAGCACTTGCATCAAGTCCCCGTGTTTGACGTACACTAACAGTAACTTTACGAGACTCTAGGGCTGCTGAAAATGCAAGAACCTGTGCCAGAAAAAAATTCTCAGCTGTGCCAATAAAAAGAGATCTAAACTACTGGAGTAATCAACAAGACTCAGTATCCACAGTCAAAAGTAAAGAGACGTACTGATTTCTTGAAGGGACGCTGATACTCGGTACCTTCTACTGGATTGAAAGGGATTAGGTTAACATGATAACCAGGACCCCATTCGTGAATAAGTGCTGCCAGTTCTATTGCATGCTCAACAGCATCATTGACTCCGGCTGGAAAGGAAGACCGAAATAAGGATGAATCACTATATCTTATCTTGAATAGCAAGACTTCCGAAAATGTAAGCTTGAGAAAAGCAAAAAATGGAGTACCTAACAGTGTGTACTCAAAGGATACTCGTCTACCAGTTTCAAGGAAGTAGTGCTTGCAGTCCTTCATGATTGCATCCAAAGGATATGACTTTGCACTAGGCACAATTTTCTCCCTAAGCTTCTGATTTGGTGCATGTAAACTAAGTCGGACAACATAAGATGAGGATGAGAATGCCAATAACTGCTTAGGTTGCATTTATTGTACTCAATTTGTGTAATTGAAAATCAGCTTTCGTTCAAAGTGCACCTGATAGCCAATGTGGATTGAAGTTTGAGAGTAGCCAGTTTTCTGATGGTGTTTGGAACTCCAACTGTCGATATAGTTATCATCCTTTGTCCTATTTGAATATCCTGAATATCATAAAAGATCAGATTTTAGGAATTGAAACATTTCAGAGTTTCCATACATGATTTAATAAGTTGCAGCACTGATGTCTGTTTTTAATACTTCTTTTAATATTGAAGCAAGCACATGTATAGATACCAGGAAGTCATCACAAATTTCCCACAAAACAGATTAAAATAATATACCCGGACGATTAAATGTTCCAAGTGTCATGAACACTAAGATGCTTAACAAGTAACTTCAGTCAATTCATTCTCTTCTCACATTTACAACTGAAACTAAAGAACGTGATGCATGCACATGAAGCATAGATTAAGTTGGACCTACAAAAAGAAAAATCTAATCAAATGAAAATCTCTAAATTGAATGTGCTCTGGATTTTTTTAAAAAAGAAAACATCTCCATCAGTGAAAATGTCTCACGAAGAAAAATTTCAAGATAAAATGACGAAAAAGATTATCATTTGTTATTAAACTCTAAAGCAACATTAACATACATATCAGCCATTAAATTGACACTCCGGCTCACTTTACCTGATTCAAGCAACGGTGAGCTTCAACAACTTCTTTCATGTTCAACATCGGCTCTCCCATTCCCATAAACACTACATTTGTAACTCTGCGCTTGAAAATATCTTCAATAGCTAAAACCTGAGGATATTAAAGCAATACATAATGGTGCAAATGTTCATAAATATAGAGCTCAAGATCTCGTCAACTGCCACAGACACCAGTAATGTAAATTATGGAAGACAATGCAAATTTCCAATATAATATACATACCTGATCAACAATTTCATGCCTCTTAAGATTCCTCGAGAAACCACCCTTGCCAGTGGCACAGAAGGAACAACGTAGTGGACAACCCACCTGATCACCAAAGTGATATAGAGGCTAACAAAAAATCTTAAAGAAAAATAAACTAGCTTAAAAGACAATTAATTTGTGTGAGAAGTCACCTGTGATGAGACACATGCAGTCAGTCGAAGTGATCCTTTGCTATCTTCAGCAGGTATGCCAACAGTTTCCACCAACCTATTGTCCTCCAGCTTCATTAGCAACTGAAATGGACGATTCATTTTGAAAATATTGTCACATAGGGGGAGTGCACTCACAGAAACGCACACGGCAAAGAGATTACTTCTCAAACTTTACAGTGAACAATGAACATCTACTGTTTATGGGAGAATAGTATTCCATGAAGAGACTTTAAGTTCAAAAGCTCGTAAACAATATAAGGAACGCCGATTATATCTGCTTAACTGAAAAGGTTTGTGGTCTGGAACCCAGATGTTAAGGGTAGAATAAAAATCATTAAGATGTTTTGATCACATATTTAGTATCCTAATTTCAAAAACATAAGTATATGTAAGGTTCATTATCACCATCCACATGGATAAAATCATATATCTTTGATACAGAGTCAGTAATTAATTAAATTATTCCTAAACATTTAAAGGTAAATAATCAGAAAGCATACAGCTTCACTGACATTAGATCCAGGATATTGAAATATGCATTTCATAAACATTTGGTATAATAAATCACACATCATATCATTGCATTTAGGAACTTCTTATCCATAATTGTAAAAAGTGCAAGCACAGGGTGCAGCCTACGGTTCTTTGCCAATGCAAACAGTGGGAATGTGAGTATTGAGGTTTAGTAAACGTTTTCTTCTAAGTTTTCTGCATTTTATTTTTTGTTAATTATTTTTAAGTTTTTTTATAGTTATATTTTCTTGTCATTATGTGTTAGATTGTTTTCTTGGAACCTTGTGCCTCAAACTATAGGATCCCTCACTAAGTTTTTGAATTACTAGTATCATTTTTTAAGTGAAATAAATGAAAGTTATTGGACTGGAGTCACCTTGACTGTACCATCAGTAGCAGTGACCATCTTATGAATCGGCGACCGACCAACATTCCACCCCGCATCACGTAGTTCAGTTCTGAATGTTAATGGTACTTCTCATCCACAAAAAAAAAAAAAACACAGAGATCAAGAAACATGAAACCCAAAGTCTTTCACATTTTTTTCAAACGAATTCACTCTAATCATAAGAAGAAATGTATATATATATATATATATATATATATATATATATATATATATATATATATATATATATATATATATATATATATATAACAAAAAAAAAACTCACCCTGACTAAAATCCTGAATTTCTTTAACCTTCATCTTGTACAACAAATGATGCAATTGTTTGCCTCTATACTTTTGCTGCAAAACAAATAAAAATAGTTGTTACACATTAATCACTAATCAGAAACTTAAAAAATAACAATCGTTATACCTGTCCAAATTCAATAGCAAGTTCTTGGAGATCTGACTCGGACATGCCGAGGAGTACAGAAGAGTCTTTTTTATTCTTCTTGAGAGAAGGTAGGGCAACTGTAGAGGTCGTGCCTGGGCTGCTGCCGCAGGCGATAACTGTTAGAGCACGAAATTGTGAGGCACGGAAGAGGGGCGCGTGGCGCAATAAGGCTATCGGCATCATTCTGGGTGGATGAGATGATGATGATAAAACTCCAGTTAAAACTCGGCGCTGCTGGAAAAAAATCGATGATTACAGGACATATCCAAATGTAAACCCAAAATGTGCTAAAACAACTAAATAAAATTTTGCGATATCTCGTAATTGCGTTTATCAAAAACATATAGAAGAACCTAAGAAAAAAAAAAAACTATAAAGCTGAAAGGTTTAAAGCTGGTTACCCATTGGCCGTTCACAGTTCTGAAAAATGCGAAAGGAAAGAATGAGATAATGAAAAATATTTGGAAATGTGATGGAATTAGCTCTACTCATGTTCGACTTGATCAAAGCTTGTTCAAACTCGATTCAATTCCATTCACTTCTAGATAGAGAAAATTTCTTATTTGATGAAAATATGTTTACTGTATAACCTTAAACCATGCAAATCCAGAAATTCTAATCAGAAGAGACATGTACTATCCAGTAATAATCCTCCTGACAAAGTAACAACAAAATGCCAAACACCAAGAGGACACAAAATTACTGATTAAATCTTATTTTATATAGCACAGTTATTGAGCGCCATGGGGTTTTAGGTAATTTAGCCCGTGAAGCCTTCGATATGTGCTGCTTCGTCGTCTTCGCACGCACAGTAACGTAAATTTCACAAAAAAACAGATTCCGAAAAATGTTTACATCAAAAGTCCGAAATAATCATTACCTTCAAATTGAATTTGAATCAGGACGATAAAATTATTGCAGAATTTATGCTCAGAGGTGTTTCCATTATCAGTGGCTGCGACTTGCGGGATGACGATGAGGGTTTAGGGGTTTAAAACATTATCACTTTATGTTTTACTACTTACAGTATTTGTTTTCTTTTCAGTTATCGCCCTTGCTTTATTTCGTATTTGCACAGCACTCCCTTTTTAGAATAAAATTGAAACTTAGATTTTTAAACAAAATACAGTATACAGATTAAAAATTCAAGATGGCACATGAAATAGATTAATACAGTATGTTCCCAAAATTTTAAGTTTCGTTTTCGCTCTTTTCTCTGGTACTCCGTATTTTTTCTCTCATTTTCTCTTCGATTATTCTCGTCATTTTCTTTATAAGCATTCACAGTTCTGCGATTTGGGTTCCATTATTTCTTGCAGATATAATAATAATAATAAGAGGATCATCTGGTCTCCGACTAAAGCTCAAAGAGTCTAGAGAAGAACAACACATAGATAGCAGATTATGTCACCGAGTGATTCAGATGGGCTGCATGAAAAAAACATCCACCCAACTATTCTCAATGGCGGGTTTCTTATTTTTCGATGATACGAGAGATGACATCAACCAAGCCACTGTTGACAGCGACGATCCCCACTGCCTCCAACAGAACGCCGAATACTCATCTTCTCAGTTGCATACTTCTCCTGAAGCCACTCGAAGCCATTCACGTCAAGCTTACCAGTTATAGATTTTCCTTGTTTTCTACGGGTTTGTTGTTCTCTAATTGAATTCCAAAGCTTCTCAATGGCAACCCGTTGTTGGCTTGTAAATCTTGCAATATTATCGAACGCATGCTTTGCTAATATGTCGATGGTTGTTTGGCACCTGCAAGCAAAAAAGAGAGAGAGATGTAGGGTACATTATAATCTACGAAGAAAAAATGCCATAATTTGAGTTATGAAATGAGAACTTATGTAACCATGGTATTTTGTATCTATTCGCAGCAATCTCTAAACAGGTAATCAACGCTTCTCTCTGTAACTTGAGAAATCTATTGCTCTTTAGTGCATAGCCTTTTTCCAAATTTGATAATGATTCCTTTTTCCCCTTTGGGTTTTCCTTCTTAGGTACATTTGATATCAGGGCATCCAGTCCAAATGGATCGGGCTCCTCTTCCTCTTCGTGATGGTCGGAAGCAGCAGGAGATATTTCCTTATTTAGTCCATCTGCATTAGAATTGTCTGCTTCGTCTTTGAGGGCATCGGCTTCTTCCATATCATCTTCTTTAGTTGCCGCGGGAAGTGCCAATATGAGTTCTTTTATTTTTCCAGTTGCTTTTGAAAACTGATAAATATCCCAAAAACAAACCATGCAAGTATAAATTCCTCGGCCCCAATTGAGTGAACGTATTCAAAAATAGCAACAAAAACATATACTTTCATAATTATCAGCCTCCAGCAGAATTAAAAACTTGTGCGTGATGGATAATGTATTATCACACCGTGGAAGCAAATGCAACTCACAGTAAATGAAAAATCAGCAAAGAAGTAAAGATAACATTTTAATAGCCTAGCATTTGAAGTATAAACATGACTAGAAGTACAGTGGAAAAAGTTGGAACTCGTAGAGCAACTCATGCAATGGCCAAACTGTACATAGTAGATAGTACATACATCCAGATCCGTAGCTTCAATTACAATAATATGACTCGGCCTAACATGTGTAAGACTTGGGCGAACTTCATACATAATATCATTGATGGAGTACACATAATTGTAGCTGAACTCACTTTTAGTAGTAAAATATAACGTTACTCACTTTCACCATTGAACTTTATCATTATTCCATCTCATTTAACTTTTACCATTGAACTTTATCACTTTTGTCGTTATTTTTGGCCTCATATAAGTAAGACACGTTTTGTGATCGTTTCTGAACATACAAGTTTACTTATGATTTCAGCTTCCTAATTTACTGTTTTATGAATACAAAAAGTATGATGTTTCACGCTTATTGTTTTTGGAAACAATTTTTGCCATTTTGGAACCTAAGTTTTTGTGGTTATTATAGACTTCGCGATTTCAACTATAATTTCTAAAACTAATAGTCTTGGAAATGAAAAAAAAAACATGATTTAAGTTTTTGGTTGCAAAAAATAATATACTTTCACCTTTCAACTACAAAGTGCAAAACAACGGTGGAAGCTCAGAACTTAAATCAGGGGATATTGATGAAATTTAAGTAAGGATGCATAGAAAATGAGTGGACAAACTTACCACAAAGCTATCATCAGTGAACAGATCATTTGCCCAAACAGCTCTTATTGTCCATGCACTCAACATATTTTGCTGCTGCTTCTTAAGGCACTGCGTCATATATAAAAAATTATTATCTTACGACCACCATTTAAAAGAGTAGAGTTACATATGCGACAGCTGGAACCTGAATCTTACTTCAGCAACGTCTTGAGCTGCTGAGAACAGCGTGTGATAGTCAGCACGTAAAGAAGGCTCATTGCAACGACTTACAGGAGCCATCGAAGCTTCAAGCAGAGCAAAGAAATAATCACGGGTCTCTTCCTTGATACTACCAGCCTGAATCAGCTGTATAGCAAGCTTCGATGCCTTATGGAACTTCGACGGATTCTTTATGTGTGAACCTATTTTCTGCATGGCCTCAATCACTTGTTTTTCCGAGGCATCCGTCGTTGTCTTAAACCTCAATCGTTTCCCAGGAGCAGCTGCAATTTACAAGGGTCATACAGCATTTTTCTTGTAGTATAAAGATTAGGCCTTTAAAGTAAAATTTCAAAAATAGAAATTGACTCAAGAAAATACGAAATCCCCAAATATCCTGAAACCCACAATTCGTAACCTAAAAAGTTGAAGAATCACTTACAAGAAACCCCTAAAAATTGTGCACATGAAAAAGCAATTGAACTGTGATTGATGGGAAAAGTAAAATATAACAACGGCCAGACGGCGATAAGTAGAAAATTGAAATTGCGAGAAGTACCGTCCGGCTGCTGCGGCGTGGGACGTTTGAGGGAGCTCTTCAGAGCAGAAGCAGGACGCGGCGGCGGCGGCGGCGGTTGCGGCGGTTCCAGACAAGATTCTAGAGTGCCGCTGTTAACAGAAGAGGGTTCGATTGGCTCGGATTGTGCTGGTGCAGTTGGGGGAGGCAAATCTTGATAAAGGTCACCCGCCATTAGTATAACGGTTTGCGTGCGCCCTTCGTCTGAAATTCTCCGTGCACAGGTTTCAGACGGGGCCGCTTGCACGATTATTACTATACCTACTCCCCCCTCCTAAATTGCAAATATATCAAAAGACTAAAGTGCCCTCAGGCTCCGATTTGAATTTTCTTTTACTATATATGAACAAACTTTATTGAATACTACTAGTTTAGTGGAGTAGTTTTTTTATTTGAAAAGGATGTTAAATTTTACAATAATGTATTCATAATGTATGATTTATATAATAAATTTCAAAGAATTATAATGAAAATCTGCACTCGACTCTCGGGGGTACGATACAAACGACGGTAGATCGCTAAATGATCATTGAAATCAAGAAAACGACAATAGATCACTAAATGACGTTGTCACCGGTGGTTTTTTTTTCAAATTATGCTATGATTTGCTTTTGAGTCACCAAATATCATGATAATATTGTGTAACAATTCCTTTTGTCCATTTTCTAAGGAATGACTTTTGAGGGACATAGCATTGTCAAATGCACTTTTACAATATCTTTAGGTAGTGTATTTCTCTATCTTTAGTTGTTGGGTTGAATAGTTTGATCTTGCAATACATGATCATGCTGATGTAATGTATCACTAATACTACAAAAATTCTAGAAAGATTAAGCTTTCTTGGTATACAGCAAAGTACACGGTACAACAAGTTGTTTATGATAAAGCAAATATCAGTGTTTCATCGCCCTAAAATTGAACCCCCGGAAATAAACTTGGGTACACAAAACTCTCAAAACATTGGAAACTTTTCAAGTGGCCTTGGCACTTCCTTTCATCAATATAAATATTAGAACCATCTTGTGAAACTACAAGAAACTGTCCAGAAATATACAATTGAATCTAGGGGAAAAGTGATGCTATAAATTACAAGGCGAACGTGAAAGCTGATTAAACATTTAATTAGCCACAATGCAGACCAATACCAGCTAGCACAAGTAACAAAAATTTAGGGCCCCCTGCAGATCTCTTTCTTCATAACCCCTCGCAAATGCTCGTATCGAGAGGTGTTCTGATGCATAGGTCATGTATGATGCCAAGATAATACCGATGCCCACCATCAAACCTAATCTGTAAAACCAGGTATCCATGACTTAGAAGAAGGATTTAAGGATATTTAACGACCCCTTTATTTTTCATCAAAATTGAATAATGACAGTTACTGACAGTAAACAGTGTACCATCACAATGTTGAAAGAATATGCCATTGAAGAGATTGGGCGTCTGATCAATAGCTCAGAGTCTTGGTATTGACAAATAGATTTGACTAATAAACAAAGTACATAATTTTGTTTTATATATTGAAATAATGCATTAAACCAAAGACTGGCACAGCGGGCTATCTCAGCTTTATAGTAAAGGTCTAGGATTTTCTTATTAACGTGAGTACTACTAGGGTTTTCCCCATCAAACAATTTAAGTTTTCTCCATAATATTCCCTATTCTCTAAGTTATTAGATGAAGTCTTGAAAAGGATTCATTCATCGTCAATTCTCAAAAGTATTTGTATCAAAAGCTTAAATTTGGACTTCAGTTATCAGCTTTTAAAATGTCAAAATAATTTTCACTTATATTCAATAATTGATCGAAAGAATAAGAAAAAATAATGCAGCTTCATATCAAAAAAATAAAAATGGAATCCAATCGAATTGCGACTTCCTAATCCCTATTACCAGAACTTGATACTGTAACATTTAATTTTTTACTACAAACTTAGGCAGCTCATGCATGTGAAAGTAGGACCCACACCCACCGACCGTATTCAAACATACAGCTAGCCCAGTACAGAATTTCAGTATATATATGCTTTTGAATGGTGCAAAGGGCAGAATTTTACAAAGCTAACACAAACTAGATCACGAAACAAGGGGAAAAAAACATAATACCCTTACAAACACAATACCTTAAAAATAGAGCAGTGATTCCAAAAAGGCAGGGTAGCAGAGGAACTGCTAAAGCAAGTGATGCCATTCCTAACCCATAATACCACGCAGCAGCATCACGAGAAGACAATTGTAGCAGATGACCTAAAACAAACAAAACATCAATAACCCCAGCCATTTAAGATAAAACCACACTGAAGCAAGAACTTTGTCTCAAGCACCGTACCTTTTCCAGACTCACAATCTAAAGTTTCAGTACCAGGGGAGAAAGGTGTTGTTTGATGATGGGCTACATGCTTTCCCCATTTCCGAATTAGATACAGATAGGTTCCAAACAGTATGAAGAAAATTGTGAACGCCCATTCATACACAAGAAGCAAACCAGTCCACGGCATAATTTGGCGAGGCACAATTGAAAATGAAAGGGCAAGGGAAACTATAGCAGCCATAAAACAAACAACCACTGATATTGCACCCAGAAAAGCGGGTGCCTTGCTCTGAGCAGCATTTGGAAGCTGTTTTTGAATAAACGAGTGAGGAACTTGTCAGAAAAAAAAAAAAAGAACTAGTTCTATGATTTAGCTAGCAGAAAACGGCAACTTAACTTCAAAAAAAAATCCAGTATTTAAAATGAAATACAGTAAACATCGAATAGTTTATAGCATGTATATTTAATGAAATGGAAAATCGCTATCCTGCCCCCAAGAAGTCAGTATCCTATTATGTATTCCATGTGCAAGCACAACAGAAATGGGATACAGAAAAAAAAAACATATTTGTTGAATCGGACTACCTATTCTCCTCAACTTAAAAGAACAGTTACAATTATACAAAGGCGAAGAGCAGAGCACACCTGCTGATTAGAGCTGATGGTAGTGGTAGTGACAGAGGAGTAACCAAAGACACCTCCAGTTCTCAGCTTATAGTAAAGGTGTCTAATATGATCAAACAGTGATCTTGTCTGTTGTAGAAAGTAAGAGTTCAGATATAAATCAGAACCAGACATACGTGAATATAGTTATTTTAGGAAGGAAAAATTCCAGAATCACTAACCTTCAAGTACGAATGGTAATAACAGAAGATTAAGAACACTAGTGGAATCAGAATAAGAAATTTAATTAGCAACGTATCACTTGGATCTTGACCCCCTCCAGTCCCTGGAAGAGTTTCTTTGAGCTCCATCCTTGTTTTCTGCAGCATCAAGAATATATCATTGGAGCTAGTTTTTCAAAATAACAGTAAAATATTGCCATCGTGAAAAAAAGACAGAACAAATTATGAGGAATCAAAATTAGAAGAAAATCATATACCTGCCAGACATCGACCGGTTTAACCAGCCAATGTGTCCACCAGTCCCAAGGTTTAAGTGGACCAAGTGTGTAATGAATTACTTGTAGTTTATCTTCGTCAACCATCCACTGAAATAAGACATCGTGGAATTAAAATATTATAAGTGATAATGTGACATTTGTTGCACTACTAAAATTATTACATTTCCCAAAATTATTAGTAGAAGTAATAATGTGACATTTGTTGCACTACTAAAATTTCCCTGCAACTTGAACAGAATGGCCATAATAGGGGCTCTGGAACTACTAGTTGTACAAGCGAATTCTTATACCCTTAATAAAAGATAAATTTGATAATGATGATAATAATAAAGAAAAAATGGACATAGGACGACATATAAAAGAATCATGCGAACATTGCAAACTTCTAAATGAAGGGTGATTAATTACATAAAAAAATAAGCATGTGGCATGAAAGCTTTTTCTTTATCAAATTGCGCAGATCCTAATTCAATGGGTGTCACATTTTTTATAGAGCCAAACAAAATATTTTCTTAATTACACTATTTCTCTTCCACTAGCGGAAACACGGTGTTTCCTCAACGTTCTTAATCAAATGCCCAAAGGAAATTCTCATTCAATTGAAAATGTCAAAACAGAGTTCAAACTATATGTTAATGTCAGAATGGGCCGTAAGGATCCCGTGAAAATAGCATCTTTTCCATTTTCTTAATGTATAGTATAAAGCAAGTCAAGGCTTTCAAGTGAACTGAGCACACATTAAGTAACATGTTGCAATAAAAATGAAATATTAAGCCTATGACTGCATCACTACACTAGAAAAAGACAGTGCATATATAATAACATCTACAAGAGAGTTTTACATTAAAAGGTGAATTATACAATGATGCCAACCCTCAAACAGAAAATAATGTAATTGTAAACCCAAAAAAAGAAGCCCTGGGAAATAGATTACCTTATTAGCAAGCATGTAAAGACCAACATCTGCATTATATAAAGTAGACAGTCTCTCCATTTTGGGTTTGGGTCTAGACATCAGTTCCTCCATAGACACATGCGGGTCAAATAAGAGAGCATTTGCAAAGTCGGGAAAATATGAATTCAGAAAACCTTGGTCACCTGTTAAAGTTAGCAGAAAACATGAGACAACTAAAACAAAAAAAAAGAAGTAATAACTCACATCACATTAATATTATTTATTAAATTAGCAAAAAAATGTCAAGGAAAAGGTGCCATTTCAAAGGCACTTGCTTAAAAAAATGGTTCAAATCCAAATACTTCTAACAGATAAGAAAAAGGTGTTCCATGATTTTTATTTCAATAAAATGAAGAAAAAAAACTTGAATTTATGTGTAAATATTACAACTTATCCACACAATGCTAATATCGTAAGGTCATAATACGGGAATCTGGATAATCAAATTATACCATTTATAATTACAATAGGGAGTTTTCCTCTTAAAACTGATTACAGCACAAAGTTTTTGAAACTACAAAACAGAAATATATAAAAGTTCAATAGTTACATATATGTAAAAGTATTACCTCCGGTGTAGGAGTGCATTGTGCTTACTTTGCTGACCATATCCTTGAAAAGTTTTTCTGACGGTTCAACCACCATGACTCCAGAATTCAGCCTTTCTGAATGCTTTAAGTTTGCACAAAACTTTTGACACTTGAAAAGATCTTCAATGTTCTTTACCACGATTGTATCAGCATCAAGATACACCACTGCCAAAATATTAAAAAAATAAAGACGCATATAGAAAAAAGAATCACTTCAGCACATTCTGATATCATAGAATTGCGATCTTGTAATCAAGACAGTAAGTACACATAATATTCACCTTTTTTGTAGTTTGTCATATTAAATATTTTAAGCTTCGTGTAGACACCCCAAAACCTCGTCGGGCGCACTTGATTGGGATTTTCCAGTAAACTAATTGTCCTCACGATCCAGCCATCCAACTATACACATGAAATCATCCACAACATGAGAAAGACACATGAAGTGTTCTTTGAAAACTTACAACAACTTAAATCCACTGCCCTATGTCAAAGTATTTAGCAAGATAATCTTTTGCCAGCTAACAAGTGCGCTTAAAGTACCAAAACATCAAGCTCAGCGAATGTCGAAAAATAAAGAGACGGTAAAATCTAAAACCCTCCTAAAGAGGATATACTTACATTATGATAACATCTAAAACCCAGATAGCAATCTAAAATTAAATGTGCATTTAAAAGCCCTAATATCCGTAAGTATAAATCGAGTTCTTAGAACTAAAAAACTGGAGGAATGAATAAGATAATAAATAAATCAGTAGCTAAACGAGCTCCCATCTGAAGACAGCCAACTGCAGAAAAAAAAACCTGAAGCAGATTTTTAGCATAATCGGAAACTCCATCGGAGACCAACGCAACCATATCTTTGACAGAACCCGTGTCTCGAATCGACTTCCCCAACACTCGAACGCCGAGAAGGAACTCGTCTCCGTACAGAAGCGTGACGTAGGCTTCGTCGGAACCCTGAGATCCCAAAGCTCCATCGAATCTGCAGACTGCGATAATCGCCGATACCAACAATATTGAGGAAATTAGACCTAAACTCCGCGCATTAGAAGACATCGTGATCCTAAGATTTTGGGAAAGAACATGTGACAAGATTTTTCTGAGGGAAAAGCGACTTCGAAATGCAAAGATATAAAAACAGATTTTTTCATAAATAAATACTCTTAAGGTTTGAAGGTTGACATGGTCTGAGTTGTCGCCTCGGTAAAAGTAGTGTTTGGATGTTCCGTTGCAACATGCGGTCACGTGATGTTATTAATAAGAAAATTATTCATTTTAGTAATAATATTGTAATTTGTAAGTAGCTAAATAACTTAGATCATTTAATTTTTGAAATTATAGAAAATGACTTAATTCTAGGGTGATTTTTATAAAAAGGTAATTTTAAAAGTTAGCATGTAATTTAGGATATTAGTTTTTTGTAATTATAAATTTGAGTAATGTTTTAAAGTTGCCCTGGTTTATTATACATGCTGGAGTTATTATAAGAGTATTAAAATAATTAATTGTGTTTTTTATAATAATAAAATTAATAATATTTCTATTAATAAAAACAGTTATAAAAAATTATTTTTAGTATTGAGATTTTTGTCAACAACACGTGTTAGAACTTTATTTAATATCGCGTTTGTGTGAGCTTATTAAAAAAAACTTATAAAATGTTGGAAATGTACATTTTACTTACCATACATAGAATCATTCATGTTATGTCTTATAAGTTGTTTTAACTAATATTTTATAAGTTGTTTTAAGAGCTTATAATCTGGCTTTATTTATTTAATAAATAAATTGTTAAATGTTTTGATAAAATAAATATGTAAGCTTATAAGATTTTAATTTGTTTAGCGATTTAAAATTTTATATATAAATAAATTTTGACAGCTTAAAATCTTATGTGAATAAAATTATACAAAAAAAGCTTAAAATTTTATGTGAATAAAATTATACAAAAAAAAAAGTAAAACATCTTATAAAAAATTATAAATATAATCGTTCACGATGGGACTCGAACCCATAATCTCCCGCTCCGGAGGCGAGCGCCTTATCCATTAGGCCACGCGAACTTGATTGCTGGTATCCAATTTTGGTTATATATTTTTCAATTACATAAACCTTTCGTCTACAGCTAGAAACCCTTTCACAATTCTTGAAACACTCTGAAATTTTATCTGAAACTCTGAAAGTGCGTTGTTGATTTCGCTCGAATCAATGGCGTTATCAATAATCCAATGTCCCCAAATCTCTAAATTTCCTTCGAATAGTTATGCTCTGAAACCTAGCTCGCTTCCACTTCGCTCTACATCTCTGAGGTAATATTTATAATTTATTCACTCCTCCTTTTTTTCGTTCTGAAATAATTTTGTAGATTCCGGCGTTTTCAGGTTTTCCATACTAAAGCCATTGAGCAGCAACAGGGTGGTTTGTGCGGCATTTTCTGCGGCCGGAAGCTCCAGTTCAAACAACGATGTGAATCCATACGAGGTAATTTTGCGGGTTCAGTTTTCATGTATCTTTCGAGATCGTATGAATTACTGGTTGTTGATTTTACGCGTTTCGCAGGTGCTTGGTGTAAATCCACTTGAGGGATTTGATATGGTGAAGGCAGCCTACACAAAAAGGCGCAAGGATGCCGAGAGACGAGGTGATGAAACTGCGTTATCCAATGTACGTACAATCACGATTTCTTTGGTCTATGTAAATTTATCGAGTATCGAATGTGCTGAAGTTTGGTACTTATTGCTATTACGCGTGATATAATTTCAGTTGGAGAAAGCATATGACAAAATTATGATGTCTCAGTTGACGAAGAGAAAGAAGGGCGAGGCATTTGGTTCAGTTCGGGTATGTAAAGGTTATTTTTTTTTTTTGGTAGACATTTTTATGTTATATGTAAAGGCCTTTGTTGTACTGTTTCGTTTCACATAATGTTTGGATCAAGGTTTACATTGTCTTTGCTGTATACGAATGTGTGTGATTGTGAGGAAAGAGTGAAAGCAAAAG
Organism: Euphrasia confusa; assembly: GCA_954870475.1. Taxonomy (NCBI): domain Eukaryota; kingdom Viridiplantae; phylum Streptophyta; class Magnoliopsida; order Lamiales; family Orobanchaceae; genus Euphrasia; species Euphrasia confusa. Next base: position 37,206,536 of record OX940960.1, read on the forward strand.
ACAATGTTGAAAATAAAAGAATTTTTTCGTCTCGTGCGAGTAAAATGGGATTGTGAGAATATAATGAGCTTGAAACAAGTATCAGGAGAGATAATATCAACTGTGTCCTTTTTCATTTGCCACTGTAGAATGTCATGATTCTCCAGCCCCGGCACTACAAACTGTGCCAACGCCATTTTCATTGGAAATTGGCATGAGCTAAAAACAATACTAAATTTGGTGATTTTGCTCCAAAGCCTTGATTTTTCTTGAATGTTTGTTTAAATTTGAAATATGTTTGGTGTTATCCTAATTTAATTGTATACTAACTAATATTGTGTAGTATCTAACTAATGACATTGTATGATTTGAATTTTCATTAACTCAATGGCCCCTTGATGTTCATTTAACATCGTTATTCACATAATAGAATGCAGTGTTGTTGTTCTAAAAAGGTTAATTTAGGCATGCGTGAGTGAGCATTCAATTTCTGGTTTGCTTCAGTGTTTAGTGCCATGAAACTTATTAGTTATAAAGGATAGGAGATGATAATTTCAACAATCATTATTTGTTCTTGTCATATGATAATTTATCTGTTGTTTGTGTTCTTTGGTTGATATTTAACCTTTTGTTTTTAAGTGAAGCTCAGGTTTCAAAAGATATCAAGTATGCTGATAAGCAGCCAATTGTTCCATGGGGCCCAAGGTATGTGTTTCTACCAATGGTTTGCTAAGTTTTTCTGATGTCTATTAGTCTCTAATATTTCAAGATCCTGTCACAACTTTTAAGTTTTAATGTAAATTATATACTCAAGTTCAATAAAACAGTTATTTGAACCTTCATATGCCATCCTTACGTAGAAAGAGATATAATAAATCTCCGCTGATTGTGCGACTTGTCTATTGCTACTCATAAATCGAATTTTCATGCTTGATAATTAGGACTGTTGATGCTAACTTCAGATGTTTTTCTCACCCTCGCTTCCTCTTCAGTTTTTCCACTCGTTTGAGTGAATTTATATTATTTGTCTGGTTATGGTATATGGTTCAGGTTTGCCAAGTCGGAGGTCAAAGATATTCGAATCAACATGGGAATATCAGCTGTTTTTGTAAGTCTAAAATTGCTTTAACATACATTGTCTTTAAGGATGGAACTTTAGAAGTTAGAGGAAACAAAAGTTGATTAACTGGGATACTGGGTGTTAATAACTGTTTGTATCATGTTTCTGTACATAGGGAAATAATAATTGAAGCATCCATTTACACACACACACATCCCTGTTTTGCTCTTTGCGGGTTAGTTGCTTCTGAATACTGCATAAATATTGCTCATTTCTGTTCTATTCTTACAGACAGCGTGGATTTTCATCAAGCGTTCCGCTGAATATAAACCTTTGCAATTTTTAGCATTTGCCTTTGTTTATCGGGTATTTGAGAAGTTAAAATCTTATGAACCGCCTACATCTTCGGCATTTACAGTAAGTTATATTGAGAAACTGTTAATTCTTTTCAATGTTTGGTGTGTTTATCTCTTCAAGAAAGGTCTATCCGTTATACTGAAATGAGAGGTTAATATTAATTCCAATTTAGTAATTTTTTAGTTGATATTTGCTGCAGGAAGATGGTGAGGATGAAGGGCGAATGTTGCGAATGGGCAAAAGACTGTTGCGATCTCTGGCACTGGTTTTCGGCTGTGTAGCTTTTGCATCTTTGGTATGCTGAACAATTTATTTTTTTGGGTCCCAAGTCAGAAAAAGAATTACCTTGTTAAAATGAGGCACTGGGAGTGGGGTTGGATATCAAAATCTCATTTTTGTTCCACTCGAGAAATGTTTCTTCTCCAACACGTGATAGTTTAGGAAGATTTTCAGAAAAAAATTACTATTCCAACACTTTTTCCATTTTCAATCACCAATTTCATCCACTCATTTTTTCAGTGAAGGAAAAAGGAAACAAGCCAATCAATTGTTATTACACGTCATAAATTCCCCTACCCACTACTCTCTTTCACAACGAAAGATCAATTGTGCCTGAATGTTTTGGTCATTTTTTCAACAAGCAGTTTCATGTTATGATATGATGCATTTGCAAACCGGCTGAAACATATTTCCCTGGCCTTGTTATATTTATAATGAGGTCAAATCCTTGATTTTTTTTGCTGTGACAGTGCTCTTCTCTTTTATGAATTTTGCAGGGGTACACTGGGGCTTTAAATATTATTGAATTTTTTGCCGGTTACATACCTGTTTTCTTGTACAACAACCAGGTAACATCCATTCTCCACACACCACGATCCACACCTTTTTTTTTTTGGTGCTATCTAGTTCATTTAGTTACGTGGTCTTCAGAGTAACACTGAATAAGTTGTTTTTTTGGAGTGTTTACTTTTCATATTTATGTTCTGGCTGTGAACAATTACAAGGCATGATTATTTTTCGACAAGCTTTGACAATTTATAATACATCTATCTAACTTGAGGAAAAAATTGTGATCTTCATTTTCAGGAATTGCTTGTAACTGCATCAGCAGCCCTCATGCTTCACGTTCTTGGTTCATACTACAGATGAATTTCAGATACGTATGTTCATAGTCGAAGTTGATGAATATGTTTCATTTGTCGCTTCCAATTTTCCGACAATTATGTTTGAAGTTTTTAGCGTCATCAACCATGGAGAAGAATATACTTTAGATTAATTTCCGTACGAATGGTGTAGATTGGCATGAAAGGAAAAAATTAATGTCTGAATGAGAGAATTTTTATTCACCAATTATGTCAATAAAAAATTTATTACCTGCTCACACATATATCTATATTCAAGTTTTGCTTCCTGAAATAAAATAACAAATGATTTTGCAGTTCATTAGTATATTTTTTTTTTCTTTTATTTTTTCAAATTTGATTATTTTGATTTCTTTTTATTTATTTTCAAATTTTACATACTCCTACAAGTATTAATATTGTTCCAGAATATATTTTAACAAATTGTTCCAAAATATATTTTAATAATTTATATAAAACGTTTTTTTAATTTATTTTTTTGTATGATTATATTAATATAGGAATAAATATAAATAGATTGAATGAAAATTGAAAATAGAATAAAACAAATTTTAAAATAAAAGACTTAGGTATGTATTAATGAATATTACTACGTATTAATTTTGGGAAAATAATATTAGACTCTCCTAATGTTTTGAAAAAGAATATTATTACGTATTAATTTGAGAAAAAACGTGACTTACAACTTTGAAAAAAAATTATTACTGTTTTAGATAAAAATCTAACTTTTGAAAGATTTAAATAAAACTGTCTTAGATAAAAACTTAACTTTTGAAAGACTTAGATAAAAACCTAACTTTGAAAGACGTGTTTGTACTATGAGATGACATTGAATTCTTATGAGAATGAGTACTCCTATGTTTGTATATGTAAAATGGGTCAATCAATTTCATTGATATACTAGTTTTGGTTATAAATACAATAAAACGGTATTAATTTATGGTGTCCTGATTCGGTTCATCAGCAACAACCGATTCTTGAAATATTACATTTTGATTTTTTATTTCGTGCAATTTACGTGCACATTGATATATTTCAAAGAAATTGATATATTTCAAAGAATGTACGAGAACCCTACGAGAAAACACTTATAGTTTATTTAATTTAATAGTATAAGGTATAATCATTTAATTCAAAAATTTTTAAAAGAATTACACTTTACTTTCAAACTATTAATAAAATACAGTTTACGCTTGTTATAATATAGATGTCTTTAAGTCGATAAAACAAAGATATTAAATAAGTCGATAAAACAAAATAGGTCGATATATCAAGTAGCTATGGATACGTACATAAATTATATTTGTGCAAGATTAAAAGATAAGTAGATATTATAGAGATCATAAAACAAGTAGATAATACAACCATTCTCAACTATATAACCATTCTCAACTTATAGTAAAATAGACATAATAAACAGCCGATTATTATGAATATAAAATAATTTTCTATCATAAAATATTTAGTGCTTTTAAAGCGCCTATTTGAAGCGTCTATTTGAAGCTTGATTTTAGTGTATTTTTTAATTTAAAAAAATCAAAAAGGACAATGTTACTTATTAAAATATTAATTATTAATATTATACAAAAATTTAAATTAAAATTTTTTAAATTTATAGTTAAAAGTGAAATTTAATTTCAAAAAACATTTTATTATAATTTTTAGAATTAAAATTGATAATGTGATATTGTAATTTTTAAGATAACTACAAATTATTATTAGTGTTTTAATTATTATTTTTGTTTCTATTATTAAAATAAATAAAATCATAAAAATTATAGGCTAAATTATTAATGTAATGATAAAAATTGAAAATAATATTGAAAATTAAATATGATAAAAAATTAATATTAATTTAAAAATTAATTAGTTATTTATTTATCATTTATTTGAAATTAAATACTTTTTTTTACTTAATAAATTGAAATTTAAATTTTTTGTAAAAATACTTTCTGATGAAATGCAATTTGTACTAAAGGTTTGAGTGTAAAATGAAATTTAGGAAAGATTTAGGAGTAAAGTGCAACTATAAATAAAAATTATTAATGTAAAAACATTATAAATTTATTATTAATTAATTATACATTAAAAATATCATTTATAAAAATAAAATAAACTAATATGTTGTAGCTTCTCTCCCGGCCTGCCAATTCACTATTACTGTAGTTCACTACTTCACTTTCTGTCATAATAACTAGGAAATTATTCAATAATTTTATTAAAAATGTACAAGTTACACCTCTCAAATATCTTCTATTTATGAAAATATTCTCTGAAATAACTTCTATGGAGTTAATACTTTTTGTCTCATTAATATCTTCACGCCTTTTTTTAAATAGATTTACTTATCAGATAATGGCGGACCTATGACCAAAAACTGGAACTCAGCATTTACAAACCAATTTATATATATATATATCCTCAATACTGGGATCGCTTTTCCATGATTTTTTTTAAAAGCTCAGTATTGATATTGTAAAAGTTGCTGCTTTCTAAATGTTGAGATTGCTCTGCAACAGTTGCCATGATTTCCAGTAATCTGGACACACACGATTCCTGTCCAGAGCCTGAATTACCTGCACAATTACTGGAGAAGAAAAGCCAAACATTTCCAGACTACCTGGAGGCTGCAAAGGAGGAAGGTTTCCTCTTCCCAACTCATGTTGCTTTGTGATCTCTTGATTTATCCTCTCACGAACCAATTCCCGGCATCTGGCAGCAGAGACAGAGAAAAAAGTTCAATTGGACTATATGCTCCACATAAACTTATTACACCAACAAAGTTACAACTGATAATAGTTGTGTAAGATCTGGAGAAAAAGGACATTGAAACGAACTTGATCTTACAAGGAAATTTGCATTTTGTGATGCAACATAAAAAATTTGAACAATGTGCAGAAGAAAATTCACATTATTAAATCTGACTGCCATGAATAGATGTTCCTTCCGCCTGGAATCCAGTATTTCGGAATAATAGCACATGTTACTTGGATCGACAACATCTATGTACTTGATTCGAACCTGCATTACACGGAGATGGGGGAAAATGTCTTTTTCATTCCATTAAATATTAGATGTTCAAAAGCTAAGATCCATGCATTATACCCTTAATTCATACCTTTGGGTTAATAGCACGACTGTCGCACCATAATTTTCCATCATGCACAACCCTAAAGGCCGGGCAGAAGTCCTAACTTTAGCAATACGGGGTCCCTTCTGCCCATAATATATGCCCAAAATATTCTGCGAGCCAGATGGGTTACATGACACTTTTATAACTTTACATAATAAAAGATGTATTTTATCTAGACATTGTGAAATGTTAAAAGAGTCTAGAGATATAGCGTGCCTGTTAGTTAGCAAAAATGAAGAAAGTTAGGAGGGTACATTACAACCAAACTTTCATTATGCGATCTGAATTAAGAAACCAATCGATGACTATAAGATGCCTTAATTTTATTTTCTATTGAATATAACTGTATAGAAAACGAATCAAGATGTTCAAACACGGAACCTATTATATCATACCTCCTAAACATGGAAAACTCACCAACTAAATTACACACAATAACACATTCATCTATATTACTTGACATTGGTCTGGTGCAAAATAAAGATAGAAGAAGAGCCTCGCTCTTTTCCCGTTTCCATCATACACCTTACTACTCTCAACAACTCATCTGCTTCTTCTGGGCAGCTCAACTCTAAGTTGGTTTGCACAAGAAGAGGTGTCGGAGCAGTACGATAACTCTTCCTCATTGAGAATGGTGATGCATCTGAACCACTTCCTACAATGTGCACCACATCCCCATCATTATCTGCAAGGATTACACTATCCATTCCAATTTCTGATTCTATCATCCAATTTGGGTCGGCAGGAACCCCTTTGAAATTTGGACTACTCAACTCTTTTAAACTGGAGCAGCTAACAACTAATATAAGCCTCCAAGTGATCAATACATATTCACCACATTGCTTGAGTGCCTTGCACATCACTAATGTCTCTTCTTCATCCTTGAGCTTCATGAGTACATATGATCCAACAGCTTCCTCCCAAGAGTAAGGCTTCAGGGGATATTCTGCACTCAAAGGCCTCGGTAGGCGAACCCTCAAACACTGATACCCCATCTGCTGGATTCTACTGCGGTTTCTAATACTCTGTGCAGCTTTTCCGGTCACCTCAAGTATACTGGCAGCGGGTCGTGCTACAAGTCCTGTAACGCCCACGGCTATACCTGACAGCACTCCAGGAAGCCCATGTTTTTCAGCCCCTTTTATTGGTGATTGGAGTACACCAGTAAGTCCCTAAGGGAAAAAACATTTACTAATTATTGTGGTATAAGATGTCATCAAATGTAATTAATCAACCATAAATTGTAAAATTCCCTTTCAAAATACTTTAGGAAGCTATTTCAGACTTCAGAGCAGATGTAATGTATAATCACATCAGAAAATAACATATATTGATATATCAAGCACCTCCACGAATTCATTTATCACTCCTTTACTATGCGAAGACATTCCCTTCTGTTGCCTTTCCATCATTGTCGCAGTTTGGTCATCAAATGTAAATGCAACTATACCCTGCAAGTTGAGATTACATTCAGAAATTGGGCAAAGATTGAAGAACACGCCTGTCACAGGCTATTTAGAAAATTAAGCACCTTATGAGCAGCACTGCTGAATTGACTTGTAGCATCACTTATTGCATAAACTGTGTTGCTGAGAAGACTCGTTGTACCTTGGGCCATACCGGTAATAAGTCCAGTTGGATTCTAGAAAAAATAGATTTTGGGTTAAACCATTTATTTATTCTCTGCTACTACCCAAAAATGAAATAAAAAATTGTAAATAAAAAAATAAAGCACATAATCCAGACAACATACCTGGAAAACACTCCAGATAGGAAGAGAGAAAAAATCTTTGAGGCCAAGTCCTAAACTTCTTGCAAAGCCAACAGGGTTTCCTATCACACCAGCAGAACCAAAAACCTGCAAAGCGAATTCCAAAATGAAAATAGAATTGGCTATGTTTGGCCGTTTAAAAATAACTATATCAGACTAACAGCAGCTGAATTTTATTGCCACAGCAATCCTAAGAAAGAGACAAAGCCCAAACTTTTGAGCTTCAAAACCCATGGAAAAATTATAAATTACCGCCATGATTAATCATCAAAGCATATTTCGGAAAGTTGAAAGAACAAAAGGATTTCATAAAATGGAGGTTGGGATAATAGGAATCTTCACTTTAGGCGTCATCTCATAACTGTGTAGATACAACAAGATACTGGACACGACACGGGATACATTACAGATCTTTCAAAATATAACAGAACACCCCACTTTCTGGTTTCAAGCCAAGAGAGAAAGTTGTTAGAGATGCTTAGCATATCTATTGGGAAGTTGAGAGTGAGGAAATGAGATTAGGACCAGGGTTTGAGGCTTTGAAATGAGTATACTGGGCCATTTCATTATAGCACAGTTTGAAATATGACTTGAGATCTTGGGATTAAAAAACACTGAAATTAATGACTTTGGGGTTTGGGCTAATAATATTACTATAGGCCTATACTAATTGGTGTGCCTTAATTGTTGAAGTAACCAATAAATGAGAGTGTGCTTAATTTCATTGTTAGATTTCTTAGTTTGGGATATCAATCAACATAACGTAGTGTTCGAGTTCCTAGTTTTGGAGGTCTGTATAAACATGTACAATACCCAAACTTGATTCTGAGCAACATAGTACATATGTAGTAGATGTATGTTGGGCAGTGCATGTATTAGTGAAGGCCTACGTTGCACGGATATGAGAATTGGACACGAAGAAACTTATCTTAACGTAAAAAAAGGATGACTCAGAAAAAAATCCCAATTTGAAGTGTATGTTCTTCATAGGTTACGGTTCTTAGCTTGGATATGATTGACCAAGTTAGGACCATGGTGAGACACAAAGGTGTATTTTTTATGTTAGGTTAATGTAGCAAGCCACGTTTCTCATTTCTGCGAATCAGTGATGGCAAAGTACGAGGAAGAATCATGTTTGAGTGGGAGATGGGGGTTCATGAATCGAGTTTATGAGATGCAACCGTGCTCTGCTATGAATCCATACATTTATTAGAAAGGAGCTCTTTTTTTTCAAATTAAAAACTTTATACGGAGGCTTGAGAAATAAATGTAAAAATAATTTTGCATAGTAAGGGCAATATGTATTTTTTTATTAGAAACATAACGTCCATTACAAAAAGACGATGATTGATACCATGTAGCTGGATTTATTTTCCATATATTTTTAAGAAAGTGATTTTCAATTTAACTTTGAAGATTGGCGTTATTTAATGAATCAAGTTAGATATTTATAATTTCATAAAGAAAAAAATTAATTAAATTAGCACTTAAGGTACATCAGTCATTAAGGAGGTTACCTTGTACATCTCATGTAGAAACTGCCGAATGTAATTGCTAACAAGGATCTCTTGAATGGATTCCCAGCTAGCTATCTGGTGTGAAAGAACTAACTGCTTGAAATGAATCTTTGCTCCCTCAACATCAGCAAGAGCCATAAGTCCTCTCTACAAGTAAATGATTTTATAAGTCAGGTACATACGCAATTTGCTATGGACGTAGCTAGCAAATCAAATCAACTACACAAGAAATTATTTGTTCTTATTTGGTCGCAGAATATGTTCTTTAGTATCTTGTGTGTATAATTCAGAGATATTTATGATTTTCCAAGAAAGAATAACTTAGGTGGGTAGTAACACATCTCAGAGAATGTTCCATCACTGTGATGAATAACAAAAAAATCATTTCTCCCAAAACTACACTTGGGGGTGATTGCAATGGTGGGTTTTTGTATTGGTCTCAAACCCAAAGAGCTAGCTCCTATTTGTTTTTTTACCACTGTTAAGCGTATATTTATCTGTAATAGTAAATATCGGATTTGTGTTTACAAACCCAACTTTTTTGTTGAATGTGGAGAGAGTTATGATTCAACATTTCTGAAAACGAACCCAGCTTGTTGGGATTGTGATTGTTGATAGAAGTTTATAGAAATTTCGGGCTTTTACCTTTGATGTGGGAAATGTACACCCCACAATAAAGTTGATTTTTTGAGTTCATTGTAGCAACTACCCTTACGTTCACAACATTATTGAAACATAGAGCCATAAGTTTAATCCACGTGGTTTATTAATCATTTTTTACTTACATGAATAAGAGATTCTCCAGATGTAAGAACACCATTCCTTAAGATCCAGGGGCTGCTGGAGAAACTGAGGAAAAAAACATTTAACATCTGGAAATTTAATGTGAGATCTACAAGATTTCTATGAAATGATATCAGAGAACTAGCTAGATGCTAACCTCAAAGTTACTTTTATTGGCCCTATATCAAACAGTTCAACATATATTTTCTTCTGCTTCCGTGCCGCAAGGTGAATTTGCTGCCAAGGAGCTCCAATTGGGACAATATGAGGAAGCAAATAGCTTTGTATGTAATTCTCACTAAGTAGAGAATAATCAATGCAGTTGAGGTGTTTCTCATCCAATCTTGCAGAATACTGAACACTTAAAGAGCTTTCTTCAGAAAATCCCGAATCAGAAAACATTAGATTCTGTGTGGAGTCAACATGCTGAAAAACTCTGCTCTGCAATCTTGAAGATACCCTTTTGAAAAACTCAAATAATTTAAGCACAATTTCTTGCTCAATCTGAAGATAAAAATCTCCTATTCTGCAAGAGGAGAACAAATTCATTAAGGAGGGAGATGGCCGAACAAAGTCAAGATGCTTTTCAGAAATACTACAAACCTGAGGCTAATAGATTCAAATGAAACCAGAGACGTGTCATTGTTTCTCCATTTGACAACAGCTAAGGAGAAGACCGGTTCATGCCACTCTAAGGAAGCATTTTGAATTGTATCTCCATCATTGAGTTTGGCAGTACTATCTTTAAACTTCATCTGGTTTACCAAATTGACCTTGCTCCCACGGTTGAAGGACAAGATAACAGGATAAGGCGTTGTGCGTAATTGGTTATCAATTTGCAACGATGCAACTAGCAGGGAGAATTGCTGTCGATCCAAACTCTGTCCGTAGTTAACTTTCACATTCTTGGCACATGCAAAGAGCAATTCCTACAAAATGGAAACAGATGCCATCAATCTAGAGTGATTGATGTTGTTAAGGTGAAGACTAAAAAAAACTTGGAAAATTGTGAGTCATATTTCCATGATAACATACCTCAGGATGAGAATTCATCAAAGAGACTCCAAGAAAGGGTATGTCAACTGTAATTTTTTCCGTATAATCAAGAAAAGATTCACACTTTCGAGTTTGACTTCCTTTATCTTTTAAATGAGGAACATGAAGACTCTTCAGATCATCCAAAACATGGTAACTTGAATCAATGATACTGAGAACCTGCTTTTAAAAATACATACAGTCACTAAATCCTAAAGCAAAAATGGTATTCTAAACAGAGAAGTCAACATTGCATACCTTAATTGCTCCTTCAGAATGGATAGAAATTAACAAATTTCTTTCGGGCTTCTGTAAGAAAAAATAAGCAAGGCATCAGTATACAAAAGAAAACTCTAGGATGTTTTGATTTAATAATAGGGAGTGAACTAATAATAAGTAGTTAACACGTACTTCTATAGTAAAATAGGGACGAGACTTCACTAAAGCTGATTTACAAAGTCAGATTGCATTGCATAGGACCAATTTCTAGATACATCAGCAATAGAATAACCCTTAAAAGCATTCTGACTAATAGACCAAAAAGAGACTTTATATGTATTTCTATCGCAGATTTCATTAAAGACTTCACATCTATCTTAAAAAATTCTACTGTTAACCAAAAGTGTCATATAATCACTGAAACTGCATTTTTCTCTAATATTCACTTTTTGCTAATGTCACCTCAACATTACTCAGAATAAAGGCCACAGCAGAATCTTTGATAACCCACTAAATGCCAATTTTTTAAAAGCCCTCTTGCACAATTGTCGAGCAAAAGGACAGGGTAAGAGTAAATGATATAGATCCTCATAATAATTGACATTGCATTGGTCACTGCCCAGGCCCAATGATGCGCCATGTAAACAAGAATAGCTAAATAAGTTCGACTTGTAACTAAATGAGTTTACCCTCACTATCCAAAAATCATTACTTCGAGTTTACAAGAATCTATTGTATTTATTTACAAAAAACACCAAATTTTCCAGTCCTAGTGACCCCCACCCCCATGAGATATCTTCATTTTAACGTTTACATCTTCCATAGTGCATCCACCTTTCATAGTGCAGTATGGTTTCTATTTTCGAGTGCAAAGGAGCTTCTTATCTTTACGCAAATTACAAAAAGGCGATATGCAGCATGACATCATCCACAACTCACAGCTTTTGAAAGAGATCCATCCATTCCAAAAATCACATTCACGTGATGTTACAGCATGACTTAAGTGAGTGATTTTAATTAAAAAACATTTCAGCATTTTACACATTGGACCCTTTTGATTGTAAACATAAAACAGAAGTCCTGGACAAAGCCACCCCCAAGTAATATCTTAAAAATAGAACGATCTGGTTATCACTAGATAAATAATATTAGAGCACACAAAAGTGTACCTCTGAAGTTGCAGGTAGACACACAAGTGAATTAGCTGATCCATCATCAATAGCATATGATCCTAAAATACGTTCACCTGGCACCTGACAATTTCAAGAGATTATCCCCAAACATCACTAGCAAATTTGAGTTTAAACAACAATACCTCAATAATCAAACGATGTGGATAACAGGGTTCATCCCACGCATAAGGAGAAGATGTGTAAGGGTGAATAACTGTTTCGAAAGATTCACATTTTGGCTGGTAAATCCGCAACCTCTACAAAAGTTTCAAAGGGTTCGTGTTAACTTGTAAAAACTAATAAACAGGATAAGGATATAAAGCATCAAAACATCATGATTCAAGACACTAAATATTTTCCTTGGAAAAAAAAAGAAAATTAACCATCTCCTTATTGGAGTTAAAGTTCAAAAAAATTAATAGCACTATCAAAGGCAATCATTTTCTCAAATACCAGAGCTGCTTTACCGGATCTTTTTTTTCCAAACACACACACAGACCTACAAATAAGAAAAGAGTTGATAGCATTTTACGAAAACAAAGCCATAAGAATTTCGTCACTCTTATAAATGCAATCAAACATAATTGATCTCTTTTCCACTTCTGAAACTTTTATCCTCATCGGGGATGCGATACATGACTTAAGCAATAGTATAGAATGATAAAAAATAACTTCAATAAAATAAAATCATGATGTGGATAGAAGTAAATTTACTGGAAGTATGTTTAAAAAGTGTACTTCTCAAATCAATGCTCCCACATTTTCCCAAAAAATTATGTATCACAAACAAAGCAAAAACCAGGAATCATCTAACCTCCCTTGAATGGTTGTCGACCCTATATGGCATAAAGCCTGTATCATCAACAGACAAAAGAATCAAGTTTGTCCCAGAGTTTCCACTTGTGCTTCCAACAATCTTTCCTTCTCCGACAGAAACATCAGCACTCCGCACTTCCACACGCATCATGCTCACAGCAGCTGTCATATAGTTGCGCACTTTGACTTGAGTGTCTCCTAACTGCTCTGGTAAGAAGCACCCAGACCACTCCCATCCTGGCTCATCAAAGCGTACAGAAAGCAGTAATTCTCTGTATGGGGTGGGGGAGCAAACGAAATCAGGACCATGAGGGTTCAAAATATGCACACAATCATTAACATAGATTTGAACATCGAATTCAGAATGAATGGAGAAGCCAAAGATCTTGCAAAATACTCTGTTGTAATTTATGACTGAACAACTCAATGGAAGACACTTTTATATGCTCATAAGATCGAGTTAATTTTCACTGAAATTGGGATGTGCCATAATGAAGAATATGTATTTAGCTTATATGATGAAACTGACATTGCCATAAAGTAGCGAACCTTTTTGTATCCATCCATTGAATATAGGAATGTCTTCCAGCTCCCAAAAGAAAAGGACAATCAGTTCCCTTCTGCTTATAACATAAACTCTTGGAGCATGCATTAGCAATCACATATCTGTAAGACCAGTACACGCATGTTACTTTACTTGAGCAAAAAGGGTCTCGATGAAAAGGATGATAATCATATGAATTAATCCAAAAAAGTTGACACGAAAACAGTACCTAGGTTGGAAAGTGATAATTTTTGTCTTTCCAGAAAATGGAGCAGCCATGGCAGAAACAGATAACACATATCCAGCTGCCATGGATGGTTGAGGAACAAGAACACTAGTTGAACCAGTTGAAGGGACAAGTGAAAATGATGCAGACCATGCATGCTTTGGGAAACTTTTAACTGAAGGCAGGTACCTACTAAGCTTTACCATAGCTTCCACACTATATGAATGAGGATCGGGAGAGAACAAGCAAGCAGTGACCTTTCTATTGCCACTTCGTACAAAATTAGATGAACTCAAACTTGTTTCACTGGTAGAATCTGGTAGAAAAAGTAAGCAAACCAAATTAAATAAAAAGTTGAGCAAATGTCTATCGCATCATGTCAAATGCAATGCTTGGAGGTAGAACACAATCACCTGTATCAGGAAAATCCTGATCAGAATAGATGAGACGAAGACCATCTTTTTTTTCAGCAAGGACATTCTGCTCGTCCAAATTATAGCATGAGGGAATGATGCAGCTATATCCTTTGATTTCATTGACAGAGTTTGAGAGAACCAGGGAAAACCCAGTACAATTATACAACAAAAATGGAACAGATATGAATATTTCACGCGCTCCAGATACCGCATCCATCACTTTTTCTATTGTAACATATAAGGAGCCTAAAAAATTCAAATAAACTTCTATAAAAGACAAGTTTTATATTGACATGTAAAGGCTTAAAAGGCATAAACTGTAATTACAATTTGACATACCATCAGAAACCTCAGGATCAAATCTTATTATCTCAGATATTGAGAGCTTAGTTCCACTGAATTTAGCTTTTCCACTAAATGATTCAGCACGGGGATATTTCAGAGTTGAAGGCCTAAATCCATCCATTTGGATTGTTATCGACAAGTCATGAGAAGAATCAATATGATAGAAAGAAGTTTCAACCTGAAAATTAGCACAAATAGCATTAAGGTTGAGCCCAATTTATACACAGTAAAAAATAAACTGTACAGAAAATTGAGAACATAGTTCTACGTAATTCAGCTTCTTCGATAAATGATAAAAAGTAGAAACATACCCCAGAAAGATAGGCAGTGCGTGTCACACCAGCATTTTCTAATGTCACAGATACCGACTGCATGAGATAGTTCTTCAACACTAATGGGCTAGTTAGCATCACCTGGTAAAGAAACCGATTCCTCGGTATCTCCAAGTTGTTTGAGGATTGTGTATGGAAACTATTAGTTTGTTTACCACTTTTAACATAAATTGAGGAATTAACACTTATTGCCCTGCCAACTGGAGGCAGACAATTATTAGTTACAGTAATGCAACATCGAAATGCCTCACTGCTGGGGTGAGATGGATAGCAAACAAAGGAACGCAAGAAGCCAATCCTGACATCTTTAGAGATGATACTCGACATGTTATAAGCTTCACTCCACAGGTATGAATCACCAAGAGGACGCCAACGAATACAGCCTGCTTCAGCCAAATGAAGAGGGAGAGGCAACTCTTGCCCAGGATATATTGGACCTAAAATCTTTAGGAAAAAAAAAAGAGAAGTTATGTGCAAAAACTTGGTACACGTCCTCCAATTCCAATAAAGTGAAAAAAATTGGTAACTGGCTAAATGCAGTCAGGTTACCTTTGGAGCCAAGCCGAATGGAATATCAAACCGTACTTCAAGGGACACCGAAGTTGAGTTTAAAATCACAACCTAAAAGCAAGGGGATCCAAATAAGCTAGGAGAACGAAGTTCATAATGAAAAAAACAGGACAGAATTTAGACATACTGTTGAATATAATCGTATCAACTTTGTAAAACGCTGTACAGAAACATCAATCACAACAGGAATAGCAAACCCTCTGACTGCATCTGCTCCATAATCTCCTTCAATCTTTTCATTTCTTTTCAGAGAATTTGCATCTCTTTGAACTTCGGAAACCTGTGATGATTGTGAAAACTCAACTTCAAAGTATCTACGGCCAACAAGGTCCAATGAAATGTGAGCAGAAGGTACAGAAGTACCCTCCAGCTGGAAAGTAACATGTCGGTGTGCTGTCTCAGGTAATTGGTTGTCATTAAGTCTCTCAGAAGATTTCACAGGTCTGTAGCGGAAAAGTAGTTCCTCAGGCGATTCATTGATGTGAACAAGAGTGGACGAACCAGGTTGCAATAAGCCTTTGGATGGTGACACACCCAAATCATCTCTCCCAGATTTCCGTTGGCAGACACAAAAAACTAGAGGCAGAGTTGTTAAGTTCTGTAGCATGTACGGAGCATATCTTCCTGTTTCTGGAAATTTGGCCATCTGAGAATCTGAAAGACCTGGGCTTTCTGCCATTCCAAGAAGGCATGATGCATCCCCGATCATCTCAGTTGTCCTTGAGAATACCTTTTGCAAGATACTTGATATATCAGTGACACAGTAATTATAGCATTCGAGAATGAAACAAGAAAGACGACCAAATATGCAAAATCCACATGACATGTGAAACCTCAATCAAGAAAAAAAATTACGAAAAAAAAAAATCAGCATTCTAGCATATTACTCCGGCTGTCCAGGAATATTTTTATAGGTATACCAGCACGGAGATTAAGAAAAGATTTTTTTACTATGCTGACAAAATCAAGAGCACAGTTGGCAATTAAGGTTAGTAGTGAGTAAAGTTAAAAAATTAAGGGCAAAACTGAAGTGAAGGTAATTGTTTCCTTTCTAAGGGTGTGAAGTCATTTATGGGACAACCCAAAAGGAAGTGTGGAGATATTCTTGGGACAGAGGGATTATTTGGTATGACCAACAAATACCATTTGGAAACTTGAACCATCCCTTGAGATGAAAGCGTGACAAAACCTTTTTTTTAAAAGAATCAGAACAGGAAAAAAATACCTCAATAATGGACTCGTTTAAATTAAAGTTCAGATGCGTCTTAGATTCAAGATTGATGTCTGTCATGATAGCGCCACTGAAAAGAGCCCTCTCATTTTGCTTTCTGCTTACTCTCAACTGAATCTTCCAAGGCTCCATAAAAGGCTCCCACAAGACCTAAAATATATAATATCAAGAAAGCAGAAAAACAGATGTACTAAACTACTAATCAAGAAATATATTAGTTTGATCTTCTACCTTGTCAATGCTGTAGTAGTTTATTTGCAGTTCACAACCAACTGTTCCGTCAATTTTATCTTCATTTACAGTAGAGCAAACAATTGAATTTTGCATAAGAAACTCCAGCAGCGGTCCATTTGAATTCTGTTCAATAAAAAAAAAGTATGAAAAAATTGACAAATAATACATCTATTTGCTCACGAAAATGTTTCAAACAAGGACACAAGCATATCATTAAATGTTTAACCTAACAGAAAATAAGACTTCCATAAACAGATGGAGTTTGTTGGATAAAAGGATTATTGGGAAGGTATCCTAGTCAATCTAGAGCAGCCTTTATACAAAAAGATTGAATATTGAGTTTCATAATTGAGTACGATTACGAATACTTCTAGAAAACGGAAGGCTTAAAAATATTCATGTAAGCGCTCAATGTTAGCATTTTGGGTGGTTACCCATCTCCTAATATTTTTTATGGGTGGTTATTTGCACGACAAAGTAACAGTTCAAGGTGTTATAGGTTAACAGTCGTGTCAAGTTAAACACCGCGTAACAAGCCAAAACAAGATATCTGATAGCATCGGAAATACATTTTTCATGTTACCAAAATCAGTGTGCAACAATACCCCTACCCATTTCACTTAACTAGTATTTTAGTAATAAGTGATACCAATATGTTCCTAAAGTCGCCTCAGTATTTGTAGTAAAAATATACAATAATTATACCTTTTTTTTCAAATAAGCACACAAACTTGAATTTACATTGGTCATGCCAGAATGAGAAGTTGGATTCTGTAGCTTCTAAATAATAATATCCATAAACTTTTATTACAAAATAAGAACATAACCAACACCATGATTTTTGTGAACTGGATTCACAGTTGGCTTCTTGAAAGAGATAAGAGAACATGGATTCTAAAGAACCAAGAAAAATATGACATTTTCACATTTGAAAAAATCCGACTTGAAGCAAGTGAATTTGGGTAGAATAAGCCAGCTTTCGGAGAAAACTAATAACTAAACACAATTTTTTGACTATGCTCTCACTACATCTCATGACAAACAATGCTCTTAGCTCTATTAAAAAAAATCGAGATGCAACTCAACGTGGATCTTTCAATTATAGATTATCTATGTGCATACATACCTAGGTCCTTGTCATTCATAAAAGACTCTAATTAACTAAAATGGCTACTATTTATAATGATAAATAAAATGGCAATAGTAATTTCCACAAAATAAATTCATTGTTGATAGATAAATAAATAGGAAAATGGTCGAATTTCCATCAAAGAAAAGTCACGAGTAGTAGAAAATCAAGTCTTGGTTTTAATACACATTGAGACCATGAGACAATTACCTTCCAATCCGTTAAAAGAAGAGATAGTTTCCTTAGTTGTACTTGCAAGTCAATTCTACTCAGATGAAATCTAGTAGGTACTTGTTCTGATTTCCCAAACCATGAAAAGTGAAATAGGTATAATATGTGATTTGAAAGCGACAAATCCATACTGTCACAACTAACCGACAATTTCACATGCACACTATCAGTCCCATACTTGAAAATCTCAGCCTCAAGATAGATTTTGGATAATTGAAATAAAGGCCAAGATTGTGCACAATCTCCTGTAAATAGTTTCAATGTCCCATTCAGATTCTCGGAACATAATGCCAGTTTCACAGTTTTGCCATCAGCAACCAGTTCATCATTTCTACTTTGCAGGCTAACAGAAAGAAAACAAGTCTGATTAACACCAGGAGCACAACAATAATCATCTATTGGCTGCTCACTGTGAAAATGGGGCCTCCCAAATATGTTGTCTGTATCTCTGCAAACCAGTCCAGGAAAATGAACAGCAAGACCAACATATTCTAGTATGAAAGTATACAAAACAGCAGCATCACCAATGTTTGTCATTGCAACATGATTTGGACTATCAACTGCTGATGCACTTGAAGTCAGTATGGGTAGTTGATTAGTGAATGAACTAACAAGATCAATAACCTCATTCCAGTCAGATAAATGTAGCCACACATCTAAACAAGGAAAGGAAACAGTGACACGATTTTCACCATAATCTGATACTGAAAGAGTTATGTCAAGAATTGGTGAGCCTGACCCATGACAAGTAAATTCAGCAAGCAAAACACAGTTAATTAAGGAAAATAGTGCCAGAGAAGAGAAAGAAATATCAAGACAATGTGGTTTTCCATTCGTCAATGATAAAGAACACACAAAGTCCATCTCAGCCTTTGCTATGGTTTCGGAACAAGTTAAGTTTCTTTTCAATTGGTGCAATCTGAAAGATAATGACTTAACGCAGAATCTCATCTCATCGTACGTCATATTTGAGGTTTTAGGAACAACTACATCATGACAGAACATTTGGTTCTTTGATTGTAGATATTGTGGAACATCAGAAGTGAAAAGTTTGGATTCTTCATCCACCTTGGAAAACTGGTCGATGACATAACCCAATCCACTTAACCCAGTGATAGCACATACTTCTGTGTGAAAGAGAACCAAAATAAACAACAAAGCAAAATATATAAATTGCATAAAAATACAATGAATATTAAATCATCATACCTTCAATATCAAGCTGGCAGTCATTGACCATAGCCATGATACAAAAAGGGTCAGAAGCTAAATTAGACTCAGAATCATAGGGTATTCTCACCCACACATCTGCAGTAAGTGATGCAACCAAAACAACATTTCTGTATCTGTTCAAGGGATTGATCACATCTTTTTCCAATAATAAAAGAGACAGAGATAGATCACATCCGAATAAATCTAAACAGTGATTTTTAGAAGAAAATTTGCCAGCATCAATGCAACATGCAGAAGGAATATCCATGGTCACAGTATTTCTGTCACTGTGTTGAAAGAAGGAAATGCATAACTGTTTAATATTGACCTTTAGGAACTCAGAGTAATCATTGTTAGCTGGAGTGGTTATATTACAATCAACTATCTCAAATATATACTTGATAGTGTTGGAGTCTTCAAAATCCATGATGTTAGGTTGTTCTTTTGCACAAGAACTCCAATCCTGTAGTGTAAAATAACCAATAAACATTGCCAGAAACTCTGGAGTTAACATGCAGGAAACTTGCTGGATGTTAAAACTGATTTCAATTTGTGAATTTTGTGGAGTGCTACTTTTCTTCAGGTGTAATTCGATAATTGGAGAAAGATTTGAAGCTATGGGCCCCCAAAGAAATTCATTGAGTATGTGATTCGACCATGATGAAGAAAGGGTCAATCCCTCTGTTGAACAAACTATGTCCAGAGAATCTGCATAATCTTTGAGTTTTAATTTTGCAAAGGGCACCACAACAGATCCAACAGTACATGAAGAATCATGAAAATGCACTCTGATGCGGCCAAGATTGAGATTGACACGAAGCAATTCACTATCAGTAGAGATTCGTACTGAAGAATCAGCATCAATGTTAGAATTCACAAATGGAGCAGGAAATAACTTTGGCGTCTCCTTGGAAGGAAAGTGATCCAATGTAATTTCAGTTGAAAGATCATCCGGATGTCTGCCTTCAATATCAGATTCTCCAAGGACAACTATTTTGTTTAAGAAGTCAATCAACTGGCCAACAATAGATGGATAGCAATGAATGTCAAGATCAGTTGCGTATATTGCATAACTCTGGATACACTTTTGCTCAGTTCTGAGAACTTCAAAATGCAGAACAATACACCCATCGTCAATTGAAATTCCATCACCCAAATGCCCATTTTTACTATCTAAATCAGCATCCATGTAGTTCTGACGTGTTGATTCCGAATCCTGAATGCTTCCGGTTGAGCAAAGGACAAGGTTTTGCCAATCATTTTTGGTAGAATTAGCGATGATCCGACATGTCCGCACAGAGGCCCAAGATTTGGGGAAATCTCTCTGCTCAAACCTGCAACCAAGTTGATCATTGCATGGATATATTCACATCAGAAAAACATTTAAAGCATCAAACACCTTACAGTGCTGTTTGACTAAGCTAATTTCTTCATACACATCTGAAAAGTTGTTCAAGAATTTATGTGTTGTTTGATTTATCAATAGCCTTATCATGAAATTTTTTAATTGCTTGCATTTGTTCATCATATTAAGAATTAGGATTGAATTTAGTTTATTTTGAGTCGTTTGAATTAAGTGAATTGTTTTCTTTGTTTTGATTGAGTCTTATTGAGGTCAAATGTTTAGAGCAAATTGTCGAGATTAGGCACTAAGACGAAGTGTTGAACAAAAAGGCTAATCACAAGCATAGGGCACAGCTGAGGCAATTATTGTATTGTGAGCTTAAGTTCTTCATCCAAAGTCCGATTGAGATGATTCTTGCACCACTAGAACACTAAGAGGAGGGCTGCAACATTTATGCTGACCACTAAATCTAATTCCAAAGCTTGGAGGAATGAAAATCAGATTAAAATGGAATACAAAACTAAATTAATGAATACAATGGCTACACAAGCACACGATGAACTTCAATGACTCTTATAGAGAAGAGAGGAACAAAAGTAACATACCAAACACCAAGCTTCTGACCATAGAAGTTCAGGGTGCAGCCATCTGCCCCACTTTCTTCAAGATTAACTGCCAAATTTATCATATCCAAATTGACACCGATAGAGAACCATGGATATGTTGAGGTCTTTGATCCATTTGACTTGAGTACAACTGAAGATGTGGAGCCAGATGGAGGAAGGAGCGTAGTTAACTGTGAAAAAAATCCCACAATCTCCTTATAAATGGAGGATGAAAAGTGAGCAATAAGTGACGGCACCTGCACATGAACCTGAGAAACCAAGCCAAAAACCAATTAAAATTGTAAGATGCATGAGAATCTTGATCTAATGTGTGTTCATTAACTACGTCGATAATCCCAACTTCAAAACACTAATACTCAGTGGTCACTTTTTGCAGCGTTTTGACTTATGTTAGTGATAGTATATTTATACTATACTTCAATGTTAATGCGCAACACGCTGATTCATAAACAGTTGTGTCAAAATAATGGAAAGAATCATAGGTGATCTTTTTATCTGTCTAAATTTATTAATAAAATAGCTGCTGCACTCATAGCTTATAGATAGGTTCTTTACACTGGCAATTGATCAATCAAAGGTCCTAGGTTTAAATCAGAACAACTGCTAATGAACAAGGCCATCACTTAGTGGATGGGATTAAGATTTTGGTGTATATATCACGCATTTCACACATATTAACATCTAAAAGAAGATAATGTGTTGTATCACATCATTTACTCATTATCAATAAAATATGTTTCCTTCCTGCTAGGACATTATTTTTTTGAAAGTGGCATAATAATAAGCTTTCTTATGCATGCTCTTTATTGCAAATACCATGTGAACATCTACATCAAACCCACCCCTATGTCTCTACCCCTTAACCGAGGTCAGGCACACCGCACACGTAGGTCTTAATTATCAAAAAGAAAAATCATAATGTGTTGCAATATCTAAATGTAAGGCCCTGTATGACGTATGTAACGCAGTTGTGAAAAGATGCAAAGTATGAGACGCAGCACAAAACAAAGCCCACGCCTTTCTGAAGAGAAAGAAAATATGGTTTAGACAATAAACAAGCCTAAATTGTTGAAATGTTGTCGTTCTAGACTCCAGCCCCTTGGTCTGCCTGTTTAGACTACTTATTTTCACTTAGGCTAATGTTTATTAGGATTTAGGTCGCCCAACTTTACTACATTTTGCCCGCTTTAAGAACCCTAGGAAAACGTAGGGAACCCAACTCAATACATACTCCCCTCTAGCTTTACCAAATCAATTCAGGTAATTTCCACATAGATAGAACTCAGCAAACACAACTTACTTTAGTCAAAATCAATTTATGGTCAGTATATATTTCTGAAATGAAGCCTAATCCAACATTCATGGCACATCACAGCATTTTCCATTTGTACACAAAGATAAAATAATGTCTAAAATATTACAATGAAGAACCTCAACTGATGATGCAGGGCATCCCCATGGTTAAATATCCCAAAGTTAAACTGTTTCCACTTACCTCCAACTCTTTGAGGATTGGCTCATCAGGTAAAACGCAGGATACTAAGCTCACAGAAGCATTAAATTTCTCAACAAAAGGAAAAGTTGAAGAAGAAGGCATCATCAGTCTTATCTGCAAGATATCATAATTAGAACATGATCCTTCTCAGAAACATCAATTTGGAAAGGCCAGAACTACAAACCAGTGCATCCTTTATCTGAATCTCAAAGTGATCATACAGATCTTGAAGATGAAAC
Source organism: Euphrasia confusa (assembly GCA_954870475.1). Taxonomy (NCBI): domain Eukaryota; kingdom Viridiplantae; phylum Streptophyta; class Magnoliopsida; order Lamiales; family Orobanchaceae; genus Euphrasia; species Euphrasia confusa. Next base: position 37,229,695 of record OX940960.1, read on the forward strand.
CCCACTAGAGTATCTACAACAGAACGATAACCAAAACTGACATATCTGCTCAGAGGATGAGATCTATCTCCCATTTGAGAAGTAGAAGAGTCCATTTCAGAATTGGATGTGAATGAAAGAGCTGCTACTTCTATTACCTGTCAAATTAAATTTACTAAGAAAATACTGCAAGAACGCTGCTTACATTTATTAACCACCAAGGACACTAGCAAAGAAATATAAAAATAAAACATCACTTTCACAGGATTTCCAAGAAACTGTTGCCGAACTTGAGATGATTATACGGATTATTCAAACACTTTCAAGCAGTTCAGATGGACAAAAAATAATATGAAGATTAAATAGTTTAAAATTATAGATGTCTCCCTACAAACAGATAAAATTATTAGAAGGCTGCTGCATTAATATTAGTTTCTAGTAGCAAGAATTGGATATGAATCAAGGGAACCCGAGTTCCATTTTTGGTTGTTGAACAGGGCCATGTAGAAATGATGTGGAGTTTATAAAAGAGTATTTAGTATAAAATGGAGTGGGACAAACCCATTGCTGATTTTGAATAAGGTATTAACATATTAAATTCTACATTGATTTTCGAGACGGGACTAAAGGAACTTTGATTGGATTTATTTCAGAATCAACTGTGTTAAGTGTTCAGAATTAGACAATGACTAGGACTCATATATTCTGTGTTAAGTGTTCAGAATCAACTTGTTATTCTGTTTTCAAACTGTTTGCTTGTAAAGGCAATTTTCAAGAGTCTTCAACGAAGACAGGAGACAATAAGATTACACTTGGGCAGCAGCCAATTGCTCCAGAAAACAACTGAGGCAGCATCAATCTTTGAAATTGCATCAGTATTAAGCTTTATTATAATGTAAATTAGGGGTTTAAATATTTATAAACGAAACTGACCACACCTAGCTGAAAAGTGAAAACTGAAAGTAGTCTAGACACAAGTTGGGTAAATAACCAGCATAGTATGGCAAAAGCTTTTTGTAAAAGACTGTTCTGGCCAAGCATTTTTCATGCATTTTTCAACATTACTATTTTGTATCTATTCACATTGGAATTTTGCAGATGTCAAAACTATAGTGTATATAAAAATAAGAAATTATCCAAACTGTTAAACAATAATTTTATAAGTTGTGAAGTCAGCAGCTAGAAATGTTCTATCAAGAAGACGAAAGATTAACCTTTCTCGTGGAATTTTTATTTCTATAGAAATCTAAGGCATAGGGAGATCGGAATGTGTGGACAGCTCATTGAATGCATAGATCTAAGAAGTGTGAGGAATTATGGGAAAAATTGTAGAGTTTAGGGGTTATCCTTCAATTCTAATTATGAAATATCCAGAAATTGATGCTGTACAATGTAACATGACTCTGTAATCAATTTTAGGGCTGTCACATCCCTATTTTTGTTTTAAAAAAAAATATTTCTATGCTTCAATTGATATCAGTGAGTTTGATGAAAACATGTACTCCTAAAATTATAGAGACATGGTTCGACTGCATGTGCATCACATGCTTCATTTCATAAATAAATAATAGAGGCATGTTTTTGAATCACATTATCATTTTTAACATAAGCGGACCATGAAAAACACATACCATATTATGTGCTTCGACATCTTTCCATGGTATATTTATGACAATATTCAAAATATTAATATCCAATATCATCTTCGCACGACTTGATAAAACATAACTGCAAGAATAATAAGATATAATAATGAACTCTGACTCCAAGAGGTGAAAGGCAACAAAAAACTTGTGTGTGTGCGTGTGCGTGTGTGTGTGTGTCTATATATATATATATATATATATATATATATATATATATATATATATATAGAGAGAGAGAGAGAGAGAGAGAGAGAGGCCCATGATTGGAGCCATCAAACACCCTTGCCATAAGAAACTTACTCAATTTTCGATAGAAGGCGTGAGTTGAGATCACCAATTCCATTAAGAGACAGCAGAGTCTACAAATCAAGACAGGTAATTGATGTGAAAACAATGATAAAGTGGAATATCAAAACAAGGATGAAATATACTGCTGTCTATAGTGAAATAAAAATGATGTTTAAATTGATGATGCATGCATATCGCATGTCAGAAGACAATAGTACACCCACATAGATGAACATTAAAATAGAGTTGCTGAAAAAACCACAGTTAAATGACAATAATGTCAACAAGACATCATCACAATTTACAATTGTATATTGCCTCTCAAGTGAGTGAGTGTGTGTGTGTCTGTGGGTGTGAAATTTAATTTCCTGGTATACAAATGAACATATGATATCAGAAATTTGATCTAGCATATTGGTTCTTGAATAATGTCAATAAACATTCCAACAACAAAAAATAAATAAATAAAGTAAAGGCAATCATGATTAAGACATGTATTCCAACTTGAGCTTATACATTTAGATTCATGAACACACATAAATGAACATATCAAACCAATATGTATGTCTACATACATATACATAAGGAGTGAACCAGGGAGAGAACCAAAGAGCTAAAACTCACATAACCATGTCAAGAAGAAATATGGGAAAGACAATATTGTTGTTGACAAGGGAACCAATACACAAACAAAATCATATGATGTGCAACAGCTCTACCGATTAGAGTCTTGAGATAAGATAAAACTACGAATATGGTACAATCACTTAAAATACTGATAGAAAAGAATTCTAAAACCTAAAGGTAGGAAGAATAGGTTATATTGAACTAAAAGCCTCATATACTTGTTCACTAAAGCAATTAAAAGAATACCAATTTAGAAAGAGTGCATTTGAAGAGGCAAAATCTAATTAAACAGTCATTAGAAATTTGAATCTGCATGTTAAGAAGGCATTTATTTAATGCAATTCGGATAAGGAAGACTACTAATACATAACATATTTACGGTAGGTTGGCAAGGAAGCATAAGATTAAATTGTAATGTAAACCAGAAACATATTAAGGAACTGATGTCAATGAACACTTCCAAACATAGATAATAAGCATATTTATCTGAAAAATATAACCCTAGAACATAAAAATATGTCGAGCAAAGTGAAAAATTAGAACTACACATACTAAGTACTGAAATCTTTACTTGCAAAGAAAAAATAGTAAATGTCAGAAGTCTATACACACTTGAGAAACCAAAGTGTTGAAAGCTCATCAGGAACACAATAAAAGAGGTAATATTACCCTTTGCTGCTGAAAGCTCAAGTGTTGCATGACATGTAAGAATTCCAAAATATTCTTCATAAAATCTGAATCACAGCACAGTTCAACCGAACCAAGTATCATCTGAATACGAAAGCTGCTAGTTATGTACCCCAAAATACAGGCTGATAGCAGATAAAAGCAATGGTGATAGAAATTAGTAATGGTATGAAGTGCCAAAAAAAAACAGAATACCTTTACAGAAGAAGTCAAATCAGAACTTGAAGGGTAGAGATCAACTTTGATATTTAGAGAGGGCTCCTCCTTTTCAGGTACCTCATCCACTGACTTAACCTGCAAAACATTCAAACCCAATAGAGTATACTTATAATGTGATTATATGAAATGCAAAACATTTCATAGCATAAAAAATTATTCTGCAAATTTTAACCCAACAGATCATCCTACCGTTTTCAAATTGAGATAAATTATGCTAGGATGGCACACCAACCTCTAATGACAAATCACTATTCCCTAGAAGGCTAGAACTGATTATAAAGTCAAATAACAGAGGAAATTACCAATTTCTAGATACATACAAAGTAAGAGAGAGCAATACGTAACTCTCAAAGTCAAATTACAAACTATTAACTGCTTGAAATAGTTTAACTAGGACTAGGTAGATTTGACGACAGAAAATATGAATCAAAAACCATTCCAACTCAAAAAAGAATCAAAATTATGTGTATGCAGTTAACTTTCTATGCTCAGTAGTCAGTACAATACAATAGACCTAAACGCAGCCAAATATGATCAATTGATCACTTAAGAATGTGCATGGTAAAAAAAGGGACGGGTTTCGACCCTGGGAAATGGGTCTAGGAAACTAATTATTTAATATTAAGTCATTATTTTTTATTAAGCAAATATTATTAAAATTAAAATAATAATAAATATTAAATGAAGCTTCATGGAAAATTGCAGTACACAGAACATACAAAATATAAAATGACAATTTATCATGAAGTAAAAGGCATACAAACCTTTCTTGTGAACAAAACAACTTGATTGTTGAATGGATTAAGCATCTGAGCAGACTTGACTGAGGCAGTAATAACTGCTGATTTCTCCCAGACCTTACCCTCAATATAAATCCCAGTGAGCATCAAATCAACGATATCCCGTCCTAGCTCTCTATATCATACATTGAGAGAGTCAATATATGCATGCCACATATTTATCATATATTAATGAATTATCGCCAAAAGAAAAAAAATTAAAATAACAAAAGTCAACTTAACATTTGGTCAAGTCTTAAATTTTTACAACAATCATCAGTTCAACTAACAAAACTAGCTGATAGCCTGATATCATCAAATATTTTACAATTAAATGCCTTAGGATTTCTAAAGATTATAAAGAGCCCGAACTTATCATGTTGCATTTCAGATTTACATCCCTCAACTTTACTAGGTGTTACAAATAGCCAAACGAAAGTTGGGGTTATAAATTGAAGAATGTAATTTTAAATATTTATTTTAATGCCAAATACAATAACGAACTAATATGTATACATTTTGTATGAATCATAACAATCTCTAACAAGAGTATTAGAGTTAAATTGCTTACATGCTCCGAAGCGATGTACGAATTTCTGAAATGTTGATTTTTAATGAAGAAAAGAAAACTTCATCCAAAATAGCAGAATCCCCAATCAGTACAGGAGCGGGATGGAATTCTGTTGCCTCGTATATATCCTACAGGAAGAAGTTTCATGCTTTAATAACTAAACATACAATGCAAGTATAACCATCTACCACTGTTACAGGGTCATGCATACTCAAGAAGATCCAATTAATCAAATGACATTGATACCTTGATCACATCATCCGAAATGACACCGGAAAATTGATTAATATCATCTGTCCCCCCAGCTCCAAGCATCCCATAAGATAACCAATTCAACCATCCACGCGGCTTACTAGGAGGACGATCATCTTCCTCTAACTTGTCAATGCTTCCACCGTTGACCCCATTTCTCGTTGATGAGTTTACCAAAAAATCCTGATCAAAGCAATCTAAGTTGTCATCAGATTAGATGCATATATATTTTCCTCTCCAGTGATTTTAAAATTTAAATGGTAGCACGTAGCAACTACAATGAGATTTAGTATAGGATTGCACAATGAACCTGCCATGTCAACCTAAAAAACTTGACCACAAAAATCCTACTATAAGACGTTAGCTGTATATGATTTGTAATATATACACGTTTAGAGCATATTATTTAGAGCATTTTTACCTCTAATTCACATTCAGCAACAGATCTGTAATTCAAAATGTCTTCTATATCAGTTTCTTTCTCCATTTCCTCCAAGTCATGCTGAACATCTTCCGGTATTATCTGATAATAATTTTACATTCAAGAGTGGGTTAAAATAAATATTATTGAGTTGTTACACTTTGTAAATAAGATAAGTTTTCAATTACAAGTCCTAGAAGAGCATTTCATGCCGAACAGCCTACATTTCACACTTTGAAATTTGAATCACAGTGTGAAACCTTAACTTCAGAATAAGTCACTAAATGACCTTTTTTATCCGAGTTAGAAATAGATTTTTATCGATACTTCCACAGTATTCCTATGAACTTGCCAATTTTATCTTAGTTCTTTTTCGGACCTTGATCATAGCTACAGAGAAGTATAAAGTGTGTGTCCCCTCAACTACAGAAGACCGCCTCACCTGATCATGTCGGAGACATTTTAACTTGGCCTTGTACAAGTTCACATACTTCCGGCGAGAGTTCCTGTCATCCGAAAATTAAAAATTGGACATCTATATCAAACTGAGAATAGAAGTGAAATTAAGCACTTTGTTAAAGTGTAACCAAATGACACAACTGCACATACAATTAAGTGCATTCGACATCACACAAAGGAAAGGAATAAATTATATTCAATTTCTCTGACTAATAAAATAATTCTAATTAGCCTCTCTTGTCTTTGTTCTCTCATTTCTCACTCTCAGAACTTTGATAATTTCATAATGTATTCTAGTTCGTTCCTGGCAAAAATTTAGATCCCTAATACAAGATTTGGCTACTGAAAATGCATACTTAGATAACAAGATTACACAAAGTAGTCAGCATTTTTTATGATTAAAAAAGGATGGTTGCAGAGACCGACTTACAGCCTTTCTCCAAAGTACTTCCAAGACGTTTTTCTCAACTTCCTCCTAATATCATAAAGAACAGACTCCTGAGCGTAGTTCCACCATGCCTTTTGCCATCCTTTGAGCCTCTGCCCTAAAGGGCTCCACCAAGGACGATAACGCCCGTACCTTCCCATGAAAAGAATATAGCATCAGCCCAATTCCAGTTCAACTAATCACCAAACAGTCAATTAGATGGGAAACAAAATCCTTCGGAACCGAAGACTTCCAAACCATTTGTAGCATTAGCCTCTAACAAATGAAACTAAATATATGACTGTTGTGGAACCTTTTCATATTTCCAGATTCAGAAAAGTGTAGTACTGTGTAAGTCCCCAAGTTAAATGCAGAGGAAAAGTATAGGTTTACAAAAAACTTACTTCTCTCTTAATCGAGATAAAGACATATAATCGCAGAGAGACAAGATCTGCTGCAGCTGAACCTCATTCATTGCGGTTTCCTAACAATCACACAATAAAAAATATATCAGTCAAGAAGATTTCTTTCAATGACAAGAAAATAAATTATATGTAGAAAACAGCTGTAAACAATAAATACCAGGCAATCCAACGCAATATTGATAGAATACTGTGGAGCATCATCTAATAGCTTTCCTGATCTTTTGACCTGCATGAAATTTTCAAAAGCTCAAGTTAATGAAAATAATTGCTGCGAACATCACTGGTTTGGTTACCGATCAAAAGGATGATAGCCATCAACTAAGACACGCAAAAAAAGAGAAGGAAACAATTGGCCAAGTCTGAAAATCAGCATCATGTGTATGACTGACTGTATGAGGAAGCAATTCAGGTCTAAGCAGATAAACGACTACTTGACTGATATGATGACGGATGGTAGTTCACTAGTTTCAGTTTGTGATTAAACAATACATTGGTCATTGAGGTTAATTTAGTTAAATTACAAGGATACATTCAGAAAGTGACAATGCATTCACTGGTGCACTATGCAAATTTATGGTTTAACTAAAAAGATGAACAGATGATGCACAATTATTTATTACAAACATCTAAAAGAGAGTAACCTTGAATTCTATCAGGCACCATATTGGACAGCTTAAAAATAAACTCTGGTTAGGGTATCAAATGCCATAGTTTGAAATTTAACATAGAAGTTTTAAACGCATTTAATAGAACAGCGGCGAGATATGCTTACCGACAGAGACACTGCTACATTGAGTGGAGCTAACATAGAGGAATACTGGGTATCTTCTAGTTTCTCCATCCCTGTACTGTTGTAACCCAGAGCATTCACTGTATCTGAATCATTATTTTTTTTAAGGATGTCGCAGTAAAGTTCTAAACTCTGAACTTCGATTAATTTGTTCACTTGACCCCTTCTAACGTTTGCAACTGAACTGAAAAAAAAAAAATCAGGTAGAACATTTTAGAACAAAACTAAAAATTCAAACTACTAATCAATTCACAATTTCCAGGTCTAAAAAAGAGGTTGCATGCTGATTATTTGAAAAAAAAAAACATTATATCCAGCAATTGCTGAAGTTATGCTTCAAAAAAGGGTTGCTTATTGTGCAATACACTGTTGTTCATTCACTATAGTAGATTCTTAAGATTTTACAATCAAGAAAACTACATTAACTTGAAGACAGTGCAAATAAACCTAACAGCAATTGGAATGAACTAGCTGACATGGCAAACTTGAAAAGAAAATAGCAAATTTTTAAAAAAATATAAAATGTAGAAAACACTTAAAATAAACAAAAATAAGAATCAAGGTCAGGAGAAGAATACCCAATAGCAGTTTGCCTCATTATTGTCAAACTTGAAAACTTCAAACCAAATAAAATTTCCTCCTGAATAACATCACAGATCACCACGTACTCATTAACAATCTTGAAACATGCCAGCAAATTACAAAGACAGGTATGGAAATAAATCTAGTTTACATCATAATACTTTGATGATAGTAATTTCTTCTAATGGTTAGTAGGTTACTATATACACATGTATATTACACAACAAATCAAAGAGATAATCCCAAATAAATTCTAAAATCGGCCTATAATCATTCTTCTGAGATGAGTAAGTATCTATTTATTCCTGTAATCCTATGGATGATTGTTCCAAAGTAAACAAGAGGGACTATCCCGACACATTGATGAGTGAAAACACTTCTATTTTTCTAAAACACGTCTAACAAGCTGCCAAAATCTAAATTGAACACCACCTAAGCCTTTTATCGTAAAACAACAGAGCACAAGAATCTCTTTTAGCAAATTATGAACTATGTGTGTGTGTATCTCAACTATAATTTACTGACAATGATTACTATGTAGGGGGGGGGGGGGGGGGGGGGGGGGGGGGGGGGGGGGGAGACGGTAGTATTATGAAAAAATATAACCATAATAATATACAGATCAATTACAAAAAAAAGGACTCCATTCAGAAGATATCATACCGTTGAACTCAGTGTATCTCGATAGAGGATATGGACATTTCTGAGTGATACTTGAATGCTATCAAGAATCTTGAGAAAGAGTAAGAGTGGGATTAGAAAAACAGGGAGTAAATGATTAAATAAAGCAATCAACCTCCTTCTGCATTGTTCTGTTACTAAGGGGGGAAAACAGTCTCCGTCCCAAACCTATAGTCACGCTTCCTTTGTAAATTACATAGGAAGTGTGACTATAGGTTTGAGACAGAGGAGTATCTTCTTTACAGCACAAGCACAATGACAATGTCCAACAGAACTTGGGATCAGAATGATAAAAATTTAAAAAGGTATAAGAATGGATCAGCAGATTGCATTGTTGAGACTAAATTTGGTCATATTTTGTTGACTGCGTAGAGTTTAAGAACCAGTGTTAGAATGAATAAGGCATGGGTAAATGAGAAGTGACAGTAAAATTGACACAGATATTCTAATCTAAAGAGGAAAAGTGTTAGCAGGCAATTAATATTACCTTTGCAGTGATGTATGAAATAAAAGATTTTCCAGTCTGATTGTCTGCAAAAAATAACCATATATGGTCACCAACCAAAAAGAATATGTTCCACTGAAACTAAACTATTTTATGTTCATATATGTTATGTTTTTCAGGAGTGAGCTTTTATAATCCAAATAAGAGAAAGTTGGTGATGGTGAAGGCAAGCCGTTGCAGTAATACTGATGGCTGATGATGGATAAGTATATGAGAAAATCAAAAGAGATAAGGGCAGCCCAAAGTTGCTTGTCCACAATACAACATACAATGGACAACTATGCCATTCAATAATTAAATGATAAGTCAAACCGGGAAAAATAATTTCAAAATGCTCACCACATACTCGCTTCGATAACTTTGCAAGTTCTGCTGCAGCAAGTTGGGCCTTTTTGCTAGCATATTCTCTGCTTTCAATGGCATCCATGCACCACTACATCACCACCCCAAGGGAAAAAAATAAGAACAAACAAAATAAAGCTAGAACTGAAGCTTGCCATTCATGGGGCAAAGGAAGAAAGTAAGTATAGATTTTCTGTCAAATGAAACTCAACAATGGACATAACCAGTGATGGATCTAGAAAGTTAGTTCAGGAAGACCCAACTTTACTATTAAAATTTCGTTTACTTAACAATTTTGAATCGTCAAATCTACTTCGTGAAAAATGACAAAAACTAAGCTTATTTATTTTGCAAAAAATATAAACATTCAGAATTTTATAATTTAATTACAATACATATAACAGTGCTAACTATTTTTTTCAAGAATGTCATGAAAAGTCATTAAATGAAAATGAAATTTATACTGATAAAATGTTCTTGTAATTGCTATGTTTAAAATTAATGCAAAAAAAATAAAATTATACTAATAAATTGATCGTTTTTTAACTAAATCGAAATAAATAATTGTATTGTAGTATTATTTTATTATATATATATAAGGATTGAATAAATTAATATAGGAACGGGTCAAAGAAACAATCTTAAGGGAAACAGCTAACATGTATGTAGTGATAGTAACAGAGCAGGTTTGGGATGAGTTTAATTAAACTTACGCCAATATGTGCTTCCCGACATAGGGAAATTCTCAATTACCGTCTTGTTGATTTTTTTTTAAACACAAAAACTTTCATTTAACAGCCATAAGTGCTCAGTATCAATGTGCAGAGATGAAGGAGATTTATTCTACTAAACTTCCAGATTTTCACATAATATCTCACGAATGGTATTGCCTCACCCACTTTTGTGTGAGAGGTCAAGGGGTTGACCCATGCATTTGGGAGTGTGTGAATTAACAAATGAATCTTGAGACATAATTACCTCTTTTTCATCTCGCTGAGAAACACAAATATATACATCCTCTAAAGTGATAATTACAGGATCCCATCCCAGTTTCTTCCAGGGAATTTTGATGCTTAACTTCCCAACCCGTCCTGCCAAATAAAACAAATTGTTGTGGCACAAGACAAATACAAATTTATTGGAAACAACAGCTCAAATATGAATATCGTAAAAATCAACCAAGATTGAAAAGAGCAAATGAAAGATGGAAAAAACAAAAAGGGCGACTCAAGTGTTCAACGGTCTTTAGTAAGGCTCAAATCCAATTTTATGCTCAAGTGTTCATCGGTCTTTGGGTTCCTTAAAACTTTTATTTTATGCAATGCATTGAAGCAGCGGATTTTATAGAGCAAATTAACAAACTAACATATCAAGTTTATTCAAGTTTCCTTTAACTCGGCATCATTTGGCAATATAAGAAATGATGTCAAGAAGCCAGTTTGAGAAAGCGGGGTTGCTTGAATATGACGGTTCTTATTATCCGTACTTAAACCCACTTGAAAATTTACCTTGTCGGAAACCAAATGGCAACCGGAGGTAGTCAAAAGCCTCAAGAATCAACTCCACGTTTTCCAGTAACACTTCCTCTGCAACCACAAATTTAAGAAAATAGAAAAATAAAAGAAAACATACTTTGATTCCATATTCAACTACAACAACTAATTCAAGCATTTCATAATGTTCATAGAATCTATATGGAAAAGAAGCAAAAAAAGATAAAAGTAGGAAAAAAATATTGACCATTCCAAAGAGTGATTTTGAGCTGCTCCTTTTGAATGTCTTTAATGTATCTTCCCAGATATCCCAGTATCAACTGCCTCACCAATCCTTCAAACATTTTTTGTTTGATTTAAGTTCTGTCCCATGCACTGAAAAAGGTAAGAAACCAATTATTAGATAGCACTAAAAAAACTTGTTTGTTAAAATCGTAATAAAAGGAGGGGAACCTTATGATCGCTCTGTTGTCTGCCACCGTGAACGGCCGTCGACGCCGGCGGGCAGACTGTTGTAAAAGAGAGTTGCGCACAGATGGTGGAGGAGAGAGATGCGCAAATTAGGGTGTCATCAGATTTCTGAATTTTTTATTTTATTTTATTTTATTACGAGAGTCGGCTTAATTTAAGCGTATTTATAGTTTTACCACAAAACTTTGTAATATATTTAGATTAAACCCTCAAGTTTTATTTATTCAAAGTAGTATATCCATATCTATAGTAAATTACCATATAAAACTAAAAGCAAATTTGCTCATCAACCAATTGAAATGAATTTTAATCTAAATGTATCTAAATTCATAATCACATTTAATTATGTTTAAATTAAAATTTTCAGACAATTTAAAATATTTTATTTTAAAAAATAGTTTAAATTATTTAAAAATTATTTTAAAATATTTTGAAATGCTAAAAAAATATAAAACACATCAAAATTATTTTTAAGACAATTTAAATAGTTTAAAAAAATAATTCATATCACATTTAATTATGTTTAAATTAATGTTTTAAGAAAATTTAAAATATTTTATTTTAAAACATATTTTAAATTATATAAAAATTATTTACAGATATTTTGAAAGGCTAAAAAATAAAACACTTCAAAATTATTTTTAAGAAATTTTAATTAGTTTAAAAAATAATTCATATAATTTATAGTTTACATTACAAACTTTATAATATTTAAAAAATATTTAAAATTATTTTAAGACTATATAAAATCATTAAAAAATATTTTAAGAATTTTAAAAAGTAGATTTAAAAATTTTAAAAATTATTTGAAAACAATTAAAAATGTTTAAACATTTATTACTTAAAAAAATTAATACACATTGAAATGTTTAAAATGTAGTACTAGTATTTTAAAGTACTAAAAAAATATTTAAAAATACTTTAAAATATTTTTAAGGTATATAAGTTTATTTAAGAATTATATTCATACAGTCAAAATTATTTAACAAGTATTTTTAATTAATTAAAAATTATTTTTAAAAACTTTATGATGTTTCAAATAAATTTAAAATCATTTAAAATTATCTTTAGACATTATAAACCATTTTAAATATATTTTAAGTTATTTAAAAAATACTCTAAAGGCAGTTAAAAATGTTTAAAAAATATTTTAAGTCATTTAAAAATTATTTATTACACTTTAAAATTATTTTGAATTAATTATAAATTAATTCAAAACTTTTTTAAAATATTTAAAATACATTCTAAATCAATTAAAAATTATTTACATAAACTTTAAAATGCCTAAATAATATTTTAAATAATTTACAATTATTTTTAAACAAGTTTAAAATGTTAAAAAAGTATTTTAAATCAATTAAAAATAATTTTTAAAATTCTTTTAATGTAAAAATATATTTCAAGATACTTTAAAATATTTAAAAAGCATTTCATTACAAATATAATTTATTTTAAAAATCATTCAAATATTAAAAATAAAATTAAATCATTTAAAGTTTATTTTAAGAAACTTTAAAATATATAAAAATTAGATTCAAACCAATTAAAAAATTAAACTTGCCCCTGCGTCGCCGGGAATTTCACCCACATCATCATAGGCTTTACCACTCGATTATGCCCCTTGGGACAATTGAAGGGCATTGATGTAATATGGGGTATTGATTAAGAGGTTACTATACATCAAAATGTGTATTTATAAATTTATTCCTTTTATTAAAGTACATAGATAGACTTCCACCCTCTAATCTGTGAATTTTTAAAATTTACAGACTGTAACAAACAAATACAACACTTACAAGTACAATCTGAATTAACAGACATCTATCTAGGTCATGGATGAGTCACCGGACTTCAACTCCTTCTCAAACTCATCGAGCTCGTCGAAATCCCATTCGCCGATTTCTTCAGTTGAGTAATCCTTATTTATCTTCCCAACTTCAGACTCCAGTTTTGCCAACTCTGCTTCAGTGTCCAGCATCTGAGACTCGTCGTCTTTCAAAGCATTAACTGTTCCTGCTTCTTGCGTGATGGAATTTGTAACGCTTTGGCCCGATGCCTCAATAGAATGCATATTCGTCTCTTTGGTAGGATTCTCAATTTCCAAATAAGGTCTCTGGATCGAGTCGAATTCCTCTCTTAGATTCCCGAGATTGTCAAATAACTCTTTAATCTTCAGATTCTCTTTACTGCATGTGGTATAAGATAGATTTGGTACATTCAATATGTGAATCTCAATGGAAAGCATAAAACAAGTTCGAGCAGCCAAACCTTGAGATTTTTTCTTTCTCAGCATAGAACTGTTGTCTCATGTTGTCCACTACGCTGAAAGTTGTTATTATCTACGATGACAAATAGAGAATATAAAGTTTAATAATGTCTGATTTCCCATCTTTACATGCCCATTTGGGTTTCGAAATATTAATTATAAAGACAAAATGAAATAAAGTCGAGAGAAGATTAATTTTAAGCTACAAAATCACAAAAAATAAGTAAAATGCAATTGCATTTTTCTGTGACTTACGGAGACCTCTAATACATGAGGGAACAATTCAAATTAAGTACCATCTAGAAGATTAAAACTGATGAAAAGTGTACTCATATCAGGGAGTTGCTTGTGTGTGTGTGTGTGTGTGTGTGTGTGTGTGTGTGTGTGTGTGTGTGTGTGTGTGTGTGTGTTACCTTAGCTTCAAAGTCCAGGTATTCCTCCTCAAGATTTCTCCTCGGATTCAACAACTCAGAATCACCAGTTTCTACTTTAGGAGTCTGTGTTAACCTATCAAGAATTTCAAAAATATTATGCTAGTAGCAAAATAAGCAGTGCACATAACCTTTTGAAATAAATTCAATGCAATAATACCCTTCACTTAAGCTCTTCAAGTTCTCCACAAAATTTCTGATGCGATCAATAGGGGACCTCAACTCTTTCTGCATTAGAATATATATATATGAGAGAGCAAGAGAGATTGTTCACAACTCACTTTAAGAACTGAAAAGTATATCGGCTCAAGTGTGAGAGAACTAAACCACCTCATAAGAGGAAAGAAGCTGTATAACCAAATTTGTGAAGTAACCCTCATGTTTCTCCAGTTCAGCACTTCCATATGCAAATTAATAAATCATCAAAAGTATGTTTTCAGATGATTGAATTGGTATTATTGTTTCTAAATCAAAGATATTCATGAAATATGAATCATATAATTAGGAGTAGTAGTGAAGTAAACAGGTGAAATTCATAGATATACCTGATTTCCTCTTCCTTCTTCTCCACATATGAACACCGAAGAGACCAAGTATCTTCCAGAAAATTAATCCAAGTAGTAATAACATCAACTTCTGCTCGACACGAATCAATGGATTTTGCTAGTTCATCCTCCTGCAAAGTTGTAAAGACATGTTTAGACGTGCAACCAAAAAATGGTTATGGAAGCTTACCACACCTGTAGATGAAATCAACGTAATAAATAGCACTGGGATATGTATGTATATATATATATATATATATATATATATATATATATATATATATATATATATATATATTCGTCAAGGAAAATGTAGAGTCGACCTTAGTTTTCAAATGGGCAACAATTTGATCATTAGCCTCAAAGAACTGATCCCTCTCTTCCGTTGCATTGCGAAGGCGAGCTTGAGCAGCAGACAAGGAGATATTGACCTTTTTCATCAAAATATTTTGCAGAGATTACTATTGAATAAAACCACTATAAAGGAAATCCGTCAATTTTGAATCAAACCCCAGTATTATCAAAATTATTTTCAGTTTTAATGGTACTTTTAGTAACGAATTATATTTCACCATGCTTAAATCCTAAATGTAATGTGTCTTTATTTATCTTCATTCTCTTCAATGGCACTCTAAATATTCATAACTTCTGCTACATTCAATTTATGTTCTCTCCAAGCTTTTAATTTGATATTTGTTCATTTCTTCGTCTCATGAGCAAAAGGGCTTGAGCATAACTATAAGAGAAAAGAGAAAAAAGAAAAAAAAAAGAAAAAAAAAAGGGGGGGAAAGCTTGTGTTCATCATTACGACATTTCTATGGTTCGCTAGTTAAGAGAATACACACCTTTAATAGTTGAGCCTCAAGTTCCTCTCTCTGTTTCTCAAGACCAGATATCTCAGCAGTTAGTTCCTGAAAATGAATCATTCAGCTATATTGTCTAAAGGTAATTTAGCATGCAGCATATATGAAATTAAGAATTACTACTATATGATAAAAAATTAAAGTGATTTCTTTAGGGTCTTCACTGTATACCTACAAATTTACTAGATCCACCTCAAACCCCAGAACTTGTCAAGCTACTGTGGGAAATGAAGGGAGGCTTTCAGGACTGTATTGGACATTATTATTTAGGAATTGTCATCATTTATGTATTCCTATAACAAGGTGATATTTAAGCAGAGAAATAAAGAGTGCGATTCGCCCATCTGCAAATAGGTCATGTTGGCAACAGAAAGTAGCATCTCAATCAGTCTTAACTACAAGAAAATGGCTTCACCAAGTAAAAATGCACACGTACTATTCTCTCAATGGACATTCTATTATAGGAGGATTCACTTCAAAGTTCAAACTGAATTATAACTGCACAGCTGTACTCAGGCACTTGATTATCATGGGAGATATTGGATTTGAAAGCTTCATTTCTGTTTCTGACTTAAAACCATCCAATAAGTAAAACAATAAATGCAAAGATAACCTTACTTACATTATCACCCCAAAGACAATTTTTGTTTTGTTTTGTTCAGTTGTATTTGTTACCCTAAAATTTTAATTGACAAATATACAATTCTGCTTTTGTTTTCTTTTTTTTCCCTCAATCACAGATCACAAAGACTGTAGATTTATTACCTTTTCTATTTCACTAACTTCGCTGACTTTACTCACTCGGAACTTAAATGCGTCTTCTTTATGAATTCTGCAAAAGAAAGGAAAGTGATACAATATAACTTTTAAGTAAGAACGACATAGTAAAAATGACCCCATAGAATTAGACAAGAAATTGGAGATTGCTAAAAAAAGAACGTGCAATCTTTAACATCACAGATTCTTTTCTTAATATCTTCACTTAAAGATGAAACACAAATGCAGTAAAGAACTTAATCTGATTTTACCAAATAATATATTTCAGAGAAATAGCGAAACTGACTAAAATTTAGCCTGCAAGGAGGACCTCAGATTTTTAAATGAGAAAGATAACATTGTTGATTAGAAATAACAAGAGTCTTTATAAATGATTTATATGCAAACATCTCTATAGTTCATTTTTTTCCTTTTTTTCTTTTTAACATTTGAAAGTGTCCCTTGATACTTGAATTCACAAACAAATTCTGTACACTTCATATTTAAAAACTAGAAGAATAAGTTTCTCTTGTCACTGGGCTACTAAACCAACGAATTTTCATTTGTAAAAGCATCACAGAGATCTTGATTACATATTTACTTGACCCGTCTTTTCCAATAAATAAAAAGGATCATATTAGATATTTAACAAGATTTGAAGACTTATATTGTTACTTTGGCTACTATGAGTCAATTATTTCCTCAGACAAGACACAATCTAACACAATAATAACAAGGTTATGCCTTTAAAAGTATTGCAGGCATGTCGATTATCTTCTTATGATTTTATTCATTTTTGTTTGAGAGGGGCATGTAAATAACTGAAAATAATTATAACAAGAAAATAAGCATTTTCCAATGAGCATTTTTTTATACCTGTTGTCAGAGATGCGCTTCTCAGCTTTTGAGGAGGAGACTGCCAAAGATTCCGACAAGACTTTTAACTTATCAACCTAAAATGCTTAAAACATAGGTTCAGATATCAAGATTACTAAGGAATGAGATATTTTATGCAACTTAAAAGTAAACAGCTATGAAGAATTTCTCAGATATCGAAGCAGATCCTCCACGAGTGTACACTTTCAGGAAATCAAAGATCATATAAAATCAAAAATAAAGTAAAGCAGCACATATTGAAAATTAAGTTCCCATCAGTACCACGAAGCACTAAAAGTATTACACTAAAAGTATTACACTAAAAGTCTAAAATTTAAAAGGGCACAGGGTTTTTTTTTTTAAATGAAAAAGGTTGGGGCATAAAAAAGTGTCTGTTGTTAACTCATGTATTCTAGAACTTAAGAAATACAAGGTAATTACCCTGAGAAGTGAGCACCAAAAGGTGCTCAATTCATTGATAACTTGCAATTATAAAATAAATGTTGTTATAAGAACACAATAAATTATGTGCCTTTTGGGATTTTGGGATAAATTTCTACTTTCTAAGAAGAGATTAAAAGGTGATTACAATACACAATTTACATATGTATTACCTTTTGAGCGTGAATTTCAGCTGTGTCTCCATATTTAAGATCTTTCTTTTTCAGCAGAAGCCCTTCCAGTCTGGAACAAACTCGGATATGTGCAAGAGCATCTTTAAGAGCCTGACATAGAAAAAAATAAGACAACTCATAGTGAACTTTCAGTACTCATACATTGCACATGTTCTACATACCATAGATAAATCTTCTAGAACATCTAAAATCCTGATATACATAAAATAACTGTTGCTTTAACTTTGCATGGCGCATATTTTGTACTATATATTATATAAATTACACAATCATATCATATTCCGAATTCCATGGCCCATAACTGTGCTAAAAAAAGGATTAGAGGATCACGGGTAGAGAGTATTAGAGGGTATGTTGGTCGCTGCCACCAACTTTCCCATTATGATTAAGATTAGCGGAATGCCAAGCAGAGAGGGGCTGAGAGGTATTAGGAAAGAAGACACGTTTTCCCGTTTCTCGACTTTAGAGGTCTACATTCCACTTTCCAGCCATTATCAAAGGGTTTGAGGTGAGTGGGGATAATGGGACATATGGGGGAAGTTTCTTGCAGGCGATTACATGTTCTTTGAAAAAGATGAAACCGATTTGAGTTGGTGGATTCTAGATTTCATTTTAGAGTGTTGGCATCAAGCTAGTTCTAGGATTACCACATGGATGATATGATATACAAAGTTCAATCATTTGTTCATATCCGATTTGATTAGAAACTGGAGAAGGCCGTGTAGTCTTTTGTAAAAATCCAATCCACTAAATATAAATTTTATTTTACATAAATAGGTAAGTTAAAAAACTGTACTCCTACTACACACAGCTTTAAAGAACAGATGACTACATGAACGACAAAGTTTCAAAATTTTCCGTACCAGGAACACGTGATTAACCTAAAAAACAACATAACACCACTCAACAAGACAACACAAATTTATGAAAGAAGAGATGAGTGAAGTCATGTTCACCTCTATTGTGGAAGCAGTGCTTTGTTTCATGTTTATTTGATGTCCAACATCACCATTATGATGTGAAGCTCTTGTTTCAATGTGTTTCTTCAATATGGAAACTTGAGCATCAATTCTGTTTGCAAACATAGATCATGAAAACATACAGAAAACCTCTCTGCTATGAAACCTCGCCTTATAATTATTTTAAAGGAATCGATGAGTTTGCATGGAATCAATGTATCCAAGCAAAAAAAAATGCTCAATTGGATCAAATATATAATAAGAAAATATGAAATAAAATGGTTTGAAAATTCTAAAAGTCAACCTCAAATATATACTAATCCGCTAGACAAGAAAATCTCAAGTGGTTTATAGATTTTATGGATTATAAATACTACCCTTAGGGTTCAGGCTAAATTAAAAAAAACGTGGCTAACTTTCAACATTACAAAAATAAAAATGGTACCTTCTGAGGGACAGGGAGCGGGAGTGAGGAACTGTTATACCAAACACTAACCTTAAGGAGGTCTTTAATTATTATTTTTAATTATAACTTTCTGAAGTAAATTAAACAGCAGTGGTACTTTCAGTTTTTATAATTATCCAAAGTTTATATGATTTTCTTTCTTTTGGTAGAAATCAATCTTGAAAACTAACAAAAAGTTAAGAGTACATAGAGTCGTGACACGCTTAGTTGCCCTTTCAAGACCACACGAAGAAACAGGTTTTATCACGTGTATAAGGTTTTTAGTGCTTATCACATAATAATATGCGAAAAGTGTGAAATCGGTTATATCACTTTGCATATGCAAGACACAAAAAGGAAGAGAAAAGAACAATCAACGATATATCAATTAAAGTATTTAAGTTTTAAAATGGTTTACATCAAGAAACTGCATCATGGTAACTAGCCAACATAAAATAGCTAAGAAAATGGGACCATTGTACAGATTCAAAGGGAAAATGTTCTGACAAATATGTGATACACAGTATCTATGTTAAGACATTTGAAACTATTAATTACTACAGAGGGAATAGTACAAATAGAAGACACGTAACTGCCATTCTGTATTACCTTTGAAGATCAGCATTCAATTTCAACCCAGTAATTGCTCCTTCAGCAAACTGAAGCAATTCTTCTCTCTTCACCTAACCCAGACAACATAATAACATGGAAGCAACAATAAGGTTAAAAATCATTTTTGGTTCCTGTTCTACATTTTAACACCCTAACTTGAAGCTACTCTCTTTGATCACCATTTAGAGCATACTGCATCCCAGATTCCTGAATACTAGTGTGAATTGATATATTTACTAATTTTACTTTATCCAACATGTACAGAGGGAAGTACACGTACAATATTTAAAATATTATAGAACTTGAGAATAAGTTTGATGGAAATGACTATAACATGGGTTTCAAGTTTGAACTTGTACCAATACTTCATCTTGGTAGCCGGAAAAGGCTTTTGCAAGATCCTGAATGCTGCTCACTATTGCGTAATGAACTTCTTTTCCTCCGGTGAGACAAAAACTGCAGATGTGAGAGAGATATAGTAAAAAAAAATCAAGTAAAATGATGTGTCCTTCACATGTTCCAATAGTAGATCAGGAAGATAAACTCTCTCACTCAGGAACAATTACATATTAGCAAACAGAAAAATAACGTACCCAAACAACTCAAGGAGCAAAGAAACTTCATCTTCATTTGGGGCTTCAAGAATCTAAACCAAACAAATAGAAGACCAAACCCATGATCATAATCCATACAATTCAAGTTTTTTTATAAGAACCATAAACATTTATACAAAAAAAATATGGACGGGGCATGTTGTAAACTGATTACAGAGTCGTATCACATTGAGTGGTACCAACTTACGTCGGAAATATAAATTTCTCCCTAATAATATTCTGACTAGTAGACCACAAAACAAATTCATATTTAATTCTATCCTAGATCTCATCAAGCAATTTGCATCTATCTGCAAAGAATCTACTATTCCTCCACACAATTGAAGAAAAAACTATCTTTCAGTTAGGATGATGTTAATTAGAATACAATGTTATGAACACTATCTTGCTGGCTTGTTTTGAATGAGATGTAAGTTTTGTAAACTTATTTCGGACATTTTTGGGTAGTGAAAAATAATTTTGAACGGTGTAAAACTGGAAAGAGAGCTTTGATAAAACAAAACAAGCATGACCAGCTATTTTACATCATTTAGATATTCAAGCCAGTATAACATACCATACATATGGATATTCCCTCCAAAGCCTGACTGTAGAGAAAAACATCACGAAAGGTCATTAGTTCACCTCCTGCATCTGAGTCATAGTACAATACCTGCCCAATATAAACACAAAAAAACTGATCCATGAGAAGTATAAAGGAATGAACAAGCATAGAAAAATCAAACCACCAAAATAAGCAAAGCAATCATAAATACCAACAAGATAGTTCTGACTACGAAATTAACAATTATAGAGCGATAATTATATTTTAGAAGAAGAGTCTTTTACAGGAAAGGTAGGCATATTTTTTTGTGGCAGCATATAATAGATTTCTGTATATTTTAACCAGGTATGGATATTTTCATTTTGAAAATTAAATATGCTCTATGCCATTAATACGTAAGATTTGAGAGATGTAGTTTAAAAAATTGAAAATATAGAGAAGATGATTTCTCTAACAATTCTATAAAGAATAAGGAAACACATCTTTATAACTACTAAGCCAACCATCGACTGTCTTCTAGGGCTTTCAAGAAGTTGCTGCTGCTCAGTACTCGTATCTTTGTCTAGGAACGTAGTACCAGAAGATTTCTCAATTTCTTTCAGAAAAGCTACCCATCTTCTCATCAACTCAACCCTCGCACTTCCTCTGCACAAAACTGCAGCCTCTTCCAACTTTTTTACAGACTGCTGGAAGTTTTTATAATTCCCGCTGCCCTGACAAGTCAAAATGGAAAATTGAACAAGTTCAACAAGACCCATCTAGCATTACACGTAATCATCACTTCCACCTTGCGATAAATATCGCTTTCGTATGTTGATGTAGTTCAAAAGTCTAAATCTTGTAATCATACAAAAGCAAACTCATTTTAGGCCGAGTAGTGATACGATTTTAAACTGCATACAAACCCAGTAGTGAGATCCAAACGAAACAATTAGATGAGATTTATCTCTGCAAAATATTACTCATGTCCAAAATCCTAGCAGCAGCACCAGGATTATACATTCAACATTCACTTCAACATAATTTAAATTCTCAAGACAAATATTATATCTTTCCACTTCAGTACCAGGATAAATAGATGCTCATTTTACAAATATTATATTCCATATCCCAATATTAATAAAATCCCAAAATTCAGTGGAGATATAAACGACTTACAAGGCGATCCTGGAAGAGTTTAGCGCCATCGGAAACAGCTTGACCGGCGTGATGAACGACCGAATCAGCGTAGCTCTTGACGGTTCGAGTTAGGTTGTTCTTGTTCCCGACCTCCACCGCCTTGTTCACCGCCGATCGAAGCCAAGACATTTCCAATAGCGCCCCGATTTCAAAATTCCTTATTCAGTAATGAGAGAGAGCATGCAAAAGCAGGACGCAATTGCACAGTGTGGTTTAGCTCGGCTTCAACGACGATACGGGAAATCGACTGAATTCGGTGTTATGATTTAAGACCGAGTTTGGGGAAAGGTGTGTTTGGCGAAACTGTTGACGAAATTTAACTCAAATAAATTATACTAATATTATTATTATTATTATTATTATTATTTTATTTGATAAAAAATTGTATACGTACTAAATGAATTATTACTCCATTATTTACTAAAAAAATCAGGTGCAACGAAAATTTTAATTTGTAATACAAACACATTTTCACATAGCTGTATTCATTTAGATGTATCGGGTTCTTTTTTACATTTTTTAAAACTCGTAATTTAGAAAATGTTGTAAACTTTAAACCGAGTTTGACATACTATTTGTATTGATTCATTTGAATTTTCATGGCTTAGATAATACATATTTTCATTGATTTAAATGAATTTCTATTGATTATGGTACTTGAACTATTGATATAAATGTATATGAAAATATAAAAAATGTTATCTAGTTAAAAAAAATTAATTTTAAATATATATAGTAATTTTTATGTTATATCATATGTAATACTTAAAAATACAATTTTTTATTTTATTTTAAATATGTAATTAACGGTAGTTCTAGAAATATGTCAATTAATTAATTATCAATACTGATTTTCAAAAAAAATTACAATTTTTAAAATCCATTTTTTTTATTCTTTTCTCGTCTCTTTAAAATCATATTTTTTTTGTTATTATTTTAATTTTTTTATAATTTTCTAAGTATTATTATTTTTTAATAATAATTTAGAATATTAAAATTAATATCCCGTAAAAATCTATTGTATTTATAAGAGATATTTGAGAGTTAGATACAGTATTCATGGATTTTTTTTAAGTCTTTTTAACATTTATATTAAATACTTCAAAAAATTTAATAAACTTTTATTAATTTGAATTGAATACTACCAAACTTTTAAAGTTAGAAAAAAATCAAGATTCTCAATCCAATAAAACCTACTTAAACTTCGATTATTTTACTTAATTTCAATTTAAGTTCATTTAAATTTCATTTCACTCCAGTTAATATAAATAAAAATTAAAATAAATGATTTGAAATATACTATCTATTTAATTATTAAAGATTATTCATAATTAAAAAAAAATTATTAATGTGTATAAATTATTACTTAATATTTGAAAATTTTAGTTTAGTAGGTTAAAATTTATTCAATTAAATTTTACTCGATTTTTTATTCTAAACTAAAAAAGTAAAGATATGGTAGTCTTTGTAGGATTAGGCAATTTAAGCTTCTAAATATTCTTGCATTAAATCCACATGTTTGAATTTGTCCCTATTCATTGCATCTGACTAACCGCAATTGGGTAACCAAGACGTTTTCAATAGGGAACGTAATTACTACCAAGGAGTAATAATTTAGACATTTAGTCAAAGAAGATTTAAAAATATTTTTTATAACACTCAATAAATGAATAAATCTTAATTCTCACTTTTCCATTAATTTAGATTGATTCGTATCAAAACTGGTTTAAGAAAAAATTATATAGAAATCTTACTCGTAAATCAGATAAGAAAAAGTTCTGGTACTTGGTAGTTGGTAGTAGTATTTTTATGTATGAATTATCCATTTTAATTTTAAAAGTGGATTATTTTGACTTCACATTATTATAACATTATTATATGTATATATAAATAATATAATAGTCGTAGTTAAATTATTCAAATTATTACGAAATATTTTACGAATTAAAAAATGACGTGATATTTTATTTTTTTTCAGTTCCACACACTTCCATTGTTTCCACAATACGGGCCCACCGAAACTTCTGGTTCTTTCCTTTTCGTTGCACTTTCAATTTCTCATTTTTCTCTCGCATCCCCAAAATTATTACTCCACTTTTTGCATTTTTTCGGCACTTCTCCATCTCGCCGTGTATTTATAATTATTTCTATTCGAACCTTCTGGAATTAACACACAAAACGTTCTCCTCTCTCTCTCTCATCTCTCTATCTGATTATCTCAATCAGATGAGATCTTTCAACTGAATTAAACGCAATATATTTTCAACGTTTTCTAATTTCATTCGGATTCGCATGGTTCCGCCGTCGGCGGATCGGAGTGGGGGCGGTGAATCGACGGCCGCCGGCGATGGGCCGAGGTCCCTCCCGACCCCGTTCCTGACCAAAACTTACCAGCTGGTGGATGACAACGCCATCGATGACGTCATCTCCTGGAACGAAGACGGATCTACCTTCATCGTCTGGAATCCGGCGGAGTTCTCCAGAGATTTGCTGCCCAAATATTTCAAGCACAACAATTTCTCCAGCTTCGTTCGCCAACTCAACACCTACGTACGATTCCTTCAAATTTCGATATAAATCCGTGATTGATTTTCAATTTATTTGTGAAATTTTTTTTGGGGGTGATTGTTCAGGGATTCAGGAAGATCATGCCCGATCGCTGGGAATTCTCGAACGAATGCTTTCGAAAGGGGGAGAAAAGGCGCCTCTGCGACATCCAGCGCCGGAAAATCGCGAGTTCTCCGTCTGTGCCCGCCGCGTCGCCGGCGAGGACGGTGTCTCCGTCGGACTCCAGCGAAGAGCAGGTGATCTCGTCCTCCAATTCACCCGCCGCCGCCGCCGCCAGGGAGATCAGCGGCAGCGCGGCAGAGCTGATTGGGGAGAACGAGCGCCTGAGAAAGCAGAACTCGCAGCTGAACAAAGAGCTGAGCCAGATGAAGAGCCTGTGTAAAAATATCTATGTCCTGATGTCGAATTACGGCAAGGACAGATCGGATTCGGCGGTGAAGCCGCTGGATCTGCTGCCGATGAACAGATTTTGCGAGGAGATGCAGACCGCCGTCGCGGCGGAAAAGGGCGGGGAGGAATGCAGCATCAGATCGGCCGCGGAGGAGATAAGCGCGAGATTGTTCGGCGTGCCGATTGGTGCGAAACGCAAGAGGGAAGGCGCGGTTGGATCGGCGGATTTGCAGCTGCAGACTCCGGGAGAGGATATTAAATCTGAGCCGTTGGATCAGGATAGCAGCGGCGATTCGGTGACGATCAGGAGTCGTCGTGGAACTGATGGTGGGGATTATTTCAAAAAAATATGTTTAGATTAGTATAATCGTGTGTACGTGTATGTTTGTATGGACAAGGAGCTGCACGTGGGTAGGAGGGTGTCGCCAACCTTTTGTTTCCTATTTTTTTTTTTTTTCATTAATATTACTCTGGTTTTACTATTTGATGTAATATTTAGTTGGATGTAATATTTAATTGTTATTTTTAGTGAGTTTTACAAAATACAGTAAATGTTTTATTTACAAGGAGAAGTTTAGAATGAAATATGCGCAATTTTCAATTAGATATAAATTATAATTACTATTGATTTCGTTATTATTTCAAAATTAGTTTTTGAGATTAATAAAATAAAAACCTTTTTTCAAATTTATGAATTCAATGTCCATGGTCAAAGGTATTATTAGTGTTATAATAACATCTGTATAAAATTGTAAATCTTCATATTGTAAGTTTACTTAAATAATTATTGATAAAATTGAGCTTTTGAAACAAGATCATTATCTTTAATTTTATATTCATATTGTCCAAAATAAAAGACCATGAATGCAGTGTACTGATATGTATAAAATGGTCAAAGGATGTAAATTTAAAAGAAATATTATTATATTTTTATATTATCAACAATAATTTTTACACTTTATTATGTTTTTATATTAAAACTATGAATAATATTTTATTAGTACTATAATTAAATTGTTTGCAAAATCCTTCATTTTAATTATTACGTATTATTTTTTTATTTTTATTTTTATTTTAAAATAAATTTAATCAAACTGAACTAATGAATTGAATCAAAATCAAATTAATTTCAACAAAAC
Source organism: Euphrasia confusa (assembly GCA_954870475.1). Taxonomy (NCBI): domain Eukaryota; kingdom Viridiplantae; phylum Streptophyta; class Magnoliopsida; order Lamiales; family Orobanchaceae; genus Euphrasia; species Euphrasia confusa. Next base: position 37,256,161 of record OX940960.1, read on the forward strand.
ATGACCTAGTTGTGATCTTATTTTTAATTTATATTTTTTTTTATAATAATCTATTCATATACTATAATATAATTTTTTTTCTTTTGTAACAAAAAATGTTTATTACTTGTGGACAATGTTTTAAAAAACGGTCTAGGCGTGCGCTTCGTACCGCCTCAGGGGTTTCGTATGATGAAGCGCACAAATCAAAAGGCGCACGAGTCAAAGACGTTTTAATTTTTATACGCTTTTATACGTTAGGCGTACGAGTACGAGTCGAGGCGTCTGCGACGGCCGTCTCATCAATTTTTTGTATTTTTTATATAAATGATAGAGTAATTTATTAATTTATTATTTTTTATTGTTCTTTAATCATATATTGTTTCGTACCATACAATTTTTATTGTCTTCATTCTTCTCCGTCAACTCATAAAATCATAATTTTTTACAAAATTTTCTTCATTACATATTCTTATGTTTTCTTTTCTTTTATCTTGCTTGTACACCTATTTTTATATTTTTATTTTGAAATGTTTTAAAACCCCATTTTTTAACTTAAATGCAACAAGCCAACAATTATGAAAAAAAATGCATGAAAAATGATAATATATTCTAAGGTTCATTCTTATATGTTTATGAAATTATGAAATTTGAATTTTTTTCCTCATATAATGATGCACTTTAAAACACTTATATAGAAAAATTAATTAAAATGGTGAGGGATCAACCGAGAATAGACAAATTTTAATTTTTAATGAGTTTTTGAACAAATTGATTTTATTTTTGAAGGAAATAAAATATTTTCTTGTATATAGCCCTACTTTTTAGCGAGATATTTTATTAGAGATTTCCATGAATCTCTTCCATAAGTTTAGGGATTTTGGATGTAAATCGTCTTATATATTCTGGTGTACACCATGAAAATAATCAATACAAAACCATATTTTACATGGTATCAGAGCAGGAATAAACCCTTGATCCAAAAAAAAAAAAAAAAAAAAAGGATCCAAACTCACCATATTACCTTCATGGATCCGATTACCCTCGAACGATGCACGTCAATGAAGCTTTGACTGACAGCAACTATGGAGACTGGTTGCAAGAGATGACGAATTTTCTTTTCTCAAAAAATAAGATAGGTTTCGTCAATGGAAACCTCAAAATACCGAAAGAAGGATCGGAAAAAGATCTCTGGTTGCGTTGCGATGCTATGATCAAAGGATGGCTCACAACAGCAATGGAAAAGGATATTAGGAATAGCGTGAAATACGCAAAAACATCGAAGGAAATTTGGGATGATCTTTCAGAGCGTTTTGGGAAAGAAAACGCCCCTCGTGCATATGAATTGAAGCGTGAATTAACTCTAATTCACCAAGACAAGGCTTCGATCTCGGCTTACTACACAAAACTCCGTGGACTTTGGGATGAAATACAATCTGTCTCACCAATGCCGAAATGTGAATGCGGTCTTTGCAAGTGCGATATAGAGAAGAAACTTCTAGATGCAAAAGAAAAGGATCAATTGTATGAATTTTTAATGGGTTTGGACGATGGGTTTGGAACTGTAAAGACACAAATCCTTACGACAAGACCAACTCCTACATTGGGTGCGGCATATCACATGGCGGCGGAGGACGAAAGACAAAAATTAATATCTAGCGGAAGGAGGCAGATTCCAGAAATTTCTGCTTTACAGACCCACTCAAAGTCCATCCCAGTACAAGGTGATGCTGCTGCTATGTACACTCATCAAAATAGAGGGGGTGGTAAACGAACAAGCGGTGAAGAACAAGTTGTTCAGTGCACACATTGTAAGAAACAAGGACATACTGTTGAGGGCTGCTTCAAAATAATTGGATTCCCGGAGTGGTGGTCAAATAAAAACTTGAAGCGAGAAGGAAACAAAGGAGGCGACAAATTGAACAATCCACGGGCTGCGCATGTGAACTTCGACACAAGTCCAATATCTGGTATAACGGCAGAACAATATGCTCGAGTAATCAAGCATTATGTCGAAGGTGACGGGTCTACTTCTCAATCCGCAACACCTATGATCAACATGGCGGGTAAGAACAATTTCAATATGCCCTGGATAATTGATTCTGGAGCAAGTGAACATATAACTCACGATGATAAAATTCTTTCTGATGGGAAAGAATATGTGAATGGGGCTCCAGTAACCATTCCAAATGGTGATAAGGTCCCTATTAAAGGGGTTGGGAATTCAACTTTACCGAACGGTTTGAAATTAAATAATGTCTTACACATTCCAGGTTTTAAGTGTAACCTACTGTCTGTGAGCAAGCTTACCAAGGACTATAACTGTACTTTAACCTTTTCATCGGATCTTTGCATGATACAGGACTCACACTCGAGGACTTTGATTGGCGTGGGTAGTAATCGCAATGGTCTATATTACATGGAGCCGACGATTAATAGAGGGGTGGCAATGACGGCATCAGTAGATACGGAAACTTGGCACAGAAGGTTGGGTCACGCCTCAAATAACAAGATTCGGCATCTCGATTTTTTGAGTAATTTTATTAGCAATAAAATGTTGTACATTGTGATTCATGCTTGAAGGCTAAGCAAACTCGTTTACCATTTTCTGATAGTTCTATTAAAACTACCGAATGTTTTGAATTACTACATTGTGATATTTGGGGTGGATATCGAATTCCGTCACTATGTGGTGCTAGATATTTTTTGACAATTGTTGACGATTTCAGTCGTGCCGTTTGGATTTATTTGATTAAATTTAAGTGCGATGCGAGCTCTTGTTTGAAGGCCTTTGTTAATATGGTGAACACACAGTTTGAGAAGAAAGTTAAAAGAATCCGAAGTGACAATGGTGGTGAATTCACTTCTAATATTATGCTCGATTTTTATGCCGAGAAAGGGATTCTACTAGAAACCTCATGCCCTTACACGCCACAACAAAACGGGGTGGTAGAAAGGAAACATCGACACATACTTGAAGTAGCTCGAGCACTCAGATTTCAAGCAAATTTACCCGTCGGCTTTTGGGGAGAATGCGTATTAACAGCAACTTATATTATCAACAGACTTCCTTCAAAGGTAATTAAGAACAAGACTCCATTTGAATTATTATTTGGGTGCTTGCCTTCATACGATCACATGCGCATTTTCGGTTGCTTGGTTTATATGAAGGACAACGCGAGAGGCGGGGATAAATTCGGGGAGAGGGGGAGGTCTTCTATATTTCTCGGATATCCCAATGGACAAAAAGGATATAAGGTTTATGATTTAAAGGAAAGAAAAATTTTCATCACACGTGATGTCAAATTTTTTGAAAATGAATTCCCATTTAAAAGAATGCAGATGAGTGATCTTCACAGTGAACATCAAAGTCTGAAGCATTTGGACAGTGAACTACATGAGGACTTTATGATGTTTTCTACCTCTTCTGAAACACTTGAAACAAATGAGGCAGAAACATCACTTGAGAATTTACCTAATGGTGAAAGTACATCGCAACCAGATTCTGAAAATCGTGAACATGACGAACTTCAACGAAATCGAGTAACTGACATCACCAATGCAGTGGGCCGAAAAGGTGAACGAACTCGGACAATATCAAAGAAGCTTCAAGGTTATGAAATTGATTTGCCCCCCTCTATAGACCATTCGCGGCCCACGACCAACTCCGAATCCTCGACGGTACATCCCTTATCCTTATTTGTGTCTTATGAAAATTTTTCTCCTTCCCACAAAGCGTACTTATCGGCCATTACATCACAAGATGAGCCTAAGTACTTCCTGTTGGAATAGGTGACCGGCGAGCCAACGGTTGGCCGAGCGGTTAACCGTATTCCGTTATATAACGGTTTATTTCGTTAATTAATGAAACCTATATTAATGGCATATACTATATCTGCTCCCAATGTTGAATCATAGATATAGTCATGTACAGTTACACATGTTGTATGAATTCGGTTCTGTGGAAACCGAGAGATAATTATGTTAACACAACGTAACTGGTCAAACTCAGTTCCTAGTCGATGGGTTACGCCAATAACAAGGATACCCGGCCTTTCCCCCTTGAGACTAGCACTTAGTGTATGTGGGCTAATCTCGAGCCTCGGTGTTGGGACATCGACATACTTGAGTGGGTGCTCACTGTTGATGAGTTCACTGAACCCCCTCTCCCTGGAATCTCTAAGTGGTTATCACTGATCGAGTAGAGAATTCCATAATATAGTTGTACACAATTAATCCTTAAGACCCAGACATCATCGTGACTTCATCAGAGGACTAGCTGTATCGTGACGTATCTCTGATTCCCTGGAAAGGGAGTAAGTCGAAAAAGGAGACAATGTTCGTGCAGTTCGAAATCTGATGTGAAGTCTGTGCATGGTAGTAGGGGATCTGATCGCTTGATATAGATCATGGATGTCCTGTGTGTTCTGATGGTTCGTAGTCCCGGAATCTCTGGCCAGAGTTGAATAGTGAGGTGATTAGAGAAATGTGTTTCTCTGAATCAATCACGAATGGATTTTACGAGACCTAGAACGTACGCACAGTTATCAAACTCAACAAGAGATCTCGATTAACCAATATCTCTAGTTTGATCGGGACATATGTATCGGAGGGATCGTACTGTACGCTAACTATATTACAAGGTTCTTGCAGGCACTTCATTTGTATCTAGGGAATTAGTGAAGCGTGGCTGCTAGACGCTCGTCACTGATTCGTTGGGCACCGACTTGTTCGGAGATTAAATAATATGATTATTAATCTAAAACTCTTGGGAGTAGTTGAAATAAGAACAATATGTTGTTCGAATCACAATATGTTGTGAGCCCACGGCTAGTTATACACCTGAACCATTGAGGGTCACATTCTCGTGTAAACCGATCCTTGAATACGATCATGTATTAATTAACTGTTAATTAAGTACATATAGTCGGAGGTCAATATGATTGAATCCGAGATTCATAATTGTGATTATGAGTTGGAAATAATAATGAGCTAAAGAAAACGGACACAATGGTGTACACTTTCTATTTTGGGAAATTTCCCGATTTAGCAGTACCCCTGAAATGGGCTTTCCGATTTTGTGAAATTGGAAATTTTTATTTTTGTCTCATATTGATGAGAAAATTAAAACGAGAAAGAAAATATAATCGTTATATTTTTCGGAGATGAAATTGATTGTCAATTTTGGAGAAACGTAATGACGGCTAATGTATTGGGCCGGCTAGGGTTAATGGATCCGATCCATTAGGGTTTAAGCCCAATAGGCTCCTTTCTTCACCTATAAAAGGAGCTCTATAGGCATGAGAATAAACACACCAAAGTGAAGAGCTCAAAACCCTAGCCTCACTTTCTCTCCTCTCCTTCTCCCTCTCGTCCGCCCCCCTCGGCTCCTCCCTCGGAGGACCGCCGACAACCGGAGCCGCCGCCCGCCGCCGCCTAGTGCCGCCGCCGGCAGCCGCCTCCCCTCGCCGGAATCCGATTCCGGCACCGTTTTTCCGGCCCGTTTTTCCCGTCGTATTCTCCCTTACGTGTTTCTAGTGCAATACGTAAGTTGGATTACCTATACGAGGTGAAACCTGATTAGACGAGAGACGCCGAAGGAACGCCCGAGCACAGCCCGAGTCGCGCCCGTGCGCTCCAGCCGTGACACACGAGTCCAGCCGAGAGCCCCGCCACTCGCCCGGCTCTCCTCGCACACGACCCGTGCCGTCCCCGCGTCGCATCCGCGCGACTTCCGACGAACCTCGTTTCGTCCGATGAATCCCTGAGGTACTTACGATTAAATTTAGATTTAATTGTTTGCGTTAAATATTTGCGCTATGTACTGTTAATGTTTGCGCTATGGGATTTTTAATTGATATAGAAAAATTAATTGTGATTAATTTAAATGTCAATTAAATTCAAATTGATTCAATTAAATAATATGATTATCTTAATTGTCAATTTGACGCAAACTGATTATGTGCACATGTTTACGTAATAATTAATTAATTTGATTAAATTAATTGCACAATTCAAGTTGATTAGAATTAAATAATATGATTATGTTAATTATCAATCTGATGGAAATTAATTATGTACGGATGTTTACATAAACTCAAGTTGATTAGAATTAAATAATAAGATTATGTTAATTGTCAATTTGACGCAAATTAATTATGTCTGTATGTTTACGTAATTAATTGTAATATATTAATTTGATTAATATGATTGCGCTATAAGTAATATATTAATATGATTAATATAATTGCACATAAACTCAAGTTGATTAGAATTAAATAATAAGATTATGTTAATTGTCAATTTGAAGCAAATTAATTATGTCTGTATGTTTACGTAATTAATTGTAATATATTAATATGATTAATATAATTGCGCTATAAGTAATATATTAATATGATTAATATAATTGCGCTAGAAGTAATTATTTTATATGATAATATAAGCTAGAAATAATTAATTTATATGATAAATTTAATTGCGCTAGATTTAATTTATGTAGTATGGGATGCATGAATTAAATATTTAATTATTTGATAATTAAATTAAATGGTGAATTATTTATTCTTAAGTCAATTAATGCATTTAATATTGAAAATACGATTTTCAATAAAATAAAATAAATATAATATAAAATGTTTACATTAATGAAAAACGGTTTTTCATAAAACTTTTGTTTTCCGCTGCGTATACATGCACGATCCCCAACACTTCCATCATGCAGTAAAAAATCCGAAATGGAGAGAAGCTATGCAGAAAGAGGTTGAAGCCCTTGAACACAATCAAACTTGGACGCTTGAGAATTTGCCACCGAGTAAGCGTGCTATTGATTCCAAGTGGGTGTATAAGATAAAATATAAACCCACGGGGGAGGTGGAACGTTATAAAGCACGTTTAGTGGCAAAAGGGTTCACTCAGATTGAAGGTATCGATTTTCACGAAACATTTGCACCAGTGGCAAAATTGGTCACCGTTCGCAGCATGCTCGTTGTTGCGGTCAAGAAAAATTGGACAATTCACCAATTGGATGTGAATAACGCCTTCTTGCATGGAGATTTGCACGAGGAAGTTTACATGAAACTCCCACCTGGTTTCGCAAAAGAAGATGACATAAGAGTATGTCGTCTTCGAAAATCACTATATGGGTTGCGACAAGCTTCTAGAAATTGGTACCATAAATTCACTCGAGCTCTTTTAGATATTGGCTTCCGACAGTCACGCGCTGATCATTCTCTCTTCATTTACAAAAGAGGTACATTATATATCTCAGCACTTATTTACGTAGATGATGTAATTCTTTTGGGAAATTCTGATGCCAAAATTTGTGAAGTCAAAGAACACCTTGATCAGCTTTTTAGCATAAAAGATTTAGGGCCTTTGAAATACTTCTTGGGAATAGAAGTAGCTCGAACACCAAATGGACTTGTACTTAGCCAACGTAAATATACGTTGGACATATTGGAAGAGAATGGGTTGTTGGGATGCCGGCCGAGTCCATTTCCGATGGAACAAAATATTCATTTGGATGATGCGGTTAATACTCCACTAGTAGATGCCGCACACTATAGAAGATTGATTGGAAGGTTTCTATACCTCCAAGTTACACGACCAGATATTACATTTGCCGTTAATATGCTCAGCCAATTTCTTTCCCAACCACGACAACCACATATGGAAACTGTCATGAGAATTCTGAGGTACCTAAAGTCTACTCCTGGACAAGGAATTTTTCTTCCATCATCTGGTGAGTTGAATTTGTCAGCATTTTGTGATTCCGACTGGGGGGGTTGTGCACTTACAAGGCGATCAAGAACGGGGTATTTAATTACCTTAGGAGGTGCTCCGATTTCTTGGCGAACTAAGAAACAATCGGTTGTCTCGAGGTCGTCGGCAGAAGCAGAGTATAGGGCGATGGCTGCCACTGTTAGTGAAGTATTGTGGTTACGATGGTTGCTCAAAGACCTTGAGGCTCCACAAGATGGGCCTACGAACCTTTACTGTGACAATCAAGCTGCGCGGCACATAGCAAATAATCCGGTTTTCCATGAAAGAACTAAGCATGTTGAAATGGATTGCTACTTTGTTAGAGAACGAGTCGAGTCTAAAGAAATATCTCCTTGCGTCATCACTACTCAAAACCAAGTTGCGGACATCTTTACCAAACCACTTGGGACAGAGCGTTTTCGATTTCTTTTGGGCAAGCTGGGCATTCGTGATCTTCATGCTCCACCTTGAGGGGGAGTGAAGGAAATAAAATATTTTCTTGTATATAGCCCTACTTATTAGCGAGATATTTTATTAGAGATTTCCATGAATCTCTTCCATAAGTTTAGGGATTTTGGATGTAAATCATCTTATATATTCTGGTGTACACCATGAAAATAATCAATACAAAACCATATTTTACAATTTTAATAATTATATTTGATGTATTTATAATTTATTAAAATATTATTGTTTTTTCATAAAAACAAATTAAATTGTTTGAAGCGTACGCCTCGTTTCGCCTCAAGACGTACGCCTTACGCCTCACGCTTCAAGAGAAAAACGCATCAAATACGAGTCCGTAATTTAAAACATTGCTTGTGGACCGAAAGTATAGTTTAAAAAGTATAACGACCACATATCCAACGAACCAATGTCTATAAAATGATAAATAAAAAAATACATTTTTTTGTAATTTACTTTCCATTCAAATCGTCAATGGTCAATGCTTAATCGTCAATTCGAATTACGGGTGTTTAAGTCTTTATTTCATTAACATCTCTTTCTAAGACAAATGAACTAATCATAGATAACTGTGTATTCTCCAAAATAAAAGATTACCGATGCAATGAACCATATGATATCTATAAAATGTTTAATATTGGTTGGTTCGGATTTAAAAGAAGCATTATTGTAAGAGTCCTGTGGATTTTTGGTCACATTTATAAGAATTGTGAGTTTTTTGTGCTCAATTATAAGAGCATGAGTTTTTTACACCAATTGCATTTGAAGTACCTATTATACCCTTGAAAGTAAAAGAAAAAGACAAGAAATAAAAAATTGTATCGGTCCCCACTTCACTCTTTCCTCTTCTCTCTCTCCCGTAAACGAAACCCAAATCCGAAACCCTTCACCAATTTTTTTGTTCGATTTCGAATCAACCGGAGCAATGTCATCGTCGGCGACACCATCTGATTCCGAGCATGAGGAAGAACAACAACAACAAGAACCGAGTCTTCAACCTCCGGTAATTCCCAAATCCGAAACCCTTTTTTTTCAATTTTTTTTTCCGAAAATTAGAGCAATGTGATGGATTATATTGTGCTTTAGATGCTTGGTTGAGTTCTTAGTAGTGTTATAAGTGATTTAGAACTGTAATTTTGAGTTGAATTGTCTAAAATTGCGATTTCTGAAATCTGTTCTTGGCTGCTCGATGGCAGTCGATTAGTAACATCGACTAACCCCATCGATCAACCCATCGAGCAACCTATTCGATTAACCTCATCGACTAGTCAGATAGGTTGGTCGATTTGGTTACTCGAATTGGTTGGTCGATGTGGGGTTGGTCGATGGTGTTACTCGAAAACGTTGGTCGATGGGGTTAATCGAACACGTTGGTCGATGGGGTTAATCGAACACGTTGGTCGATGGGGTTACTCGAAATAGGTTGGTCGATGGAGGCAGAAACTTTTTTTTTTGTTTGTTTTGATCCTATTAATCTGTGTTTAATCGATTCGGTTCTCCATTTGTGCAGGCTGGTTTCCGATGGAGGAGACCGGATTTCGTCGACATTTCGAGGGCGATAAATTGCGGCGATCGACGCGGCGTTCTGAAAAACGTACGAGAAGTTCTGATGGAGGTTGGTGGAGAAGAGGGCCTCGCGGAGTACGAACAGACGTATCTCTTCAGTCAGTTCCTTTCCATGCCCAGTGCAGACCGATCGAACAAACCTCTGCACAAACTGCTATCGAGAGAGATCGTTAGCAAGAGCAGAATACCAGAGTTTGAGCACTGGTTTGCTATCGGGGATCGTATTGTGAAGTTCAGAGCACAAGAATACGCCCTGATCACCGGCCTGCGCTTCGGGGATAGTAACTTCGATCCCACAGACAAAGGCCATGAAGCTCCCATTACAGGCATCCATCGGAGGTTATTCCGTTGCAGAGTGATGAAGATTGAAGCACTGCTGAGTTCGTTCAATGGTCTGCGGATGGGCCACGAGCTAGGTGATTATTTCAAGGTGGCCAACATCCTGATTCTCTACTTCGTTCTGATTGGTCGAGAGAAACTGGATGTCGAGAACTGGGTCTGGACACTGGTGGAGGATCACGATGGCTGGGAGTGGTTTCCTTGGGGTTCTTACACGTTCCAGAACTTCTCGCACTACATCAGCATTACTGGGATGGCAGCTGATCAGGCCGAGAAAGCGGCTTATCACTTTTACGGTCCAGTTTGGGCCTTCCAGTGTTGGGCCTTCGAGGCCTTTCCTGCTTTAGGGAGACAGTGCGGTACTCGGAGCCGAGAGACGCGAAGGCCCCGGTTTTTGCATTGGACGCAGAGGAAGACGAACTTCGATTTCACGGATTATTTCGAGGATGAGCAGGTAACCGTCAATCTGTTTTTGTTAATAATTTTGAATTAATAATTTTATCGATTATCTAATAAATTTTTTTTTTAATTGTTTTCTTTTAGCTTGAAGTTCACGAGACCCTCACACCGACACCGGAGGAGGAGGAGATGATGTATTACCGGAGTTTGACGGAGGCCGGTGAGCTTTATGTCGTCCCGTACCAGCCTCCCCTCCGCTTAACTCACGCAGCGGCAGCGGCGCCGGCACGAGCACCGGCACCGAAGAAGCAGATGGAGAAGAAGAAGAAGAAGAAGCTGGTGGATCGTGTGGCCGAAAGCGTGGCCAAGACATTCAAGAAGGCGGCGACAGGTATCCGCACGCGTGACGATGTCACGCCCAGCTCTTCAGCAGAGAGACTAGAGAGACGTAAATCTCGGAAAGCTCGACATGCTTCTCCGCCTCCTCGACATGCTTCTCCTACTATTCCTCCTCGAGGTTCTTCTCCTCCTGCTCGAGATGCTACTCCTCCTATTCCTCCTCGAGATGCTACTCCTCCTGAGTCTCGAGCTCCTCCTGCATCTGAGAGAGTGGTGGACGATGATCCACCTATTTATCGTCGGAGTGACCTCGAGAGGATCTTGTTCGACACGTCCGAGAAGGGATTCACGACTCACATCGTGAAGGCCGTCACGGAGAGCGTGACGAAGAGTGTCACGGAGAGCTTGCTCTCCAAAATGAAGGGCTTCTTCGGTATGAGACGACACTCGCAGCCACGGCCTTATCCCTCGAGGCCAGTGTACGAAGAGCCTTCCTCGCCACCTCAGACTTCACCTCCTCGTCATTCCTACCACGCATCGGACATTGCTGAGACTTCTTTGAGCAGAGCACCAGCTCGATTCTCGACGTCGGCGATGCCTGACCCTCGGTATTCATATGCAGACGCTGACGCATGGATGCGTTACCGCATGCAGCCCCAGCCCCAGGTGCCTCCGGCCTATCCGTTTGAGTATCCATTCGAGAGTTACCAGATGCCGGGTCCATTCGGTCCATTCCAGGGTCCAGTCTTTCCATTCCAGGGTTATCAGATGCCGCCACCGGCCTATCCATTTGAGTCCCCCAGCTACCGCACGCCTCCTTCGATTGTTCCTTTTGATCTGGAGACGTCCAGCACTCCGACACCACCTGTTGTGGTCGATGTCGAGACCCATACTGGGAGGACCTTTGATATCTTCTCACAGCCAGCTGCTGATGACGAGGAGGATGACGACGAGTATGCCGGGGACCTCGGGTGTTTCAGTGACGAGGATGACGACGACGACGAGGAGGGTGACGAGTCCGAGCAGGATGCCGGGGAGAGCAGCCTCGGACCTCGTGTTGTTCAGCCTTCCAAGTTCCTGCGTAGCCCTTTCATCCGACAGTTCACCAGGGCACGCGGTAGAAGAAGCTGGAAGCTGTACGATGTGTACAGAGCAACGGGGCTCGATTCCTGCGTTAGGGTGAGGTGCTGTGATGATTTGATCCTTGATCAGAAATTCTTCGACGATGTGGAAAATCCCTCTGTTTGGTTCAGCTCTCAGGTAATATTTTAAATTATAACCTTGTTAATTTATGTTTAAATATTAACAACGTGTCAATTTTCAGGTGCTCGACTTGTATATTGCGTTCATGAAAGTGAAAATCAGAACTAGGACAGGGGTGAAGGGTTACGTGAAGGACTTTACGCACCAGATCTTCGGTCCCGACTTATACGTAAGTGAATGTCTTTTATCTATGTTAGTTATATTTTACTTTTATCCTGTTCTTACTGACATAAAATTTAATATTTATGTCATTTTCAAAGAATGATTTCTGCATCGAATACGGAAAACTGAAGCATACAGGGACTTCGAGTGATTTCGAGAAGAGATACAAGAATTGGCAACCACCTAAGCGTATGCTAGACATTGTCGAAGCGGGTCCGGCTCGTGGTGAGCATGGTTGGTACAAATCATTGACAAAGTAAGTAGCGGCAACCTTGCTCGACACGTGACGATCGGCAGTCCGACTCAAATCATTGACACACTCGTGATTCAAGTTCAGCCTCGTAATCTTCCAGAGTGTTTCGTCATTCCCAGTAGCACACAATTTGAACGGGCACTTCTCAGAACCTTGCTTGCAGACGAACGCTACCCGTTCAGTGGTCGAGCGTTTAGTGGCACACTCCACCATATGCTCCATGTGATACATCCCCACCGCTATCTTCAGATCCGATTTCGTTCGGAATGTCGAGCCGACTGCAATGTGACCATACACCAGTTCGGGAGGCTCGACCGATCGCAATGGAACCGCGGGGTCAAACTCCGGCAGTGGAATGATCCAGTTGCGCAGTGGATTATTCTGAGCATTCTGAGCTGCTTCGGGATGCTCGCCGACTCCCACACTAGAACTCGAGGACAGATTACGGCGTGACAGAATATTTGTGATGACCCGCGGCTGTCTAATCCATTCTGTCCATTCAGTGGTCAACGACTGCAACAGATCGGTCTGACGAGCTTCTTCGTCGTCCTCGGAATTCTCAGCATGCCTCTCGCCCTCGGTCGGTACATCCGGATCCACTTCTGGAATATTCACCTCGGGGGCATTTGGTTGTGCCTCCTCTAGCATCTCGGTGACGAAAATGAAACAATCGTCCTTTTGCTCGTCTAGCATGCGGGATACATCGTCGTCGCTAAGCAAAGGACATCGCACGCTCCTAAAATCATTGCCTCGTGTTAAGATGAACAACATGTACTCGATATTCGGCGGAGGGCGCAAAACGGCACGAATCTGTCTCACAAGACCATCGAGGGTAAGTTGATCCCTCCTGAAGAAAAGGCACATATCTATCCCTTCGACGTAGACCGCTCGTTCCCAACGACCACCGTAACGTATCGTGATTCGTTGATTCGACATCTACAATTACAAAAAACATTATTGAATTAGGTTAACTAATACAACATATCCATATAAATCGACGAAACAAACCAAAAAATACGAAAAAATGCATTTTTTTGCAAAAAACAGGCCCTGTTACTCGAATGGACTGTTCCATCGAGTAACAGGATGGACAGTTCCATTCGAGTAACAGGATGGTCATTCGAGTAACCTCTATTCGAGTAACCTCATCATTTCGAGTAATCTCACATTACTCGAATCAGTGTTCCTGGAAAGAGGTTACTCGAAACATGTTACTGAAATTAGGGTTAATCGAAAACCTACTCGAAGGCATTTCGGGTAACCTCAGTTCGATTAACCTCAATTCGAGTAATGTTTCGATTCATAAATTCTTAGTTACTCGATGGGTTGCTCGATGGTACGCGCCATCGAGTAACCCATCGAGTAACAGTCGCAGAAAAAAAATTTGCGAAAAAATTGAACACGTACCTCTCATTTTGGCTCGTCAAGGCCCGCGTATATCCGACGGAGTTTTCCAGAATCTAACGGGGCAACATGTAGAGAGTGTTTGAGAGAATTTTGAGAGAATTTTTGAAATTTTTTGGTTTGGTTTTGGTAGGTTTGGGTGAAGATGAAGATATGAATGCACAATAAACCCACACCAAACCCTCAACCAAACAATAAATCTGATTTCGTGGGCCCCACATATATTTTTCTTTTTATTTTTTTGAAAAAGAAATATGTTTTTGTATTTTTTTTTTTTTTTTTTTTTTATTAATTGAAGTAGTAAGGGTATAAGAGACTTTTTATTGACAATTGGTTAAAAAACTCACACTTTTATAAGGGGGACTTTAAACTCATCCCCTTATCAAATGTGACTAAAAAGTCACATTCCCACTTATTGTAATTATACTTTTCATTCAAATTGTCAATGCTGATTATGAGTGTTAGTTTATTACTTTTTCTTTGTTCAAGTGTTATTAAATCTATGAATATTGTACATAGTTTACTTAAAAAAAAATATCTCACACACCAAAAAAATAAAAATGAACAAGAAAGTTTACATTAGTTGGATCTCAATCAAGGTTTTGCTCTTGCAATGTCTTTACATGTTGTATGCTAAACCAGATTACGATTACCTTTTATTTGTTCAACAGGTACTCAATATTTGTTTTTTTCTTTTATACCATAGCATATAATTAGTATATAATTGTTTGATTGTCAAAAAAAAACACAGTGGCCCGGAGCATCTTGTTACACGTCATTTGAAACCTCGTGTTGCGAAGCGGTCCCGTCGAATTTCAGCATCCATGGATTACGGCCCGTCTTAATAAACGGAGTTTACCCTACGTATTGCGGTCACAACAACCCTTATAACATATCCGAGGTAAAAAAGACTCATCGATACATATTATTCAACCTGAGTAATTAACGAGAGTTCATCATATTCATGTTGTGATTTTTTCAGATGTCGGATTTGGAAAGCCGACTGAAAAACGAGTGGCCATCATTTAATTGCACCGGCACTCACGACATGTTCTGGTCGAGCGAATGGGACAAGCACGGGACGTGCTCTGCATCCGTGTTGGACCAACACGCCTACTTTAGCTCGGCGTTGACTCTTAAGTCCAAAATCGACATCCTCAAAATCCTCAACAGATCGGGAATCAATCCGAACGGAGATATTTACAGCTTGAGCAGCATCGTGAGTTCGATCAGCAACGCGACTAACAACAGAATTCCGTTCGTGAAGTGCAACGAGGATATGTACGGGGAAAAACAACTGTACCAGATACATTCGTGCGTCGATGCTTATGGTCTAAATTTTATCGACTGCCCTGCAGGTTTGCCCGAGGGCGGATGCAGCGCCAATGACAGCATCTTTTTTGTACAGTTTTAGACACTTGGAAATGGATAACATAATTCCACTGTAATCTTGTATCAAAGAATTAATGTATTTTTATAAGAGTTTATTGAACTTAATTTTACTTCATTTCATTTCAATTCATTTTATATCAGCAAATTTAAGACGTAATTAGCTAATAAGATCGAATAGAGAAAAATATTGAAATATTTAATTAAATATTTTGTTATAGGGTGATTTTATTTGCACTCCAAAATTTTCCAAGTACACTCCATATTTATATTTATATTTAAATCACTAATTTAAAAGTCTAAAATATCCTTAATATTATATTTATTTATTCAATTAGTAAATTTACCCCAAATTTTTCCAAATACACCCCATATTTATATTTATATTTAAATCACTAACTTAAAAGTTTAAAATATCCTTAATATTATACTTATTTATTCAATTAGTAAATCTACCGCAAAACTAAATATAACGTATAATTAAAATATTAAATAATGTAGTTAATAAATTTCTCTTATTTTATTAATTATTTATTATTTTATGTTAATAAATAATATGAGTATCATTTTAAAATATTAATTCATATTGTATTCAATATAAATTACTGTATGTATTATTTATTTTTTATAAAACAATGTATGTTATTTATTTATATTATTATTTTAGGTTTTTTTAATTGTATTTTTTTCTTTCCGTTTTTCATTTTTTTAATCTTTATTTATTTTAAATTTTTTAACACTTTTTGTTTTTTTATTTTTCTTAATAAAATTTTGCTATATATAATATAAATTTTGTCAGATTTTTTTCATTCTTATTATTATGGTGATTTTTTTACTATTTTATTATTAATTTTATAAATAATTGTACTATTTTGAAATCATTTTTTATTTTTTTATTTTTCTTAATAAAATTCTGCTATATTTATATATATAATATAAATTTTTTCAAATTTTTTTCGTTCTTATTTTTATTTGGTGTTTGTTTTTTTTATTCTTACGATTTTATTATTAATTTAGTTATTTATTGTTTTGGAATGTGTAATTTTAGCTTTTTTTTATAATAAAAGGGTATATTTGGTAGGGTTTGTACAGTAAAAATAAAGATTCCAAATTTTAATAGCGGGGTGAATAAAGTAATGAGGTGAACTTATCAATTTTTGGGGTGCAAATAAAATCACCCTTTGTTATATTTAATTTCAGTTAACTTGATTACCCTTCAAAATAAGATTGCTTCAGTCAACTCGATTAAGTTAATATCAAAATAAATTAAAATAAAATAAAATAAAAAATAATTTCAATCTATAATTTTAAATATTTAATCTAATATTTATCATAATATTATTAATATTTTAAAAAATATATTTAAAAATTTATAAAAATTATTATTATTTTTATAAAAAAATCAATCTAATTCTTTTCAAATCGCTTAAGTTCAATTTAGTTGATTAAGTTCAGTTTAGTCGGTTTCAGACCAAAAGAACATGTAGGTGGATGAAAATGTCATGAATGTAATTTACTAGTACAATTATGTCTATTTTTGGATTAATTTTAAAAATGTGACTATCTCATATATTTATATTGGTCAATCAGATCTTTCTGAAATTAATTGGGTTAAAAATTATTCAAAAGTTTGATTTATTGTAATAAAAAAGGATCATGTATGTAATTAACAAATATCTATATATAAAATTGATATTGTAATTTACCACTACACAAAAGAGATCAGGTTAATGAAATTATCATTATTGTAATTTACCTCTTCTGAGACTGAGGTTCTTGAAATAAATTTACCACTACACAAAAGAGATCAGGTCAATTTTTTTTTAATTTGAAATAAATTTAATCGAACTAAACTAGTGAATTAAATCAAAATAAAATTAATTTCAACAAAACATGATCTAATTGTGATATTATTTTTAATTTTGTATTTTTCATAATAACATTCTCTCTATCCACATACACTGTAATATAATTTTTTTTCTTTTGTAACAAAAGAATATTTATTACTTGTGGACCGAAAGTATAATTTAAAAGTATAACGACCACATATAATATTATCAATCCAATGAACCATACGTCTATAAAATGGTCAATATAAAAAAAAAAACATTTTTTGTAATTTACTTTCCATTCAAATTGTCAATGGTCAATGCTTAACCGTCAAATCGAATTACGAGTGTTTATTTCATTAACATCTCTTTCTAAGAATAATATATTATTGAAGTTTTAATCCTGAATTTAAAAGTGATTATTATTATTATAAGGCATATGAAGTAATCATTCAAAATAAAAGATTACGGATGCAATGAACCATATCTATAAAACGTCTAATGGTCGGATTTAAAAGAAAATTATTGTAATTATACTTTTCATTCAAATTGTCAATGCTGATTATGAGTGTTATTTTAGGTTATTACTTTTTTTTTTGTTCAGGTGTTATTTAAATCTTAATATTGTACATAAATTACCTTAAAAAAAATCTCTCACACACGGACTCTTTATATGTAAGTAGGTATATCCGTATATATATATATAACTTTTTGATTGTTTAAACAAAAAAAACAGTGGCCTGGAGCATCTTGTGGCATGTCATTTCAGCATCCATGGATTACGGCCCTTGTTAAAAAACGGCACTTACATATCCAAGGTATATAAGACTCATCGATACATATTCAACCTGATCGAGTAATTAACGAGTTCATATATATATTCATGTCGCGATTTTTTCAGATGTCGGATTTGGAAATCCGACTGCATAACGAGTGGCCATCCTTTAATTGCACCGGCACTTACAACATGCTCTGGTCGGCCGATCAGAGTCCGTGTTTGACCAACACGCCTACTTCATAAGTGCAGCGCTGAGTTTGAAGTCCAAAATCGATATCCTCAGAATTCTTAACAGCTCGAGCATTAATCCGAACGGAGGGATTCTCAATCAGCAATGCGACTGATAACAGAATTCCGTTCGTGCAGTGCAATGAGGATATGTATGGGGCCAAATTAAACAACTTTACCAGGTACATTTGTGCGCAGACGCTTATGGAGATAATTATACCGACTGACCAGTTTTGCCCGGGAGCCGATGAGGTGCCAACGACAGCATGCATCTTGTTTATACAGTTTTAGACTATTGGAAACGGAAAACATAATTCCACTGTAAACTGTGTTTCGAAGAATTAATGTATTTTATGTGTAACGGAGTTCATTGTAAATTTGTAACCGAGTAATTCTTTGGTCGAACTTAAATATTTAATTAATATTTTAAAAAATTGTTATATAAAACTCAACTTCAGTTTATAGCATAATTCCACTGTAAATTGTGTGTATCAAATAATTAATGTATTTTATGTGTAACGTTTATAGCTTCCGTTCTTCTTGAGTTTAGTTTTAGTTCATTTCATTTCAATTCATTTTACATCAGCAAATTTCAGTCCTTAATTAGTTATTATAAAATTAAATTGAATAAATGAAAAATGAAAAATGAAAAAGTTTGTAAAAATATTTATAATATAAAAATATTGAAATATTTGATTAATAATTAAATATTTTGTTATAGTAAACTTAATTTCAATTCAAACGACCAGTCAACTCTTTAAAATTGATGGAAAAATTTGTGATTTACTTGCATAAGATAGAGGTGGATGAAAATGTAATGACTGTAATTTACTACAACCATATGTCTATTTTTGGATTAATTTTAAGAATGTGACGATCTCATATATTTATTGGTCAATCTTTCTGAAGTTAATTGGGTAAAAAAGATTTTAAGAAGTTAATTGGGTAAAAAAGATTTTAAGAATGTGACGATCTCATATATTTATTGGTCAATCTTTCTGAAATTAATTGGGTAAAAATGAGAATCGAATTGTTGAAAAGTTTGATTTATTATAATAAAAAAGGATCATGTGTAATTAACAAATATCTATAAAATTGATACTGTAATTTACCACTACACAAAAGAGATCAGGTTAATGAAATTACCATTATTGTAATTTACCTCTTATGAGACTGAGGTTCTTGAAATCTTCATTGACTACAACTTCACCTTATAAGAAACAAAAAACTCCATCAAACAAAACAAAAACAAAAAACATGGAGAAGAAGAAACTCTACAGTTGGATTTCAATCCAGGTTTTGCTCTTGCAATGCCTTCCCATGTTGTGTGCAGCAAAGGATTTTGATTTCTTTTATTTTGTTCAACAGGTATTTATTTTTATATATTTTTGCAGTAAATTTTACAATGAGTCTCTAAACATAACAATTTTTTTTTTAAAGTGGCCTGGATCATACTGTGACACAAAGCAAAGCTGCTGTTACCCGACTACCGGAAAGCCTCCGTCCGATTTCGGCATCCACGGCCTCTGGCCGAACTACGCAGATGGCTCTTACCCTTCCAATTGTGATCCCAGCAACACCTACGATCAATCCAAGGCAAGACGATTTTTTTCTCTGTTTCGTTTCGTGCATTTTTAGATGAATACCGTTAATTACCCCTGCTGTTATTTTTCCAGGTCTCGGATTTGATAAGCCGAATGCAGCACGACTGGGCGACTCTTTCTTGCCCCAGCAACAGCGGCCTAAATTTCTGGTCCCACGAATGGAACAAACACGGAACATGCTCCGAATCCAACTTGGACCAACACGCTTACTTCAGCGCTGCGCTGGCGCTCAAGTCGAAAATCGACCTCCTCCAAATTCTACGAAGCTCGGGCATCAATCCGGACGGTGGGTCCTACACCTTGACCAGCATCAAGAGCTCGATCAGCAGTGCGATCGGGTTTGCTCCGTATGTGCAGTGCAATGTGAATGAAGACGGCGACAGCCAGCTTTATCAGATATATATTTGCGTCGACACCTCCGGTTCTAATTTTATCGAGTGCCCTGTCTTCCCGAGAGGGAAGTGCGCCTCTAGCATCGTTTTTCCGCAGTTTTAGACACTAGAAAATTCGACTATCAATAAAGTTTTATTGAAGAATAGATAAAAATCTTCAAACAATCTTTATTCAGATCAAATTGATAACAAGATTTTCTCTTGGACTTAGGACTTGTTCTTTTGGAATTCTCGGATCGCTGCAATTTAAGAATCTAAGATTGAACATAAGCTGGATTTCAATTTCATTTCAAGAATCAGTCATTGGATCAATAATCAGTCATTGGAAAACAGCACAGCAGTACCGTAGGCAAAAAGATCTGTTCGAACTCAACGAGCTTTGTTCTTCTTCTGTTCTTGTGCCCGGAATGCTGTGCATATCTTCCTCCAGCAATGAACGACAATAGCGGTTGGGATTATAATCCACCATACATTAGCAATGACGAAATACGAGTAGTAATGGAACGAGCTCGTCGCGAAGTTGTCCCCTTCCAATACAGCCGCGACGAAGTAGACAGCTGTCCCGTAAAGCTGCCCCACAGAGATGGCTAATTGAAGCGTGTTACTATACGACTTCTTTGTAGCTATAGCATACCTGCAAAATATATAACAAATTTTACGAAAATGAAAAACAACAAAAAATACGTAGATTTGTAGTAGTTTCATACGCACGCTGCAACGAGACAAGCCGGTCCCAAGACAGCAGAAGTAATTCCTTCTAGAGCGACTACAGTAGAATCCCGGGCGACGTATCGCGAGTCACCTTTGCTGTATTCTTTCCCTGACGATTTTCATCGGTTAACAAAGTAACAAAAATTACAAATCAGGGGCGAGACGATAGAACTTACAAATTTCCGCAAGGTAATGCGGGGTCTTCTCTTGGTAAAACTCGGGAGAGAAAGCGAAGTAGCCCTCGAGGATAATGTGGGTTAGGCCGGTGAATATCCACCAGCACACGAGTATTCTATCAACTTTCGTCATCTTACGAAACCGTCCTAGCATATATAAGAATATACGTATGAAAAAAAATCGCAACAAGACTAGCAAAACAAGGGTTTACATAACAACAAAAACAGGATTACCAGATAATATCCAGGAGAAGGAGACGACGAGCAAAGAAGGGATGCCATAAAAGGAAAGAATAGTCGACTGAGAGAGGAACCCTGGCACATATCCCGGCAGTTTCAGATCTCTTGGAACATACGGGTGATCGACCTCTCCTAGTCCTGACATTGGGCCGAATTGCCTGATCTATGTACCTTAAGCAGTCACATATCATTGCTCCAATAATCGAATCGAAATAAAAACGGGTTTGGATGATACATTGAACTAGGCACTGTTGGAATATCTTAGCAAAGTTGAGGAACAATATATTTTTCTTGCAAATTTCACAATGATGGAACAATATATCTTAGCAAAGTTGGGTTCATAACATATGGAAGAAACTCAAGAGTAAAACAGTAAAAATTGAATCTTTTTTTACACCAAATACAGATTTGAGTAATTCTAATTAACAGAGCAAACCCTTGGGCGGTAATTTCATTGCAGTGAAAGAAACAATTTAGGGCCTCTTCCAGAACACACACACAAACACACAGTAAAGGGTTCAATTACAGTCATACTAAAATCTGCATCTGGGATTTGCTACTTGCTACTTGGAGTATGAAAAACCAAAAAATGTTATTGCCCAGAAAATACTTATAAATATACTCTTCTTGATGTGGAGAAGGGAAAATCTTCGGAAAACGGAGTAATATGAGTATATGTAATTAATTAAAGTTAAATTACTTACGTTCCTAAATACTAGGTCCATACGCCGCAAATCTCTAAATTATTGTTGTAAGTTCTGCATACAAAATCATATTTCGATTCGTAACGTTTTTTATTCATATGCTTCATATTTAATTAATTAATTATTCGTAAAAATATCTAATTATTAGGCAATTACATATTTGTCCCTGGGCGTTGGGACTTGGGATCAAACACAACGGTTGGTCCTTCTTTAAGGTTGTTCCGAACCTGTCCGAGGTGTCGAGCTGGGTGGGGTCCACCCCGTCCGGTAGGGCCCAGTCGAAATATATCATCAAGGAAGCAACCAACAGCTCGATACCTTTGACCGCGAGATTCCACCCGGGGCACATCCTCTGCCCCGCCCCGAACGGTACGAACTCGAAATCATGTGTTCCTTTGTAATCGAATTTTTTCAACCCCATAAAACGAGACGGGTCGAACCTCGTCGGATCCTCCCAATACTCGGAACTCGTATGGATGGCCCACGCGTTCACCGCCACTATGCTGTCT
The DNA here is from genome assembly GCA_954870475.1 of Euphrasia confusa. Lineage (NCBI taxonomy): Eukaryota > Viridiplantae > Streptophyta > Magnoliopsida > Lamiales > Orobanchaceae > Euphrasia > Euphrasia confusa. The sequence continues at coordinate 37,278,654 of OX940960.1, forward strand.
TTCGGAATCGTGAACCCGTTCGACATGCAAAATGTCTCGGTCGCGAGACGAGGCAGTAGGAACGGGCCTGTGATGTGTAGCCTCAGCGTCTCGCTTATGCAGGCCTGGAAGTATCGACACTCGGACAGAAGTGACTCGTCTAGGGTCCCGTCATCTCCGACAGCTTTACCCTCGATCTCGTCGCGAACTTTGTGCAAAATGTCTCGATTCTTGATGATCGAGCTCCGACAGCATCCACACCGCGGTTACGGTGCTTGAATCGGTTGCCGCAAGCAATTGCTCCTGTATTAAGATCGACACTGACTGCTGTTAAAAACAGTCTAAAGGCTTTTCTGACTGCCAAAAACAGTCAGTATTATAGTTGTACATAAATAGTCAGTCTGTAATACTAACTGTTTCTGCAGTCAATATTATATATAGTCGTACATAAACAGTCAATCTGTAAAATATAGTGAGACGAAAAGAGTTGTAACCGTTAACAAGAGGCCGATATGACCGTCGGAAAATCCGTGTTCGTTCAGAACGTCCAAATAATCCGATTGCACCCTTCGATCACCACGTCGTATCATCGCTCGTCTTTCCTTGATGACGTCGTTCCAAATAAGTTGCACCTCGTTATAGAACTCCACGCCCTTCCCCTTGTTCCAAAAGTCGAAACCTCTCATAGACGGAAACAGATCGACGAATCCTAAAGTACTAGTGACCTTCTCGACCACGCCTTTGAAGAATCTCCTCGCCTCCTCGTCCCTTTCGCCCTCCCCTCCGGCGTGGAAAAAGTCCTTCGACGTTAGGATGTTGGAGATGATGTTCGTGAAAGCAGCGGAGACCACGTCTTCGAGGTTCACGACTCGGCCGGTTTTGTGGGCCCGGAGGAACCCAACCATCTCCGCCGCTTTCGCCCTCCTCACGACCGAAGCCGACCGGATAGCCTTAGTCGAGTAGATGGAGTTGTGGGAGAGGCTCCGCATGAACTTCCACTTGTCGTTGCACTCGGTTGCCATCACTAGAGTAGCGTTTTTGGCCCCTGGGATTCAATCGAAGGTGGATGGAAGGAATCGGCCGGTGACGAATCGGTTGTTGGTTTTGATGATTTCATTTGCGACGGATGGAGATGAGGCGAGGATGATGAGGCGGCCGCCTAGCCGGAAAGACATGAGGGGCCCGTAGACTTTGGCTAGCTCGTCGAATGCAACGTGTGGCTTGTTCTGAAGAGAAGAGAGCTTTCGAATGAGTTGGAACGTGTTTGGGCCCGGCGGAAGTTTTCGGAAGCAGGAATATCGGCCGAGGAAGATGAAGAGGAAAAGCGGTATAAGGATTGCGAGTAGCAAAATCATCATCATGTGTATATATGTTGCCTTGTTTTTTATTTTATTTTTTTGCTTCTTTCACATATTTATGAAACAAACAAAACAAAACAAAACTCAAAGTTATTATGGGAGTTAAATTGTATTTTCAACAAACTCAAAGTGATTTGTAATACAACGCACTACGCATGATCCAGGACTGACATATATATCGTGTCGTATCAAAAAAAAATTACTAATATACAAGAAATTTATATTAATATGTTGCCGAATTTTCAATGTATCAAAAATGTTGATATAGTAATATTTTAACAACGAACTTATCGAAACGAAAGTTATCGATAAGCTATAATATCATGCTGCAATTTTTAATAAACTGAGAATTTGATTTTATGAGTTCCTTATTTTTGATATTTTTATTATCGCTTATATGATCACACAAAATAAATGAATGTTTGGTGTTATAGTAGTTTTTTTTTTTTACATGTGTGAAGGAGAACATTGTGGGTAGAATTGCTAAGCAGCGGGAAATGAAGAAAACATGAGAAAGATCAACTTATTACTCTCACACTCCATTGGATACAAGAAAGTGTATCAAAACATGAAAAAAAAAAACGCCACAATAATAATAGAGTAGATGCTTGAAATTGATTTACGGATGAGTATTTTTTTCAGACCAAATTGATAAAACTAGCAGTATTTATTAAAACAGAATAATTAGGAGAGTCTTAATAATCTTGAATCCCTTTCAAGAACTTGAGAACATACAGCATCGTAGGCCGGCTAGCTGGGTTCTCCGACAGGCAAGCCACAGCGATCTGCAGAGTCTGCAACATCGCTTGCTTCGAGTCAGCATCCAGAATCGTCGGATCAAGAACATCGGCAGCTCGCCTATTCTTCACCTTCAAAACAACCCACCCAACCAAGTTACCTCCTTCAATGTCTTTGAAGTCGGGCCCCGTCGGCTCCTTCCCAGTCAGCAGCTCGAGAAGAATCACACCGAAGCTGTACACATCCCCCCTCGTCGTCGACTTCCAGCTCTGCCCGTACTCCGGCGGAATATACCCGAAAGTTCCGGCAACATCAGTACTCACATGAGTCTCGTACGCGCTTATCAATCGAGCAAGCCCAAAATCCGCTACTTTCAGCTCAAAGTCTTGGTTCAAAAGAAAGTTACTCGCCTTGATATCTCGATGAATGATGTGAGGAATACACCCGTGATGGAGAAAAGCGAGCCCACGAGCAGCACCCAGAGCGATCTTGAATCGCTTGGTCCAATCGAGAATTTCACGAGTCCCAGTTCGGTTTCTCAGCCAATGCTCGACGCTCCCATTAGCCATGTACTCGTACACGAGCACTTTCTCCCCACCGTTTGCACAGTAGCCGAGCAAAGGGACTAGGTTTCTATGTTTGACCTTTCCGAGTGTCTCCATCTCTGCTAAGAACTCACGCTGGCCCTGAGTTTTCGCCTGGTTCAACTTCTTGACAGCGACTACTTTCCCATCGGGAAGAGTGGCTTTGTAGACTGTTCCAAAGCCGCCGTCCCCGATTATGTTAGCCTTGTTGAAGTTATTCGTTGCTTTTAGTATATCAGCAAGCGTCAATCTGAGGAGAGGCTGTTCGAACATGGCGATGTTAATGCTCAGTGGCTCCTTCGATCGGCTACTACCACTCAACAGATAGAGATTCGGGTCCGACTTGCTATCATGATCTGTGACATTCTCGGGATCGTTTCTGCTGATGTGTCTAGAAACCGAGATCCTTAGAACGATAATTATAAACATGGTTACTATACTAGTTACCACTGCAATCGATGCTAGCCCCCAAACATTCAGTAGAGGCAACGTTCGGTTCAAGCATCTTGACCCCACGATCCAACCGCACAAATCCTTGTTCCCGGCAATCGATGCTTTCGTCAGGTTCCCGCAAAACCCGTTTGTCGGAACAGGACCCTCGAGCTTGTTTTCTGCAAGATTTAAGAATAGAAGATTCGTGAGGCTACACACTTTCGCTGGAACTTCTCCGACGAGCATATTGTCTGATACATCAAGATACTCGAGCTGGGCAAGATTTCCGAGCTCGGGTGGGAATTCGCCGGAAAAATTGTTTCTATGAAGATCCAAGACAGTCAGATACGTCATGTTTCCCAATGACTCCGGCAAGCTCCCGCTAAACGAATTGCAGCTTAAATTCGCAATCTGAACTCTCCAAGAAACGGAGTTCTTGAACAGCTTGCCTAAATCCACAAGCCTATTCTGTTGAGCGTAAAAACCGACGAGATTCACCATTCCAGACAGCTCTGCCGGAAGATCCCCACTTAACATATTCAAACTCAAGTCCAAATGAGTAAGCCCATTCAAGCTGCCCAAACTAGGAGGGATCGGACCAGACAACATATTAGATGACAAGTTAAGTTTCACCAATCGATTTATCTGACCTAGAGTTTCTGGAATCGGACCCATGAGCCGGTTATCGCCAAGATACAATCCCTGCAACTTAACTGCACCGCCGATTTCACGAGGAATACTACCAGTTAAGAAGTTTCCAGTCAAATCTAAAGTAGAGAGATTTGACAGGCGAGCCAATGAACTTGGTATATCCCCAGAGAGTAAATTGTTGTTGAGTAGAAGATTCGTCACAACCACGCAATCCCCCAACTCGTCAGGAATCGAGCCACTTAATCTGTTGAACGAGAGATCGTATACTCCGAGATGCTGAAGGTAGCTAGAGTCTGGAATAACAGAAACCAGCTGAAAATACTTTGAACTTTTCGAAGGGATATTTCCAGACAGATTATTACTCGAAAGAATAAGGCATAGAAGCTGAGGCAGTCCAGCGATTTCTTCTGGAATCGAACCATTCAGCCTGTTTTTACCCAAATCTAACGTCCCAAGCAAAGTGCAATTTCCTAGCTCAGCCGGAATACTACCTTCAAGGAAATTGGAGTTCAAATTCAACATTGTGAGAGAACTTAATTTGCCAATCTCTTCGGGAATTTTACCGGTGATTTTATTATTTGAAAGGACGATGCTCTGTAAGGATGACGCAGCATTGCCAATCTCAGCCGGAAGAGAACCCTCTAACTGATTATCTGCAGCAGAGAACTCAATCAAACTCGATGAACTCCATATGCTGACGGGTACAGAACCCGTGAAGTTGTTGGAATCTAACTCAAGACTCACCAATGAGAGCTCAGATAGATAACCCGGAATCAAACCAGCGAGCTTATTATCCATCAGCACCAACTGTGTCAAATTCTTGCAGTTCTTGAAAGTTTCATCAATGTTCCCTGTGAGATAATTGTGATCAAGCTCGAGCTCCGTGAGCAAACCCGCATTACACAACTCCATAGGTATATCACCGGTCAAAGAATTACTACCCAAACTAATGTGAGTCAGCATGGAACAGTTCCCAATTTCAGGTGGGATTTTCCCTGAAAATCGATTGTTCGAAAGCAATATGGCATCAGCTTGAGTCCATTTTCCGAGCCAAGAAGGCAAGGGGCCCGATAACTGATTCATTTCGGCTGAAAATGTGGAAAGAGATAATTGAGCTAGCTCTTCCGGCAAAGCACCTGTGAGAGAATTCAACGAAAGCACCAACACTCGCAGGTTCTCGCAGCTTCCGATCTCAGGCGGTATGCTGCCATTAAGCTCGGCAGAGAGCAGGTTCAACATAGTCAAATTCTTCATCTGTCCGATAAATCTTGGTATCGAACAGCGCAAAGGGTTGTTAGAGAGGTCAAGCACCCTCAGAGATTTCAGACTTGGGAGCGTTTGCGGCAAAGGGCCATTGAACCAACAAGACGGGGCGGACAAGTGCTCCAGACGCTCCAGGTGGCCAATCTCAGGGGGAAACTCGCCGGAGAAATGGTTGTCTCCGATGAACAGCTCGGTGAGGGAAGTGAGATTCCCAATATCCGGAGGCAGCCTACCGGAAAGCGTGTTGTTTGAGACGTCAAACGAGGACAAAGACTGAAGCTTTGGAAAGAGATTCAACGGCAGAGATCCCGTCAGAAAATTACTCCCGAGGGCCAAAATACGAAGCTGAGCCAGGTTACCGAAATCGGGCGGGATGTCTCCGGTGAAGGCATTTCCGGAAATGTCAAAAGACTCGAGGTTTACCAGATTTCCAAACCCCGACGGGATTTTGCCGGTGAAGAAATTGGGGCCAAAGCTGAGAGTCTGCAGGCGCGTTAACTCACCGAGTTGGGAAGGTAACTCGCCGGAGAGGCTATTGTGGCCCAAGTTCAGGACTTTGAGCCGCCGGAGAAAAGAAATTTGGGGATAAACCCGGCCGTACAACTGATTATACGAGAGGTCGAGCACGACGAGACCGGTGAGGGAGAACAGGGAGGTGGAGAGCGGGCCGGTGAGAGTTTGGGCCGAGAGAACGAGCGACGTGACTCGGCCGTCCTCTCCGGCGCAAGAAACTCCGGTCCAGTTGCAGTGCGTGACGGAAGGATCCCACGAACCGAGCGGTTCAGGGTTTTTGAGGGAGTTCTTGAACGCCAGCAAACTATCGATATCTGGGTTTTTCGAGAGGGTGAGATGGAAGAGGAGAGAGAAGAAGAGAACGCAATGCTGCAGCAGAAACGCCATTGTTTTTTTACAGGGAAAGCAAATGAGGAGAGTAAAATTGACTGATTATTATTAAGAAAAAATGAAATCTTTTTGGTCCCAATTTGTAGAGAGAGAAAATGCGCAATGATTTCTTGAAAATGAAAGAGGTGTTGATGATGAGAGAGAGAGGGGTACGCTCTGGTACAGTTTGTTGGTAACGTGAAGAAGGGAGCAGTAGGAATTTGACATGCAATTGAGATGTGGGGGATTTGGGGGAAAGTGGAGGGTGGAACGACGTCGTTCGTAATTGTTTTTTGTGGGGTCCATTGAAAGACGGTATCATTGGTTTTGTCAGACGGTCAGACTACACAGTGTAGTCAGACTTGTATTTGAATTTTAATTTTTCAAGATATCGACTCTTTGGGATCAGAAGCATATCTTTAGTGTGCTTTGACCATATTGCCCATATGAAAAGCAATAGATCGAAGGTGAACCGAACCCGGTGCAATTTAATTACAGAACTATTTATTGTTAATTTATTTTATGATTGATTAATTAATTAACTAATTGAGTTTCATGATGGTTAGATTTTCAATTTTTTATGAAAGTATTTACCGAGAAATTAAACTAACACCAAAGTCACTTGGATCTCTCCTATGGTGTGTCTCATGACTCTTTCTTGAGGTTAATTTGGCTCTTCAAAAATATTCTTCAAGAAAGTTCACTTGCATGACAGAACATCCTTGAAGTCTCATTCCCTTTTGATTATAATGTTAATTATGATAACATAGTTTTTTTATTTTTGCTATCCAGTTTAAGGGGTGTATTCAACTGGAATTTTGATGGATTTTTTTGAAATTTTAAAAGTCCGTGGATTTTTATGGATTTTCTAAATTTACGGAGTCTACTTAGAGTTTGATTGACTTTTTTCCATTGATTTTGATGGATTTTCATAAACTTTAAATATAATTTTTTAAATTATTTTACTTGAATTTTTATAAACTTTTATATATAAAAAAATCTTAATTATTTTAAAAAATCTAAATTGTTCATAAATAAATAAATATTATTATTTATCAAAAATACATTTGTTCAAAAATAAATAAATATTATTATTTATCAAAAAATGTATTTGTTAAAAAATAAATAAATATTATTATTCATCATTATTATTTTATCTTCATTTATATTATTGTAATTCCCCACATAGTATTAGCAATACTCGATTTTCAATCTCCATAAAAATGTATTCGATTAGGATTTTATAAGATTTTTTTATTTTGAAAATTTATAGATTTTATAGAGAATTTGACCGATTTTATTATTGATTTTATATTGATTTTTATTGATTTTAAAAAATTGTAAAATATATATGATTTACGTAAACTTTCATAAATATCAACTATATCAAAATGTATATGAACATACTATTATATAAAAAAAATAAATTTTTAAAAACCAAAAAATAATTTATTATTCTAATTATTCTAATTTTTATTTTCATCACAAAATAATTTATTATTAATATTATGTATAAATATTATTTTTAACGAAAATGATAAGACCAATTTTCTCAAATAAAAATTTGAATAGAGTGATTTGTGTAACTATTGTCAAATGATTAACAATTTTTTTATTTTTATTTTTTGTATTTGAGTTTTCATGTCGTAAAGAAAATTCATCAAAATCCATAAACTTTTAAAATCCATTATAATCCATGGATTTTTGAATACCTACAGATTTTTAAAGATTTTTTAAAATTAATACCTCCGAATTTTAATAGACTTTTAAAAATCCCGATTGAATACACCTAGATTTTAAAAGTCTATTAAAATCCTATAGACTTTTAATTAAATACAAGTGTCGGAATTGTATTAAAAGTTTAATTCCCATATGCTCAAAAGGATATCTTATTAAATTACAAAATTATATGCTTAATTCTCCTAACACCCAATAAGCACCAGACACGAACTACTCCTAATTTGGAAGTCAGCCAACATCTACTGTCTTCTTTCAAATCAAACGAGTTCAAAAGTGACTGAAAACAAAATTTGCATATATTCTCTCCGTCCTAAAAAGATACATTTATAATTTTTTAATAAATTTATCTCCGTGACAAAAACAAAACACTAAATACACGAAGTTTTTCAGCAAAAGTTAAATAAACATGACCCACAAATTGATTTATCCCCCAAGCCCATGATATTAAATTGTTTTCAAGAAAATAACATAAAACGAACATATGCAACACAAATCACTTGTTTTTAATTACCAATCATTATTCAATTTATTTTTCTTGTAAGTAATACCCATCCAGAACGAGACAGCTGGCTATTTGAAAACGTGTCACTTTCAGAAGGCAGACAACTTTCTATTGCATGCTCAGATTCTCAAGAATCTTTCACAACTCTTAAACCCTCTATAAAACCCCCCACAGCTCTTCTTCATTCATACATCTCTCTCTTTTTTAAGTTCATAATCATTTTTAGTCGAATCATGTCGAGGTCACAGGAGTCGCTCGCGGTAGGCAGAGTCGTGGGGGAAGTTATCGACAGCTTCGTGCCTAGTGTCAAATTGATCGTCACGTACAATAACGACACTCGAGTTTCCAACGGGCACGAGCTGATGCCAGCTGTCATTGTGGCCAAACCACGAGTCGAGATAGGCGGAGACGACTTGAGGGCAGCTTATACTCTTGTAAGTCTATCTTTCTCACTACAGAAGAGTATTGAGTAGGTGAATCTCACATTTTTCTTCAATCTACTTTGGGGTGTTTTGAAGGTGGTAACTGATCCAGATGTTCCTGGCCCCAGTGATCCATACTTGAGGGAACATCTCCACTGGTTCGTTCGTACGTGTTTGCATCCTTAATTCATAGTAAATCTTCGCTTACTATCAATTTGTTTTTGCAGGATTGTTACAGACATTCCAGGTACGACAGATGCATCTTTCGGGCGAGAAATGGTGAGCTACGAAACTCCAAAACCGGTGATTGGGATCCATCGATACGTGTTTGTTCTGTTCAAGCAGAGAGCGAGGCGGACTGTGAGGCCGCCTGCTTCGAGGGATCATTTCAACACGAGGAGGTTTGCAGCAGACAACGACTTGGGGCTGCCTGTGGCTGCTGTTTACTTCGATGCACAAAGAGAGACTGCCTGCAGGAGAAGATGATTGAGGCTTTCGTTTTGATGCATGTAATAATATACGCTTACATAAGAATAAGATCAAACGACAAATATGACACCAACCTGTCGGTGTGTTGCTATATATATAATCAGTCGTTTTCCTGACAAACGAATACGCTTTTTTACATGCTATTACTGATACGCCGATCAATAACCTGTTAACTAGCTGCTAACATATATCGTATTATTGTCTGGAGAAAGAGAAGCCAAAGCAAGCAATTTCAATACTCACATTACACCTAAAATATTCACTAATCATGCATTAATCTCAGCATTGCACTGGTTCTCCCTGCTGCAGCTTCTTCTCCCCCAGAACATATTCGAGCACGTAGTCTTCTCCAATCTCACACCTTCGATTTTCCCCTGCTCGTTCGAGGCAGGGTAATCTTCCTGCGGGTCACTTTCTCCAGAGTCGAAATTAGGACAGCGCCCTTCGTTACACGTGCACAAAGGGATAGCCATGGAGGGGAATGGGCTACAAGTGACCGGGCAGAAAACATCCGATGAGATGGAATCCGTGCGTTTCCCTTTCCTTGAATCCGGTGAGGTAGCAGCAGTTTCGGATACATCTTGTTCTCTGGTGTGAAGAATGCAAGGTGTACATAGGCTGAGCGACAAAGGCAGTTTGATCTCCTTTGCAGAGGAGCCGGGCAACTTGTTGAAAGACAAAATGCCGTGCCTGCAAAGGGGGCAGGGAATGGAGCCAGGGGGTATCGATGATTCTGAAGGGATGTTGCTGGTCGAGCAGAGGTACAGAGCACATCTTACGCAGAGTTCGTGCGTACACCCTAAAAAATTTACACCAACATAAATTTATTGCAGAGGATAAAAAAGCTTAGTAATTTATTCCACTAGTAAGAATCATCTCGTTGAAGGGATGATCAAGAATAAATAAATCGTGCTGAAAAGAGACATGAAGCTTACCTTCAGCAGAAACACTACATGCTCTCTCCAAGCAAACAGCACAAGTATCGGCCTCATCAGACGCACTAGCTGAGAACTGCAACCCACAATCCCTGCAACAAGGCCAGAAAATTTAATGAACAATTCTCGACTGATGAGAAATAATACACTGCAGAATTGATTTAAGTAAATAGAACAACTCCACAGCCACATTGCTCATTCTTGTATTCAACACAAAAAACATTATCTTTAGCGAGATGAAATGGTATATGTTACTCCAGAAATAAGTTCCAAGTGCTACTGTAGCAAAAGACTATTGCAACTTACCTTGCTATATTTAGAATGCTCATTAGAGGCAATGATAAATAATTAGACGGTGGGAAATTTTGTGTTGGCAAATCGGAATTAGGTTGCAAAAGGGGCTCAAGCCAATGACGACCCCACATCCTTGCCACATCAAGCGGGAGCCATCTGAAACAGTATCCAGCCAATTAATAGATAAAACACACGAACACACATAATCAAGGCTTATTAGAATATGTCTAAGGAGCATTACCCATTGCAGTTTAATGATAAACGACTAGCGCCTCTAGAAAGAAGGATCTGCAAAAAAAAAAAAAATAGAAATGTGCAGTTATAAATACTAGAATAATCAAACTTAACAAGAAACCATGGTCTTAAAAGTAAACGAACATTAACTGATCACCACCTGGCAGCATTTCAAATTTCCTCCACAAGCAGCATAATGCAAAGAAGTACTTCCAGCCCCTATAATAGTAAGAGCCCCTCAAAGGCGTCAAGCAATAAACAAAAGAGATATCTATGAAGGGATATTATCCATATATTTAGAAGATAGCTTACCGATCATGTCCATTGAGGTTCCGTAATGGAATGTGACAGCTGATACGTTTGCATGAAGGTCAAGTAAAAGCTGTACACAGTCAAAGTATCCGTTTAAAGCAGCCATATGAAGGGCAGTAATACCGCCATCAGCAGCCTTGTTTACAAACTTGGAGAGCGCACTGATTCGGAAGGACAGTGCAAAATAATCATTAGTCACTTCTAGTATTTTGCAAACTATCGGGGATTAAACAACAATATTTGATTGCTAGGTTTTCGTTTTCATTATTGAGTAATATTCTCATCGCAAAGCAAAAGATCGACCCAGAGCAAATTTTTTATCAGCAAAAATTCTTAAAACTTTATCAGTTGAATCCTTTCTATTCCTGTTCAAAATTCAGATAAGCTCGCCTTTCTTGAACCAACTCTTAAATCACAACGAAGCTTGTAAACCAGCGAAATCAAACATGATATTATACAGATCTAACCGTAAATGGCAATCTACATTAAAATAGAACAAGTAGTGAGAAGGTTAAATGATATTGCAGAAACACACAAACCTCTGTTCATATTTGGTTCGAGTATTAAAACCATCGTTTCTTTCGTTTGTCGTTTGAGCTTGAAGGGATTCATACGGAGCACTAGGAACAAAATCAGCGACCACTAATCTGATACATCTCACATGTCCATTTACGGCCGCAAAATGAAGAGCAGTCCTTCCACTAAGATAATCCGCTCTGATCACCTAAACAAAAACGGAAATAAATTAATATGTAGCCATTAAATTCAATCTGAATGCGAAGATCTATAATTGAAATACGTTACAACTCTTTCTAAATCAAGACTCACATTGCATCTGAAAAGAAGGAGCGTTTGAACAACTTCCCAGTGCCCGTATCTACACGCTTGCATCAACGCCGTCTGCAGAAGCAATTACGCATTCGACATATCAAAGACTCAATTTTTTTCACAAAGATCGGCTCATGATCCGTTGTTTCACACAGAACAAACTACCAAGCATTTATTTTTCATTGCTATATTTAACTCAAAACCAAAAAAAAAAACAAAATAGGCAAATTCAGATACCTGCCCACAATAATTTCTTGAATTTACATCAGCTCCACTCTCCAGCAACAACGCTACAATCTGTAGATCACATAAAAATCATATTTTTATTTTTTTTCAAAATGAAATCTAAAGGATAAAACGATTGACCTCGTTGTGGGCTTTGGCGGCGGCGAAATGGAGAGGCGAATTCAGGCCACCAAAAGTAGAGTACTTGGCGAGGCAGGGGTTGCAATCCAACAGCATCTTCGCCTCTACGAAATCTCCATCTCTTGCGGCTGATACCAATCTCTCCCCCGACGCCGAGCACCCGAATGAGTTCCCCATTCTCTGTCTCTAAATCTTTCTCACTCTAAATCTTGCATATTTTTTTTGGATTATGTTATAGGTTTTTGGTGGATCTGCGAGAGGAAATCGGGAAAGGGGTTATAATTATTGTGTTTATCTTATTTAATTATGAGCAAAGATAATTAGGTCGCTAGTCAACTGTCGTCGTTAAACAAATGAAGTCAAAATATTGATTTTATATTTCTCAGCTCGTCTCATCCCAAATGTGATTGCATTAAAAATTTAAACTTTAATAGTAATATACTTTTCTTTGTGTCATAAATCTAAAATTGATATTCTACGAGTAATTTTTAAAAAAGAAAATAGACTTTAATAGTAATATACTTTTCTATGTCCCATAATGATTTAAAATTGATACATATAGTCAAAATATTGTTTTTATATTTCACAACTCGTCTCATGCCAAATGTCTTGCATTAAAAATTTAGATTTTAATAGTAATATACTTTTCCTTATCCCATAATTATTTAAAATTGATATTCTACGAGTAATTTTTAAAAAAGAAAATAGATTTTAATAGTAATATATTTTTCTTTGTCCCATAATTATTTAAAATTGATATTTTACGAGTAATTTTTTAAAAATAAAATAATTATTCTTAATTTTTCAGTTTAAAATATCATTTTTAATTCTACTTTTTCACAACTTAATTTACTTATAAAATACATTTTTAAAATCAAATTCTGATCTTTTTTTAATCTTATAGTGTATAGCTCGAAATAATTTATCCCACGGTCAATTAATGTAGTTTGGTGTCACATCCTAAAATTATTTAATAAATTAAGTTAGGTGTCATATTATTATTTAATATTTTATAGAATTATCATTGAACTAAAGCCAAACTATAACATTATAAAAGCAAAACAAAAAGTATACTAAAGTTTTGAGTTTTGCTTATTTCAAACTCCACAATTCTGTGTCAGTACTCAGTAACAATGAGAAACATTTTCTTGATGCCAAAAGACTCTTTTGGTGCCAAAGCTCTTCTCCACCAGTGGGTTACCAGATCATCCTTCGTCACCACAGTCATCATCCGAGTAAGCAGAATCGTCATCTGATTCATCTCCACTGATCGATTCCCGTTCACCATTCTCTCTCGTCTCCCTATAACCTCTCTCAACACTCCTCCTATCATAATCATTATCTTCGTCATCATCATCCAGCTCATCCCTTCTATAACTCGCCAACTCCGAATCCACTCTCGCTTTCCTAGGGCTCACCAGCACCAGTCCGGCCAATCTCCTCCTCGCCAAATACAACTCGTTCGGTTCCACCAATTCACCCTTCTTATACGCCTCCCTAAGAAACACAGTATGCAACTTCCCATGATTCCCCCTAGTCGAAATGTAAAAGATCCCTTGATGCTGTAATAAAAACTCCTTCAACTTCTTAGGCAAACACATCACCATCCGGAAATGGGCTATCCTTTCCAAAGTCATCTTCTTTTCGACGGTCAAATACAGCAGCTCGTGAATCATAGCCACCGCCCTTTTCTCCATCCTCCTCTGCGCCTCCAACGACCTCAAATCGTACCCGGAGATATCCTCGTAAGGCGACCAGTACGGAAGCCTCTGCCATTTCCAAACGGCGATCTTGTAATACTTCCCGATCTTAAACCCAGGTGGAAAATTCACGATAAACGAAAACCGGATATCCTCGGCGTCGCAGCCCTTCTCTCGGTATTCTCTTTCCCTCACTCTCTCAATTTCACAAACACCTAAGCTCCTATCTTTATCCACCATCTCAATGTACTTGTTCCTCGTCTCGTCAGCATCGAACAATCGAAAATGCTGCGGGTGCTTTAAAATCACCGAGTACTCGAAATCATCCGGCAGCCCGAACTCTCTCCGGGCAATGCGCACGTGCTCTAACCTGATCCGACCCGTATTCGACAGCATCAGCAGCTTTCTAATCCGTTCGACAGCTTCGGGTATTTGCCCCAACAGGGCTTCGTTTTCCTGCTCGATCTGCGAAACGGCTTTACGGGACAGCCGGCAATAGAGGATTCGCTGCACCGGGTGTTCGAAGACCTCGAAAACGTGGGGGAACTTGAGAATGAACCGGCCCGATTCGAATTGCTTGAACCCGATTCGGCGGGCGAGCGTGTCGAGGCGCGAGACGGAGAGCATGTGGCTGGGCTGCGTGAGGATGAGCTCTTGGAATTTGAGAACCTTGCGCACCTTCTTTTCGACTTCCATGTAGTCGTCGTAGCCGTGATCTCGGACTCGAATTTGTTTTTTGGGAATGGAGGTGGATTGCGACATGGACCGGGTCAGGGCAAGGGTTTGCGGGTTGATTAGCTTCGCCGCGTACCAGATAAAGGATCGCATTTTGGGGTTTAGGGTTTTTGATTTGGGGTTTGAGAGGAGGGGGTGGCTGATGAAAATTAGAAGCGAGTGGTGGTGAAAATGGAGTTTAAGAGAGTGATGTGGGTCGATATGTAATTTTCCAAAATATCAAGAAAACATAAGTAATTGAATTTACTAGTAATACCTGCCCGCGCAGATGCGCGAGATATATAAATTCTAAAAAAATATATAAAATCATTTGTATAACAATCTCAATTAATTATTTATTAAGATTTTTAGATTGAATTCAGAAATCGTGGTAAAATGGTTAAAATTATAATATAAAATTTTTTATTATTTGTGTGATCGATATATAAATTCTAAGAAAAAAAAATATAACATCATTTGTATAACAATCTTAATTAATTATTTATTAAGATTTTTTAGATTGAATTCATAAATCGTGGTTATATGGTTAAGATTATAATATAAGAATTTTTATTATTTGTGTAATTGATATATAAATTCTAAAAAAAAATATAACATCATTTGTATAACAATCTTAATTAATTATTTATTTAGATTTTTTAGATTGAATTTATAAATCGTGGTTATATGGTTAAGATTATAATATAAGAATTTTTATTATTTGTGTGATTGATATTTTGTAACATTATTATTACCACTGGATATATACTACCTTTATCCCAAAACAATGGTCACACTTCCTTCACAAATAACAAAGAAAGTATAACTATAAAAATGAGAGAGAGGTAGTAATTTTTTTATTACTTATTAAAGACTATTAAAGACATGTTTTTTAAGACTCAAAATTGACAATAAGCTGGACTTAATGCGTCTGGAATAAAGAGAATTGACTGAATTAAACTGAACTGAAATAAACTTAATAAATTTGAACTAACAAAACAGAAACTAATTTAATATAAATTATTTTTAAATATTAAAATGATAATAAGAAAAATAATAAAATAATACAAAATTAAAAATTAAACGAATAAACTGAACTTAATGGATCTGAAATAGATTAATTTAATTTATATAAACTGAACTGAACTTAATGAGTCTGAAGTAAACTGAGAATAAGTCCAAAATAATTTTACTTGAGTGCAGATCAATTAAGAACATGTAAATTGAACTGAAATAAGAATAACTCTAAAAGAACCGGGTACTAAGTTAATTTTCGTTCATCTACATTAAGTTCATTTCTATTTAATTTTGTTTTTATTTATTATTATTATTATTTAAATATTTTAAAATTAAATTAAATTAGATTGAACTTAATTTTATTTCATTTCGATTCAATTTAGTTCAGTTTGATTCAATTCAATTCAATTCAGTTCATTAAAAACCTATTAATTTCAGATCATATCCTTTCGGTTCAGACCTATGAAGTTTAGTTCACTTCAGTTGAGATCTATTAAATTCAGTTTGATTAATCTTTTGAATCATATAACCCGTTTAAATTATGAATTGTGAATAGTTGAATAGTTAATCATTCATCTTTTGAATCATATAACTTGTGTAAATTATGAATGGTGAATATAGTTGAATAGTTTAAAAAATAAATTGTTAAATAATAATTTTGTTTGTATTTTATTTAAATTCTAAATTTAGAAGTTTATTTACTATTCCAAAAAAATTGATAAATAATAAAAAAAAATTTGTGTTTGTAACTTTATTTAATTTTTAATGAAAATACGTTCTAAATATATAATTTTTTTATAATTAAAGACATGTTATTTAAGAATCAAAATGGCTGAAATAAAATAAATTGACCTTAATGTGTCTGAAATAAAACGAATTGTAAATTAGTCTAAAAGAACATGTTCTAAATCATTATCAACCTGCTTTTTTAGACTGAAATGTTCTAAATCATTATCAACCTGCTTTTTTAGACTGAAATTGGCTGAAGTGAATTAAACTAAACTGAAATGAACTTAATAAATCTGAACTAACTAAACTAAAATTAAGTTTAATATAATATAATTTTAAAATATTAAAATGATAATAAGAAAAATAATGAAATAAAAAAATCAAAAATTAAATGAATAAACTGAACTTAATGGATCATAAATCTGAACTGAAATGAATTTAATAAATCTGAACTAACTAAACTAAAATTAAGTTTAATATATAATATAATTTTAAAATATTAAAATGATAATAAGAAAAAGAATGAAATAAAATTAAACAATTTCAAACTAAAATTGAATTTGTAAAATAAAAGGCAATTAATTAGATTATAAAAAAAATAAGAATAATGCGTGCCTTGAAAAAAAAATTAAACAATTTCAAACTAAAATTGAATTTGTAAAATAAAAAGCAATTAATTAGATTATAAAAAAAGAATAAGAATAATGTATAAAAAAAATAAGTATATGAAAATAATTGTTATGGAAATAATTGGTATAAGAAAGTCCACGTAAAATTTTATGGAAATATAATTAATTAAATATTTATTTATAAAATAGATAAAATTTATATTATTATAATTTCCATAATATATATATAAATATTATAATTTAACATATTTATTATATTCATTCTCATTATTTGTATTTAATTTGAAAATTACCATAGCAATACGTATTTATTATAATCATTATCATTATTCGTATTTAATTTGATATTTACAATAATAATACGTATATAATATGAAAATAAAAATACCCATAGATAATTAAGAATCCCTAAATTATGGGGCAATATATAATTTGATTCAAAACTTAAATGTTACATTTATGGAAATATTGAGATTTGAAGGATAATTAAGGAATATAAAATTATGGAAAATCCAAATTAATTGACCATATTTTGTGTAAAAAGCTTTATACTATAATATTTGGGTTAATAAAGATATATTTGACTAAATTATAAAATTCTTACCAAATAAGATTATTACCATTTACAAAAATAAATGCTAATTAATATGTAACGAATATATATTAAGTAAAATTTGAATTTATATATTAAATAGATAAGTGAAATTTAAAACATAAATTTAGTAGCTAATTAATATGTAACGAATATATATTAAGTAAAATTTGAATTTATATATTAAATAGATAAGTGAAATTTAAAACATAAATTTATATTAAGTAAATTTTATTTTTTTATTTTAGTTTATGATGGATCTGGAGAAATTAAGTTAGTGCTAAAAAATATTGTATTTGTACTGTAAGTGAGAAAATAAATGATACTACTTTTTAACTTATTATTTATATATTATTAATTTATAATCGATTAATTAATTAAAAGTAAAAATAATTGTAATAAAATGTAATAAGTCATATTTTTTTATAATATTATTATTATTGATAATATGATTATTGATATTATTATATAAGTATGATTAGAAAAATAAATAAATAAAAGACTTATTATTAATCAAATAAGATAAATAAATTTCTATATTTTAATTTAATGTATACTTTATTTAAAAATAAAATGAACTACAAATTGAAATCATAAAGGCCTTTTGAAAAAAAAATATTAAACAATTTCAAACTTAAATTGAATTTGTAAAATAAAAAAATTAATTAGATTATAAAAAATGAATAAGAATAATAATAAAATTAAATAAGTTATAATCAGCTACAAATATTAAAATAAAAAATATAAATAAATAACTATATCATTTACCTATTAAGATAAAAATATGATATTTTTTTAAACAATGAATCTGCAAACAAATTTGTGATTTAAATTATAATAAAATGACATAATTATAATATAAAAATAAAATTAAAAATTATAATAAGAATTAGAAATTGCAAAAAAAAAATACGATACAAATTAGAAAATAAATATAAAAACAATATAAACAATATAATTACCTTTGAATCTGCAAAGAATAATAGAAATCAATAAAAAATATTAGAACAAATATATAACTTACAAAAATACAAACAATAGATGATTATTTAATAAAAGATGAAACAAAATATTTAAATACAATCAATAAATTAATGTTTACCATGTGTCCTAAAAAAAATAGCACATTAAGAATAATTATTCATTATTATAAAATAAAATTAGTAGAAAAACGCAATGAAAATACTTTACTGCAAAAAATTAAAACAATAATTATTATATAATAAAATATACAATAAAAAAAACACAATAAAAATACTTACCGTGTTGACAATTCCTACAAAAAAAAAATATATAGAATATAGTAAACATACTAAATGAAAAAAAATGCAATAAATAAAAGCAAGAAAATTACTTACATAGAGTTCCTACAAAAAAATATTGTGAGAATCATTAGTACAGTGTTAGAATCATTAGTGAATATATTAATATTTATACAATAATATGTAAAAAAAAAACTAAAATGAGAGAAATGAAAAGTGAGAGGTAAAGAATGAATGAAGAAGAAAACCAATTTATAGCATTAGATTTGAATTAGAATATATTAATTATTGTTATTATTATTTAAAAGGAAAAGAATATTTATGGAAAAAATTATAATGACAATATTAATGAAAGATTTGAATATGAGGAGAGAAGTTGTCATAATTAAGTTTTTTAAGTAGGTATAAGCATTATTTATTTATATAGTGAAACAATAAATATTGATTTATTTCCAAAAAAAGATATTTTTATTTAAAATAATAATAATATGGAATATGAATAAAAAATATGTTCTTATATAAATATTATATATGCATAAAATTGAAATAGAAATAATAAATAGTGCATAGAATATTCTATTAAGATTCTTAAAATAAATAAATTAAATTAATATTAAGAAATTACTTATTATTTTATAATATTAGTCGTAAAAAAAAATCAATTATTAATTTACCGTTATATTAATATTTGCTAATTAATTTTGTAGAAATTATAGGAATTGATTAATTTTTTTCTATATTGTTATTTTAATATATATGGTAAGAGATGTAATAGAATAGATGAATTAAGTAAGAAATCAATTAGATAAATTATTTATAGTAAATGGTCAATTAATATAATTGAGAAAATTAAGGAATTGATTAGTAAAAATAATTAAATTAATATCGATTTAAGGAATTGACGTAAATTGATTAGTATTTATGGAAATTGAAAAATATAATGAATATGAAATTATTATGTAATTAATAAATAATAAAGCCACATAAGAATTATAAAGCCACATAAGAATGTCTTGGCCAATCAAAACATTGTTTGTGCCACGTAGTGTGAACATGCTTATTTTTTGTAGTGTAATTTTTTGTGTTCACACTGGCCACGTGGGATCAGCAAAGTCTGGATTTATATATTAAATAGATATGTAAAAAAATAAAAAATAAAAATTCAAATTAATATGAATTTTTTTACATTCTTATTTTTATTATATTTAAAAAATAAATTGATATTTTTAATAATTTTTTATATATGAAATCATTTATTTTGAAATAGATTTTTGGTATGCTCCAACAAATTTACAACATATGCCAAAACATGATTTAAATGTAAGATGCACACGAACCTATTATTATTGGTTTATATTGGTTTAAGTACTAGTTTTTTATAACTTAAACTAATAAGTATTCTTTATTTATAAAAATATTCATTTTTCTTTTACAAATTAATAAAAATAATTTATATATTTTTTAATTTAATTTATTATAATAATCATATCATTAATAATTAAAATAAATTTTAATAAAAATATTTATATTAATAAAATAAAAATATAAAATTCTAATAAAAATAATTTTAATTAATATTATATTTAGTATTTTATTATATTTATTATGTATGAAATTTTAAATTTTAAATAATATTTATTATATTTTTTATAGTTAAAAATTATTAATATTTATTATTATATTAAAAATAATAATATTTATTATATTTTTTAAAATATTGATTATTAATAAAAATAATATAAAAAGTGGTGGGTAACAGAAATATTTACAGAATGTTTTTTTTAAGTTTGAGAATTGGTTTATATGAAATCAAATTATTCTAAACTTAAAAGTAAACTTATTTTTAAATGTTTTTTTTTAAGTTTGAGAATTGGTTTATTAGATGAAATCAAATTATTGTAAACTTAAAAGTAAACTTATTTTTAAATTTAAATTTTAGTATTTTTTTGTATAAGTAAACTTAAAAGTAAATTCCAATTGAAATGACTAAAATGTCCTTGTTAATCAAGTTGATCAAAATATTCTATTATACTCGTTATGTCTTATAAGAATATTCACACTTATTTTATAATTTACAAATGAAATCTTTTCATTGTTATAAAAAATATATAGTAGTAACATAAGATATTTTGTTATATGTTTCTTCATCCATGCCTAAATTAATTGTCACATTTTTTTTTTATAAATTTTCAATAAAATTTGACCATTAATTTGAGATGAAAATAAAATATTCTTATACATTTACACAATTACTCCAACATAAAGCGAAACGGCACAATAGTATAATTAAGTTGAACAAACAAACACATGAACACATGTAATGTAATGTACCCCGCGCGCGCTTCATAATTTATTTGTATAATAATGGTAACCTCCACCTGCTATAATTGACCCTCTTGACCGAAACCACGCGCCCTGCGCTCACCTCCACCGTATTCGCATGGGCCACCAAATACCCATCTCCCACGTAACCACTTTCCTTCGCCCGACCCACATTCTCACGTTACGGTCCACGTGGACCTCGCCGCAGGCGATCAAATCCAAACCCCACCTCCTCAACGCACGTCTTAATACACCCCCACGATTCCTCAATTGAAGACGACGACGAGACGCCAATAAATTCAAGAATTATCGGCTTCAGACTCCAATAGAAAATCCAGCTATGCCGACGGAAGATATCGAGAGCAGGGCGGCCGCCGCGGAGAAGAGAAACACTGTTCGCAATCGGTCCTACTCGTACGACGGCGGCACGAATTGGGTGTCGTGGCTGATTCCGTTGTTCATCGTCGCCAACGTCGTGATGTTTGTGGTGACGATGTATTTGAACAACTGTCCCAAGCACGTCGATCGGAGAAGGGGTTCCGGGGACGGCAGCAAGTGCGTTGCGAGGTTTCTAGGGCGCCTCTCCTTTCAGCCGCTCAGGGAGAATCCCCTCTTCGGCCCTTCTTCTTCCACGTGAGAATTTTGCTGTTTTATTCTTTTTTTTTTGTTGTTGTTGTATTTTATTTTTCAGCAGAATTATCGATTTGGGGTGTAAAAAAATTGTCTTTATGTGTTAATTGTGCATTTTGTTATGTGGGTTCTTGATTTTGAGTTGATTTTTATTATTCATATTGGTTAAAGGCCCTCTTCTTAATTGGGGGTGGCAATGGAAGTATGTACTGCTGTTCAGATTTTCAGCTTATTTTCCATGTGTGTTCAATCTTTGTTATTTTGTTAGCTGTGGATTGTGGGCTTGTTTGTTGGCTGTGTTGTTATTGTTGTTGTTTGGTATTGAAGTAAAGGTTCTTCATGACGTTGTTTAAAATATGTTGTGCATCTTGAGTTGAAAGAACTTAGGAATGGGCTAACTCGTTCGTTCATTGAATCCTCATTTGATAAAAATCGAAATCCCTTGGTGTAATAGCTTTTGTGGTTTAAATAATTCGTTGAATCTATATTTGGATCGACTTATCTGAAAAGATGCAGGATTAGAAATATCATAGTAGTAGTGTTCTTTTGTGTTTTCTGTCTATCTAACAAACTTTATATTTGTACTACTGAAGATTAGATAAATTGGGAGCCCTTAATTGGGATAAGGTGGTGCATCATCATCAAGGCTGGAGGCTCATATCATGCATCTGGTTACATGCCGGTGTCGTACATTTGCTTGCCAATATGCTCAGTCTCATCTTCATCGGTATTCGCCTCGAACAACATTTTGGATTTGGTAAACACCCATCTCAAGACTAGTAAATAACTTTTATTTAGAAACTGTATTTTTTACTGTTATGTTACATTCTTGGCAGTGTGGATTGGCATAATCTATCTAGTATCTGGGTTCGGCGGGAGCATACTGTCCTCCTTATTTATAAGGCACCGAATTTCAGTCGGTGCTTCTGGTGCACTCTTTGGGCTTCTGGGTGCCATGTTGTCCGAGTTGATTACTAACTGGTCTATATATACAAACAAGGTGGGCGATTTTATATTCATTTTAAAAACTCTTCGATTCTTTTCGTGAGTTAATTCGGTGGTGTGTGAGAACTTGCAGGTTGCTGCGCTATTGACACTTTTGGTAATCGTTTTAATCAACCTGGCAGTGGGGATTCTGCCTCACGTCGATAACTTTGCCCACATCGGAGGGTTTCTGACCGGATTTCTCCTGGGCTTTGTGTTGCTGCCTCGCCCTCAGTTTGGGTGGATCGAGCGCCACAATCTCCCAGCTGGTGCTCGCGCAAGGTCCAAATACAAGGCTTTCCAGTACGTGTTGGGCCTGCTGTCTCTCGTGCTACTGTTTGCCGGGTAAACTTTTAACATACTATTTTCCGAACAAGAATCATTATCATCTCATTATAACAGTCTCTCTTGCAACTTGTAACGACAGGTTTGCTGTTGGGCTGGTGATGCTCTTTCGTGGAGTGAACGGATACGAGCGATGCAGGTGGTGCAGATACGCGAGCTGTGTGCCGACTTCGATGTGGAAGTGTGAAGAGAATTAAACATGGACATATTAGAGTTAGGTGCCATTTTATTGTTTTCTGAGTTTTACAGTGTAAATGGAAGTTTGTTTGAGTTTGATTTGTTATATAGTTTTACATTATTTTGTCACAACACGATCTGATGAATAAATCAATCAAACCTCAAAATAATCAAATTTCTAAAATCATTGAAACTACATAAGTATATGATATTGTAATATAAAAAAATATTGTTCTGCAAAATCAAAAACAGTAAAGATATCTAATTGAGTTTGCCTTAGGCTTGTTTGGCTGCTGGAGCTGTCCAGTACAGCTTCACTCCAAAAAGAAGCTTTTCCCTCTCCAACGGTCCGTCCTCATGATCCACAATCCGGCTGTCCCAATTCAATGCATCTGCGATTTTCTTCACCTTCAACAATACATCGACGTCGTCCCGGATAATCAAACCTCCTTCTGGTCTCAAAACCCGATCCATTTCCAACAAAATATCTTCCATCTCACACCGGTCCTTGTAGAGTGTGAAAACCGAATCGGCATGTATGAGATCGTACGTTCTAGGGTAGGTCGACATCGCTTCACACCTGAAAACAAAAGTGATCATCGACTAAACGAAGAAAAAAAATCGAACTTTGGATGAAAGGGACTGATTAAATTTTATACCAGCTCTGATAAGTCCCAATCAACCCTCGTTCGTAGATAGCGCCTAGTGTGTTAACCTTGGCCTCGACTGGGACCACGTTCATCACCCAAAGCGGATCTTGGACCAGATTCGCAGCGAATCCACCCAAGAACGCGTTCATGTCGAGTATGTTCCGGTACCTTCCGGCTTGGCCGAGTTGGTTATTGACGGTCTTATAATACGAGACTCTCTTCTTCCATAGTTTCGTGTCGGTCTGAAAAGTTTCCGAGGTAACTCCGGTTATCGTCCCTCTGCTGATCCTAGGAGGTACGGCGTTCAGTCTCTGAGGCCATTTTTCGAGTTTCCCTCCTGAGATCTCTTCGTTGGTCGAAACTTCAGGTAAAGGAGTCAAGCAGGTTTCCAAGTCTGTGTACCAGGCTTTATCGGGATCCGTGGCTGGACAGAATCGAGGTTTCTTGACGACGTGCTTGAACTTCTTGCATTTCAAGTGGTTGAGCGGCTTTTGCCATATAGAGATATCGTTCTTCTCGATCAGCTTTTTCCAGCACAAGCTATTCGTCACGTTCTGGATTTGCGTTTGCTCTGCATTCAAATCCTCTTTCGTTCTCTGCCAGCCTTTCGCGTGCGTCTTCCAGTTGATCGGAGGGCCGGAAAGAATCCAGTATCCACCTGGCCTCAGAACCCTATCGACTTCAAGCAAGTAGGCTCCATCTGTACAGTATATTCACATTCCCAGAAAACCGGATGATTATGATTCGAGTTGTAAACAAAAACAAGATCAGCGAGTTAACGAGATTATTACCGTATTGACCCCAAGGGATTAGGCATCGCGAACAATGCGCCATGTCGAAAGCCCTGGAGGGGTAAGGGAGTCTTTTCGATGCGATCACACCGATCAGAGCCGGGACCCCTCGTTCCAACGCAAACTGAACTTGCGCTTCGTGCGTGTCTCTTGGCGCGAACGACATTGTGAGGATGTTCCTCGACATGAGATAAGCTCCCCAGCTGGCTACCTGAACACAGATGAGTGAAACCAATTTTTTTAAAATGTTAATAAAAAAAAAATTAATTAATTAATTGTTTTTTTAAGTAATTTTGTGCATTTAATTACATTAACCCAAATTGAGTCTGCAAATCACCAAACCTCATCCGTAAGGATCCCAAATAATTTAAGAATAAATCCCCAAACCGGTTCGGCCCGGCCCGAATAAATAAAATTACTATAAGAAGCATAATTATAAAATAGGGCAACGTACCCCGCAGCCGGTGTCGATGGCGGTTCTGATGGAGCCGTCTCTCAGATTGATTAGCTTCCCGATGTCGTCGATGTAGGCGTCGGCGCCGTTGGGGAACATGGTCCCGCCGCCGGGGAACCGGAACCGGTCGCCCTCGAACCGGATCCAATTCTGGACCGCCTTCTCGACCGTCAGCTCCTTGTGGGGCACGTTGGCGTACCAGGCGAGATCCCGGCTCGCCGGCCAGGGGAACGGGGTCTTGTAGCCGTGCGGCGCCGGAACCCGGCACTTCAGGACCTCGCCGCTCTCCGGGCAGTGCCTCTCCCTGTATATCAGCCGGTCCCTGTCGAATCGGAGCGACCGCTTCTGGTCCTCGCACGGGGTGTACTCGCTGTACCGCGCGCCGCACGCCGGGTACGATTTCGCGGCGGCGGCGACGGCGGCGGTGGAGACCTCGGCGGAGGCGGAGTGGTGGCTGGAGAAATCCAATTTCGAGGTCGGCGGGGCGGCGGTGGCGTTGCGGACGGCGGCGGAGAAGCAATTGGAGGCGGCGGAGGGGGCGGCGGCGCCGCCGCCGTGGTTCCAGGCGCCGAAGAGGTAGGAGAGGGAACAGAGGACGGTGACGACGGCGATGGTGTAGAGCCTGGGGGCTCTTTTGAAGGCGGAGGCGGGCTTTGCGTGGGGAGCGTAGTGCGGTGGGCTTTGGCCCCCCATTGATGTGTAGAGATATAGATACAGAAAAATATGTATCTCTTTCTCTCTGTTTCTGTGTTATGTTATGTAAGTGAGAAAATGACAGAAAATATGTGTGAGTTTATAAAGGTGGAGTTAAGAATAAAGTTGGAGATGAGGAGGTGAGTTTCAGCTTTTTTATTTTTTTTCTAATATTTGAAAATAATTTTGTGGGACAAAAATGGTTATTTTTTAAACGCGTGTTATTAATTTTTAATTTTGATTTTCGATTTTCTATTGAATTGGGTTCCGAAATAGCAAGTGTACTGTGTAAATGAAGGAAATTTATTAAAGTGTATTGAATGAATTTTATTTAATTTTTCCTATTTGGGAGAATTTAAATGAATTATTGGTAGGCCTGAAAAGATACAAAATGAATGTGTTTAATATAATTAAATTGGATATATATTAATTATTTGAATTTGACTTGTGGAAATTACTCTATAATTAACTCATTGTGTTTTTTTAGTATATAAATATAACGATTTACAAAACTCTAATATATTTGTATATTCGGTTCGTGTGATCCAAAGTTTCCTTAATGATAAAACGTTAGCGTAACGAAGTTACCAAAGTATAGTAAATATTCTCTACTATTTGTAATTAAGAAAAATATTAAATTCGTTTTTGTTTCTTTTTCGATGTAAATATTATTGATATTTTAATATTTTTTTAATTATGATAATTTTTTATTTAGCATAATACGTTTCGCAAAAAATCAATTAGATAACAAATTAATTAGTTGTGTCACTGTCACGTAACAAATAAAATGAAAAATAACTTTCTTCTATCCAACAAATTCATGTGTTCAATTCCACCTTCTTATTTTCAATGGAATGAGATAATCTACGTTTTCAACTTAATTTCTACTTACTTATATTCCGTTGCCTATTCACACAAAATTCTTTACTTTTTTAACAAGTATAGTTAATGTTGTTAATTATTTTTTCAATTTTACTTTATTTAATTTTTTATTAGAAACCCAAAATTAATTTAATGTTTTAATCAACAATTATAAATAAAACTCATAATTTTACGAGGTCCATCTAAGGAAAAAAAAATACTCTGTAATTCAATTTCAAGCAACTACTCTTTTATTATTGTGGCCTTTTTAATTTCATGTTTTGATACACTTTCTTGTATCCAACTACTTCATTAACATACTTTCATAGTTTCATGTGTTCAAATAGATCTTCATTTGTCTATTTTCTATTTTCTTCTTTTAATTACATGGAGTGTGATAGCAATAAGTTGCTATTTCTCATGTTTTCTTCATTTCCTTCGCAATTCTATAGACAATGTTCTCCTTCACGATTTAATCATACTGTATTTATAAAAAATCAACAACATACAGTATAACACGAAACATTCATTTATTTTGTGGGATCATATAAGCTACGATAAAAATATCAAAAATGAAATAAGGAACTTATCGACCATCATAAAGAAAAATATCAAAATCTCAATTTATTAAAAATTGCAACATGATATTATAGCATATCGATAATTTTCTTTTGGATAAGTTCTTTGTTAAAATTATAGTACTAGTTTTAAGTGTATCATACAGTAAATAACCAGTATAACATGTAATTTCGGTATAATATTCATTTTTTAGTATATGTAGATTTTTGATATATTGAAATTTCAGTACGATATTATTATAAATTTCTTATATATTAATTTTTTTGATAGGACACGATATGTGGATCATACGTAGTGCATTGAATTGCAAATGAGTTTGAGTTTGTTAAAAATACAATTAACTCGCATAATTAAAAAACTGTGCAGTCTATAAAATCTAAAATGGGGGTTTCATCATATCTTTATTTTTTTGTTTCAGAATAAAAAAAATAAAATAAAAATCAAGGCAATATATACCTATGATGATGATTTTGCTACTCGTAATCCTTATACCGCTTTTCCTCTTCATCTTCCTCGGCCGATATTCCTGCTTCCGAAAACTTCCGCCGGGCCCGAATACTTCCCAACTCATTCGAAAGCTCTCGTCTCTTCCGAACAAGCCACACGTCGCATTCGACGACCTAGCCAAAATCTACGGGCCCCTCATGTCCTTCCGGCTAGGCGGTCGCCTCGTCTCCATCCGTCACGAATGAAATCATCAAAACCAACAACCGATTCGTCACCGGCCGATTCCTTCCATCCACCTTCGATCGAATCCCCGGGGCCAAAAACGCTACTCTAGTGATGGCAACCGAGTGCAACGACAAGTGGAAGTTCATGCGAAGCCTCGGCCACAACTCCATCTACTCGACTAGGGCCGTCCGGTCGGCCTCAGGCGTGCGGAGGGCGAAAGCGGCGGAGATGGTTGGGTTCCTCCGGGCCCACAAAGCCGGCCGAGTCGTGAACCTAGAAGACGTACGAACATCATCTCCAACATCCTAACGTCGAAAAACTTGTTCCACTTACGCCGGAGGGGAGGGCGAAAGGGACGAGGAGGTGAGGAGGTTCTTCCAAGGCGTGGTCGAGAAGGTCACTAGTAATTTCGGATTCGTCGATCTGTTTCCGGCCACGAGAGGTTTCGACTTTTGGAATGCGTGGAGTTTTATAACGAGGTGCAACTTATTTGGAACGACATCATCAAGGAAAGGCGAGCGATGATGGGACGTGATCACGGGGTGGAATCGGATTATTTCGACGTTCACGGATTTTCCGATGGTCATATCGGTCTTTTGTTCACGGTCCAAACTCTTTTCAGTCTCTCTATTTTATACTCTATATGTTCCACGACAGTTTTTTCAGTTTATTTACAAGTAATCTAAATAAACTGAAAAACAGTTATGGGACATAAAAAATTTAAAAATTGGATTACAAAGGGACACATTTCGAGTTCGTACCCTTCGGGTCGGGGCAGAGGATGTGCCCCGGGCGGTCAAAGGTATCCAGCTGTTGGTTGCTTCCTTGATCATCTACTTCGACTGGGCCCTACCGGATGGGGTGGATCCCACTCAGCTCGACATCGCGGACAGGTTCGGAACAACCGTTGCGTCTGATCCCAATGCCCAGGGGCAAATATGTAATTGACTAATTAGATAATTTTACAATTAATTAATTAAATATGAAGCATATGTATAAAAATCGAAATGTGATTTTTCATACTAGAAACAATAATTTAGTAAGATTTGGAGGAAGTCTACTTAGACGCAAGGTTCAAACACGGATATCCAATCAGTTCGCGCCACGTAGGCCGTCAACACAACGACTTCGCGTTCCCGCCGTCGATCTCACACCGACTTTACACACCAAACAATCGGTTGACACGTGTCTGCACACGCACCGCCTGTGTCCGGTTGCTTGCGAGCGTCACCGGCTGTAGCCAGTCGCGTCCCCTAATTCTACTCCCGCTAGGTATATAATGACCGACCAGGTTCAGAGAATCTCTCCCTTCGCTTCAGCAAATTTAGCGGTCAAATTTCTCTATTTCCAGGTTAGCATGATCCATATGTTCTACTGTACTACTCTCTCTCTGTTTTTTTACTTCAAATTTTAATTTTTCTTGAAGTACAAAGATATTCTTTTTTTACCTGCAACAGTAACTTTTTTTTTTTGGTCTTTGATTGTTATTAACGGGGGCTTTAAGATTATGTCGAGATTTGAAATCTAATCCGATGATGTTTTGACTGCAATTTACTTTTTCGTGGGAGAGTGTTTAGGTTGATTGAAGTGTTTTTCAGTCTGATCGCTGCAAATGAATTGTGGTCTTCGTTTTGACTAATTGAACTTGTTATGTCTTACGAGATCTTCTATTTGTTGGATGCCGCCTTTGACTTTCAGCTCATTGTTGCTAAAGATTTGTGCTTTATCGATTTCGTGTGAATTTTGGTCGTCAATAATTAGGGTTTTGTAGATGTGGGGAGGTTGATCACGGGGTCAGTGTCGTAATTATATTTTCTTTTTTATCCTTATTGCTTTGCTTGTAAATGTTTTCACTGGCTGTGTGAGTTTTTTTGTCACTTGTTAGTTTAATCCTCTATTTTTTAAATCTATTTTTGCTTGTATTAGTCTTGACAGATTCCAAACATTATGTTGCTGCCTCGCTGCGAAAATTGGTGAAAAGGCTGTTGTATCTGCGTGTTGATTGTAACTTGGGAGATTAAGTTAAATCGAAGGGTTTGTGCACCTTTACATTGATACATTACCGTGGAACACTTGAAGGTTTGGTACTGTAAATCCATTTATCGGGTCCCAGCAATTAAGCACTGGTGCCTCAAATGGTGCCTTCTCGAGTTGTGGGAGGAATGGCACAATCACCATCAGGTTCAGGAATATTCTTTCAAGGAGACGGGCAGTCTCAGGTTGCAGGAAATTCTCAGCTGAATTCAAATATCGGGAATTCTTTGCATTCGTTACCTGGGCGTGCGCGTGCCAACAACATGGGCCCTCTTTCAGGAGACGTCAGCACTGCAGTATTAAACAGTGTAGTGACCTCTGGACCTAGTGTTGGGGCAAGTTCTTTGGTCACTGATGCGAACTCGGGACTTTCGGGAGGTCCTCACCTGCAGAGAAGTGCTAGTTTTAATACAGATTCTTATATGCGCTTGCCCACGTCTCCGCTTTCATTCACATCTAATAACATTAGCATTTCTGGTTCTTCAGTCATCGATGGGTCGTCTGTTCCGCAGCACAGCTCCAGTCAAGACCCAGTTTCTCAAGCTCAGCAAAGTCAGCACCATCAGGGAGCTTCAAGTGCCACATCTATACCAACTTCGCGAATGGGACAAGTTCAGCTCCCGGCTGGTTCAAGAGGCCCTAATTCTTTCATTCAGGACCCGAATACTATATCTCAGCTTCAAAAAAAACCTCGATTGGATATCAAGCAGGAAGATATTTTACAACAGCAGGTTCTGCAGCAGCTATTGCAGAGACAAGATCCGATGTCCTTACAGAACCCCAATCCTCAGTTGCAAGCTCTAATCCAGCAACAGCGATTAAGGCAGCAACAGCAGCAACGTGAACAGCTTCTTCAGTCTATGCCACCAATGCAGAGGGTTCACTTATTGCAGCAACAGCAACAACAACAGCAGCAGCAGCAGCAGCAGCATTTAAGGCAGCAGCAGTTTCTGCAACAGGGACTGCAGACTGCTTCAGGAATAAAGCGCCCCTATGATGGTGGTGTTTGCTCACGTCGACTAATGCAATACCTCTATCACCAGAGTCAACGCCCTTCTGTGAGTCAAATTCCATCTTACTAGATCATACTGTTGGTATTTGGTGCATATGATTCTGTCCCTTTATTTCTGCCCACTTGTAATAATATTCTTATACTTGTGCTAGGACAATACTATTGCGTATTGGAGAAAATTTGTGGCGGAGTATTATTCTCCGCGTTCAAAGAAGAGATGGTGTCTATCCCTCTATGACAATGTTGGGCATCACTCACTTGGAGTATTCCCCCAGGCGTCTATGGTAAATGTTTCAAGTGGATACTTGACTTGTTTGTGTTTAAAAAAAGGAACACTGTGATAGTTGTATGTGTTGGCTTTGTGCTAATTCTTGTTTCTTGGGCAGGATGCATGGCAGTGCGATATTTGTGGTTCAAAATCTGGAAGGGGTTTTGGTGAGTTTTATGTACATTATATGTCATCACGCCTGGTTTTGATGCTTATAATATGTCTTTTCTAGTTGAACTAAGGATCTCAGTAAGGGTCTTTGAAAATGTTTAATGAGCAAGTTGGTCTATCTTGTACCGGGTGCGTGATGAGTTGCAATGTTGAATGTTGAGTTCATGTTGTGCAATGTTATATAAACGATAATAAGCTTCTACTTTTTCTCAAACCTGGTGGTGTCTCTTTTCCATTTGCATGGTGAACCTTGTGTATGTTAGCCACATTACATTTTCGTATTCTTAGTTTTTTCATCTTCTCGGATTAACAGAAGCAACTTTTGAAGTTCTACCAAGACTCAATGAAATCAAATTTGGTAGTGGTGTTATTGACGAGCTTCTGTTTCTGGACATGCCTCGTGAATGCCGATTCCCTTCTGGAATGATGATGCTGGAGTATGCAAAGGCAGTTTCAGAAAGTGTATATGAACAACTACGAGTGGTTCGCGAGGGTCAGCTTCGCATCATATTCACCCCTGATCTAAAGGTGAACCATAGAAGTCATTTTCACTTGCTTGTCATGTTTATCCAATAATTTGTGTTGGTGTTTTGACACTTGCCTCTCTAACATCTACAGATCTTGTCTTGGGAATTCTGTGCACGGCGTCATGAGGAGCTTCTTCCTCGTAGATTGGTTGCACCTCAGGTAGACTTCTCATGACTGAATTATCATTACATGATCTCTTGAGTTCAAGTCATTTTGTCAGTACGAGAAAGTACTTAATTGTTTGGATTCGTTTCCATAGTTTCCATCATTATACTACTCTCAAAATCATGTTTTCGGTAGTAAAATTTGGAAATTACAATGAAATGTGATACATCCGAATTATGTCAATCTGCATTTACATGAAGTCTCCTGAAGGCAGTTAAACGAACTTCGGCTTTTGCCAATCAATCTAAAACAAGTATTACGTCATACCCATCTATTTTGTAATCTTGATCTTTTGTAAATTACCTCTTGGAGCCATATTTTAATGTGAATATGCACTTTACTTTGATCAAAATCAGTAACTTATAGAAATCACTTGTACTGCAGGTCAATCAATTATTGCAGGTTGCACAAAAATGCCAAAGCACAATATCTGAAAGTGGACCCGATGGTATTTCCCAATCAGATTTACAGGCAAATAGTGTAATGTGAGTGAAGATTTCTATTTTGCTGGTTGTGATCTTTTAAAATGGATTCTCTGTTGTTCATTGAAATTACATGGCAAGTTGGTGCTTAAAGATCTATGGAATCTTTTAGTTGGTTGTTGAGAATCACATTTATGTTTTGTTTTCAGAGATTTATGATCAGGATTTTCTAGTCTACCCAGAACTCCGATCCTAGAGCTATTTACTAGTTGTCAGATATTACTGGGAACTCGGGAATTTAAAGTTTAGTTTAGTCTGGTAGCAGGAAGGACATTACTGAGAACTCGGGAAGGTAATTTGTAGAGGGCCTGTGCATATAGATCAAGATAGGCACAGATATACTCGAGATTTCTGAATATACTCGAGAGATTGCAGCTTGGGATTTTTTTCTCTGAGATAGGAATAAATAACCGGTCCATACTTTAAATCAATCTGCATGCTGGTCCAAGGATAACTAGCTCAATTTTCACATCTGGTCTAGGGTGCATGGACATAAAATGCCAAATACTCGCAACCAATGTGTTCCTAATTCCTATGTAAAACTAATCATTTGAAGTAGTGGTCGAGTTCTAGATGAAAATTTAAGTTGGCAAAAGTGCAAAACTATGTTTAGCTTTTTGACGGTAATGTAATTGTAGGGAAGTTGTATGCAAAAACTTCTGCTTTTAGAAAGTGGTTTTTTGTATTTATTACAGAAGCTATACAAGTAGCTGAGAATAAGAATTGGAGTTGATATCAGAAGCCTTAAACTCCAGTGTTATTTACTTTAGCTTCTGAATGTCCAAACTATGTGGCAAAATATTGAATGATGAAATGCCTTGCCTCAATCAAAAAGGAAATGAAAAGCAGAAAAAGAAAAAAAAAGGCAAATGGACCGATGTGGCAGACAATTCAGTTGATGTGAATTTTTGTTAGTTATGTGCAAAACCATTTTCATCCTCCCTCCAACAACCAAATATATACTGACCTCCAGTACCTACCGTTTTCCGTAACACATTATGCTTTTCAACACTTCCTGCACTTCATATATGATGTATATATTTTCTAATCATTCTAAATCTTTTTTTATTTTATTTCAGGATCGTGACAGCTGGACGTCAACTTGCTAGGAGTTTGGAGTTGCAGTCATTAAATGATTTAGGCTTTTCCAAAAGATATGTGCGATGCCTTCAGGTATGTCTCAACTCTCAACCATTAGTGACTGTACGGATCAATTTTTCTTCTTCTTTTTTTCAAGAGAGATTTCTCATATTTTCTTTGTTAATAGATAGCTGAGGTTGTGAATAGCATGAAAGACCTCATGGATTTTTGCACAGGACAAAAAGTTGGCCCTATTGGTAATGTATCCTCTCTATTCTACTTTTGTCCCGTCCTAACAACACATGCTTATTGTGCAACTGCTGGTGTTTGTCAAGTTATATCCCACTTGCAGTGCATCTGTTTTTTATATTAGTCATTTGTAAAATCTGACTGGTGAATTTATAATCATTTATTTTGCAGAGGGCTTGAAGATCTTTCCCCGGCGGACATCACCCAAGGTTCAGATTCATGATATGGAGCAACCAACAACCGATGCCAACACTCTTAACAAGCTAATGGGATTGCATCCAGGAGGGTTCAACGGCTCGAGCAACAGCAACAGCAACAGCAACAACAACAACAACAACAATAACAACAACAATAATAATAATAATAATAATAATAATAATAATAATAATAATAATAATAATAATAATAATAATAATAATAATAATAATAATAATAATAACCGAGGAGGAGCTATGACTGGCTCAGCACAGGCTGCTCTTGCTTTAACCAACTACCAAAATCTGCTGATGAGACAAAACTCAATGAACTCGGCTCATAATAATAATATTAGTACTTCACTTAAGCAGGAGGCGTCTTCTCCTTACAGCCAGACTCCAACTCCAACAACCCCAGTTGGTGGGCCTTCAGGTACCTTACCTCTCCCAGTCAATGGATTTTCGCAACATCAGTTACAGCAACAAAATCATATAATACAACAGCAACAGCAACAGCAGCAGCAGCAGCAACTGGTACAGGATATAAACAATAATAAGAATAATGGGACGGTACAAGTGCGACAACAGCAGTCTGTTTCTATGCAAAATCAACCTAGTGGTAATACTAATATATCAAGAGATTCTAGTAGTCTTGACTTTATGAGAAGTTCTTCAGCGGGAAATATTGCAGGAATTCATAGTTATAAAGGTGTTACATCGAGTGGTGAATCCCCAGCCACTGTTGGGAATGTGGGTTTCAGCCCAAAAGCATCAGATTTACACTTATCGGATGAGTTAGTTCAAGATGTTGCCCAAGAGTTTATTGAAAGTGGTTTTTTCAGTGGTGATCTAGACGATAATATGAACTTCAGCTGGAAGGCATGACTAACACTGATGGAATGAAGATCGAGGATGTTTCTGTATATACTGCTTTGATTACCCTTTTTTTTTTTTTTTTTTTACTTTGTGTTTCTCAATTGAGGAGCTTCTTGGATGTTGTGTAGCATTACTCCTTGTTTGTCCCTGTAACTTGTGGGTTTCCACTGTTGAGATTCTTTAAAGTTTAACTGAAATCATGGTTGGAGATTAGTGAAGAAGCCATAACCAGGCTCTGATTTCCTTGGTCTTTTGTTTTTTAGTGAGCATTTCTTTTTAATTACCAGCTCAATAAACACATTGAAGTGTGTAAAGAACATACTAGTTGCTTACCCCCAACATCAGGAAATTTTGGGTAAAATTATACTTACATTTACACTTTTCATTGAAATACTCATTCAATCATGTACTAGATCATATATAAAATTTTATGTCTGCCCAGCACATTATAGTACAATATAAAGTGTAAACAATGTTTCTCAATTTCTCCACTTTTAAATCCGTTTATGTATACAATCAAATCCTCTTTATTGAACTCTAAATCATGTTATTATGACAAACATTAATCTGCAAGATAGAACAAAGTAGCAGCAAAACGGGTAAAGAAAGAAATCAAGAGAACAAATGATCATGACCAAAAGTCTTAGTCTTCAAAATCACACCAAATAATAGATGGGTTTCTGGTCCATTATCTTCATTTTTTTTTAACTTCAGTAGATTATGACAATAGTCGAACCAACTACAATCGACTTCAAAATTGTATAAATGAGGGAATGTCACAGCTAACGAAAGGCTGCAACATCTTCTTTAAATTGAATCAACAGGTCATCAATGCTCTTGCCATGGCCATCATTGTCTTCTCTGCCATCTCTGCCATCTCGTGCTCGGACAGACACCTGTCATATATAATACCAGATGGGTAAACATTCACAAGAAGATGATTCAATAGCACAGCAAATGACAAATATAGTATTGTGAAGTAGACGGTCACCTGTCCAGTTCCGATTTCATTTTCTCCAACAACCAATATATAGTTGTACTGCGCCAATTGAGCTTCGCGTATCTATACAGGAGTCCATAACAACTAGTAAGTGCATGCCAAAATATTATTCTTATGAAAGACCTATAATCTTCGAGGGGTAAAGAGAATTATACTTTAAAACTTCGATCACAGAAGGTAACTCTTGTAATCACATAGTGCTAACGTGAACAAATACAATTATTATAAGGCAATGTCCAAATATAGAATTAGAGGCCATGCAATTGTCATCGTGGATAGTAAAAGTTAAATGTACCTTTTTATTAATTGTTCTGTCAGATGTGTCGACATCAACAAAGAACCCAGCTTCATGTATGCGCTCCCGTACCTACATACAGTAGCAAATTTACCATTTCAGAAAGTGCCTTATACCATAATAAAAACTTCTGTGCTTGCAAAATTGCTAATGAAGCAATAATGTAATAACTAATAGCATGACCAAATGACATTTAATGATACGAGGCCAACATGAGTGCTCAGTTTCCACAGGTGTGGGATGCTGAGAAATGCTTGGATGATCCCACAAACTATATAAATAATTTTCTCGATGTAACATGTAACTCTAAAAAAATCACCCCATGACCGTCACATTCCTAAGAATGATAAGCAACTGTAATCGCCTGCTCTTCAGTATACAACTTACATGTCACTTCCATAAAAGCAAAGGTAAATATACAACAATGAGAAGGAAGAAAAGAGGCTCCCCGTGATATCTGTATTGGAGTAAGAAACTTTCAAGGACAAAAAACACTAGCAACCAACCTCCAATGCATATTGCTGGGATTTGTCGGACACAGGACACACAATTGCTTGACGTGGACTAAGCCAAAATGGCCATTTACCCTTGTAATGCTCCAGGAGTATGGCAAACATTCGTTCAACTGAACCAAGAATAGCCCTGTGTATCATAACGGGCCTCTCCCTCTTATTTTCATCTTCTGCAGAGTAAGTTAAGTTGAAACGAGCAGGGAGTTGAAAGTCCAGCTGGAACAGTTAAAAACCTTACAATCAGTACTTTCATAAGAAAACAAATCCTACAGTCTGGTATGATACTCCAAGTGAAAAGAAGCAACTTCTAATGTATAATAATGAGTGACATAGACATACCAAATGTTTCGCGTTAAAGGGTAGCTTACAGTAGGGGATCTTAAAAACTATTTTGGGAAGGAGGTGTAATTTGGAGAAGTTTTGGGGGTGAGTGGGGGAATACGGGCGTAATGTCATCATAATGTATTGGGACATGTTACGGTGATGTATTGGGAGAGGGTTAGTCCTGTATTCTTTTGTTCATCTTCCCCCAATGCTTCAATGCATTTCTCAAATATATACACAAGGCATGCAATTAATAATACACTCAGCTTTTGAAAAGAGAACTTAGACTTGAGTGACCTTGATAAGATCCATCCAGAATTTACTTGAAAAGT
The DNA here is from genome assembly GCA_954870475.1 of Euphrasia confusa. NCBI lineage: Eukaryota > Viridiplantae > Streptophyta > Magnoliopsida > Lamiales > Orobanchaceae > Euphrasia > Euphrasia confusa. Next base: position 37,315,986 of record OX940960.1, read on the forward strand.
AACAGACATATAAGAACACAAACACCCTGTATAATCTATGTATTACTTCCCTGTCCGATATTAAGGTTTCCTAGCGTGAAATGAGCTTCCCCATCAAATATCTCGAGAATATAATCATTTCTGACAATTTAGGCCTTTTTCCTAGAGTTGAGATATCAATTCTTTTCCACAGTATTTCATACATTAATTCTTCAAAATTCTAAAAATCATCCTACCTTTGTCCCGGAATAATAGACATGTGTCTGAGTATGGAGATTAAGAAAATATTTTGACCAAAACATTAATTATTTCTTTTTATAGGGTGTGATAATTGGTTTGTAACAGATGAAGATGGAATGTATGACTATTGGTATGGGTCAGAAGGATTAGTATATTACATCCATGGCAAGGGCTTGGTTCATATGCTTGTGGTACAGACAAAAATGTGATAAAATGAGAAAATCAGTAATAAAATAAACCTGCAATGTTGCACATTGAAATTTTCTTTTCATTGCATCGGATACACTAATGTCAATCTTTGGGCCATAAAATGCTCCATCACCTTCGTTAATCTAATGAAAAGATTTGACGTCAGTCCTATGTCAGGAGTTACAATTATGAATAAATAAGAATAATAAAAATTGTGTGACTTTTCAATGGGAGGGCCATATCAGCTCACAAAAGTAACTAACCTCCCAAGGTTTTCCAAACTCATTTAGTGCTTCTGTAAGAGAAGCTTCAGCCTTCTCCCACACTTCCAAGTCTCCAAGATATTTCTCTGGTCTCTGCAACATATCAATGAACATAGAATAACGTATTCAAGAAAAAAAAATGTATCGCCACTAAGAAGATTTAAAAAACATACCGTGGACAGCTTAAGGTCAAATGTGAAGCCAAATACTTTATAGACATAACTGATGAATTCCAACACGTTCTTGACTTCATCTTTTACTTGGGACTCCCTGCAGAAGATATGTGCATCATCCTGTACCACAACCCTCATATCAGATGCAAATTAGCCTCAAACAATTAAACAACAAAAAAAATTCTTTTATTCATAAACGAATATAGTACAGTGCTCATCTGAGAAGGATTTTATATTTTAAAAGCTAAAAAGAAGTACAAAAGAAAGATTTCCAAGCACATCACTTTATATCAAAAGCATATGACAAAGACAAAAGACAGATGGGTTACAGAGCAGGCCATGGTAATGGAACTGACAAATGTTTACTTATTTTCCTTCCATTCATAATATTGGCGTAGGTATACCTGCTGAAATCTTCTGACACGAGTCAAACCAGTAAGTGCACCACTTGCTTCATTCCGATGTAAGACCCCAAAATCAGCAAAACGGAGTGGAAGTTCTGCAACATAGTTTGATCTCAGCTTACATTTTTTTATTAATAAATGAACTTATAGTAAGATCAACATGTAAATGGCACTGACAGTCAGTCTGGTGCACAAATCATATACAAATGTTGGTTTTTACATGGTCAATATTTACTAGGCAGAAGCAAAACTATTTCACAACTGTAATGGACATAGTGAGAAGGATACAGATTGAAAAAATAAAATGCAGGCACCTAAAAACAATAAAAAGCCAAGTAAGACTATTTCCATTAATTATATCCTATCTTGCAGGAATCATTCAGCATTCACAACAGAAAATTACATGAATTGGAACCAACAACTGCATGCACTTCTAGATATGGTTTTCTCAAGCCTAGTTGCATGTCAATTATATCCATAGAGATGTCAAGGTACAAAGAAAAGGTTCACCTCTATATGAGCGGACTCTATTATCAAACATAATACAATGTCCAGGGCAGTTCATTGGCTTGAGTCCAAATTCTTGCTTCTCTACCTGCAATGGAATTTAGACGGTCACTTATTCAAACTCCGAAGATAAAAACACAACCATAACTTATAGTACCAATTTATTTATTTAAGAATGTTATTATGGAAATGTATAATTCATATTGTCCGTATGATCTTCATAATAACGTGATCTCACCTCAAACACAAACATATTTTCCTTATAATTTGCTGCATGGCCAGATGTTTCCCACAGTTGCATATTGTACATATTCGGAGACCCCACCTATTGAAAAATCAAGCAATAGGTACTTAAATAGTGGCACACTTGTGTAACATATTAATGCTCAGCCTTATCACAAATAAATGGATGTTACCTCTTCATAACCTCTCTTCCAGTACTGACTTCGTATAAACTCCAGCAACTTGTTGCAAATTCGAGTACCATGAGGTAAGAAGAAACAACTTCCTGGGCTAAATTTCATACAACATAATCCATTTAGAACATAAACTAAGCTGGAAAAAATGTAATGCAGGCATGTAGCACAAGATTCTACCTTAGGGGGTGAAAAAAGAAGAGCTCTTGCTTTTTGCCGAGCTCTCTGTGATCGTACTTTTTCGCTTCTTCCAGCATGGCTTTGTATTCCTGCATGTATTACCAATAAGCAAATAAAGAGAAGTGGTAATGTTAAACAGTACCCATCATTTTTATAATGATCCATATACAATAGCAAAAACAGGAAAATCAAATCCCAAAAAGAAGGTTACCTTTAGACGTTTTTGGTCTGGATATGAAATTCCATAAACTCTTTGCAGACTTTCACGGTCTTTATTTCCACGCCAATAGGCCGATGATGCCTAATATTACAAAAAAAGAAGGTAAGACTCTACATATGTGAATGCTATATATTTATACACAGTGGACAGCAAATTTCACCTTCAAACAGCTAAATGCTTTCACAAAAGATGTATTTGGAATGTGAGGCCCACGACACAGATCAACCAAAGGACCACATCTGTATACTGTGATTGTTTTATCCTCTGGTAAATCCTTTATAATTTCAACCTAATAAAGTGGGTGAAGACATAGTAAAACAGTCATAAAAAATATGAAAAAAAAATAACAAAAACGTATTTCCTTCATATTCAAGAATAAGAGGTACATTGTACACACATATATACACATTACAAACACTGTAAGCTAACTCACCTTGAACTGATTGTCTGAAAATATTTCAAGAGCCTGGTCCTTTGTAACTTCAATACGATCGAAAGGTTGTTTTTCCTAATGCACAAAGAACAGTAATAGAACACTCAAAGATAGGGTTGAAAACTGAATCAGGTGGACAGTGCCCTCATTACACACCTCAAATGCCAAGTCTTTCCAAAGCAATACAACATAATTTTAGAAATAGTTTTCAAGAAATTGAAATCAAATAGATATTAATACAACAAATTTCAGAGAATATAAAGAACCATACATCAACAGCTTTCTTGGCAGCTGCTTCGATCTGTTTAAAGTGATCCTCGTTCAATCCCAGGTTACCATAAAATGCATCATAATAAAATCCCTGCAGTCAGAATATATTGGTCAACAAACGATAGGAGGCTCGCATGCTTTAATCAAAAGGTTTATAGAACTATAAAACCACACTAAATGAAAAAAAAAAACATAAATATCTAGTAAAAGTGAAATGCCTGTTAACAAGGCAAGTATGAAACTAATTTCTATACCTCCCCTCTCGTTGTACATGGCCCAATGCATAACTGACATCCATATGTCTGCTCTAACGACTGTAAAACACGCGAAGCCAAATAAAATAATCGAAGATTATTCATTCCCAAACATATAAAAAACATAGTTCTACCAAATCTTATACAGTATAATCCGTTCTTACCTCGCCAAGAATGTGCGCACTAGAATGCCAAAAAGTATCTCGGCCTTCATCGGTATCAAAGGTAAACAACTCGAGCTTGCAATCGCCTTCCAATGGCCGGTTCATATCCCATAAAACTCCGTTCACCTTCGAAATCAAAGCATTCGATGCCAAACTTTTCGATATCTCCTTGGCAATATCGAAGGGCGTCGTGTTCCATTTCTTGCCTTCTTTCACTTTCCCGTCCGGCAATGAAATCCTAATTTCAAAAAATAAAATTAGAGGGATGCTTAGCAATTAAATCGTTGATCAATAAATAGAGAAAGCTAAATTGATGATGGGGATTACTTAATTGGATCGGGAGAAAGCGCCAGACGGCTCAGGGTCTGCTGATTCTTTATGGATTCAAAACTGGAAATACGCTTCTCTGTGACGGTGTTAAGGTACACTTCGTTTTTTATGAAAGACGGCGGAGCCGGAGCAGAGTTCGAACTCGCTTTAGCCTTTCCCTTCTTGCCGGCGGCGGAGGGCTCTCCCATCGGAAAGAAGAAACGGCGACGGCCGATAGAGAAATACGGCGGAGAAGAAACGGCGGCTGAGAGAGAAATAAGTCGAATAGATTTTTGCATAAAACTGATGTAGAGCGAGGGTTTTGGTGGGCTATTTAATTAATGTATATATGTATGGGCCAATAACTAATAACAAGCCCAGGAGGTGTTGGGTATTTTTATTTTAAGCAAGAACGAAATTAAATAAACTAAAAATCCATCAAAGCCCCATTATTAACTAGGAGTATTGAGGGGGGGGGGGTTTGGACTGATATATCTCTAAATAATTACTCACCCATAGGGTTAACACTTTTATTAACAGTACCCATCCCTATTTTTACTCTAACTATGCGATCGAGCCGAAATGGTGCGGACTGATTGACGGGTGAAATAACGAGTTAAAATATATAAAGGCTGAGTTTATTTACACCTCCACTTTTACTAAACCCACCTCCCTAATCAATTTATTTATTTTATCCATGAATTTCATAATTATATTTTTTAGAAATACCATTCTTAGCCTTGTTTAATTAAAAAAAAAAAAACGCTAACCCTCATATCTTCTTCTTCCTCCGTGAAAGAGGGACCGGAGTTCCAAATCTCATATCATCCGACGAGAAAAATTCAAAAGGAAAGTTAGAGAAGGAGAGAATGAAGACGGTAGGGGAAGGGCAGCGGTCAGAGGTTCCAGCCGAAAGCGTCAGTGGTCTCGATGGGGATGGTGGCCTTCTAACGACGGCCGGAGTTCGTCTTCTCCGGCAAAGCTTTTGGTGGCGCAAGGCGAACCTCTCGGCGGGTTTGTCGACGGATGAGGTGGATCAGCAGCAGCGGTGGTCGAATCTTCCATAATTTTTGGTTGACTGCTCCGACGAAGGCGTGAGGGCCTGAGGAATTTACCGGTTGATACGAGAATTGAACGAAGGGGGCGAGAGGCAGGGGAGAGGATTAGGCATAAAATTGACCGATCGATTCTCCTTTGCGTCGGCATTCTACCTCTCTCTCTCACTTTCCCTTTGATTTTCTCTTGTCGGAATAATTCAGATCTGGAATTTCGAGTTGGAAGAAGAAGAGTTAAAGAGCAGTATTTTTTTATTATAAAAGGGCAAGAATGGTATTTTCAAAAGATGTAATTATTAAATTCATTAATAAAATAAATAAATTGATTAAGGGAGGTGAGTTTAGTAAGAGTGGAGGTGTAAATAAACAGAGCCATATATAAATTGACAAACGGAGCAAAAAAAAACTAACAAAATAATTAAAAGTACAAAATAATTACTTTAATTCTGCCAGAAAAGAAAGAAGCAGCATTATGTAACTGTTGGGTAATTTGTTGAAAATTAAACCAACAATTTTAGGTGAATTTCGGACAGTTTGACGAGCGGATCAAGTTTGACAGTTTTTTTAACACCCTTATTATTAGAGGTGGGCGTGGGACGAGATTCTCTTAATACCGTCCCGAAATTTGCATTTTAAAAGTTCGTCCCGCACGTCTCAACTCCATTTGGGTTCAGGACGTCCCAAAATATTAAATAAAAAATAAAAATAACTAATAAAAAAAATATTACTGACTTATAAAACAATAAAAATTCAAATAAAATAAGAATTGACAATTTTTTATGACAAATATACATACATATATATACACACGCATATATATATATTTAATTGATTTTAAATTTTAATTTTAAACATAAAGTATTAAATAAGTAAAATAATATTGGACTTATTTTAGTTATTTATATTAATTTAAATGATATTTTGACTTTATTTAAAATTTTAAAATGGAAATGTTAGTATCTTTAAAGACTATTCATTATATAACAAAAATTAAATTATTTTGAAATATTATGAGATTTTAAAAATATACTGAATTAAATAATAAATTTAATTGAGAGTATAAATAATATTTTGATATTTTATTAATTTGTTTAAAAAAATGAAAATTATATTGTTATTAAATAAATTGTCGGGACGGGACGGGATACAACAGGATCGTCTCAATCTCGTCTCGTCCCGTTATGAAAAATTTAAAACGAGATAGAACGGGATTGCCATTTTTAAAAGTGATCTCGTCTCATCCCGTTAATTTTCGAAATGGAATCGAGACGAGATCGGGATTGTGGGACGAATTGTCCACCCCTACTTATTATTAACCAAAATAACAATTTTTTTAGTTAGAATTAGGGTTGAGAACCCAAATGTCCGAACTTATTATACCAAAAATATTAAAAAATAATGAAAATACCTGATTTTCATTATATTATTATTTTTTTTTTAAATTTGATATCAAAAAATAACTTTTCATTATATTAATTTTTTTTAATTCGGTATGATTCAGTATTAATATAAATATTTTCGAAATCAAAATTTTCAAGTACAATATCAATATGATCATTTCGTACTGTATAACAGCACTGGTTAAAATAATTATTTTTATTTAAAGAAACAATGTTGTTGAATCCGTATCATTTTTTATATCCAACCAGACAACATTTCCAGTTTAAAAGCCAAAAAGTTATTCCTTCAGCAACACAAGCCACCCACCTTTGCCATTTCAATTGTCTAGCCATTACAACTCATTAGGACAAAGTAAAAAAAACGTGCCGCTGCAGAAGCACTAATTAGTCAACATACTCATTATCAGAATCATAATCATCGATCATAAGTGGTCCGGCTCCTTGAAATGTACTGAATATCAGCCGCTCCCAAGTCCTTATACTTTCACTAAACCTGCGAATATGAGATCGGCTACTTGATTCTCCGACTGACATTTCCACAGATGAAGAATTGTTGTGAGTTCGTGCAGGGTTATACTTCAATGTGCATTTTCCTTGCTCGTCAATCATTTCAACATCAAATGATGGAGATAGTGCTCTACCTACAGCTTGAACATGGTTGATGCTGAAATTCAACAAACAATTTATTCATTACAGTGAAAACCAGAAGACAATAAAAAAAAATGTAATGGTGCGATTTGTTGACCTTTTCGAATTTCGGGGATAACAATACTTCACATTATTTGCAAAAAACGATACTGAGTCTAGGGGTGATTTTGGAGGTGTGATTGTTTGTAGAGAGTTTGTTCTTTAGGTATCTGGTATGGGATTGTTTGTGATTATTTTTTTATAAACTCGATCTTGCTTTTCCAAACATCAGTCATAGCCAATTATTTCCTCCATCCCTCAAAAATATTTGGGTAAAAACATTACAGTTCTTTCAATGAAAGTTCAGTCACACATTTTTAATACACTAAAAATGGTACGAGTTAACTAATATTTCCAGGGCAAAAATAGGAGACCTTAATTTTATTTCACTAGATCACAAAGAGGACAGTGACATGAGCAGCTTACCATATGTAGTATCGCCCATCCAATTCTTGAGTTTGCACTCGGCCCAACAGCTCCACTCTCAGGGCTCCTCCGATGCAAAGAACAGGTTCTGGCAGCTTAAACTTTTGCAGGGAACTCTCCTATATACATATCACCGAATAAGGTGAGTGTTACACATGTCATACATAATTAATTAGAAGGAACAAGCATTTTTTAAGCTTTTACATATTACCAGAATAGTTAATCCTACAAGCAGATAATTGCACACTTCAAATAACATACTCCCTCTGTCCCACGAATGTTTGCCAAGCTGGTCAACTTTCTTGTTTGACCGTCGATTACTTAAAAATTCTTATTTTAGTATTTTTTTTTAATAATTTTTAGTATTTTAGTATTTTTTTAATAATTTTTATATATTTTTTATCATAAGTAATCGACAGTCAAACAAGAGAACAGTTGACCAGCTTGGCAAACATTCGTGGGACGGAGGGAGTAACTTCATATGTCCTAAAATGAAAAGGACAAAAAGCGAAGTGTTTTCACATCTTAAACTGAAAAGATATGTATCCCAAGCTCAAAATGGTCAGTAAAGCTTTCAAAACAAGTCTCCACGCAAATAGAGGCAAAATTGTGTAGCAATAATTATACCTCTATAATTCGTCTTTCTGCCTAGGTAGCTATTGATAGCATCCAAATTTATCAGCTACTATTACTATTTGGTTAATTGTTGTAGAATCATGTGGTGAGTTCTTAGGTTAGGAGTCTTATAAATATGATTCGAAGATCACTAGGTATGAATATTGTGGTGCATAATATTTATAAAAAAAAAAAAAGTGAGAATTATTTCCGGAGTGTAAGTGTGGCTTTAATAGTTTTCTACAGTAAACCCACAAGTCCTTCCCCAGCAATTCCCAATAAAACACACAAAGCCTGCACAAGGAAGTTACCTGGACCATTGGAAATTCTGGGGAAGTATATGTCCATACAAACTTGTCATCGGGAAAATGTTGAACATCCAGAAATTCATTTCTTTCATCACTTTCTACATCCAAAGAACCCTTGAAATGGCCAATCTGTAATCTCACTGTCTTGGATGAGTATATAGGGAATCCAAACTGAAAATAAGCTGAACCAAAGCCATTTTCGGGGTCAGTCGAAGTAATATAACATAAGAAGAATTGATTGTTTAATGTACATGATTAGGAGAAACCTTGAAATGGATGAACATGAAACTCCTTGATCACGCATAGTTGTGAAGACAACTTAAAAATCAATGCCTCTGGAACAGAAGGATTACTATCACCCTTGCTTGACCAATAAGACGCCCTGTGGCTAACCCTATCACTTGGTTCCAATGTATTCTTGATGCTTTCTTCTGGATAGTTATCTGTACTTGATGCGCGTATAGCATCTGATATGCAGTTTTCAGTATTTGAATTCCCAAGATCTCTACACAAGGATGCATATACTCTATGTTCCCTCTCCAAATTTGCTCTTTCACCACAATAGTTCATCCCACTTGCCAGAGGTTTAGCCGTGTTATTAATCACAATAACACGAGAAAAACATGATGTCCCAGGAAACATTTTTAGACAAAGTTTCTTACATAGTCCATTAGATATCACTGCATAATAACCATACTCGACATAAGAACAAATTGAAGAAATAAATAAATAAATCCATAGTATTCATGCACACTGTAGCATCAACTAACTAGAGTAGAGCGCGAGATAGAGATGGACAATCATTCAGTTTCAACCATTTCTACAAAATCAATTAGTCCATTGAATTTGTTCTGAAAATGTAGATACACTAACAACGAATTTTCATTCCTGCGAGTTGAAAAATCCACTTTTGAAATAAAAATATGTAGCATATCATCAAGAGGAAGGCGGGGTCCGACACTACAAAACAAACATTGAAATTGAACAAAGCCTAAAGACATAGCCGCTGAACTCCTTTTAAAATTCACACTAACTCAATAGAAAAGCGTAGCAAACAAATGATCAAGTAGCAAAGGATAACCATTAGAGGCTAAGTAACCTCACCGAAGTGACGCCAAGATTTCGAGACGGCACTCGTCCGAACGAGGTCAGCTGGATCCTCCAAACACATGAGGATATACAGGGACATGTCCAGCTCAAGTCCCTGTATAAAATCCCTGCTGAGGTCCATTTCTCTTGAAATAGTTTTATCCCTGCGATACGACTCTAAAGCAGGAGCCATGTATACTTTTATAGCGACCTCCGAGCCTAACTCAAACTAGGGCACACAGAGAAAGATGATAAGAAATCGATTTCAATCTCAAACCCAACCCAGAAAACGCGAAAAAAAATGGTCGGATAAATTGAACAGAAGAAACAGCAAAATCAATCGGTACAAAATCAACAAAATAGGGCGAAAAGGGATACTATAACCTAAATTAACAACACTATATTATACGAAAACGTACCTTTCCCGAAAACGGGATATTATACCCTGAGTAGAAAACCAGTAAATCGCCGGGCGAGGTCCGTGAGGATATGAAGAAGGTAGGCGTATAAATTTAATTACAGTGTTTTTTCGAGAATTCAATTCTATTTATAATTCCATATTATTGAGGAAAGTTGCAAGATTTTTACCAAGGGGATAATGGCGAGTGAAGTTCACGCGTAGAAATGTGGTTTACACGTGTTTTGGATATTTAGGCAGACTTCTCTTAAATCATCAAAACAGTGATTTTATTTATTTTTATTTAAAGCATAATTAAAAAAATTAACGACCTTAATAAAATATCAAAATTTACCAAATATTTTTAAACTGCTGCTGATCAGCTGTCTGAAATCAAAAGTGATTGGTTCTTTAATGAGGCACTTAATGAAAGTGAACACTGGAAAGTGGGGATAAGGAGATGCATGGTTGTAAGGTGCGTCCTTCGTGTTTTAGCTTACCAGTAGTATATATATACTACTATATATTATGCCGTGATTGGTTTACGTGTGTTTTCTTTTTGCAGAGGTTATTACTTTGGATTATTTGAAGAATACTGGAGTCTGGGAGATTTTTATTAAAGGCTAATTTACAAGGTTGATCAGTTGTATCAAAAGATTGTTTGTTGTACTATTTTATTGACTTGCTCTACTTGGTACACTATTTTATTGTTCTATGAATTTATGAAAGGTGGATATTTCTATTTTTTTCATTGCCCGCTGTGTACTTGGGCCCGAAAGATATGTCAGAAATGAAGCAAATATCAAAAGATTTCAACAATACTATTATTCAGCGAGTAGCGGACGTGACTAGCTGTCGCTGGCCACATAGCGACGGTTTGTCAAGCAGCACATCAGCGCATGTTGTTTATTATTTTATTGAAGTGTGAATTTTATATTCTTTGCTGGTTTTTTTCCTCTTATATATAAATATTTAACTTTTTTTATGATTTAGGATTAACATCTCATGGCTAGAATTGAAATTATAAAAATTGCAGAGCTTTGTAATTAAGTGAGATTTCAGTTTCTTTAATTTCATGTAAAAAGCATATCTGGATAAGAATCTTTGAGTATTGCATTTTTATTTAATACTACCACTGTTGTTGGATGATTAAGCAGATGTTTTAGAATGATTTAATTAGTACAAGTACATTGAAGTACCTATTCTCGCAAATTAAATTTGTCTACCCTTCCACGTACTGTACTTCATTATCCAAATTAAGCGTTTTAACTTTTTATAGAAATCACTTGTACTGCCGATCAATCAATTCTTGCAGGTTTGCACAAAATTGCCAAAGCACAATATCTGAAAGTGGACCCGACGGTATTTCCCAATCAGCCGATGAAAGCAGTACTCTTAACAAGCTAAATGGCATTGCATGTTTCTTAAGACGCGCGGTGAAGGACAATCTTCATCAGGCTGCGGCTTGGGCCTTGAAGAGACAGATGGTGCGCGCACTCGATAAGTAGAGGGGTGAACTGGATTGTGTTGTTTTCGGATAACTCGATCGGATTTTTCGGATATGCTAAGGAGAGCAAGGGGGGCTAATTTGGGGACGTGTGGGTGCCGTGGATTGGACCAAGAAAGTCATCTGTGAATGGCTCGTACGTAAGTTGTATTATTTATCGATATTGATTCATACTAGTCTCAACACCCGTGCGATGCACGGAAGAGTTTTAGCTAACATTGTTATTATGTACAATTTAACATATTAAAAAATTAATGTATGATGTTTATACTCCATTAGTTTGGTGTTGAAGTTTATAAAACTTTATTATTTTTTGTAATACAATATTTAGCTAGAGATGTATTTTTTAACGAATTAGCATCATTAAGAATTAAGATTTCACAAAAGGATGTTATTTCAATTCAAAACAATAAGTTCACCATTACAAATTTTGAAACACTTCTTTGTAGACTACATTTTTTATTTTATTGGTAAGCTTTCCACTATCGTCACAGAGTAAAAGTTTCAACCCGGCTCTCGTCGTGACTCTCGACACCGCAACATATAGTTGTCCATGCGTAAATACCGGCTTCTTTAAAAATATACCAACCTTAGACAAAGACTGACCTTGGCTCTTATTAATCGTCATAGCATACGATATCATAATTGGAAATTGTCTTCGTTGGAAAGTAAACGGAAACTTTGCATCAGACGGCGTCAAAGTAATTCGAGGGATAAAGACCAAGTCCCCGGCATTTTTTCCTCCCAAAACCTTTGCCTTGATGACATAATTTCCGAGTTTCGTTACAACTAATCGCGTACCATTGCAAAGTCCGGCAGAAGGGTCAATATTACGCAACAACATTATCGGTACACCAACCTTGCAAATACAAAATAAAAATATTAAATCGATGATGAATGAACCGACATTATTAGTACTTTTTTAACAAATAGAAAAGGAATACAGTACATAACAACATAATAAATGTGCAAAAAGCATAATTTACATACCTTTAACTTCAATTCATGATTTGGAACTCCGGAACACCTTATTGTATTTAGAAACTCTACGGTATGCATTTGTTCAAACATATTAACTCCACGATCGGTAAGCGCAATAGAATCCGAACTCAGGTAAATCTTTTCGTCGGTAGTATGCATCGACACCATATAATCGTTAATGCTATATACCTCATCAAGCGTTGGAGCAAGAATGGCCCTCCCTTGTAAAAAATCCTCGTTACCGATGTGTTCATGGAAAGAAGGATACGTTGCTTGTACAATGGATTCTATATAATTTTCCGATTGAGTTATCAAATACTCATCCGGAAATTCAATTTCGACTTCCCCATCGTTGTCGTCGCCCAACGTACCGTCTCCGATATTTGACATCCAATTCGAGAAATCACGCAACATGGCTAAATCGTTTTGATCACCAACATTTTGCAGCCGCATATTCTTCGTCAAGCGCAACACCTTACAATCTTTCCATACTTTTGAAGAATTAATCGTCGCGTGAACAATAACCGGCCTTGTTCCTTTCGGTATTACTGGTAAGATTTGCCAAAAATCCCCTCCGAAAAAAACGACCTTTCCTCCGAAAGGCAGATTCTCGGCCCCAGGAATTTCAACTCGCATGATATCACGCATCGTACGATCGAGCGCTTCAAAACAATTCCTATTAGATAAAAGAAACACGACTGGTTAATGAATATCACAATAAATTGAAAATAAGATACATTTACGACATTTGTAGTTTGAATAATGCACGTTATAATAATAATACCTGTGCATCATTGGAGCCTCGTCCCATATAACCATATCCGTGTGCACAATCAGCTCCGCGAGATTTGTTCTCAGCTTGATGCCACACATCGATTCATCAGTCAAGATTAAAGGAATAGCAAACTTCGAATGAGCTGTTCTACCACCGGGCAAAAGCAAAGAAGCTATACCACTCGACGCAACATTGAGAACGATTTTGCCTCTAGATCGGACGGCCGCAGAAAGCGTCTTCCACACAAACGTTTTCCCAGTACCTCCATAACCGTACAAAAAGTACACCTGCCCAATTCCATTATCAACCGAATCCATGATGGTATCGTAAGCCAAACGCTGCTCGTCGTTCAGCATTTTCAGCAAATTCTCATGTTCTACTCGTAGCGAATCAACGTTGTATGCCAATTCATCGACTATTAGTTGATTTATGTGTAATCTATTGACGTCTTCCGGATACGGCATACTTGGGTACTCAAGAAGTGATCGACCTTTTCGTTTCATGATCTCTTCAATATCTTGCAAGCACATATTGTACCTTTCATCGTCGCTCAAAGTGATATCTGGAAAAAAAGAAAAAATAATAACGACGGTTTTAATATGATAAATCGAAATAGAAATAATAAAAAAAAAAAACTCCATTAAACATTAATGGTACTGAAAACTTTAAACCTTTCACATACACAAAAACCAAGTATAAAAACCAAACATATACAAATGTTATCATAATTTTTTTTACAGTTCATACCTGGTCGTTTTGTCCTCTCGCGATATTTTGATAGTACATTCTCTGCAAGGTACTCTTTGCAGTCATCCCAAACCTTATTCGGACTGGTGAGCGAATCGGAAGTCAACATATTTACGAACAAATTTAACAACATGGCTTCGGTACCCCAATCAGCCGCCTCTTTTATGGCATCAACGTATTCTTTGTCATCATCGAGCAAACCACGCGCGTAACATGCCTCTTTAAAGGTTTTATATTGCTTCCCGTCATACGTTGAAATGTCAGCAAACGACGTGCAGCCACGAACAACGTTCAATAATATCCTCAAATAGTACAAATCTCCGCATCCGGTATATATATACGGTAATCTACCGAACGACAAACCCCTCTGTCTCGGTCTCCACTATTTTGCTGAATCATTCCAAACAAACTTCATTGGAAACTCAGCATATGTCAAGCTTCTCGCTTCGCTGTATTTGGTGTTTTCCACCATCCACATCGTAAGCATGGACTCCTTCGAAGAAAGCCTTTCAAGCACCTCGGTCATATTAGATTGTGGATTAAAAATAACACTTTGTTCGCCAGGAAGATGAATACCGAGTCTAACAACGTTCGGCTCTTTAAAATGTATTTCATACCCAAACAATCTCCAAGCAGCTTCCGAAGCAGATATGTATCTACAATCAAAATATTGTTTAATTTCGTCAATGACTTTCTCTCCGACGTTTTCAGGATCGTGAGATTGATAGAATACAGCGGTTGCGCGATCGTGGCCTTTGTGCACGTATTTGAATAAATACTTTATAGACCGAGCTCTGTTGCACCATTCAACGTTTATATGTGCCCGATACTTCGTCAGTAGATACCGGTTATGAGGAACGACATACCTGCGGTTTAAAAAAAACACGTAAAAAATACAATACGAAATACTCCTATGTTTTAATAAATCAATTTTAAGTTAATATTAAAATTACTTAAATTAAAAGTTACCTATTGTCGAGTTCAATGCCATTCTTGACGACACGACGACCATCGTCTCTTTGCCGGTACACAACAAAACCGTCGTTATCTAAACTGGTGCGTTCAACGAATTTCTTAGGAAAGTGCTTAGTGCACCGATTTCCATCCATGCAGGGTGATTTTGTATTTGCCAATCCGCACGGTCCGTGAATCATGAACTCGTTAACAGCATCATGATACTCAGAATCAACGGCATCGGGAATCTCAGCAGAAATTAAACCATCAACAACATTAGCGCACGCACCTTCCGTTAAATCTTTAATGAACAACAATATATGAGCATGAGGCAATCCGCGCTTTTGAAATTCAATGGTGTACACGACTGTAAATAAAGAATGTTGTTAAATAATAAGAATAATTTTTACAATGTTGTATCTCTTAAAAAACTTTAATCGAAAAAAATATAGAGTAAAATATCATATACACCACAATGTGAGATAAATATTACCGGCACTTGTTTCTCCAAATAATTTTCCCTGTCGAATATCTCTCAGCATATTATCGAGTTTAGCATGAAAAACCCTAGAAACAATATCTGGTCTGTCGGTTGGACTCAAACCTCTCTTCTGAACGTACTTCCGAATTTCCCTCCAATTGGCGTTGCAGGTGAAAGTAATAAATAAATTTGGATACCCAACCCACCTGCATATACACATGGCATCATGATAATTTTGTATCATATAGCGCGCTCCACCAACAAAAGAAGAAGGTAAAATAATCCTCTTTCCGGTAGTCGATGCATCGAGGTCTCCCTTGTTTAAAGCATCATCCAACGCAGCATAAGAATCACAACGGAATTCTTTCTGATGAGTCCTCATGTATCTAATTCTAAAAGATTCAACCATGGTATAAGCATCGACAATGAATTGTTGAAGGAGACGTCGTCCAAAAAGTAGATGAGGAGTCTCATCAGCCCTCTCGTGAAGACGGTAAGAAATATATTCTTTCATAGTAACCATTTTTTCGGTCTTTTCATTGCTTCTAGCCGTTTCACAATGAGGAACGTCGTCTCTAAATCCGTCTTCTCCATATAAAAACAATAAGGGGTACTGGAGAGGCAGATAGGCAGTGTGCAATTCATTAATCCGTCTCAACTCACCATTACTTTTCTTGACAATTATATCACGTCCGTCTTGAAGATTTTCAATATCTCCAACAATCAAAACAGCAACTTCAGAAGCTTGAGGCAAATTGTATAATTTTCCGTCCGAAGTTCTTTTACAAACTAATCTCAACTTAATATCCTACTTTGGATTCTTGCGCAATTCTTCTCCAGAAGCACGAAACGCGTGAACCAATAAATTATGCGTATCAAGGATTTTCTTAAGTTCACCTACGATATCAGTATGTAATTTCAATTCTTTTTCTTCTTCTTCTTTTGCATCTGAGTCAACAGCTGGTAATTTCCTGTTCCCATAAAACAAAGAAAACGGTTAATCGAGAAATTTCTAAGATAACTATTTAGCGTCGACTTAAGAAAAATATAAAAATATTAATTGCTTATTCTTCCATATAAATCGAATATCACAAAAGATGATTACCTTGCGGCTGTAATACGATTTCGTACTTCATTTTCGGTGTCGTAAATGTACAGCTGGGCAAAAGCAGGTTTATTTGTACCCCTCGAAGGCATCAAAGTACCCATCAGATGAGAATTTTCGCCGTTCAGCCTGAAATTGGGCGCCGACGTCCCCGTGTTAAAAGAGTTGTCAACTTTACCTCCCATCGAAGTAAACGAAAATATCATATTGAAGAATCTGATCTCGTTTTGGAATTTTTTGCTATTTGTAGTTGTCCCGTACAATAACTCCTTGTAATCCTGTGGAGGTGCCTTCATTCTTGGCAGTTGTATTTTACCTATCACACAACATCAATATAATCATTTATAGATGTTTTACAGTCCTATGCACAATTTTATATTTGAAAAGATGCCTCACTGAATTTAAAGAAAACGTCATTACCGTGCATGCAACAATTATTGTACAACGGTGGCGCTTTCGTCTTCTTCGACTTTTCAATTCTTTCATCGTACCAGAATACCGCTTTACAATGAGAACATTCTCAAATAGGATCACCCATATCGTGATAACCTTTCGGAAAAGAAACAAAAGAGTATTAATGCATTAATTAATACGGATCACATTAAAAATTATAAAAAAAAAAAAAGCAGTTAACACCATACTTGGATACGTAACAACATCGTCTATCAACAGTGAGGAACCTGTCGACTCGGTAATAAATGTGTTATTATATGGAGGCTCTATTGTTGGTTCCCATGGAACATTATTCTCAGCTTCTTCATCAAGTGAAACGTCTTTATCCGCGACATTAGAAACGTTTGAGGAACCCCTCATTACCATTGTTTAGACTTTGATTCACCAAAGGTAAACTTATTGGTAGTTGAATAGGTTTTTTACCTGGAATCGTAGAAAATAAATTTAAAGACATGGGTCATTACAACAAAATAAATTACATTTCACTAAAAAAATTAAATTCAAAATTATCAGTTAACATAAGAAGACAAATATTTAATATTTTGAAACATACCTCTAGAGTGAACAGCGGAAAATTCAACATCCAAATTTCGAACCGAGCCAATAATTTGGTTTTCTTTATCAGCCGACATGGACAACGGACTTGATTCCAAAACATAAGGATAAAAATGATTTGCATTCCCAGATCGTTTTGAATACAAACCTATATTGGTAAGCAAGTTTCACAGTTAAAAAAACCACATAACTAATTGAAGTAATGTTCATGCCATGGTAAATTGTGAATTTTTTTCTGTTTAATTCGGCTCTCACCATTTGTTATGTCGTTTAAAGGACGGGTAGTCTTTTTCTTGTTCGTTATGTCCTGAAACGGATTAACGTGCACTTTTCTTTTACCACTGCGTTGATCAGTAACGCATGAACCTTGATAAGGAGATACATTTTGAAGGGCATCGCCAAAATTACTTCTTTGCGTTGTAGTTGTGGTCGGCACTGTAATATTTTAAAATGAAACGGATGATAACACAGAAAAATGCATATTAATTTTTAAAAATAATTCAGAACTTTCGCAAATATTTCCGCGTCTAAAGAAATATTGCAACACACAGCTAAAATCGTAACCATACTCACATAATCTTGACATGGGCGACGAAGAAATTGAAATACCTGAAAGTGGATTGTCCACGACTGCACTGTTATTGTTGGATAAAGGCTCCATCACAAATGCATCTGTTTTTATATAATATAAATAAAACAAAGTAACATTAGCATTTTACACAATTATAAACTTCTCATTTACCACTTAGCAAATTAATGATCAAAGGTATATATTTACAGGGGAATCGTTCGTGCTTGTTCTCAGACATTCGATATAATATAGTATCTTTCTCTTTTCCCTTGCCTGCACACAAAAAAGTAAATATTTGAGTAATTAAACAACGCAAATTATTCGAAAAGGACGATTTAAGAATCACCAACCTTGGCTTTGCTTGTTCCGGCTCGACGACATTGGCAATAAAAACTAAATGTATTTGAAATTCTACAAAAATAATGTAAAGCACGATTACAAAATGAAAATAAAAAACAAAATGTTACATTAAAACATCATATCGAAACAGAAAGATTTAACAATAAAAAATGACAATCCTCCGCGAAGAAATCCCGAGCGACTTCTGTGTTTGAAGTTTATTAGGGTTTATAAAATGCTCATTAAACGATGAGCCTAAAAAAAGTAGTTTAACAACTTTATGTTTGCTGTATAGTTAAGCTATCAAACCGAATATATAAAGATAGTGGTATAATAGAAAAATGTAAATCAAATTATTTACCATATACAGGTCGATTTATTTAGAAACAAAATATTACCAATATATTAGGAACCGAAATTTAATTAACTTTTGGCAATATTAACGGCAATAGATAAGTATTAATAAATGTAAATCTTTTTTATTCTGGTCAACGACAATATATTCCATTAAAAAATAAACGTAAAATAAGTCAAATTCTTCGTACATAAATACTCCATACAATAAACTCTTTCAATTATCAAAATTATTAAACCGGTCTATTTTAAGGTGTCGCGTATATTTTAATTTTACGAAATTGAAGGATGCAAATTAAAACGGTATATCATAAAACGCTAAAAATTGTTGAAGAGATAATAAAATAATCCAGAAAACAATTATTATTAAAATTGGGATGAAATCAATACGAAAAATTCAACAAAAAATTGCAAAACATTATTCGGAATAAAAGAGAAGCATAAAAAAAAACAATGAAATTATTGAATAAAGACTAATCAATGGGATCCTTCTCCAACTTAATCTTGGCACTTGTAGAACCCTTGCAACTGACGGATTCTTCATCATCATCCGAAATGAAATTGACCCTTCTTTTGCAGTTTTTGACTGAATCTGGTGACTTGAAGGAATCGTCCAATTTCATCTCATCATTGTTCTTATCCGAAGCATCCGTATCCTGAACAATTTCTTTTTGCGGTCGGACGGAGCTTCCGCATATAAGGTGATCAGTTTTCTTGCGCAAGTTGATAAGACTAACATCATTTGAAAATTTGTCAACCACGTAGACCTCATCCCTGCCCTCGATGTGCTTTGCTTCCACACTGACCTTGAACATAAGCTCTTTCCCAATTAGATTATCGACTTGTTGTGGAACTTCAAGCTTAGTTACTTCTTTCATATTTCCTTCCGCATCCTCAATAGTATAAGTTTCCTACAAACATAAAAATTAGTTTTAATTAAAATCTATTATAAAACATATAAAAAAATCATAGATAATTGTATAATAAATAAATTGATAGTTTAGATTACCTGAGTCAACCCTTCACAAATATCTGTCGCCCTTTTCCCAATAAGAGAGGCAACGACATCGTTCCACAACAATAAGACAACATTATCAGTTCCATCAACAACCTTTGCATGAATTTTATACCTTGTATTCCCAACTACCCTTTTATCACAATGCTCACAGAAAAATTTGGAATTCTTCTCCGTCACTTTCTTTTTGCACTTGAGGCAACTGGTATAACACCAACCTCTGTCATACAATATTTTGGATATAGAAGCTACGATCCAATATTTTCCAACCTAATAAGTAAGAAGATAAGCTAATCAATTCATAGATTTTGTAAGATACAATTTACACAGAGGGTTATCACATATAATCAATCCGTATATATGATAAATGTAATCTTAAAGTCATCACGTAGTGGAAATATACTAACCACGTCAGTAGTTTTCAAATCAAAGACGCTCAAAACATATGTGGCAGGATTCTGCAATTCGTCTTTAACGCTCACAAAGGATGAAGTGGAGATCTTGGATCCATCGAAACTTTTCTCATTTCCAGTTTTAGGTAACCTGCATTTCATACAAATTAACAAATTCTACATAATAAATGTTATCTAAGAAGCACATAAATTATGCAGTATGCAAGTTTGAACTGTCTCACTTGGCTCTAAATTCAACAATCTCTTCGATGTTTGGATTGGCTATGAGCTTGGTTGCATGATACGTGTTTGAAACACCAACTTCGCCTTCATAATCATTAATTATAAATTAATAGCAACTTTAAGTATAAATTAATAGCAACTTTTAAATAATTTTAACTTCATTAATTACGGGTTTTTTGTCATACCTCTAAACTTTTTCATCCGACACAACTGAATAATGATTACGTGAGCGCTATCTTCATTCCTTCTTGCGTTCTCGACAAAATCAGTCAATTGATTGCAATAGGGTTCCCAAAGCACGCACTGGAGAGTATTTTCTCTATGGAGAATACATAAAAAGTATTATGTTAAACAAATTTAATTACAAAATACTTTTAAAATAATATAAAATAATAAGACTAAAAAACAATTCTCACTCCAAATCCTGCAAGAGGAGTTGCATACTCTTTCCACCCTTTTGAGTCGGGTCATCTTTCATTCTAGCGTCGTTTATATCAACAACATTTCCAATAATATCTAGAGTCATATCGAACACAGATAAAACATTAAAACTAATTAAAAGGGTTACAAACCAAATAATAT
Organism: Euphrasia confusa; assembly: GCA_954870475.1. NCBI lineage: Eukaryota > Viridiplantae > Streptophyta > Magnoliopsida > Lamiales > Orobanchaceae > Euphrasia > Euphrasia confusa. Next base: position 37,337,018 of record OX940960.1, read on the forward strand.
CAAGTAAAAAAAGCGAATTAAATGCTTCAAAATTGTATATAGAAAATGCATTACATACCAAACAGTGGGCCATCCTCCTTTTGCATGTTCTCTTTGATTTCAGAAAAAGATTTGAAATCAAACAATGACCTCGGAAACTGTGGAATTTTAGTCGGAGAAATATAGGTATTATTTTGGAACATCAAGCGATAAGGATGATCCGATACTGGAAAACTTTTTTGGCTATCAACAACAGAAAATTGTCGGACAGATATTAGATCACCTTCGGCAGTGATATTATCAAAACGGTCAATAAAAAATTTTCTCACGCTTGCTTGTATTCTCGTACCCTGTAAAAAAGAAGTATTAATGAGTATATGTAAAAAGTATGAAACACTCGTATTCACAAAAAATGTTTTTACCTCTCCATCCACAAATAAAAATTCAAGAGTTTCGGGTGCTTTTCCATTGCCTGCGGTCTTCCACTTACGACACACTCGAACCTTGATACTCCAATCAATCCTATTTTTGTTAATATTAGAAAGAGAAGCATATTGCTGGGTTAATACTCTCGAAGCCATGGAGAAGTGAATTTCTTAGGTTAAACGATTCCAATATTTATAGGAGTTATGAACTGCTACAAAATCTTTTATATAAATCAAGATATATAAAATATTAATTGCATCGTAATCTTTATTCAAAAAAGCTGAATTTTTAAATTATATTTAAATTATAGTCAATATGGAATTAGTTAAATTCAACTATAAAAACACATTGTATTTATTAAATAAAGTAAAGAATCCTAGACGAATACGTTATTACTTATTAGTAGATAGATATTAGCAAAGGCAGAGTGATAAACTTATAGTATATTAATATATTTTTGAAAAGGATTTTGTGTATATATTGTCTATTAATAAATTTGGTATATTCGAGTGAACATTTAATTAAATCAATTTTTATTTATGGAAAAGAATAATGGTTTCATTATAATACTTACGCGATAAATCAAAAAACAGACAACATTAATTGCTGTTAATTTAACTATTGAGAAATTGATCGCCTAAGTATTATTTTGAATAAGTCAATATTTTTATTTATAGAAAACATTTTTCATCCCTGCATAAAGAATGAGTGAATAATTTGCCAGATCAATCAATTGGTATACATATCTTACTTATCATGTTTGTATGTGTAATTTTAAATATTTCGGTTATATGAAATCCAACTATGTATGTTCAAGTTTGTTGATAAAATCACATGTATACACAATATTAATTTTGTCACCATGACATTTAAATGAAGTCTAATTGAATATACATAAATTAGTTAAAGTACAAATACTTCATCATTAATAGTTTTGAAACGATATTTATAAATGTTCAAACTTAAGCCAAAAATATAAACAAAAGATGAACATTGTCTGTTCAAACTACAACTGATAACAAAAACATAATATAATTGTTCATATTGTACAAAAACTTAATTATAACGGTTAAAAACTTAGGGGCATTCATCACAGCTTAGTAGACATCAACTTCATCACACTCCATCACATAGCCGTAAGACAGCCTTTTTAAGAAAATCAAAGGGAAATGTGAGCTTTGTAACAAATAAACAAAACTGAATCAAACAACATCATTATAAAAGTAACGGTATCCAAAAAACTTGAAAGCGCATAAAACTTACATTTTCCGGTATTTGACGGCTTCATCGGAATCATTGTAAAGCAACATACGGGTATACATGTGAGTGTTACAAAGAACATACTCATCTGAAAAAACAGAATTTGGTGCTCATGTTGATTAAGTTAGTATAAAGATTATTAATGAACTCATCATATTTAAAATAGTAGTACAAATACCATTAAACATCATCCCTTGGAAAAGTTGCACGATAATAACAGGTTGATTCAGCTTGTTTTCCCTATGCATGTCAACATAACCTTTGACTTCATTTGAGTACGGTCCAAACATCAGAAACGTCATCAAATTGTAGCTGGTTAAGAAAACAGAATAATTATGCATAAGTTAAGTGCCAAAATAAAATTCTTTATAATGCAATGTAGCTATAAAATAAAAGTAGAGTTCTTACTCAATGTCTTGAATAACAAAACGTATGTATTCATCTCCTCCGTCACCATCACCTTCCATCATGCTATCATCCAGTTCAACCACATGACCAATGATATCTTGGAAAACATTAAAAAATTCATCATCAAAAACATCACAGCATAAATGATAAAAAGAAGGTTCAACCATAAGCTAATGTCATCAATATAAATATTAGAAGATGACATACCTAGCAGTGGTCCATTCTCATGATAAACATCACCTTTGATATCAGGAAAAGATACAAAGTTGTACGGTGATTTTGGAAAAGATATGTCAAGTGAACGGGCAACATACGTATCATCCAGAAAAGAAATAGTCACCGGTGTAGTCAAAACAGGATTGATTTTCGGGCTAGGAAGCACTTTAAACTTTCTCATGTAATAGACATGGCCTTCTTCCATACGCTCATGGAAATACTGAACCAACTCTCCATAAACTTCACCATGAATTTTCTTACCCTGGGCAAACAAACATGAAAACGCATTTAGATATCAAACAAAAATAACTGTCACAATAAAATTTGTCTGCATAAGGAACATCTTTTCATCGATACAATGCACTACTGAGCAACATTTTGTTTGTTCGTAAACAAAGTCTTTGTACAAATCGGTTGTGGAAATCATAAACAACAATTACCAAAAGTGCATCTACTCCGAAAAAGATTTTTTTTACATTCTTTCAAGAACCCAAAAGAGTTCGGTACAATATTTCACATGCATACATTTTTTATAGTTAATTAAACACATTGATAACAGATCTGTGTAAATCAACAAAAAATTAGGGTTTACATTAAATGAAAGATTTCCAAAAGTAGATATCTTGAGTTTTAATAAAAACGAAAACTAATAAACTGGAATAACATAACCTCTATATCCATTAGCAAAACATCCATCTTGCTCGAGACCTGATGCGTCCCTGGACAGATCCACTTCCTGCAGACTCGCACCAACAAAGTCCAATCCTCTGTTTCCGTTGTCAGTTCATCAATCTTGTGGTATGCTGGCATGCTGCCATCTTCTTTGGAACGCAACGCTTGAAGAAAATGGTCGAAGATAGATTTTTTGGATTTTTTTTTGATTCAGTGTATTCTTGAACAGAGATTCGGAAAAGAAAACTGTATTATGCCAAAAGTAAAGAGGCGCACGGGTATGAACAAAAAGAATAAAACTCTTTGTATTCTCTGCAATGATGATCTCTTACCGTGGTAACTGTGTTCCTTTATGGAATCACATCAATGTCAGTATTTGAGTCTAATATGTTTCCAATTTATAATATAATTTATAAATTAGTATAATACTTAGGAACTTGCAAAGGCAAAAAATAATTACTTCTAACATATTTAAAATTAAGAATAATACATGAATAACAAAATTGAAATCAGAAATTGTTACCTAATTTAATGAATGTGTTAATTAATATTTTATTTAATTTAGAATAATCTACAATAGATTCATCACGGAAACCTTAAACCTCACGTTTCTATTTAAAGGCCATAGTTTTTTATAGTAATACACGACAGTCAAAAACCAAGTTACAAAATAATATATATTCATATTGTTAAAATCGACCACAATGGAACCTAGATAATAAAGTTGTTGAATTCTACGATGTACACAACAATCGTTAAGAAATAACAATCGGTCGAGTAGAAAGTGTAACATCCCATTTTTCATAACATAAACTAAAGAGGATTTTCTTACTTTTCAAATGAAATTTTAGTATTTAAAATAAACAAATGTCAAAACGACTTTTCAAAATAAAATCTTTAACTAAAATAATAACCCTCAATAGTCAAATTTAAATAAAATACTAAAGTGCGAAGTTTCAAAAGCGGAAAGCATAAAAGAAATAATGTCTTTGAAATAAATGTTGCTACTACTATCGCCGCCACATCCCCGTCTCGCTCCGATTTTGCTTGACCTGAAAAGATGGGGTTTTAAAGGGGTGAGTTATCAACAACTCAGTAGGGATACCAGTTCATACATTGCACAATACGAAAATAACCGGAATAACTCTCAACTTTATAAACTAACTTGAACTTGTTAGATAGTGGGATATACCCAAGGACATGAATTTCCGAACGATTAAACGTTCCTATCACTTGCTTGCTTGATTTATTACCGTGAACACGTCACACGTCTACGTGAACACGGCCATGAGTTTCGTCGCGCGACTAATATGTGCACATAACATGAATAGAATATAAAGTCCTCGATATCGAACAATTACCTGCGTACCATACACTGATATGAACTGTATTTGAAAAGGTTTTAGAAATACCCCTACCTTGAAAATGCAGAACTTGACTTGACGATAAAGATGCGTGAATGAATGCCCGTGCAATCCTAATCCTCAATATCCGTAAATCCTATAATATAATATAAATTACTATGCGCATTCTTATATATGTAAGCATATAGATCACTGTATCCATGTAACCTGAGGACGGATTAATTAATACCTCACACAAACTTAATACTCCAATCGTAGCCCAACATCAAAAAGTTTTAAATAACACAAGTGGCAATGAAACAAGAGGTTTGGAAAAGTATACAATTTATAAAGGGAATGAAGGTATTTGAACATGGAATATTAAATCATAGCTAAATAGTAACCTCTTAGGACTTTGAGATAATTTGAAAAAGTGCCACTCTCCAAACCCATCAACACGTGAACTTTCCCCTCAAACATACTGTAGTATTTTAACTTCGAAATCAATAGCTCCCAGTTCAAAATTTTAAAATCTTAAGCAACCAACTGTGAGATTTGTAAGAATTGCTCAATTACACGTACTACTGCAAAGGGATTTTTAGAATATAATATAACACGTACACCCTCAAAGCACACAGTAGGAAAATACTTTGTTTTCTCAAATTCTTTCTACTCGAAGAGGGAAAAATAACAGGATTTAAAATTAAATACTAGATTGAAAGAAAAGAACTCACCAATTCAACAACAGCTAATGGAACGAGAGATTGCGTATGACTACTCAGAGAGGCGAGAACTAAATTTTGCTGTAGTTTAGGGTTTGAGAATACTAAATAGATTTTGTGGAAGATGGGCTTAAATTATTTGGAACACGGGAGTAGTCTCTTAAAATTGGGCCTATGTTTTTAAAACAACAAGGTTAAGACAAAAGTTAAGTAGTAAGCCTAAACCGGATACAAAAACAAATATAGTAATATATATATATATATATATATATATATATATATATATATATATATATATATATATATATATATATATATATATATATATATTATAATTTAGTATTTTTATTGACATTAGGATTTGAGGACTACTACATGATTATGTATAATGTGTTCTAAATAAATGCAACAGACCGACTATGCAACAACATAATAAACATGAAATTATTTATAATTATAGGAAGCCAAATATTAACAATTCAACTTCATTTCATTTAATTAATTACCATGAGATAATTATTTCATAAGCAAATTTTAATTGGGCCAAAATTACTTACTTAATTAACTTAGATTTTTCGGTCGTTACAGAAAGCGATATAAGCTTTCGTCGAGGATGGAGGCGTTTCCATAGGGAACACGGCATCTGGGAAGGTTGGTTTCTCGTGTTTCGCTACACCGAGACTATTCCAATGTAGAAATTCGAAGTTATCGTATTACAAACTTCAATTTCATTGCTCAACGTCGAATGGCTGAAATTGACAATAACGTTCATGATGCAATCGAAACAAATTGAAATTAGATTGTTTCTATTTATAATTTTAAAAGTGATCTTATTTTATTTTTAGAATTAACACTATAATTTGTTTTTACTCTTTCTTGTATTTATTTAAAGTTTGTTTCATAAATATTACATGTATTTAAAGTTTTGGTCAAAAATAATCAACTTATTTAAAGTTTATGTAATAAATAATCCAAAATTAATGAATATTTCAATATTGTAAAGTGATGTAAAATTGAACCAATAATAAATTTCAAATGACTAATGATCCCTTTCAAATGGAAATAGCTTTAACAAATTGTTCAAAATATAATAAAATTAAATACAAAATCCATCAATTGCAAAAAATAACTATTATTAATAAATTTGCAATAAAAAGAGAACCAAAATCAAAGTCCAAACTACAACACATTAGTTGTGTTAGGGGATGTCGATTACATTGGACGATTTCCGCCACTTATCCACAAACCTATTAAAATGAAAGAATAAATACAGTTACAAATATAAATAATCAACAATTACATAAATATATAAAATTAAATTCATAAAAATACCTTTGACGGTATTCAACTGCCTCATCAACGTGATGATATATAACGACGTTAGTAGCGCCATCAGTGTTGTGCAATACAAACTCATCTACATTTTGTTAGAATAATTGAAAAAATTAAAGAATTAGCAAAATAATACCTTTAAAGCATGTAGAGTAATGTACTATAAAATATGTAATTACCATTAAATATCATAGTGGCGGCAAGTTGAACAATTATAACAACATGACCCAATCTTTTATCTTTAGCCATTTCCACAATTTTTCTAAGTTCACTCGAGATAGGTCCGAAATGCACGAAGACAATGCTCTTATAACTGTAATAAAGAATGAACATTATTATTGTATGAAAAAATATAATGTATAAATTAAAAATGTAAAATAAATGAAATAAATCATACTTGAGATCTCCAATACGTATCTTAATGTACTTGGTTCCTCTTCCAGAATCGCCATTCATCATCGTGCAATCAACATCCAGAACATGACCAATTATATCTTGAAAAATAGAAAATCGTATAAGAAAAAAAAAATCGTATAATACAATATTGTTTAGTGTGTAATATAATTTGTAAAATGAAACTCTGAAATACAAAATTTAACTACAAATAAATACCGAGGAGAGGACCAAAGCCCGTAAAGACTTGCTCATTAATGCACCAAAAGGGATGGAAATTGTAGATCGATTTGGGAAAAATTGGGTCGTACGTTGATTCAACAGATGTTCCTTTGACGAAGCGGATCATAGTAGGGCTGTCAACAATAAGATTTGTATAGGAAGTTGGCAAAACGCGAAAGTACTTCACGGTGTAGAGACCACCTTCGATAATTTTTTGGTCAAAATCTTTGACGCACACATCTCTGGGAACCGAAGCATGAATTTGAGTTCCCTGTTTAAAATACATATTTGTTTACGATTTAAAAATATTATTAATAACAAATTGTACACGATAAGTAGAAATATATGAACTGATAATTCCATAAATCTTACCTCTGAATCAATCATGACGATTTCCAAACTTTGAGGAATCAGCTTTGAACCCGGAGACATCCATTTTCTGCAGATGCGTACAACGATGCTGAAGTTTGTGTGAACAGTAGTTAAATTAGAAATCAAGACGGGTGCCATGACTGATATTAATTGCTGAGTTTATTATGTAAATATGAAAAGAGTAAACGAAGATAATTTGTAAGGAAGAAAAAAGAATCTGCCGAGGAGTTATATACCGTGCATTGCAAAGTTTCACTTGTTAAATATTCCAAATTTGCACCGTATAACTAATAAGTAAATCAAATAGATAAACAAAAGATAATTATTCCTTGTTTAAATATTTAATAACAACTTTAAAAAGATTTTGTACGATAAATAAAATACCGGTTCATATATATCTCCAATCAACATGTAGCCCATATTAACGGGCGCGTCAAAATCTAATTATTTAATAAATATATGAGTTGTATATTTGAAAGTTATTCACTTGATAAATAAAAAATAGTGTTATCCAATTAAACATGAGTATTATATTTGTTAATTATTCACTTGATTAATCAACAATCTATTATTTATTTAATATATTAGTATTATATTTGTTAGTTATTCAATTGATAAATCAATAAGATTTACTCTTTTCTTAATCGGATTTTTTTTATATTTCTTAAATATTAATTTGATATTTTATTGTACATTAAGAAATATAATGTTGCACATTTATAGTATTTAAATATGTAATAAGGGTTTATGGAATAAATTTCGAAATTCAAGAACATAAAAAATGCATGAATGATTCATTTTAAAAACAAATACAATATCCATGAGTAAATATTAAAATAAATTGTAGCTAAACAATAATAAAAAGCAGAAAAACATTAATATGCAAAAGTGTCACGATCGATTCAAAGGAAACGATCATTTGTGGAACAACCCGTTGTCTACTTCTCACTGGACTCCGAGACCCCATCACGAATTGCAAAATAGGATGGATTACGGAATAATTTTTCCTTGTGTAGCCATAATAATATAGAATCGACATTTGGCATACTTACAATGTAACTACAAAATCTTCCTAAAAAATTATTTCCGTCAACTCTGACATTTATCATGTACTCGTATCCAATAGGAGAGGATACAATCGCAAGAGTTACTTTGTTTATACTTTCAGAGGCGGAAGATACAATAGGATTGTCGGCACATGCTTCCTTGTATACATAAAGATACACGACATTAATAAATTAATTAATAAATATAAAAAATACATTTATGTAGAAAAGAATTAAATACCGAGAGAATCGAAAGAACCAATCGATCAGTTGAAGTCTGATTTTGAAATAATGCAACGTCATTCATCAATACAAAATTCGCGTAGTCCTTTCCGTCATGAACTTGGAGATGAATTTTAATCGTGATGTGACGAATAAGATCACGATTACAGAAATAGCATACAAAATTGCAATAGTTGACGTACTGTGAATGATGGCACGTGGGACAAATTAAGCGATACCAACATCGTTTGGACAGTTTCTCATGGACTTTCACAGTTGTACAAATCTTTGTAACCTGTAGTTTACGGAACAATAAATATAAATCATCTATTTACTACACATATATTGAAAAATAAATCAATTTAGCTCTATACACATGAAGTTCAAATATATACCTGTAGTATAAGTGAACGGAATTCTTTTTCGGAGGGACTCACTTCAGATAAAGAAGAATATAACCGAGACATAGATGGTTACAAAAACGATGACTAATGAATTGAAAGAAAAAATGAAATTACTCTATTATATTTATAATACTCAATGAAAAAACTTGGATTTAGATTAGCGATCGAGAAGACTTTTCTTTAATCTTTTGTTTTATACTTGTTTTTTGATATCTTTAACAAATATTAGTATTATTAATATGTTAAGTAAATATATATACAAAGAATTAAATCAATGATATAATTTTGTTACTTAAAAATCGGATACATTTTTGGACAAAAAATTCTATAAAATCACACATGTAAATCTACTTCTTTAAAAAATATTATTTAATATTATCAAAACATTACAACATATGTAAATTACTAAATTACGCTTCAAAATAATTAAGTCGGAACATAATAGAGTTTAAAAATATAAGTGTATAAAATATGTATTTTTAAAATATAATTAGTTAAGAAATAACAATATAATTAATTGACTATAAATATTAAAGAACATGGAAAATAATAGGAATCATCTAAAAATGAGCTAAAAAACATGGTCTATGAAAAAATCTTTTTCCAAATGTAGAAAAGAAATAACAGTTAACTCAAAATGCCACAAAATAATGTGGTGTAACAAAATTATAAAATTATAGAATCATATAGCACAATTATAGAAAATAAACAAAAGTATTAGTTCAAATTCCAAAAGAGAAGAAATAGTGTAAACATAAGGACTTTTTTCAATCGTCGGAGTCAGAATCGAAGAAAATTTCATGTTGTCGAACGACGTATAACGTCGTTGAAGTACCATCGTAGTAGAAGTCCAACATAGAGCCGACTTCGAACTGATTCATATCATAAAAGTCCTTCCATCCATCGCCGATAAAAATGCTTTTATTTTTATCCGACAGACTTCGTCTAACCAAGGAGGCTGACATCTTGATTCCTTTGTTGTTTGACAGAGTCAACTCAGTTTTATCCTCAAGCTTTGTCTGAATGGCGAACTCCCTCGGAATCGTCTGTAAATCATGAAAAAAAAGTCACAAATTAATGTCAACATAGCTGATGCAGTATAAGAGTTTGTAGTAGAAATTACCATTCTAGCCTGTTGATGTTTTTCAATTCTCTCAGAAAACTTGCGTGAGAGACTCTTTAAGTGTACTTCGCGAACTCTTTTTTTGTGGTCAGCAGCATATGTTATTTCAACACCATCGACATCATAAACGTGCACATTGAAGTAGATTGGATCCTTAAAATGGAAAGTCAGCATCATCCCCGTTTTAATTTCATATTTTTCCCGGAACTCTCGCCAACCGCTGAAAATATGCAGACGACCATCTTTGTCTTCACCCAAGGCAACAGAATGCATAGGAGCATAAGGTGTCTTGATTTGGCCGAAGGAAGGCATACGGTAGGAGCACTTTTCAAGGAACGATGCAGGTATTTCCTTAGCAAATAATAGAATTGGTCAATTTCAGAGTTAAACATAACCACAAAACATGAAGAAAACATAGTATATATACTTACAACAGTATCAATATCTCCATCGTTTATAGTAATGTGAAATCTCATTGGACATGGTACTCTTCTTGTTACTTGAGAAACACAAAATGCATTAAGTAAATAATAATTAAGATAATAACAACTTATAGAATATGAAAAAAACATGTGTGGACAATGTTCTGTTAATTGGTTTAATGATAAAATAATTGAATTAGGAACAATTCCTAGAGAACTAAAAGATTAATTTAACAAAATTAAGGTAATAACCCAATAAATCGATCAATCAGGTTAAAAACCTATAAGTACGGAAGAGCTAACATGATCTCCGAATTAAGTAAGTATAAGACAAAAACACAAATAAGACAAAAATGATATAAACAGATATTCGAATCATTCTATCAATGTTTTAAAAGCTGATATAAGGAATATGAAAATAATAAAAAATCGATGAAACGGTATCACAGACTTGGAACAATACAACAATTAGTTAATATGAAAAATCTAAAACAAAGTCAGAAACAAAAGATTCGATACAATAACAATAGAAAAGAAGACTCACAATCAACGACACCGGGGCTGATCTTTCCGCGAGCTGTAGTGGAAGAGCTACCGATATTGAACTTTCTCCGACCCTCTGGAGAAGTGCTTCTGTAATTTTCACCTTCTGGATACATGAAAGCCATGTAAAGTGGGAGTATATTTCAATTTTTGGAGAAGGAGAAGAACAGCGAAAACCCTAGCCTGATTTGAAAAAAGTTCGAATGTTTTATGAAGAAATTTAAGAGTCGGCCATTTACTAAAATACTCTTGCAATAATACAATTAACTCTAATATTATGTATGATTTAAAAATACTATTGCAAATTAAACTTACCTTAATATATTCACAACACTTAAAATTAATAATATTAATTGATATATGGGAGATTTGTACATCTCTTTAGGGTTAACATTATAAAAATAATTTAAACATGTTTTTTTTTCAAATTTATAAATAATCAAAATCCTATTAAAACATTACAACAATTAAATTTATAGTTATAATTGAAAATTTATACCAAATTTAAGGTTAAAAGAATAGAAAAATTGAAAATTGAGTTAGAAGTTGCAAAATAACTACACAAAATAATGCAAAGGTCAAATCAAATAATTCCTAAACGGAATAGATAACAAAATGAAAGATTTGGAGATGTTGATGTACAATGACTAATATTCTACTTGATTATAACAACTACAATGAAGAAGAATGTCTGAACAACTTTCAATCACTTCCACTGGAGTCATCATCTGGGTTGTAAGACAAATCAGCTTCGTCAGATTCACTATAATCAGTTTCTGAGATCTCTGAATCTGAATCCGAGCGATCTGTATTGTCACCTCCCAAGGGCTCCATGTTTTTGATCATATTCTCTTTGTAATGTTTAAGTAAAATAGGGCAGACACAAATATTTACAACATCATACACAACCACTCCAGTTGAAAAGTTCATTTGCCGAGAAAGAGAAACTTTAAAAAGAAGCTCCCTGCCAATAAGATGTCTTACTGAATCTTCGGCATCAGGATAAGGTAGTGACTGCAATTAATAGTAAACATAATTAATATTAAAAAAAAACTATTTAAGGAAAAAGAAAAACACTTAGAATTGATGATAAAGGACACTTACAATAGGGGAGAGGTTGATCAAGGAGGGCGCAGTAGTTTCTATAAAAAATGTAGCTACTTCACTTCGTATGAGAAAACAACCTTTAGCGCCCTTCTCATCATGAACGTCTACAAATATTTGGAATTTGGCATATTTGGACAGATTGATGCCACACTTTCTACAGGACAGATTTAATTTTAAACCAAAACTTTTTCGGTTGCAACGGGGACAGGATACGGAGAACCAACCCATATCAGAGTGTATATTTGTTATGGTCTCAATCGTCCATAAATTAAGCACCTGAAAGTGTGGAACTTATTTTAGTTATATCTAATGAGTAGATACAGATAATGGAAAGCGCCTAAAGAAAGATAATATAACCTCTTCAAAATAAGATAAATGATTTATAGAAAAAACGTTCATTCCTGGACCTCCCAACTCCTTTTTGCCGATCTTAAGCAGCGGAGTAAGAAATTTAACACCATCAAAACAAAGTCGGACACCTTTATTGTTAAACCTGTTGAAATATAATTGGTCAACTTTAGGAGAAAGAAAAATTTTGGTTAGTCTTAGTTACTTAATAGCATATGATAAGTGTACCTTGAAGAAAAAGCCCGAATTTCATCTAAAACAGGGTTGAATATTACATCAGTGACAGGAAGTTGACCAGTGACATACACTTCATCTGCACAATAGAATAAAAACTAAGAACACAAAACACAAAACACTAATCCAGGAATAATGATTCAGTGTAAAGAAAAGTTTAAATATTTAAATTAACATCTCATTGTATAAGATATACCTTTGTAAATAACCTTCTTGCACAACTGAAGAATTATTACAAAACATGTAGATTGCATTCTTTTACATAGCATATCAAAATTCTTGAGCTTCCGAAGTAACGGATTTGATATTCGACACAACAGTCTATTATTTCTGTTTATCACAAAAGCAATAAAGGATAAAAAAGATTGAGTTTAAATTTTTGACATTAAATAACAAAATCTAACTATAACAGTAATATTTTATTTCGAAAAAAAATTCAATGGAGAATATTGTTACTCTAAGTCTTGAATGATGAAACGCATAGAACCATCACTGTCAAGGCGATCATCAAAGTCCACAACTGCTCCAATGACATCTGTATTTAAAGAAACTCAGATTAAGAAAATTAATAAATAAGTGAATTAACAGACTTAACATAAAAACATATAAAGACAAAAATTTAAAAACAAAATCAGAATAATAATTAATAAAATTGAGGAACTGCATACCAAATAATGGACCTTCACAAAAGGTAGAATAACAAAGGACATCAACAAAGGGCTTGAAAATGAATCTGGAATCTTTGAAACACGAATAATTGCTGATGGCAATAACAGTTTGCTCCAAGAATGTTATAATGAAGCCAGTATCAGTCAACTTTTCATCTCTTGGATTTTCAACAATAGAAAAACCACGAAGATCGTAGATATTCCCTTCTAGAATTAGACCTTCATATTTTGGAATTAAATCTTTATTAATAGTGGCCTGTATGGTGACTTCCTATAAAAAAAACATAGGAAATCAAGACATGGAGACATATGAATAACAGTCAATTTCATGATTCATCTAAGAGAATAAATTAAACAACATATAAAAAACTGACCTGGTCATCGACAAATAGCATTTCTATAGAATCAGGGCAAAAGGAACGCCAGGCCCTGCGTAACCTGACACATAGTAGAGGATCATCAGAAATCGGAGAAAGATCAGACACAGACTTGTACATAGTTCAGTCCAAACAGGTTCAATCGATAATCCTTGCTTTGGAAAAAATGCGAGAGAAAGGAGTTAAGCAGAATTAGAAAACCCTAGTCTTCTTCACAAATAGAGAAATATTAAAACAAAAAACAAATTAGAAAATTATTAAATATAATTAATGAATCAGACATTATTAATAATTTATTAAAACATTAAAATTTTTAATACTTTATTGATTAATGTAGAAGAAAATACAAATAAACAAATATCATTAAAATACATTGAAATAGTTAAACAGAAGAAAACCCTAGTCTTCTTCACTTGAAATCTTAATACGTTCTTCATCATCTTCTAAAGTTATAAATTTTACTACAGACGAAAACAAAATCAAACACAATCAATCCTTTATAAAATACATAAATCGAAAGAGTTACATTACAAAAGTAAAATAAAATTAAAATTTAAACTTTTAAGTCAATAATGTTTTATTATTTTCTAATTTTTTATTATGTAAAAGAAAATTCTTGAACTTCCTAAGAGAAACAATAATATTAAAAAAAAAATAATCGCATAATAAGAATTCATACTTTATTAATGGATAAAGAAGAAGATACAGAATAACTAATATCATTATAATAATTTTGATAATTGAAAGAGTTTTAACAATCAAAAGATATGTAAATCGTTATATACAAATCCTTTTGCAAATCAAGAGATAATTAAGATTTTGCAGCTGCTTGATGTTGTAATAAGGGATCAACAATCGAAGACTCGGGCAGGGTTCAAATCAACAAAAATGCTTCTTCAATGAGAATGTCAACTATTATTCAATAACATCTTCGAATCGATCAGGGTTCAAATCCACACCAATGATTCTTGTAGCACCGGACAATCTCGCTCCTTCGGCAGCCTGAAAAAAACAACACAAATAAACGACACAAAGAAACTCTTCATAGGAAACATTGTAAGGAAGGAGACATACAGCAAGCCCAACTGCCCCAAGTCCGAAAACAGCAACCGAAGAGCCAAGGCCTAAAACCAATCGCACAATCGAATTTATTTTCAAGAAACGAACCGATGATGATCAAGGGGTCGAAGCACTACCTTTTGAGATCCCGCAGCTGAGCATACAGAATTTATCGAGAGGAGCGAGAGATAGACATTCGATAACCTGCAAAAATAGCTAGAGAAAAGGTTAGGAAGATTTGATAACCTGCAGAAATAAATAATTCATATTAGTAATCCAAAATCACATAATAAAATTACATACAAAGTATGCTTGAAAAGAAATACACGAAGGTGAAATAGTATAGAAAGTAAATAAATATAAAGATGTGTACCTTGATAGCTACAAAAAAGAAAAAACAAAATATTAGACGAAAAACAAAGAATAGAAATGCAAAAAAAAGAAAAATTACCTTGGTAGCTGCAAAAATAAAACAAAAAACAAAAAAATATAGCATAAAAAAACGACAAATGAAATATGAAATGCAAAAAGAATGTTTGAACGTACCTTGTCACCTGCAAAAAAAAACATTCACAATAATTTAATTTAATATAATAATAGTATAAGAATAACTATATAAGAAAATAGAAAAACGATGCGTATGAAGTTGAGATGAATGAAGATGGAGAGCCTTTTATAGGAGTAGATTGAAATAGGGTTTGTATAAAATTGGTAATTTCGGTATTTTATTATTTAGTCAATTAGTGAAATATGGCAATTAAATTCAAATCATCCTTAATTATAGGAACAAATAATAAGGATAATTATGTTTATATAAAAAACCGATTAAATAATAATATAATATATAGATTTGATTTGAGTTGACCTATAATTATGGAAATACTTTTAATTATATAACGTGATTAAGGAATGATTGTTTAATTAAATTACTTAATTTAAATATCCGGGATTAAGGAAAGATTTTTAATGAAATTAGTTAATTTAAATATTGGTTAATATATAAATATTAATTAAATTACGCTAATTAAAATGACCGGCCAATATAATTTTCATTTATGTAATTAAAATGTAATTAACAAATTAAACGGACGATTAGGATTAAGTTTCATAGTGTGAACATGTTTTAAATCTAATGGTGGATATATAGTCCACGGGTGACATTTCTAGCTGAATTATATTATGTATGATATGTTGTTTGATAATGTTTTTTGTGGTCTTGATCAATATATTTTAGACATAGGTCAAAAATATTATATTTCAGATAATATTTTTTTAAATAAATTTTAAATGATTTTTAATATTTTGTAAGCATTTTAAAGTGTTTGATTTTTTAAAAGTGATTTTAAATACTATTTTTAATTTTTTAAGAACTTTAAAATAGTTTTTAATTAATTAAATTTCAAAATGTATTAAAATAATTTAAAAACAAATTTAATATTTTTAAAATTTTAAATTGTCTTATTATAATTCTAAATAATTTAAAATAATTTTTAGACATTTAAAAATGTTCAAAAATAAAATTTAAGTGATTTAAAAGTAAAATTTAAACATTTAATGTTTTTTTTAATATAAATTAATAGTAGTAGTAATTTTAAATACTTTTTAAACAATTTCAAATGTATTAAAATAAATTTTAAATTATTTAAAATACTTTTAAAACTTTGTAATTTATCTTAAAATAATTTTTCAAATGTTTAAAAAAATTAAATTTAAAACATTTTTAAAGTGTCTAAAAATATATTTTAAGTTATTTGAAGTATTTTTTTATACATTTTAAAGTGTCTTAGACATTTCAAATTACTTAAATGATTTGAAATACTATTAGACATTTCAAACTAATTTTTAAATAATTTGCATTACTTTTTATATATTTAAAGGTTGTTAAAAGATTTTTTACATGATTTGATTTTTTTTTTTTAAGATTTGAGTGTTTTAAAATAATTTTTAAACTAGTTTTAAATTACTTAAAATACTCTAAATTTTTTTTAAGAGAATTAAAATACTTTTAAAGTATTTTAAAATGTGTTTAAATACATTTTATGTTTTTTTAAAATAGAATTTAAAAATAATATTAAATAATATAAATATCTTTCAAACATTTTAAAGTATGAGGAAGTAAATTTGAAGTGATTAAAATTTCATTTTAAATATTTCAATGTGTGTCAAAGTAATTTATACGGAAGTTGAATTATTATTGAACTCGTGAATTCGTCGAAATTGAATGATGATGTTTGATCAAAGTTGGTTTATTTTTAAAAATACCCAAAATTGATAAAAAGTTCAAAAACACATTGATATTTTAGGTTATTCAAAAATGAAAAATGACTTTTTTTTCATATAAAAAACAACTCTGTAATTCAATAACCAAATTAGAATATAAACTCAAACACTAATACTTGTGATTTATTAAAATATAAATAAATTGTAAAATAAATAATATAATTAAGTCTTGGATTCCAATAAGACAATTATTTGATATCCACAACAGGTATATTTCATTAGACAAAGTATTTTCAAAAACAGGTGAGGATCTTCTTTGTAATTAAAGCGACCTTACAAAGTTCAATCACAAAACTCTCTTCCTCTTCAAATAGTCAATAGGGCTAAGACCATCTCCAATGGGGGACGCAAATGTCAAATTAATTTGCCACCAAATGCTCCCAATGGTAACATATTCTTACTCAAATCCAACTTCAATACGAAGATAATAAATAGTACGACTCAAATTTGTCACCAACTCAAATCTCTACTCAAACACTATTCATACATTTTTTAATTATTTTAAATTTATAAATTATTAAAATTTAATTAATTTAACATTGAAACATTTTTAAAAAAGTATATAAAATATTATTGTTGTATGATTTTTAAATTTATGATTATTTGTAAATTTTAGTTATATTTCTAAAATTGATAATTTTTTAAATTGTGTTTTTGTACTCAAGTTTATACCAACTTATTATTTTATATTGTTTAATTTTAATTTTGCGATTAATATTTATAATTTAAATTAAAATATAAATTGAAGTAAAAAATTCAATAATAAGCAAAAAATAAATATTATAAATTATATTACACAATAAAGTATAAAATTAAACATAAATGTAATTTATAATTTATATATTGTATTTGTTGTAATAATACGTGTGTTTTTAATTATTAATATAATATTTTATTATTTAATTTTCTATTGTGATTTTTTAATTTAATTTATATGTAATATTATAAAAAATATTTTATATAAAATTAGATTTATAAAAAAATTAATTAAAGTTTTATTTATTTGAGTAAAATTTTGAGTTTAATGATTGAGGATGATTTACTTCTTGAACTTAAAGTTGGTAGCAATTTGAAGATTTTGGTAGCAATTTAAAGTCAACGATTGGAGATGACCTAATAGAATGCCCATCTTCAAGAAGTAAGAATAAATAATCAGGGTATATATAATATGAATGTTCAAAAGAAACTAAAGCTCATAGTCGATCAATGACTTTTACGAATTCTATTGAACGGACAAAAAAAATCAACGTTGACCACCTATGCTTATTAGTGCGGAACAGAAGGAGTATAGTATTACATAGTAGTTGACCCATTTTTTGTGTGTCCCAATAGTTGAAACAGCTCAAAATAATAATAATTTTTTTTTTATTTTAAAATATTATTTTATACTATACTTTATCAATTGGTTTTTAATATACTCACAATTATAATAGTTCCCAACTTAGAGAAATATTATTTTACACTCTACTTTATCAATTGATTTTTAATATTACTCACAATTATATTAGTTATCAACTTTAATACATTTTTTAAAATTGTACTTTCTTGCAAAAATAATTACTATTGTAATATGTTTCTTAATTTACGTCTATAAAAAAATGTGATGTACAACTACAAGTTTACTAAAACAGTATTTTGGTTGAAAAACAAAAATGTCTTTACCATACGATTTTTTTTATTATCTATCTATATACGTACTACCAAGTACTGTATGAATCTTCCTTTCAATAGTCAACGAAACGACTGCCGCAGTTTATTACTTGGACAAAGTAGGTTGTACCATCTCTATCGGACCACGTCCGCACCGGATATTTCTCCTACTCCTATAGTCATTACAAGATAGATCTACGGTCCATGATCGGCCACATGTTTTGGCCACAATCGTGCGGTGGGAAATGAAGTGTCGGTGGGATGCATAATGTACATACGAGAGAAAGGGATATCGAAACAACCACGGGCAGGATTTGTGGTTCGGTTGGTCAATACGTGACGTGGCACAAGTGTTTGTGACGTAAGCACCATCTGCCTTAGTCGATCGATCGGTAGCTAGGCATTTGGCACCGATCGAGGATTTCGTGTACTACTGACAAGATCGAAGCGAAGCACTCGATCGATCGAGTTCATAAAGATCTACGTGAACTTTACGATGTTTTCGATTATACGAGTATGAAGGATCATGCACGAGACACGAATACCTCGGGCACTTAACTATTATAGTACCACATAATTAAAAAAAAAAACATTACTCCATATGTGTAGCAATACAAGTAAGTTCGAGTAAAGGAATAGTGAAGCGACTTTTCTGTTTTCTTTTCTTGTTTCGACAAATTTATGATTATGAGGGTGTACCTGAAGAAACACTGATATACACGCTTTTACGCAAAGTTTTGTACAAGTAAAAAATACAAGTTGGTGAGGGTGAGTACAACAGATAAGGCGGCTTCAGATTAGAATCAATTAAATTAATTTGAAAATTTATTTTATTTTATTTTCGGCGTGTGTAAAATTAATTTATATATTTGCATGCAATTTAGTATATTAATTAAAAAGCATATGTTGTCACATTCCACAATAATGTTTCTGAAGGATTCCACGAGGAGTGACCAAACTTGATGGTGAGGTTGACCATTTGGATGTTATTGTTAAATGGTTTGTTTTAGCTAGTTAGAATTTTTATTCAAAAATAAAGTTACGTACTTCTTCCTAAATGTAAAAAGTAAAAAATAATTAATCTTAATCAATGAAAAAATAATTAATAACGGTTCAAAAGTAAAAAAGATTCATACGTGAATAAGAAGTAAAAAAACATAAAAATCAAATCACAAAAAAATTGAATAGAAAAAAGTATTTACTAACCCAAAATTTATTTTTTTATATAAGCCAATTTCCATACAAAAACCGGATCGAACGAATGAAAGAATCATGATACCGGCCTGATTACGATTCGCCACCGGCTTTCTTCCCTACCTCCCGGCCCCGAAAGTCTCCAAACTCGTATTTTAACAACTCCCCTGGGACCCACAGCACTGTCCCGTAATTAGCACCACAAATCATTTGCAAAAACTCGATATCCCCAAAACACCCCCACATGCCGCATATAGGTCAGCGGACAAAATTTCTTTTTTATTAACAATGAAATATCCCAAATTTAATTATTTAATTGATGATTGGTTGGACTGGTAATTACGTGCGTAAAAATTAGTCTTTGCCAAAAGTCAAAATTGATCTTCAACCCGAATTTGTTTGGTGAATGTTGAATAATTACACTTATAATAAAAATACTAATTATTATAATCTTTACAATTTTAAATATCACTTTATTTTTTAATTATTAAATTATTTTACATTTTTAACCTAAAGCTAGGGAGTAGTATTTGTTTTTTCTAATTAAAATATTACTTTAAATTCGATTTTATGTTTATATAGGTTAGCTGTCTATGCAATTATTTATATATCTCGCTTCTAATTTTTATTTTCTGTTTCTCTCTCCTCTTCTTCGTCGAGTCTTCTTCCTCCAGCGGGCAGGAGAGAGAGACCCGCACTAAAATCAACTCAAAAAAATCATTTAATTTCGTCCCCAATTAATCCGCAGACATTGATTACGAAGGCTAATCACCACCGGCGGCCTAATCGGAGCTCCGTAGATTCCGCGGCCCCAATATTCGCGTCAACTATACTCGGTAAGAGATCTGTAAAATTCATTTCCCCTTCCATCACTTCCGACCCGACCCGAAACTCGTTTCCTCTTCATTTATTTTTATTCGGTTGTTACCTGCAATTGAATACGGTTACTGGTGCAGTTATGAGAATTGAAGGGACAGATTCTTCTCTGTGGACGTGGCCTTGTTTTTTTGCTTTATAATGCTGAGTTTTTTTTCTGTTGATGTATTTTGTTTTTATTTGGGTCAATTTTTTTTAATTCTGAAATGGGAAATTGGTGAATTTAAGTTCAGATCAACTTGGAGTCGATGCTTTTGATCTGCTGAAAGAGAAAGGGGAAAAAAATGATGCGAATGAGGACCAAGCCGGACTCCCTGCCGCCCCTTACCCACGGTGGTGATTCGGGCGGCCGGCCAGTTGGCAGTGAGAAAGAGTGGGAGCTGAGGCCCGGGGGAATGTTGGTCCAGAACCGAACCGACACGGACCAAATCCGCCCGTCGGCACCAACCATTCGGGTGCGGGTCAAGTACGGGTCGATTTATCACGAGATTCGGGTCGGCTCGCAAGCTTCATTTGGTAATTCCATCGATAACTCCCCTGTTTTTTTTTTTTCTTTTAAAGGAATATAAAAGTTGATGTCGGTGGTGGAAACATTGTAGGTGAGTTGAAGAAGATGTTGTCCGGGCCGACGGGCTTGCACCACCAGGATCAGAAGCTGTTTTACAAGGGTAAAGAGAGGGACTCGAAAGCATTTCTCGACATCGTAGGAGTGAAGGACAAATCTAAAATCTTGTTGCAGGAGGATCCGATCAGCCAAGAAAAACGCTACATTGAAATGAGGAAGAATGCTAAAATGGAAAAGGCTGCAAAATCCATATCCGAGATCAGCCTGGAGGTGGATAGGCTTGCTGGACAGGTATATAATCTTTCACTTAAGGGTGAAGCAATACATGGAGTAGTTATTAATTTGAAACGAATTCCGGGGTCAATTTGATAACATAAACAAAGTGTTGGAAATCATTTTTATTCAAATAGTTCGTCGGTTGATTTACGAAAACTTACCTAATGAGAATTTAAGCAATGCGTATATTTTTCTCTGCTTATCTTATTGGGTGTTTGGCTAAACTCAAAGCTTTTATATTGTTATAACTTAATACTCCTAGGTTGTTTTGAGACCTGATACATTGTTCTTGTATCGTAAGTTGTGAAGTTGTTTGAAGAAAACGAATTGAAATTATAAGTTGTTATGAATCTTATATAGTTATAGAGCACTGGAAATTATCAATATGCTTCTGTTTTACTATTGCAAAAAAATAGAAAAAAATATAAAATTTAAAATAAGTATGAAGAATGTACTTTTTTAGGATTTTACTAGTTTTGAGGTTTTTATTTTATAGAATAAGTTATTATTAGAAAACTACTTTTATAAACTATTTTGAGGAACTCATTAATCATTATGCTTAATTTTATTACAATAAAGTTCATTTTTTCATTTGTTTATCCAAGATGATTGGTGACTTCAGCATTGCCACTGAGATTCTGACAATTATAAATTACTTTTTGGAATTGCAAATTCAAAACATGATCATTTCATAAGTGATACTAGTTGACAATTAAGAGTGAGTTTTATCAAACTGGGACTTGAGTTTTTTCGATTTGTTTTTAGGTATCTGCGCTTGAAACTGTGATATCTAAAGGTGCGAAAGTTGTTGAAAAGGATGTCGTAAACCTTATCGAGCTGCTAATGAATCAATTGATTAGATTGGATGGCATCGTTGCTGATGGAGATGCCAAATTACAGAGGAAAATGCAGGTACGCATTTTTAATCCGAAATATAAAATCGCAATGCAAATCTCGAATATCAATCTTGATCTCAAAATCTCACTCCTTGCTCGTACTTCGCAAGGTGAAAAGAGTTCAAAAGTATGTCGAGACTCTTGATTTGTTGAAGGTGAAAAACTCGACTCCTGCAACCGATGGGAATCAGCCAAAACCCGCTCATCAGCCGCGTAGGTTTTCAAACGGGGATGTATCTTCCCCCGTTCACCAACACCAACAGGGACAATCATTAATTGATTCTCCCGTTGAACAACAGCCATCGAGACATTCGGCCTCTGGTGCCTCTGTAGTAATAACGACTCAATGGGAGACATTCGACTCTGCCCCTTCGACATCTGCGGCTGCAGCTGCCGGCACAACCCATCCAGCACAACGTAGCTTTACATGGGATTTGCTTTGAGTAGGTAATAGAACAAAGTATATGTGCCTAGTGTGTGTGGATTATGTGCATTTTGGATTTCTTGTTTCCATCTAAGTTTGGTTTGGTATCTACTATTGTCCATTCTTTTCTGTATTTAGAGTTTTTGTTAGAATCCCTTTTTTTTTTTTAATCTTTCATGGTATTCAACTGTTGAAATAAGTGGGGCTACTGTTATAACGGTTGGTGTTAGCCTCCTATTATTATTGAAGATTTTAAGAACAGTGCTTTTGTGCTTCTTGAGTTGTTTTTGTCCTGTTGTCTTTTAAATTATTTGTAATTTAAATGAAAAAAGTGTGACAATAAATTTAGGATAAATGTACGTAGTAATAGTTATTGAAGAAAGGGTTAGCCATTATAGAATTGTCTAATTGCATTTTCTAGGTTGCACAATACATAATACCACATTTTTATGTTATAGTATTATGTCGATTTTGCCAAATTCAACACGACTTTTTAAAAATATGTGTGTGTATATATACATATTATATATAAAAGAAATCTCATCTCCCTTGATCGATTTTTTTGGCTCCGCCCCTGATCAGATATCATGTTAGAAATACGACTCTAACTTAATACAGTAAGAGTATAATACAGTAGTACTTTTTCTGTCTAACACCAATGGTAACACTTTATTAACAAATTACAAAATAGAGAAGACCATTAGTTGGCGACGGATGTACTATAAGTTTGAAGAGAGATTATGAAAATAAGATTCAACACATTGGGAATCTTGTTTACATGAATTTGAAAGCTTATCAAGTGCATGTGATCGATTCTTATAATACAGTTATGCCTTGCTTCCCAGTTGGGGTACATAAAGACAAGCGAGAACATGAAAGTGTTAGAGAAATGAATAATTGATATTGCTTTCCTTGGGCTTACAGATTAGCTCTTTGGGATCACAAAACATTTTTTGTTGTTAGATCCCTCCTTTGGAGCTAAGTAACTAGTCTTGTCTCGTCTTAATAAATTATACACCAAAATATTTGTGAATAAAATTTAATAAATAAATAGATAATATATGAGTTAAAATTGTAAGCAAAATTTAAAAAGTATATGTAAAAAAAATATGAGTTAAATTTAATTTTTAAAGTGAAAATATAAATTGGTAATTCACTTTTTTTAAAATTGTGCATATTTGATTGAAAAAAAAATACAAGTCAAGAGTTGTTAGCTAAGTTGGTTGAGCTGCTTGAGCAATTGAGGATTTGAGATCCTTGGTTTGAATCCCAAGACACTGCAATTGACATAGAAAAAAAAAATACATAATATTTAAATGTTTTAAAAAACATTTTAAATAATTTGAAACAGTGAAATATTATTTAAACATTTTACTTAGTCTTTTAATAATTTTTAATTTTTAAAGGGGTAATCACGAACGAGGGCACTTCTAAGATGATTATTATTTATAGTACCCAATTTTTTCTCTTAGTATTATACAGGGCACTCTGCCCATTTTATCCTTTTTTATTAAAAAAATTAAGAAATTAATTGATATATAAAATTACGCAAAAAATCTAAACTATAATCCTACATTCAATAGTTCCTCATTCGACTACACATATATTGAAGTTTCGTAAAATACATTCAAAAATCTTTCGGCTCATTGATATAAAATCAAAATTAATTGATATATAAAATTACGCAAAAATCTAAACTATCCTATGTTCAATAGTTCCTCATTGACTACACACATCAAGTTTCGTCAAAGACATTCCAAAATCTTTCATCTTCAGCTCATTGATATAAAATCAACACTTATATCATAGATATAAAATCACTTGAATTCAAAAATTTGTTATAGATAATTCGTATAATAATATTGATATATCTATCATAGATATGAAAAAAAAATTGAAATCTATCATAGATATCAAAGAATTCATAAAATCACATACGTAAATCATAAATCTATTATAGATATTTACAAACTAAACTAGAAATGTAAATCATAAATCTATTATAGATATTTACAAACTAAACTAAAATCTATTATAGATGCAAAAAGTATGTAAAAACATTACACAAAGAATGTTCCACATACGCATCTCATAAAACACGCATCTCTTCGCTCATCCAAAATATATAATTATATTTATATATAATTATAAATATATAATGCAAATATATTTTGTTTGCTATAATATATTTTGATATTAAATGTTTGCGCAAATATATTTGGTATATTAATGTAATCTCATGTTTGCGCAAATATATTTTACCAAATATATTTAGCGCAAATATATAAATATATATTAGTAGCGTGTTTAATATTAGTGAATATTAAAATAAATTAATATATATTACCGTAATATTATTGTAGGGATATTTATGACTTTATACATTTTAAAAAATGCCCCTACTTAGTATTTAAAAAATACAAATACTCTAATAAACAAACAATTAAAAAATATATAACCTCTACAAATGAGGTGAAAAACAATGGGTGTTGGAAATAATATTAAAATCCAATCTGCCCCATACCCTAATATTACCTTTTTTAAAAGATTTAAAATACTTTTTAAACATTTTAAAGTGAATAAAATAATTTTTAAGTGATTGAACAAATTTAACCATTTAAAAGTGTATTTAAGAAATACTCTGTATTAAAATGATTAAAATATATTTCAACCATTATAAATTTCTTAAAATAATTTTTAAGTTTTTTAAAATAAAATTTTATATTTTTTAAAAATGTTTTAAAATAATGTTTAACTAACATAATTTATAAACATATCTAAGTGAATAAAAATAATCATTAAGTAATCAGAAATACATTTTAAATAATTTAATGTGTATTAAAAAAATTTAAAGATTTAATTAAAATAGATTTTAAACATTTAAACTGTTTTACAATAATTTCAAAGTAGTTTAAAATATTTTAAAATACATTTGAAATGATTTGAAATACTTTTTAAACATTTCAAAGTTATTTAAAATGAATTTTAACTAATTTGAAATATCATTTTTATATATAATAATCTTTAATTGATGTGAAATAATTTTTAAATATTTTTAATTGTATTTAATTAATTTTAATTTATTTAAAAATATTTTAAACATTTTAAAGTGTTAAAATAATTTTAAAGTGATTTGAAATATATTTTAAATATTTTTAAAATGTATTAATATAATTTTAAATGTGGGCGAGCATGGTCGGGGCGAGTCGCAACGGGCTCTTGGTGGGCCGTATTAACGGAAATCGCAAGGAGCTCTTGATGGGCCGTGTTAGCGGAAATTGTAAGTGGGAATAAGTAGCTCATTTTTTTTTTTAAATCCTAATTTAGCGAAAAGGGTAGTTTAGTCTTCTCATAATATAAATTAAAAATAAAAAATTAAATGAAAGTGTACAAAGTAATGTTGGAAGTGTAAATATCACTACCCTTATTTTAATCGCACAATTTTTTCACTAATCCCATACTCAAACCCAAAACCCCAATATCTCAATATCAGTTTGGAAATTTTTTAGTAGTATTATATTTTTAAGTTTACAAAATAAATTTATAGTGATTTAAAATACATTTTGAAAGTGTCTTATTTTTTTAGAATAATTTTTCAAATATTCTAAAATAACTTAAAATGATTTTTAATTAATTATAAATTAAATTAAATAATTTAAATTTCTGTATAGAATTTAAAATGTCTTTCATTATATTTGAAGTGGTTTTAAATACTTTTTATATTTTTTTTAAAGTTTATTAAAATATTTTTTTCAAAAAATAAATAC
Organism: Euphrasia confusa; assembly: GCA_954870475.1. Taxonomy (NCBI): domain Eukaryota; kingdom Viridiplantae; phylum Streptophyta; class Magnoliopsida; order Lamiales; family Orobanchaceae; genus Euphrasia; species Euphrasia confusa. Next base: position 37,363,844 of record OX940960.1, read on the forward strand.
TTTAAAATTAAACAGTTCTTAATATAATTTTTTAGTAACTCAAAATACTTAAATTTTAAAATATCTTAAAAATGATTTTCTAATGATATGAAATTAGTTTTAAACATTTAAAAATGTTTTAAAATAATTTTTAATTATTTAAAAGTGTGTTAAGAATTTTAAGATATTTTATATATTATTTGAAATATTTTTTAAATATTATAGAATATTTTAAAATAATTTAAATACTTTATAAAGTCTTAAATATTTAAAAATAAAATTATAAAGTGATTTAAAATTTATTTTACTATACTTTAAAATTATTTGAAAATTATTTATATACAACTTAAAATATTAAAAAGTAATTAAAATTAAGGGCAAATTTATAATAAAGTCAAAGCATAACAATATAGAGTATATGTTTTTTTAGCCACTCTCATAAAACTATATGTTTTTCAGGTCAATGAACATTTATAACCATCAATCACAATCGCACAACTCATTAATTGAAAAAAAAATACTCCCTCCTATTTTTTTTTAAATATCGTTTAAGCATTTTTCATACAATTTAATGAAAAAAAAAATAATGCCTAAATTAACCTTATTTATGGTACATTAAAACTAATAAATTAATATTAAAATATTTTTCTAAAAAGTTTTTATAATTGAAAACTCTTAATCTTCTTTTTTTACTAACGCTAAACACAATAAATAGGTGATAATTATCATTAATTAAACCATCATTAATAAGGGTATTATAAAAAAAATATTACAAAACGACTAATAAAAAACAAATAGTATAAAAACTAGAATGACAAATAAAAAAAGGACAGTGCTAAATGGGCAGAATCTGCCCATTGACAGAAATTACTTAAAAACTTATTTTATAAAATTTAATGATATTTTAATTAATTTTTTACATGTAATACAATTAATTATATTATATAAAATATATATTGCATAAAAAAATTAAATAAAAAAATAATTTGTTAAGGATAATGCATATTCTTATATTTATATTAAAAAAATCAATTAAATAGAAAAAAAATATTTTAACCTCTAATAATAACAAATAAAAATTATATTTTTACATATACGGAGTATATTATAATAATTATATTTTAAGTCATATAAAAATAAAAAATAAAAAATAAGAATAAAATTGAGCGTTCTGCCCATGGGCAGAATCTGCCCACATGGAATTACCCATAAAAAAAATTGGAGGGAGTATTAAAAAAAAAGTAATCCACTCTCTTTTTGGCTACTGAAATTCACGCACACACATTCAAAAACTACAATGAGTTTTCGCTTTGTATGGTTATTGTGAGTTTGTGACAAGGTGAAGTACATTGTGTCACGGTGTCACACGATGGAATACACTCTGGCACGGTGAAGCGCACTGTTGAAAGTCGGGGACGCGCGGCTGTATTATAGAGAAATACGCAGCTCTCCCTACGCAGCGCAGCAGCAGCAACAACTTAAGTGTTGCAGCAGCGCGTTGCAGAAAATAAATTTATTTGTTTATTATTTGATTTACTTTGTTTGAATAGATTATTTATAAAATAAAAAATATATTCATGTATATCTTGATACGATCGATGTAAAAGAGTGTAGCGGAATAATGAAAAACGTGAAAAACAAACAAACTAACACACACAAACACACTAAGTGAAAAGCAAGAGAATACAACAAAATTAATCATGTATGGGTATTTAAATTATACCCATACGAATGTGCCTTACGACAAAAATCATTAAAGAACGAACAATCGTCTTTACAAAGTTTGATCCCGAATATACACTCGATTACCTTTCGGACATACAAACATATTCCTTAGGTATCGTATTCAAGGATCACGCCCAACCAACACTAAAGAAAACTACGAATGAATCTTAGTTTGATTACAACACTTCGTAGTTGTTGTACCCGAGAAAATAGTCACCGACACGTGTCACGAATCAAAGGGCCACGTCATCAAGAGAGAAAGTCAACCGGTATAGTCAACGAGACCTTAAAAAACAGATCTAAGAAGAAGATAAGGACATTGGACAGTAGAGATTGCACGGTAGAATCAGAGTCCCCTCTCAGGGGAATCGCCTGGGGAGGCTCCTGGGATGACAGTCAACGAGCTGGGACTTCACGGGGAAAGAGACAGATTAAGCACTAAGGGAAATTAGTGGGTATTTAATGCTTCATATTAGTGGAGTAGAGGTCCAATAAGAGGCCTAAATGTGGGCATTAGGTGGCAGAATTAAGCCATGCATAGAGTATTATAAATAGAGGGAGTGAGATAGTGGAAAAACACATGCAAAACCTTGATTTTAACTATGTACTCTAAGTATGAATATATGAATGAAGAGATGCCTTGAGCATCCATGTTCTTACTTATGATTTCTGCATTTAACTTAATCCTCTTGCTTTCTTACCTATAACATATTGATATTTTGTGTTGTTTACCAAAACCCTCAATTACCAGCAAATACTACCGACAAGTACAAAAACAACCAAAACATTTGGCGCTAGAAGGAGCGAGCATCAGGTATTAAAGTTGCAGAAAAGCTCGATTAAAATAAAAAATGGTGAATGAAAATGAAGACACCACGGTGTCAGGTACGTCCGGCACTAGCGGCAGGTGGCGGGCTGTGATGGGTAAGGCTGTGATGGTGGAACCCGAGGTTCCATCTCCACCTAAAAACCCAGAACCTGAGAATAAGGAACAGCCGCCGCCTACCCAGATCAGCTCCGATGAGCACAATAGCAAGCGTGCAGAGGCCGATGAGCCTACGGACAGTCAGGCAGATCAACGACGGCGCCGACTTCGGTCGCGACGTCGGAATCGCCGTCTCCATCCTTACGATATCGGAGGGCCGTCGACGCCCATGGTTCCACCTCCGATCAGATTCGCAAGTCTTGATACTCCGCAGAAAATTGATGAAGCAGTAGCAGAATTGATGTCTTTGAAATATGTGATGACAACCCCTGTGATCCCGGTGCGGGGCATGCATGCACCCGCCGGGGAAGATCCAGGGAAGGGCCCTGAGCGAGCTAGACGCGCTCCCCGGGGAAACCGCAGAACCCGTCGGGCTTTAGATCTAAATAAAAGAGCCGAATCAGTGGCTACTTCTACTGATCCTTATCGACAGGCAAGTAAAAGTGACATGCACGGGCAACGTGTAAACTTTTCACCGGCGAGGGCCCACAGAGCCCCCGGTGCTGATCTTGAACTGGCCGATTTAAGGCAGAAATATTCTGAACTGGAAAGGCGATTGAACGAAAATCAAATTCTCGCCGCCCCGGCAGGTCGTCATAACGATCCCTTGGCTCCCGAGGTTGAACAAGCTCCCATGCAACTGGAAATTCAGCCCATGCAAACCACTTTGTATAACGGCAAAACTGATCCAGAAGCGCATTTGAGCAGATTCAGGACATATATGTCCGGCCGGGGAGCCACAGATGCTACCCGGTGCAAATTGTTCCCACTCACCCTGGGCGATACTCCTCACCAATGGTACGTCAGCTTACCTACACATTCTATTAAGTGTTTTGACGACTTGGTACAAAGGTTTGTGTCGTATTTTGCATCCAAAGCTTCCTATATGGAGTATAGTCAGAAGCTGCTTGGAGTCAAACAGGGTGAGAACGAAACTGACGAATCTTATGTGGATCGCGTGGGGGAATTACTGTTGGCGGGCGGAGAAGAGATTCCCGATAGCCTCAAACTTCACACCGTTTTGGGAGGTATGAGAAGAAACTCTAAGTTGTTTAAATCTGCAATGCTAAACTATCCCCGATCGTATGAGGATTTTAAAAGGAAAGCTGGGGCCCAAGTGGCGTACCAGCGTCTTATTGCTAGTGGGGCACACTCCCCCGAGCAAAAGAGAAAACTTCCTTTTTCCTCCGATCGAAGGCCAAACTATATTGGCAAGAAACCAGGCCCTAGGCCAAGTGATCCACGTGTGGATGAAATTCGTGAGTTGGAAGGAAAACTCACTGCTCAGACTGGTCATACACCAGCAGATATTTTGAATATCATGGTCATGCAAAAAACTGATCTGTTGGTAAAACCACCACCAATCCTAACTCCCCCGGACAAGTTGGATCCCAGCAAATGGTGTGCCTTTCATGAAAAGATTGGTCACAACACCAGCCAGTGTAGGCAACTGGTAAAATTGTTGTGGAAACTTTTTCAGGATGGGAAGCTATGGCAGTTCTTGCCCAGGCCAGGTGCTGGGGGAAATCCGCAGGGGCCTCCTCCCCGGGAAGTTCCCGCACTAGCTCCACCACCGCCTCCTGTAGCTCCAGACCCACCGAGAGTGGGCCAGATCATGATGATCGGCGGTTTGAGGCCAGTGAATGAGGAAAGCCACCGGAAGAGGAAAAGAGACTTCCAGATGTGGGAAGTTTGGTATGAAACCGCCCCGTCAAAAGAAGCAACAATCAGTGAAACGGCGGTGATAACTTTCACCCCGGAAGATCGAGCCGAGACAAAGTTCCCGAAGGATGTGCCTTTAGTGATAAAAGCAAGAATCCTCGGTCTGGACGTGTCTCGCACGCTGGTAGACAATGGCGCACATCTCAATATTCTGTACAAGAAGACCCTAGATCTGATGGGGAAGCTAGCGCGCTATGTCAACCCGCGCGATATGGTGTTAAAAGGTTTTGGTGACGATGTAGTCATTCCCTACTGAGAAATTATTCTCCCGGTAGAAATGATGGATGCGAAAAATCCTGAAGTCATGATGGTTAGGAATCTTAAGTTTGTAATAGTAGATAAGGTTAGTGGCTATAATGCTTTGTTAGGCAGGCCCTTTCTGGACGCTTTTGAAGCAGTCGCTTCGTCCTATTACTACTGTATCAAGTTTCCAACACCCTCCGGTGCAGTTGGCACCGTCAGGGGGGACCTAGTAATGGCTAAGAAGACTTTGATGTATTTTCGCGATCTTGATAAAACTAAAATCAGAGAAAACGCTAACATTCCCCAAATCAATTTGGAGGAAAGCAACGTAAAACAAATTGATCACATTAAAGATATTGTTAAAATACCCGAGGAAGGAATGAGCTCCCCCAGGAAAAACCCGCGCGGGGAAGTTCTTCAGATCCCCTCGGATGATATGAATAAACCCCCCGAAGAAGAACCCAGGAAGGACTTAGCATCTCCTGGGGAAAAACAGCCTAAACCCAAAGCAAACCTAGAGGATTGGGGCTCGCGGGGAGGATATCAATGCAAAAAAGCACCCGTTATAGAAATGGTTGAAACCCTGGACTCTATAATTATAGACCCAGAGCAAACCGAAAAACAAATACTTGTAGGGTCTCATATGGAATCCACTGTCAGAAACGACCTGATAAAATTCCTAAAAGAGAATATCTCCACTTTCTCATGGTCCAGTGCGGATTTAGGAAAGATAGATCCTAAACATGCCTGCCATCGGTTGAAAATAGATCCCTGCAAAAGGCCTATTGCGCAGAAACGTAGAAAGATGGGCCCCGAGAAGTGCCAGGCACTCGCCGGGGAAGTAGATAAACTAATTGAAAATAAACTGGTCAGGAAAGCTTCGAGTGATGTCACTTGGCTTTCCAATGCGGTAATGGTGACAAAAACTGCTGGGGCATGGCGTTTGTGTATAGATTTCACAGACCTAAATAATGCTTGCCCGAAAGATCTTTTTCCCATGCCGCATATCGACCATGTGGTTGATAACTTGACAGGTCACGCGATATTCTCAACACTGGACGCCAAGGCTGGATACCACCAAATTCCTATGCATCCGGATGACGTTGAACATACGGCTTTCTACTCAGAGAAAGGGATCTATTGCTGGGAAAGAATGCCGTTTGGCCTGAACAATGCTGGGGCCACCTATCAAAGGTTGGTAAACCAAATGTTTTCTGAATTAATTGGTAGAACCATGGAAGTGTACATTGATGATATTATTGTAAAAAGTAAAAACGAATCAGATCATGTCAAAGACCTCGAAGAAGTTTTCAAAATTCTGGGGCATTATAATATGAAATTGAACCCCAAGAAATGTAATTTCGGAATTAAAAAAGGGATGATCTTGGGGCATGTGGTTAGCGAGGAAGGCATTGAGCCCAACCCTACCAAAGTCCAAGCTATCTTGGACATGCAAGAGCCCCGGGACGTAAAAGGCGTACAACGACTCACGGGTCGACTCGCCGCCCTGAACAGATACATTTCTTGCCTGGGAGATAAAACTCGACCGTTCTTTGCTTCCATCAAAGGACAGGAATTTCACTGGAAAAAAGAGGCCCAACAAGCTTTTGTACGGATAAAGGAATACTTATCCCATCCGAAAGTAGTTGTGGCACCTAAACCAGGAGAAAAGTTGTATTTATACCTGGCCGCCTCAGAGCATGCCATCAGTGCAGTCTTGACAAGAGCAGAAGGAATCCAACACTTTCCGATTTATTTCGTGAGTCAAGTATTACATGAGGCAGAAATTAAATACACTCCACTGGAAAAATTAACATTTGCTTTAATAGTATCAATAAGAAAACTCCGGGCGTACTTATTCGAGCACCCCGTCGAAGTTTTGACTACTATGCCTTTAAGGCAAGTATTGCACCGGTCAGATATCTCCGGGAGACTCCTGCGTTGGGCGTTAGAAATTAGTCAATATGACATAACTTTCGCCCCGAGGACAGCAATTAAAGCACAAGCCCTGGCAGATTTTATTGTGGAATTAACTTTCCCTGAGAAATCCCAGAATCAAGCACGCGCCTGGCAGTTGTTCGTAGATGGATCATCTACCACCGCGTGCTCGGGGGCAGGGGTGGTATTACTCAGTCCCGATGGGGACTCAGTAACCCATGCGGTAAAGTTTGAATTCCCCACATCGAACAATGAAGCAGAGTACGAAGCTCTCATTTCTGGGTTGGAATTAGCTATAGCCGTTGGGGCCAGAAAACTCCATGTGTTTATGGACACTCAGCTAGTAGTAAACCATGTAAGTGGGGACTACGAGGCCAGAGGGGAACAAATGATAAAAAACCTAAAATTTGTATGGGAACTTTGTGAAAAAATCCCTGAAGTTCTAATCGAACAAATCCCACGGGAACACAATTCACAAGCAGACGCCCTGTCAAAATTAGCATCAGCTGAGGGATCAGCAGACTTCTCAAATATTGTGTTGACAAAATTAATGTCCCCGTCAATAGAACAAAGAGAAATGCAAATGCAAATACTCACTGGGGCCGGAGAAGACTGGCGGATTCCCATTCAACGGTACATAGATACCGGGGAAGTACCAGCAGATAAAACCGAAGCAAAACAACTTCGCTCCCGAGCGGCAAAGTACACTTTAATAGATACACAACTATACCGAAGAAGTTATTCCCTTCCATTACTAAAATGTGTGTCGAAGGAAGAAGGATTTAAAATCCTGGAAGAAATACACGAGGGTGTGTGTGGAAACCATGCGGGGGGAAGATCCCTAGCACACAAAACCATGGGGCAAGGATTTTATTGGCCAAGCCTGAGAAAGGACGCAGTCGGATATGCACGTAAATGTGTTAAATGCCAGACGCATGGGCCTAACATCCGTATTTCCCCAGAAGCCCTGAAATCCATTTACAGCCCGTGGCCATTTGCTCCGTGGGGTATCGATTTGATCGGACCACTGGCAACCGCACGGGGCGGAGTAAAATATGCGATTGTAGCAGTCGACTATTTTACTAAGTGGGTCGAAGCAGAACCATTGAACAAAATTGATCAACCGCAGGTTATCAAGTTCATATGGAAAAACATTATATGTCGATTTGGTTTGCCCGAGACAATCATTTCCGACAACGGAAAACAATTCGATGGGGCTGAGGTGGAAGAATTCTGTGAAAAATGGAAAATTAGAAGGCTATTCTCTACTCCTTACCACCCCCAGACGAATGGTCAGGTTGAAGCAGTGAATAAAATATTAAAACATACCATCAAATCTAAATTGGAAAGTCGCAAAGGAAAGTGGGCGGATGAACTTCCAGAGGTTCTATGGTCATATCGTACCACAGCTAGAAATGCCACTGGAGAAACCCCCTACTCTTTGGCTTTTGGAACGGAAGCGGTAATCCCAGCGGAAATAACGGTGTTATCACACCGGACCGCTCAGGAAATTTCCCCGGAAAATGAACTAACCATCCGAAAAGAGTTGGATCTTCTTGAAGAAAGAAGGTTAGCTTCCGATTCTCTAAATGCTATGAACAAACAAAGAATTGCAAAATTATTTAATTCAAAAGTAAAGGCGCGAGAATTCCAAGAAGGAGACTTGGTGCTGAAGAAAATCTTAGGAACGCACCAGGGAGCACTGGGGCCGAACTGGGAGGGACCGTTTAGAGTAAGCCACTGCCTCCAGAACGGAGCGTACGAGTTAGAGCTTCTCGACGGGACCAAAGATCAGTATCGGTGGAATGCGTTGCACCTAAAGAAATTTTATCATTAAAAGGTTAATCTTTGGATTTTTGTAAAGATATTATTTTTGTAAAATCCTTTTATCACTTTTATAATGTTTCTCAGTATTTACCAAAAATACTTGTATGAATTCTGAAAAGTTATATTTTGTCTGTTACAAAGGAAAAATATTACCCCGGGAAAGAAATAAATTTCCCGGTAAAACATAAATATTGAGTATTCACAGAAGAATACTAAGGTTCGGTAAAGACCCAAAAATCTGTAGATTATGGGGCCGAACACTTCTTTCTGCGTACGGATTCAACAGAGTAAAAGAAACTCAAGAATCGCGCGGGGAGAAGATATAGGTCCGAAGAAAATCCTAAGAGGTATTCATAAAGAACAAACCACATGATCGGTCAGTCTTTGTAAAAGGAGAGATGGAGGAGAAAAATGTTACTTAGAATCAGAGAGAATTCCGAGAGGTAACTAAAATCCAAAAATCACTTTTGCAAGACAAAGAACTCACAAAGAGTCCCAACAAAGTTTTTAAAGTAAAACTTGGGTGTGAGCCAAAAGTTATCTATTTACAAAGAATTACGATTCACCAAACAAGCTAAAGCTGACTTGTCAAAATTATAGATAATTATGGTAAAAAGAAAACCTTAACAAAACGGTGGAAGGGCCATGAGTAAGACCCAAAGGATAATATCCAAAAATAACTTACTAAGTTATTACACACCAGCAAAATATTTAAACTTGTCCCAGGCAAAAACTGCCTCTGAAATTCAAACAGAAATAACAAATATTGTCTTATGGCCTCAGGCCCAAATAAGAAATAAAACATTAAAACCCCTGAGCTTTTTACACTCAGGGTAGGATTCATTTTAGCAGACTCCTAAGTTACAAAACTCAGGAGGTGGAATTACCATCACCAGGGGTTACCAGAGGATCTTTTGGCTTGCCATCAGGCCCAACACCAAGTAGATCCATACCCTCATCATCAAATTCATCATCATCAACAGGAGCATCATCAGCCAACTTTGAAGGTTCACCAGGCATAGAGAGAAGACTATATGATGGCCACCACTTCATGTCAATTCCATGGACAACTTCCAGATCCATAAAAGGTTGAGGAACTCTGGAATCCAGAGTGCATCCCTTCATGTGATCCTTCAGGAGTTTGAGCCCATATTCTTTGGCCACATCATTCTTCTCCTTTGCTGCAGACCTAATGAGATCAGCATATGCAGTTACATAAAGGAGGTCAGTCAATACCCTGGGATTGTGAGCAGGTGATTCCAGTAGAGTTTCAAGCTCCACAACTCTTTCCATGGATTGTGCAAAGCTATCCTGGACCTGCTTCAGTTCTTTGGTGACTTTGACCACCTCATCCTGTAGCTCTTTCTTTTCCCTGACAAAGCTGTCCTGGGCATCTTCAATCTGCTCTTCTTTTTCCTTGATGGTTTTCAAGGCTTCCTGCATCTCTGATTTCAGCTTCCCTATCTCTGCCCGTGCAGTATCTGCAACCTTCTTCCATTTATCCCTGTCCCCTGCTGCGGCTATGTAGGCTGCATTGAGCTCCTTCACTTGTGTTTCTTGACCAATGTTGGTGATGCGTAGTTTGGAAACCTCAGCTCTGAGCCTCTCAGCCATAGTTTGAGCACCAGAGATAGCAACTGCACTTTGACTGGCCAGTTTCACGGCCAGGGAAAAGGCATGCTCCTCATGGTCCATAAGGTCATTGAGCTCTGAGGTCCAGCACCTCCCAACTGCATCAGATGAATCACCAACAGGGTTGCCCAGGGTAGTGACAGGGTCAATGGGGCCTTTGCCAGAGAAGAAGGGAAGGAGCACTGATGGAAGTTTTTCCTGGGAAAACCTGACCGAGAAATAAAGTGTAAAGATTGAATAGTTTATAAATATAAAGAAAGAATATAAAACAAATAAAAACTTACTTGTCAGAGAGGATTTTCTCAACTCCAAAAACAGACTGACTTGTGTCAGCACGGGGAGGTGATTCAGTCACATCAATTACACCCCCATCAAATTTCTTCCTTTTCTTATCTCCTTCAAGCTTGATTTGTAGAAGTGTGGATGACCCGGAGGGAGGCAAACCCTGACTGGGAACAACATCAGTCATCACAGTATCAGCAGAGGCCGGGGGTTCTTTGTAGGAGTCCACCACCCCCATAACCCCCATCGAATCTGTCTCACCGCCCTGGGCGGAGACAGTTCGGGATCTGGTCCGGGAAGCTGGGGCACCTACTGTTCCACCCCGAGTCTTTGCAGATCCTCGGCCACCTATGCTGGTTGAACTGGTTTTTGATTTGCGGGCTTTCCCCGTCTGGGATGCATCCACAAGTCCAAGTCTCGCAAACAATTTGTTATCCGCCATATCAGGAGGTTTCACTTCAAACACAGTAGAGAAAAATTCTGCACCGGGAAAAGTAAAGATATTACACCCGACGAAAATAATGATCTTTCCCTGGAGGGTATGTCCCCAGGAAATAAGACAAAAACAGAAACTATAAAAAATATATAAGACTTTACCAAAACAAGGTTGGTCTTCGACAAACGGAGGACAGAAGAGGCCTGCTGCGTCACGAATACTGTCGTCGTTAAGATACGTCGAGTCCCTCTCGGTAGCAGGAATGCACTGGGCCAAAAGATTAGCTGTAGCCAAATCCCACGGGATGCTATAGTCAGTTTTGGAGATCCGGGCACCTGCAAATATAAAAACAATTTTAGATCAGTCAAAACTGTAAGAAACTTAAAAGTATAACTTACTTTCATCTTTAACGCCATAAGTTAGGGGAATTTCAATTTCTCCCTCTCGGGTCTGAGTTCTCCATCTCCCCGAGACATAAAACCATCGATCCCAACAGGTAGGATCTTTAATTTCTGGTTCCTTTATCTTCACCATATTTTTCCTACATCGCACTGTGTAATCACCCAACAACCCTTTCTGGAAATTGACCGGGCTAAAAAACAAATGGAATTCATCCCCCGTGAGGGGTCGAGAAAATCCCACTTGTCCTAGGACCGTCAAAACCCCATACAACTGATCCCACCCGTTCGGATGAATCTGATGAGGAGCCACACCCCACCGGTTCAACAGGCCTGAAATTGAAGGATGCAGGGGGAACCGCAGGCCTTGATCCATCGCGTCGACACCGATGGCCACCATGCCTGGAGGTGGACAGCAAGCGGATTCTCCCTCTTCCGGCGCATGCAAATGCACGTTGAAGGGAATCCGCCAGTCGTCCCTCCAGTCGGTGAGTTCTTCCGCTGTCACCGTGCTATCTCGGCCATGCGCGCCCCAATCCTGGTGGTTTGGGTCGGGTTGAACCGCTGTGATGGTCCTCACAGCAGGAACGTAAGGGTGGGCCGCGTCTAGTTCGTCCAGTCGGAATCCCGGTAAGGCCGGTGCCGCCGTGTCCATAAATTCCTTGTACTGACGAGCGAGCAGGACGTGAGGCTCTTCAGGTATTTTGGGGTGAACGACCTTCGTGTATTTTGGCATGATGATGGGGTTGTAGAAGGAAATTTACACTACGAATTCAACAAAATTACACAGGAAAAATTACTGAGAGAAAAACTTCTTACCGATTTCTAGATCTGAAAATCGAAGGGAGTTGTGAAATTTGAAATTTGAAATGGGTTAATATGTTTTAAAAATTAACCCTGCCTCACAAATTGATCGAACGGTTGAGATCAAGGAAGGGGAAAAGAGGGCGGTTACCAATGAAAAACGTACTCAAGTGTCCCCCCACTACCCCGTAAAACCTAAAATACTTGGTCAGGATAACGCCACGTGGCAAATATTTACTGACAAAAGACAGGTTGAGAAGAAAGTCTTTTTCCTTATTCTTTTATTATTTATTTAACTATCAAATTCTTGATTGGTTAAGAAGATAAGTTTTCTGATACTTATCACAATTTACAAGTAAAAAGAGTCTTCCGTAAAACAACAACTTTTATTCATTTCACCGGGAAATAGAACCGGGAAAACACGATTTAACAAAGAAAATACAAATTTCTTATATTATGGATAAATCTCACGGGGAAGAATATCCCCAGTCATCTTTTACAGGAAGATTTTCAGGTTCAGTATCGACCGAGCTATCTTCGGAATCAGTTCCTAGATCAATGATCTCCTCTCCATCCCTCCCAAATACTCCAATATTAAAAGACTTCTGCCCACGCAACTCCAGAAAGATGGTAGCGCCCACTGAAGCAAGACGGCGTTCACAGAACTTGTTCCAGCCCTCGCTCAGAGCAAGGCGTCGACCATCCTTCTCCACTTTAACTGTCCAGACCCGTTCGAAAGCATCTACCAAAGCAATATCCTGTCCATCAAGCTCCGGAAACTTCTGAGAAAAAGACAAAGAAAGAGGCAGCTTAGTTTTCATCGACCGATTCCTAATCCGAGAAGAAAAGCTGGTTATTTGATTCGGGTACACATCTCTGTTCCAAGTAAAAGCCATAATATGAAGTCGACTCCAGTTCAGAAGAGCCTTTAAAGGCGTAAAATTCAGAATTAAATGAAGTCTCAACCACCCACAGAAAGTCAGAATGCTAGTTCCAAGACAAGTCAACCGAGAAAGACCACCATAAACTTCAGGGAAATCAAAGTTGAAAACTCTAATTTTCCTGGGGGCCTATGTTGTACCCGAGAAAATAGTCACCGACACGTGTCACGAATCAAAGGGCCACGTCATCAAGAGAGAAAGTCAACCGGTATAGTCAACGAGACCTTAAAAAACAGATCTAAGAAGAAGATAAGGACATTGGACAGTAGAGATTGCACGGTAGAATCAGAGTCCCCTCTCAGGGGAATCGCCTGGGGAGGCTCCTGGGATGACAGTCAACGAGCTGGGACTTCACGGGGAAAGAGACAGATTAAGCACTAAGGGAAATTAGTGGGTATTTAATGCTTCATATTAGTGGAGTAGAGGTCCAATAAGAGGCCTAAATGTGGGCATTAGGTGGCAGAATTAAGCCATGCATAGAGTATTATAAATAGAGGGAGTGAGATAGTGGAAAAACACATGCAAAACCTTGATTTTAACTATGTACTCTAAGTATGAATATATGAATGAAGAGGTGCCTTGAGCATCCATGTTCTTACTTATGATTTCTGCATTTAACTTAATCCTCTTGCTTTCTTACCTATAACATATTGATATTTTGTGTTGTTTACCAAAACCCTCAATTACCAGCAAATACTACCGACAAGTACAAAAACAACCAAAACAGTAGTAAAATACTTCGATCACTCTCGAAGAAATGAGAATTATCAAAGTAGAAAATCTCGGGTGAGACTTTTCACATATAAAAATGTCTTCTAAAGTGGGTGAAGAATGTGCTGAAAACCCCTTGTATTTATAGGCATAATTAAAGCATCAACAAACTCCCTTGAAATACGAGTTGTTGAGTTGCTCCTATAAATTAGGAAATTTCTTTTGATCGCTGCTGCAACACTATGCGCATACAGAACAACTAATGCTGCAACACCTTGCGCAATGTCTTTAACGAGTCTTGTTGCAACGGTGCGTCTTCAGTCTTCAACTAAATCCCTTGAAAACTGAGTTGTTAGGCAGTTGCTAGAATATAGGGATTCTGGTTTGACCAATGCTTCAACACTTGCGCAGACTTAATCACTACTGCAGCTCCTTGTGTCAGCGTCTTCAAGGAGTCTTGCTGCAACGGTTGCACCTCGAGTCTTGCTGCAAAGGTTCACCTCGGGGTATTGCTGCAACATCAACATCATTCCTATTCATGTAGTCTTGGTGGATCATGTGTAGGAACCCATGGTTGCATCAAATCTTCAAACTCTTTAAGCATTGAGTGAGCGCATCAAGCATGTGGCCATGTGGGCAACAGTGCGCCATTGCAAGTTACGTAATTGCATTTAATTATTTGTTCTTTTTAGATTTTAGCCCTCCTCAATATTTTATCCTAGATCCGCTCTTACATGTGTATGATGCATAACAAGAAAAACATGTAAGTATGCTGCTGCATCGCATTGCCTAGCGACTCGATGCGGCAGTGCAATGCGTAGCATATTACACTAACAATTGTGTCACTGTGACACACAGCCTAATTTTTGTAAAAAATTTTCTTTTTAGATTTTAGCCTCCTCAATATTTTATCCTAGATCCGCCCATTGCTAACGGTGCGCCATTGCAAGTTACGTAATTGCATTTAATTGTTCTTTTTAGATTTTAGCCCTCCTCAATATTTTATCCTAGATCCATTCTTGCATGTGTATGATGCATAACAATATACAATGTGAAGAAAAAGAAAAACATGTAAGTATGCTCCTGCATCGCATTGCCTAGCGACTCGCTGTAGCAATGCACTGCGTAGCATATTACACTAACAATTGTGTCACTGTTACACACAGTGAAATAAAAGGTGTCACGATGGTATGTACACTGTGCCACGGTGGTATATCACGGTGATATGTCAATGTGACACGATAAAGTACACTCACAATTGTATGTCACTGTGATACGGTGATGTCATCACACCTTTTATTTTATTAATATTTTATTTAAAGTGTATTTATTAAAAGTAAGGCCATTACAAACTTTTCACATGCAAATGATTTTAAAAAACATATAGTATATTTTTATGGAGAGACTTTTAAATATATAGTACTTCCTCTGTCCCAGAGTTATAGTCACAGGTGGTCAATGTTGATTTTTTTTTACCGTCCAATACGTATGATAAACGGTGCACAAAAATTATGAAAAAATAACTAAAATAAAATTTAATAGTTAAATTTTATTTTAGTTATTTTTTCATAATTTTTGTGCACCGTTTATCATACGTATTGGACGGTCAAAAAAAGTCAGCGTTGACCACAAATGACTATAGCTCTGGGACAGAGGGTGTAGTATTCTTTATGAAACGAACATGAACCCGATATTCCCACTTAAAATTACTACCACGTGGTTCAGACGTGGTTCAGACAAGTCTGACACTGGCAATGGGCAAACCCCAATTCAGCCCGTCAGCCCTTGGAAACCTATGGCCCAAGTACTTGTTTAAGCCCATTACCCAGTACACATTACCTATTCTTCCAGCCCATTATCCTCAGTCCATATAGTTGAGTCTTAGGCGTCTCAATAATGTTTTCTTGGCCCAACAAACACTATGAAATGGGCCGGTCAATAAAAAATGATGGCCTATGAGTCCGCGCAAGTTCTTCTTACGATGTACAGTGAATAAATTTATTAATCAATATTACAACTTTCGTTTTCACTAAAAAATAATGTACTCCGATTTATATGCAGAGTGAAATAGCGTGATTATATTTTTTTAAATATTTTTTTTCAAGTATATGTTAAAAAAAAAATTGTCATTTTTAATGAGAATGGTGGAGTAGGAGTATTATTTATGGTATAGCAAAAAAAACATCCAAATAAAAAAAAATAAAAATGTAACTCAAAGCATGTTTAGATAAAGATTTTTATTTTTATTTTGGCTGCAGTGTCTCATGATTTAAAAAAATTTAGGTTCAACGAATGCAAAAGCAAAAAAGCAAAAAGCGTTGGGTTTATGAATCAAACAAAAGATCACGGATTTTTATTTTTATTTTAAATTTTTTAAAAGTAATCCAAAATTAAGCACCTCTTTAATTTAATTGCAGAGTCATAATCACGGGTGTATCTCATCGAACGCAAAGCTACGGCGGCACAAAAGCGCAACAACCTTTTTTGTCTTGTTTTGTTTAATTAAATTAAATTAATTAACCTTAATCGTCCATTAATTAATTAGTTAATCTTGTTGTTAGGCAATTAATTTATAAGATACGGTTTTGATTTATTCCAAATTAAAGTGAAAACCAATCGCCATTAGGACTAATGTGCAAAACGTGATGATAGAGAGAATCTCAAATTTGTCGCACAGAATTATTTTGATTTTGTTTTATAAAAAATATACTACTATATTATTTTTTATTAAATTTAATTGTTTTTTGACTTATTCTAAACGAACAAAAGTTGTTGTTCCCAATCCCATGTGACAAAATAGCACAAGTGTTCTTCGTAGAAGTAACCTATAAATCAGTGATTAATTTTCAGTATTATTATTTTTTATTAATTCGGCAATTTAATTTCTTATGTGCAAAATTGTGGATTTTTTCAATTTAATTATGTCAATAGTTGAAAAGTTCAGAAGCCAGTGAATTTCTATTTAAAAAGATTTAAATTGTATTGGTTGATTACTTCTCACATAATTTTAAAGAAAATTAATTTTCCTTATTATGTTTCAAAATTTTATGTAATTTAGTTAATAATTTACTGTATTTATGTAATTTTCCTTATTTATTTATTTTTTTACTTTTCCATTAATTTAGTTAATAATTAAAGGGTCCCCTTCGACCGACCCGTGACGTGATTCTTATTAATGTTTGGTGGCGCAAAAGCCACGTACCACCATTGTTGCTGCCTCCTCATCGGGGCGCCACCGTATATCTCTCCTGCCGCCATTATTCTCTCCACACACACACATATACATATATATATATATATATATATATATTCTTACTTAATTATTTTTTTACTATTACTCGTTAGTATATATTTAAAACATTTTCTTTAAAATACAAGACGAGAAAACAGAATATATACAACAAAAATAAATAGTTGAATCATTCATTAATTTGGTCAAACAAACACACACACAAAAAAAAAGGTTGTGTATATAATTGGTTTGGTTGTTTTTGGTCTATACATGAATTCAAAGTCAGTGCGTGAATATGGTCCGATTAATATCATTTATTTATGATTAGTCAAAGTTCCACATGAACATGCACGTCTCAAAATATGTAACAATCTTTATCATTATTTCATGTAATTTTAATTAATGTCTAAATCAAACTCAAAACGATGAGTTTTCTAAACGACAATTTCACTGATAGACGGATACTTCTTCCCACCCAATGAAGTTGACGTCACACTTTCTTTATAATTTGCAAATGAAGTGTGATTACTTTTTTTTTAGTGGAAGTAAATTAAATATTAAACATCAATATTCAATTGTAAAATAAATTTTATATTCAAACATAATTAACTCTAACACGAGAGAGAGAAACAAACACAGTAATTAGTTGCTCAAAATGATTTTTTGTTATTACTTGCGAAATTATATTAATTGTTATAATTATATAGGTTAATAATATATGTGCATGCTTACAAGTCACAACTCATGTGCAGTAACAAATTAAGATGAAAATTGGAATATATATATATATATATATATATATATATATATATATATATATATATATATATATATATATATATATATATATATATATAAAGCCTGGTTGTATGTACAGATACACTTCACTTTCATTGCTTTAATTTGCAAATTAATGTTTCCTTCATTCCATCTGGATACAATCTTGATACATGTATATGGATTGAGGGACCGTCCACTGGTCTTTTGCACACAATAACAAGTGTAATCATATACCGTTAATTTATTAGATTTACATCTTCATGTTAAGTTTATACTATATTTGTACAATTATATTTGCTATGTTTATTTTGGTCTCATTAAAATTAAAAATAATAATTATAAATATTTATTAAAACAAATTAAAATTATTTTGTAAATATAAAAATTATGAAGTAACACTAAAATAAAAGTTGTACTATAATTTTAATGAGAAAGAGATAAAAATAACTATGTAATTGTACAAATATATATTTATCACTTAATGGTGAAGATGCAAATCTAAATAAATTAATTTGTATCACTTAACAGTAGTAAGTTGTATTTTTAAATTTTAATTTCACTTTAGCTCAATTATTTCAATTAATTCCAGTTAATTTATTTTAAAATGATTTAATTAATTAGTATGAACGATTTCATTTAAACATTCTAATTAAGCCAAAACATTATTCATAACTGTAAAATAAAAAATGTATGAAAATTATTATTATAAAATTTTCATTACATTTCAAGTCCGGACCATTCAAGTCAAATATGTACCTAATTTTTTCAAACAATGTCTAGATTTTTTTTTAACAATTAATATTATCATACAAAAATATAAAAATAGATGAAGCGTGCATTTTGTAATTTTGACCCTGAAAATAATGGTGTACTGTCACCACTAATGTGTATGTACATTTTTGATTAGTATTAATATTTTAAATTAGTTCATTATAGTGGCAAGTTGAGAGGAGACAAATTAAATGAAATGACATGAATAGTTAAATAATTACGTACGTACACTCCCATTTAAATACTTAATTGTTATATATATATATATATATATATATATATATATATATATATATATATATATATATATATATATATATATTTTTTTTTTTTTTTTTATCGGGTCAACTCAAATCAAATGAGAGGTCATTAGTTTTGAAAAGGTAGTTGGATTATATTTGAATAAGTTGTGGTTTGATTAATAAGTTCAAGTAGCAAATTAGGGAAAATTATTTTTTGTGTGATTTTTTTTTTCGCATAGAAAAGAGATAGTAATAAAAAAAATTAACTTTTAATGCCCATTCAATTTGAAATAATTAAATTCGGTGTCAAACATTTTGTAGAATAATAAATTTTGTGACTAGTTTTGGTATTGGACTTGGAATTGGCTTTTAATTTTATACATAATTGAATTTGTTATTTAATTATCTACGTACCTGATAAAAGTTTAATTTTACAAACGTTTCAATGTGCATGAGCAATTGTAGTAATTAATCAATAAAACTAATATTAGTGAATTTTATGATGTAAAATTTACATGTTACCTTTAACCTTTGTGTGTGTTTATATTGTTATTTATTTAATTATTTTGATCATCTATCAATTGTATAGTCGATTAGTCATTAATGAGATCAGATTTAATTATGATTATTTACAATTTACGATGTGAATGAATTCATGGATAATTTTGGAGACTAATTTACGATGGTTTATTAAGGTTATTGCCATTATCGAACAAGGTATGTAGTCATCATCAGTTTATAATAATTGTACCTTTTCTAATTATTTAAATTATTATTTTATTAAATATATATAGATACAACGCACAATTTAATTAAATTGAATAATTTAAATCTTAGTCCAACACTCACATGTGAAAGATTGCGTAGAAAATATTACTATATAGGAGTAGTAGATTAGATTATATAAATATATACATGTCTTCTGGATTAATAATGCAAATTATTTATTAATAGTGTGGAATTTGATTATAGTCGCGCTATATTTATACTTATTTGTTTTCTTCTGGAATGAGTAAACTTTTGCTTGTTTGCTTAGAAAATATACTCATTTTATTTCGTACGGAGTATTAGTTTTTTTTTTTGTTTTGTTTTTTTTTTGTTTGTATATTACAAAAATAAAATAAAAAATGAAAGTATGCGACAACTAGGTATAAGAAAGGGGAATAGTACTATTTTTGTCACGAATCAATAATCATACTTTTTTTATAATTACAAATGATTTATAATCATTGACCTGAGACACGGAGAAAATATATATTAATTCATACAAAATAAATATAGTGTTTTTTTTTTATAAAGATGGAATCGACCAATGTTCATCCTGTGTTTCGACGTGTCTATGTTCCGCAGAAGCTAATATTACAATATTCTAACATCATGAGGACGTAAATGTATGTCATCTCCGATGGATTAATTTCAATATGAGGTCAATCTTTCATATGAAATATTAAATGAGATTTAATTATTAAAATAATAGTCACATGATTATATTGACGAAGGTTCTTTGTACACGCCACCCCCCGGCAATTTATATCATAAAACTAGATGTACAACGAGGACCGTACATCTAGTAACCACTATCTAAACCAAAAATTTAACCTAATTTTTATTTGTCATTTTTTTTTCTCTCTCTTCCTCTCTTTTGTTTTCTCTATCTTTTCTTTTCTACTTATTTTTCTGAGGTTTTAACGGATTGAATTTAGAAAACAAAAACCAATACTGTTTAGTCGATGATGATAAATTATACTAATATATATATAATGTTTTTATTTTTTTAGTAAAAAACCTGTAAATCTACGCTGATTTGAGATTTTATTTTGTGTTTTTTTAGTAATATTAATAACTAATTTTTAGTATGATTTAAAGTGATGAACATAAATTACTTTCATGCATCTTTTGGACGATCGTGTTGAGAACTCGCAAATGCACACATAAGTTGTTGCCGAAGATTTGACAACGAAAATCATTAGTCTTTAATCTTTATATATAATACAAATATTCATTATGTTGTATATACATACTCACTGTAATTTATACATTTGTTTTGTTAACATATATTTTTTAACTGAAATCGTCATTCTCTGCAACACAAATATTCATTATATTGTATATACATATTCATTGTAATTTCATACATTTATTTTGTTAACATATTTTTCAACAGAAATCATCATTCACTATAACACAAATATTCATTATGTGGTATATACATATTCATTGTATTTTATATATTGATTTTGTTAATATATTTTCAATGGAAATCATCAATCTCTATAACACAAATATTCATTATGTTTTATATAAATATTCATTGTAATTTCATACATCTGTGTTAAGATATGTTAATTGTAATTTGAATGTTAAATGTTTGAGTAAAAGAAGATTTCTTTAATATGTATTGATGATTGTTCTATTGAGAAATGAATATTTTTATTGTTATGTTTTTACAAATTCACAACTTCCTTCTATTAAAAAAAGATGGATCATTTGGAGAGAAGTATTATGAATCTCCATATCAAACTATATCTATATAAATATTCATTACAATAATCATTCATGCTAAAAAGGCAAAAAAAAGTCACTAAACTACATACCAAACCGAGCATCTAAACATCCACTCCCTTCACATTAAAATCAAGAATTGCCATCCATTAATTTACAATAATAATTATAAACTACATGCTTTGTGCGAGAGCGTTTCATTTGATCATTTTGTTCAAATTCCTCGTAGTCTTCTATTTGATCCTTTGCTCAAAGGCCTGTGACATTAAACACATCAGAATCCTTCACACAAATAGATTGAAGATTTCGTGATAGCAAAATGATGATTTCAATAAATATAAATGCATATTCATGATTTCAAAAGCACATCTTCACAAATATAAATAATCATCAAACAATTAAAACAAATTAAATTTACTGTGTGAATCATGCTCAATGTAAATTTAAAATCATATTAAGTAATATGCTTGGATCCAAAAATTCGCAACATGTTGAATTCCTCAGTAAAAAAACCGCAGCACCCCAAAATCAGTGATGATTTCTAATTTTTCGGGGGATAATCGATATAAAAGAAAGTCAAAATAATGAAAAGCTGAAATTTTTAGGAACAATCTAGATCGAATTACTTAATAATCTTAAAACGTACCTGTAGAATATTCAACCAAGAACAACGTTGAATTCGTAATCCTCATATTATTTTGTAGAATCGATCGAGGTTGAATGGTGAAAAAGTTGGAATTCGGTTGAATCTAGGGCTAGGGTAGAAAATTCGCCACCGCCCATTAGCCAATTTCAATATATATGATGAAACCAAAGGCGTTGGGCTTCCAAGTTTTATTGGGCCGAATGCACGAAGCACCGTGCATATAGTTGCACGGTATACATACTCCCACCCCCCTACCCCACTAAGAAAATTAGTCTCTTTTTTTTAAATTGGATTTTTTTAACAAAATAATTGTTTCGCTAGTAAATAAAAGGTATAAGAATCAAAATAATTATTTATAAATTATATAAAAAAAATTAATTATTGGTAAGAGTCGAAGGGAGTATAACATAAAAGTTTTAGCATGTAATTACACAGTGTTCATAATAATAATATTATTATTATTATTATTATTATTATTATTATTGAAGGATAATACAGTATATGTATACACTATATTGGACTAGATTCCATAATTCCACGTAAGAATTTGTTGACCCACGATCGAGTCTTTGTGAGAATTTGTTGACCCACCAAATTAAGATTATATATACTCTTGCGATTACAAAACTAAATAACTTATGATTTATTGTATCACGAGACATATATATATATATAACATATATATGTGTGTTTTTATTTCTCAACTACGTACGAAAGTTCATTTATAGAAACATAAATAAAACCCTTTTCGTTTGCCGTGTGAAATCGGGTTGACTTTGATTATAGAATTGCAAAACCATACATTTTCATTTTCATTTTTATTTTAATTTCGGTACTCTTAAAACTTTTTGTTACAATGACGCTCGTGGACCGGTCAAATCCGTCACGGGCTTACACTTTTAATACTTTTTTAATTAATCAAACGTTGCAAATTCAATTTTAAATAATGTAGGTTGTACGTAGATTAATTAGTAAAAGCACATGCTCCGAGGGCAAAATAGTATATTCATATTGCATCTTCGATCATTTGTTTTCTTAACTCATCTCCACATTTATATATGTGTCGCACGAATCGCAAGGGCTATTGTTTAATTAATCCGCGAGTCAAGAATATTATCCAACATATTGATCAGTATCAAAACAATTTACAAAAATTTTAATAAAAACAAAATTTTGATACTGAAGTAGTCGATCTTTTTTCTCGTTTTCTTCTTTCCGAGAAAGTGTACATACATACTCATCGACCAGCTCATGTGCGTGATATATAAACTCGATTGATTATACGATCGTGAGAATATATGGTGTTTGAACAAATGATCAAGAAGATTCGATATGTTCGTGGGTTTGTAATTTGCAGGCGTGGGAAAAAGTTTATACAAAAATCAAAATGTTTAATCAACGTTGACTCAAAACTACACCCCCGTTGACTCTGTCAACGATAATGTTATTCAATCAAAACAAAAAAATCGCAAAGTGGACACTTTTTGAATTCGAAAATTCTGCTTTTGACACCGCCAAAAATATAATATAAAGACTAAAATGCCCTTAATATTTCTCCTCAAGTTAATTAATCTCTTTACAAATTCACTGATTATCAAAATAATCAGTCCTACTAATTATATTGTATGCCTATAACCTACATTAATTTTTTTTTTCCTTCTCAAAAAATAATAATAAAAAAAAAAAGAATTATTAGCATAAACAATCATCTTGTTTACGTTGATGATGCTTATCGCCTTCGAGGTCGTCGATAATGGTAGTTTCAGACGATCCTGAGGTCAGCTGCGCTGCCCTCAGGGTCTCGTACTCCCAATCGGTCCTTAGCAACACCACCATCATCGTCACCATACACGACACTTGGGCCGCCAAAAGCCCGATCCAAAGTCCCTCGAAGTCCATTTCGTAGTAAAAGGCCAGGCCCACCGCCACCGGCATCCCCACCAGGTAAAAGCAGCCCAGGTTAATATTGGCCCCGACCTTGGGCCGGGCCGTCCCCCTCAGCACCCCGCAGCCCGTCGTCTGCGGGCAGTTCCCGAGCTCGCACAGCCCGATTATCGGCAGCACGAGCGACGTCAGCGCGACGATCTCCTCGTCCGCGGTGAACATCCCCGCCCACACGCTCCTCACCGACACCGCGAAGAACAGGGCGGAGAACCCGAGGACGAAGCTGGCCGCCAGGCCGACCAGCGCCGCCAGCCGGGCCCGGTCGGGCCGGCGGGCCCCGACCTCGTTGCCGACCCTGGTGGAGACGCTGAAGCTGAGGGAGGACGGGAATATGTAGATCAAAGCGGTCGTCTGTATCAGGATCCCCATCGAGGCCACGGTGGCTTTCGGGTTGACTAAAAGTCCGCAGAGGAGGATCATGATCTCGTACCACCACCACTCGAGGCAGACGGAAACGCAGCTCGGGACGGCCAGCTCGAGGAGGGGCTTCCACCCCCGGAAGGAATCTGTCGAGAATCCGGCCCAGGTTTTTTTATACACTCGAGAACAGAGGATGTACACAACGAGGAAGAGGACGACGTTGAAGTTTGTGAGGACCCCGCTGAGGGCCACCCCCCTGACCCCCATGCCCAGATGGTCAACTAGGAGGTAGGTGATGGGGATCTGGAGGAAGGTGGAGGCGGCGGCGCAGAGGGTGAGAGGGAGGTTGACGGACTGGGAGCGGAGGTAGATGCGGAGTGGGTGGAGGAGGGATTGGGCGAGGAGGTCGGGGGTGGTGTAGAGGAGGTAGGTTTGGGCGGTGGCGGCGATGGCCTCGTCCTGGCGGCAGAGGAGGAGGAGGTCCTTCATGTTGAGCCAGAGGAGGGAGATGGGGACGGAGACGAGGAGGAGGAGGAGGACAGTGCGCTGGAGGGAGAGGCCGAGGAGGGTGTACTTCTTGGCGCCGAAGGCTTGGCCGCAGATGGGCTCCATGCCCATGGCGAGCCCGGAGAGGATGGAGTAGCCGGTGATGTTGGCGAACCCCACCGCCAGGGAGCCGCCGGCTAGGGCCATGTCGCCCAGGCGGCCGAGGAAGAGCATGGAGATCATGGAGCGGGAGTAGAGGAGGAGGCCGGTGAGGATCATGGGGAAGCCGATCTTGGCCAGGGAGATTGATTCTTGGATGACCAGAGATAAATGGGTGGTCGGTTTCTGTTGTTGCTTGTTTGTTGTTGTCGAGGTTTTGGTGATCAAAGGGGTGATCAAGGTGTCGACGGCGGCGGTTGTTTGTTGGCACATTGTGTTGTTGAAAATGTTGAAAGAGTGTAGGTGTTTGTGTTTTGTATTGTGAAATGTGGTAATTGTGTGTGTTTGAAAAAAGTGGGATGGGGGAGTGGGTTTTATATAGGACTTCTCGGACTCGGTCATTCGGTCTTTGGTTTGAATTTATTTATTGCGTGTCACGAAATCACCGGCCGCCAGCGGAAAGTAAAGATGAATAATTTCTTTATTTGAAACTCGGATTTCTTTGTCACACTCTTCATGGACAAGTGCTAACACACTTTTTTTATATTTTTATTTTAATTATAATTATAATTCGGATTAATTAATTATAATATCTCCAAATTAATTGCTTTCGCAGCATCTTATATATATGACTGACGTTATTGGTGATGTGGCCAATTAACCTTATGTCTCAATTTTATTTGTTTATTCCTCTAAATATATCCGACATTAATTATTTACCGTTTATTCACGAAAGTAGAATTCAAACCAACGATCGGGCCGAAAAAAACGCCCATTTCAAGTTGACAAAGAATAACAATAGTAGTAGTAGGCTGGCTGAGTTGAAACGATGATAAATTTGTTATGAAATACTGTAGTAGTAGTAGTAGTTTTAACATGGAATATTGGATCGATCCCCCCAACTGTTTTTTTCTAGGAGTCAAATAAATACTAGTATAGTATATAGAAAGAGCAAATGGAGGCATACGTGGGCCCGAACCAATAAATCTAGCGGGCTGGTGAGGGCCCAAGTTGTGCTGTACATGATCCACGACAGGAGGAGGAGTGTGATTTAAGTCCGGCTCATGTGGCAACTGGCTGGCACCGAAAGCAAGCAAGCTGTGTTCGTTCCTTCATTCATATATATATATATATATATATATATATATTATTTATTCATATCTTAATTAATATCGAAGCACCTCCTAATTTGTTAGCGTCGATCGGTCAAACAAAAACATTTTCTTGTCTGGGGACAATTTTGAGTCACGCAAGAATGCTTAATAAAAACCAAATCGATTTTTTTTTGCCATTACAAGCAATGTGGGGTATGTAGATTGAGGATATCGGTTTCGACACTTACGTACCTCAATGATGGTCGTGTAATGACTTGATCGAATAGACTGAATCAATATTCAAACACGTACACATATATAGACACGATAAGTCGCTCTCTAACAATATATTCATGGCTCGACTTACCCAAATAGTCGTCTTAAATTAAAGTTTTCGTATACACTTCTAATTATACCGCACTTTCTAAGTCAAATACATTTACTTGACGTGCCAGAAATTTAATATTCGCTGCAACACATTTTCTCTATTTTATTTGGCCCACTCCAAAAGAAATCCGTGGCAACATATCATTCCTTAATTTACTATATACATATATAGTATATATACTACTATTAATTAAACAGTACTACTATATATGTGTAAGAAGTTTCTATAAATAATCAACTCAACTTATCCTTTTTTTTTTCTCAATGTAACATGCACCCCAATTTTATTTTAAATACACTATACACAACTTTTGAAATAAATTAACAACATACAAAGAAAAACATGCCCTAAAAATCCTACAAATTCCCCAGCAATATATTGTCAATATAAACGGAGATTAATGTAATATTTTATACGGAGCGTGATTGGGCATAAACGGAGATTTTCAAAACAATGATCATAAAATTCAAGGTCGGACGAGGAAAGGCGAGCGACGAAAGGAATTTCGATACGAAGTCGTTTACACTACGTAGTCGATCGGGTCAACAGCAGTCAATTATGCAGCAATGGAAGTGGGTCCGGGTCGGCGGGTCGGCTTGGCCTAAAGTGGGTTGGTCCAAACCCTTTTAGTTTGCGGGTCATTCAGACACGAAGTGGGGCCCAACCGAATTTTGAAACAACAGATAAAAACAACGATTTGGTCGCATAAACGTGTGGAAAAAGTTTGTTTTTTTAGGCTTTGAAATATATGAATGGAATTAACGTTTAAAATCTCGTTCACAATACTTGAAACCAAAAACGTGTTGAAATATTTGTCTGATAAAAAATTGTGTTCAAAATCAAATTCCAAATATAATTATTTAATTTGAAAATAATAAGCTTAAGTAAATATATTTTTTTAAATTTTATTATAGAGAGAATTGAATTAAGATGATTTTAAGATAATCTGAAATCCGTGACGCATGACTTATTGCTTAATTATCACATGTCATGTTTGTTAAAGATTTGTTGTTGATGCTTAAGACATTATTTTGTCAGATTTGTAGAATCAAAAAACTCTCACTTTTTGTGATTATGGGGATCAAAATGCATGTAAGCAAATCAAGTAAAAGATGATTTTGTTTAAGGATTAATCAAGTCATAATCAACCGTCATTAATTAAATTAAACATGTAATTAGTGTAAAATATGTAATTTATAAACAATCCACCAGTCCACCACCCACTATAGCTATGATTCCATTATTAGTAAGTGCTTAAATTAAGAATTATATTGGTCCAAATCCATTATGATCTTTTTAGTTGCTTTTCAATTAAAAAAAAAATGTTTTTTTATTAATCCATAAAACATACTACTACAATGTTATTATGTTCGTTGAAAGCTGAAAAGGGGAATGTACTTACTTTTTCAACCTCTTTGTGATATATTATTGGTGTCTTGCCTTTGAAAATAATTAAGTTTCAAATCAAATCGTATACTTTCGGTTTTTAAATGATGAAACTTTGAGTTTTGAGTCGCGATTGAATACTAGAGAGAAAATTTTGGTGTTTGGTTTCAAGTCGCGATTGAAGACTAGGGAGAAAACTTTGGTGTTTGGTTTCAAGTCGCGATTAATCCGTCTACAGCGTGTTGTTTGTTGGGTCACTAAATCATAAACAAAAGTTAAAAATGTCGGATTTTGTTGTGACATCAATGACTCTGTGTATCGATCAAAGTCAATTCTAAGAAAGATAAAAGAGAAATGTTTTGTCGAATAAAATGGCGCATATTTGAAGGACGAGGATCAAGCAATGGATTTGTTTAATTGATTATTTTTTGACTATAGGGTTTTAATTATGTCGCGTTCTTCTCAATACGAAGCTTTTGCAAACCCTAATAATAGGTTGATCGATCACGTCTGTTGGATTTTGTTACACAATGTGGATTTTAGTTATGATTTTTCTATATTTAAAATGATAATGGGAAGAGGTATTATGAAGTATCATTGCTCAAAATCTCAATACAAGCAAAAGAAAGATTGATGAAATATATTTTTCTGATTTTATTTTAATTTAAAATTATATATTGGATATTATTTTGATGAAGAAAATCAGTGGAATATAATTGTGCATCATGACTTTTGTTATAATTTTTTCACATTGTGATCATAATTGGATACTCCCCATAATTACACCAAAGTTTATATATATATATATATATATATATATATATATATATATATATATATATATTATTATTAAGTAATTTTTAGGTAATACTAAAAATAAATATGAAAAATAAGTAAGAAAATTATATCATTCTGATTTTTATACTAATTTTTATTAATAATATAATTAAAATATGTAATAACAAATATAAATTATTATGTCATATTAATTTTATAAAAAAATATTCAAATATAAACAATTTATTAAATAATAAAAAATGTTACTTGTAATTAAATAATATTTGAATTACGAGTTTTAATATATATTACTAATTAATATTGAAAAAAATAATATATTTAAAAAAAACAGAATTACTACATTACCTTCAACCATGTATAATACATTTTTAAATAAAAAATGAAATTCCCGTTGTAAACTGACTGTTGTTAAAGGTGTATTTTGTAGTAGTGTGTATATATTTCTCCTATCATTTAATTAAATGTCCTATTTTGAAAATCACTCTTTTTATTAATGTGTGAATGAGTTTCATTAAGAAATTAAGATGAATTTTACTTTGAGTAGGAGAGAGTATTCAAATATATTAATATATTTTAGTAGGAGTAGTATGTAGGGAATAGTTAAAAAACATCAAATATCACAATAATATGTGATTCGTATTGCGGCCGGTAAGTGCTTGATTTATTTATGTGTGATAAAATTAAAAAAATACAGAGGTCAAACTTTTTTCAATAAAAGTATAGAACTTTGACTATGATTCTCAATTTGAAGTTTGCAAAATTTTAAATTAAATTATACTACCTCTATTCCATTTCTATGATCACACTTCTTTTGTTATTTGCGATTGTTATTTGCGAAAAAAAGTGTGATCATTGTTTTGTATCAGGGCTTGTATTATCCTTCCTCCCACAATCAACTTTATGTTTTCGATCTAAACACTTCTCACTCAAATTATTTTAACTTAATTAAATTATCATGACACTATTTAGATACTGATGTGGCGAAAATGACTAGGCCTCGAGGTGAACTGACTGGATGCCATGCACGATTTTTGGTATGCCACATCAAATTTTCCGTTCAAAAGATTTAATTTGATAATTTAGAAACATAAAAGACCACTTATGAAACAACATTATTTGTGATATTATTTCCTCTCTTTTTTTCGTTCTTTTTGTTTGAACTTGAGAACAAAACATAAAAAAGGCGCATCTTTATGGAATCCATGCATTTTTAAGGTGAGGTGTGGTCCTATTATTAGCATTCATTCAAGTAAGATTCATATGGTTGCAGTCATTCAAAAATCGAAACGTGTCTTTGGATGATGATGTTCCAGAATACAAAGCTTGCTGCAAAAGGGACGTAATTTCTGACGGTTTCATATTCATGGCCTATTATGTAATGTACGTGAAATTGTTTCATGTTTTGATTTCTCAAACATACGTCACTTTTCCTCTCACTAACTTTGGGAATCATTTGACATTGGATTTATTTATACATTTGTTTTTCAAGTTTTACACATAATATTTGTAAATATTAATTAACACGTACTTTACTTGTATATATCAACCATTATTGAAAGAATTTAATTGTAATTATATCTAGTATAAAAACAAGGAAAAAAAAGCATATATGTATATAAGTGAAGGCACTATCTACTCCAGAGTCTTGCTGTGAGAGTTAGAGTTGGGTCTATTCAAAATATGAGAGACGCTTTTCAGACAAAGTGTCAGTACATTTTGGGACGCTACATACAGACAGATAGCTCCAATTCATTGTATTTGTGTGTCGAAAATCAACGTGCAAAGATGTTACAACAAACCCCACTAAATATCCCATATTATTTGATGCACAAATGACATCTATCAACCATAGTTGCTCCGGATCGAGGTGTGTTTAGTGCAGTTTCAAACTTACCGTACAAAAGGATGGATCAACACAATAGCTTAGAATGAAAAAGAATTCAAATCGTTTTAGTGCAATCTCAAACCTAACGCACCAAAGTGTGAGACATGTCACCTAGAAAAGATTTATTTCGACACAAATCAAATTAACGTGCAGGGATTTTAGTAGAGCCTAAATTGTCAACATTCATACATCTCAAAACATTTGTACCTGTCCGGCTAAAGGATTTTACAGGCATCATACATTATACAGCTAGCAAAGACCAATACCGATAAAAATACACAACCCAAATGCAGAAAAGCAATCACTACAGAAGTTTCAATATCTTTCAGCAAGACAACAAACAACAGCAGTTACAATAGGTTCATCGAAAAGTTTCACAATACAGAACTACAAAAATATTTTTTTAAAGGGCAGGTGAATTGCCATCTAAAATATGCAAAAAAAAAATAAAATGTCATGGGTGAATGATCATGATCAAGTTTGTGAAAACAGCAGCAGTATTACTGGGTTGGCTTCCATTTAAGGGAATGTTTTCATCTCAGTATCTTCAAGATCTCTCTCCTTCACCAGGTGATTGACTGCATTCCAAAGGGCGTGTATCAGATTGGAACCAACATTGTTATTATTATATTATTGCTAAACCAAAAATATACAGCATACCTCCCATATTGTTCGGGTGGAGGGCTTTCTGCATCGCTATAAGCCGGACTTCTATCACGACCATAATCATCAGGGCTTATTGCCTTCTCCAGTTGCTCTCTAGGAGGGCTTGGACTGGCCCCACGAACATAATTTGGACTCACATTACCTGTATTTGGCTCACGGTCAGTGTCACCATTGGACCTGTCTTTATTAGGACTCGGGCTGCGCTTATGATGATTATCAGTCTCTATATCCTTCCTAGGGCTTGAACTGCGCTTAGGACGGTAATCAGTCTCTCTCTCCTTCCTGGGACTTGGGCTGCGCTTATGATGGTAATCAGATTCTCTTTCCTTCCTGGGACTTGGACTGCGCTTACGATGGTAATCAGATTCTCTCTCCTTCCTGGGACTTGGGCTGCGCTTACGATGGTTATCAGTTTCTCTCTCCTTCCTGGGACTTGGACTACGCTTATTACGATAGTCAGAGTCTCTCTCCTTCCTGGGACTTCTGCTTCTGCCACGAACACGTTCAAGGTCCCTTTCTTTCCTGCTGGGACTGCGGGTGGGCCCACGGGCATAATCAGGACTGGCTCGCTCTCTACGATATGGGTTAGGACTGTGACCACGGCCATGCCCATAGTCAGGACTTTCTCTCTCTCTTCTGTGCGGGCTTGGGGATTTCACCCTGTCATAGCCCCCTCTCCTAGGTGATCTGTCACGGCTCCGGTCAGGACTATGACCATTTCGCCTTTCATCATCATCCTTGACAGCATACTCAACAGTGATGACACGATCCAAAAGTTTGCTGGGACAAACAATCAAAAAATCAGCCCCCAACATATGTAGTATTTCATATACAGTAGAAAAAAATTCAGTGAAATATGGGTTTAAGTGCATGTGGAACAAGTACTGTTTTGATAAAATTCACCTTGAGTTAGTAGCATCTAAAGCTTTTGTAGCTTCTTCTTGAGATTCAAACTGTATGAAGGCGAAATTCCTCCTGATCCTCACATTCAATATTTTCCCATAAGGATCAAAATGCTTCTCTAAATCCCTTGTTCTTGTATGGTAGGGATCAAAATTGATGACAAACAGGGTCTTAGAGGGCCTCAAGTTGGATGAAGATCTTGTATTGCTCTCTGGCCGCCTGCTACTACTTCTTTCTTGCTGTTGCACAAAAAAACGGGTTGGAAACGGAGGCGTTTAAAAATCGATATAACTGTTTAGGTCTTTTAAAATGACAGAAGCCAAGACATGCACATTTAATACCTTTGTCCACTCAACACGGAGTCTACGGCCCTTTCTGCCGAATTCAAATCGGTCTAGAGCACGAATTGCATCATCTGCATCTCTTTCATCTTCCATGTAAACAAAAGCAAAACCTGGCAATAGAAAATACACAGAGTATTGCTTTAATATTCTTTTTAAAAATCTAGTACAGTGAAACCTACATGCAACATTCCCCCATTAAATATTCATCATTAAATTATATTGCAATCCATAAGTGAGCAAACCATCTACAATGTCACCTGGTAGCATTAGTTTAAACCAGTCATGTCTATCCAAAAAACACTGACCATTTTAATCAGTAACAGACCTTGGCCAGTGAACTCAGCAATGTCAATGGACAACTATCCAAAGATGGATGTCGCGTGACATTACCATGTAAAGTGAGCGCCTTACCAATATATCCCAGCTGCCTCAACTTCGAGGTCTGCATATAACGTGGGAAAAGGAAGGATGTGCAAAAGTCATTGGAATGAAGTTCAATTATGTGACTCAGGAAAATGTGTGATGGAGATGATGTCATGGATGTCAGAGGGATCTTCTAGGAAATTAGATGAGGATGCTTCACTGCCAGGAAATGAAATGCATAAGAAACCCTTCCATCAGCCATGAATAGTATGAACATTGCAATGTAATCCTGCGCCAAAGAATTAGTTGAATAGGGTGTCTGACACTTAAAACATTTACTTGCGTGTTTTTAAACACTTCCCGACACCCCAAGAAATTCAACAAGGAAACACTTATGTCCTCAATTCACTAATTTACACGGGTGTTCTCTCTGTCTGCTGAAGTGGCTCCTCTGTGCACAGGACTTTCGTGAAGCTCAGTCAGCACAGCCTTCTTGGACTCCTTCGCCTTCTCAGAAGGTGATCCATGTTATTTACTAAATTCTTGGGTTTAGCACTGATTTGAATATGTTCGTGCATGTATAAAGTATAGGAATACATACTAAATTACATGAGATTCAAACCTAGTGTAGTTTTCACATAATAATAATAATAATAATAATAATAATAATAATAATAATAATAATAATAATAATAATAATAATAATAATAATAATAATTATTATTATTATTATTATTATTATTATTATTATTATTAATATTATTATTAATATTAATATTAACGCTTTTTTTTTATAATCTTGCAGAATCATAGTTACACCTCCATAATCGGTCACGAGTCAGACCAATAAACATTTTAAAATATGTTAGTTAGCATCAAAATTGTACTTTTTAACTGTATGTACTACTACTCCTGGGGCAGTGGAGTGCGACCTAGTCAGCTTCTGCAATGTATCATTGGGCAATGAAACCAATCTCCACCAACTGAACACCCTTCCAGAACATAGTGCTACATGCCAGCAAACTTAATCACAGTAGAAGATAGAGCTTCGACCTCAAAACGCAGTGCATATAATGTGGAAGACACAACTCACAAGTTTTTCTTATGTATAACAATTAATGCAAAATTTAAATATTGGGGAACTACAGAGAAAAATATTTAGATAGTGCTACACAGAAAATATTAAATACAAAATTGATGGAACTAATTTCTGCAACACACCTTGTAACGACAATTCAAATAAAAGGCCAACTAAAAAAAGCACTCCGTATATCACAGTATACTACTGCGAACAATTTCAATTTTTTGAAGTGCATATGAGTATGTTATTCATCCATCAAAATTTCTTAGTTTTATGCACTGGGCCATTGGCTCAAAGAAAAAAAATAAGATATGAAAGGGAATGAATGTTTCGTTCAATAATGACCAAAATATTTAAAAAAACATTAATTGCATGTTTATATAGCAAATACTGTTATATTTCAACAGATACTTCTAAGTCAATTGGACTTACCCGACTTCATATCAACCCGGTCAACTTTCCCATATCTTCTGAAGAGTCTCTCAAGTTCAGACTGCCGAGCATCATACTCAAAGTTCCCACAGAAAATTGGCTTCATTTTACCTGAGCTCTGATATTCTATGACCTACATTTGCAAAGACAAACAAATTCAAGATTTTAATGACACCAAATTCAGAGTACATTATTTTATAATCTTCAAACAACAGGTTTAGATAGTCTAACTTTTTAATAATACAATCTACAAAGCTTCGGCAAAATTCGTCAAGTAAAATATGCGACTACACACTATTATAATCATTAATAAGTACTTACCGAATAATATAACACCAAATCATCAAATAGAGGGGAGCTACCATATAATTATATTCTCAAGGAACCTTATTTTTTTTATATGTATCTCCAATCGCTTCATTGATTTTCAAAATTATCACCTCATTCCATTTTCGTTTCATCTTCCCGATTGGACCTTTTGGGGAAGGTAAACCCAGTTCAGAATTCCTTCTTTACAATCCAAAATACAGATAACCTCTATATCTACAATATTTCTACTTTTCAATTCTACACACACATATTAGCCGAGTAATTTCACATCGCGATGAAATTAAAAAATGAATAGAAGAATCAGCAGTAAGAAGTAACACCCCCAATTCTCTTACACAAAATCAAAGAGATCAATCGATGAAAGAATTCAAAAAAACGCAATAATCATTACAAGAACCTCCGAGAACGAGAAAATTACAGATCGGAGACGAAGATGAAACGCACACGGATAAAATGAAAAGTTAACTGTAAATCGATAAAATTCCGATGACAAAACCATACCTTTGGAAATGTCGAAACCCTAGCTCGATGGCGGATTAAGATGTCTTCCTCGATGATAATGAAGTCGTCAGCTAAATACGAGCTCGTAATTGTATCAGAAAATCGAGACAGAGGGTTAAATGGTCATTTCAACCAAAAAATTGAATCGTTTTCTTGTTCGGGTCGGATCCAGCAACTTCTTGGAAGAAGTTATGGATGGGCCCTTGTAATGTTGGGTTCATGTTAGGCCCAATTAATATTCTTTTTCACTTTAATAATTTTAATATGGCTGTTTTTATTTACAGTTCCAACTTTACTAAATCTACCCCTTTTATTAACTCATTTCCTTAATTTTATTGTTTTGATAAGTTCACCCCTATTTAAATACCTATAATACCCTTTTTAATAATAATAATAATAATAATGATAAATAATAACAGTCCCCGATTTAATACTTCCGATTCTTAGCCGCCACCGCTGCCTCCTTCCGTCGGCGGCGGCGTCAACTCCGGAAATTGATATTCGAATGTCTGCGACAGGGAGAGGTTGGCCCGACACCGGACGAATAATTAATGTGCTTACTGATCTACTGGTCCTTCGCCTATGAGTAGGTCGTCGAAGATATGATAGTAATCATAGAAAATTCACAAGGGAGAAGAGATAAATATCCAATTGATTTATCAATCGTTGATTTGGTTAATTTGACATAAGTTTCATTTTTTTTAGTTTGTTGTATATTTTGATTTCAGACCATATTCAATTTTTAGATTTCGAAATTCAATTTTAGATAATTTTAATTGCAGACCATATTCTAATGTGCGCCAATACTTTTTTTTTTCTTCTGGTTTTGACTGTAGTGTCTACTGTCTAAATCTAATGTGCACCGGTGGTCGGCTAGTGCAGGTAACAGAGTATTTCTCATTGAAGAAGAAGGAGAGACATGTACCCTAGATATATCATGATTTAACTAAGGATAATATAGACATTTTATAAGTGTGTTAAAAAAATAAATTTTAAAAAGGGGTGGGTTTAGTAAAGATAGAAGTGTATATAAACTCTATGTTATAAATGTACTATATATACTACTCCCTCCCTCCATTTTCAATGTCAAAATACTATTATACCTTTACTTTATTTAATTACTTTTTAAACTTCACTAACAATTATTTTATTTTTCAACTTAAAAAATAACATTTTTCTTAATTTCCATACTTTATCCACCTACCATTTAAACTCCACTCACAATTACTTTATTTTTCAACTTAAAAATACATTTTTACCCTTTTTACTTTTTAATCAAAAAATTAAAAAATAAAATTTTTCTTAATCTCCTCCCACAAAATATTGCATTTTTATTGAACTAGAGAGGAGTATTTATTTTTATTAATCTTACATATCAAGAACAATTATTTAGGGACGTCCCAAAAAAAATGTTTAATCGTCGAAAACATTTGCATACATTTTCATTATTATTTGTAACAACACAAACTGCAATAAAAGTACACCATTTATTTGTATCAATCATACTGTATATAGTAATACATATATTTCCCCCATAATTAGATTCCTTCGAGGCCTTGAATATCTCCAAATGGGATGAGCAAAGATTCCAGAAATTCATCGAGATCGGGCTGCAGCAAAATTCAAAAAATGTTGGTCATATTATTTTTCGTAAGTACATAATTATATACCGTAATGTAATGAATACGATGATGAACATGCCTCGACGACAGTAGATGTAAGCTGAGTTTTGTCGCAGAGCTGAGAAGAAGGATTGTTGAATCCTTGGAAGTCGTTGTTGGTCAAACCCTGGCTAACTTGCTGTTTTGCAATTACAAATCATTTTTAATGTATTTTTAAAATTCATTCTGTTTAAATTATGCAGTCAAAATGCAAATACCTCATTTGGGATTGTGGGCATGTGCATTGTGTTGTTGAGTTGACCAGATGAGGTGTCAGTAAATTCTTGAGGGTTGACCAAATCTTGGATACAGAATTGCTGCTACAAATTCACAGTTAGAATTATGTATACATATAAATTCATAATATATAATCATATATATATACTTGCCTGATTAAGAGGAGCCGGATCGAAAGATGGAGCAGAGTTCTGATCCCACGGACTCATGTTGTCGAAAAAGTTACCGGCAGTGGTAAAGTTTCCGACTTGTGGCTGTGGCTGTGGCTGTGGCTGTGGCTGTGGCTGGTTGAGAATATCGAAAAGATCACCGAACGAGTTATCGAGCATCGGAAAATTATTCCCCACGTTAGGTGGATTCGAAGAAGGAGGCGGCAGCCCATAATCTCCAACGACACTGGACAAATCACCGAACGAGTTATCGAACGTCTCGTCCATGTAATCGTCGACGTTGAGAGGCTCGACCGGCGCCGGAGCATTGTTTCCGGTCAGGTGTTCGAGGTCAGAGAGGCTGTACCCCACGTAGTTCGATGGGGTGGTGATGTCATTAATGAAACTTTGGTTGGGTGGGGCCGCCGGAGGGTTCATTAATGTGGTGGGGCCCGTCATCGGGTTCATCAAGGGTTGTGGTGGTTGGGGTTGGGGAGTGAAGTTGAGTTTATCGGGAATCGACAGCCTCGGCTGCCTGAAGATTCCCGGCTGGTTTATCATGAGGCTGCCGGAAGATGAAGATGGGAAATAGTGTCCTCCGAATTTCCGATAGGGGAATTTGTTGAGCAGGGGAAAGAGTGGTTGAGACGAGGATGATGATGACATGAACAAGCTCCTGCCGCTGCTGCTGATTCCGACTCGCTTGTGCTCGGTCGGGTATTGAACGTTGTAGCTGGCATCAGAAACCCTCCTCAGGAAGATCCGGTATTTCTGCGTTGTTTACGTAATTAATGAATAACGTTCGATCGATCTTTTTACGTAATTAAATTTAATGCGATGGTTCGTTCGTTGTATGTATATATACCTGCAGATGGCTAGCTACGTTTTCCCTAGTCAATCCCGGAACATTCATGACTTCGAGTATCTTCTTCGGAACGGCTCCTGCGTGTGTGTCGTAAAAAGTATATATATATATACATATGTGTGTTAAGTCGTTTAATATGAATATACGTTATAAGAGCGATGCTTACGATCAAGGCCGATGCTCCTTATAGCTTCCAAGAAACGGTTGTGCAGAGAATTAGTCCAAACGATTTTCGGCTTCTTCTGAGATGAAGAGCTGGCCCCGGTTGGTCGAGAGGATTCTCCCTTTTTTGCGTTGTCGGAGATTTCTTGAGAGATCGGCTTTTTCTTCGACCCATCGAGAGGCACAGCCGACGAGGCCACGGATGCTATTGTTGTTGTTTCCTTACAAGTGATTTTCTCTTCATGAATTTGGACATTGTTCTGCCTCTTCTTGTTCGTTGCGAATTGCCACAAATCCTGTACGTCGTCTGGGCACACCGGCTTGCAGATGAAAAACACGGCTCCATTTTCCAGCCCTCGTAAAGCGACGCCCTCTTCCTCGTCTGCTGACATCACTGTTTTTTCGACAGGAGTGTTAGAAGAAAAAAAAAACGATTTTATTGATTAATTTAATGGTTTCGACGACTCACAAACAACGGGCAAATTGTCGAATTCCTGAGCAATGGCTCGTTGCAGTTCGAAACCATTCATATCGGGCATGTGCACATCTGAGACTACCAAATCGAACTCGCCTCCCTTGATCCGAAGCATGCAAAGAGCATCGTTGGCATGCTTGACAGTCACGACTGCACGTACGCGATCGATCCATGGATTAGAGAACAGAACACACAGATTTTTCATCCATCAAAATATAATTAATTTTGAACATTAAAAGAAACAAAATTATTTTAATTTAAAACAAAACTTAACCAAGATCTATAATAGATACTATTTTAGAACCAATTATAGCTTCTACAAAAGAAGAATGATAGACACAAACACATAAAAGAACACTCTTTACATGATTTTTTTTTCTTGTCTTATAAAATGAATTCTTTATATTTCCATGCATGATATATATGTATAGGCTATACCTTCATATTTGAACTTCTTGAGTATGGCAGCAACAATGGCAAGGCAAGTTGTATCGTGGTCTACGACCAAAATGCTGATGGTTTTGGGCGATTTTTTCGACTCGTCATCAATAGGGCGGTTGGGCAAAGTGGCTTCTTCTTCCTTCTCCATTGCTCCTTTTGAAAAGGGGATTGACAAATTGCAGAGGATGATTATGTAAGAAAAGGGTGAACTTTTTCGGTTTGGTCAACTCTAGGGATATAGGAAAGGTGGCACAAGGGAATACATGATATAACAATGGTGAGGATGAATATTAATTTATAGGTGTTTTTGTCACTTTCCCACTCCCTTTAAATTGAAATTCGGATTAAATTTGATGTTTGAATTTAGTTTAATTTTTTCATCATATTATTAGTGTCAAAGATCTGACTCTATAAGATTACATTTAATTGAACTTGCCCTATAAAATTTTTCATTTACATGTAAAATGTAATTAGTCGTATTTTCTTGGATG
Organism: Euphrasia confusa; assembly: GCA_954870475.1. Lineage (NCBI taxonomy): Eukaryota > Viridiplantae > Streptophyta > Magnoliopsida > Lamiales > Orobanchaceae > Euphrasia > Euphrasia confusa. Next base: position 37,403,241 of record OX940960.1, read on the forward strand.
ATTAGAGGAAATATCATGGAGTTAAATGATATACCTATCTTGAGCTATTTCATCACTTAAAAAAATAAAAATAAAATATACAAATTATATATATATGAGTTGAGCAACTATGTTTCACTTCAATTTTCTCATAACAAGTGAAGGAAAAAATAGTACAGAACTGTACAACTGTATTTTCTTGTTACTGTTTATTGATTTTTAAAATTTTCAAAGCCTGGTATAATTTTATCTTTTTAAATACTGTAAATTTATTTATTGATCTACAACTCGTCATTCGACCATTTCGTCACGCACATTAGGAATATTCGTAAACTTTTAATTTATGTTACATATTTTTAACTGAATTTGTCGTCGTGTAGGTTAAGAATATTGATATGTGAAAATATACAAAAAAAGAATTAATTAATTTTCCAACAAATTAACATAAACAGTGATTAAGTTAATGAATATCTGATGATTAGTGAGTACCTGTAGATAACTAAATTCTGCAGTTGAATACAATGTTGTTAGTACTACAGACAAAAACATTCAGTAAAAGGACATTGCATCCTTATCCCAACTGCTACAACACCAAATGAGGATTGAGAAGAGAAAAAAATAAAGTCAAAGTTGAAGTTCTCTGCTTCTGGTTCAAGTGATCTTTTTGACTTTATAATTTGCTTTGGCTTGTAATAACTCAGCTGCTGTCATCAAGAATTAACTTCCTTGATGCACGGTTGGTGTTCGTCACATTGTGTATATCAAACTACAAGTGGCCTCTCAAAAGCAAGTGACGAAGGTGAGTTGATATATCGTGTGGAGTTTGGTGTTACAAGGGAGTATAATGTATGTATACGTAACCTTATGAACGACTGATAATCTACATTTTCTGTGATATCGACGTGAATTGCTCGTATAGAAGCCATAGTACTACACCGATTATGGTGTCCCTTAACAGGTCTTTGGCGATGGAACTGGCCCAGCCATACTTATTACCAGGCCTCGTCCCAGCAAGGTCTTTAAAGCGCAAATTCCCTGTGTCAGAAAGCAGTGAATAGATGACTCCATTCATGTGTCCCTTGCCGATAACTCCCACCACTTTCTTGCTCTTATTTACAGCTTTGCTTCTTTTCAGCGACCATGCAAGAAACTGAAAAGGAAAAAAAAAAACGTAATTCTCACGTAAATGTGTGTTCCACAGATAATATAGTCAATCTGATTTCGTCGAAATAGTAAGTTTAGATGATTCGGAAAGAAAGCTAATCGAAAAACATAAATGGAAATCAACATATCAATTTGTAAGAAAATAACGAAATGAATCTTGCGTGTTTTGAGACACGTGCTTACAGTATCTCTTTCATGTATGAGAGGAGGCAGGAGCGATGGATACGAATAACTTAGCTGCTCATACAGTTGGAAGCTGCTATCGTCAGCACGAGGTTCCTGAAATAAAATAGATAGCCAATAAGAACTAAGTGTCGATAATTTAAAAAATGGAATTAAAGGCATCAAAGTCTGTATATGTAAGGTTGCATGATCCGCTAGAAGCCAATTAATTTTGTTCAACGTTGACTATACTACATTTGGCGAAATATAATCTGTCACAAAATGACTTGCCGACATATTAAATCGACTTTACCAAATTACTTTATCGCTCATTTACTATAGCATTATAATACGATTCGATTAAAATACGAGAGTTAATGCAACCATGCAATATAGGGTTCAAAATACAGCAGCACAATTAGAATGTCTTGAGAAGCATAATCTGACAAACATTATTTACAATATAATGAAGAAATTGTAAATTACAAGTAGAAATAAAGATTTTTGAAAATTTGAAACATTAAAGATTCGAGTGACAAACCTCGATTGCGTTACTATAGAGGTCAGATGATGATGTTATTCCAAGAATGACGGAGGAGACAAGGCTCAGTTTCTCCTTCCAATTCAGTGAACCCCATGCCCTTTCAAGCTGAAAAAGACCAGTTCATTTACGACTCAAGATAATGCTGCTGCATTATATATACCAAACAGAATAAAAAAAACGTGTTAATAAGTCAAATTAGGTCATTCATCATTTTACAAAATGTATTCTAGTCATATTTATCAAAAACCTGTTATTTAGCAGTTTTGACCACGAAAAATGACTCTGTACTAGCATGATTTAACAGCATGCCTCGGTGTCGAGAAATGGTGAAAATGGTAAAATAGATAATTGAACTACGAAGTACTTAAGTCACGGTTAAGACGCTACTTACAGTTATCTCTATAGGGCGATCCCCCAATACTAGCTGAGCCCCAATTTCTTCAGAAACCTTTCGAGCAGCACGAAACTGAAAAGTGGGACCAGGTTCGCTTTTATGTAACTTTGATCAAACATGTGTTAAAACCAGTTAATCGAAAATTATTTGACAAGAACCAACCTCATCACCAAAGGGACGATTAATATCCGAAGATACTTTCGAAGATAAAGTTGCCAAAAGTAACCTTAATGCCAAAGCAGTTTGACCACCTATCATGCACGTAAAACAAAATAAAATCATGCAGGAAAAATACTTTAAATATCCGCACGACAATGTATTAAATACAGACCCAAGTTGATGCTTCGTCCAACAGCACCAAAAAAATCATTCCCACTCAAAGAGAAATTGCTCGATCTTAGGTCCTGGTTCTGGTCACCGTTTTCAGGAGTGTACATGATCCCAGCTCTGAAAAAACAACTCTGCAACATATGAAGTTAAGACACGGATTGGCAATCAAATAGTGATACAGTAACATAATAAGCGTTAAGTACAACAAGATTCCGAGTTTGAAGTCCCAACAAGTGTGTGCTATGTTACTTCATTTCCGCATTAGTTCATTATATTACGTAATTAGGTGTAACTGAATGCATGAATTCAACTCGGAGTCAGACATAATAATCAAATGCGCCGCACTCTCTATATCATTCCATAAACTTCATCTGAGTAATGAGAAGTTATAGTTCCACGTCTCAAGTCGCAACCATATTCCCATCATTTTGTTCCAACTACACTTCTAGACGCACCAGCTCCTATGTTAACTTGATACTACCAAATTGTCAAAATATACGTGTAGAATCGTGAAATAGTACCCGCAAACGTAATCCTCCTATTTCTCAATACATACAGAAATCGAGTTTGCTTAATTCATCCTAATACATTTTCAATTCACACATCACTAGCAATCTGAGATAAACATTTAAGGGCCTAAGAATCTACAACAATCAGAGTGATTGAATAACCAAAAAAAAAACAAGAAACGGAAATAGTTATCAGTAATGAATCAAAAAGGAAAGGGGTAAAAAAAAGGAGTTATTGCCTGCTTCTGCAAAGCTCCACAACAACATTGTCAGGCCTCACAGCACCTATGACCCTCTTGACATCCGCAGCTGATTCTCTGGAAATATGGCTGGTCCCAATTATCCAAATAGCTTCGGGCTCCACGAAATCGCTTCTCCATGGCGGGGCGGGGCCGTACTGGGGTTTTTTGATGACGACCAATGTCCCATTTCGAGCCAGATCGAGCAGCTCGGGGTGAGTTTCGGCTACTGCGGCGGTGGAGAGATCGAGAATTTCCTTCTTGAAGTTGAAGTTTGGGGGTGGGGAAGGAATCGCGACGGAGGAGGAGCCCGCTCTGAGCGATGATGAAATTGTGAGCCTTTTCAATTTAATGCGCAGGTTTCGGTAGGGGTCGAGGATCGGAAATGAAGATGGCGGAGGAGCGTTCATGGCGAAAGGGATGACCCTGAGGACAAGAGGCGGAAGGTGTGTTTTTCCGGCCGTTCAATACGGATTGAATCGTGGATCAGTCGAGCTACAATATGGACTTTGAGGTTTATGGACATGGGCCTAGAAGTAGGGTGTTTGAATGGGCTGGACAGGCGAGTTGGGTCTGGATAGCGGGCTGGTCTGTTGTATCGAGCTATAGGTTGGACGGGCTGAGCTAATTTGGGCCATGAGACAAGTGGGTCCGAACATGCTGGGCCAGGCCCGTACTATTCAATTTCCCAATAATTTTAGTTTCAAGTTTCAACACGTGGAATTTGTCACCAAAGAGGAAACTTCCAATCTTTGCAACATTCAATATACATACTTACTTAGTGTGTACGCTTTTGAATTTTGGGAGGTGGGTCAGTAATATAGTGTCGATGATACACTGTCAAGTGTAAACTGTCATACTGCGTAAGCACTACTACTATTTGATAGTATATGTATGTATCCCGAAAATTGCAATACATTTTTATGCTCCATTTAAAACGAAACAACTCAAAAATTAATAAGTAGCGGGAAACTCATACTTTTTTTTCATAATAAGGAAGAGAGCTGGGAAACTCCATTCTCACCGATTGAATAAGATTTAAATCGAAAAATGTGCACAAGTAGCAAACATCTGTGCGAAAGAGCCAACAAATCTCAAATCAGGACAAATCTTCATAATATTTTAATAAAAATTTGTCTCACTAGAGATTCGAACCTGAATCGCCGGGAAATTACACTTACATCATCACAAATTTAAACTCTTTTTCAACGACTCTCAACTAGTTACTTTATAAATTTAAAATTATATTTTTAAGAGAAAATTTTTTTGTTGGTCCCGTAAAAGTAGTCAAGTTTCATTTCAGTCAACTAAATGAGGCCACATCCAATTTAGTCCTGTAAACCATCAAAATTTCGTCAATTTAGTCCTATTTGACCGGAAAATTCGAATTTCTGCCGGAAAGTGAGCACGTGACACTCACGTGATTTCGATTTGGGGCTTTCCGGCCGAAATTGACACATCAGATGACAAATGGAAATTTCTCATTGGCCCGATTTAAATACAAATTGATTTTCCAAATGGTAATACCTGATTGGGCCACGTGGCAAGTTATTAAAAAAAAAGAAAAACGAATTTCAGAAACACAAAAATGAAAAACGCGATTTCACAATTTCAGTTCTCAAATCCCCAATTCTCTCTTCTTCTAGGGTTCATTCGCTCGAACCCTAATTCCCAATTGCAGAAAAAACTCTATCTTTGATTCTCTCCGAATTGAAATTTCTCATTCGCAAATTTCTCAAATTCTCGAATCTCAGTTTTCTCAATTCTCAAATTTCTCAATGTCTCAATCAAGTGCTTCATCGCAGCCCAGATTATGTTTTTGTCAAGAAGTCGCATTGCAGTCTACGACTTGGAAGAAAGATAACCCTGGCCGACGTTTTGTGGGTTGTAAAAAATTTCCGGTAAGCAATTGTTCATTCCATTATTTTAGGGATTAACAGGAGCATGTAATTTAATTTCTTTTTTGTAGAATCCTGGACATTGCAAATTTTTCAGATGGATTGATCCCCCAATATGTGAGAGGTCGAAGCAAATAATTCCAGGCTTGTTGAGACGATTAAATGAACGAGATATGGATGGGAATTCTGTGGAAAATATGAAAGAAGGTGTAGACATGGAGAATAAGGTGTTGAAGCTCGAAGTTGAATGACTGAAAGAAAAGATCAAAAAGATGAAGGCAATGAATAACAAGAAGTCTCTCATTCTGTACAAAATAATTCTTGTACTAGTGATTATTCAGTTGGCAAGCATTTGGGTTCATTAGACAAAGTTGTATTTTGTGTTGTAACAGAAATAATTTGGTTATTTTGGAATGAAAATGGTTTGCTTATGTTTATGTTTTACTTACATTTATGTTATCTGCACATTGAGGAAAATACAAACAATAATAAACTGATCAAAATAAAGGGTTCATTACAAAAGTAAAATCAACTAAAAAAGTGCTTTGATTCTGTCAGAATTCAATAAAACCCAAACATCAAAGTTCACTGATCACACAAAACATCAACCAAAACATCAAAGTTCACTGATCACACAACCAGAATTCAATAAAAACAACAAACCAAAGTTCATTAACTAGAATTCAACAAAAACAACACATCAAAGTTCATTTCTTGCTTCTTCCCATCTGAATTTGCTGGTGAATGGATGATCCAGCAACCTTTGGCCTTGGGGCAGTGTCACTTGTGATTTGACTTTGTTGTGTGCCTCCATCTTCAACTTCAATGGGACAGTCTTCAACCCTTCTTGGTAATGAAGGAGCCAGCTGCAAATGTGATAAATAGTAAGGAAATGAAAGACATTGATTAAGGAAAAATTAAACAGAAAAAAAACTTACATGGCCAACAGGTAAGGGAGAGATGCTTTCAGCACTTTTGCTTGTTCCTGGATTACCAGAGTCACTCTTTGCTTTCTTCACATATTTTCTTTTTTCTTTGCCACATGATAAGCTGTTGTGCCCTAACTGTTCACACTTTTTGCATTTGTAGGGATTGCATTGTCTTTTCATCTTCTGTAGCTTCCCTTTATTTTTCCTCTCTGCAGCTTCAAATGGTCCCACCCTTCTCTTATGAGGCTTTCTTCCTCTTTTGGCTCTTTGCCCAAAATTGGGAGGCAGTGGAGGTATGAACATTGATTCACCCCACATCACATCATAACTTATTCCAAAAATAGCATCTGCATATGTGTTGTTATATGTTTCAACCAAGTAGAAGTCACTGACATAATCCATAGGGTCTAACTTCTGTCTAAGCATTGCAGTGATAGCATGGGTGCAAGGAATCCCAGTTAACTGCCAGCTCCTACATGTACAGCTCTGTGCTCTCAAGTCAACAGTGTACTGAGTATTATCAAAGCAAGAAATCTGGTAGTTAGTTTCATTTGATTTCAGAGCTATACAATCATTCACCTTCTCAGTGTTTCTATTCATGATTTTTTGAATCTTGAGACAGATTTTTCCTTTCCATTTTTTCAATGCTCTGTCTCTATTTCTCTGGTGCCTAACCATCAAGCTTTCTCTTATCCATTCAAGCATTGTAATTATTGGCTTATCTCTTGCTTCAAGGATGTTTGCATTGAAAGTTTCACAGATGTTGTTGAGGAGTAACTCACATTTAGATTTCTCATTGAAGTATGCTTTAGACCACTGGTGAGGTGGCTTATTCTGAATCCATACCCAAGCTCCCTCACCCACTGATTTCAACTCATCCAAAGCCACTTTAAACTGCCCCTCAGTTGTACTGTAAGCTGCCTTCCACAATGCTTTCTGGTATTCAATCCCTCTGAAGCCAGCCACTTTCATGTTATTCATTAAGTGCCTCACACAAAACCTATGGTCCACTCCTGGAAATATTGCCTCCATAGCACCTATGAGCCCTTTTTGTTTATCAGACATGAAGGTGAACTCCTCAACTTTGATTTCCAAATCTTGCTTCAAAAGATGCAAGAACCATTCCCATATCTCCTGGTTTTCCCTCTCAACCACTGCATAAGCTACAGGAAAAGGGTTGTTATTCCCATCTACTCCAACAGCAGTTAACAACATACCCCCATGCTTCCCTTTCAAGAAACATCCATCAACTCCAAGTACTTTTCTGCAGCCCCTCAAGAACCCCTGCTTCAGTGCATTGAAGCACACATAGAAGCTCTGAAACATAGTCACTCCATTATTCACCTCAGTTCCCAAAAGTACAGTTGAACCTGGATTAGTGTTCCTCAGCTCATCTGCATAAGCCCACAGTTTGGAATACTGAGCATCTGGATCCCCTTCCAGTTTATCCATTGCCTTTTTCTTTGCTTTATAGGCTTGATTCTTTGATATCTCACACCTTGTGTCATGCATAACATCAACCATGAAGCCCTTGAGTGATCTCCCACTGTCAGTCTTGAATCTCTGGAGAAATCTTTCACTAAGCCAAGTAGATGTCATGCTCTTTATCTTATTACTTGGAGCACATGTATGCTTATCTATAATCTTCCTGATTTGGAAAGCAGTGTCATCCTTCATCTTCAAAGCATGTATCATCCATTTGCAATCATCAAACTGACACCTAGCATACATCCTCTGCTTGTCATTCTTTGTGAATTTGATATTCCTTCTGAGCTTGATAGCTTGAGATTCAACAGCTGTCTTGAACTCTTTTTTGGTTGTGAAGACCTGTTTCAGGACAAACTCAGGATTAAACCTTGTTATAGGGTTGAAAATAGGGTATTGGTCTGCATCTTCATCATCCTCTGACACCCTCCCAAGGTCCAAAAAATCTTCAGCAACCACAACATCAGACTCATCTCCACTGTCACTATCAGTACTCTCTTCATCATCCACAACCATCTTCCTTTTCTGACCTTCATCATCAATTATGTTGTTTGTATCCATGGTATCAAACTCATCATCAAACCTGTCAACTTCCTCCTCAAATATCTCATCATCAGTTGCCTCACCAACTGCCTCACTGTCAGTTTCACCAGAGGTAAAATCTGAATCCTCAAATGACTCCATTTCAGCCTCCTCATCATTAGCAGCCTCCTCATCATTATCAACATTTTCCCCATCAACATTTGGTAACTGGCCCTCCACACATACATTAGAAGTACTAATAGAATCATACTCATATTCTACATCAAAGTCTACTACTTCATCAAAGACAGAATCATCACTATCATAGCAAACAGGACCAGATGCACACTTGAAATCTGAGTCATCACTATCAGAATCATCATTGAACACCTCTGTATAAATATGTATTTCTCTAACAGTTAGGAAAGTATTACACCATTTCTTAACATCTTCATCATCAACTAGCAACTTAAAACTGTCATCTTTCATCCTTAATTGATATCTCCTAATACCTGTAACTCCAGCCATTTCAGAAAACGAGTTCAAAGCAGAAATACCCATCTCAGCCACCTTACATCAGTCAAAGTAAATTTCCTTTCCACCCTCATACACAGTTCTGGTGAATTTGAGAAGGCTCCACCATAGTGCATCACAACAGTGAGAAAACTGCTCTTATTGTCTGAAATTAAAAAAGAAAAGAAAAATTAAAAAACCGTATATTGCTCCAGTAACAGTGAGATAATTGCTCCAGTAACAGTGAGATGATTGTGAACATACCGTATATTGGAGCTCCAGATAGTGCATCACCTTTTTTTTTTTTCTTTCGAAACCCATGTTTCTGAAAAGAGAAGCTTAAAATTAGGGTTTCTTGGAGATATGAACGAACTGAGACTGTGGAATTGGAGGAATTTTCTGATTTGAGAATTAGGGTTCAGCTTATGGAATTGGGAATTTTTTGATTTGGGAATTAGGGTTGGAAATTTTTACTGGTTTTAAGATCTGTAAGAGAGAAAGTAAAGGTGAAAGTGAATTCTGAAATCCCGTTTTCCATTTCTGTATTTCTGAAATTCATTTTTTCTTTTTTTAAAATCATTGCCACGTGGACGAATCAGGATTTGACATTTGGAAAATGTTTTTGTATTTAAACCGGGCCAATGAGAAATTTCCATTTGTCATCTGATGTGTCAATTTCGGCCGGAAAGCCCCAAATCGAAATCACGTGAGTGTCACGTGCTCACTTTCCGGCAGAAATTCGAATTTTCCGGTCAAATAGGACTAAATTGACGAAATTTTGATGGTTTACAAGACTAAATTGGATGTGGCCTCATTTAGTGAACTGAAATTAAATTTGACTACTTTTACGGGACCAACAAAAAAATTTTCTCTATTTTTAATCTCAATTTTTTGGTTAAAAATTTAATAACATAATATTCGTATTTTCTTAAACTCTGTATTTCATCACACAGCACCTTGCTTATTTTCAAGAAACGAAAGAATTATACACTATTTTCAATGAGATGGAAAAAAAAAATCATCCTATTAATATTACCAATTATTAAAAATATAATTTTTTTCGTTGCATTAATATTTATTTTTGATAATTGTTTTTATTAAGTTATTAAAATAAACTCATGTTTTTCGTACTTAACTTTAGCTTAATTTAATGAAAGTAAAGAAAATTGACCAAATTTTTTGAGAAAAATGAAAACATTTGTGAGTAAAATAACTATATTTTAAAAGAAAAAAAATAATTATTTTTTATTAAATGTGAGAAAATATATGTGAACCTTTATAAAAAAAAATGAAAAATACAAAATATATGCTGACATCACCATATATGTCAAACTTAATGAGTCCATCCGGGAAGTAACCACCAAGGTGTCACACTGATAATTCGCCACGTGTTGGCCATTTACAGCTAATCAAAACTTCGAGGTGTAATAAAGTGTGGAAAGCGTGGCCAATATTCGACTCCAGCTGGGCTCTATAAATATCCACAATACTCACTCTCACTCTATCACTCACTCCCGCTCCAAAACACTCGATTGACTATACTATACTTGACTAACTGACCATTATCATCTGCCCGGAATATTCTTGATCATCATGTTTTTCCAAGACATCGGACAATCGTCATCAGCCGGAAACGGAATGGGCTCGGATTCAGAGGAACCGATTCTGGCCTCCAACAACCCGAAGAAACGGGCCGGCCGGAAAAAGTTCCGCGAGACGAGGCACCCCGTCTACCGGGGCGTTCGTCAGAGGAACTCCGGCAAGTGGGTTTGCGAGGTGAGAGAGCCCAACAAGAAATCCCGAATCTGGCTCGGGACCTACCCCACCGTCGAGATGGCGGCCCGGGCCCACGACGTGGCGGCCATCGCCCTGAGGGGCCGGTCGGCCTGCCTGAACTTCGCCGACTCCGCCTGGCTGCTGCCGGTCCCGGCGTCCGCGGACCCCAAGGATATTCGGAAGGCGGCGGCGGCGGCGGCGGAGGCCTTCCGGCCGGGGTCGAGCGAGGAAGTTGACTCCTTCGGAGGGGCCGGAGCTGAGGTGGAGTCGTCGTGGAATAACGGCGCGTTGTTTGTGGATGACGAGGATGTGTTCGGGATGCATGAGCTGCTGGCTGACATGGCGGAGGGGATGATGTTGCCTCCACCTCGGTACAGTACTGAAGACAGCTTGGAAGTGGACGCTGACGTGTCACTGTGGAATTATTCAATTTAAATTATTAAAAAAATTAAAATGAAAACATACAAAATCCCTAAAGGCAGAAAAAAATAAGTCTCCCCAATTTTAAAAGGTTTGAGACTCCGTGATTGTAGAATTCGGGTCACTCGATTATAATTCAGTGATTGGATCGAGTCATCATTCTTTTTGAAAGATAAGCCGATCGTTTGGTGTAAGAGGCTTGCAGGTTATTTTGCAACCTTGAGAAATCGAAAAGAGTTTCTTGAATTAATCATTATATTTTTTCAAGAGTGATTTTGTTATTATTTTAAATATTTTATGATATAATTCAAGTGAATTTACTAGTTATTTGAAAAGCATGGTCTATTTTTATGTTATTTAAAAAAATTGCATTCTTTAATGATTAAATTGTGTGAATAAGAAGTTTGTGGAGGGAAAGAATTGTGGAGAGAATGGAGAGCATAATTAATGTGTGGTTAAGAGAAGACCATTAATATTTAATCTCACTGTGAACTTATTGTTTGAGAAGATATTTTAAAAAAGGATGAGCCTAAGATATTTTGATTCATCCCGTTATTGAATAAATTAAAAAATAATACTAAAATATGTTTTTCAAACGTGTCGAACCGAGACTTATCCACGTGTCCTCTCAGACCCACCTGGAATGCCTTTGACGAATTGCAACTCGACACGGCCGACAGCTAATAGCCACTCATTCAATAGGAAAAAAATTGACGTGGAAAAAAGTGTCGAAAGCGTGGGCAGCTACCCCACCAGCCTGGCACCTTATCAACATTTACGTGTTTTTCAGATTTTATTTATTTATTAAAAAAACACGCTATAAATAATCGAACAACCGATACTTCACTCTTCACTTATCAGTATCACTACACCAACCGAACTAACGAACGAGGATGTGCAATAGCTTTTTCCAGGATATCGAAGTAAGCAGCAGCAGCGCCGGCAGCAGAGATGAAGAGGTGATCAATACTAATTTAGCCTCGAACAACCCCAAGAAGCGTGCCGGCCGGAAAAAGTTCCGGGAGACGAGGCACCCGGTCTACCGAGGGGTCCGTCGCCGGAACACGGGAAAGTGGGTTTGCGAAGTGAGAGAGCCCAACAAGAAGTCGAGGATCTGGCTCGGGACTTTCCCGACTCTCGAGATGGCCGCCCGGGCCCACGACGTGGCCGCCATCGCCCTGAGGGGCCGATCGGCCTGCCTCAACTTCGCCGACTCCGCCTGGCTGCTGCCGGTCCCCGCCTCCGCCGACGCCAAGGATATTCGGAAGGCGGCCGCCCAGGCGGCGGAGGCATTCCGGCCGAGGGAGGAGGAGGAGGAAACTGCCGAAGCTGACGTGGCGGAGTCGTCGGAGAATGAGGTGGTGTTTATGGATGAGGAGGATGAATTTGGGATGCATAGGTTGCTGGCTGATATGGCGGAGGGGCTGATGTTGCCTCCACCTCAGTACACTCAAGTATTAGATGAGGTTGCTGACGTGTCACTCTGGAGTTATTCTTTTTAATTTTTTTAAAAAAGAATTTCTTAAAAAAAAAAAAAAAAAATTACAGTACTTGCATTTTTGTAGGTGTGTGTAGTGTGCTTATTATTGTGTAAACCGTAGTGACAAATTTTTGTATGTCACACCACGGAATATAGATCCAGCTCTTTTGAAATGTAAATGCCAAAAAGAAAAATGGAATAAATTTTGATCTCTGAATAAATTATAATCGAAGGTGCACGACGTAAATCATTCAAGGAAATGCAACATTTGAGACACTCCCGAAAAAATATATAGAACAAGAAAAATCACGAAACACAGAACAGAAGGTGATGATGTTCTTGAAAGATTAAACAAATGCATTGTGATCAGATGCTACTTTGCCTTCTTGATGAGAAGGGAAGTTCTGAACTCGCTGTCATCTCTCACAAAACTCCACCATAAGTAGGTGAGAGGAATTGTGGTTGCGTGCCACAGAGCATGGGCATCCACGAGTCCTGCGTACGGAGGGAAATCGTAAATCTCCAAGAGCATGGCTAGCGCGCCTCCAATCACCACCACCCACAGCTTCCAACGAGATGGGTGCTGAGTCACACCTGCCCAGACTGCCCACAAGACCATCTGCACTACACCCATTGTCACACAAACTTTCATGTTCCATCCTGCAAAACATCATGCGTATTCATATTACGATTGGTCCACAACAAAGGACTACCCCTCCTTATTTCCGGAATTTCTTATTTGACAAAAATATTTTGGCGATCCGTGGGGTTAGGTATATGTCACTGTCTAAAACACTGACCTCTTATTTTTTGTGGGGTAATTGAAAAAGCTTGTCCTGGTCCATAAAAAAATAAAAGACAAAAAATAAAACAAGAACTACCAATGAAGTTTAGCATGATTACATAAAGCTCGAGTTATCTTTCAAACTAACAAATATCACTTCAAATGAATTACAAACACCCTCTCAAAGCTTGGATTTACATAACAGAAGTCGCTCTTCTTGAGAATGCAAATTTAGAGAACAAAAATTCTCAAACGTTTTAAGACAGAGCAGAGTTTTTTGTAACCAACTAAACTTCAAGAGTGGTTTCGTAATTAACCATTTTTAAAAATGAGATATAAACAAAACGTGTAACATGATTTCACTAGGGATGGGTCTAAATCTAATTCCTCTATACGGTGTGGATCAACCTAAATCCATGACTCCATGTTAGTCCAGACTCCAGAGAATTGAACCCACTTCGTCAGAGTTGCAAAGTAACTCCAAATTTATTTCACAATAATAATATAAAAAATGATTGTTTTTACTAACATGCAAATGATCGATGTAATGCAGTGAGTGTGCTTATTGCTTACCATAGTCGAGTTGATAAAAATTCAAAAACAGGATATGGGTTGTCACAAAAGCGATTAACGGGGCAGAAATCATGACCCTGGCAGCCTCAATCCTCACATTGAAAGCTCTTATTATGGCCAGAATAAGGGAATATCCAAGCAATGCCACCGCAGACGAGTAATCCAGCTTCTCAGTCAAATCAACATCTCTGCATATACGGTAAGTTTCAAACCTCAAAATTAAAATTTCAACCTTCCAAATAATCAAGCAGGGAAACTATCTATAAACCAGAAGTTTCACTATATTTAATCTTCTTACCGACTGTGGAAAACCGCACTCCAAATCCAAGCATTGATTGCAAAGACAGCATATAAGTTCCACAGGCCCGTGTATTCATAATACGTTGTCTTATTAGGCCTAAAAGGCAGCTTGTAGTTTACAAAGATGAAAAAAGATACCCATCCATGAAAATGTACAGCAAGATTAAGTGCGGAAAAAGCCACCGAAACTGGTTCCTGATCATGATAACAACCAATAAAAAGGTGAAAATGTCAACATCATAGTTTATCGCTGAAAGAAAAACTTATTTTTTGTACCTGGATCCCATAAACACGCTTGAATGGCCACTTCCCATGGTACTTCACTGGCGTGTACCCAAGTTTCTGCCTTTCTTCTTCCCTAGAGATCATACAGTGGTAACGGCAGTCGCTGTGGCAGTCCCATTGCTTCCACTGTAAGTAAAGTGGCTCCTGAAGATACCATGGGCCATCAACGGGGTTTCCACCAGAGGTGAAATTACAGTGTTGAAAGCACATTCTGCCTATACATCCAGTTTTCTCACATTGTTGAAGGCAATCCCTAGCAGTATCATCAAATTATTATTATGAAAAAGGAAAGATGAAAAATGATAAGGCCGCAAGGCCACATTTGGATTTTCACAAATCGGGAAAAAAGTATCGGTTTTATCATTATTTATTGACACCACTCCCTAATCTATTAAGATAGGATATTAGGATTCTGATCATATAGCTGGCAAAGAGCCGGTTCAAGAAAACAAAGAAGAATATTACGAATCGTAATATTTCGTCTCACAAGATTCAGTATTTCTACATTTCTACTTCTAAGGCCCAAAAAACTCAGCTGATTTGAGATCTAAGAAGGTATCAGTTATCATTCATAGTCCTGTTTCTGCATCGACGAAACTTCGGTCGACTAAAGACCGATATTCCGGTTTAATGACATAATTGACCCAAAAACTCAGACTGCAAAACATTATCCCGCACAAGATCACACCACTCAGTGCTTCTATTTCAAGCTCAACCGCACTCTCACTTGAAGCCTCACTTATTAGATTACAGATTCCAAAAATTACGGAGATGAAGAACAAGAGAAATCGACATATTTCAACTAAAAATTCTTACTTGTACAGAGGATCAGCATCGCCGGGGCTCGCTTCGAGGAATCCGGCAAAGCACGAGAGTGCAAGCAGAACCAAAACGAAACGACGTCGTTCCATCAGATTTGAGAGTGTAAATAGGGCACTTTTTTTTTGCTGTGATTCCTGTATCTTCTTTCTACTTGCGAGCGAAAAACGATGTGAATTGATTTCGTTGATGGGTTTACTGCGGAGAGCTGTATTTCGTCGATGGTGGACGAGAAGGGATGGGTTGTACTGTACACTGAAAGGTACAACTGCAACTGCTAGTTCCTCCTCTCCGGTTCGATCCCATCCAATGCTTACCTTTGCCGAAAAAAAGCTATTTGACCAATCATTATTTTTGTTTTTTTAAATATAGAGTAATACTGTATTTATATACTCCTTTGACCTTTCCCTCTCCATTCTAACCGGATTAAGGGGGCATCCGGTGCCAAATTGCACTGGATGTTATGCTGTGTATTCTCCACCTTAGATTAGGTTGTAATTAAATGAATCCAATAAATTCTTATATTAAATATATTAAAAACATAATCACACATATATATATATATATATATATATATATATATATATATATTTAATATCGATGCACATTTAAAAACATAATTTTTTATATTAAATATATTTTTCAAACTTATCGTTTCAAATTAGTTTATTTTATTTATTATTGTATATAATTTTTTTATACTATTTAATTTGTAAATATTTTATAAATACGGTTATTAACATTATAATTTTTAAAATTAAGTTAATAACTTTATTATTTTTATTTACCAACGTTCTAAATAACTTAGTATAAAATTTATTTTAAAATTTAAAAAAATAAAAAATATTATATACTTGTATAGAATTATTAACCTATAGTAACTATTAAAAATTTTATAAGCTTAAAATAAGTTTTGTGAAATGCTTTAAAAAAATTAATTATTTTGTATATATTTTAATTATTTATTTGCGTTAAGTAACTTACAAATCAAGAGTAAATAATATTGTATATATTTTAATTGTTTTTTTGCGTTAAGTAATTGTTGTTTATTTGCGTTAAGTATTTAATTGTTTAATTTGCGTTAAATAATTGTTTTTATTTGCGTTTATAATTAACGGGCACGGGCAACGCGAATTTATAATTTGATGGGCAGAAGACTAACCGTTAGATTGAATTAATTACAATCTAACGATGTAGAATGCACAGCATAACATCCGGTGCAATTTGGCACCGAATGCCCCCTCAATCCATTCTAACCACTATGACTATCAGAGTTCGAGTCTAAATAGGAGACTATTTAATACTTTTAGTATTAATTTTTTTATAAATAAAAAAAAATAAATGCTACGAAAATGAATACTTTTAGTATTAATTTTTATTAAATAAAAATAAATGCTATTGTATATTTCATACGAAGTATGTTTCATAATATTATGATATTTTCTATTTTATTTAATAAATCACTTGTCTTATTGTGCCAAACAAATGAGACATTTTATAATATATTAGTGTAATATATTTTGTTATTGTCGAGTTCTTTTAAATACAGTAGTTGTAAGTCGGTTAAACTTGGAAAAAACTAGTCCACCATAGGACTATTTAGCTAAAATAAGATGAAAATAAATTGTTATTAATGAATAATGATTATATTTTTTTGATTAAAATGTAAATTCGTGGAATATAAAACAAACAAATCCATGGAATATAAATTACATCCACCGTTACCAACCAATCAGTATACAGAATGGCAGCATCTGCTTCAGCTGCTCTCTTTGCTCCATTCATCAAACTTCCGGCCCGGAAACAGTTCACCACCTACAAAACCCAGAGCTTCAACCCCAAATCTCAAACAAGGGCTTATTTTATTTCGGCCTCCTCGATTTCCCTCTCAAAATCCAGTCGGAGATCGACAAGAACTATCAGCCGCGCCTACGTGTCGGGCCCGGCTTTTGACGCAATCGTTTCGGAAAATGACCCTAAAGTCTCCGCCGCCGCTGAGGATCTCGCCGTTGTCCAGCCGGTCGATGCGATAGGCTGGGGCCTTCTGTGGAATCTCGTTTCCCGGCATAAATGGAGAGTCTTGGTCTCGGTTCTCTCGCTTTTGGGCTGCACGACTTGTACTCTTGCCATGCCCATATATTCTGGTATCTTCTGAGTTGTACCCTTTGCTTTTTATTTGGTATATCTTGATTGTTAACATCACTCCTCTGAAAATTCCCCGCCTGAACCGTCCGTCTTATTTTCCATGCCCCGCCTATGTTTTCTGAAGTCTAGAACAATGATATGTGTACAATTGATGTTATTAAATTGATGCCGATTACTGCTTTGCACTTTTATTGTGATCATCGTTCCAGGGAGATTTTTCGAAGTACTTATTGGGGCGAGACCAGAACCTATCTGGCAACTGCTGAGTAAAGTGGGAGTTCTATACACATTGGAGCCCATCCTTACAATTATATTTGTGATAAACATGAATGGGATTTGGGAGAAAGTTATGACTAGCTTAAGAGCTCAAATATTTCAACGGGTGTTGATTCAAAAGGTATAAAGAGTTTTCTATAATAGTAACTTGTTTTTGTATTACAGGATGACTTTTAGTAATCAACAAAGAATGATGTAATTTTCATTTGGTTTTTATAAATAATGGCCCCTTCTGCAACTGGAAATGACTGGTTTCGAATTTTCTAATGTAATTTTAAAAGCTTTTGACTCTTATATATTCGATTTTGATTTAGTGTAAAGGAGGAAACAGACTTACATGTAAAATATAATGTCTGCCAGAAATTATGTATATGACATATACTGCATCCAATTTTATAGTTTCCATTTTCCATTTATATTTCAATTTGTGTTTTGCAGGTGGAGTTTTTCGACAGGTACAAGGTACACACTGTTCTGTTCGTCCACTCATTTTGAAGATTAGTATATATATGATACATGACTTATTTGGTGATTGATGTTTTCACTACCTGACTTATTTGGTGATCGATATTGTTTCCGACAGGATAGTTGATATGTTTCACCTTACTGTTGTTTCTCTGCATTCTGGCTTGTTAAGAACCCAATGTCAATTTTACGGGAAAATCTTGTTGATAACTGTCTTTAAACTTCCCTTTGAAAAAAAACCTATAGATACTTTTGCAGAGAATAAGAACCCTTTATACAGTATTTTCTGACATATTTCTGTATTAATTGTACACCTGAGCCTACATGCGATTTTCCTGTTTTAGCACTCTACAACAGTACAACCACTGCGGTAATGTTTTGTACACTGACTTTTGGCAACCCCTTGTTTTAGGTTGGTGAGCTTACAGCTTTATTGACATCTGATTTGGGTTCACTGAAAAGCATTGTTAGCGAAAATATATCAAGAGACCGTGGTTTCCGGGCAATATCTGAGGCAAGCTACTCTACACTAAGCACAAGTGAGCTTAATTAGTACTCACCTTTTCTTCGATCGGCGTCTTAGTTAGTTATAAACCTACTTCATTATCCGACTATATTTTTGAAAAATTCTAACTGTTCTTTTCTTAGTTTCACAGTTCTAGTTGGACAATGCCGTTCAGTATATGTATTTTTATTTGCTTTAACCTCCTTGCATGAAGCCTTGATGAACCCATTTAATATGTTGACATCATCTTTGTTGCAGGTAATTGGGACACTATGCTTACTTTTTGCTCTTTCCGTCCAACTGGCACCCGTTTTGGGCCTACTTATGCTTTCAGTATCTGTACTAGTTGGTAAGTTTTTGCCTCATAAGAGTTTTGAAGATGATTCAAATGCTATCCTTTTTGTATGGATGCCAAGATTAGTAATTTGTCTATTGTCGCTTTGGAAATTATATGAAATTATATCATTCAGTTAATTATGTGCATTTTATATTGCTAGTTGTATTTCTTAAAAAAGGTTTCAATAACTTTTGCCCATAATATCGTTTGTATTTTCTTGGATTCCTATTCATTATTTCTAGGGCACTTGACTGATATATGTGTGGATTTTCTAGCTGTCTATAAGAGAACAACCGTGAATGTCTTTAAAGCCCATGGATCCGCCCAAGCTTCCATAGCTGACTGCGTTACTGAAACTTTTGCTGCTATACGTACTGTAAGTTTTTGATATTTTTGTAAATGTCTGATATCTTCTGTTTGGCACTTTATAGCATCTAATGTATAATTTTTCTTCTAATTCTAACATTATTGTAGGTAAGATCATTTGGGGGAGAAAAACGTCAAATGTCACTTTTCGGTCGACAGGTAGAGAACAGTTGCAAGTTGCAACTTTTCTTTTCGGATGTAATAATATGACACGGTGCTATTGGCAAGTTTTTGTATGTCTTTAGCTTGTAATTGGTATTTTGCCAGGTTCATGAGTACGAGGGTAGTGGCATAACACTTGGAGTATTTAAGTCCATCAATGAATCCATCACTAGGGTTGCGGTTTACGTCTCTTTAATGGCCCTCTATTGTCTCGGAGGAAGTAAAGTAAAAGCTGTAAGAACTTCAAGAATTCCTAAAACCCTGTAATTTTTTTAATACTATACCATCTTGAAGCCGAATGTATTTTACACATTCAATTCGCCTGGAATACCTTTTTGAAAATTGTGATTATTTTTGCATGTAGGGTGAGCTTGCTGTTGGAACAATGGTTTCTTTTATCGGATACACTTTTACGCTAACATTTGCTGTGAGTACTCCTTTTTTTATAATCATAATTATTTTCATGTACTAAAGAAATGGAACAAATTGTTCTAGGTTCAAGGAGTGGTGAACACATTTGGGGATCTTCGTGGAGCCTTGGCTGCTACAGAAAGAATTAACTCCGTTTTATCGAGTGCTGAAATTGATGAAGCACTAGCTTATGCTTTAGAAAAGGATTTGAAGAGTAGAAAATTGAACGATCCAAACCTTGAAGCTCTTTTAATCAATGCTTCCAATTTCAAAGTGCAAACCAGGAGTGGAGGTTATATGTCTTCCTTAAAATCTGGTAGTGACGTTCGCAGCCTTGCTCAATCGGGCGATATCTGTCTCGAAGGTAAAAAATTTAACTTACTAATTTGGTGTATTTGACTCTCACAAAAATTTCACTGTCTTGCAGATGTTCATTTCTCGTATCCTCTGAGGCCTGATGTAGAAATCTTACAAGGTTTTGATCTGGCCTTAAAATCCGGAACCATCACTGCTCTAGTTGGTTCAAGTGGTGCAGGAAAAAGTACAGTTGTGCAGCTTTTAGCTCGGTTTTATGAGGTTACATATTGAAATCTCAGTTTGATCATAACTTGTAGTAACATAATAGTGAGTGAGTGAATAACTGAAGAATGGGTTTTCTCATTTCTGATTGTGCAGCCGACCAGAGGCCGCATAACAGTTGCTGGGGAGGATCTGAGATCATTCGATAAGAGTGAATGGGCTCGGGTGGTTTCCATAGTGAATCAAGTAAATTATTATCTTGATCTTTCCTTTTGGTATAATAATAAACTGCAGTGACCATCATGGGTAATTTTTCATGTTCTGTTAACAAGTCACTCAACTATTTTATCGTAAACTCCATCAGGAACCTGTTCTATTCTCGGTTTCTGTTGGAGAGAATATTGCTTATGGGCTTCCGGATGATCATGTGTCCAAGGATGACGTGATACAAGCTGCTAAAGCAGCTAATGCTCATGAATTTATAATTTCATTGCCACAGGTACTTTGCATGTTTTACTCTGCGTGTTTTGCTCGAATGTTTCCCGGTTCTCATCATTTCTCCTTTTCCATATAATACAATAGGGCTATGACACATTAGTTGGTGAGCGTGGTGGGTTGTTAAGTGGAGGACAGAGGCAGGTATGTACCATCAATCATCTCTCTCTCTCTCTCTTTCTCAGACACCAACATTACTCGGTATTTATCTAGCTCTAATTCCGTCTTCCCCTATCCAGAGAATAGCCATTGCTAGGGCTCTGCTCAAGAATGCTCCAATCTTGATTCTTGACGAGGTAGGTGTCTTGGCCGAAACTTGTTTATTATATTC
This sequence comes from Euphrasia confusa, assembly GCA_954870475.1. Taxonomy (NCBI): domain Eukaryota; kingdom Viridiplantae; phylum Streptophyta; class Magnoliopsida; order Lamiales; family Orobanchaceae; genus Euphrasia; species Euphrasia confusa. The sequence continues at coordinate 37,424,358 of OX940960.1, forward strand.
CCCCTTAGGATTCTTTGTCTGCATTTACTAGAAATATGAAAAATCATCGTTTTAGGCCACTTATTTATGTCCAGATTTTCTTGTAAAAAGCGGTTGTGATATTTCTAGACCGCCCCCACCTAATTTGGGTGGATGTTGTTATTACAGGCTACCAGCGCTTTGGACACCATCAGTGAACGTCTGGTTCAGGACGCTCTCAACCGTCTGATGAAGGGAAGGACGACTTTAGTGATTGCTCACAGGCTGAGCACCGTTCAGAATGCTGATCAAATCGCCTTATGCTCTGATGGGAAGGTTTCCGAACTAGGGACACACTTGGAGTTGTTAGAGCGAAAGGGTCTATATGCTTCTCTCGTTGGCTCCCAAAGACTCGCGTTCGAATAAACGAGAGACTGAGACATATTTTTTCTTTATACTACACAAACAGACGCACCTTTTTCAAATAATGTACTAGTAGTTTGTTCGTTACAGAATTGTTTCGTATTTCTATTATGCGTTCGAGAAAGATATTACGGCATTCAAACTTGCTAGGCACTCTGTAGGAAGGCCAAGGAATGTATCCATGAAGATGTCATTGACTGGGTCAACACTTGCTACCCCAACGAGGCGGCATGACCCATCTTCATCCAGTCTCTGCCCATTTCCTCCTCTCGACTCTCCCTTGGATTCTTCCGATGTCAAAACTGTGTCCACAAGTAGCGATGGAGCTTTATAGATGCTCCCAATCGAAAACCAGAATCTGGCTCTGAACTTCAGCTCCACCTGCGTAAATACCAACACTTTTCATTACTTGACATTTGTTCTCTGAAAAAAAAAGGATGTCAATCTACGTACCTTGCCGGATTCTCGGTCGATATTCCCTTGGAAAGCCTCCGGAACTATATCGATTTTCAAAAAAGGCGGCAGGGGCAACCCCAAGAACTTAGTTGTGGCAGTTGACAGCGGCGGAATGTACAGTGTTTTTACGTCGAATTCAACATAAAACTCGTTGCTAACATTAATACTCTCCGAGAGTTTTGTAGCTAACCCGGAACCTCTGCCACCCTCGGCATTGTACTCGAAATCTGGATATTTTGAGATACCGAGTTTGCAAGCTCCGAGAGATGTGAATTTGACGTTGTACCTGTCGGCTTTCGGAATCTTAGTTTTCTCTCGAGGAGCTGTCGAATCTAGCCGCCCTCCATTTAGACTGCTGCTGGTAGAGGTTGTTTTGAGGAGTGAAAAACTTGGTGAGATCAAAAGACAAGATGTGGATACTTGATTTGGGGTAGCATGTGTTCTTCTTTTGTGCACGAGTATTTGAGTGTTTGGACTTCGGACATTGCACACCATCATTTTGATCATTTCAAGGAATAATTTTTTTCTGACTTTTAAATGTTTGGAAAAGTGTTTTGTGGAGTATATTGAAATGAGAGAAATATGAGGACGAGATGAAGGACTTCTAGTTCTATCCGGATGAGTTCATGAACCCACCCTAATTACATCGGCTCATGGAAATACAACATGATCACAAAATTGTTTTTTTTTATATAAAATTATAAAATTGTGTTTTTATTGAACTCGAATAAAATGAGTCAAAATGAACTGATTTTTTTTATAATATTATTAAAAATTGTGAACATATATTATAAATTTATAAGCATGAAACATTGATTTTAATTGTTGTTTTTAAAATTTACTATCGAATTGAAATCAACTGAACATCGAGCTGAACCGATCTCAATACACAACCAGTCTCAAAAAATAGTAGGGGTTCACGAAATCCCCTTCGAAACCCTAACCGTTTTTTGGTCTTTTCGCTCTCAATCACACCTCATCTTTCCGATCACACCCCTCACCCACCGTTAACCCCAATATCACATGATCATTTCCCAATTCAGCTTTACCCGAACCCAATCAGAAATTTCCCGTTCCCCCTATTTATCATCGTGAAATCCTACTGTAATTCATCATGGATGTGGATGGTGGAAGGCGAGTTTTCAACAGGCTCGGACCGTCGTCATCGGGTGATAACGGCAATAATACTAAGCAGCAGCAGAAGGTGTGTTTCCATTGGAGACAAGGAAAGTGCAATCGATTTCCTTGCCCTTTTCTGCACAGTGAGCTGCCTGCATCGGCCAACGGCAAAAGGTCACATCAGGGGTTCGGGGCGGAGGATAATTACAGGGGCGGTGGAGGATTAAGGAGGAGCGGGAACTACAATTTTAGTAATAGTAGTACTCGGGGGAGTGTTCAATCGCAGCTGCCTGTGAGTGGCAGGAATGTTGTGAAGAAAATTGAGAAATTGTGTAACAATTGGGTACTACAAGGGAGCTGTAAATTCGGGGATAATTGTAAATACTTGCATCAGTGGTCTACAGGGGATTGCTTCTCGATGTTGACCTTGCTCGAGGGACACCAACAGGTGGCTTCTGATACAATACTATTTTTTTGTTTTCTGTGTGGATGATTTGTTTGATTTATGATAACGAGACATATCCTCGTAAATTTTGTTACGTTGTCAAGTTGAGATGGTTTACTGTTGTATTGCTGAATGCATCCATCAGTTTATCTTGAAAGGTATATTGGTTAGTCTAATTATTTGAGTTGTTTTGGGTATGTAGGGTTCTTTGAGTATTCTGTTGGATCCTACTACATAGAATTTGCTTGTTTGTTATCCTGCTATTTGAATATTGTGCTAAATAGAAGAATCTGTTTACCAGGTTGTAACTGGGATTGCTTTACCTTTGGGGTCTGATAAGCTTTACACCGGGAGTCAAGACGAGACTGTAAAAGTTTGGGACTGTCAATCTGGTCAGGTTGTTTACATTTTTATTTCCTGAATCTCTTTTCATTTTTTATTCCTTGTTAACTTTGGTGTGAATATTGATAATATTAGTCGGCAAATTCTCATTCTTGGATATGTATATTTCTTATTATTTTTTTTCTCAACATCATTAAATTTTAATCGAGATTATTTAGTATTTAGTTTGTCTTATGAATAAATTGCAATTTTGCCTTCGATTTTAAATGCATTTTGACTAGACATTTAGTGATATAATTGGCACTTTTGAAAAGATTAAAGAACTTATGAAAGGTTCGTCTTATGGATACGTTTATGTTCCAGATGTCTTCCCAACGGCACTTAACTTCCTCCTTGGCTTCTGGTCTTTCTTAATAGCTTGCAGGTGTAGTGAATGTGGGAGGTGCTGTAGGCTGTATGATAAGTGAAGGTTCGTGGGTATTCGTGGGTTTGACAAACCTTGTCAAGGTTAGATCATGATTGAGAGCATCTTAATTATTAGTTGCCCTTTATTTATGTTCTCTGTATTATTTTTATCTTTCTCTCGATGTGTGTTTGCGCAAGCATGTTTGGTGTAAGTATAACACATTAAACCTCCTATTTTTACCGACCTCTGGAAACTCTCAGTTTAAAATTAGAAGGAAAACGCCTCATGTTTAAAAATTATAACTAGGTTGCTCAGACTATGGTATGGGTGTTAGGGTGCATATCCGTATGTTTGATTCTTTATTTTAAAAAAATAGTAAGCATTGCAGAGAAAATTATATTGTCAGTGTATTGAAGAGTACGAGCACCCACACCCTCTTTCATGCCGGACTCGTAGGACAGTAGCGTACTCCGCTGTTTTGAATAGTTTTATGCAGTATGCACATAAATCCTATCCTAGCCACTTGGAACAATTCTGTGAACTACAACTCTCGCATTCCCATAATACTTAAGCTTTTGAAGGACTTCGTTTTTATTTTATACATTTTTAATGTTCGTTCTTATTGATCATTCACTTAAAACATCGACTACCTGTTTAACTGCACTTCAATCTGTTTCTGTATTGCATCGATCATACAATAATTTCATAAAGATAAATAGGAAATATTGAATCAGGAATGCAATGGTCTGCCTGCAGTTTGGAGCAGGTAGAAAGCCATGGTCCGGGGTAGGATGTGAGTGCCACGGAAGAAAAGAGATTCTAGCGAGGTGGGTTCAGGAATGTAGGAGCTGGCCCTGCCTCAGACCCGGAACCTGGAGGGTCCAAACTGCTGGCCCGGCCTATTCAATAATTAAAAATGAGTAAAAATTGCTACCCATATAATATTTTAAATCCATTACGAGTTAATTGATCTTAGTGAATAAATTGGTTTAATTTCTCTTCAGTACAACTCAGAGTCATCACATTACTTAAATTTCAGAAAACAACTAAAAATCACAAATCTGTGACTGTGAGTGAATCCTGAATCTCAGGAATAATACAACGAAACTAAAGCAAAGCTCTTTATCTTATTGAAAATAGGGACACTGCATGTTAAATTGTTAAAACATGGCTTACAATATAATAAAAACCATCCAATATTTGAGAGTAATTTAATGAAGTATTGTATCATTGGAGAAACTTCATAATGTGAATTGAATCTATGCTGTTTAGTGGCGGCATATGATCGTATAATATGGGATAATATTGTGACAACTGAAACGAAATTAGCTACTGACTAGCTGCCCAAAATACCTCGTTAAACACTAGCCTTGTTACTTTTATTAAAATGACTAAACTAATGACTTTGTAAGAACTTATACTAAAACTTAATAAGTGGAGGTGTAGAGGCTTGGGTGGGTTGGCAGGGCCAGGAGATCATAAGTGGCATGCTTGTGAAGGGACGGGTGGAAACAAAGCTGTATTCTCAGCAGTGGAACCTTGAAAAGGGATAAAGGAAAATGGTTTAGAAGATCCAAGTGGGTTGGGTTCGGGGTTCTGCTTCGAGCTACCTCATTCGCATAGATTGTATTTTTATTCATTTTTCGTACAAAAACTTTGCACACAGGATGACTTCTATATCTCCTATGCCTTTCCGCTTTAATTGCATATATTTTGAGATGGTAAATATTTTATTTGTGATGTTTCATCTGGAATTCTTGTTCATGTTTGGGGTGGTGGACCGGAATCGAATGCAGGGCTATGATTTTCCACCTTTCCCTTTTATTTTCCCCACTATATTTATAATTATATATATAATCTGGCTAAAATATTATTTATGGTTGAACTCTTCACAACTTATCATCGTATATAGTGAAAAGGTGCAAAAATGACCCTTTAATGTTTAGATACAAGTGCAAATGGCATATACTATTTTGAGGGACAGATAAACACAAAATTCATGTTGCTTTGGCACTGTGTACCCTCTCTTGGCATAGTTAATAGTTTTTGATTCGTTTTTTAGTTATAAATTTTGATAGATGATACCATAATATCCTTTTATTTTATTTATTACTATACTATTATTTAAAAAAATTAAAAAAATATTTTGAACATTTTTTTCCATTTGGTTTTTGTGAACTTCAAACTTTATTTGTATTCAGTGAACATAGTTGGGGTTGGGGTGCCGATTACTGTTGTATGCAACTATGTATGCATGCGTATCTATTTATTTGTTTTTAACTACAGATTTCAGATGTTAAATAATATTGGTCATTTCTTGCTGTGTTTCTAGGCATGGAATATTCAAACATCTACAGAACTCACTTTAAATGGACCTGTTGGACAAGTTTATTCTCTTGTTGTTGGCAATGATATGCTTTATGCTGGCACACAGGTATTTAGCCTATTTCATGACTGATGAGATCATATGGCTTTGTTTTCCACATATGTTACATTGTTTTTCCATATGTTATGTAACAGGAAACCAATTTATTTGTACCTAATAATTGTGAACTCTTCTTTAATTGACACTAGTTTCTGAATCCTTAAGTTGTACTCCCAAAATAAGTTGCCACGTACATACATGCACTTGCCTTATGAAACAAGGGCTGATTTGTTTTTTTGTCTGATACTTATATTGTGGCAGGAGGGAACAATATTGGCATGGAAATTCAATGTAGTTACCAACTGCTTTGAACCAGCTGCATCTCTAAAGGGTCACACTCTTGCTGTTGTGACTCTAATCGTCGGAGGTAGCAGAATGTACTCTGGTTCCATGGATCACTCTATTAGAGTAAGTTTTCTCACTTTTGATAAAGACAATTATTGTTCCTAAAGATTTTCCTAGTGATGGTCAAGTTTTTGTCATTGCTTTTTTTTTTTTTGTTGTCTTGTTTTTGTTTTATGTCAAGGTATGGAGCCTGGAAACTTTGCAGTGCGTGCAAACTTTAGCAGGGCATACGGATGTTGTGATGTCTGTTTTGTGTTGGGATCAATTCCTTTTGACTGCTTCATTGGACAAAACTGTGAAGGTTTGTATCCTCATTATATTTAATGCACAGTATACTTGCATTATAAAAAAATTATGACTGATAATTTTTTTTATTTTCTTATTTTACATTTTTAGGTGTGGGCTGCAACTGCAACTGGTAATTTGGAAGTCTCATACACCCACACTGCAGAACATGTATGCTTTTTACCTATTTCATTACTAAATTTGTTGTTTCTATCTGAAGTGATTATGTATTCACAAGTACAAAACTACCCCTGAGGTTTGGAATAATTGCAAGATTCGTTTTTTTCGCAAAATTACAAATATTTCTTGAAATGCATTGTTCACTCATCCTAAAAATCCAGGAGGTATTTTCTAATTTTAGAAGATAATTATGTTTTTTTGGTAAATAAGCCAGACCTCAAGGGTAGTTATTGTAATTAACCCTACATACATGATGTCATCAACTCTAATTATAGAGAACTTTTCTAAATGAATCTAGTTCTAAGAAGGGTCTATGATGTAAAAAGGAAGAGAGCTAGGGAGTGAGGGTACAGATAGAGTTCGTTCTCTTCATCTGGCAATACTAGTAATAGGACGAATGCAATGTTCTGATTTCTTAGCTGGTTGAATACAAATAAACTTGTACTTACATAGAAAAGCTTCCTGTAGGGTATACTCACACTGTGCGGGATGCTTGATTCAGAAGGCAAACCTGTGTTGTTGTGTTCGTGCAATGACAACGCAATTCGAGTCCATGATTTGCCATCGTGAGTTTTACACCCTGTTTACTTTAAATTGTTTATGCATCCATTTTCTGACTTTCAATTCTTTTCTTTTTTTTTTGTTCCTTAGATTTGCTGAGAGGGGCAAGATCTTGTCAAAGAAAGAGATCCGTTCCATACAGAATGGCCCAGGTGGTTTATTTTTTACCGGAGATGGTGCAGGCCAACTTAGAGTATGGAAGTGGTCGTCTGAACCAACCACCACATAATGATGAGAAGCAAAAAAATTATAGTAACTGTATTTCTTTGTCTCCAGTTTTATCATTTGTCAATGCTCTTGTTCACCGAAAGGCACGAGAAAAATGCCTTTATTTTGAGTTTTTCTTGCTCTTCATGGTGACTTTGCACCTCAAGTATCTGAGTATGGTCTATGTAACGCAATCATAATTGAGGAAAGTTTCTTTTGTATCTCAGTCATGGTATGATCTTGTAATAAATTTTCATTTTGAGCTTGTCCAAAATGCAATCAGTCTCATTTTAATTTTAATTTTGATTTTGTTTTCTTTGCAAAGAGAAAAATCTGCCATTCCACATATCATACGCATGAACTTTTGTTAATCATCAAGGTTTATATAAAACGTACCTGCATCAGTACATAATACAATATGGACTAATAATACTGTTTTTTTTTTTGTTTTGAATGCTCTTGCATATAACACACATTATACATGAACCCCATCCAAAACCCAAGAAAATTCATGGTTCAAAAGCTTTTATTCGAGCTCCTCATTGAAATACCAAGAAAATTCGTATTTAACATGCTTTTATTCGAGCTCGTCATTTATTTGCTTAAAAAGAAACATCTTCATGCCATTTTCACCGAAATCCATCTACAGATTAAACATGACCTTGATAGCTGTACCACCACGTGCACTAGTTTCGAAAGCATCTTCAACACCCTTCTGAGTGAATCCAAACCTATGGGTGATCAACGGTTTCACGTCTATCTTTCCACTCCTTAGAAATTCAAGGCACAAGGGCCATGTGTTCTTGTACCGGAATATGCCAATCACATCCACCTCCCTGAAGTTTCATAATTGAAAAAATCAATCATATGAGCTTATATTCATAAAATTGAGCTTAAGTAAAAAAACATAACAAGTGTGGGATAGAACGCACCTGACAGCAGCTGGAGCAAGAGGGAGGGTCATATTCGAGTGACCCATCCCGACTAGGCAAACTTTTCCACCAGAAGAAGTAGCACTAAGAGCTGTTGACATGGTTTTATTAAAGCCGGCACAGTCAAAGCTTATGTGAACTTCACCCCCCATTGCTTCCTTAATTCGTTCGACTTCTGCATTTATATCCTGCTCAAAATTTGCCAACTCTTTACAACTCAAAATGGTATATAGCATAATAACTTATCAGCTTCTTGATATAGTCTCTATATCTATAGACTACAGTATTACACAAGTCTATATTTTTCCAGTGAAAAGAATACAACTTTTATACAATTATGGAGCAGTGTAGTTATATAGTAAAGTAGCAAATACAGTAGTTTATTAGAGTGTCTCCATTTACACTTCACTGTCACTCATTTAAATAGGATGACATCGGTCACTCGTTTAATTAGGACAACATTGGATTTCGAACAACTTAATAGGACATTAATGACGAAAGAGTTACTTAAGAAAAATTAGGTGGAGCCAAGAAAGAAGAGTATTCTAAAACATGCATAACAATCAAGTAAATATACTAATGTTTGCGCATAAATATATTTGCAGGAATGGAGAATTTGATCACACATACATACACTTACATTTACATTATTCGACACTTTGACAGTCTCATCTGCTCCAAGCTCCTTAGCAACTGATAGACGGTAATCATCAACATCCACAAGCACTATTCTCGGGGATCCAAAAGCACGAGCCGAAAGCATCGTTACAAGCCCAATGGGCCCTGCTCCCATCACCAGAACATTAGTCTCGGGACCCACATCCGCACGTCTACATGCATGAACCCCAACACTCAATGGCTCGCACATTGCACCCTCCTCCAAACTCACGTTCTCAGGGAGTTTGAAACACAAGTCCGCAGGATGCACAATCTGCCATGAAAAGGGTAAAGAAAAGAAAGGTTTACTAATATCGTTTATAGACAGTTATCAACCTTCATTTCAACAAGGTCATAAAAATTTACAGTACAAATTTTCTGTTACAAACTCGACCAGCTAATACAGTATGTAAGGGAATATAGAATAAATCATACGGGGAACTAAACAATGATCAATACAAAACGAGCCAAAATTTATTTTTGAATGGTGTATGCCTCATAAATCATATACTACTAGTACTACTTAAACAGCACTGAACAAAGGAAAATGGCGTATGATCAAACCTGATTGGCAAGGGAACCATGGAAAGGTGGAGTAGCAAAAAACTTCATATCCGGGCAGAGATTATAACGGCCTTCCCTGCAAAGATTACACCTCCAACAGCTTATCCCCGGCTCAATGGCCACAGGATCACCGGGCACGAGGTGCTTCACTTCTGTCCCAACTTCCTCGATGATACCGGCACACTCGTGACCGATGACCATCGGCTCCTTCACAACAAAATCCGCTATCCTCATCTCCTGATCAAAACAAGAGAAGATCATATCAAGCTTTTATGAGTTATCGATACTGAATGAATACGACATACCCGAGATATCAATAACCCTACTCAAAGATTTGATTTTTCTCGACTACAAACACCCAACAATAACCAATTTTAATGGGCACAATGAGATAAGCCTAAAATCTGAAGAACAACAAACCAAAAAAAAAAGTGTCACCTTGAGGTAGTGAACATCACTTCCACAGATACCCACAGCTTTCATTCTTATTCTAGCATCGTGAGGGCCTAAAAATGGCAACAAATATTTTTAGAAATTGAACCCATGTTAAACAAGATCAAGATCAAGATTTATTCATAGTAACTAAGAATTAAAAAAGGAAATGAAATACCAAGGGGAGGGAGCTTAAAAGGCTGAATCTTGATGTTGTTAACCCCAAGAAGCCAAGCTCCCATGTTTGCTTCATCATCGTTTCCATGAGACATCCTAAACGCAGACGAAAATCCTCTGTTATTTTGGATAGAAATTAGAGATTTTGCCACTTGGATTTTTCTTTTAATATTCACACTTTACTAGTGGAGATTCTATGTGGTTCGTCCTGCAGATGAGAAGAGCACTGAAGGACAGCTGTCTCAATCTTGAGTTTTGTGTGACATGTATTTACTTTGATTTTTAATTTAATGTTAATTTGTTTTACAAATAGTCTATTTTTCTCATTGTAAGACTTTTTATTTTATGATGTCTCACCATAATTCACACATAAAAAACACTTTTTAACATTTTTAATTTAAAATATAATTTTAATTTTAATTTATTCATTTATTTTTAAACTTCATTACTCACAGTTATATAATTTACTCGTATATTACTACAAACAAACAGTCGAGGATGAGCAGATAAAGAACAAGTGAAAAAAAGATCAGGCAATCATTGATTCAACAAGAGTTTGTTTTGCAAATCGAGAAGGCCCGTCATCCAATATGTATTTTCACTGTTTATTACTGTATTTCACAAAAGTCAATTTGTGTAATAACTAATTTTGGTCCTATTATTTATTTCCATTCCCCAGAAGAGACAAAGACTATACGTACCAGAATCATTTAATGGAGTTTTTTGGAGCGGAGAGAATCTTTATATGAGAACTCAAACAACTGCTGATTCTGGTCAACAAATTTTGTGGAGAAAGAAGAAATCTTTGTGCCTTAGAAAAAAAGAAGGGTTGTTCGATTCACATCCTCTGTTATCGATATAACACTCTCATTATCTGTTCTACATAAGAATCTATCTATCTTCTATAACAATGGCCACCTCCTTTTCAGCAGCATCGATCATCTTCTTCTTCATCACCTCTTCTTGTTTTGCAGAGAAAGGTACGTGTTTTTTTTTTGTTTGTTTGTTTCTCTGTTTTAAAGTTTCAAACACAAACTCTGTTTTTCGTAATGTGAAGCTCCATACGCCTCTTTCGCCCGAGACGCCACCACCGCCCCCTCCGCCGCCTCCTACGATTACATCGTCATCGGCGGCGGCACCGCCGGCTGCCCTCTGGCCGCCACCGTCTCCTCCGCCGCCACCGTCCTCCTCCTCGAGCGCGGCGGCCTCCCCTACGACAACCCCAACGTCTCCCACATCTCCGGCTTCCCTTCCTCCCTCGCCGACACCTCCCCCTCCTCCGCCTCCCAGCTCTTCGTCTCCACCGACGGCGTCTTCAACCACCGCGGCCGCATCCTGGGCGGCAGCTCCGCCATCAACGCCGGGTTCTACACGCGGGCCAGCCCCGCCTACGTGGCAGAGTCCGGGTGGGACCCGCTCCTGGTCAACGCCTCCTACGCGTGGGCCGAGGCGAAAGTGGCCTTCAACCCTAGGGTTTTGCAGTGGCAGTCCGCCGTCAGGGAAGGGCTGCTGGACGCCGGAGTCCGGCCTTACAGGGGCCCCACCTACGAGCACCTCCACGGGACCAAAGTCGGGGGCTCGATTTTCGACGAGGCCGGGCTCAGGCACACCGCGGCCGATCTCCTCGAGTACGCCGATCCCACCAACATTACCGTGCACCTGCACGCCACTGTAGAACAAATTCTGTTCAACAACACTTCACCAGGGGAAAAGCCGAAGGCTTGCGGTGTTTTCTACAGAGACTCCCAAGGGAGAAGACACATGGCTTACCTGAACAGCGGGCCCGCGAACGAGGTCATCGTCTCAGCGGGTGCGATCGGAAGCCCGCAGATCTTGATGCTGAGCGGTGTGGGCCCGGCCCATCATCTCAAGGCGATGAAAATACGGCTGGTACTCGACCAGCCGTGGGTGGGGCAGGGGATGTCGGATAACCCGATGAACGCGATCGTGATTCCTTCACCTAGGCCAGTCGAAACCTCGCTCATCGAGGTAGTTGGGATAACTAACGCCGGCGCCTATATCGAAGCGGCTAGTGGGTTCATGGAGGTTGCGTGGGCCCACAGAACGGCCGATAGCTACGCAAAGTTCGTAAACCAAACTATGGATACATACAGAATGCCCAACAATCAAACGATCCCGGAAGCGATCGGAGAAGAAGTGAATAACCCGAACATCCAAGCTGGAGTCATCCTCGAAAAGATAATCGGACCTTTCTCGACGGGCCATCTGGAGCTCAAGAGCAAGGACCCGAACGAGAATCCGAGAGTCACGTTCAACTACTTCCAGGACCCGAGGGACCTGGAGAGGTGCGTCGAGGGCATGAAAATCATCAAGAGAGTGATCGAGTCGAAGCCCGTCTCTTCGTTCCGGTATCCCCTGTCATCGTTCGAGTCACTGATGAACCTGATGTTGACCTTTCCGGTCAACCTGAGACGAAAACACCTGACGGCGACTTATTCCATGGAGCAGTTTTGTGTAGACTCTGTGATGACGATATGGCATTACCACGGAGGGTGCCAGGTGGATAGGGTCGTTGACCGCGATTACAGGGTGCTCGGTGTGGATGCGTTGCGGGTGATTGATGGGTCGACGTTTTACAGCTCCCCGGGGACTAATCCTCAGGCCACGGTTATGATGCTCGGAAGGTACATGGGACAGAATATTCTGCAGGATCGATTTTCTCACTGATATGCGTGATCATAGTGAGAAGTGTTGTAGCAAAGTAAAATAAATACGACAAGAGTCGATATGACTCGTCTTTTGTACTTCATTCATTACCAGTGTCGTAAATATTAACACCAGTATTCAGAGACCAGAATATATAAAAGGATATGCCAAGTGAATGACCTGATAATAAACCCCCACAGCATCTGGTTTATCTTCAGATCCAACGTATAGTTGATGGACCACCGGAGGAATCTAGTAAAGAGGCCTTCTGATAGAGCATACATTATAAGCCTCCAAGCATATGCTATCTCTCAATTAGTTTATTCCATTTCTGCAAGCATATATATATATATAAAGAAAAGTCGAAAACCATCACCGTGCTTCGTTTCACTTGGAAGAGTAGGAGTCCTTCGGGTAAGCAAACTGTTCGTAGGGCTCCTCTCATTTGGCATGCGAAATCTGAAATTCAGATCGCGATGGGTTTTACATCGCTTCTAATTTCCAGTACCGCACGCCAAAGGAGAGTTGCCCTGTGAGCGATTCAGCTTAGCTTAACACTAACATCACCGGCGCATTCAACTGATTCAAGAACACTAGTCAGATCATGTCACGTTATACCAATGCTTTTTTTCTGCTGGAAACTCGAAAAGTGTTCGCCTTTTTTCTTGGAATAATGTCTGCGTGAGTGTTTATTTTCTAGTCCTCGCGGTACATTGCGACGCTGCGTGGAGGTTATGTACGTCTTATAACACGAGCATTTCATCAAACACTTCATCTGCAGAGGCAAAAGGAGAAACTTTTCAAGACTACATAAACTAGTTAACTAACATTCACTCCGTAAATTTTATGAAAATTCTTGCTCGATCAAAAATACGGGAGTATGAATTAAATATGATTATATCAAGTTGTCACCCCACATCAATATTGGAATTATAACGCCGCCCCACAACTTGGGCTAAATTGCGATTCTGCCCCAAAACTAATTCGTGATTCGCAATTCAGGAAACCCATTTGCCCTCTTTAATCTTTATCCTCTCTTCGTTCTTCCATCTTCTACTTTACCTTTTTCGCCACCGGTCTTCTTCCTTCAGAAGTCAAACCCATATATAAAGAGAGGTGCTTTAAGGTAATCAATCAATCCTCTGTAATTCTTTTGAATATCTGTGAAATTTATAATTACGTAATTTTTTTTATGAACTTGGAGTAATTTAAACGTTTTAATTTACGGTCCTTTTTCATTCTTAAATCATTTCAGGTTTTGGTTTATGATTTAAATCCAGTTTTTATAAAAATTAATCATTTCAAGAACCCATTTTTTTTTATTTGGGTTGTGCACATTTTAATGTATCAGTTCATTATGTTACGATATACTGTAGAACATATACAAATAATTAGGATGGATCTTGCTTGATTACTTTTAACACCACCAAGATCACAAATCCATGTGTCTCTTGTTTCGTCTGAATTGAAGTCAGTGTATTGTGTATACATCTACGATTATTACCTCCTCTAGTGCTACCTTGTTATGGATTTGCAGAACACTTAGTAGTTAGTTTGGTTGCATTGCTTAAGTTGGGTCTTTTCCGTTTTTCCCCGAAACTCAGGTTGCTGCGATATGGAGGCAAGCGACAAGAAGACCAAGTATTCACCGTCAGCCTCTCTCCAACAATGGAGTCAATGGCAACTTTTCGATTCCATTCTCCCCACAGGCGGCTTCGCCCACTCTTCCGGCCTCGAGGCGGCAATGCAAGCCCGCCTCGTCCTTTCCCCTCAAGACCTAAAAACTTACGTGATCCACGTGCTCGACAACACAGGAAGCCTTCTCCTCCCGTTCGTATACTCCGCAACAGTTTCTCCAAACGCCCCAACATGGCACAACCTCGACACAATGCTGAACGCCACGCTCACGAACGAAATCGGCCGAAAGGCCTCGATCGCTCAAGGGTCCGCCCTCATGAGAGTGGCGGCTTCCGTCTTCACCGAACTCCCTTCTCTCAAAACCATGAGAACCGAAGCTTTGAGCAATGCCGGCGGGACCCTTTCCTTCCACCACGCGCCCGTTTTCGGGCTCGTGTGCGGGCTCCTCGGGTTCGACCCGGAGACTACGCAGAGGGCGTTCTTGTTCGTGACCATGAGGGACGTCATATCCGCCGCCACGAGGCTGAATCTCGTCGGGCCCATGGGGGCGGCTGTGCTGCAGCACGAGGTTTCTCCGATCGCCGAGGAGTTGTCGAGGAAGTGGATGAACCGAGGGGTCGAGGAAGCATGCCAGACGTGCCCGTTGATCGATACCGTGCAGGGATGCCACGTGTACTTGTTTTCTAGACTGTTCTGTTCTTAGAAGCTTGGAATATGAGGGTGAGCTATGTGTGGTATATTTTATTTTTTATATAGGATGTGTGGGCCCATTGGGGTGTGATTGGACCAATGATAAAGCCCAAAGAAAAGTAAAAGATTGAAGCTTTGAAATAGCAGCATTCACTAACCTAAGCGAGTAGTATCAAAATCTAGACACACACTCTGTTTTTTTGTTCTATATTTCAGATCTCTTCTTATTTTAGCAAAAAAACCCAGATGAGGAGATCATCGAATCCATCGACATCTTCGTCTTCGTCATCTGGAAATGCTAAGCTCCTGGCGTACGGCGTGGTACTGGTGTTCCTCTCCCTGACATGCATCTCCCTCCTCAAGGACACGTTCATCCCTTCGACCAATCTCAGCAGCAAGCTCAGCCTCCGGCAACTGCAGATCGAGGAGTGCAACGTCTCCGACCACAAGCGCCAGCTCATCCGTTCGCTCGAGCCCCTGATATCGGAGGAGCCTCTCGACATATGGGAAGGGCTGGGAAAAGAGGAGAAGAACATCAAATACCTCTCGACTGTCACCGACCTCTCGTCCAAGGACCGGATCATCTACGTGGACCTCGGGGCCCGCGACTACGAGTCGAGCATCGGGAGCTGGTTCGTGAAGCAGTACCCTAAGCAGGGGAAGAAGTACCACGTTTACGCGGTGGAAGCTGACAAGGCGTTCCACAAGCAGTACGAGTCGAGGGAAGGGTTGACGCTTTTGCCCTTCGCGGCTTGGATCAGGAACGAGACGGTTGTGTTCGGGAGCAAGCCGATCATAGTGAAGGACAAGGTGTGGAGGATGAGGCCGTTCGGGAGAATCGAGGGGAGGAGGGAGGAGGAGGACGGGATGTCGGAGGTGGTCAGAGTCGAGGCGTTTGACTTTGTCGACTGGCTGAAGAGGACTGTGAAGGAGACGGACTTTGTGGTGGTGAAGATCGACGTGGAGGGGACGGAGATCACGCTCGTACGAGAGCTCGTGCGGAGAGGGGCGATATGCTTGATAGACGAGATGTTTATGGAGTGCCATTTCGATAGGTTCGTTAAGTGCTGCTCAGGGCCGAGGATTAACCGGTTTAACTATACGTACGGGCAGTGTTATGACTTGTTTTCGGAGCTAAGGGAGATGGGGGTCGTCGCGCATCAATGGTGGTGACCGACTACTAGCTACTTAGAACAATCAAACAATCAATTTTATTTTATTTTATTTTATTTTTATTCTAAAATAAAATTATAGGATTTGAGTTTTTTTTTTAGTTATTTTATTTTTTTAATGGTAATTTGGGTATTGTGAGAATAAAAAAGTTTCATACAGAGGTTTTGTAGTATGTGGTGTGTGGGGGATTTACGTTATCTTGTAATCTTGAATCTTGTGGTGAGAAAAGTCAAAGCCGAAAATGAATGCAAGAGGTTGGGTGATGGGTAGTTGTATTGTGGTTTTAGTAGTGACAAACACCAACACTTTTTTTTTTTTTAGAAAATTAGGTTTTCAATCAATTAAGTAGTAGATTTAACACCATGAATATATTATTTATTTTATTAATTAAGAATACATTTTCATTTCTTAATTTTCGATTAAAAAAAAAAACAATAATAATATGTATGCAATGAAAAGAGTAAATTATTCTTTCATTTATTATTTCCTTTCATATAAATAATGTATTTATCACATACCAAACATATCTACTACTACTATAGTAGAATCTTTAATATTATCCAAACAACCAATCTCTCAAAGGTGATGGGTAGTGTATTATTATACTAATAAGTTTTGTACTGTTGAGTATTGTCTGTACACCGTACACGAGGATGGTACGAAAACAAGTATATCACACTATCTCCAACCGAACACAAAAACTTAAATTAAAAAATAAATTTAGTTTTAAGTTTACAATAAGTTGACTCCAACCGAGATTTCAATACTCAAACTTAAAAAAATATTCTCAAATTATTCTTGTTTTACAATTTTTTATACTATTTTTATAAATAACCAATATATTTACAAATTTATAATTTAACCAGTAACTTTTGACATTAAATTTAAAAAATCTAATAAATATTATTTTCAATTTAACATTTCAAAAATAATAAATATAAAACTAAAATAAAAGGTAAATATAATAAAATTGCGCAAACGTGAAATATTTAATATTTAATTATAAATATTTATTTTTATTTTTAAAATAAAATTTTATTTTAATTATTAATGATATGATTATTAAAAAAAATTAAATTACAAAATATATTAAATAAAAAACTAAAATAAAAAGTTAATATGTCTTTGTTATTAATTTGTAAAATCAAATGATCATTTTATAAATAATAAATAGTTTTTTTGTTTGAGTTTAAGGTAAACGTAAATCTAACTATAATAACTTTATGTTTTGGTATCGGTTGGAGCATTTCTTTTACTCCAAAATATGTTTTTGGTATCAGTTAAAGATGCTCTCAAGAACAAAAATATTTAGTTCAACAGATACAATTAGTTATTTATTGAGAAGTTTATTCAATTTTTTTAATATATTTTACAGTTAAAAAGAAAAGTTTAAAATAATAATATTAATGTAAATAAATGAGTATTGAAAGATTAAAATTATAAAAAAAAAATCTTGTACCGAGTTTTGTGAAACAAACTAAAAAAAATTGCTAAACTTTTTTAATAATTTATTAGCTTATTTAAAGGTGGGCTGTGCCTTGTAATTTCAGACTCGAATTTCTCGAGCTGGGCTCTAAAGTGAATATAACCAATGGGTCGCGGCTCAAGTTTCAGTTTTATTGATACCTTAATTTTTTCATGTCAAAAACACTAATTTTGATAATAAAAATTTTTAAGAAACTACTTATGAAATCGATCCTATTTAAGAGTGAATATTCTTGATACTATCTTCTTCATAATATTCACATATCAGTAGTAGAAACGATTGTAATTGTCAATTAACGTTGATCAATCCACTTTTCACCTCCACTTTTATGTGCACGTAGGACACTGAAACTTGATACCCAACCACTTTACTCTTTCGTCTGTTGGTTTTCAATCTTTTCAACATTGTCCGATTTATATATTTTTTTTGCAACGGTTGACATTTTTTCTTACGTTCTCTTGATACGCTTTCCCATTTGAAGCAAATAAAACAAATGTTCACTTCACTCAATATCTCCACAATTTCATCACTTTGTTAGTTTCTAATCCTCTATGTTGGGAGTTCACGTCTCGGCTCGCGTCGCTTCAAGACACCTGCAAACAGAGACACAGAGAAGCAAATCAGATCTGTAATTCGCCCTAGGTCAGAGCAAGGCCCCAAATCGCAACCGTCAACGGATCTCGAGAGATCCGGTCGGTATTACAGGAGATGGGCTTGTATGAACCCTAGGGTAACATGCAGCGGCAGAAATGATAAGAAGAAGAACAGATCAGAGTATGTATATATATATAGATCTGAAAATAAAGATAAAGATCGATAAGGATCTCGGCTCAGGACTGTAGATCCATCATCGTAGCTATGATAGGTGGCGGTGGTGAACAGGCAGATCAGTCAGGCTACCTCCCTCAGCCCAGGAGCACAGAAGCTCCGGTCACTCAAACAACTCCGCCTCACAGAAGAGGAAACCACCAACATTGCCGCTTCACGGAGCTTCTCCAGCCACCGGGCTCACAAGGAGACCAGCCGGAGAAGATGAGGGAAGCCGGCGGGAAGGGTGGTCGGAGAATACACAGGATCGCACACACTCGAAGGTGAATCGCACACACAGTATTAGGGTTTGAGTATAGGGGCTGAGTGAGTGAATGCGAGAGGTGTGAGTTTATTATATCATAGGTAGTGAACGGTCCAGATGAAGCCACACACGTAACCCTAAAGATCAACGGTCTGCATTGGTCAACATATCAAGTGGGCTGGGTTTTATTTATCAGAAATAAAACAGGTGGGCTCAAGGGACGGGCTGATATAATAAACACTCATGGGCCAAGCACTCACTGGGCTGGGCTGCTGCCTATATAAATAAGTGGGCCAACACCCAAATATTTCAACATTCTCCACCTTGTTGGACCACCACCACACAGTCATCTACCTGCTACTAGGAACACAATCAATAACAAGTTTTGAATACGAGTACAGTCTCATCATTGCCGAGCCCCGCTGCCGGAGCAACGGGGACTTTTCCTGCTGCCTAAAACAGTCAGGGTGGTTGCCCTGAGCAACCGTCACACTAAGGTGACAGCTAACACCCCAGAGGGTGAGAGCTTAAAACAAGTTTCTTCTGAAACGCCACTGACTCAGGGGGAGTGGCAAAAGCGTGGGCTTTAAGGCTGTTTTTCTCTATATAGAAAAACACTTGCTACACCCATAGTAACAAGTAAAAAACACCTCCTGGACTGGCCACACAACAGCAGCACCCCAGGGGGTCCCACTGGTACAGCATCAGTCCAGGGTAACAAAATTCAGCAACTGCAAGCAGTGCTTGAATTTTTCAATGGCCAGGGGCTTAGTCCCCATATCTGCAGGGTTGTGATGAGTGGAGATTTTATCAAGCAAGATATCACCCTTTTCAACATGATCTCGTATAAAATGGAACCTAACATCAATATGCTTGGTTCTATCATGGAACACAGGATTTTTACACAGTTGAATGCCAGATTGACTATCAGAGAACACAACAACAGGAACACTCAGCATGTTTATTTCAGTTAGCAAACCTTTCAACCAAATGGCTTCTTTAAAAGCATCAGTAATTGCAATGTACTCAGATTCAGTTGTAGATAAAGCTACCACATGTTGCAATTGAGATTTCCAGCTAACACATGCATCACAAACAGTAAACACATAAGATGTGGAGGATTTCCTAGTGTCTCTATCATTAGCATAATTGGCATCAACATAACCACTCAACACAACTCCAGATTTAGACTTAGCAAATTTCAGACCAAAACCTTTAGAACCAGACAAGTATCTCAACAACCATTTCATAGCTTCCCAATGGGGCCTACCAGGATTGGACATATATCTACTCAAACAACTCACAGCATATGCAATATCAGGCCTAGTAGAAACCATAAGATACATCACAGATCCAACAGCACAGGCATAGGGAACATTATTCATGGCAGCAATTTCAGAATCAGTCTTTGGACATTGGTCCTTAGACAACACAAAATGTCCAGCTAAAGGCACAGAAACAGATTTACAACCAACCATAGAAAACCTCTCTAAAATCTTTTGAACATAATCAGTTTGGTTTAAATGGATGCAGTTTTCAGACCTATTCCTAACAATGTTCATGCCTAGAATCTTCCTAGCATCACCCAAATCTTTCATTTCAAATTTTCCACACAAGTTACTTTGAACAGATTTGACAGCTTTCAAACAGGGACTCATAATAAGCATATCATCAACATATAAGACAAGGAAAACAGGCACAGCATCATCAATCTTGTAATACAGACAGGGATCATATGAACTTCTACGGAATTTTAAAGTCATCATGAATTCATCAAATTTCCTATTCCACACTGTCTAGGAGATTGTTTTAAACCATAGAGAGATTTCTTTAAGAGACACACAAAGTCAGATTTGGATTTTTCAACAAAACCCTCAGGTTGTTTCATGTAAATCTTTTCTTCAAGTTCACCATGCAAAAAGGCAGTTTTTACATCCATCTGTTTTAATTCCCAGTCAAATTGAGCACACAAGGACAACATAATTCGAACTGTAGTGAATTTAACAACAGGAGCAAAAATCTCAGTATAATCAACCCCTTCCCTTTGAGAGAACCCCTTAGCAACCAACCTAGCCTTAAATCTGACCTCACTACCCTCATGCTTGACCTTGTACAACCATTTACAGTCTACCACAGAGCATTTAGGGGGTTTGGGGACCAAAGTCCAAGTGTTATTTTTCAAAAGTGAATTCATTTCATCTTTCATAGCACTTAACCATTTTTCAGAATGTTCAGATTTTATGGCTTCATTAAAGGTTTTAGGTTCACAGTTCTCAATCAAATCATGCATATTGAACACAAAATTACCAAGTTGGAAATCATTAAATCTAGCAGGCAACCTAGGGTTTCTCCTAGTCCTATCCCTAGTCAATTGATAACTAGTCAGATTTTGGTGAACATCAACAACAGTTTCATCTTGTTCATACAAGGGTTCAATTTCAGAATGCATGGGAAGATTATCATTTGCAGGAAAATTAACATTTGGATTCACAGGAGATTCATTTGGATTTTCAGGGTTCACATTTGGATTTACAGGAGCATTATGATCAACATTATCACTCAAGTCAACAGCAGGAACAGCAGGCACATTATCAGGCATATTATCAGGAGAATTCACATCAGAATCAACACCTAAGGGACCTACAGAGGGAGTAGACTCCACCTCAC
Source organism: Euphrasia confusa (assembly GCA_954870475.1). NCBI lineage: Eukaryota > Viridiplantae > Streptophyta > Magnoliopsida > Lamiales > Orobanchaceae > Euphrasia > Euphrasia confusa. The sequence continues at coordinate 37,445,665 of OX940960.1, forward strand.
CAGAGGTACCATCATCCTTAGGGTTTCTAGTATTCAAGCAAGGCATTTCATCTTCATTAAATACTACATCTCTACTAACAATAGTCCTAAAACCTGGTTCACTTCTGAGCCACAACCTGTAGCCCTTAGTCCCCTCAGGATATCCAAGGAAGACACACTTCCTAGACCTAGGTTCCAGTTTGTTAACACTTTGATGAACATAAGCAGCACAACCAAATACCTTCAAATTATCCAAAGAAACAGATTTTCCAGAAAACACAGACTCAGGACACTTCCCTTTCAAGGGCACACTAGGTGACCTGTTTATCAAATAGGCAGCTGTAATGACAGCTTCTCCCCAAAACCTTTTGCTAAGGCCGGAAGATGCAAGTAGACACCTAACCTTCTCTAGAAGGGTTCTATTCATCCTCTCAGCAACTCCATTTTGCTGGGGAGTGTAGGGGACAGTCCTATGTCTCTTAATACCAGATTGGGCACACAAGTTGTTCATTTCAGAATTACAAAATTCAAGTCCATTATCAGTTCTTAAAACTTTAATTTTCTGACCAGTTTGATTTTCAACAAGTGTTTTAAAGTCACAGAATTTTTGAAAAACTTCAGACTTATTTTTCATAAGAAAAACCCAAACTTTCCTGGAAAAATCATCAATTACAGAAAGGAAGTACCTATTCCCACCTTGAGTGGGTTCAGGAGCAGGGCCCCAACAATCAGCATGCAAGTATTCTAACACAGCAGAAGCAGAGGGCAAATTGGGGGTAGGGGTCACAGGAAAGCTAACCCTAGTTTGCTTACCTAGCACACAAGTTTCACAGAAAGTCAAACAAGACATCTTGGAATCACCAAAGTAACCATCAGATTTCAGAAATTGCATGCCTTTGCTACTTAAATGCCCTAACCTCTTATGCCAAAGCTCAGAGGTACTATCATGCACAATATGAGCAGATTCTTTCAAATAAGGATATGCATTGCAGATATACAAGTTATGGCATTTAGCAGCTTTACACATAATGATGGATCCCTTCACAATTGTCATACAACCATTCCCCCATTTCCCAGAAATACCATCAAGTTCCAATGCAGCACAGGATATCAGATTTTGACTTAAATCAGGCACATGTCTAACATTTTTCAAAGTGTACAGATAGCCAGAATCAAACTTAACACATACATCACCTATACCTTCTACCATGCATCTTTTATCATTTGCCATAGACACAGAAGAGTTATGCATTTTCTTATATGATGTAAACAGATGCAAGTATGGAGTCATGTGATAAGTGCAGCCAGAATCAATCAACCATTTATTTTCATCAAGAAAAGCAGGCAGTGCAGCATTTACATCAGGAACAGCAGTATTCTCAGAAATCATATACACAACACCAGCATGATCATGTTCAGCAGCTACATTAGCATGGTCACCATTGACCTTTTTGGGCTTGGGACAGTCCTTTATGAAGTGTCCCAGCTCACCACAATTAAAGCACTTCTTTCCTTTAGGTCTGGACTTAGACCTTGACTTACCCCTCCCCTTTCTCTTGTCATTGTTTTGATTACCATTACCTTTTTGGTTTTGGTTACCAGTGTTCCTAGACTTAGGCCTCCCTCTAACTTGATTAACTTCAGAAACCCTATGGCCTCTATTAGACCTTAAGTCTAATTCTTTGCTTTTAAGCCCATTAATCACAGTTTCTAGGGTCACAGTATCTCTACCATATTTAATAGCAGACTTAACATCAGAATAGGCATCAGGTATGGCATTCAACAACACAATAGGGGTATAATCATCAATGTGTCTATCACCAGTCAATTTTATATCTTGAATGAGTTTTGTAAAAGCATCAATGTTGTCAGATATATCTTTACTCATATCCAGTTTGAATCTAAAAAAATTTTCAAGTAAGAAAAGTTTGCTGTTCAGTGAAGTTTCAGTATAAAGTTCATGCAATTTTTCCCACAATTCTTTAGCAGATTCAAGTTCACCTACTTTCCTCAAAACAGATTCAGATAGACACAAGATTATAGCAGAATGGGCAAGTTCATTTGTTTCAAATTTAACTTCATCAGAGTCATCAGGAGAGTAACCTCCACTAATTGCTTTATAAACTTTCTGTTGGATCAAAATCCCTTTCATCTTTTGTTTCCAAATTGCAAAATCCCCTTTTCCATCAAATGGTGCCAAGTTAAAACCAGACATTTTAGAAAACAGATTTTGATGACTCAGTTTTTGAAAACAGTTTGAAAACCAGTAAGTTTAAGCAATTTCTAGTAACCACACAAAGCAGTAGTTGACAGAAGATAGTGAGCACTTCAACAGGCAAACACACACACACTTCTATTTCTCACCTAAAGTGAGAGTAAGGTCCTAAACGCCTTACTTCCTGTTGAGTAACTCAGAGCCTATGTTGAGCAGGTAAGCTACCCAGACAAGTGTGCAGCCCCAGTCCCTTGCAAGGTGCCGGATACCTCAAGGGGATCCAGCCAGGAAGGGTCAGCCACCGGGGGTCACCACCAGGAGCTTACACAGGCACTCAACTCTCCAAATAGGGTAAGTTACTACAGGTTTCTGGTATCACACAAGAAACCCTAACCCTAAACACACAACAGTGCAGACAGCAAGGGTTCAAACAGAATCAGGCAACAACACAGCAACACAAAAGTCACAGAAGCCAAATGTTCATCATATTTTCACAAAAGGTTTTTCCACAGAACAAAACTGTTAACCAATTTTCCAGAAAAATACTTTTGAACACAGTTTTTGAAAACCAAATTTTCAACACCACACTACAACGACCACCAGGCGGGCCACACCATCAAGCAATGCCTCCAGGCGGGCCGACCATCACAGAATGAGGGGGTTCAGATTCTTACCTTGTCGGGTGTTCGCAAGTGACCCGAAATGCAGTTCACGTTTCGCGTTTCACAGGCGATCCGGGTACCAACCTTACACAACCAAGGGGGTGATCAAATCCCAATTTACAATGGCCGGGGGTACCTAATTCGGATCTGCTACCTGGGCCTCCTACCGAGCGGTGCCGAGCAACGTACGACCCTCCTTGACTTGCAGATCTGGAGCCCTACGGGGTCAGATCTACAGATCCGGTTGCCGAACAAGCCTTCGTGAGCTCTGATACCACTGTTGGGAGTTCACGTCTCGGCTCGCGTCGCTTCAAGACACCTGCAAACAGAGACACAGAGAAGCAAATCAGATCTGTAATTCGCCCTAGGTCAGAGCAAGGCCCCAAATCGCAACCGTCAACGGATCTCGAGAGATCCGGTCGGTATTACAGGAGATGGGCTTGTATGAACCCTAGGGTAACATGCAGCGGCAGAAATGATAAGAAGAAGAACAGATCAGAGTATGTATATATATATAGATCTGAAAATAAAGATAAAGATCGATAAGGATCTCGGCTCAGGACTGTAGATCCATCATCGTAGCTATGATAGGTGGCGGTGGTGAACAGGCAGATCAGTAAGGCTACCTCCCTCAGCCCAGGAGCACAGAAGCTCCGGTCACTCAAACAACTCCGCCTCACAGAAGAGGAAACCACCAACACTGCCGCTTCACGGAGCTTCTCCAGCCACCGGGCTCACAAGGAGACCAGCCGGAGAAGATGAGGGAAGCCGGCGGGAAGGGTGGTCGGAGAATACACAGGATCGCACACACTCGAAGGTGAATCGCACACACAGTATTAGGGTTTGAGTATAGGGGCTGAGTGAGTGAATGCGAGAGGTGTGAGTTTATTATATCATAGGTAGTGAACGGTCCAGATGAAGCCACACACGTAACCCTAAAGATCAACGGTCTGCATTGGTCAACATATCAAGTGGGCTGGGTTTTATTTATCATAAATAAAACAGGTGGGCTCAAGGGACGGGCTGATATAATAAACACTCATGGGCCAAGCACTCACTGGGCTGGGCTGCTGCCTATATAAATAAGTGGGTCAACACCCAAATATTTCAACACTCTATATTCTGAACTAAATTCTTGAATTTATTTGAATGAAATAAAATGAACTTGAACTTAATTAATAAACATATTTCTTTCAAGAATTTTAAAATCAATGGAATTAAATTTAATTGAATCTAAATAAATTGAATCGAATTAACCTAATATAGTAAATGACACACATCTCATCATTATTAATCTTTGACCATCCTAAAACACAATTCATCAAATCAAGATTTTTGACCCGTAATCAAATACACCCACCATCACCAGTTGGAATATTGGACCACCCATCCAACATAACATATGTAGTCGTGGGTCCCACTACACCCCAACCCTAGTTGAAATACAAAAACCACAGTCCACAGTAAAAGCCAACCAGATTTACTTCCCACATCAGCCCCTAAAAAATTAATTACCTAATTGCGAAGAGGGCCCCACTACGTGTTATGATCCTGAGGCGTCATTAACTCGGTCACCACCGTCGATTCTCACCCGCATATCCATAGTACAACTCGCAACGCCCCCTTTGATTATTATGTTAAAAAAAAAAAAGGAAAGTGGGTCCAAATTATTTGTCATCCACATTTACAACTTGCACACATGGCTTCCACCCTCCCCCACCAAAACCTGGAACCGCCCCGCCGACAACCACCGGACGACCCTCTCGTTCCCAGAGATTACACCATCGCCGCAGTCGGCGCGGCGGAAACGGAACCGCCGCCGCCGGGTGTCGTGGCCCTCCTGAAGGAGGAGCCGTCGGAGGGATCCGTCAGGGCGGAGACACCGCTCGCGGCGGCGGCGCCGAGGAGGTCGACCAAGGACAGGCACACCAAGGTGGAGGGTCGCGGCCGGCGGATCCGGATGCCGGCGGCGTGCGCGGCGCGTATCTTCCAACTGACGCGGGAGCTCGGCCACAAGTCCGACGGGGAGACCATCCGCTGGCTGCTCGAGCGGGCCGAGCCGTCCATCATCCAGGCCACCGGCACCGGCACCGTGCCCGCCATCGCCGTCTCGGTTAACGGCACCCTGAAAATCCCCACCACTCCCGGCGGCGACGCGGAGGCGTCCCCGAACAAGCGGAGGAAGAGGGCCTCCTCCAACAGCGAGGTCGGCGGCGCTTCCAGCTTCGCCCCCGTCGCCCCCATCGCGCCGCAGGGGCTGGTCCCGGTGTTCCCGAGCGGGGCGTTTTTCATGATCCCGCAGGCCGCGGGCCCGTCGAGCCAGCAGCAGTTCTGGGCCATTCCGGCCACGGCGACGCCCGTTTTTAACGCGGCCGGGCAGCCGTTAGCCAGCTTCATGAGTTTTGGGGGTGTCACCGGCGGCGAGGGCGAAGCGGGGACCGACAGCAGCTGCGGGTGTGACGCCGGCAACAGAGGCGTAACGATTGCAGCTGCCTCCGGTACAAGAAACGGAACGCAGGTGCAGAGGGATTTCTCCTTAGAGAGTTACGAGAAGAGGGAGCTTCAGCTTATGATGGGCTCCGCCGCAGGGGATCATCACGAACAAACCCCATCGCCAAAACCCTCAACAGAGTGATGTACGGAATACTGTATGGTTTTGGGGGGGATGAAATTAGATTTCTAGGGTTTAAGGCCCAAAGATTTTGGGGATTTTGATGATGTTTAGATTATTCAAACTTTGCTACTCTTAATTTAGTGGTTAGGCCTAGTTTTTTGTTAAATTAACGAATTTCTTGTTTTTCATTTTTCTATTTCCACTTTTATTAATATTAATAAAATGAATTAGAAATGTAATGAATAATTAGTAGTATAATCTAATAGCTGTAGTTGTAAATATACAGCTGTTCAATTTTACTTTATACTGGTACTATAGTACTTCAGTGGTGGAGAGTATTGGTTTTTTGTTTCCTTTTTATAGTACTGGTATTACTGTCACAGACTATAATTTTTTAATTTGTTTTTGTTACTCATCCTTTTTTTTTGTTACTAAAATCGACAAAATGCACATTTAATTCTGCCATTTTTGAAATGCAGCAAAAAGTGAGCTGCAAACAGTGTAGGGTTTGGCTTATCAGGAGCATGAGAACATAAATTTAAACAATCCAGAGTCCAGACACACATACTTCTTTCATTTTATAATTGTTTTCATTTTGTAGTTCGATACACAAAACTTGAATTTTTCCTTAAAATTTTGTTATATAGATGGATTCGCTATGCGACTTTGTTAGCACTGTACAGCAGTACAAAGAGTAATTGGGCTTTTCGAAAAAAGAAAAAGAAAAGGCAATTTCCTCAAAGGAGTTCCTTTCTACATTCACATTTTTCTATAGTTTGTTCGATTTTTATTTCGATTTTTATAGTTTGTTCGATTTTTATTTCGACCACTTTTTGATGTAGTCACCCAAATAGTTGGGCTGTTTGGTTATATCAGGTCATAGGTATTTTGCCATACCTTTAGCCCAACTCATAGAAAATGAAATACGTTGTGTTCAACATAACAAATGAAAGTAGGTTTGTTCAACATAACAAGTTTACTGTGGTAGTATTACAACTGGAATTAGTTTGTACTTTTGAATGATTTGTGTAAATTAAATCAATTATACAATAAAAATCAAAAGCCCGTCTAGCTCAGTTGGTAGAGCGCAAGGCTCTTAACCTTGTGGTCATGGGTTCGAGCCCCATGGTGGGCGCTTTTTTTCCACTTAAATTTTTTTGAGTTTTGAAGTTTTTTTCCACTTAAAAATCTAAAATCGTCAATACTTTTGGAAAATATATATATTTTTTTTTCCCTTCAATTTAAATGAATTTTGAAGGTTTTTTTCCTTGTTAAAAATCTAAAATCGTCAATACTTTTAGAATATATATAATTTTTTTCCCTTCAATTTTTATATTTTATGAGTTTTGAAGTTTTTTTTCTTGTTAAAAATTTAAAATCTCAATACTTTTGGAAAATATATAATTTTTTCCTACAATTTAAAATGGACATGTTTTTTTCCACTTAAAAATTTAAAATCGTCAATACGTTTGGAAAATATATATATATTTTTTCCTTCAATTCAAATGAATTTTGAAGGTTTTTTTCCTTATTAAAAATCTAAAATCGTCAATACTTTTGGAAAATATATAATTTTTTCCCTTCAATTTTTATATTTTATGAGTTTTGAAGTTTTTTTTCTTGTTAAAAAATATAAAATCGTCAATACTTTTGGAATATATATAATTTTTTTTCCTACAATTTAAAATGGACATTCAACATAAATTCGTTTTTGAGTTTTAAATTTTTTTTCCTTGTTAATAAACTAAAATTGTCATACTTTTGGAAAATATATACTCCGTAATTTTTTTCCTTCAATTTAAAATGAACATTCAGCGTATGTTGCGATTTAAAGCACAAATTGCGCACGGCGCTCGCGAATATAAACACGAGATGTCACAAAGAAAAAGGATATGCGAAAAGAACGAACACAGAATTTACGTGGAAACCCAAAACACGGGAAAAAACCACGGGAAGGAAGAAACAATTCAATATATTGATGAGGCTTACAATAACTCGTCTTGTCTAGTCTGATTTTCGTCTACCGAAAAACCTCAATTTATAGGTGTAGAAGACCTATCAAATTGGAAACAAAAAACCCACGCAAAAACTCCTCCTAACGCAAAAATACTTTGCGCTGAAAGCTGCGCAAAAATCTTCTTGATGTCGGCCGACAGTCCCACGGTGTCGGCCGACATGTCTGGCGCATTCGCACCACAGCCTCTGTAGATTGACGCGAACGCTGCAGAAATACAGGAGTTGTCGGCCGACACTCTTAGCTGTCGGCCGACACCTTTGTTGGGCCAGATTCGAGTCATATATAACAGCGTAAATTTGTACTCGTGCAATCGATAATATATTGAAACCTACTTTGAAATCGAGTAGGAGGGAGTTGACATTAACGATAACTCAAAAATAAAATAAAAATAAAAATACATACACATATTGAGCTTATATATTGAAATTGATTCAATGTTTGTTGCAGTTGCACCCCAACTAACTGCCTACCTATTTTGTGTAAATGGTTATGGACTGACATAGATAGAGCTCCGTAAGATTTGGATTTTACAATTTGTACACGTTACATCATAAATATATAGAAAGATAGACTCACTCGACGAATTATAATGATTTAATTAGGTGGAATTTAATTAAGAAAATTAATTTTAAGGAACCACACACCCTAATTTTGAATCATTGATCAATAATGATGTTTTTAAAATTGTTTTTATCACATGATTCTTGCCAAAATTAATGCAACAAATTAAGTGTTGACTTTTTCATTAATTTTATCAGATTACTATATTGTAATAAATCTACGAGTTCAAAGATTACTATGCATCGTACGAATGAATTTCCTTGCATGTATACGAGGAGCAAATGAATGGTCAATGAGAAACCAATTTTATAAGTTCGAAAAAGTTATGTAAACGAGTGTTTGTAACAAAATGAAATCATTAATATTGTATATCATGAATCGAGGGGTGTACTATAATTAGTATACTCTATGTTAAAGATTTTAATCTCTTATTGAGAATTGCTCGTTCAATGAGCTAGCTAGCTAGCATTCTCAATAGTAGGTTGGATTCAAACTTCCACGACGAAAATTTAAATCTCGATTTTTATGTTTTTACAATAAATAGAGTACCAGATGGTTAGGTGGGGTGTGCCAAATCCTACTAGAAAACAAGCAATGCCGTATACACGGTCATGATGATGTTTATGAAGATACACATTCCTTCAACGGATGAAGGAATGCTGGGTTTCATGGATTAGCAAATTTTAAGAATCATGGGTTTGAGCAAAATCCCAAAAGAGTACAAAATCTGGTCCGTGACTCTACTTTTGTGTTTGTATTTCTTACACCGTTTTATGCTATAAAAGTCAGCGCTGCTGAATCACATACGGATAATGTGCAATCATTCATGCCCAAAAAATATAAAGGACACCAGTGAACCATGTTCAATATTTTTCATTTAATTCTCTTCAAAAATATTTTTCATTTAATTAGCTATATAAGTACCGCTCAATCTGTTATTCGTCTGTTTGTAGCCTCTTAAATATTTGTGCACCTATATATAAATCAAAGTTTTGTAATAAATTTATCTTCTCAATATCATTTGTTTGCACTTACAACATATTCTTTTGAATTGCAACAACCCAATAATTTTTGAAATTGTTAATATATATATATATATATATATATATATATTAATAATATTTTGTTATTAATTAAATTGTAAATCATTGATTCAAATTATTTTTTATTTAATTTATTTTAAAACAAACTCAATCGAGCTCAATTGAAATGACCTGAATTGAAATATACTGAAATTAAATCTAAAAGAACTTACGAATAACTCAGTTCTATACTATTAACGAGTATTTTGTTAGGAAAACGCTACTATACACACATCTCATCAAATTATGATATGTGTTGGACTTTTTTTCCTTCTTCTAAATTAAATAGGAGTACTATTAACGAGTACGTGTTTTATGGACAATCTTACAAAGAATCCTGTTTTCAAGTTTCTTAAATTAAGGCTCAAGGAATTGAACATTGTTGTATCTTGTAGGGTACAAAAATGTTTTTAATGTGGAAAAACATAATGACTATTGTTTGTGTACGTTTCTATTAAATAAACGTTGATCTCCCTACAGCTGCTCTGACCATTTTTTAGCATGTAATGCAACTTTGATTGATTTTTGTAGATCTTCCATCCTTCTCATCGAAGTTCATCTTATATGTTTTAAACCCTCGTTCATGATCTCAATGCAGTGGTTGAGTGTTTTTGCGAGTTCCAATTTCCATTAAAATTACGAGGAAACAATCTTAAGTACCTTTGAGACAATAATTATTTTTGGCACGGGTTCACCAAGATCTTTACATTCGTTGATAATAACAAGTAATACTGTCAAATATCGTATTTTGTTTCATTCTCATTTTCATGTACCGCCTCAAATTCTCAAGCTTGATGGTAAGCATTAGAGTTGCAACACAGTCGACTTACATGTATACTCAAACGACTGTCTTCAATTTTACCACTCACATCATTTAATACTTTTTTCCTAGTTAATTTTTTTTTTTTATTTATTATTTTTTTTTTTACCATAAACAATACTAGAAAGTAGATACAATAGAGAGTGACATGTACACTAATAATACTAGTACTAATATTTTTGGATTTCAGTAATTGTAAACCACCTAAAATTTAAAATTTAAATAGGTGAGAGGAACACGTTTTGCTATATATATTTAAAAAGAAAAAAGAAAAAGCAAAGCTATTTGGTCATCCTTTACATTCCCAAGAGCAAAGAGACAGAGAGAGAGTTGGTTCTCTGCTAATACCTGGGGCTGTGAGTGAGGGACTGAGTGACTGTTATATACAAAACTGAATCATACACTACCTCTCTCTCTCTCTCTGTGTGTGTATGTGTGTGTGTGTTTTGAGGAAAACCTTGAAATTCTTCATCCACTAAAAAAAAAACTGATATTATTTCAGTTGTGTCATTTTCATTCACCCCAACAAGTGGAGACATACATCTATTCTATATACATATGGGGAAAATGTGGTTGAATTGGGTTGGCGGTGGCGGTGGCAGTTGCGGAGCTGGTGGTGGTGGTGCTAGGTTCTCCGGCGGACGAGGGAAGATGACTCGAAAAATGAAAGATGCGGCCACTTCAGCCGGATGCATGTGTGCTGTGTTTCAACTACTTCATTTTCAATCTCCTTCAAATCTTGATCACCAAATCATGACTACATCTAAAGGTAATAAGTAGTAGTAATTAGCAACTAATAGAGTACTTCATTTGGACTGAATTTTGATATATGTATTTTTTATTTCTTTTCCATGCAGCCGGCGTAGAAGCAACAAGAAACAGTCTCAAGTTAAACGAGCCGCCGCCGCCACCACCGCCTGCCATCAATGCTCCTCCTCCGATCTCATCATCGAATTTCCCGGTGAGTCAAACTTAAATTAGCCAAAAGAAATAAAGATGATAGCTTTAGAGAGTTTGTAATTCTTTCTTTCTGTTCAGGTGGGCATTCAAATCAAAACAAGAAGAGTCGACGATGACTGCAGCCTCGATTCCCCGGCCGGGACTAAGACTCCGAGCCTCGTCGCTCGGCTCATGGGCCTCGATTTGCTCCCGGAATGCACCTCTCCTTCTACTTCCTCCGGCCCGCGAATAAAAGCCCGGTTGCACCCAAATCTGCTTCGGGGCATCAACAACGGTGCACGTTCCCTGCCGGAAACGCCAAGACCATCACTGGCCCGGAGATCGGATGCAGAGAACCACACTCCCAGGCTCTCTCTCCAAATCAACAAAGAGAACATCAGCTCAGAATTTGAATTCCCGGAGAGATTAAGGCCTCGGCCTGCAGGAGGCCGTGAGAACGCCGGAAGTTCTGCTCGGCATTTCGTCGAGCAGGTTAAGGACAGAGTGAGCAGAAGGAGAGGCGGTGTGCTTGTTGACATTACTAATCACAGTAACAGAGACAGAGAGAAGGCACGCACGAGGAGAAGGGATGGAAACCTTATTCCGGTGAAGGTGAAGAAGCCCACCAAGATCACACAATCGGCCCCAAAAGTCAAGAAAAAGTCAACGATTAACAACATCAAGTCCAAGAGAACTCCATTGTTGATCGATCAAAACCTTCTGCAAGTCAAGAAAGACCCTTCTCCCCCACCCACAAAATTACCTCCCAAACAGGTAAAATTATTTTTAGATTAATTTTGTTTTATTTAAGTTTCTTGAAAAAGGTTTTTTTTTTTTGGCGAAATGCAGTCGCAGGTATCAGATGCTCTCTCATCTAAAAGGAAAAGTCAATCTACTAAGCAAACCCATTTGTACAAGCGGCCTCAGCATAAAATACCCGCAATCCCGGATTGCGTCGCCGCCCTCGACGCCGGAGCAACGGCGGAGTACGGAAATTACATCCGGAAAATCCTCAAACGCGCTGGCATCATCAACGAAGCCAATCACTTCACTTCACCGGAACCCATCGACCCTTCAATATTCCACTACCTCGAGCTCTTCCACCCGATCTCTGCTTCCGGCGCCGGCGGCAACGTCATTTTAAGCCGCCGGTGCAATCGAAAGCTGATTTTCCAGCTAGTAAACGAACTTATAACGGAAATCTCAAGGCCCAATTTCCATTCTTATCATTGGGTTTCCCCGATTAGAGTCCGGGATGGCGATTCTCCGTTGGCCGACGAATTGTGCAAGAAAATCGGTGGTTTTCCGGCGGTCAACGGTCCGGTTGAAGACATCGATGCATTAGTAGAAAGGGATTTGCGCGAGTCGGAATCGAATGAGTTGTTGCGGGAAGAGGAGAGCGTGGTGTGCGAGATTGAAGGGGCGATCGTCGAGTCGTTGTTGTGTGAAACGGCGGCAATTGCCGTGCAGGTACGCCTGAAGAGACGGGGATAGTGGGGTGGTGGATGCCACGTGGCGATATATTAATGGTTGGTTTTATAAAAACGCGACGGAAGTCGTACTACTAGACGACTTGTATAATTAAAGGGGATAATTTAATAATTTATCGGACTTGCCTAATTTTAGAAACTTCGCTACTCAATATTTTACTATTTAATTACTCTTAGAACTCTTGATTTACGGTATAAGAAAAATTTAGTAATACATGTGTCCTAATTTAATAATATATGAATGGAAATTTTGGATAAAAGGTAATTATTAAAATTTGTTTAATGTTTATTATTAAATAATTTTTTTATTATAAAGATATGTCATGTGTTTATTTTAAAATTTTAAATTCATTTGGTAGTTAGTATGTTATGACAAGGGTAATATAAATTATGGAGTATAATCTTTTACACAATTCAAAAATTATCCTGCATCCTAATACAAGAGTTATTATTAATAACTAAAATGAATACTCCATTTTCCATTAAAATACCATATATTATATTAATGATAAGAAAACAGAAATAGTACTACTATTTTTTTCCAATTAATTGTGAATGATAATTTACAAATTACAAATGATAAAACCATAGTACTTAGTTGAATCGTAAGCACTAATAACAATAAAATACTACTCCTTCTTGTACATACTAATTGTCACACTAATATATGGACACAGAGGTTAAAGAAATAATATTATTATATTATTATTAATTAAACTAAAAAGGTATTGTGATCTTTTTTTTGGAGAATAACTTATAAAAGTGATGGTATTTTAGTAATATTGTACTTCGTATTATTTATTTTTTTGATAAGGAGGAGAGACGAGAAACTCCACCCCACTCGATTGGAGGTCCCTCGATCGGGTAGGATGTAAATCGAGGAATGTGCCCGAGTAGCAGACACTTGTGCGAGAGAGCCAACAGGTCGAACCCCAGGACAAACCTTCATAATATTTCAATGAAAATTTGTCCCACCCGAGATTCGAACCCTGCGTCGCCGGGGAATTACACCCACATCATCACATGCCTTACCACTCGGCTATGCTCCTGGGGACAACTTCGTATTATTTTAAAGGTATAAAGTGTAATGATAATTTTCTTTTTTGAAGTGTGACAACTAGTATGAAACAAAAAAAAAGTATGACAACTTATACGAGACAAAGAGAGTATAAAAATCTTATCACACATTTATATGCTTTTAAAATGTAATTTTTGTAATCTTTATTGAAACGAGGAAGATAATAAAAAAGTTTGATATTTAAATATTATGTAACAAGATAACACAAATGTAACTATTATTCAAATGTAACTATTATCAAAATTTTAATATATTTTTAAAAAGATAACACAAATATAAACAGATTACAAGATAACTCAAATGTAACAAGATAACATAAATGTGTTTTCTATTAAAATATTACTTAAAATTTGTGTTATATGTTTAATCTCTACTAATATATGTTATTATGTTATTATATGTACAAGAAAGTAATTCATCACCTGCAATTTAATTTTTTTTGGCCTTAACAATCTTCACTACACTCCAAGATATATTTAAATTAATCCATATGTACCAGAATTATAGACACAGATGGTTAACGTTAACTTTTTTTTTTTGTCTGTCCAATACATATATATATGATAAACAGTATACAAAAATTTTGAAAAAAATAATTATTTTTTCATAATTTTTGTATAATGTTAATCATATGTATTGGACGACAAAAAAATCAATGTTGACCATTTTTGCTTATAGGGATAGAGGGAGTACTATTTTCTTAATTTATGCCATGGTCGTAAAGAAAACATCTCACTTCCAGTGAATCCAGAGAGTATTATTTTTGTAATTTTCATGAAAATGACTATTAAATGAGTATAAACTTATTTGATCAGATGAACATATATAGTTTGATTTTTTCATACTTTAAGATAATTATTTGTAGGCATAATCTTCCGTATTTAATAAATTTGAAACTTTTTTTTTTATAAACTTGTATATTAACTAATTATATATTAAATATTAAAAAAAAAATTCTAACTGAACATGTGAATAACAAAGTATTGTGACACAAATATAATGAGTAGCTTTGTTTTTTCACAATTATCAATAAAAAACAATTTACCATCATGTTATATATAGGACATAATTTACAGTAACTGTCTACAAAATTCAGATTCCAAAAGGCCATGCAAATACCTCTTTCTCCTACTCGACACGTACTTAGTTTAATTTCATGTAATAAAAAATCTTCCGAGGAACCAAACATTTTATTCAACGTATTCATAGTCACACCCCCTTAACTTTCTTCTTCTTTTACGAAAAACTGACACTGTATTGTTTGTTGTATAATGAATTTCTTTTCCATATAAATAAAATACTACTCCTACATACATCAGAGTGCTGCAGTTTTGTCTGTTGTGGGCTCATCTTGATTTTCAAACTTGGATTTCCCTCTATTATCAAATCGAAATCCATATGCAAGAATTTGAATAATGTAGAGATCGAGTTAACTATATATAAAACGAAAGTGTGTATAGTATTATAAAAATATTTAATATTGAAGTATAGCATTAATATCTAAGTTAACCTATATATGTGAAAGGTGTAGTAATATTTTGGGCGAAAGTAGGTAGCAATAGCATCACCATTGATTATTGATATTTATGAGAATTGTAAATTAAGATTGAGTTTCCAAAAGAAGTACTACTGCTAGTAGGTGAAATCAATAGTCAAAAATTAAATTGATAAGGCAGTACATATATTTACATGTTGGTTTGCCAGTTTCCATTTTCCAAATTTAACCAGCTGCGTATCCTCTGCGCCGTTCGGTCACATTCGCATTCAATAGGGCTCGCCCGCTTGTTTAGGTCTAAAACATTTCATAAATGATTAACTTTTAAATAAATGTGTCCATCAAACTAATACAGCATCAGGAATTAAGATGATGATGATAAATATGTTGACTAGCTAAAAATGTTGTATTGCCAAAATTTATGTGCAGGCGATAAATCGACATAGATAGATAGCTCATAAACCCACATGTGATCGATATATATATATTTATACAGAAGCAGGAAGTTGTGTGTGTGTGTGTGAGTACATGTATATGTATTCGATCGATCAATTTATTATGAAAGCAGCAAAAGTAGACGTTCCATTTTTAATAGCCTATCTATCTAACTCCTGCAGCAGGATAATATATATAGGAAACTCAGATCGCTCTCAATTCATATTATTAACTCTGCAGAAGAAAAAAAATGCATGTCAGCTGGTCGTACGCTCTTAATTTTAATTTTGCATTGTACAAAAGTACCAAATTCGATCAGATAATGAAAAATATAGGTGTGTGTTATTGCATTCATTCTTGCAGATCGAGTACTCATATGCACATTTAATGTACTTCGTGAGAATGCTCCAAGTTATCAGATCTATTGGTATGTACATATATACGACGACCCAGCTTCAAAATTTCCAATGCCTGAACTTGGAAAAGGAACTATTGTACTTGTGATTGTCAACCAGGTTGCCCAGCAGGGGTTGAGAAGATCGAGCAATTACGTACTGATTATGAAACACACATTCTCGCTTGCTTGAAAAAGGCTTTTATCTACTATCCTTTTCTCTTTCGGTTTTGTATACAATGTGATTGATTAATGAAATGATACTATTATGTTTGTCAAATAATAATTAGTTTTACAAAAAATAAAAAAAATTGTCATTTATTATGTGACGGGATAGAGTAGTAAATTAAAAAAATACTTCATCCCTCTAAACTCATCAAATTTATAATCATGAAGTTGACAATTTTATCAGTTGCTACAATTTGTTACTCTCTCTGTTCCATGTTGATATGCAATATTAATCTTTTGTAAATTAAAAAAATCAGTTCATATTAACATGGGACATGAGTGGAACTTCATTTATCTCCAAATAAATAGTGATATCACACGGTAACCAAAAAAAAAAAAAAAATCCCAAATATATTTGCACTAATACCGTATTAAGAAAATAATAATTTTTTGAAAAAAAATAAGAGGTACAAATTTATTTTTAAGTTGAAAAGTAAAATAATTATGAGTAAAATTTAAAAATATTCAAGTAAAATACTTATGAGTAAAATTTAAAAATATCCGTAAAAATAAATGTAAAATTGTATAAATGTAAAATTGTATATTAATAAAGTAACAAAATAAATTTTTTATTTTTATTTTTAAGGATATTCATATTAACCTGTTTTTTTTGGACGGAATCGGCTGAACTGAAACAAAGCGATCGGAACTAAATTGATTTTTTTATAAAAATAATAATAATAATTATAAATTATTAAATATTTTTTAAAAAATATTAATAATATTGTGACATTAACTAGATTGTATAGTTAAAATGATTGATTAAAATTATTTTTTATTTATTTTATTTTAATTTATTTTGAAATTAACTTAATCTGAACTGAAGCGATATGAAAACTAAACTGAAGTGAACTGAAATTAAGTCCAAAAGAACAAGTTTTAAGATGAGACATTTATAAAATAAAACATGCATAATTATTTTGGACAAATGTATATTAATAATTATTTTTTAAAATTTTGGTCAAAAAATAATAAAAATATAATTTTAAATTAAAGTAATTGTAGGTAAATAGTAAGAAAAAGTAAAATAATTGCTTTATTTAAGAAAATATACATATTAGTACTCTTCTTTTGGAATTAATTTTAGTTAAGTTAAATTCTGATTCATTAGTTTTTCAAAATAAATTAAAATAAGATATAAAAATAATTATAATCAATATTGTAGGTATACAATTTATAAGTTAATATTATAAATTATTGGTATTTTTAAAAAATTATTTAATAATTTATAAAAATTATTATTATTATTATTATCATTATAAAAAATCAATTCAATTCAAATACTTCAATCGATTTCAGTAAATGAGATGGAAGTATACTCGTATTAGTTTTGAACTCTCCTTTTTGCCATCATATAGGAAATAAAAATTCATG
This sequence comes from Euphrasia confusa, assembly GCA_954870475.1. NCBI lineage: Eukaryota > Viridiplantae > Streptophyta > Magnoliopsida > Lamiales > Orobanchaceae > Euphrasia > Euphrasia confusa. The sequence goes on from OX940960.1 coordinate 37,463,048, forward strand.
GGTAAGATAATACTTGTTATAAAGTTTAATTTGATCTTTGGGTCAATTTGTGAATACAAAAAAGTTACTGTCTTTTATTTTTCCTTTTTTTCGCCCTTTTGAAGAATTGAGAGCCAACAGATCATGCGAGTCGCAGACTACAACCCCGGACCCCCCCCCCCCCCCCCCCTCCTTTCCGATTGCACCTCCCGGAATTTCACCAATTCAACAGATTCTGGCTCTGCGCCGTCGTGATTCTCCGGGACTGTCAGCACGGCGAAAAAGGTCGTCACGAGGTACTATTCTCTGTTAACGACCAATTATATCAAACCCTCGCCGTTTATTTGGGTAACCTCAATTGGGACTTTCTCTAATTCTGAATGTGTAGTGGATGGAGAATATACCTGATTTATACCGATCGAATTCGCATTATCTATAATAAATTTGGGGAAAAAATACAGTGAAACTATGAAGAATATCCTGGTTCGATATTGTTTAAAAAAATGATCTCAGGCGAAGGCTGAGACATTGTTGAATGCTCTCGGGCAACTCGATGATTTGGAGGACTGGTAGTGCTGGTTAGTGTTCGACAAAATGCTTCAATAAAATTTCATCGGAAATATACTCTTGTTTGTCATTACTCGTTTTTCTATTAGGCTACTTTGTTCACTTTTCGCTTGGAATAATCTAGCTAGCTATTTTTGACAGTATTTTTGTGTTGTTGGATGACACATCTCACCCCCGTTCTTTCATTGAGCACATATTCGGTCACGGTTCATATGGAATAATATTCTGATTGAAACCTCCCATCTCGTATTAGTTGATGGGAATGGAGTAGATGTTTTCGCATGTTGTCGCACTAATCTAATCCGACTGCCACTCGTATTTTGTCCTATTATATAGTAGTATATGCGAGTTTTAGACCCACCACGGCCTATCTATGGTGTGCCTCCTATCCTGATCCCCGTAGTGATAAATCAAGAAGCACTACCCTTTCTACTGCGCGGAAAAATCCAAAATCCAAGATCATTATAGATCGACTTTGCTCCCCGTTTATAATAATGGTGGGAATGAATTCCACAATAGTCCCACCAAAATGAATAATGCAGTAATGCACAAGACCCGGATGGCCCAATTGGAGAAAGAAAAATACAAAAAACAGTTGACAAGCTTTTCGTGTTGTGTATTTTGAGTACAGCTTCTTGTGTTTAAGGTCTAATCTTGCTGTTGTGCCTGTGAGTTACAAATTGTTTTGTTCCATGAGGAAAGAACTCGTGAGTGTGGCCCACCTTTTGTCCGAACCAAAAATCGCAATTGGTTCGACTCCACACCACCATGTGACTGGTGGACCTCCCTCCCACCTGATCACCACCTCCCCTTGTCTCTTCTTCCTGTTCAAGACTACTTTAGGTTCTTAGTTTCTACATAATACCGGACTCTGTGTAATGTTTGATCGTTACTGTTGTTCTACGATATGTACGTACGACAAACTATATGGTTTATCGAGGTCTTAGATGTACAGCACAATCCAAAACACGTGGAGTCGGACCTTTTTTTAATGTATCTAGTCGTGTATCACTTGTTATTTTTCTTTTCTGGTTGCTCTTAAAAATAAGCAATGTTTTGGATGCTTGTAAGCAACATGTGGATAACTGTTTTGTATTGATAATTGAAGTTTGTTTATTCAACATTTGAGAGCAACAAGAAAAGTTGTTGAAGTTTGGGGCTGGAATCGTGCAAGTGGAAGCCAGTTGCAGGAATTGTGTTTTAACGCATATGTTAATTAATTAACTTCTCCAGTGTCAAGACAAAAATAATACACTGTACTGTAATAATAATAATAATACAGCACATTTAATAATCATGTAATCCTTTTCTCACAGTACGAACAGAGTACAAAATTTTAATATTGCTATCTATTTAAAGATTTCTAAAATACACGAACAAAAATTAAAATTGTATAAAATATTGTATATATGTATTGCTAGAAGTCGAAACCCTTACATTTTTGAAACATTAATATCCTTTGTTTATACACATTGTAATATGTTTTTCATTTTTTTGGTTATCTTGTATGTAATTTGAACGTATGAGAAATTATATTGCAGTGGACGTTGAAACGTCGAGAAATCGAGATAGGCTTGTTTTTGGTACGTGCGTGGAATCTTATCATGGAGATGCATGGCTTCAATTTTCTTAAATTATCCAAAAGACAAGATTGATTATGTTGATCGTGTGTAGCAAAGCAATACCACTACCTCGACGACTTTGCATATTGACACAAATTTAATCTTCGAATTAATGGCTATATGCGGTTGGGGAACAAAGATGGGACCGAGAAATGCTATCATTTGAAAAGGTGTGTGCTTGCTTATTCACCTAAGATATACTAGTATACACTTAAATATTAACTCTATCAAAACAAATTATATTAGGTAGTGTTGTTACTAAGCCTTGATTATGAATCTCTATAATCACAGAGATCGTTGCACTTTAGCAGTAAACTTAATCTCGTTGTTGTCGATTTTCGACACCCATCTGACACTCTCCATACACCGATAGGTAATTACGACATCTATACATCTATTCTCTTTCAATTTAACTTTGTTTTGATTCAGATATGAGTCAGATTTCAATAATATACAAATAATTTTAAATAAAATGTGGTTTTGGCCAATAGTTTGTCAAGTACAAAAAAATTAAAATAAATCTTATTTTTTTTATCAATTTTTTTTTAATTTGAATTCATAAATTAAAATAGTCATGCTCAAAGTTAAAAGCAAAAATAAAATAAAAATTGTTAGTAATACGATTTACAACTGAAACAAAAATTATATTGATATTTATAGTCGGTTGTAGATGAACCAAAGTATTTTAGTGCTTTGCCTTTTCAAGAATGTTTATAATCAAACAAAAACTACTTTTATATTTTAGTTGATGTGTTAAAAATAAAAACTCTACCGTGTGATTGTCTTTATCTCTAATTTAAAATATTAAGCAGTATTCAATTTATTTTGATTTTTATCATTTTTATAATTATAGATGGCTTCTTTTTTTTTTTTAGATTATCTTACGCTTTTGGACAGGTAAATTGTTTTCATTTCATTCTCCAAAACAAACGACAAAACCATTGGGACCACTTATGTGTCAACATTGAAAACAACAAAATAATAATATGGATGGGCCATTCTCTAAATACTTTGAAACACAAGTCCTCATTTGAAATAAATATTCTTACCAAGCCCTTACATGCAAATAAATATTACGACTAGTATTTTATTTGTTGTGTAGTGACACTATAAAAAGGGCAATTTGTATCCCACAATTTCTCAAGCTTTGCATTTTCCACCCTCCCAACTTTCAAACTTCATTTGAATTTCTCCCAATGGCTATTAGTTGCATGATCGCCGGCGAGCCCTCCACGCCTCACCCCGCAAACAAACTCAAAGACGAGCCAAAAAAATCGATCGTTTTCGATTTCGACTCGACTCGCCTGAAAGCCCAATCCAGCATTCCCCTCCAGTTCATATGGCCCGACCACGAAAAGCCCACGGCCAACCCTTCCGAACTCAATGTCCCGTTGATTGACCTGAGCGGCTTCCTCTCCGGCGACCCCGATGCCTCCGCGCGAGCTGTCGAGCTCGTCGGAGATGCCTGCAGAAAGCACGGTTTCTTCCTAGTGGTGAATCACGGTGTCGACTCTGAGCTCATATCGAATGCCCATCGCAGCATGGATGATTTCTTTAGCCAACCTCTTTGCAAGAAGGAAAGGGCACAGAGGAAACTAGGCGAGCATTGCGGTTATGCGAGTAGCTTCACCGGAAGGTTCTCGTCGAAGCTCCCGTGGAAGGAAACTCTGTCCTTCGAATACTCTGCTCAAGAGGGCTCTTCGAACACGGTCAAGGACTACTTCCAGAGGACTTTAGGCGAAGAATTCAAACACTCGGGGTAAGCTAGTAACTAAATATACTACTCCATCTCTTTGAGTATATAAGCATTTCACAATCTAATTACATGTGTGATTGCAGGGAAGTTTATCAAGAGTATTGTGGGTCGATGAGTAGACTGTCACTATCGATCATGGAGCTTTTGGCGATGAGCCTAGGAGTGAATCGGAGCCATTTCAGAGAGTTTTACGAAGGGAATGAGTCGATAATGAGATTGAACTACTACCCGCAGTGCCAAAAGCCGGAGATGACATTAGGCACGGGACCACATTGCGACCCTACGTCGCTAACCATCCTTCACCAAGACACGGTTGGCGGGCTCGAAGTGTTTGTGGATAACCAGTGGAGATCGATTAGTCCAAACTTGAATGCTTTTGTGATCAACATTGGGGACACTTTCATGGTACAAAACATATCATTTTTTATTTGATCACCAAAACTATATAATACTACAAAAAATATTTAAATTTTGAACATGTATATTATAGGCACTATCAAATGGGAGGTACAAGAGCTGCTTGCACAGGGCAGTAGTGAACAACAAGAGTCCTAGGAAGTCGCTCGCTTTCTTCTTATGCCCGAACAAGGGAAAGGTCGTGAGCCCACCGGATGAACTGGTGGACGGCAACCACCCGAGAATATATCCGGACTTCAGATGGACGGCCCTGCTCGAGTTCACACAGAAACACTACAGAGCAGATATGAATACACTGCAAAACTTCTCAAGCTGGTTCCTCCAACAACAGCAACAGAAAACATCCGATCACGATCGAGTCTTGTGATCTTAATTGATCAATGATTTATTAATTAAGATGCAGGTTCCATGCATGTAATGTAGTGTCTTTGCCAGACTTTTTGTTAGTAGAGTTGATTTGTCGACATATGATCGATGGTGAATGATCATATATTATGCTGAAATTTCGATTAAAAGGGCAGAAAAGTAATATTAGACGTGGAATTGTGAATAAAATGATACCATTTCCAATATGTATGTGTCATAGGCGGAGAGAAACCACACCAATCCATCACGAACTTGGTGGTTGTACATTCAATCTATTGTATCAGGGTCGATCTGTGATAATTAATATAGTCGATATTCGAGATTCATTATTACAGTATTATCTATATTTACTGATATGTTCACGTACACAAAACAACTTGTTTTAAATTTACAAGAATTTAAATTTAGAATTCACTTAAAGATCAAAATGATGTAGTTTGATATGTATGATGTATGTCTCACGTGTTTGTAGATCGAACATAGAGCTTGCTCTTAACAATTAGCTCGTGTGTTTCTCAACTAAATCACCTGATCGATATTTGTTGGCTCGTGATTCTCTTCAACTCACGCATCACGTGAAATTGATTTGATCCATTTTGACGAAACAATCGAAGAAGTTAGTGCTATATATTAAGAACTTAATTTTCATATACTATAAAAAAAAGAATTCATTCACACCTTATAACAATTATATACGTGTACATTAATTTACATCTCAAGACTCAAACTATTGATGAAGTAAATAAAAAATGGTAATAATATTAGGTAGCTAGAATCCAATTGAGAATAGAGTCAACATAGCTTTCGATGCAAAATGATTTTTTGTGCAATTTAATTGTTTATTATTTTAATTTAAACATTGATACTATATTATAGTAGTGGAGTATTCATTACTATGTATATATATCTGGAATTTGGAAGTATGTGGATATATACTATATAATGACAAGGTTTTACATGGTGTTAATTTTGTCATTGCATGGTGCAACATTCTACAAATGATATTAATACAGTATAAGAAAACACAACCCCAACAATTTATTTTATAATTTTTTGAAATGTGGGCGATGATGCAACTCCCCACGTAAAACCACAACCTCATCTCGACTGTCACTCTTCTTGGATTCACTCCAAAAACTAGCTAGGACAACAAATTTTTTTTTTTATTATTATTATTATTATTATTATTATTATTATTAATTCAGATCTAAATTGAATTGAACTTTAATGGAGGTCAATTAAACTATATTTAATGGACAAAAATATTTGAAGTGTCTAAATTGAATTGTTTATCATGTTGTATTGAATATTTAAGTGAAATCACTTTTTGCATTTTGCAATGTTGAATCAAATTCATCATGGTATGAAATATGGTGAATTCCTCAAAAATATTTCTACAGCTTAGAGAAATCATGGTATGAAATATGGTGAATTCCTCAAAAATATTTCTACAACTTAGAGAAATAAATAAAGTTGGAGGAAAATTGTTTGCAAGCAAAAAAGAAACACGATAGTGGTGATAGTCGTTATCCAATGATGGGTTCCCGAAGGCCCGACTTCACGTGGCAAAGTTTGTTTGGTTGTGCATTTGATTTCATCGTTTCGTTCGTTTGTTCATCGTGTCAATTAATTTATTTTCTAACATTACACGACACTAGCTCATTTGGACTATGTTAGGATTCCACATGTCCTACCTAAATTGTTTTCTTCCCATTATTAATAATGTACCATTATCTATATATATATTTATCACGCACAAACTTCAATAGTATTAATGATTTTCATAAAAAAAAAAACTTTATATTTCATGTCAACTTTTCATAAAAAAGAACTCAGAATTGTACTCTTTCCGTTTCGTAATTTATGTCAACTTTTATTAACACGAAGATTAAAAAAAATATTAAATATATTTTTAATTTAAAAATTAAAATAATTATTAAGTAAATATGAAAAAAGTAGATTGATCAAGTTGAGATAAATTTGTACTATTTTAAAGTTGAAAATTAAGTGTATTGTTTTTAAAACAATAATCTTGTAAAAATAAAGTCTCATAATAATAATAATAATAATAATAATAATAATAATAATAATAATATTTATAAAGATCACATTTTTATTTGTGCTGATTGAAAATGTCTGGTGTTGAAAGGAAGGAAATCTATTGAAAGTGAGGGAAGATACAATAGTGAGTGAGGGCACGTGAATGATCTGACCCGGCACGTGTCCCAATAGAGTTTGAAACGTATAGCTTAACTTATTGCCGGAAACGAAACAGACAAAATTTGTTTTTTTTACACTTTTGTTTGTCTCATTATAATTAAGGTTAATTTATAATTAAGTTCTAAGTGTAACTAATTTTTTTATTTTGATAAGGAGGAGAAACTCCACCCCACCCGATCGGAGGTCCCTCGATCGGTGGAATGTAAATCGAGGAATGTGTCCGAGTAGCAGACACCTGTGCGAGAGAGCCAACAGGTCGAACCTAAGGACAAACTTTCATAATATTTCAATGAAAATTTGTCTCACCCGAGATTCGAACACTGCATCACCGGGAATTACATCCACATCATCACAGACCTTACCACTCGGCTATGCTCCTGGGGACTAAGTGTAACTAATTTTATTTGGGTATAAATCATAAACTTCATATCAATTATACTTTTTCTGTCTTTTAAAAATTCTCTTATTTTCATTTTTCGTTTTGTGCTTTAAAATTTTCCACATTCATAAATAAAAAAATCACAATTTTATCAGTCTAATATTCATTTACTTACATTTGCACTATTAAGGTGTAAATAATTTTTTACTACACTATTGATGAATAACTCGATAAGAAATTAAGAAAGGAGTACAAAGTAAACCCAATAATGTTATACCTTATCACTTATATAAGACTGATTTCTTAGGCCCATTGAGGCCCAAGCGCCAAGCCTTAAGTAAGTGGATACACTACACACACAAATTAAGCTTGTTTTAATTTGATTGTATCTATAAATACATTTTATAAGATTTTAATTTATATTTCTAAAAAATTATTTTATACTATTAATTAATACATGTTTGATTTTTTATTTTATTATTATATTCTTGTTTCTACCCTAATAATAGTCATACTTTCATTAAATGAATATTCTCACAATAATAAATATCTCTCAAAAAATGATAATAATATTTTTTTACATTTTTACTTTAAATTACAATGTTAATTTTATTTTTTATTTAAACATACATTTTTACTTTATATTTGTTTGTCCAAACATAATATTTTTATTTTTATTTTCCGTATCCTAAAAGTTTTATTTGTCACAATATAAATTCATATTAATTGTAATAATACATGAGATAATTTTGATTTGAGAGATAGTAGTAGTCTTGTAAATGTCATTTAATACTGTAATTTTCTAGTATAAATGACTATTTGTATCAGAGACAAATGATCGCGACCAACAATCAATTGAATATTTATATTAAAAGTTCCATCATCTAAAAACTTGAAGTGTTAAATTTGGTTAACTTAACATGCGAATATATTATCTCTTCATTTATGGATCAATTTCAACCTTTTTTTGGAGGTCCAAATAACTCGATCATCGGGTGGAGTCATTTTTGACTGAAGTCGAACACAGGACCTCGGCATTAGCGTAACGCTCTGATGTTAGTGAAGTTTGAGTGTTTGACAACTTGACAGTTATATTAGTGAGTCAAATAAATTATCCAATACAATAGATATAAAATTTAATTGTCAAACGTAACTCAACCTGGTTTAATTGTGCTACTCCACTAGTACTTAGTACTTATTACAAACCGAGTAAATCCTTGCTTAAATAATCTGCAGGCATACGTTCTTATGAAAACTACCGATGATCAAAACTAGCCTCAAGATCGATGTAACATCCGTTCCATGGAAATAATGACATCAATTTTTAGGAGACATAGGTAGTATATAATTTTATGTCCGGTTGATGTCTATCAAACCGTTGATCATACCATACAACTTTCGTTGCAGCGTTTGAAAATTAACATCAGCATAACCGAGTACCTAACAAAAATACACAATCAAGAGAAAAAATTAAAATGGAACTATAATTGGGTTGATCATTGATTTCAAATGTATAGTACATAATAAGATCGATGCGCACACTGATTCAAATGTACCTCGGATTGGATCACGTAATGCAACCTTCCGTCGCTATTCGTCCAATTACAGCAGACAACGGCAAGGCCTTCCTCGGACATCAATTTCAGGACTCTCGACACGGGAAGAGCTAGCTGGCGGCCATCGGTACTTATCACGACTTCAACTCCAACGGAACATGGCTCGACTGATACAGAGAACTTCGAAGCCATGCTACTACTACTATTACATCTTTTTCCTTGATCATCCTTTGTCGACATTGCTTTTATGTCGTCCCTCTTGGCTCCCAGGGCCCTGACATCACGCTGCAGGCATTCTATGTATGTCTTTGCCTCGTGGATCTGATCCGTCACCGATCGCTTGCCCTTGTTGAATTTCACCAAAATATATGATCATCAAAAATCAATCAAATACCATCATATATAGAAACCTAAAAACTAATTATAGCACAACACTATAAATAGTAGTAAAATGACAATACTATCCTTTTTTAGTAAACTAAAAAGTAAAAAATCAAAGTGAAATTAGAATGATGCAACAAATTATTTTCTTGATTAATTTTGTTCTTTACCTTGAGAAATCGAGCAGGGACGACTGAACGAAGATCAGAGTAAAGAGTGGCCATCTCCTTCCTCCTTAGTTTCTCAATATCTCGGTGCATTAATTTCTTCTGCGCGTCATGGCTCGTATCCTCTGTCAACTTCTTTGGCTGTTTACCTTTTCGATCAACACGATGATGATCCCTGAAATCGACCGCTTGTACATTTTCTGGGGTAAGATATGGAACGCGATTTATAACATCATTCCATGTTGTGATATCAGGACAAGCGATATCATCGTCTTCTTGAAACTGGTAAAATGAGAAAGGATCATCATCATTATTTTCCATATTTTTTGGAAATAATTAATTAACAACACATAGTACTAATTAATACGTAAGGAGAAAAGGGTGGGAGTGGGAACATAGTCATGTATAATTAGCTAGCTAGGGTTTGTATGATTATATAATAATTAATCTGATTAATTATTAATTAGTGGTTAATTAAATTAATTAATTCACGTGGAAGGGACTGATCGATATCACAATGAAGTAAATTAATTCGATCCAATATTTTAGTAGCGTAACTGTTGGTTTAGCGACTCAACTCGTGTGATTAAAAAATTAGTAGTAATACAAAACAATATATTAATAAAATAAAATAAAAAAAGTATTAATTTCCACAGGATTTCTAAGTTCACATTAGTGGGACCAGCTTAATAATAATAAAAAAAACTTGTACTCCCTATAATATTTTTTTTTTTTTTATAAGGAGGAGAGACGAGAAACTCCACCCCCACCCGATCGGAGGTCCCTCGATCGGGTAGGATGTAAATCGAGGAATGTGCCCGAGTAGCAGACACCTGTGCGAGAGAGCCAACAGGTCGAACCCCAGGACAAACCTTCATAATATTTCAATGAAAATTTGTCCCACCCGAGATTCGAACCCTGCGTCGCCGATGAATTACACCCACATCATCACAGGCCTTACCACTCGGCTATGCTCCTGGGGACAAATGATTCAGTACGCTTACAAGATTTGATCATGTATGTACAATTGAATCGATCATATAATAATTATTAATTAATGTATGATTACCTTAGCGTATCAGATTGTGATTCCCTGATTAATTTTGTAGTTGATCGATCATCAAGCCTTTTGTTTAATCTACATATAACCTCGATTAATTACTCATCGTCTCCATCAATAATTATTGTAGACAGTGGTTCATTATTTTCTTAATTTCCATATTTAAATATAACACATAGAATATTGCATTAAATTGATCAATGAGAAAACAAAACAGAAAAAAAGATACAAGAATAATTATTATTAATGGTGATTCATGTTAATTTTACGCACCATTATATTTGCTATCTAGTTTTAGCATTCCCTAATTTTATCGTAGTTATAATACACTTATGATTTGAAATTAATAAATGCACACACAATGTAAACATGCCATAAACTTAGAACAATGAAGTCAAACTTATATCGGCCTAAATATTTGGTATATGCTCCTTCACTACCATACTTATACATTTTTTTTTGTATTTTACAAAAAACAATGTGAATATAAATAAGAAAGGAACGTATCTCGGCCCGGACATGAGATTCACACGGTCAAACCGGCTAGTCAATCGGTTCATTCGGGAGAAAGGTTTTAGTGATCAGTTTGGCCAGAAGGATGAACATCAACTATACAATTAAAAAATTATCAATGTTTTTTTTTTTCATAAATAAACATGATTTAGGTGAAAATTTAAATAAGAAAATATATGAAAGAATAACTAATTTTATTAATATAAAGTATATTGAAAAAAGAGATATAGTGTTTCTAATGAATGGGATGGCCTTGCAACAGCTGGCTATAACTACAACAAGGGCCTAGGAGATATATATGCTACTCCTAATCCTAAAGCATTGCTCCCTTTAGCATATTAACGGTAGATATGTATACGTCATACACGTCGAGTGTGTATGATTATGTGTGTATTTAATAAATTAATATATTAATATTAAATTTACGGTCAAGATTATTTACTCCACTATGAGTAGCATAAATAAAACCCTACAACAAACTACATAAACAAAGTTGTTTTTATTTTGCCAAAATATAATCAATCAAATTTAGATAGTTCTGCATTTAAAATAGTAGTATACAGAATTTCACGTTTATTATTTTATGTTTAATTATAGTAACGTGGATTTTGCAATTTTTTCCTACCATTGTTATTCAGTTTTTGATTAAAATAAAAATAATGACACCCAGCATAAAATGTAAAGTGGAGTTGGGAAGTAGTCAAAACATTTGATAGGAAAAAGGTTTCGGCAAAGCCAATTTTTTGAACATGACTGTTGAGGAGTTGACAAAAGATTTTATTTTGAAATTTAATTTCTGTTGAGGAGTTGACAAAAGATCTTATTTTGGAATTTAATTTATTTGTTTTAATTCAGCTCAATTTAGTTCAACTAGTGATTTGATAAAAGAACCCACCGACCAAGTTTGTTTTAATTGTGCTTAATTTTAGTTATTGACTGATTTAATTCAATTGATAATGTTTTTTTTTTTTTTTGTAAAATTTAGAATTGTCCATAAAATTTGACTATAAAGAATTGTGGGTACATCGTTCGGTTTCCGATGGAATAATTATTTCTGAGTGGGTAATTATTTACCGAAGAGTTTTTAACTTACTATTCAAAATAATTAGTGGGAAACTTAACTGTTTATGGAATGATTTACCTAATAATTAAACAGTAGTTGTTTAATTTTTTTGAGCGAAAATATGTGCCGGACGGACACTAGTTTGTATCTATATGCAGTGTCCACGTATTAATAGCGGATCACCTGCAAATCTTTTGCTGCCATCCATATAAAATCGTCTACTCAAGTGATCTGTTTAATTTTGTCTTGGCTGTCAACATACCAAAATTTAAAATAAACAAAGTTCAATATACAAGAAAATAATTTTTTAGTCATTAAGAATAAATAATATATATGTAAATCATATTTCCTTTTTAATTTATATATAAAAGAAATGAAATCATTCGCTGGATAAATGAAGTACTATTATTTTATTGACCTCAATTTGTTAAATGTGATAAAATGAATCTATCCGTTGGGTTAAAGTTCGGCAATGACAAATTAAAAGCCAAAGTCTTTTTTAAGAGAAAAGCACGTGGCCTTACTCAATTAACAAACGATCGAAAATTACAGCATTATTCGCGGAAGCTACAAAACATCTTCCCACACAAATCTATCTACGACTCTAGGAAAAATATGAGCAAGCTCATGAGCAACACAATTGTTAATACGACTCGTATGAGACTAAATAACAAACTGAAAACTAAAACATGAAGCTAAAATATCATCAATAATCAGCGAAAAGATGCTTCTTCCCCCTTCCGATTCTTAAGCGCTTCGATCACAACCAAACAATCGCTTTCCACTTCCACGGCTTGAACACCTCTGCGCATAGCTTTTTCGATTCCGTCGAGCACCGCACTTGCCTATGCAACATCAACCTCCCAACATTCATTACGAACAATGGATAAACTTCATAAAACCGATCCTTTACCATCTCGACACACCACACCCGTTGCAACCCCTTCTCCACCCGTCACACCCGCATCCACATTGATCTTTACATAACCCTCCCTAAAAGCCCTCCACCCCCTCATGATTCCGCCGAACCCGAGACCCACCTGCCACTTTTTCCAGCCTTATGCATCCTCCCCATAATCTCCCCATCCACTCCTTCATTAAACACGTCTCTTATTCGCCTCACAATTGCATCCGAGTCTACCTTAATGCCATCAAATATTACCTTATTCCGATATTCCCATAACGCCCAACACCCAATCATAAGCTTCACGTGATCATCATCCGACCCCTCCTTCCAACACCACTCAACCCATCCTCGCAGATCGTCACGCCATTCGTCTTCTTGCATTTCAATCCCCACTTTCTCCCACACCAATCTCGCCACATGACGATTATTAAAAAGATGAAGACAAGACTTGGAATTTGAATTACAAAAAGAACATAGGTAAATTATTAATATTATTGAATCTCCAAAAAATTGATGCATCATGCTTATTTATTGGCCAAATCTCATGGCCTGGATGGTATGTAATTTCTTTGTCTTAAAGGCTGCCTCGCGGTGGATGTAGAGGTAGGGTATAAGAAAATCAATTCAATTGTACTTTTTTTTGTTCCAAAAATATCTTCACAGGCAAATATCTTATTAATTTTGTAAGTTATATACTGAAATGCCTTAACCATATATTCTCTTAGAATTAATTTCAGTTCAACTGATTCAATTCAGTTGATTAAGAAAAATTCAAAATAAATTAATATAAAAAATAATTTCAATTAATAATTACAGATATTCAAAATATTTACATGTTCTTTTGAACTTAATTTCAATTCAGTTTAGATTGTTTCAGTTTATTTTAGTTTATATTGTTTCAGTTCAATGCATATCATATTTCGATCAACTCGATTAAATTCGTTTCAAAATAAATTAAAATAATATAACTAAAAAAAAATTGAATCAATAATTTTAGATATACAATCTAGTTAATAATATAATATTATTAATATTTTTAAAAATATATTTAACAATTAATACTAATTATTATTAAAATAATAATTTATAGAAATTATTACTATTTTTATAAAAAAAAAAACTTAATTCAGTCCAACGTAACAGATTAATTACTCAACAAATCAAATCATGATGATTTCATCGCCATCAAGACATTATAAACGACATTGTTTCGCCTATATATATTATGCATTCGGTCAGAACCCAAAACATATAATCCTTGATCAGTTGTCATGCCAATATTGTTATGATTCTAACAAATTAAGCATTGCACAAGCACATACTCAAATCATACTAATATAGTATAGTACTACATACTAAAGTGATACTGAAATTCAGTTCCTGCTGCAAATATGGTGGCCATATTATAAATGATCGATCAATCACCCCACCAGATAATATATCCATATCTGTTGCACATATCGAGGCACAATTGAACATTAACAATTACCCATGACTCTCTCCGTTTCATAATATATATGTATGTATGCATGTATGTTTGATCGAGAGCACGAAACTAAATTAAGTAGTTACCTTGGCCTATAATTAAGTAGATATCAATAAATTTCATGCTTCACAATAAAAAAAGAAGATGATAACAATAAAATGTTTCACAAGTACGTAGTAGTATCATGAATGAAGGCAATGGTTTTTTGAAATCAAGAAAAATCAACTCATGAAGAATCTCACAATCAATTAATCTATCTGCAGGATCGACGGACACACTCCGGATTAATCGATCACATACTATCATTGAATATTGTCAATGGCGTTTTTCAATCGTTGTTGCAACCCTGACAGATCCAGGCTCGCCATATCCACGGTGGCCTACATATACATACATGTTGGATCGATACAAATTAATTGGATATATTAATGATGCAATTATAATCATGAATTCAGTTAATAATATGTTATACTATATATACCTCAGCCTGAATTTGATGGAGAAGGCAGTCTTTAGTTCTGGTTGAAACACAGGTAAGCACATTGAGCTGGTCACCTCGAGTCAACTCAGCCAGCACCCTCGACAGCCCGAACTCGGAACAACCACTTTTAACACTGCAGCTGATCAGTATTTCCAGCCCGTAATGGGCCCGGTTCAGCACCACGCGGTTGCCTGAATCACCGCCACCACCATCTCTTGGGCCGTCGTGAGCTTTCCTTAGCTTGTCCCTTCGAAGCCTCAGCTCTTGAATCTTCTTGTGCATGTTTTCTATGTGAGTCACCGCCTCTTGCATGTGATCACACACCGAGCGTTTCCCCTTCAAGATTGATCGTATATATTTGATCAGAATACGAATACAAATACGAATACTGATTATAAATATATTAGCAAAAAAGTGACATAAGAATGAATTGGGAAAATTAAACCTTGATTCGTTCGAGAGGGAGAAGAGCCCGGAGAGAAGCGTAGAGGCCGGACATCTCCTGCCGCCTCCTCCGCTCGATGTCGCGGTGCAAAACCTTCCTAGTAGTGGCCGGGACGACGGCGGGATTGGCGGAGAAATTGATGAGTAAGTTGTTGTTATTGGCTGGAGTTGGCATATCCTCAAGAAGCACAGGAAGGTCGTCGTCAACGAGCTGGAGCTGGAGCTGGATTGATTTATTAGGGTTTGAGAACACCAACTCATCTCTCGGCTGTAAAGGGAACATTATTATTATTATCTAAATTAATTAAGCTAGCTGCTCTCTCGATCGATCTGTAATTATATATTAATTATATTATAAGAGTTTGAAATAGATAAATAAAATAATGGATCGAATAAAATCAGGGGAAGAAGATACGGTTGTTGGTTAGGTTTTCAGATCTGGAAATTGGAATGGCTGTGGCTGGCGATTCAATCCCTTAATCATGGAGGGAGGTAGTAGAATAGAAGAAATCAAACGTCTGGCCCACCTACTAATATTTATTTTTCGACACTGACACTATAGTATAGTAATAGTAGTATGTAGTTATATTTTATATTTTTATTTTATTTTAAATCTTATAGGAAGCTTCTTTTCTCTATATACATAATTAATCAACTCTTGGAATTTTGGCACGTAAGCATCCATAGTAAAAAAAAATGAGGTGCGCAAGTATGTCAAATAAAAAATAAAATAAAATTTAATGCCTTCAATATTTCTTACTTGAGGCTAAAATTCCATTTGGAACAAAATTGAAATTAGAATTAGTTAGTTATATACTGCAATAAATACTGTATATAATTGAATTCATGTGCAATGATGATATACGGGTAGATGAAGTACATTAAATAGTAGTTGGTCATCTGCTCATTTATGCGCTCAAGCTTATCCTTCTGACACAACATTTTCATTTGGTCTAATATTTTAAGACCACATAATCCGATTTTGCGTTAGGTGATTAATTAATTAAGATACTCATATGCACATACGTATTACTCCGTACTTTTAATAATTTATATTTTCTCTCAAATTATTAGAGATAAATATAAAATATTTTTCATCTCTAACTTATTTTCTCATTTTAACTTTTACACTGCTACTACGAGCAATAATTGATTATAATGCATTTATGTACCCTAAGGTCAATGGAGCCGATAATGGCGACTTTGAATTGTTACCTTTCATCTTTTTTTTTCTCTCTCAAAAACTACCGACCAACTAACCATTTATAACACGTGCTCGGTTATTTCTTTCGTACAAACTACAAAGTCATACGGTCCCACATGGGCAAATTATTTAAATTAGTAAATTCTAAATTTGTCCTTTTGTTTATTCTAATTTTTACTCCAATTTCCAATTATATAATTTTAATTTATGAAATTATTATTTTTTGTTATCATTTTAAATTAATGTTTATTATTATTATTAAAATAAAATTTATCTTAATTTTTAATTTACTCTCTCACTTTTTTCAACTATTTTACATTTTACATCTATTTAATAATTAATTAATCAAAATTCAACATTTTTAATTTACGGCCAAAGAAGTATAAGCACTTATTTGAGAGGATTATTTTTGTAAATTGTACAATTGTTTTGAGAAAGGTATCTACAACTATAAAACAGAAAAGGGATAATTACCAAAACGAAACAATGGGGGTATTTACCAACAATATATACAAATATGAGGACCGTATTCCCTATTTTCACAGACTTGTGGGGATTATTTTGTAATTAGGCTAATCCTCAGGGTAGTCACCCTAATTAACACTAGAACCTCAAAAGGGAGTACTTGTGTATCTGTAATCCTCATATAATGTATTAATTGAACATAAATCTTATAATTAGAGACTAAACCTCAACACTAGTTTATGTAATTCAACACTAATTCCATGCAGGATTTCTCTCCACATCTGCTGCAGTGGGAAGAAACCGATATAAACCACTCCAACGAGCGTATACCAGCAATGGTTGAGAAATTGGGATCACTCGCTCGGGAACGGACCTTCAAATTTAAGTATAGTACATTCATGATTCATTACCTGGGATGAACCATCAGAACAAATAAATCAGACCTTGTTTCTGACAACACAAGATCAGAGGAAAAAAAACTCGGCATCCATAAACTTCATAGTGTATCTGATCTCCATAGACCATAGTCAATATACATTTACACAAAAGTAGCATATAACAGAACACTCAAAACAAAACACACCAAGAATAGTTTGATGAAAAAAAGTCGAATACATCTATCCCGACACATTTTAAATGCCTATCTAAGAAATGTAGGAGCAACTTAAAGGATATTAAACTGTGACCCCACTTGAGGTCTTTAAATGCTCGAGCAATCTTTACAATACGCGCATGAAAAAAGAAGCAGGTGGTGACTTCTTATCAGAAAATATATGTGCTACCGAGAACAAGAAGCAGGATTTCTTAAATCAGACTAGATAAGAAAGTCTGTGTGAGTTGAACGAACACCAGTCGAAACAATCCCAGATAACTTACCTGCCCTTTCCGAACCCATTCTTTTTAAAAGTAATCTATGGTATGGTCATTTCAAGATTTATCCATGAAATACAACAGAAGAAAACAAGGCAGTGCGGTAAAATACACGACCTGATCGAACACTTTTTACACAACATATGAACAAGAGCTGCATTTCACTAAATTTTTGTCACCGCCACTTTGACAATGTTGTCTATGCACGTGAGATTAAATTTCCTATGTAACATTTCCAGACATTTGCTCAAATAAATTTCATTAATTTGTTGTCTACACCACTTTGAAAGTGTTGTCTTTGCCCATATGGGATTACTATCCTTGTTAAGAATACTAGGTAATGGTTGAATAATACCCTCTCGTACTGGACCAACATTACTTTTGATTGTATCAGATTTCACATTCTAACTCAACTATTTCCTTCATGTAAGACACAATAATTTGAAATCTGAAACTACTTTAGACACATACTTTTATTAGTTTTTAGAAACAGATGCCTGTCCATAGAAAAATGTTAAAGGAAGGAGAAAGCCTGAAAATTTGTTTTTATAAAACACTTTGAAATTTACATCTTCAATCGGCAACCATAAGCCCAAAAATAAAGTGAAAGATTGTAACTTTAAGGCATTCATAACATAACTAAACATAGTCGTACGCAATGCTAATTCCCCCTGAAATATATATTTGTTGAGAAAAAATGGCCTGATCCATTGTACCGAGACATGTTCCTACTCCAACAATACATGCTAAACCCAATACCTTTATTTCTTTACCCAGAACAATTCACAAACAGCAATCCACAACTATTAAACAAAAACACAAACTCACCGGACCAACCTCTTCTGAGCCTTATACGGGAACCGACCTTGAGGCGAGAACTCGGCCGGCAGCTGTGGGGCTGCCAGGTCCCCACACAGCATCCCAACCACCTCCTTCATTGACGGGCGCTGGCAAGGAAACTTCTGAAGGCAAAGCAATGCCACCGTGATGCACAGCAACGCCTGCTCCCTATTCAAAAACCCGGCATCACCAATCATCCTCTGGTCAACCAGATCCAGAAGCTTCCCTGCCCGCGCGAGGTGCCGGGCCCACGATAAGAGATTGGCACGCTTAAACTCAGACATGGGCGATCCAGTCACCTCCAACGGCCTCCTCCCGGCAATCAGAACTAATAACAAAACACCAAAGCTATAAACGTCGCATTTTTCAGACACATCGCTGCCTCCACCGCCATACTCAGGGGCAATGTAGCAAACGGTTCCCCTCATACTCGGCGTGCTACTGATGCCTCCACTCTTTGGAATCTCCCCACTCATAAAAGAGTCGTGACTGTTATTATTCTTTGCTTTCCAGAGGTCCCCACTTAGACCGTCTAACCACCAGTCCATGCTTCCCTTACTGCCACCCCTGCTCCGGCTCCGGCTCCTTTTGTTCCGTTCAGAGTACATTTCATCATCTATCGACCAACAGTCATGATCGCTCACTGAGCCTTGGCCTAGTTTTTTCTTCTTCTTCTTTTTTTTCCTCTCGAGTTCTTCACAGTATTCCTCTTTCCACCACTCCCTCGCAGGTCTTCTCTTGCTTTCTTTCTTCTTGGAGTTCTTTCCATTCTCGAGAGATACCCACCAATCCAGCTGCCTTTTTTTCTTCTTATTGTTTTTATCCATTTTTGTAGACGAAGAAGCTCCTCCAATCCAGTGGCTTTCAGGCTTCTCCTTGATCTCATTCCCAATCCATTCCATCACGTAATCTTTGACCGTACCCGACTCTCCTTCAGCTCCACCGGTATCTTGCTTCCACCACCAATCTTTGCCCGAAATACTCTTCTTCTTCTTATTAGTATTTTTCTTCATTTTCTGTCCACTCTTTTCTACTCCACTGTCAACACTAAGCCCGTCGAAGTTAGCCTCCAGCACATACGGGGAAGCCATCTTGGCCACTGTCCTCGGAGACACTACGGGACCCAAATCCGCCTCTGGCGACAGCTCAATCCCCACCAGAGCCTCCGGCGAAGTCTCTACCCTAATAACAACACTCCGAGGGGAACTATCTAGACGATGAACATTACTTACTTCCTCGATTCCACTTGTAGTAATCACACTCTCCGTATCCTCCATTACAGATCCACTATCATCCATCAATAAACTGCTCTCCTTTTTCACCTCACCTTCCACAATAACATTATCCTCCACTTTAAACCTAGCTAGCCCAAAATCGCCGATCTTAGCATTAAAATCCCCGTCTAATAGGATGTTACTCGGCTTAATATCGCCGTGAATGATTGGTGGGTCGCAGTAGTGATGCAAGTACTCTAACCCTCTGGCTATGTTAAGAGCAATCGAAAACCTCTTGTCCCAATTTCTCAACTCCTCACTCTTCTTGTGGAAGAGGCAGTCTTGCAAGCTACCATTCTCCATGAGCTCGTAGATCAGAAGCATCCGGCGCTTACGGGGGTTCGACGAAAAGCCCAGGACGGAAAGTACATACTTACAGTCGGTCTTGGAGGAGAAGATCAGCTCGTTCTGGAACTCGCGCTCGCCCTGCAAGGACCCGGAGTCCATCACCTTGACGGCGACCAGGGGGGACGCGAGGACGGAGTCCTTCTTCAGGTCGCCGCGGTAGACGGAGCCGAATCCGCCCCTGCCGAGGCGGAGCGACGGCGAGAAATTGGAGGTGGCTCGGCGGAGGAGGGAGTAGGAGAGGCAGTGGGGGGGTTTCTTCGAGTCGGCGTCGGATGAGGCGGCGGGGGCCGTGCGCTTCTTGCTGACTCTCCGGAAGCAGAGAAGCAGCAGGAGGAGGAAGGAGAACGCCACCGTGGTGCCGCCGGCTAATTGATGGATGACCTGATGGTTGACCGGGGGCGGCGTCGGCGGAGAAAGGAGGCGACGGGAGGGCATATTGGTAAATTCGGGGAGAGGAAAAGTGAAGGCTTTTTAATGAGTACAACTCATGACAGAGAGTGAGGGGAGATCGAGAAAAATGGAAAAAGGGGGAAGAAGCAATTAGTAATTACAGATGGATAGCGACTGCACGCGACTAGGGTTTTTATTTTTTTACAGCGCTCGGCTTGTGCGTGAAGCTATCAAGAAATTCAATGGTGGGTTTCTGGTTTCTTTTTCGGATTCCGCTATCTTGCGCATATGGTACTGTTTCTCTCTGGTTCTCAGATACTCGTTGGTTGCAGTTAATTCAATTACTGTATATTAAAAGAAAAAAATGTCCGTTGAAAAATAATAATTATTCATATTTTATTTTAGTAAAGCTCATTCAAAGTCCTCTCTCCTTTTTTTTTTCACCTCTTTTATTTGATTATTTATCATCTTTGAAAAATATTAAATGTAATTTTAAATTAATGAAAATAATAGTAATTAAATAGGAATGAGAAAAAAAACACTAGTGTATACTCCTATATGTTTACCTAACTCAATAAATGTTGCTAAAGTTTGGTTGCCACATACACACACATTTTGTTTTTCTTTTATTACTATTGAATTTTTTTGCTTTTGTGTAGGTGAGGATTAGGTTTGAATACTTTCCTTTAAATCCTTGTGTTTTTCTTGGAATGTTGTTCTTAATTTAAAGAATAATTTTATACTTTGAATGTTGTTCTTAATTTTTTAGAGGAAAATTTTAAATTTGTGTATAATTAAATATATCAGTTTTTTTTTAATTATAATAATAAGTAACATGCCTATTTTACCCTTTTCAATTTAATGGGTAATTATTTCTTAACAAGGCTAATATAGTCTTTTACACTACCCTTTATTCTAATAAAAAAAAGATTATCCCCTTTTATTAAACAAAGTAAAAAGTACAGTATCTATTTGTAAAAACTAAAATCATAACTCCTTATTTTTAAATATTTAATTTTTTAATAATAATATAGTATTAATTGGAAAAAGAATTATTACAAATAATTTAGTTTAATTGAAACTCACTAGTTTCAGTCCAAACAGATTCAATTTTGACCAATTCAAGAACCAAATCTAATACTATAAACAAAATCAATTAAAAAAAGAAAAAGGCTAACAACCTACGATTTATGCAATTTAAACCCTGAAATCGAAGTATATGTGTTTGGATCTCGAAACAAATCTCGTTATTAAATCACACGAAAAACATCCGAATTCAAACATTAGATCAAAACAACATCATAATAATAATTTAATAAGTGTTGAAATGAATGAATCACAAGGGTGGTATCCATGTGATCAAAACAGGGCTCCTCACCTTATGCACCCCATCCTTCCATGTTATAGCCCCGAACTCCGGCCCGGCCGGCTGCTCCGACCTCCCCGCCGCCGTGATCGTAACACGATACTCCATCTTCCTCCTCTCCTTACTGAACTCCAGCCTCGCCGGCTCAACCTTCACCGACACCCCTTTAAACGGGGACACCACCACGTGGTACCTCGAATCAGGGGGCCCCACATTCGTCACCGTCCTCTTCAGCGTCAAAACCGTGCTTCTGTTCGCATTCTCCGGCAGAATCGCCGAGATCGCCGGGTAGTTCAGATCCCCCGGATTCTTAATCTCCCCACGGCAACTCCTGTTCGAAATCCTCGAAAACACCGCCAGCTCCGACCGCTCAACCCCTTGCGCGCACAAGAACTCGAAATAGTCCTGGGCTCCGATGTCGTAAATCAAACCCGGATCCAGCGCTCTCATCGGGTTCACGTGGCCCGCCCCGTGGTCGTAAGGCGTCGAAGGCGCAGCCTTCGACGCGTCCTTCAACGGGCCCCGCGTGTTGTCGTGAACGTAAGCCGTGGTCATCAGCGCCGACTTGATCCCGGCCGGGCTCCAGTCGGGCCGCCGCGATTTGATCAGGGCCGCGATCCCGCTCACGTGCGGGCACGACATCGACGTCCCCGACAGTATGTTGAATTCCGTCCGTCGTTTATCGGAAGGCAAGCTCGACGGGCCCAGTTCCCCTGTCCAGGCCGCCAGAATGTTCACTCCGGGAGCCACGATATCAGGTTTTAGAATCTCCAGGGAAAGGATATTCGGTCCCCTGGAGGAAAAAGCCGCCACCACCGGTGAAGGCTTGATTCCTAATTTAGTCCCGAGGAACGATAAAGTCGCCGTCGGGTTTCGGCTTGTTGCCGCGTAACGCTTTATCAACTTCCCCGTTTTCTCCCCGACGGCCACCGCCGGGAGAAGGTGGCAGTCTGCCACCAATTCCTCTCCGTTCGCAGCCGTGTTCGTTAGAATCATTCCGACTCCCCCGGCCTCTTTCACCACCTGCCCCTTCTCGACTCGGGGGCTTATACCCCTGTCGCAGATCACGATCTTCCCGGAAACCGACCGCCTGTCGAGCGTCCCCTCCAAGCACATCGAGCTCGGAGTGAGGTTGTTCGAGCTGTTACTTCCCCTGTAGACCAACCCGTAGAGTTTGTTAGTGGAAAGATTTATCCGGCCTCTGTAAAGGGAAGCTCCGGTTAATCGCTCGCCGCTCCCGAGCTTTACACTGGCCGGAAAATCCCTGTCCATGGTGCTGGCTCCGACCGTCGCCACCCACGGCGAGACGTTGGTGAGGCTGATGGGGTCGGGCCCGCCGTTCCCGGCCGAGCACGACACGAACACCCCCTTCTCCATCGCCGCAAACGCCCCCACCGACAGGCTGTCGCGGAAGTACGACGAAACGCCGCCGCCCAGCGAGATCGACAGAATGTCGACCCCGTCGGAGACGGCCCGGTCGATCGCCGACAAGATGTCGGAGCTGAAGCAGCCGCCGGTCCAGCAGACTTTGTAGGCGGCGATCCTGGCCCCGGGGGCCATCCCCCGGGCGGTGCCGCCGGCGTAGCCGAGGAGGTTGGCTCCGGCGACCGGAGAGCCGGCGACAGTGGCGGCGGTGTGGGTGCCGTGGCCGTCTTGGTCGCGGGGGGATTTGAACTCGGCCCGCTCGTTGATCTTGCCGGAGGAGGCCTCGTATCCTCTGTAGAAGGATCTGGCTCCGACGATCTTTCGGTTGCAGTGGTGGGTTTGGAAGCCGCGCCCTGTTTCGCAGGCGCCTTTCCAGCGGGCCGGGACTCGGGCCATGCCGGTGTCGTTGAAGCTCGGGCTTTCCGGCCAGATGCCGGTGTCGAGGACTCCGACCACCACGTCGTGGGTGGTGGGGAGTTTGTCCGGGAAGGTGGTGGTGGTGCTGTCTTGGCGGTCGAGGCCGAGGAAGAGAGGGCTTCGGGTGGTGTGGAGTTGGTATACGGTTTCGGGGAATGTTGAAATGACCTCGTCTCGTCGATTTAGGGTTTCGACTTCGTCGTCGGTTAAGTGGGCGGCGACACCGTGGAATGCGGTCTCGTAATTGTAGATGATCCGGTCTTCATGATCGTCGATGTCTCGAGCTTGGGTTGTTGATGCTAGTACGGATTTGATGATTGATGAGTACCATTGCTTGTGGTCACTGAATTCTTGAGGCTTTGCCGACTTGTCCATGTATACGATGTATGTTTTCTTTGTCGATGCGACGAGGGTGGTGGTGGCAAGATAGCTCGACAGAAGGAGAAGAAGAGGAAGCCATGATTTTGCCATCAAGAAAAGTGAAAAGAAAAAAAAATGAAGTGAAGTTAGTAGAGAGTTTGAAATGAGAAAGGAGATATATGAGTAGATATATTTGGGTAAGTGTGAGTGTGTTGTTGAGAGGTAGTAAAGAGGGGTGGTTGCTTCATGAATGCTCTGCATTTTTGTTTTTGAATTAGTGTGAAAGAAATAAATTATTCAAAATAAGTAAAGTACTCTGTTATCATATTATGGTCCCTTTTCATATGATCGATGCACCTTGTTCATCAGACGAAGTTCTGGTTCGCCGGTACGAACCGAACCATTGGTGATGAAATGGGTTGCCATGTTGTGGAGGGGTAAGCCCGATCGAACAATAATTGTTTCCACGAGCACATGAAAAGTGCAGATGTCTCATGATAATATTTAGTACTACTTGATGTGTAGTAGATAAATATTTTTATTGCTTACATGCTTTGGGTAGGTATATATGGTAATGTTATGCCTCAAGAATTCTTGACGTGGTCCCCTCTTTTTATTTTAATAAAGTACATGTTGTTTGTTTCTAATATCAACTCGTTAACGTCGAAATCCTATGTTCGATTCTCTCAAAGCCGATTTCACTCACAAATATCAACTTGTTGAACCTCCTCACATAAGTTGAAATCAATCGACAAATGAAAGAAGTATTGAAAAATATATTCGACACAAATTTGTCTAATGGTTTAAACTTGATTTTCTATGGTTATTTGACGTTTATGCAGTAAACTATTGATTTGCTTATATTTGGAAACATGCTTTTTTACTCTGCAACGGAGAAGTTTTATTATTTCTTGAGATTGAATCAGAACAATTATTGAATGAGGCAAATTATTAAGAATCTAGCTATAGAGATTTTTGTTAGTAGTTAATACACTTATACACCTCTCATGTTTTACTGTTACTCTTATATTTATTATGATTATTAGATTCGGTGGAATTGATTTCGTGCAGTGTATTAAATTAATTTTGAATTTGTTTCCTACATCCATATAGTTGCTACTTTTGTGATTTTAAGTACGGAGTATTTAATTTTTCTGGAGTGAAAATGGGTAATCGTTTCTGACTTCACATTAACAATTTTCAAATTGAATAACAAAAAAGGGGTGTTTCAGAATTATTGAAAGATGAATTAGAATTGATTATCAAAGAAATCTAGTGCTCCAAAAAGAGAAATCAATTTTTTACTGGAGATAAAATTTTTTTTAGTCCCATAAATGTAGCATTTTTTCGATTTAGTCCCACATAAATCAGTTTTTTCAATTTAGCCCAAATATGTCGAATTTAGTTTCAATTTAGTCCTTTTTGTACGAAGTGCTCATGAATGCTGACTCATCGCTACGTGTCAGCATCCCATTGGTCAACGACTTTTTAAAAAAGAAAAGAAAAAAGTCGTTGACCAATGAGATGTTGACACGTGGCGCTGAGTCATCATCTATGGACACATTTCGACGAAAATTGAAATTTTCGTACAAAAAAGACTAAATTGAAACCAAATTCGACATATTTGGGGCTAAATTGAAAAGACGAATGTATGTGGGACTAAATCGAAAAACGGCTACATTTATGGAACCAAATTTTTTTTTATCTCTTTTTTACTCTATCTATGTCCCAGAGCTATAGACAAATTTGATCAACGTTGACTTTTTTTGTCCGATAAAGTCCAATACACATGATAAGAGATATAGGCAAAATTGATCAACGTTGACTTTTTTTGTACGTTAAAGTCCAATACATATGATAAACAATACACAAAAATTATGAAAAAATAACTAAAATAAATTTAATAGTTAAATTTATTTTAGTTATTTTTTCATAATTTTTGTGTACTGTTTATCCTATGGATTGAATGGACATAAAAAATCAACATTGACCACATGTGCTTATAGCTCTGAGAGCGAGTATTTTTTTTTGTCTAGATCAATTGTTTGACTTCGAACTTTGGACTTTACATAATACTAAGCTAACAACCATTTACAGAACTCAAAATGGGAGGTTTTTGAATTTGGAGTTCTTCAATTTGAATGTATAGTAGAAACTCCTTACGGTTATATTGAAAAAATATCACTATAAAGAGTTATTCTTATACAGGATTTTACAAAATAAAAATAATTTTTTCGTATAAAAAATAATATAAATATATAAATAATATAGAACAATGGAGTATTATTTATCTTTAAATTCACAAAATCAATTTAATAATTTTGAATAATAAAATTTTACTATCATGTAAAAATTGTGTTTAACACACCAATTGAATAAAATATTAATAAATATTTTTATTATATATTAATTATTTATTATTTATATACAAGTGTAAATCTTTAAGACGAGATTTTGTGGAGTTTATTTTTATTTATAATTAATCTCAAGTTGAGATTTGAATTTTTTATTAGAGTAATACTATATAGAATTTTTACTATATATTGTCACATTTATTTTAGTGATAATCAGTACGTCGAATTCGAGATAAAAAAAAATTTTGTTCCCACAAATGTAGCTTTTTTTCGATTTAGTCCCACATATATCCGCTTTTTCAATTTAGCCTCAAATATGTCGAATTTGATTTCAATTTAGTCTTTTTTGTACGGAAATTTCAATTTTCGTCGAAATATTTCTATAAATGTTGACTTAGCGCCACGTGTCAGCATCCCATTGGCCAACGACTTTTTTCTTTTCTTTTTTAAAAAGTCGTTGACCAATGGGATGCTGACACGTAGCGCTGAATTGAAAAAAGACTAAATTGAAACTAAATTCGACATATTCTGAGCTAAATTGAAAAGGCGGATGTATGTGGGACTAAATCGAAAAAAGACTACATTTATGGGACTAAAATTTTTTTTATCTACGTCGAATTCACGTTTATTTTAGTGATAATTAGTACGTTGAATTCTATCCCTTCCGTGACTTTCTTATCTTTAATTAAATGGCATTTCATGTTTTTCGCCAGCCGAGCTCGATTACCTTGTCCAGCGGCTCTTTAAGGTTAGCTTATTTTTTTTTTTTCAAGTCGACCCGATAAGCTCAAAGCTCGACTCAGCTCTCGTTTGCAGCCCTAGTCATGAGAAACTCGTGAAAAATGAAGTGCAATATATTATCGAGACGGAGACAGAAAGAGCAACATTCTCATGTTTTTAAGCTACCAATGATTGAATTTTAATTGTTAGAGTAATTAGTGGTGATTGATTTACAGTTAGAATAATTAATTATTGATTGATTTAATTTCCTTATAGAATAGGATTCTGTGTATAATTTTGTACCGTAATTTTAGCTGTAAACTCCCTATTTAAGCATGGGATGTATATCGTGTAATATCATCAATTCAATAGAAATTTCTCTCTTCATGGTATCAGAGCAATACTGGGATTAAAAAAAAAAAAAAAAAAAATCCCTTTCTTGTTCAAATTTTTTTTCGTCTTCGAAACCCAAATATGGTTGACGGAAATACCACCCCATCTCTTTCTGATTCTCTCTCTTTCAACACGATGCTACATATTCTATCAAATATCAAATTGAATTCTACAAATTTTTTAATGTGGTATGATAATATCTACCCTTTATTCTCTTGCAAGGGATTCCTACCCCATCTCACTGGTGAGACTACCTGTCCTAATCCTTCTGATCCTGCTTATACTACTTGGATTGATAAAGATCAATCTATCAAATTACTCTTAAATATTTCTTTAACTGAAGAAGCTATGGCCGTTACAATCGGTTCTAAAACCTCGAAAGAGGCCTGGGATGCTCTGCTCATAACATTTCGCCAAACTTCCAAATCCAGAGAGCTTCGCCTAAAAGATGATCTTCAACTAATAAAACAAGGCGCTCGACCAATCTCTGACTATGGGCGCGAATTTAAATCACTTTGTGATCAACTTGCTGCCATTGGAAAGCCAGTCGATGAAGCGGACAAATCTCATTGGTTTCTTCGCGGTCTTGGATCGGATTTCATCAACTTCCAGTCTTCTCACATCGCTCTTGGTACTCTACCTCCGTTAAGCGAATTGTTATCTCGAGCAAAAAGTTTCTCTCTATTTCACAAGCCCGCCACCACTGATGCGTCTCTTTCGGTTAGTGCCTCATCTCCACTTATGGCTTTTTCTGCTCAACCCAAAACTTATTCTTAGCACAATTCTTGGCCATGGACTTAAACAAGCTCCTCGAGCATGGTTCCAACGTCTTAGCCATTTCTTGACAACTCAAGGTTTTTTCTGTAGTCGCGCTGACACTTCGATGTTCGTTTTTCATCGAGGTTCCACGTTACTCTATTTGCTTGTTTATGTCGACGATATCATCCTCACCGGAAATTCTCCCACTTTAATTGCACAATTTATTTCAAGGCTACATACTGAGTTCTCAATCACTGATCTTGGGCGTCTAAGTTACTTTTTGGGATTGGAAGTCACTCACACATCTGATGGTTTATTTATTGGCCAAGCCAAGTATGCTCGAGATATTTTGATGCGCGCTCAATTACTCAACTCCAAGCCGGTTGGCACTCCACTCGCCCCTGGTGAATCCTTTTCATCTCAAGGGGACCCATTTTCTGATCCGGGGCTATACCGTTCTCTCGTAGGTGCTCTCCAATACCTCACTATCACTCGCCCAGATTTAGCATATGCAGTAAATACGGTTTGCCAGTTTCAACAATCTCCCACCATCGATCATTTTCAAGCGGTCAAAAGAATTATTCGTTATGTTAGAGGTACACTACACTATGGGCTTAATTTTACTCCTGGGTCGTCTACTTTAATTGGATACTCTGATGCCGACTGGGCTCGTTGCATTGATACCCGTCGTTCGACTTATGGTTATTCAATTTTTCTTGGTGGAAATTTAGTATCTTGGAGTGCTAAGAAACAACCAACAGTTGCTCGATCCAGTTGTGAATCGGAGTATCGCGCTCTTGCAAACACAGCCGCTGAACTTGTTTGGATTACGCACTTGCTACGCGATCTACGTGCCCTTCCCTCACAAAAACCCATTTTGTTATGTGACAATAAAAGTGCCATCTTTATTAGCCAGAATCCTATAGCGCACAAACGTGCCAAACATATTGACATTGATTGTCACTTTATACGTGAGCTTGTTACGTCTGGTCGTCTTCACACTAAATTTATTCCGTCGCATCTACAACTTGCAGATATTTTCACCAAAAGTTTGGCTCGTCCACACTTTGAGTTCCTGCGATCCAAGCTCCGCGTTTCGATCAATCCGACGCTTCACTTGAAGGGGGGTGTTAGAGTAATTAGTGGTGATTGATTTACAGTTAGAATAATTAATTATTGATTGATTTAATTTCCTTATAGAATAGGATTCTGTGTATAATTTTGTACCGTAATTTTAGCTGTAAACTCCCTATTTAAGCATGGGATGTATATCGTGTAATATCATCAATTCAATAGAAATTTCTCTCTTCATTAATCACCAATTAAGAGATTATTATAATAAATTGACATTATGTATGATTGATATTGTCAACTAACCCATATCATTACATGGATAGATTAATTAGCTATATCTATATAGTACATATACTTATATACTACATCACACAGAGGTCCAATGTTGTGAAAATTGTACCATACACAGAAAAAATGGACCTTACACTTGCACAAACAAAAAATCTCTAACCACACTTAGCTTTTGGCATGTTTTAACACAAAGAATCTCTCATTTTTTGGGTCCCCATTCCTCCAAGTCACCCCCACTTCATTGTTTTCATCTCAACTAATATCTCATCACCACCAAGATCACATTTTTCTTCAACACAAACACTTATGGCTGATCAACCCCATATCTCCTTGCACATATTCTCATTGCTCATGCTGCTCCAACCAGTCCTCTCACAGACCGCAACGACTCCGCCTTTGCCGATCCTACCCTTGCCCTCGTACGCGCAGCTTCAATGGCAGCAACGAGAAATCATAATGTTCCTCCATTTCGGCGTCAACACCTTCACAGACTCCGAATGGGGAACCGGGCTGGAAAGCCCGTCCATTTTC
Organism: Euphrasia confusa; assembly: GCA_954870475.1. Classification (NCBI taxonomy): domain Eukaryota; kingdom Viridiplantae; phylum Streptophyta; class Magnoliopsida; order Lamiales; family Orobanchaceae; genus Euphrasia; species Euphrasia confusa. The sequence goes on from OX940960.1 coordinate 37,493,493, forward strand.
AACCCAACGGGCCTCAACGCCAACCAGTGGGCCGACACCGCGGCCCAAGCCGGCGTCTCGTTAACGATCCTCACAGCCAAGCACCACGACGGGTTCTGCTTGTGGCCTTCGAAGTACACCGACCACTCTGTAGCCGGAAGTCCCTGGAAAAACGGGCTCGGAGACGTCGTTCGAGAGTTTGTCGACGCGGCAAAAGCCCGAGGCATCGACGCGGGCTTGTACCTTTCTCCGTGGGATCGACACGATCCGAGATATGGCCATGTGAAACCCTACAACGAGTACTATTTGGCCCAGTTACAAGAACTCCTCGGCAAGTATGGAAGTGTTAAAGAGATATGGTTCGACGGAGCAAAGGGCCCGAACGAGCCGAACATGACTTACTACTTCGACGATTGGTTTTCAATGGTGAAGGAGCTGCAGAGCACTATCAACATATACTCCGACGCGGGGCCCAATGTCCGGTGGGTCGGAAACGAGAAGGGCTACGCCGGTAGCACTTGCTGGTCCACCATCAACGCCACGTCGCTGTCGATAGGAAATTCTAGCATTGTAGGGTAAGTAGCTTAGCTTTCCATCTAACATACTATATGTGAAGATGAATTATTGAACAATAATTTGGAATGCTTTTACAGTTACCTCAACACCGGTGACTCGAGAGGGACTAGCTGGTTGCCGCCGGAGTGCGACGTTTCGATCAGACCAGGTTGGTTCTGGCACAGGTCACAAGCACCGAAAAGGCTCAGTGAGCTGCTACAAATCTACTACAACTCTGTGGGCCGAAACTGTGTTCTGCTGCTCAACGTACCACCAAACTCGACTGGGTCGATATCCGAATCCGATGTACAAAGATTGAAGCAGCTCAGAGGAGCTATCGACACGATTTTCAAGCGAAATTTGGCTGAAGATTGTTCAGTGGAAGCGAGTAGCCAGCGTGGCGGTGAAGACGGAGGTTTCGGGGTAATAAACGTGCTGGACGACGACCATCTATGGACTTATTGGGCTCCGAGCGAAGAAGAGAAAGAGAGCCATTGGATTGAGCTGAGGGCAAGGAGCGGAAAGGTTACGTTCAACGTGATCAGGATCCAAGAGGCGATCGGGTTAGGGCAGAGGATTGAGAAGCACGAGGTTTATGTGGACGGGGTTCGGGTTGCGAAAGGAAGCACAGTTGGGTACAAGAGACTTCACAGGCTGAGAATGGGAGTTGTGGAAGGATTCAGTGTGAGGATTAAGTTTGTTAAGGCAAAGGGAATACCTTTGATCTCTTCTGTGGGACTTCACTTTGATCCATTTTGGAACCCTAAATGACCATAGAGAAGGGTGTCTAAAATATATCAAGAAAAATATGTTTTGTACTTGCTCTAATAAAGAAATAAAAATTTATCTTGGCATAACAAAATTTATCTGAGAGTAAAACCGAAGAAATTCGATGATCGTTTCAATATAGATATCATCGTCTCACAGAGAAAGAAACAATAAAATGACATAGTATGATGATATTAAACACAACCAAATTCAATAACCTAATGACTTCACTGCTTCTTCAAGAGCAACGGTCCAACGTTATCTCCGGTAGCCTTGTTGTGCTTCACATGGCTTCCATCACACAGAGGAAAAGTTCCAGACCTCCAGCACCTGCACCACCATAATCTATCTGCTTAAATTTATAGCACACACGCAAAAGAAAATCGAGATGAAAAAAAAAAAAAATCGTAAACACCTCATACGTCATGGAATTGACATAAGAGTAAACCAGTTTGTATAGTAAGATTCAGCAAAGACTCCAAAGCTTTCAATGAAAACAAATACGGACAAAAAAATTGTAGTCATTACTCGAGTGTTGCAAGAAAACGTCGAGATAGAAATAGTATTTCAATAATTACTTATCTTACCTTTCATTTAGTAATGATGACGGAATGAAGTCGAAAGTCGAAACACATTGGTGAGACTAATTTTAATCTATTATAGTCTGTTATGCAACTAGCTGAAGCCAGGTCGAGACAGACTGATAGACAGCCTCGTAAATTAAAATTTCATTCGTCAACTGAAAGAGCCAAAAAATCAAATAAAAAAATCAAATGTAGATGTTTTGTCAAGTTATTAGTATATCTCTATCCACCCATAGAACAAGTTAATGATTCTCCATGAAATTTCTGATATCCCTTTTCTTGGCCTGTATTAGCTAGATAGGAGAAGCATGATTGAACCTCACATGAATGGTCACAAACAACACAAGTGAGATAATTGAATTCAAAACCAACTTACCTTCTTTCACAGATGATGACGACGATGACTAAACAACTTTATGTTTGCATTTAGATCGAATTTTTTTAAATGAATCACTCTATATGAGAATATTTGCAATTGTCCAAAATGACCCCATATTAGGTTTACACAAATACAAAATCAAGCCTGGGGAGGGGAAGATCAAGTCGAAGATTTCATCTCCCAAGTCTCAAATTCCAAAAACAAGATATTTCGAAGACAAAAAAAAAAACAGGGGTCGAAATAGAAACAGAGATTTGAACCCCCCATATTTTCCTTTTGATTCAAATAAAACTTCCCATGTAATTTTATCATGTTTGTTTGATTAAAATTCAATTAACAACAAAAAACAAAAATCAATTATATATCAAGAAAACAACTAACCTCAACAACAAATTCCACACAAAACAAAACCCTGTCATTTGTGAAGCAATAACAGTAAAACCTAAATACACCCAATAGGGATCGAACAGAAATGAGAAACCTGCAATAGGGAGTGATGGGCTTGGCGAGCTCAGCGGCAACAACGGAATCAACCACTTTGTCTTCGTTCTTACGGATATCCGGGTTGATAGCCTCCGCCCTCGCCGCCACCATCCGCCGCGGCTTTGCGGCGGTTCTGCCGTGAGAAATCCCGGCCGCATAAACGTTGCAAAAAAGAGACGCCATCGCGAGAACTCGATTGGGGTTTGGTGGGAGTGAGGAGAGTAGGCAGTTGTTGGAAATGAGCTTGTGGTGGACACGCTCCCAATCCCAATTCTAATACTCGTAAAAATCGATTCTTTTAATTACTTCTATTAACACAAAAATAAATACTTCTACTACGGAGTACAATTTTTAATTAAGTAAAAAAATAAATATATTTAGCATTTGATTAATTGGCGCCATCAATCTACCTATGTGCGTGAGAGAGAGAATGAGAGATCACTCATTTTTCCTTTCGCTTTACGATTCCCCTATCCCGCAATAACCCCCAAAAAAAACCAGTAATTTTTTCTTCAGAAACAAAAAAAAAAAACAGTTTTTTTTTTCTGTGCAATGGGGACCCGGAAGGGTTTTGCGATTCTAGGTTTCGTATCGGTGGTTGCTCTGCTCAGCGCGAGGACGAGTTATTCGGCGAGATCGAAGCACGAGCTCCAACAGCAATTTTACGGGGACCTGATCAACACGACGGCGTCGGAACAAGCCGACGGTAGTATCGCCAAGATGTTCGATCGTGTGTTGGAGAAAGAGTTTTCCGAGAATGATCAGCCGGAAAGTGCGTATATTTGTGCGTTTTTGTGTGTGCGTGTGTTTTCTGTAATGATTTGTGTTTGTTTTCTGTCTTCATGAAGGTTCTGATGGAAGCAGCTTCAATAATAGCGTGGCCGACCAGCAGGTAGATGAATCTCTAAGGTGTATTTCATTATGTTTGTCGGTCCAAATCTCGGTTTAAGGTGTATTGATTACACGTGTTTTCTGACAGGCGGAATTGGAGACCGTTGCTAAAATCACCCACGAGAAGATAAGGAAGAATGACACGAATGAATCCAAGTAAGGAATTAATCAGTGATGGTTGCCGATCTTACAAAATATTCGTGTTCTTGTCGACTTAAGGAAAATAATGATTGTAGCATTGGTATCGTTGAAATTCTTCCAACAGTGGTACAAAATCCTTCCAATTTCAAGATGTTTTCTCCCTTGAAAATGAAGAATCCGCTGACATGGCAACTCTAATAGATAAAAAGGTGAGTCCTGATCTTTTTTCTTTGAGTTGTATCGTCTTTGGAATGAAGCCCCCCCTCAGTTAGTTTCCTTATCGCAGGATAATGTGTTTGTGATGTCGAACAAGAAATCAAAATATCCCGTACTTCAAGTAGATTTTAGGTAATTGCGGCCTATTATTATATGGAGTTTCCGGGTTTTACTAGCTTCCATGTATTTAATCTATCATTGTAAAATGTCCGACTTTGATAGGCTGATTTCAGACTTGGTCGTCGTGACAGTCTCTGCTGCCATTGGTGGGATAACTTTTTCCTGTTTAGGACAGCCGGTTGGTCACTGTTCTCTTTGCATTCTGTGTTGGTGGCCTATTAGTCGTACTTTTGGATGCTCTCTTATACGATTTGGAAACATTATTTTACCCATTAGCTACTATTTGTTTTAGGCTATTGTTGGCTATCTTCTAGCAGGGTCGCTTATTGGACCGGGTGGTTTGAACTTTATCAGTGAGATGGTACAGGTATGGTGCCCCCAAGAAGTTGTTGTTTATCCTATTCATTTCGTATTTATTCCTATTGTTTACAATCCATTTTCCGTCCATATTTTAGGTTGAGACTTTTGCGCAGTTCGGTGTTGTCTTTCTTTTATTTGCTCTGGGATTGGAGTTTTCTTTGTCAAAGGTTTCATCATTATCACATTGACATATTTTTTCTAACTTCCTTCTCTAGAGTACTCTAATTTGTGGAATTGATGTAGCTTAAAGTTGTGGGTGCTGTTGCTGTTCTAGGCGGACTGCTTCAGATAATTATTCTTATATTCTTCTGTAGCATCACCGCATTGGTACACTCCTGGTATTCTGTTGTCTTCATTTTTCTTGTGTGCTTGTTTTAGTATTTTATGCTAGTTATGCATGACGTTTATCTGCAGTTCTGTGGAGCAAGGTTTTCAGAAGGTGTATTCGTTGGTTGTTTTCTTTCGATGTCTTCAACTGCAATTGTAAGGAAAATCCATTGTAATCTTCAAATGGTGAAATAAAGGATGAAATCATGATTCTAAAATTTTGGCCAAAATCCTTATAGGTAGTGAAATATCTGATTGAGCAGAATAGTAACAGTGCCCTTCATGGTCAAGTGACGATAGGGACGCTTATTTTTCAGGTTTTTGTCCTCTTAATTGTGCTGGCTGATTATATTAATTTATCTTTTACATCTTTTGAGTGAATGACACTCTTGTTTATCGGGATGATCAAACTAGGATTGTGCCGTGGGCTTGTTATTTGCTTTGCTCCCTGTTCTAGGAGGTAACAGTGGCATTTTGCAAGGAATGGCCTCCATGGGTAAATCGTAAGTCTTTACTAATACGGCTGTGTTATTACATTTCCATAAAATTTTACTTTGTTAACCTATTTTATATTGTTGGTTTCAGAATTCTCACTTTATCTGTATTTCTTGCCGCGGCTTCTGCATTGGCTTGGTCTGTTATTCCTCGGTTTCTAAAGTTGATGGTGCAATTATCATCCCAAGTTAGTCAATTCACGAAAAATAATTTATCTTACATTATAGGTTTCTCTGTACCTTGAGTATTTTAATGTTTAGAATGGCCAATAGCTTACTCACAAAGCTTTTTTTTTTATTGTGGTTCTTAGACGAATGAGCTCTATCAGCTAGCTGCCGTGGCTTTTTGCCTGATGTCAGCCTGGGTAAAGACAACATAATTATCATATCTCTCTGAGTTAATGAATAAAGTGTACCTGTAAATTATCAGAAATTTCTGATAAAGGTAGCCTTTACATAATCTTATGTGCTCCCTTATTTCAGTGCAGTGACAAACTGGGTCTCAGTCTCGAATTGGGTTCGTTTGTGGCTGGCGTCATGATATCCACCACAGAATTTGCACATCATACCTTAAATCAGGTTTCTGACTGCTGCATTTCATTTCCAATTTCTCGTCTCGGTTAATTATAGCCGCAATCTTGGTTAACCTTTTATCGCATTGTTTCTCGTAGGTGGAGCCAATACGTAACTTCTTTGCTGCTCTTTTCCTTTCCAGTATTGGGATGCTGATACACGTGCATTTCCTATGGACTCATGTGCATATATTGCTCGCATCGGTTATTTTGGTGGTTGTGGTCAAGACAACAGTGGCTGCTGGCACTACAAAGGCCTTTGGCTACAGTCTTAAGATATCATTGACTGTGAGTTTGAATTTTCTCGGTTTTTTTTTCTTCTATTGAAACAATCGTGTGTGCCTGTGACTAACGAAAATCTTCTCTCGCGCTCAAGGTTGGAGTGCTTTTGGCTCAGATTGGAGAGTTTGCATTTGTTCTCTTGAGTCGTGCCACAAATCTGCATCTTGTTGAGGTGACTTATTTACTCTTCTAATGATTTTGATTCGAAAAATGGTATTTTGGTTCTGACACAAGTTTCGTGAAAAATATGTAGGGTAAAATGTATCTGCTTCTTCTCGGAACAACAGCGCTTAGTCTTGTAAGTTTCTTTTACGCTTGTAGTTTGGTTGGAGAATCATATCCACATGGCCTCGTTTTTTGTAATAGTGAATAAATGACGCCGCCCCACAGGTCACAACTCCCATCCTATTCAAATTAGTACCTGCTTTAATACACCTTGGTGTTCTTCTGCGCTGGTTTCCATCCGATAATGGAACTAATGACGAGGTGATTTTTTTTTTCTACACACGCACATTACTTGATTTATGCATGCAGTTGAACTCAAAACATTTCAAGGTGTCGATTTATGTAACTGTATTCATGACTTTTATTGTTCTAGTTAGTAGAGTTATCATGTTGAATGAACACTGCGTATGATTCTAAAACCTTGAGCCGTGATAATTGAAGTTTTTTGTGCTGTGATATCATCCAAACATTTTATCGCTTTCTGCAGGAGAAAATTCCCATGATTCGAAGCACGTGACCGACAATCTGGAGCTTTGATGCAACTGTGTAAGAAGCTTGTAGAAATATAATCGAAATTCTCGCAACCGTGTACACTGTCTGTGAGAGGATTGCACCTTTTGGGACATATAGAAAATAACAGGAAAATAGTTGATTTTATTTTTATTTTTATTTTTGTTTTGTACATAAATAGGTTTATATTTTGTAGGATTCAAGATTTTTTAATGAAAATTTTGTATAATTTCATTATGAAATAATGTTTGAAATAATGTTTGAAAATAATTTCATTTATTATTATTGCTATGATTTATTAGGTATTATTAAAAATTATTGATTTTTTCATTATTTGTAAAATAGGTACTAAAATGTTTTTATTTTTATTTTAGGGTAATTTTTAAGAAGGTTAAATTTGGTAATTTGTCTTTTAATTAGGACAAACTAGTCCTAATAATATTATAAAAATATTTAAAATACTCAATTTCAGAATTTTCTAATTTATTACTACTATTAATAATCGGCCCAGGCCCATGATCCGGCCCGGCCGAATTACCTACAACGTGTAATCGGCCCAGGCCCATGATCAGGCCCGGCCGAATTACCTACAACGTGGCTTAAAAAATAAACCAATGCCCCTCTTTCTCTCTACGATTACCAGTTGCAGAAAAAGAACAATGGAGAAGGTTCGATGCCAGAGAATCGGGTGCGACGCGATGTTCTCCGAAGACGACAATCATGATGGCTCATGTACTTATCACGATTCTGTATGTACTCTCTCGATTCTCTACTTGTCTCAGCACTACTTTAATTTTCGGTCTGAATTTTTCGATTCCACTCCTTCTGCTTAGTTCTTCTGATTCTGTGTAGTTGTGGTTGAATAATTTTCCATCGGATTTTTCTCTTATTTTTTCAACCGATCAATTAGAGTTATTGTTCGTCTGAAGTAATTTAGCTGATGTATTGTATTAGTTCTTCCACCTTCGGAATTTTTGTAGATGGGATAGATTTCTCCTTTTCACACTGGTGATGATTGTGATTACTATATTACTAAGTGTGTTGTGGTATATTCTCTCCGGTTGTGCTGTGCATTTTCATCAATTTTTATCGTTTTCGCCTTAAATTACTAACTAATCTAATTTGCCTTATGATGCAATGCGTGTATCACCTGCTGCTGCTGCTGCCACACATCCTTTCATCAGGGTGTAAGTTGCGCTTTCATTTTCTTCGTTTTCTGCTCTAGATTGATGCACCACTTTGTATGTGCGTATGTATCCTTATAAACTAATGTCGACGTTTCCTTATTCACAGCCATTATTTCATGACGGGACGAAAGAATGGAGCTGTTGTAAGAAAAAGAGCCATGATTTCAGCTTATTTTTGGAAATTCCTGGGTACGTATTATACGTTTTTTACACTGCTCGCTTGAATATGAATATGATTAATCTAGTTTGTGATTGTATATCTTCTGTTGTCAATAAAGGCTGACTGCTATTGATGTATGAAGTTGCAAGACAGGAAAACACACAACCGAAAAACCAGTGCTTGCAAAAAAGGCAGCTCCGGCTCCAAGGAAACCGGTTGCTTCCCATACCCCTGCATCCAATTCGTCTTCGAAAGATATTTGTCCTAGGTGCCGCCAAGGGTTTTTCTGCTCTGACCATGGTATTTGACTATTTTCTTTGTCTGGTTTATTTTTCGTCTGAGGGGTAAACCATTTTTTGAGACTTAACTATTTGATGCTCTAATATCATTGAAGAAAATAGGATAGTTTCACTCGAACTAAGGACTGCTAAGTGCTAATGTCTAAATTAGTTTTGAACTGCTAATCCTTTGAAATTGAAGTCCCCTATAATAAAGACACTTTATCTAAATCAGATTCGAAATTGTTATGTTGAGACTGGAAACTTAGAAACATTGATCGCCAATGTTAATTCTACTTTTTACTCGTACATTATTAATTCACCATACTGTTTGTTACTAACTACTATGTCTGACAACATTACATTTTCATCTCATTTCCTATCAAACTCTTGAAATCATATGAAATTCCTTTTTTCCTACAGAAAGGGATAATACTGTAGATAAAAATAAAAGATATCAAATTGCAGCCTTAATTTGCCTTCTCCATTCTTACTCTTTCCAGGTTCAAATGCCAAAGAATTGAAGCCAAAATCTGATGCAAGTGCATGCCTTGAAAACAATCGAGATTTTCAAGAACCCGAGCCAATTGTAGCAAAGAAGGTCGTTGATATAAACCAACCCCAAATCTGCAGAAACAAGGGGTGTGGTAAAAGTTTTAAAGAGAAGGATAATAATGATACAGCATGAAGTTACCATCCCGGACCTCCGGTTTTCCATGACAGGATGAGAGGGGTAAGATTAAACACTTTTCTTCCAAGTACACTTTGGGAGTCTTCATTTTTGCTCATAGTTTTATGTTGCTGCAGTGGAAATGCTGCGACATTCATGTTAAAGAATTTGACGAGTTCATAAGCATAGAGCCGTGCGCCAAGGGATGGCACAATGCCGATCCAGTGTCCTGATAAATGATATACCCTTTTCAAAAAGGTATTTCTTTTACCTTCGATTTTAAAATGACTTGTGATTTGAAACATTTATGTTGAAGTTGTCCATCGTGTATACTCTATTTCTACAATCATCTTCATCGAGAACTCAAAGCTTCTTGTTTTAATATGGACTTCTATCATCTTCCAGACTTCTATCGTCTTGTACGCTTTGTCTCGCCAGTCGTTTCATTAGATGTAAATTGTGGGGTTTTGGTTTGTGCTTGATAAATACTACTACTAGTATAGCAAAGTACTGTAATGTGAGGAATCACGGGTGCTGTGATGGGGTCTTTAATTCCTTATCGACAACATATGGTTCCCACTATATCTTCTCAAAACACAAAATACATGATAGTAACTTCATTCGTTATTTACCATTTTGCCCCCAAAAAATCATGTGCGTAACAATTGAGACCAAAGGAAAAATTGACCAAATTTAATACGGAGTATGAAAAAGACTATTGTTATCCTTTCTTAAACAGTTAATTATCTTTTATTATCAAGAACATAAATGAAAAAAATAAATAGAGGAATGAAAGCGACATGACAAGCAATGAGATATTGCCATCTTTTTCAAAGACCTCAAAAGAGAGAAGGGTCTACAATTATGGGCTGGCAGACGTAGATAGGGGCCACCCTTAAGGCTGACGGCGGGCCACCGGCGGATGCGCCGCTGCTGCTATGGCGGTTTAAAAGGCTGAGAGCTTCCGCTGCCCTCATAGGCCATAGGGCTAATAATGTCAACTTTTATCATCAGCGTCGCAGGCCGTGCTGGACCATGGCCTACCACCGAACTAAGCCCTCTCACAGGCTGCCACGTGGCCAATACTTTCTCACTCAGTTGTGGTGGTACGTTTTTGGCTGCAGAATATTTTACTTTCAACAACAATTCCATTCATTACCTTCCGAACATCAGCTGTTATATCCATATAATCAAATTAAATGATGAAATTATTATTATATTTAAATATGATTATGTGAATTAATTTTATCAATCCACTTGTTTGTTCAAATGCTTGAGAAAAGTATTCTCTTGCAATTGAGAAAATGTTCCGAGAAAAGTAATTTGTTCTATTGACAAATTGAGTACTCTGTATTTTTTAAAATCTATGACATTTTCAAAATATGACATAACAGTTGGCCTAATAAATTAATTTCAACTTAGAAAACTTACCAGTACAGAGGACCAATAATTGTTTGTTATTCATCCTCCATGTCAGAAAATAATTACACAATTGATCCCCGTAGTATCATGAAATTGATTTTTTCGACTAGCTTAGTCAAACCAAATAATGTCCTCCGTACCTTCAATTGTCCACAAGGGAGATATTGCATTGCAGGTACAGTCTGTAATTATAAGAAAAATCAGTACCACTACTCCATTTGCAAATATTATTACTGTTTTCACTCCTTTTTTTTGTTTGTTTTTGAAAAAAAATAATTAACTTTTTACCCCCCAAAAAGGAATTTTCCATTTCTCAACAAAATAAAATTATTATTTACACCTCCCACAATGATTCCATACATAACAGTGAAACTTGATTGCATCACCGTATAACAGTCTGCACTGCACTGCTGAGACACCAGCAAAAAAAGCAGAGTAAATAAATCAGAGAGAACGTGGTTTTTTTTACTGCGGTGAAAAATGAATTCTATTTGATAGTTCGATTAATTATTTACTACTGAAAAATAAAAGGTTCTTCTTACTTTATATTTTCAATCTTTATTTATACTCCAATGTACGATCCTAAAAGCGTTAAAAATTGTCAAAAAAAAATTTGTAATAAAAAAAAGTGACAATTTTCTTTCGAATAATAGTATACTGTATTTATTTTGTTATAGCTTGATAAAATTACTTTCATTTACGATCAACTTTTAAAAATTTCATTTTAAAAAAAGTCATATATTTAAAATAATTTATTTTTCGAAAGACTACAAAAAAGGGATTGATAGATAGCAAGGTGTCAAGAAAAGCAACAACTTTGGGAAACGGCAGTACGGCTGACGGCTGTTCCTATTAACACTACACACTACACTGCACCACCACCACCTCCACCATCTCTGTTTAACGTCGCTTCACCGCCGTTTACTCTCTCCTTTTCTCTCTCACACACAATATCACACATACTCTGTACTGTGTTTGCAGACCTTCAAAACATTTAACTCTCTCTCCCTCTCTCTCTATATATATTCATATATATACATTATAATTTTTTTCTCTCTTCCCTTATTGCTCTGGTGCTCTGGCTTACAGTTCACGCCAAACGCCTGTTCCCTGTAACTATTCTGCTCTCTCTCTCTCTTAATAAACACACATTTCTAAAACACATTCTCTCTCACTCTCCTTGTTCTTTGTCGATTTATATCTATCTATCTATCATGAAGAGGGAGAGAGTTAAAGACGTGGGCTGGAGACTGAAATGATTGAAATTGCTCTGTTTTTTTATTTCTCATTTTACGTCTTAAATCTTCAATCTTTCGTGTGAAGAACACGAATATCGAAATGGGCTTTCACTATTTTGTTCCAGTGTTATTGCTTCTGCTTCTTCCCGTTTCACCTCTCAGCGATGAAGGTAAACATATGAATATATGTTTTTCGTTTCAAAGAAAGGATTTTTTTTGTTGAAATGTGGCTTTTGGCCTTTTGCTATCTTACTTATCTCCTATGTTTCTTGTTTTTAATGCCATTTTTGGAAAGTTCAGATTTTGGACCTTAAAGCTTCAGATTTTTATGGTTTCCTTTGCTTCTAGAGAATCATTACACACCTTTTCTTGGTCTCTTTATTAAACATTCAACTTCCAATGGCCCAATAGATTCTGGGTTGCTTTTTAGATTATTTTTATTTTAATGGATAATCTGGATTATTATAATCATCCCCAATATTTCCGACAAGATTTCCTCTTTTGTACATGTCGGCTGGAGCCCATTTGTCTGATGTTGTTTACTAATGACGGGTTTTGATTATTTGGTAGTGGTCGGCAGTGGGTGAGGGCTTCTATTTCATTTCTTCATAAAAAAATTGGTTTCTAAACACTTCTCATGTATATGATCCTTCCCGCTTGATATGTATGTGTGTGTATTGTAATTTCTAAATGGTGTTAACAGGGAAAGCACTAATGGCCATTAAAGCTTCCTTTAGCAACGTGGCTAATGAGCTTCCGGACTGGGATGAAGTTCGCAATGACGACTTCTGTTCTTGGAGAGGCATTAGTTGTGCCAATGTCACCTTCTCCGTCGTGTCTCTGTATGCTCATTTTCCATTTGTTGTAATTTTATCTAGTTTCTTGAAATTTGAATGAATGCTTAGATAATATTTGATGGCTATAGGAATCTTTCAAACCTGAATTTGGGTGGAGAAATCTCTGCAGCTATTGGAGATTTGAGAAATCTAGAGTTAGTGTAAGTTCTCATAGGGCTTTTGAAATAAATGAAATTATTATTTTAACTATTTAATGCTCGTCTTCTTGAATTTTGGATAACGTTGTTTATCACTGTCAGGGACCTTCAAGGCAACAACTTGACTGGTCAAGTCCCTGATGAGATTGGAAACTGTGTCTCGCTTTACCTACTGTACGTTAGTTCGATGATATTTTAGGCTTGTTGTTTTACTAATTTGTCATCAAATTTGCTCACATTTTCCACATAATTTTCAGAGATTTGTCAGATAATCTACTAGAAGGAGACATACCCTTTTCGATCTCCAAGCTCAAGCAGCTTGAGCTATTGTAAGCTTTATTTTCTGTACTGTCTTATTTTTAATAATATGTAGCTCTGGAAATAATTCTGTGTGTTTCAGGAACTTGAAGAACAACCACTTAACCGGTCCAATTCCTTCGACCCTAACTCAAATTCCAAACCTGAAGACTCTGTAAGTTTGTTTCTTCAGACTTCAGTCACTTGGTAGTTTTTCTAGGCTTTTAGCAAAATTATGACTTTTGGTTCACGTTTATGGCGGAAGTGATCTTGCTCAGAACCAGCTCATAGGAGAGATACCCAGACTAATATACTGGAATGAAGTGCTGCAGTATATGTGAGTCAAAATTGTTTTCATTACAATGTCGATTATCATTCTTTTATAATTGTAATAATCATGCCCACTTTTTTCTTGAACCAGTGGTTTAAGAGGAAACATGTTAACTGGCACACTGTCTCCAGATATGTGCCAATTGACTGGTCTTTGGTACTTGTAAGTGCTCTTGCCTTGCTTGTTCCTTCTTTGTTACTCGACTTTAAAATTAGCGCCTTTGCAAGCTTATATATATGTTCTTGATTTTTCTCTCAGTGATGTTCGGGGGAATAACCTAACCGGAACTATACCGGACAACATTGGTAACTGCACAAGCTTTGAGATATTGTAAGTCCCTTCGCATGCACTCTTCTTTCTTGAACATTCGAATATGAGCCTAGGATCTCATAAAAGCACTCTTTTGAAATTCAGGGACATATCCTACAATCAGATTACTGGAGAGATTCCGTACAATATTGGATTTTTACAAGTTGCGACTCTGTAAGTTGTCTTCTGCTGTGTATTCTACTTCTGAAAGGTGGTGCACTTTAAGTCTGACTAGCTGCAATATTGGTCTGAACAGGTCGTTGCAAGGGAATATGTTGACAGGACAGATTCCTGAGGTGATTGGTCTAATGCAAGCCCTTGCTGTCCTGTGAGTAAAAAATGTTATTGTTTTAACTTGTTGTACGTTGATTAATTCAGTATCAATGTGGGAAATTTTAGGCCGAGATTCTTTTTTGCAGTGATTTAAGTGAGAATGCCTTGGTTGGGCCGATTCCCCCGATTCTTGGCAACCTCTCTTACACTGGAAAACTGTGAGTTTGATGCATATCCTAATTTATAAGCTCTTGAAGGCTGATGCATCTCTCTCTCTCTCACTCTCTTTTTTTCTCTCTTTCCTTAACTCGTTTTTCAGGTACCTCCATGGAAATAAACTTACTGGTCCTATTCCACCTGAGTTGGGAAATATGACGAAGCTTAGCTACTTGTAAGATATATGTCCTCTTAGTAAAGCAAGTTATCACATTTGTTTTTATTTATTTCCTTTGTTGTTGTGTTAATTTTGTAAATTCTGTAGGCAATTAAATGACAACCTACTGACGGGAGGTATTCCTGCTGAACTCGGAAAGTTAGAACAAATTTTTGAATTGTAAGTCACTACTTAATCTAGAGTAGTAGAATGTACACATTTTACTCCTTCTGCTCCTACGGTATAGAAGTGAATGCGGGTTATTTATTACCTTCGTACAGAAATCTGGCAGACAACAATCTGGAGGGGCCCATCCCCGGGAACATCAGCTCTTGCACTGCTCTAAATCAGCTGTAAGATATTTTTGTAGGGTCTTTGTTTTTTCTATAGTTGATTTGCTTAACGCTTCCATCTTTTTATGTTTCCTTCTTTTTAGTAATGTGCATGGGAACCATTTGAATGGATCCATTCCATCCGGTTTAAAGCATCTAGAGAGCCTCACGTATCTGTAAGTTTTTCATACTCTACTATTATTTACCGTCCCTAAGGCTACATTGCAATAATCAAAAGAGAATAATTATTTTTTCGTTCCACAGGAATCTATCTGCCAACCAGTTTAGAGGCATTATACCTACTGAGCTCGGCCACATTATCAATCTTGATACATTGTGAGTTTCAAGAATCAATTTGTACTCTTTTAGGTGTATTTCTCTTTCGCTCTCTCTGCCATGCATGACTGCTATTTCTTTTCTTTGTAGGGATCTTTCAAGTAACGCTTTCTCTGGATCTGTTCCTGCCTCTGTGGGAGACCTGGAGCATCTGCTTACCCTGTAAGATTTACATTTTCAGAAGAAAATTTATCTGCCACACAATATGTGAATATATAAATATTATTTATTCGTCTGTAGGAACGTAAGTCTTAATCGTCTTAGTGGACCGATCCCTGCTGCTTTCGGTAATCTAAAGAGCATACAAACAATGTGAGCCATCTTTATATGATTTCAGCTCAAAGTGAATTTCATTTCCCTAACTTTGAGAAACAATAGATAATATTTGAAAGACGTAGAGTGTTCTGCTTAACATATTTATACTAAATATATTGATACCAATTTATATATTTTGTAGGGATTTGTCTTTCAACAAGTTTTCCGGAAGCATCCCCGAAGAGTTGGGCCAACTGCAGAATCTAGGCTCTCTGTATGTTATTAACCTTTAAAACATTATCATTTCTTATATGCATGACGTTTATGCATGAAGAATGATCTTATATTCAATTTGCAGCATACTGAATAATAACGGCTTGAGTGGGAGAATCCCTGAACAACTTATTAACTGCTTAAGCCTTGAGAAACTGTGAGTTTTCACATCCTGACTACATCTTCATCTTTTCACCTGATATTCTCGGTGTCATTATACGATCCTTGGTTATTTGCAGGAATGCTTCCTATAACAACTTCACAGGGATTGTTCCTATATCCAGAAACTTCGCTCGGTTCTCACCTGATAGGTAGATTGTACTAGTAGAAAAATCTTACATGCATTCTTGATGCTTGGCTAGCTCCCCTTTTTTAATTATTATTATTATTTTTGTAATTTTTATTTTATCTATTTCAGCTTCATCGGAAACTCCTTGCTATGTAGCAACTGGTTGGGCTCAATATGCAATCCATACCCCCCTCCAAAATCCAAACGTACTGATTCATTTATTTGGTACTTGGGTTCTTATCATAGCTCTCCTCTAAATCTATTTTTATTAAATTTTATACAGCTATGTTTTCAAGAACGACAACTGTTTGCGTCATATTGGGCTTCATGGCATTCTTCTCAATGATATTAGTAGCATTATACAAGTCCGATGGGCCAAAGCACATCTTCAAGAGCTCTAACAAGACCTTGATGCAAGGTTTATGAGCTCAAAATAAACTTTAACCCGACCTTTAACTTTCCTTAGAATTTTTTTTTACACGGGTTTTTCTTTATGATCAGGTTCCTCAAAACTAGTTGTCCTTCACATGGACATGGCTATCCACACTTACGAGGACATAATGAGACTCACCGAGAATCTGAGCGAGAAATACATCATTGGATATGGAGCTTCCAGCACAGTGTACAAATGTTTGTTGAAGAATTCCCGACCCATTGCAATTAAGCGAATTTACTCAAAGTACCCTCATGACTCTCGTGAGTTTGAGACAGAACTCGAGACCATTGGTAGCATAAGGCACAGAAACCTAGTCAGCTTGCATGGATACTCTTTATCTCCCCAGGGGAACCTTCTCTTCTACGACTACATGGAAAATGGTTCCCTTTGGGATCTTCTCCATGGTTAGTAAATAAGATATTTCGTCATGATTTACTCGAATAAATAAAATCAACTTTTCTAATAATTAAACTATCCATTGCAGGTCCGTCAAAAAAGGTGAAGCTGGACTGGGAAACACGTCTCAAAGTTGCTATTGGGGCTTCACAGGGGCTTTCATACCTTCATCATGACTGCAACCCGAGGATTATCCACAGGGATGTGAAATCTTCGAACATTTTACTTGATGAGAATTTCGAGGCTCATCTTTCAGATTTTGGGACTGCCAGATGTTTGCCCGTGGCTAAAACTCACGCGTCGACGTTTGTTCTGGGGACGATAGGCTACATTGACCCGGAGTATGCAAGGACTTCGAGGGTTACAGAAAAGTCCGACGTTTATAGCTTTGGCATTGTGCTTCTTGAGCTGTTGACTGGAAAGAAGGCCGTCGACAATGACTCTAACTTACATCAGCTGGTAAATCATTTATGAACTAATGCTATTGTTATATATTTAACTGTTTCCTTTTGTTCATTTAGTTTTGAGAGGCTTGGCCAAATGTCTTTCTCTGTTAAGTATGTTCTCATCTGGCATGTATTTCTTATCCACAGGTGCTCTCTAAAGCAGATGACGATACGCTGATGGAGGCTGTGGATCCCGAGGTGTCGGTTACGTGCATGGATTTATCTCACGTGAAGAAAACTTTCCAGCTGGCATTGCTTTGCACTAAACGTCACCCGTCCGAACGGCCGGCAATGCACGAGGTTTCCAGAGTTCTTATCTCACTGCTGCCTCCACCACCGACGAAGAAGCTTGGCGCCATGGATCCCAAAAGTGTCGATTATGCGCAGTTCGTGATTGGTAAAGGTCAACAACAACAGTCAGGTTTGGCACATCAGCAGAAACAGGACAACAGCAATTCTTCTGATGCTCAGTGGTTTGTGAGATTTGGGGAGGTTATTTCAAACAGCACCTTATGAAAGAGTCTTTCCCTTTTGTCTTGTCCCCAATTTTGTTTCCTTGGGTTTTTATTGGTATGGATGGGAAAGATAAATTAATAGGTTTGGCTTGTTTGTTAACATACTAATTAGTTGGGGAGGCTGATAAATGTTTAGAAATTATTAAGTTTCCAGATTAGTTAAATTATTCTTATCCATCAAATATTATAAGCTATGTAATGATCGGAAAAGGCTACATTAATGCAATTTCATATTAGATATTATTAATTCAATCTCATTTGTTAAGCAGGTTGGATGTTTTGTTGGTATGATTATTGCACTAACAAATTTAATAGAATATAGTCAATAAAAATAACAAAAAAAATACTTTTTGATAATACATAGATTCTGACCAGTTGAGATCAAGCTATGTTTGTCATTCAAAGAAGGGAGAAATCTTTTAATAGATGGATAGTAGATAATCATTAGTTCAAGTAAATCCTTAGTCAGTTCACATGTATTTTTTTCAAAAGAAACCAAAAATCTAAACATCAAACAGCAGATTAGTCGATTAAACACAAAAAACTTTTCTATGAAAACCGAGAATAATTTTGGACTAGCCACTGTAATCACCCTCGGAGAACTTATTCTCTGGATAGAAAACTGCCACAACTGGATTTCCCCCAAACTTTCTTCCATATAGGGCTTCTCGGGCTTTAGTTGAACTTTCAGTGTCAGCATATTCCAAGAAGACCTACAAGAAAGAACGTTATATTCTCACCATCAGATAGGAAACACGAGGCAAATAAGGAAGGTGGGCCGTGCAAACAAACACAGGAAATCTCACATTCTCTAAACATGTGTGTATGTATAAATATATATAAAGTGCTAATTAACGAACCTTTCCGACACCTGGGGCTGTTTCACCGTTGGCAAGGGGACGAGGAATTATCACATTTACCAAAGAACCTGCAAAAATAAATGGGAAACACATTAACATATGACATCACAAGTAGTACACATCTCTACTGTGAGGTTATAGTTTTGTTGTATGCTAAGTAGAGAACAAGTGTAATTTATAAAAAATGGTACACAGGTTCGTTTAATGGATACACACTATTTGTATATATACTCCTTGTGTACATCGGACCGTAAAATGTATGTTTCTTCAGTTTAGCAAAATAAGGGACTCAGCAAGATTTTTTTTAACATAAACACAATAAGTACTGAGGATGAGTCAAAAAGTAAAAATAAGGTTAGTAAAAAGTACTTACCAAACTTTTCACATTCGGTTCTCATATCCTCTATTATGTCTTCATATTCATCATCATCTTTGAGCTCCTCTTCCTTCACCACTTGTGTTAAGCAGACCACCTTTGTAGCTGGTGCAGCTGGTGCTGTTGTAGCACCAGGTACTAACATTATTTTCTGCAAGAAAATATGAAATAAAATTATTTAATAAAAAAATATTTTTTCAAAGTCAAAGAGAAAATAAACGATGATAAATCAGATGTTATAATTTAAGAAACAAGAAAAAAAAAACTAAAAAAATCGAACAAAGTACCTGTAAGGCAACTTGTTGTTGTACGTGCAGCAGCACATTCTCTTGCCCAGGGTTTTGTGACTGACCTTGGTTAGCACGTCTCACGGTAAGTGTCTTATCCCCCATCTTTATACCATTAAGAGCTGCACAAGCAATATCTGTAACTGACAAATCCTGGTAGACACAAAACGCATAACCTTTGGAGTTCCCCGTCTCTCTATCCTTAACCAGATCAAAGCCTCGGAGAGGCCCAAAGGACTCCAGCAGCTCCCTGACCTGTGATTCGGTAAAATAATACGGTAACCCACCAACGAATATGCGGTCAGGCCCTTCAAGCCCACCATTAGTTCCTGCTGTCAGCCCAACAGCTGAAAGATTCAGGTTAGTATTAGGAACACTAGGCCCAAGGGTCGCAGCCAGTGAGGGGTTATAATCGCTCGGTCTTCTAACTTTAACCGGTGCACCCTGAACAAAAGAACCAAACAAAACATTGGATTTTATTTGAAATGCATTATTATGTAGAAATACCACAAGAGATTTGAAGTAGTGACTCTCATATATTATTAGATATACATTATTATTGGACTATGCAAAGGTTCTGTCAAATGTGCATCACCTCAAAAATTATGCCATCTAAAGCCATAGCATTGCTAGCCTCCTCAACAGATCTCATCTCCACAAAAGCAAATTTCTTTTCATGGTTAATGTAAACATTCACCACAGCATCTCCTGAATTGAGTGGGGGTGGGTGGAAGAAAATCCAAATGGTATAAAAACATTAATCAAATTCATCTCTATATAAATGAAACAATAATTTATTTTTGTGTTTTGAACTAACCAGGACCAGCAGTGTTCCCTCCAATTGCTGACATAACATGACTGAAGAAAACAGCAACAGACTGGTACAAAGTAATGAGAAAGTATATGTTAGTATGTGCACAATAAAAATATAATGTCAAGTACATGCACAAGAATGAAACATAACATATTATTACTTGTTCATTAGCAGTTGGAGATAGTCCACCAACATAGACCCGTCGAGCATGCCGTGTAGCCTAACAAAACACACATTTAAGTTGAAAATTTTCAAACAATCAATTGAAACACAAACTAGAGATTGAACTAAAGTTCAACCTGTTGAGTCATTGCATGGACAGGCATTACAGAGAGTGGTCCGAACTGCATAAAATAAGATTAATCTTTAAAGCTGAATAACACAGCTATAATAACTTCAGGGGAGAAGTGTTAAAACCTGTGGCGTCATAGGTATAATATTAGGAAACATTCCAGGAAGGGCAGGGGTGGTCCCAGGCAGCTGACCTGTGAATGTTAAACCAAATTAAATATCAAAAATTAAAAATAGTGGGTTAATTTCTTTCGCTGATTGTAGATCATATTGCTAGCGATCATCTTCTGTTACAGCTTAAATTGAGCTGAAGAGCATCAGATAAAAATGTTTCTAAGAACTACCAAGCATGCAATCCTAGTTGAAGATGGACAGGACCTGTATTTATTCTTCCTTGTACATATAAGCTACAGAAGTCGGCTCACGCCCATTGTCAGCACAGTAGGGCTAGTAGCCCAACATTGCCTTCTTAGAACATTACATAGGACATACAAAACAAACAAACAAACACCAAAACACAACAAGAAACCAAAAAGCCTCTCAGTTCCAATCACCAAGCAAATAATGAAGTAAGAAACTGAATAGCTAATCTAGGAACTAGTACTTCAAACTGTGAGATGCATACAGAAGGACGGAGCATGCTTACCCAAATGAAACCATGTATTTTGATACGAACTTTGCACACTATGTCAACAGAAAAAGGGAAAGAAAAAGGTAATAGTTATCATAACTGATTTATAATATTATTGTTTTGCTACATACCTGCAACAGCAGCGGCAGTATTGGGAAGCAATGCAGCAGGAGGAGCCATGTCAAAACCACTCATCCTTTTGCTGTAAAGTTATATTGTTAATAGGACAGGCCAGTGAAACCAGTTATGGTAATGATTGCTAAAATAGTATTAACGTGTTTTTTAGTCAAATCAACACCAAACTAACCAAAATAAAGTTTATATTGCAAAACAACAGAAATCGGCATCATATCAGTAGACATATTAGCACCAGTTATTTACTTATTTTTCTTTTATGTATCGTGCAAAGGTTCAGAAACAAATCTTCCGATCCATATTCAGAACCTTTCAAACCTTAATAACTATGATATCCACTAATAGAGCTACAATAGGAGCAGGCAAACAAAACATTCCTGTCTGAATAAATACAAAGAAAATAGAAAATTACTGTAATAAAACTACCTTTTGGAGCGTGAACGAGATCGTGACCTTGATCTGTGCTCAGATCTAGCCCTAGAACGGGATTTAGATCTGTGTCTACGCCTATCCTCGCTTTCTCTATCATAATCCCTTCGCCTGCAAACCATATGAATTCATGAATTAAGAAAAGCCCCTCTACATAACCGCATAGCATATGAACAGATATTTGTGAGGTGAATAAGGGCCAAGTGATGCAGTGAAACCTAAATACTACAATGTAGGCAGATAACAGTCACAGCTAGCAAGATAAATAACAAAATAGTCTCAGCTCACCTGTCAGAATCTCGACTTTTGTAGTAGTCGTCGCTGTCGTCCCTATCTCGGGTCCTCTCTCTTCTCTCACCGCGGTCTCTGTATCGGTCCCGGTGACGATCACGGTCCTTGTCTCGGTCTCTCTCCCTATCTTTATCCCTATTTCTTTCCCTATCCCTGCCTCTGTCTCTATCCTTGTCTCTTTCTTGTCCTCGGTCCTTATCCTTTTCCCTGTCCCGATCTTTGTCTCGGCCTCTTTCCCTTTCTTTGTCCCTGCTTTTGGAGGACTCCCTATCCCTTTCTCTCACATGGTCATTAAGTCCATGCTGTAAACAGTGTAATATGGACAAGGGTGAGAACAAAAATTATGTTAAAAACATTGATCCACAGTAAATCAAAACATATTCCAATGCTATTTATTACATTAAATATCAAGAAACGAAAAACAAATGCTAGGAATCTAGGATTTAAATCAAAACATATTCCAATGCTATTTATTACATTAAATATCAAGAAAAGAAAAACAAATGCTAGGAATCTAGGATTGACATCTTCTGCATGTTCTCTGATATTAGGAGGGTGTTGATTTTCATATTCATGCCTCACAATCAATGGCAAAAAATGCACGAAAGCGCGGGCACAAGGAAAGGCGATTAATTGGAACACAGAGTGCAGAAAAATAAAATACTCCCAACATATGTTGCTGAACTGCCAGCTTGTATTAAAATAATGTAACTAGTAGTAACAACCAACTCTTATAGCTAGCAGAAACTTCAAAAAAATGTTATAATAAACAAAACGTGAAATACTATGTGATAAGTTCAATCTGAAAAAAATCATATAAACCAATCAAAGAATCACATCAAAACAAATAGCAATACTATATCTAAAGCTGCAGACCTTGGAATCCTCGCTTGGTGATCCTTTGTGAGCTTGCTGTTGCATGCCTGCAGCTTCAGGTGAGTCGACATAAGATGGAGAAATGTGATCCCCATCAATCTCATGACTTGACATCTAATGACAGAGTAACAAATTAGAAGCAAGTATTAAATCCTTAGATATCTGCCAGGTATTGATTGATATGACAGCTTTTCAAATTCAAGTTAGTAATTAATTAACGAAACCAAGCAGTACGTGGGTACAATCAACAAATTCAATTTAACAGAGTAGATCTTTCACCCAAAAAAGGGGGGGAAGTAAGAGAAGAAATGAAAAATAGAAAGTCAAAAAATGTGGTTCGGTTGTGCCACATCTTCGAGATGTTACAGTAGTAAGAGTGAAGGATAGATATTTATTTTCTTAAAAATTCTAATGGAATGGGGCTTTTAGTTATTCTGTGAACACAACAATATGGTACTATTTTAAATACATATGTGAATGGTAAGATTGATAGAACAGAGTAGGATTGCATCATTAATTAATTATATAGTAGTTCTGTAGTTGAGATCTTATGTTTTGATTGCATGAGCTGAATGACTAGAGTGTGCTAACTGCCCCTAAATATTTTGTTTCTAGTTGTTTATTCTTTTTGAAATTAGCTCAAAGAGATAGATAGATCGGGCTGAAGGGTCATATCATCCTTCCTTACACCACAGAGAGAATAACCCTGCTACAAATTAATTTGAAAACTGATTTCTTCAATTCAAATTATCCCAAAATTTATATTGTAATAAGCTCGTGAAAAATAGACGAGCAAGTTTATTGTGGTACAGAGCACTTCTCTCAACCATTACCACCCAAATCCCAATACTTCAACAAACACCGACAGGAACAAGACAAAATTCTACTATTCCCCAATGTCATAACCCGTAAAAGTTAATTCAAAGTCACCGAAAGATTTTTACCTTCAGTTTAGGGAAATAAAGGATATAATTAAATGGTCTCTTAGCCGTAATATTTTTAGGGGTTTAGGGTTTATCTATTCCTGATCTGAAGTATCTAGAAATTGGTGTCAAGCTTTGTAATCCAACTATAATCATTTTACGGATTTCTCATCCCTAGTTTGTAACAAAAATTATAATTCGCGTCAAAATAATGATAATTCTGTAATATTAATGTAATCCATATATGTCTTGATGATTAAACATCAAACAAGCAGGGACACCAATGAAATTAATTTACGAAACTGCAACCACGATGAATATCACGACTCCTCCTCCTACAGACCCATTATTCTGAAACAGAACCTAGGTATAGACCGATGGACATTACAGATGAACTAATTCCTTACGCAACAGCTAACGAATTGATTCAGCAAACGAGTGAGTGAAAGATTCAATCTTCAGAACAAAAACACGATTAGAATTTTGCCGTAGTTTGAATTCGCATAAATTTCAAAATTTAAAATCTATCAATTAGGAAATTGAAACAACAGAGTTACAGATCCGGGAATATAATCGGAGAAGGAGAAAGGAAAAGCACCGTAGAATAATCAAAAAGTAGCGGGAGGGAAATCCGATTGCGAAACCTAACTCCGCCGCCGCTGTCTAACGATGTGTGTCGAACTTATTTTCTTATGGCCTGACTAAGTGCGAAGCGAGGGTTTATGCGAACTCCGCAGATGGTACGACTACGGGTATTAATTAATAAAGTAAATACATACGCATATGTACGTGTATATATAGGTGCTCGAGCGTATGCACTGAGTCGGTCTAACGAGAAGATAAGGGCACCGAATTAATCCTACTTGAATTCCCAATTTTACCCTTCTCCGGTTTCTAGGCAAAATTGCAATTTAGAGTTTTGGACAATATTTCTAGTTTTGGTCCTGCTCAAGTGCGAATTTTCATATTTGCCTCCGTGTACTATACTAAATCTTGAAAAGTTTATTGAATATAATATATAGTCACTTTTAAAATGCCAATAAATTTATACATTACTGATAATATATAGTACTACTTGGTGTTCATGTTGTGATTATATTTTTGAGATGAATATTGATTTCAAGTGGATATTCAAATCAAGTTAGGGAAGCTTACAAAATAAATTAAATTTTTTGTTTGTCAAAATTTTATAAAATAATGTAAATTTAAATTCTCAAACTTATATATATATCACCACACTTTTATCACTATTGTATCTGCACTCATTCAAAAATAACTAACCAAAAAAAAAGACAAAAAATACAATTATATTTTACTCAAAATAAATATTATCACAGGCCTCGAATAATTATTCCCCAGATATATTTACCAAGCACTTCAATGTGATTCCGACTTAACCGAGTTCAGCTGCCGCTAGTTGGTGACATAACTGTATCAAAGTCGCCGCAGACGTCGTATGATCAATGTATATCCAAACTTCTGTATAGTACACAAGTTTGATCATGACTCATGAGTCGAATATTCTTTAGCCAGGAAGTGTTTTGGATTGAAGTCATACTACGAACCTTGACATGTCGGACCAACATTTAGCTTCATGCAACATCACATGACCTCCACATTGCTTAGGCTTTGCATTGCATCTCTGCATTTTTTCTAAGACTCTAATTAAATATTCGGATATCAGATAACAAATCGGACAAAACCGTACTTTTTAATGAAACACAATTTTAGTCCTACCCTGGTATCAGCTTGCAAAGGATCACAATCAGCCGTCTTTTGACTCTATATAAACGTTCAGAGGATAAGCACTGGTCATTAATTAGAAATAAAAAAGCAAAGGAAAAAACCGATGATCACACTTGCCTTGACAGAGGAGGACCGCCTGCTCGACTGAGATGATGTAGTATTGGATTTCTTGCCCGGCCCAAGAGAAAGCTTGAGACAAATAAGGAAGGGTAATTTGGTCAGAGATGGTATGGGAGGAAATATGCTAAAAACACTGCAGGCCATTAGTTATACCTTAGAGAACTGCTCTGTAGGAAGACTTTCCACGGTTGATGATCCCGTTTCCTGATGAAAATGAGCCCGTTCGTGACTTAATTAAACGTATTCATGATGAAACAAGAAAACTAATTGACACTTGAGAAAAAGAAAGAATGTGTGAGGTTGTTAGGTGTTTATTACTTTTAAGATTGCGGATCTCCGGTTTCCCTCTTTATTCATGTCTGGATGTATCTGTGGTTACGAATCAATTACGGGTTTAAAAATCATTCAATCAAAAGATAAAATTATAGTTGGCTTACCTTAGCAGAAGCATGGTGGTTAGCCCTCTCCTTAGTCTTCAAGTGGAACTCCTTTGTTCACATTCAGAATCAAAATGTTGGCAAATACAGTAAAAAAATCATGTTTAAGGTTGCATGTACTGTGTTTACTTGAAACTCCGTCAATCGAGGTTGACTCTTTTTTGGTTGGGGCGACAAACGAGGCTGCAGAATCTATAGAGAGAAAACAACATAACTGATTAATTAATTTATTTATAATCCTTGTAGCTAAAATTAAAATACATACTTTTTTGTTCAACGGATGCGCTTTGAAGCTGCAAATCTTTTGTTTCTGGCTCTCAGTTTCAGTAGACGCAGTACTGGCCTTGGATCTGGATTACAATAATATCGCAACGTAGATAATTCATCGACAACGACTGCTAAAACTTATGTTTCAATACAGCAATTACCTTCGCCTTTGTGCTCTAATCATTGTTTCCAATTCTGGTTCCTTTGGGGTAGTAACCTTTTTTTTGTTTTAATAAAAATGATACACAATATATCAGCATCAATGATATTACTAATAGTTTCAGAATTTTGGCATGGAAAAAATAATGTGTACATACTTTGTTTGTCGATTTATGCATTAACAAAAATTGGTGCTTCAAATGGGAAACCTGGACGATATAAACACAGGTTTTAACAACAAAAGATCGATATATCTGGGCGTTGGAGTACCTTTTTTGAGTAGCCAATATCGAGCTTTTGTCTTTTTGTTGCAGGATTATTAATATCGACACCAGGTGGAACGTTGATCTGTTCGGCCTTGGCTGATATTTTCTGAAACCTGATAATTAAAACAACTATTGATGTAGCGAACTTTGATGAAATCTGAAACCGAAAGACGAGGGTCAAACCTCGCACAAATGTGGTCGACAGAATGATTATGATTCGCGTGCTTTTGTTTTGCTAAATTACTAGCTGTGGGTTCCATGAAGGATGGACAGCTCCTCGGTTGAGCCAATTTATCACCTGCAGAACTCGTTCTGACTTTTGCCTTTGCTGCCTGAGGCATTTTGTAGCTTTTCCCTTTGGGGTTACTTTTTGCGCCGTTAATATCTGAGCTGCTGCTGATCGATGACTTGTTGCTACGGTATGATCTCGACTTTGAAGGGGTCGGCACAACCTCCACAGAGAGCAGCTTCTCCAAATTCAGCTTTACGATAAACGCT
Source organism: Euphrasia confusa (assembly GCA_954870475.1). Classification (NCBI taxonomy): domain Eukaryota; kingdom Viridiplantae; phylum Streptophyta; class Magnoliopsida; order Lamiales; family Orobanchaceae; genus Euphrasia; species Euphrasia confusa. The sequence goes on from OX940960.1 coordinate 37,520,595, forward strand.
TCATCATTTCGACAACAAATTACAATCATCACAGATCAAATTATATATAACAGACTACGACATTTTGAAAAAAGGCCACACGCATTTATCCAGAATAACTCACGAGAAGAGGGGTAATCTCCGGAGACTTGGAACCATCTCTCTGCCTCCTCAATCTCGTGATCGGACTCGGGCCTCGTAAAATCGTAAAACTGAGAGGCTTCGAACTCGTACTCCTCGTCAGTTTCCGCGGGGTCCGCGTCGTCGTCAAATTCTTCAAAATAATCCTCCATTTTTTTTTTCGTTTCCTTACGAAAACGAACCGCCCTATAATTCGGGACTTGTTTTTCTAGAGGAAGCCATTGGTACGTACTTCCTGAATTGTTTTTCCCCGCACATGATAATAAAAATACAGAGATGATGATATGCGGAGGGGAAAAGGTGTGTGTCCATTTACTATTTTGTTGTTCTCCGGTGAATATGCGAACTTATCGCTGCTCATTGGAGAAAAGAAGAGAGGAGTGAATAACAAATAAGGGTAGAAAAGTCATTACACAAATTTTGCGCCGCGCCTCGCAGGAATTTGAATTAAAATGGGAGGTATAAATATTTTTATCTTTTATATATTTATACATATACAGTATCTATACATATATAAAACGAGAAGCGTAGCCTCTCAAGGTGACCAATGGCATACTCAGAAGCGTTCCCACTACAACTTTTATTAATTTTTTATTCTTCAAAAAGTATTAATTTCAGATCAGTTTTTATTGCTTTTGCGTTACGCAATGCACAAAACAAGCTGTCTTTTTTCCCCTTTTTCACGGCAATAAAAAGTCTCCCATTTTTTCCGATACATAATTTTTTTTCTCTCTTTTCTGCATCGTCTTCCCCCTTTATCGTCGTCTTCCAGCCCCATCCTCGATCATCATGTGCAGACCGATTGCTCTCCGCCGCACTCCGACTACTCCTCCGATCTTCTTCTTCGTATTCATATTGAGGTATGCTTATTTTTTTTTCTTGCAAATTTCGCTGCCTCCAATCAGAGGCGGAGAAACTCATCCAAGCCCCCGATTTGTTTCCCGATCAGGACCTCAACCGCTCCTCCTATGATGTCGCCTCTTTTATGATCGATTTCTTCGAATTGGTAATCGTCGGGAAGCGATCGAATTCCCTGTTCTCCGAGGAGGCTTCCATCGCGAATTCGAGGTCGTTAGGTATTTATATGAATTTGCGTGTTTTTTTTTCTTCATATTTTTCAGATCTTGACGATCGATCGAAGGACTCTTCTATTCCGAATTTGATGCCGTGAGGTTTATATGAATACGCATGTTATTTTTTTTTCAGATTTTTCGGATCTTTTGTGAGCGATTTCTCCGATTTATTTGCAGTTTTAGAATCAGCCATTGTCTTTTTTTTTTTTCAGATTAATTTCTCATCAGTCATCCCCTCCCAAATTGCGGTCCATAAGTTCCCGGTTTGATTAATTTTCCGCTCAAATTATATTCAATCCCCTTATAATTTTACAGAATTAAATACATTCCATCTTTCCTGTCTTTTCTTCTTCTCATCATATCCCCGAGGTTTGAATTCATTTTTTTTTTGTTGCAGATTACGTTTTCAATCGATTTCATCTCCTCCCAAATTGCAGTACGTAACTTACTTCAAGATTCCTTGCAGTGTCACAATCAACCAATTCAAGGTTCGTAAGTTTTCCTCGATGATGGTGTAATTTTATTTTATTTTTGCAGATTAAGTTCTCACCGGTCATTACAGATGAAACGCAGCCGCAACGTCCTCCTTCTCAACTCCGCCCTCAAATTCACCTCTGATTCCCATCTCAGGAATTCACTACTCCATCACCGAAGGTTCTATTTTCAATTCCCAATTTAATTATACAGAGCTCTGATTCTTCGATTTTAACCTAATTAGGCGGTTGATCTAGGAGATCGACAACTACATCGGAGACCATCCGCTCCACCCGTTGATTGAGTGAGTATTTTCATTTGCTGTCAATTTAATTGCAAAGCAAAAATTTACGGGGTCCAATTTTTTTCCCGATAAGGTGCATCAAATGGATTCAGGAGGCGTTTCCGCCTGGTGGCGACTCATCGGGCTTCGTCTTATAGAAAGTGTCAGCTTTATTGATGTTTTGAAGATTGCATTTCCTTCGGGTTTGTGGAAGTAATCAATCCTCTGCCGTGGGTACTAAATTTAGGAATGACTTCTAAATTGAGATGCTCAATTGGTTATTAGACTCCAGAGTGATTTCAATATGCTCCAATTAAATCTTTCCGAGAATGGCCCAAACGAGTTCTTCTGCTGTTGAGCTCGGTATATAATTTAGTATGAGAAGAGTTACTATTTTTCTTGCAAGTTAGTTGTCATTAGTTATAGTTTACTATGTGGTTGTATGCTGATTTACTAGGAGTTTAGTAATTGGATATATGTCTAAATTTCTGTGCTCTTCAGAAAAAGTGCTGCTGTCTAATAATACAATTTGATTGTTCCGTATAAAAAACAAAGTTTACTATTGATACTCCGTCTGAAATAATTTCCCCTTTGTATGACCAGGAAGAACTGAAGGAGTGAGATCAATGCCTGTTAATGCTTGGTGATGCTAAAGTGGATGAACATGGTAACATTACCGACACAAAGGAGTATAATAGTATGTACCTGGATAAAGATGGTGAAGATCGTGAAATCAATGTAAGTTTTCTTGACCCAACTTAACTATAAATATGGCATTTACTGTTGGCCTCTTTAATTCATGGGCAGAGAACAAAAAACCATTTAAAAAATTTGGATGCTTCTCAGAGTATTAAATGATGCTTATTTGTCCATGCCAAATCATATCAACATTATGTTTCTTAAGAGGCAAGGCATACAAGGCCTTAGATAATCGTGTACAGGCTCGGTTATGGTACGTGATATATTGCTTGATTATATTAATTTTTTGTCAGCCCATATCATCAATTGTGGGTTATCTATGTAAGCATATTGCCCTGTTATTAGCATTTAATCCAATTTATCGATTTTACTTCATATTAGTTTTTAATTCTCTAATTTGACCTCAATATTTGTGTTTTTTGTTTTGTAGATTTCTTCGTAAGTTTCGTGTATTTTATGTTTACAACCTTTTGTCTTAATTAATTAAATTAATTATGTGATTTATTACCTAATCTAGCCTTTCAACGAATAAGATTCGTGGCTTTTCTCCTTTTATACCATCTCTCGGTTATTAAATGTTATTAATTTTTTAATGTGTTGATTGTTTTGTTTGCAGTTTTAGATTTGTATAACTGTTTTTACTTCTGAGTTGTTTTTAATTCTTTTATTTAACAAATTTTATGTGTTTTTGTTTTGCAGATTTCTTGGTAAGTTCATGTTTTTTTATGTTTTCAACCTTTTTCTTAATTATTGCTTTGATGTAATTTATTACCTGATCTAGCCTTGCAACATTTTTTTTTCTTATGTTAATTGCTTTTATATTAGAATTGTTGTTTAATAATGACTTAACCCTAATTCATTCATAGGTAATGATTAATATGTTATTATTATTATTTTAGATTTTAAATATGTGGTTAATAATATATATCAGTACAAATTTTTGTTTGCAGTCAACTCAGCTTTCGACATCGTCAAGTGCCCTGAAGCCGTTTCCCAACAGTTCCTCTTCATCTCCCATTTATCGTGCATGATTGAATAATCTCTACCCCAGGTGATTGAATAATCTCAACCCCAGGTGATTGTAATTGATATTTGATAACTATTTAATTTCTACCATATTGTTAATTATTTATGTTTCAATAGCTTTTAATTAATTAATTAATGTCATTTCGATGTAAATTGGTGCTTTATCAATATCTATTTTCTTTGTACTCAGTGGAGGTGTTATTCTCACTCCTTTTGTATGCATTGGTCACATTATGGAGGATTGATCTGTTTCTGTGTCTCCTCTTTATTCATTTTTCTAATATGCCATAACTAACAAAGTAACAAATAATATTGGTCATATTTTTCTACTTCCTAATGAAACTGGTCTGTTAACACATCATGAACGTGATTAGTTATTGCTCTTAATTTTTCTTTGAAAAGGTAAACTCTTGCTTAGTTTTATGATGAGGCTCCAATTAATATAAAATCAAAGATCACAAGAATATAATGCATATGAAGAGAGCAGCCTATAGCTAAAATTGGAGTAAGAACTTTAATCATCTCATATTTTTGTAATTAGAAACTAAACATATGATGTGATCTCTATGCATTTAGCTGTAAGTTACACTTGGATAAAAGGGGTGATTAATATGTTGCACGTATGATCGCAAAAAGAACATACTATGAATTAGAATGATTTGGTCATTACAGTTGCACTATGTAAATGAACATCCATTTGTTGATGTTCTTAACTTTACACTTGCTTATGTGGTCATTTTAAGTGTTGGAAAAGACCCAGATAAACCTTCTATTGGCTACTGTTTGATGGGTAGTTCAAAGAACAGTAATACATTTTCATGGAAACTCTATGGTTAGGTTTTTCTTAAGGGCTCTTTATGAACAGACGAAATGTAAATTTACTTCCTCATAATCCCATTTATTTATTCATTTTGTTTGTATATTTATTTATTGTGACAGGAGAATAAAGCTTTAAAAGAGGAGAAACTGATGCAAGAGAAAAAGTATATGTGGGCCATCGTTAATGGTGTTAAAGAGAAGGTTTGAATCCTGCGATTCAACTTGATATATCTGTTATCTGTTATTCACTTTTTTTTATATTGTTTTTTGAATAAAATAAGAGGAATTAGGTTCCTACATCTTATTGTATGGTGATAAAAAAATTAAATACACATCCCCTCTTCTGAGTGGCAATAAGAATTAATAATAAGAGGATAGAGGATAGACCTGTGCAGGTTTAGTAACTATCTTTTACTGTTTTTGTTCTTTGATCGCTGTCTGTGCCCATATATTATGTAGTGTGCTAACAATGACATATCCTGCTAGGAGGTTCTTCACAAGCTATGCATCCATTTTGACCGCATAGTGAAATCATTTTGATGATTCCCTTATACTGTATATTGGCCTTCAAGATACAAATTAGCAGTTGGAGCTGCAAGAGGGATATCCTATCTCCATCATGATTGCATCCCTCACATAAAACACAGAGATATCAAGTCAAGCAACATATTATTGGATGATAACCTGGATGCTCGAGTATCCGACTTTGGACTACCTACCATGATGGAACCAGATAAAACTCACGTGTCGACATTAGTTGCTGGGACGTTTGGATACTTGGCTCCTGGTATGATTTTTGGAGAATTGAGATGTATAATTCTGATACATCTTCTGAGAGTTGATCTAATGATATACAGATCTCCTGCAGAATATTTTATACAGGAAAACCCACAGCAAAAGGAAATGTCGAGGAGGGAACGAAGCTGGTGACCTGGGTAAGCCTTTCCACTTAATATGAGCCACCAGTTCACTTTCCCTGAAACAAATTTATTTTCTATTATATCTAAACTATCGGATGCAAGTAACTAAAGAATCAGTCTGTCATGAAATGAAACTGTTATCCTATTTTTTGGTTTTGATTTTTATTTTTTGGTTGTTTTTTGTTTTGATATTTAGTTTCTTCGATATTGTCGCGAGCCTGCTCTCCGTGTTGATGTATGTATGTATGGTTTTAAATGTGAAATGTGTGTTTTGCAGAAAGAAAGGGGAACCGTAAGAAACATAAAGGAGTGTATGCTTCTTTATTCGGAGTCGGAGCGCCAGAAGTTCTGGTCATTAGTGTGGTGGCTTTGTTAGTTTTCGGGCCAAAAGGTCTCGCCGAGGTTAGTGCATGTAAATATAATATAAGTGTAGTGTGTTGTTGAATCTATCTGGATTGCTCATGTTTATTAAGTCTTACAATGATGAGTTTGATTGCGATTTCAGGTTGTCATCTGAAATATTTATTAGATTGTGTTTTTTTACTGTGGAGATTTCGATTAGTTTAATCAACTAATGTTACATCTTAAATGTAGAAAGAAAGAACCCTCGCATGTTTTGACCTTTTCTTTTCACCTGAAGGTAGATTATATTCTTTATAATCGTACCTTTAGTTTTTAGTTTTAACACCCAAATCAATCTTGAGAAACTTATTCAACTATTTCTCCTAATAGAATGCTTATTATCGACAAATTTAAAGACATGGGAACAGTCGTTATGGGCAAAATAGAATCTGGCAGTATCTGTGAAGGTGATAATATGTTGATCATGCCGAATAAGGTAATAGTACAATGTTTTATTATTATCTGATTTGTTAGAGAACATTGGTATTTTACGTTTGGTTGAATTTTGCAGGCCCAGGTGAAAGTAGTTGCTATCTTCTATGACGAAGAAGAAAGAGTCAGACGTGCGAGACCTGGTGAAAACTTGCGAGTGAAGTTGTCCGGGATTGAGGTCGAGGATATTGTTGAAGGTTTTGTGAGTCAAGTTGTCCGGGATTGAGGACGAGGATATTGTTGAAGGTTTTGTGAGTCAAGTTGTCCGGGATTGAGGACGAGGATATTGTTGAAGGTTTTGTTTTGTGTAGTGTTGGTAGGTATTTTCTGAAAAACAATCACATACAATATCCCGGTTTCTTTCAAAGCCTTACTCTTGAAATAATTTTACAATTACTTAACTGCCCCTGATCACCGAAATGTTAATTTATATGCAGCAAGACCAACACACGCTGTTACTGAATTTATTGCGCAGCTGCATATTCTCGATTCGCTCGGTAATGAAAGTGCCTTTTTCACTCTTATTTAATTGTAGTTGTTTTCCCCTTTGAATAATATAATTAATATTATTTCATCTCAAACAGGAGATGTTTTGTGCTGACTTCAAAGGTGTTTTGCACATACACGCAGTTGGGGAGGAATGCGAGATTGTTGAGTTGATAGAGGAGATTGATCGGAAAATCCGGAAGCCCGTGAAAAAGAAACTTCCCTATGTTAAGAAGGGTGCATTGGTTGTGTGCCGTGTTCAGGTAACTGATATTGTCTCTGTTCTATAATAAAGTTCAGATCAGTAGTTAGAAGTGATGTAAAATGAATGCCTTTTGGTGCGGTTTTCCCAGGTTAATAACATGATATGCATTGAGAAGTTCTCGGATTTCCCACAGCTTGGACGATTTACTCTTCGTTCGGCGGACGGTAATAAGACTAATTTACGTACAATACTAATGATTTTTTTCTTTGCTTTTCAAGTGTCCTAATGAAGATCCCTGTGTCTTTATTTTTTATAGGAAAAACTATTGCGATTGGAAAAGTAACTGAACTCCCGGGTGATATTTCAATTGGTGGTGTTTAAACAAATTTTGTCATGGAAGGTTGGCTTTTCACTGTCTACATTCTGCAAGAGTATAACATGGGGATGTATAGCGTCTGCGTTTAGTCCACGTTAACATATAATTATTTAACATTTTAATTTTATTAATTAAATAATAAATTCTCTGGGTTATATATTTTAAGAGATCAATAAAAATATTGAAAAATTGAATAGACAGATGATAGAAACACGATCAAAACAATTATTTAAAAAATTAATTTTATTAACTATATAATCATTTTATTTATTTATATAAATATTTCGAAGGGTTATATGATTGGAACAATATATTATTGAAAATAAGTTTAAAACAAATTTTTGACTTTTATATTTCTATTAATATAAGGGATAAATTCCAAACAAATTAGTTAGAAAAAAAATTATATTGTTTAGTTATTATATTTTCAAATTTTAAACATAGAAATAAGAATTGATAAAAGACATTACAATCATTCATCATAATTATTACCATATTTATTTTTAGTAAGTTCATTGTCAATTTTTTTTAATTAGCAAAATATAGTAATTTATTTCTAATCTTCAATTTATAAATTAGCAATTTATATATGTAATTAAAGCTTTTAGGTAAAGCGTAACTTTTACTAAAGTTTTGGGACTTTAAAGCTTTTTACTTTATTCAATCAAAATTATAAAATTGAGATTTATCATATTTAATTTAATTTAATAATTATAGTAAATTCCTTATATTCCTTTATTTATCAATTATATCTCTCTATTATCAACTTAAATATACAAATTAATAAATAAAAAAAATAATTATTATTATTCAATCAAAACGCTATAATTCAAAATGTTATGTTTCAAGAAAACATCCTTTTTATTATTCAAATATATATATATATATATATATATATATATATATATATATATATATATTTGTTTTGTTATTGATTTTATTGTTTTTATACTCTTAATAGATTAATTGAACAATTATTCATAAATGAGAATGTTAATGATACCAAATAATATTACAAATAAAATATTTTAATATTAATCTTTACATTTTAATTATACAAAATGCAGATCTTTTAATTTTTTTTTTAAATTGAAATATTTTCAACTATATTTCAGTTAAAAATTATAAACTTTTTTCTATTTTTTATATTATTATATATTAATTAATATATATTTTTTAAATCAGAATACAAAATTATTCCTTCATTTTGTAGATTAAAATTTTTTATTTCTTAAGCAAAATAAATAAATTAAATTTGTTTAAAAATAATAAAAATAATGAAACATACAAGAAATGTTTAGAATATCAAATAACATACAAAGATGTTATTGATTACATTCCAAGATTGCCACTTATTCTATCTGATTCAAAATTGTATTTCAACATACAATTTCCTATTGTTTTATTCATGTATGTGTATGTTTTCCAGTCATTGATCTATTTTAAACGAGAAAAGTTTTTACGTTTTTTCATGCAGGCTGCACCACTATAAAGATAGAGGCTTTGAGGACATACGCAACAATTTGAAGGTCTGATGATTTGCCACGTTTGTTTTTAGACAACTTTTATATTGAGTTTTGAAGTTAATTTTTTTACGCATCTTTATATGTTTCTTTGTAAACTTAAAGTATTTTTTTATTGATATTTGTCTATTTGTCTATAATCTGTTAGTGTATATTAATGCAACATATAACTTTTCTCTCCTTAATCTTTTCTAACCTAATCTCCATTCTTTTTATTGATTAAGGACATGCTGTAATATTTTTTCAGTTCCATTAGGTGGATCTTCTACATCCAAAGGTGGATCTTCTACATTATAAGTTGCATTAGGTGGATCTTATACATCCAAAGGTAATAAAGTGGGTTGTCGTATCAAAAACATTAGTTCCAATTACTACTGATTTTTTCTGATGTCTAACTATATCTTAGGTTCGATTAATAGACATCACAACCATGCGTATAGAAGCAGGAGTCATTCAGCTTTACTCTCACGTTCAGCGTATGCCATTAGTCCATGTTTGAAATTTCAACACAAGAAAGTGATTAAAAATTTCATAATTCCGACGATATTGGTATTTGACAATTACAATTTATAGTCAATATATGAGGAATAATTGGTTTTGCAGGTTCTGACTATTTTCAGATCTTACTTATTTTTGTATATGACATATGCACATCTACGGCAAAAATATATTCAAGTATCCATTTCTTTATTTATTTTTGTTTTGGTAATAGACATCTAATTAAGCTTCTTTATTTCCTATTCTTAATTTGGCGCAGGTTTGTATCTACGGCTACTCGGCGTATTCAACAAGTTAGTTTGACCTCATGACTTAGTAAAATCACTCCAAAGGATATCATATCAGATGACATTCACTTTTTGCTCATCTTCCCCCTGTCCGATACTGAGACTCTCGATTTTCTGGAAGGTAAAAGATCTCTATTCGTTTTGTTACATAATTCTACTAAATTATTTAATTTTCGATTAACAATTAAATCATTTTATATAGATCATGCATTTTTTCGATAAATAATTTTGTTTATATTGAACAACACGATTTTGTTATATATTAATTTTTTTACAAAAAATTAATTAAAAATTAAAAATATAATTATTTAAAACACAAATAAATAACTATTTACCAATTTAATTTAATGATATTAATCATACAACTATTCACCATCAAATATTCAGACGGGTTATATTATTCAAATATACAATAAAAAAACGTCAAATTTTATAATTAGAAAACACTTAAGGCGTAATTTTTAATTTTCTAAATCATTATAAATATAAATTAATTAATCACATTATTGAAAATTGATATAGTGAAATAAAAACAATACAATTATTCGATAATATAATGTTAATATAAGGATTCATACAAATTATATGTTTATTAAATATTTCAATCAAAACAATGATAATTATGATTGAAAAACACTACAATTTTTTTTTTTTTATGTTTTGTATATTTATAAAACTTATTAAAATAAATTGAGAAATGAGATATTTTAAATAAAAACAAAATAATGCTAAACAATTTAATTTTATTAACAATTCAACAGTTTTACATTTATAATTTACAATGTTATATGCTTAAGAATTAAATTATTATTTAAAAAAACTTTCAAATCATTTTTTTTAATTATTTTTATTTATAAAAATAAAAATAAATTAATACACACAGTGAGATGAAGATAGTCGAATACATAAACAAAAATAACAATGATTCAAATTTTGTTTAATATTAATTATACCTCAATTATAATAGCATTATAGTAACATTGAAGAATTATTTTATAAATTAAATTGAATCTTAATTTTAGTATATTAATAAAATCAATATTATTTCTAATAAAATATTCTTTAATTATAGTAAACATTCTAAATTATTTTTAAATATATTGATAATCAATTAGTTTTTCATATATATTATTTTTTTTTAAAATTAATTGATTGACTAAATATTTAGATTATAGACACGCATTAGTTGATTTTCTAATATGTATTTTCGAAAATGTAAATTAAACTTTAGGTTTTTCAAATATTTGGATATATAAAAAGTTGTTCATATTCGACTACTCTATTTATTTATTTTCCAATTTAATTATTTACAATATTAAAGCTAATTTATTTATAAAATAATAATACTATATTTTATAGATCTTATGTTGATTCACATTCTATAATTGATTATTATAATTATGATCAGTAAAAATCATATATTGAAAATATAATTATTTACCAATTCAATTTGTATGTTGCATGTTGCAGTTTCAAGGGTGACTAACCGAACAGTGTTGAAATTCTTAATATGTGTTGAGAACGGTAACTTGACGAATAAAACTACAAATGTTGTGTAAAAGGAGGTTTTCAAAAATTTGGATTGAACATAAATAAAAAAAATTATATTTTTATCTAGGTTTGTTGGTTATATTGACCACTAATATAATTTATAAGGAAATATTTCGAAATTTGTAATGAGAAAGTATTAGCTTTTTTATATTTTTTAATTCTTTTTTTGTTTCAATCTGCTTTTAAAAAATATTTCATGTTTGATATAAAAGGAATTTTAAATATTTTAATTTGAACAAACAATACGCCAATTTTAAATATTTCAATTAACAATTTTTGTTTTACATTCTTAGACTTTTTTATGCTAATAAATAGAAATTTTATATGTTTTATTAACGAACAGAGAAAAAAAAAATGGTGCAACGTCTAACGTATAAGAAAATCTTGATTTTTAGTTTCATATGTTTTGTTGATATTTAGTTTCATATGTTTTGTTTTAGATTTGTTATTTGTTCCAGTTAAAATTGTGAATTGTTATCTGAATTTTTGTTAATTTGTTTGTGTTATTGACTCTGTGTATGAGTGTAATTGATAATATATTTATTTTTTAATGGATTTTAAAAAACACTATAAACATATTTTATTTTTAATTTTTTATCATTATTAATACAAATAAGTTAATAAATCCTTATTTTTTTATTTTTTTATTTAATTTTTATAATTATTTAATAAATCTTAAATTTTGTTGTCATGTACGATTTTGTTTACATTTATCAACATAATTTTGTTTAATATTATTTTTTTATAAATAAATTAATAAACAAATTAAAAATGTAATTAATTGAAATATATATAAAATAAATATTTACCAATTTAATTTAATGATATTAATTATACAACTATTCACCATCTATTATTCACGCGGTTATATTTTTCAAGCGTTCAATGAAAACGTAGAAAATTATAATTAGATAGCACTTAAAGACATATTTTTTTTATTTTCTAAATCATTATAAATTCAAAACCGGGAACTTACGTTATTGAGGCGAATGTCTTAAGTGGCGAAAACAAAGATGACATTGTTTACATTCTCAAGTTGTCATTTACTCTTTCTTATTCAAGATTGTCATTTCACTTTCAACGTCGACAATTCTCTATTATAATATCATATGCTATAACCATTAATAAAAGTTTCTGACAATCGTTATCAAAAGTAGGGATTCTTTTGAGGCAATCAATTTTTACACACGATCAGTTGTATGTTGCAGTTTCAAGAGTCACTAACAAAGAAAGATTGAAATTGTTATTTTGCGATGAGAATATGAACATCATGAATGAGACCGCTAATGTGGTTACAAAGAGATATTTCGAAATTTGTAATCATTCGTCTTTTTATAATTTAAACATGTTATATGTTTTAAGAATTTAATTAAGAATGTTCTTAAATATTATGGAAAAATATTTTAAGTTTTTTTTGGTGTATAAAAACAATGAGTATTATAAAACTTAATATACAAACAAAACAATTATTTAACAATCTAATTTTGTTAACAATACAATTATTCATTCTTTATAATTCACACGAGTTGAATCCTTTGTTTTTTAGACGACCGACATTTACACACGAACAGTTTCAAGAGCCACTAACAGAGCATGATTGTAATTGTTATATTGCGATGACAATGTCAACCTCATGAATGGACCACTAACGTGGTTTATAAGGAGATATTCCAAAATTTGTAATAAAAATTTATTATATTTAATATATTTTTTATTTTCCTTATAAATATGTATACTTTTCAAACAAATGAGCTATTTTAAACGAGAAGAATCTTTTCATTTTAATTAATATTGAGTCGTATTAAAATGCATGTCATAATTTAGAAGTATAGTTTGCACAAGAAAAAACTTAGAAACTATATATATTTATTAATAATATTATTCAGTTCCATAAATGAAATATGATTCAAGTTTATAAAATTTATTATCATATGACTATATGAAATTTGATGTGCTATAAAAAAATCTTTTGTTAATTAGAAATAACATAAATCTTCATTGAATTATTTGTTGGAAATGTATAATTTTATCATATATTTGTTTATTTCAATATATATTAATGAATAATAAAAAAAATAATATAACTTATAAAATATATGAACATTTAAATTTTTATTTGAGATAGTTAAAATACAAAAAAAAATTATTTAACAATTTTATCTCATTAAATATACAACTACTAAATATTATATAATTTGCAGTTTACATACACTTTTAATTTTTTTTCCTTATAATTATTAACACAAATGATAACAAAAATTGAAAAGTGAGATAATTGAAATAAAAACTAAAATAATTATTCAACCATTCAATCTTATTAATTATACAATCATTCATCCTTTATTATTAATACGCACGGATTATATGATTTAAGTGATCAATGAAAGCGTAATTGTAGTGAATTCCAAAGTGTAGTTACAAAAAAAATACCAAGGTTGTATATGTGTGTATATATATAGGCCTAAAAATATATTTATCAAAAAAAATCATAAATACAGATAAACTACAGTTAACCCCCCGATGCAACGCACGGGCCGAATCAACTAGATATAAAACATCATGAGTATTTTTCGCATTCAATATCCCTAATCATGTTGTCAGTCATATTAAGGATCAGGAGGATCATTTGTATCTACTCGGATTATTGATACCCGGTTGTTAATAAATTTGCAATTTTATATGATCTTATTTTGTAGGCCTTCAATTGCTCCTTCGCCCCTCACCACCGAATGTGAAGGGAAAAAAATCCATTTTTGTTCATTTGGACTCTCTCAATTATTTATTTATTTACTTATTAATTAATTAATTAATTAATTAATTAATTAATTTAGTATGAATGTGAATTGCTTGAGCTTTGGCAAGAAGAATTGTCGAGTGTTATAACAGACTGTGCAGGTGGGACATGTGTGACCGGAGCGGAATGATTCAGAATATCGTTTATAAGAACACTCCCGTTTTAAATTGGACTCCGGGGCATCAGTTTTTGCGGGAATTAATTATCGATCTGAGCCGGAAACTTAGATAGTTTCGATCTCGGTGCTATACATCAGTGTTCGTTTCTGACAGATTCAGGTAAATCACTACGACAGTGTAATCATGTTTTTGGCGAGATCCAGACACCGATGGACGAGACGTTAGTTGAATTTATCTATTCAATGCCATAACAGTATTTTTGAGTTCTCATGACTTTGGGTGGGAGGCCTCCATTTTAGGCACAATGCATATTAGAAATAATTCAAAACCTGATTATATTTAAATCATGTATTATTAAATTTTTGTTCTTCTTCATGTTTTTTTGTAGGCATGCATCGTCTATTTTTTGTTTTGCAGGTAATATTGGCGGTGTGTTTTTTTCGCGACTTCTGAATAATTGGATATTTATGTGGTTAGGTGAGGTATGGAACTTTTTAGCACCACAACTCTTTGAATTTGATGCTTGAAATATGAGAACATATGTATCTGCCTCCCCTCGATTTCTTTAACCATGGCGATATAGAAAGTACATCTCACCCAAGAGAAATCTGATTGTATGAAATCTCAGGGAATAATCGATACTTGAAGCAAGCATTTTGAATTATTTGTTTCTTTTTTTTACATGTAATGTTTTATCTTTATAATGAGTTAAAGGCTGGGGACGTATGAGACGGTCGAGGCTGCTGCGTACTCCTTCGACATGGTCGTGTACAAGCTCTGCGGGGAGTTCGCGAGTCTAAACTTCCCGAACTTGCAGGACCTGATCCAGCTGTTGAGTCAAATAACTTATAGTACTTCAATCTTTATAATGTATGTTTCGTCAATTATATTTTAATTTCAGATTAATGGTTTTTTAAATATGTTCAAGTAATTAATGTAATAAATATTTAAATTTTTGCAGGTTTGTATGCAAATTGGCGATATAGACTCATCCATAGTATCACTTCATTTTATTGGTGATTTCTTGGACAATTTTCTCTTCAATTTATCTCTTTAAATTTACCTTAGTTTATATCATTCGATGGGTAGTACTTCTTATAATGTATAGCTATGTGTGTTTTAATTATTTGTTCAGGATTGTTTATTTTTATTATGCCTTCGTATGTCGTTTTGGACATGATACCTTTTTAGAATATCATCAGACTAATGGTTAATGGTTACATTGATGTTAGTATATCTAGATTTCGTCATGCATAAATCTATTAGTGTTTACATTATGTTGTTTTTGACATGATATATAAACATTGTTTGAACTTTAATCTACGAGAGAACCTATAATTGGATTTAAAATAAAAATAAGTGATAAAGATTAGAGAATCATTTTTGTAGATTTGCTAGATTAGTTCATCAATGGTAAGTTGGTAATAGTTTGACGTTTTGGAAAAGTTAATTGCAACCAATGTTATAAATAATCTAGCTACTTATATGATTTTAAATCACCACCATATAAGTTTTATTTTGTTTTTTTTTTATATTTTTCTAATTATTATTTTATATTTTTTATTTTTTTCATGTCTAATTCATTTTATTTATATTTTTTACAACTCAAAGCATAGTTTTCTTTATATTCATTCATATCAGGATTGTTGTTCATACTGTTTAATTCAGTTTTTGTCCTCTTAATTCTCTTGATGAGCTATGCCGGTATAAATAGAGCCATTGAAGTATCATTTGAATGTCAAGCCTATGAAGTTATTGAGAAATTGGCCTACATGAAAAGAGAGCAGGTGCTATCACAAACACATGTATGCACGCCCATATTAATAGTTCAAAACCATTTTATATTATCAGTTTTGTTAGATTGTAGGTATTTTTTTAGCTTTGCCTAGCTAAGCTAATTTAGATGTTACAGTAGTTCGGTGATCTATCTATGCTTCTAAGTACTATTTGCCTCTTTATTATTCTTAAAAGATTGTTTACTATGTTCTGTTTTCGGTTGGAATTGTAAAATTTTGGTTGCAATAAGAGAAGCATGAGTCATGCTTCACCTATGGAGCAATATATTAAGGTCCTCTCGAGAAATGATTTGTATCAAATTTCTTATTGCAAGCATTTTTTCTTTTTTAAGAAGTCATGTGCGGTTGTCTCTCTGAAAGTCCAGTACATCATTCTAGCGAGATGTGAAGTAGTTTCAAGAATTTACAAATAATGTAATGATGACTTTTTTTGGAAAAATAAAGTTATGATCATTGTGGGGTATTTAATTGAAGTTGTAATTTTATTCTCAAATGCTTAATCTAATGTGAGATATAATGTCTATATTATAAATATACTTATAACTGGACAAACTTATTTGTTTGTTTTTATATTTTAATTAACAAATATGTACATTTCTATTTTTATCAATTATGTATTTTTTGTAATTTTTTAATTTTGTGATATTTTGAACTTTTTTTTGTTATATGGATGAATTTTAAAATCATGCGTAGATATATTAAAATCATGCGTAGATATAAGATTTTTAAAAATCATGCCTATATTTATAGGTGAAACAGGATTATCCAATACATGAAATGCCATTAAAGTTATTTTTTATCAGAATCTTGATGAAATCGTTGAGTTTAATTGCAGGTTAGTTGTTTCCTTGATTATACATAAAAAAAATAACAAATGACTTTATGCTATATATGTAACATTTTCTTATTTTGTGCAACGAATTTACTTTGCAGAATGTCAACTCATGCACTTTGTATTTTCTACGACAGTTCTAAAATTGCAACATCTTCTGTTGTCACTGTGAAAGATGAACTACAAAACTCAAATACTATTTTTTTGAGTCTCAATCAATTGAAGTCTGTCTCTGAGATTTTATTTTTATTTGATATATATTTGTAATTATTTTCTTTTTATTAATATATTAATCTTACACTTTTTCTTATTTTTAATCATTTTCCAAAAAACTACAAATTTTAGCGGGTGAAAGGCTTGGGTAGTTGTTTTATTTAAGAGATTATGTATGATAGAGGATGGTCTTATACAAGTTGTAGCAAATGCAAACATAAAGTAAAACATGTTGCTTCCAGATTCTGGTGTAAATATTGCAAGGCTAACGTCTTTGGGGATGAACGATTTAAAATAACTATTAATGTTTTTTTTTTTTTGCCTATGTCAATTGCAGTGTCTTGGGATTCGAACCAAGGACCTCAAGTCCCCAATTCAAGTGCTCAACCAACTGAGCTAACAACCCTCGACGACTATTAATGTTGTTGATGTCTCTTCCAATGCAATTTTTATGTTGTGGAATGATGTTGCCCAATCCATAATTGGAATGAAACCTTCGCACGTGTAGTAGAATTTGATTCAGGTTTTATTATCTTTGTATTTATACATTTTAATTATTATTTTTATATTATTATGCAACATTATGAATTAATTTGTGTTTATAATTTTTGTTATGTTTTCCATTAGTTCTCTCGAGCTGATCATCATGTTGAATTGAAACTGAAAGATGTTTCTAAAGACCAAAATCCACAAGAGATTGACGGTTTGATTGGAAAAGAATTTATGTTCAGGGAATTTACTGAGCAAAAGTATTCACAAGGTTTCGATTCTATTTACACAGTTGATAGGTACTCTGAAAATCCTAATATAATTCTAATGCACAAGAAAGTACAAGATCAAATTTGGAACAAGTCTGTGACTACTAGCAAGTGTATTTTTGGCAACACAATTTTGACTGATGACATATCTTCTGAATCTCCAAATTTTTTCTTCAATGCTCTGGTGAATGATAATAATGGAAAAAGAATTTTTGATTGTTGTCTACATGATGCTGAGCTGTCATCTTCAGTGAATTTTATCAAGACTGAAAAAATTGATTGAGTTTCAGCATTCCTCAAATTATGTTGTTTTTGTTTTTTGAAATTCAGTTTTAAACTACTCTAATCATTTTACCTTTTGTTTTTGTTTTGTATCTTTCCTAAAATCTTTATAAAGATTTTTGTCTCATATACTTTATTTCCGACTTATGTTTTTCTTTTTATCTATAATTTATTTATTTCTTTTGCATTATTTATATTTCATTTTATTATTATTATTTTAAGTTTTTATTGTATAATTGGTTGTATTTTGCAAAACGAATCAAGTTTTAGAAATTTTATATTTCTAATTATTTTTTCCTTAATTATATAGTTTTTTTAACAAGTAATTAATAATTTTAAAATATTATATTTAATTATCTAATTCATTTTTCTAATATTATTTATAATCATTAGCAACAATTACTAATAAAATATACGATTACTTATTACCTTATTTAATCTTCTATTATTCTTCACATTTGTCACAGATTAATATATATATATATATAATACGATTGTTAATTACTTAAAGTATTTGTATTTTTATTACATTTTTTAAATTCTAAACATTAAATAAATTATAACTATTATTTCGTGCATACAGTTTGGTAAGAATATATTTATAGTATATTAATATATTTATTTTTACCATTACCTTAAAAAACATTCTCAATTTTTGTTGAATACTTTAATAAATAATATATTTATCCAATATATAAACAATAATTAATATTTCAAAAATTATTTTTTTTATAGTTATTTAATATGTAATTAGAAGATATATCTTTAAATATTATTTTCAAAAGATGTGTCGGTTCAGAAGATGTATCAGTTCATTCAAAAGACGTGGCCGTTCAAAATATTTATTCATGCAATAATCGAAGCTTTATTATACCATAAAAATAATCGAAGTTTTATTATACCATAAAAATATATGTATTACATATACAATAACTATGTCATGTTGATAAATACTTTTGGTTTAATTGAGTTTTTATATTCCGAACCGTTTTCAACGGAAATTATTGAAATTGTCGATATGGCAAGAGATAACAGAATGGGAAAACTGTTTTGTAATGTGACGAGAATGGAAAACTTACAAACAAAACAAATAATGTGGTTTTTAAGAAGGTCTTTCAAAATTTGTAATTAAAGTTTAGAATTTTGCCTTTTAATGTTTCTTTTAGAGAATATAAATGAAGTTCAAACATATACTGTACTATTGTAATTTATGTTTTAAACGAAAACAAATTATTTTAAACGATATTGTAGAGAGCTATGTACGTAAGATCACGGGCACCGCAAGATCAAGGGCACTGCAAGATCACAGGCAATGTAGGATCACGGGCATCGGCCCAATGCTTTAGAGTATCATTAAAATGCATCTGTGTTTTGAAAAGAAATCATGGTTGTTTAAGAGTAGTATGTATCTTGCCTTATTTTTAAAATAATTTGATATACAACTTAGCTTTTGTGACTATGGTTGATGTGATTTTAGGCAATTGAATGTGCCATTCATGCCACTGTTATTTTTTTTCAGCGCAAAAGGATGGAAGAGATTAGAAGTGACGAGTGGTTTCAAAAAACCTATGATCCTGTCAGGCTTCTTGAAACTGAAGACGTTGATTTGGATGATGAATGTGCTGTTTTTGATGGTTCAGAGGTCAATGGTACATTTCACGACTTTTCATCTCATCCTTTAATTGATTCTATGTTTACAAGTTACAGACTCACATCTCTACGACCTGTTCTTTCAGGTGGGGGATTTGGTCTCGATTAGTGTTGCATAGATTTAACTACCCGACCCTCGCTCGGATATGACTATGTCAACTTTGGCATTAACCCGCTAGATGGTTAGGATTCTTAAATCCTGCTTTAAGCTATGTACTTCGATTTTGAAAGATTGGATTTTTATAGATAAACGGTGACTTCTACTTTGCGACGTTGAGGGATATCGAGGTCTTATGCCAGACAACTGATATTGAAAATCCCAAAGTATTTAAGATTATAAATTATACACTTCATTGTTTGAATAGTAGTGATCACTGATCATACACATTTATGCTAGAGGAACTAATAATTATCATCCACGTTTTGATATGATAAATTAGGTTGCTTTCATGCTTAAATCGAT
Organism: Euphrasia confusa; assembly: GCA_954870475.1. Taxonomy (NCBI): domain Eukaryota; kingdom Viridiplantae; phylum Streptophyta; class Magnoliopsida; order Lamiales; family Orobanchaceae; genus Euphrasia; species Euphrasia confusa. Next base: position 37,540,676 of record OX940960.1, read on the forward strand.
GGTGTTGTGCTGACTGGATACTTAACATTTTTTAATAGATTTTAGTTTTAATTATTATATTGAGATAATAATAAGTAAAATCCTATAGGTTTGATTTAAGTATAGGCAGAACATTGTTTTTCTCCCTACCACAAACTGCCTACCAAAATCTCAAAACTGAAATAAAATGATCCAACACTTTTTTTTAGTTGCTCAATGCTCATTAATCAGTATTTGCATGCCTTTGTTAAGATAGTTTTCTATAATATGAGAGTAACTACACATTCGGCTCTATTTACTACTATTTCTTATACACGTTATGAGAGACTATTTTTGTGTGATCATGTGTACAAGATTATCATCATTGTTTGCATTGTGATCACAGATGATGATGACTATTTAATAAAACAAAACTATGCAAGCCTATGCTTTTGCACGACACATAGATATTTGTTTATGTAATTTGTTCTCCGTTTCCAGGTATTGTGTCTCCAAAAGATAAATACTGTCAGCCATACTCCAAATCTTCTCTAAGAATAATTTCTGATGTTGCATACTTGACAATTACATAAAATGTACAACCATTTTTCGTTGGATATACTTTATTCATTAATAAAGAGTATTCTACCATAAATTTGTGAATGACAAATGACTGAAACAATTGTTTAGCCTGTGTATCAGAGTATGTGTTCTAGCACCAAGAAAATATCAAATTAAGTCGACGTTACATTATATATATAGACTATGTACGATCTTGATGTCCAAACAGTTCCTTGACGTTACAATTAAATTGTATGATTTAGGTATGATTTTTGACATTTTTTTGTTGTTGCTTTTTTCCATTTATAACTAACTTCATATCTCAGTGTTTTTTATAGTCTGAATGTTATATGCTACTCTATTATTTATTTTCTTCTATGGTTGGGTTTAACATTCTCAATTTTAACCCTTTCATTTCTTGGATTCACTTTTTTTTTTTTTTTGCAGGTTTCCCTTTGTAAGTTTTTTCAAATCTCTATAACTGGATTTAATATTCATTTTGCTTCTTTTTTTTAGTGTATTGTTTGTTGCCTTCGTCACAAATTATCTTTTGTGATGTTGTTGTAACAATTTTTTTTATTATTATTAAGAATTGATTTAGTTATAACATTTTTAATTTATAGTTCTTAAGTTTTTATGGCTTTCATAAAAATTCAATCTACAATATTTATTGATCAGAGTAGTCATTCATAAGATTTTAATGATTTACTTATGAAGTTTTATGTAATATTATTATTATGAAATTGTGTAAATTTTGCACTTGGGTCTACCTACAATCCGGATGAGTAGGGTACACCAGGAATACTTAACACAATTTAGAGATTCTAAAAACTTTTCTTGTATATAACTTGTAATGGGTAGAACCACTTACAAACACATCTACAAAATTCTAGCGAATCTTGTAGAAAGGTCAACACGACCAAAAACTAAGTCTATGTAGAACTATTCTAGCGAAGCGTCCTACGAAGACTAAAACCGAGGGTAGAACCGGAGCTTTCTAGCGAAGTCTCTCGGTCTAACAATATTTCTCTCTCTAGGAATTTAGAAATGAATGCGTAAATAATGAATTCCAACTACCCGCTATTTATAGGTGTCGAGAAACAGGGTTTCCGGAATTCACGCTTAATGGGCCGAGCCCAAAGCATCTTCATGGAATATTCGAGATTCCATTTTTCCGTACTTGACGAACCCAGCTCTACGCACTGCCACACTAGCGTGTTCTTCGTGCTTCGAGCTAGTGGTGGGCATAGCTGGAATACTTAGTATTTTCCATTTGACTATCATCCTTCTAGCGAAGTCTTCTAGTCGCACCCGCAGCTGGCTTCATTCCTTAGCAGTCATTCGTCCAGCCATTATGTGTAGCTATGCTTGCACCGCGTCCGTCAAGATGTTAACACTGATTCAAGGTCTTCACGGTAAGCCTTGAACTCTCTAATTGGTAGTGCGTTGGTGAACTCGCATTTCACTCTGATCCACGTCGAACCACGTTGACGAAATAGCAAGTTCCACGTTGACGCACTTATGCAACTCCATGTTGTTTGTAGATACCAAGTCTGCTTGTTCGATGCTGAGGGAACTCTTCATGATGTGGTCCCACGTTGGACCACTTGTATATTCCCGGTCCACTCAGCTAGCTCTACCAATACCTAGCAGACTTCATGTTGTTTGTAGAGGCCAAGTCTACTTGCTCGATGTTGAGGGAACTCTTCATGATGTGGTCCCACGTTGGACCACTTGTATTTTGTCGGTCCACTCAGCTAGCTCTACCAATACCTAACATACTTCATGTTGTTTGTAGAGACCAAGTCTGCTTGCTCGACGCTGAGGGAACTCTTCATGTTGGGGCCCCACGTTGGACCACTTGTGTTTTTCCGGTCCACTCAGCTAGCTCTACCATACAAACATTCAACATGAAGATACTACAAAACAAAGTGTATAGTTCAACTTAGTTCAAACAAGAACAACGTGGTTCTATGTTGAACTAGGAAGAACTACACACTAACAATGTGACGTTGACTTGATGTGCCATCCAAGTCAACCCGGTTGCACGTTGGCGCAAGAGCATGATAACGTAGCTCCACGTTGGCGCGAGTGCTTGTCCAACGTTGGCGCAACCGACCAACTCTATGTTGACGCAGAGACCAACTCCGCTAACTCCACGTTGAGCCAACCCTTCATAACTTGGTCCCACGTTGGAGCATGTGTCATCTCCACGTTGACGCACATGTATTCTCACATGCGCTTAGCTAAATCTTCGAAGTCATTCCAGCTCTACGTTGGCCAAGGTGCATTTTTCACGCCATGCGTAGCTAACTCTACCTCCAGCAAAACCTCTCTCTATCTTCAGCAGGAGCTCACTCTACCTCCAGCAGGGATATACACCAGCTCACTCTACCTTCAGCAGGACCTAAGTCTACCTTCAGCAAGAACTCACTCTACCTCCAGCAAGACCTCTCTCTACCTTCAGCAGGAGCTCACTCTACCTTCAGCAGGGTTATACTTCCAGTTCACTCTACCTCCAGCAAGAGCTAACTCTACCTTCAGCAAGAGCTATACTCCCAGCTCACTCTACCTCCAGCAAGAGTTAACTCTACCTTCAGCAAGAGCTATACTCCCAGCTCACTCTACCTCCAGCAAGAGCTAACTCTACCACCAGCAGAGATATACTTCAAGCTCACTCTACCTACAACAAGAGATAACTCTACCACCAGCAGGGATATACTTCCTTGCTTACTCTACCTCCAGCAAGAGCCAACTCTACCACCAACAAAGATATACTCCAAGCTCACTCTACCTACAACAAGAGCTAACTCTTTCATACTATGAAGTGAGTAAAAAACAAGGTGTATAGTTTAAGTTAACTCATCGACAAACTCGATCGAACTATACACCAACAATCTCCCCCTTTTTTATTCAACTTCATAAGTAGTGCTTCATCATGGTATTTCCTTCCATTATGAAGTTATTCAAAACAAAGTGTATAGTTGGGTTCACCAAAGAGTTAGCACTCTACGTTGAACCGATCAAACTATACACTAACATTCTCCCCCTTTTTGATTTAACTTCATAAACAACACTCCTTCTACCTCCTTCAACAATGCAACACTCCAAGTCTACCGTCGTCGAACTCTTCAATCTTTCTCCCCCTCGACGAGACGGCTAAGTGCATTAGGCGTGTCGGAGCCACGAGATAGAGTTCGTCGATTTTTTTTTATTTTTTTTTATAAAGGAACCATCAAACTCGACAGGGAAGACCAGATTCAATAGTGCTTCTTCTTTTCCATACACGCTGCATTGTGGTAGGGCAAGAGACCTTAGTTGAAAACTCAACCATAGTAGATACAATATCACACCGTGGTTCTTCCCTTCTTTTCCATATGTGTTTCTCAATAGGTTTAGCTTTCTCTGTAGTGGGTGGAGTAACCTTAACTCTCCAGACTTGCTTGACTTTCCCCTGCGTGGACTTGGACTTGGGTATCCAGACTTGTCTCAAGAAGGAACCTTTTGAGTTAAGATCATCTATTCGTTTATAGCAGAAAGGCTTGATATGGCCTTTCTTCCCACAATAATGGCACACATAAATTCTCTTGTAAGGAGTGACAGTTTTGGAAGACTTTTCATTTTTGTGTGTGGATGTACCCATAGCAGGAGTAGCAAGCGGAGTAGAGTTGCGAGTATGAACTTTCAGAGTAGACACATTTGTGGATTTAGATGACTTGGATCGATCCGAGACATTTCGTGTGAAGTTTTTCTTATCATGGGTAGAGCTGGATCCGGTTATGGGCATAGCAGGGCTTGAGTTGGAGATCTTATGATTTAGCATAGGTATCACCGTGGACATTGAAGCATTTAGAGGGGTAGAGGAGTGAGGGATGCGTTTTAGAATTTTAATATTCGATGTAGAGGCCAAGTTTCTTTTGGATGTCTGCGCATCCTCCGGCTTAACCTCGACAGGTTCAATAATACCTTTATCTTTGGCACGCACAAACTTAGTAGAGGCATAGAGAGAATCAGAGTAGACGGAATCAAAAGTTTCCTTGAAACCAAGACCAAAGTGTTTGGTGTTTACACAGTTCAACATAGAGTCAAGCTTAGAAGTGCCAGTGTTTAGTTTCTTGAAAAGACAATTAGCGACATCTAGCTTGTCTTTGACTTGGTAGAGCTCCTTAGTACGCATGGCATATTCTTCCTCCATCTTGGCCAGTGATTCTCTCAAGAAATCTTTCTATGAGTCTTCCTTGTTCACAACACCTTGTAGTTCGCTGACTTTCTTCAAAGCTCTCTCTAGCTCCAGCTTAACCACATCAAATTCTCTCTTACTCACTGAGTCTGCGTTGAATGATGAACCATTTTGCTTAGTCTTCTTAATAGCCGAACTACTAGTAACAATAAACGACTCCATAGTAGAATCTCTTCCTAAGATCTCACCGAAGAAAAGGGGTGACCCGCTCTGATACCAATTGAAATTGTGTATTTTGTACTTGGTTCTACCTAGAACAGGATAGTAAAGGGTAGAGTACAAAGACTTAACACAATTTGGAGATTCTAAAGAAAACTCTTTTGTATTACTTGTAAAGGGTGGAACCACTTACAAACACATCTACAAAATTCTAGCGAATCTTGTAGAAAGGTCACACGACCAAAAACTAAGTCTATGTAGAACTAATCTAACGACTCGTACTACCAAGACTAAACTGACAATAGAACCGGAGCTTTCTAGCGAAGTCTCTCGGTCTACAAATTTTCTCTCTCTAGAAAATGTCAAATCAAATCATTAATAATGAATTCCAACTACCCGCTATTTATAGCTGTCGAGAAATAGGGTTTCCGGAATTCACGCTTAATGGGCCGAGCCCAAAGCATCTTCATGGAATATTCGAGATTCCATTTTTCCGTGCTTGACGAACCCAGCTCTACGCACTACCACACTAGCGTGTCTTCGTGCTTCAAGCTTGTGGCGGGCATAGCTGGTATACTTGACGTATTTCATTGGACTATCATTCTTCTAGCGAAGTCTTCTAGTCGCACCCACAGCTGGCTTCATTCCTTAGTAGTCATTCGTCCAGCCGTATGTATAGCTATGCTTGCACCGCGTCCGTCAATGTGTTAATACTGATTCAATGACTTCACGGTAAGACTTGAACTCTCTGATTTGTAAAGCGTAGATGAACTCGCGATTCTCACTGATCCACGTTGAACCATGTTGATAGAATAGCTCGTTCAATGCTTACGCACTGATGCAACTCCATGTTGTTTGTAATGGCCAAGTCTGCTTGCTCCATGCTGATGAACCGTGATCACGCGTAGAGCCACTTGTTAATTCCACAGTATAACCAGCTCGTTCTATGTAGACCTAGCAGACTTGTATGAATTAATGAATGGAAAACATACAAACATGAAACATGAAGTTACTACAAAACAAAGTGTATAGTTCAACGTAGTTCAAACAAGAACAACGTGGTTCTATGTTGAACTAGGAAGAACTACACACTAACATATTACATAATTATCGATTTGGAGTAATTCAATCTACAACTTAAGTGCAATAGGGGCACTTAAGTGCTAGGGATCATCTAACCACGCTGTTGTGTCGAAGAATTCTTTTTGCAGCCTAAATCTTTGGTATCTTAATTTATTTTCTATTTTTTTTTATATTTTAGATTTTTTTATATAATTTAGCATTGTCTCCATAAATTATGTGTTTTCCATTTTTGAATTTTATGTTAGTTTTGTTTGACCTCTTTGTTTTTATTATTTGCATTTTTTTGGAAGATTCATTTATTCATGCTATTGAGTCATAAATCAGTTTATCAAGAGCACGTATATATTGAGCCATGGTACAAATTAGTGCACTTATGGTTTTCATTCTCGACTTTAAGATATCGTATAGTATTTTTTGATTTTGGAGTAAGTATTTGTTAATTACTGTTGTAAGATCGGACGATGTACAGTATGATAATATCAAGAATACCGAAGAAAAGAAATCAACGAAAAATAGAGAAGACAAGAATTTACGTGGAAAACCCAACTGGGAAAAACCACGGGAGGAACGACGAACAATTCACTATAGTATTACTTCACGATTACAAGGATGATATCCGCTCTAAACCCTCAAATCTCACGTAATAGCTATAGAATTATAATATGTTGTTTATGCCCATGGAGTAGCTCTCTTTATATAGGGGAGAGACCTAATTAATGTATGGAAACATTAATCCTCGCCCATAGCATGCCTTGTAGGAGAAGGAAACCAAAACGGACCAAAAATAGGACTTTCCAAAAGTCCCTCGCGCCTGGCACTTTCGGCGACCGCCATTTTCAAAACGGCGGTCGCGGAACCATTTCGGCGGTCGCCGAATCCCTTTCGGCGGTCGCCGAAAACCCCTGATTTTAGGCAGGTCCGATATCGTCAACTTGACGTAAAATGGCGACCGCCGTTTTCAAAACGGCGGTCGCGGAAATCCTCCTGCGAGCGCTGATGATGTCCGGCGGGCGCTGAAACCTTCAGCGATGCTTCCTTCTCGGTTTCGTGGCAAACTCAACAAATCTCCACCTTGGCACTAAACCGCGAACTTCCTTCGCCGTCCGTCTTCCTCCAAAAAGCCCCTAAGGGCTTAATCTCTCGATCGAAGTCCAACCAAGCTAGAGCAAAGCTCAAACTTGGTTGCGGGTAAACTCTTCGTCAACATGTCCGCCGGATTGTCGTGAGTACTAATCTTACTCACCTTAATATCGCCTCGAGCGATCACCTCACGGACAAAGTGATAACGAATATCAATGTGCTTCGTTCTCTCATGGAACACTTGATCTTTTGTGAGACAAATAGCACTTTGACTATCACAAAAGATGGACGTCGTCTTAGAACCCTTCGAGAGCTCTCTAAGCCAACCTCTCAACCACAGAGCCTCTTTGCAAGCCTCGGTGACCGCCATATACTCCGCCTCGGTAGTAGATAAGGCCACCGTACTTTGCAAAATCGCTTTCCAACTTATGGCACACCCACCAATGGTAAAAACATACCCGGTAAGAGATCTTCTTTTATCTAGATCACCGCCATAGTCGGAGTCCACGAACCCTCGAACATCTTCTTGATTCCTCCCGAACACTAATTTCTTGTTAGACGTACCTCTCAAGTAGCGCAACACCCACTGCACCGCCTTCCAATGCTCTCTTCCCGGATTCGCCATGTACCGACTCACGGCACTCACGGCGTGGGCCAAATCCGGACGAGTACACACCATGGCATACATCAAAGACCCAACGGCATTGGAATAAGGGACTCGAGCCATATCCTCGATGTCCTTCTCCGTAGTCGGAGAGTAAGCAGAGGTAAGTCTAAATTGTGTTCCAAGGGGAGTACTTACCGGGTTCGAATTCTCAAGGTTGAACCGACGTAGCACCTTCTCTATGTACCCCTTTTGGCCAAGATACAACTTGCCTTCTCTTCGATCTCTTGTGATTTCCATTCCTAGGATCTTCTTTGCCGCACCAAGATCCTTCATCTCGAACTCCTTACTAAGTTGTGCCTTGACTCTCTCCACCTCCGACTTATCCTTAGCCGCTATCAACATATCGTCGACGTAGAGGAGAAGATATACTAAAGACCCATCACGGCCTTTCCGGAAATACACACAACTATCATAGGAGCTCCTTCGGAAACCATTCTTAATCATAAACGTATCAAAACGTTTGTACCATTGTCTAGGAGACTGTTTCAAACCATATAAGGACTTCTTGAGAAAACACACCTTGTTCTCTTGGTTTGAACCCTCGAACCCCTCGGGTTGGACCATGTAGATATCTTCATCGAGCTTCCCATGTAGAAAGGCCGTCTTCACATCCATTTGCTCAAGCTCCAAATCATGCATTGCCACAATGCCTAAAATCGCTCGAATCGAGCTATGCTTGACCACCGGTGAAAACACATCATTGAAATCTACTCCGGGAATTTGGCTAAAACCTTTAGCCACCAATCTCGCTTTATATCTCTCGTCCTCGACCCCAGGGATGCCCTCCTTCTTCTTGAAGATCCATTTGCACTTGATGGCTTTCTTGCCTTTAGGGAGATCAACCAACTCCCAAGTGCCATTCTTATGAAGAGACTCCATCTCTTCTTGCATAGCCAAAACCCACTTACTCGAGTCATTACACGCAACCGCCTCGGCATACGAGGAAGGCTCCTCATACGAATCAACTTCATCGGCTACGTTTAGAGCATAGGCCACTAACTCATAATCGGCTAACCTTTTAGGTGGTCGACTCTCACGCCTTGACCTATCTCGCGCTATGCATTGCGGCTCTTTTGGATCTTCCGGAGTAGTCGAACTACTCGCCATATCGGTCGGGGAACTTGACCCATCATCTTCCTCTTGCACCCTGTCCGGCTCCACCTCAATAGGAGTACTTGGAACCTCGAGATTCCCTTTAGACGACCGATCACCCATCATAGAAGCCTCATCGAAGACTACATCACGGCTTAGTATGATCTTTCTCGTCTCTGGACACCAAAGCTTGTATCCTTTAACTCCTTCCTTAAAGCCAACGAATATGCACTTCTTAGAACGTGCACTCAATTTCCCGTCGTTGACGTGCATGTAGGCCGGACACCCAAACACCCTCAAGTCCTCATAATTCGCCGGAGACCCTTTCCACAACTCTTGTGGAGTCTTCTTGTTAATCGCCATGGACGGAGAACGGTTGATAAGGTAGCATGCTAAAGAAGCCGCTTCAGCCCAAAAACCTTTACTCAACCCAGAAGTCGCTAACAAGCAACGTACCTTGTCCATAATCGTGCGATTCATTCTCTCGGCTACTCCGTTTTGCTGAGGGGTGTATCTCACAGTGTGGTGCCTCACAATCCCCGAACTCTTACAAAACTGGTTGAACTCATCGGACACAAACTCTAGGCCATTGTCCGTACGTAGGTTCTTCACGACTTTCCCGGTTTGTTTCTCTATCATCACCTTCCAATCTCTGAAGGTAGAAAACACGTCGCTCTTGTGTTTCAAGAAGAACGACCAAACCTTTCGGGAATAGTCATCGATGATGGTAAGCATGTAGTAAGAACCTCCAGTGGAGGGGACCGGGGATGGTCCCCATAGATCGGAATGAACATACCCGAGTGTTTCCTTTGTTGTGTGAGCGCCGGTGGTGAACTTCACCCTCGTTTGCTTCCCATAGACGCACTGCTCACAGAACTCCAACTTCGACAAGCCCTTATCCCCAAGAAGCCCTTGCCTACTCAACTCGGCCATTCCGGAATCACTCATATGCCCTAGACGCATATGCCAAAGTCTCGTTGTATCAACATCCGGGACTTTGGAATCACCTACGGCTACTTCACCTTTCACCGTGGTTCCTTCAAGAACATAAAGTCTATTTGACTTACGTTCGCCTCTCATAACCACCAACGAACCGCTGGCAACCTTCACGACTCCACCTTCTCCGAAGAACGAGTAACCCTTGAGCTCCAAAGTACTAAGCGAAATCAAATTCCGCTTTAAGCCGGGAACGTATCTAACCTCGCTTAGGGTGCGGATCGCGCCGTCAAACATCTTGATCCGGATGCTTCCTATCCCTTCGATCTTGCATGACGCGTTGTTGCCCATAGTCACCGCACCTTGCTCCACCTTTTCAAAAGTATCGAACCACCCACGATTCGGACACATGTGGAACGTACATCCCGAGTCTAGGATCCATTCCTCGCTTGATTTGGAGACTTCACCCAAAGCCATGAGAAGATCACAATAATTCTCGGCTACACCAACTTCACCGGAACTCTTACCGAAATTATTGTTGTTGTTGTTGCCACCTTCTCTCTTCTCTCTATTCTTCAAGGAATAGCAATCGGCTTTGATGTGACCTTTCTTCTTGCAATAGTTGCAAACCTTGTTACTATGTCGTGACTTCGATCGAGACCTATCTTGCCCCGTCGATCTTTGGTTGGTCCGTCCACGGACATTCAATCCTTCGCTTGGCATCTCTCCCGAATTAGGACTCTCCATCATCAAAATATTCTCTCTAGATGAGAGAGCCGAAGTTACGTCTTTAAACGTGAGGCTATCTCGAGAATATATGAGAGTATCACGGAAACTCGCCATAGAAGGGGGTAGCGAAATTAGGAGCCAAAACGCGAGGTCGTCATCTTCGAGCTTCACGCCAATGTTGCCGAGGTCGGCGACTTTCTCCTTGAATTTCGCTACGTGCGCGGGGATAGAGGAACCCTCCGCCATTCTGAGCAAATATAAGCTCCTCTTCAAATTGTGCTTACTTGACACCGTCTTGGTGATGCACATCTCTTCAAGCATCTCCCACAATTCTTTTGCTGTCTTCGCTTTCATGATGTCCTCCGCCAAAGCGTTCGAAACATGGAGCCCTATGGTCGCCATGGCCATCTGATCGAGCTCTTCCCAATCTTCATGCTTCATGTCCGTCGGCTTGCTTTCAATACCTTTGAGGGTGCCCTCTTGCTTCAGGGATCGAAGAACTAACCTCATCTTGTATTGCCACGTCGGGAACCTTGTGTTGAGATCCAGCAACGGTATGTCATACCTCACGCTCGTCATCCTTAGCTCTGATACCACTTGTTGTAAGATCGGACGATGTACAGTATGATAATATCAAGAATACCGAAGAAAAGAAATCAACGAAAAAATAGAGAAGACAAGAATTTACGTGGAAAACCCAACTGGGAAAAACCACGGGAGGAACGACGAACAATTCACTATAGTATTACTTCACGATTACAAGGATGATATCCGCTCTAAACCCTCAAATCTCACGTAATAGCTATAGAATTATAATATGTTGTTTATGCCCATGGAGTAGCTCTCTTTATATAGGGGAGAGACCTAATTAATGTATGGAAACATTAATCCTCGCCCATAGCATGCCTTGTAGGAGAAGGAAACCAAAACGGACCAAAAATAGGACTTTCCAAAAGTCCCTCGCGCCTGGCACTTTCGGCGACCGCCATTTTCAAAACGGCGGTCGCGGAACCATTTCGGCGGTCGCCGAATCCCTTTCGGCGGTCGCCGAAAACCCCTGATTTTAGGCAGGTCCGATATCGTCAACTTGACGTAAAATGGCGACCGCCGTTTTCAAAACGGCGGTCGCGGAAATCCTCCTGCGAGCGCTGATGATGTCCGGCGGGCGCTGAAACCTTCAGCGATGCTTCCTTCTCGGTTTCGTGGCAAACTCAACAATTACGTATAACTAATTAATTTTATTAATTATTATTTACTCAGATAGTGATTTTAATCCGAGTTCAGAATGTTCGGAAGCAAGCCATACTTCCCATGACATGCATTCGACCAGCACTTTTGCTTCTCACACGGCGGAGGTTCATTTAAGATTTCTAACGTTATACGCTGAAGTGCATCAATTGATAACCATATTGCTACCCGATGGTATTGTTGAACAAAATCAAAGATCATCGGTCATGATACCAAATACTAAAAGTAAAATAATAGTTTCATAATTGTTATTCAACATTTTTGGATGCACTTAATATCTGTATTCATTCTAAAAATAATTCAATACATGTACTCTCCTTTTCATACTACTTTTTACATAACAACTAATGGCCCCAACGACCACAATCATTTTACTTTTATTTAAAAAATGTCATATATTAAAAAAACAATTTTCCATCATTGCCAAAGTTATTTTTGATTCAACAATATTAATAGTAAAATCAAACAAAGTCCAATTCTGAACCTAATAACTGGCAGAGGTAGGAGAAACCGAGAAAGATCCAAGCCCCAACTTCTCACTCTTCTTTTACATTACTCGCCCAAACTACCACTTATTATTTATCTTCAATCATATAAATAATTACTGTAAAACATATCTATTGAGAATTGAGATAGTTGAAATACAAACAAACTAATTATTCAACAATTTAACTTTATTAGCTATATGACTATTCAATATCCATAATTTCGTTTCATTAGCTAATTATTCTTAACTTCGTTAGCTAATTATTTTGTGTATGTTTTTTAGACCATGATCTACTTTAAACGAGAAGAGCTCTTTCATTTTAATATATATTAAGTCATATTAAAATGCACTTCGATCTTTGAGTCATAATTATAATTTCAATATTAAGTTTTTATTCTATTGTATTAGTTATAATTTCTTTTATTAATGATTTCATTCTTATTTTTTTTGTTTTATAACATTTTCTTCTTAATTTTTTCACACTTTCAATATTTTTTTATTTTTATTATAATTATTAATACAAATAACTTAATAATTATAGCTAAAGGGTAACTTTTCGGAAAATAACCCGGTTCATCGTTCGGGATTGAAATTTTTATGTTGTGATGAGAATAAGAACATCACGAATAGGACCACTAATGTAGTTTATAATTAGTTATTAAGAAATTTGCAAAAAATTGTATTACATTTTATTTTTTATTTTGTTTTCTTTTTAAAATTTTATGTTTTTCAGTCAATGATATACTTTAAACGACATAAGTCGGGCCCTTACATTTTAATATATATTGAGTCATTTTAATAATATATTTCAAAGAGAGAAAAAAATATTAAAATTAATTAATTATTTCATACAACTATTACTAAGAAAGATTTAATATTATTATTATTTTTTTATTAAAAAAATTGTATTGTAAGATAAAATTTATGCTCTTTGGTGAATTAAATAATGATAAAAAAATTTTAAAATATATAAAACTAATAAAATATATATTTTTATTATTTAATTTTATACTTTAGTAATATTTTCAAAACATATATAATATTTTCAAAACATATATCAAGTTTATAATATTTCTCACCATGTATATTGAAAATATAAAATTATACGTGTTAAAATAATTTTTTTTATTAAATTATAAATAACGGGTAACTCTTCAGAAAATATCTTGGTACAGTAAAAGAATTCTAGATATGTATGTTTAAAAATAAACTTATATTAAGTTAAATATATCGGGTAAAACTTCAGAGAAAATTGTTTAAAAAGAGTTGTTCAGAAATTTGCGAACTGTAAAATCTTTATTAATTGTTTTTTTTATTTATGTTTAGGTAAGGATATATTTTCAGTCATTGTGGAGCTTTTAAACGATAAGAATCTTTTCATTTTTTAAAAAGTTAATAATATTAAAGGTAAATTTGAATAAAAGGTAAATATTTAAATTTGATTATAATTAAATAATTCAGTTTTTCTTTTAATTATAAAAAAGAGTCATGTGCCTATTTTACCTTTTAGAATTCATTGGGTAGTTATTTTTAACAAGGGTAAAATAGTCTTTTTCAATACCTTTCATTTTAATTAAAAACATGATTATTCTTTTTTTTTAAACAAATTAAAAAATATATTATCCTTTATAATGAAGTGAAAAAAATGAAAATTTATTTCTAATTATTAAAATCATACTCTCTTCTTCCTTAAATATTTCAAATATTAAATTACAATATCCGAATAGATTAATAGTTTGTAACATTTTTTTTCAAATCTATTCCAATCAAATTTATACATATATAAATATTTAAATAAATTAATAAAATAGTGTTAATTAGATTTTTTATAATTGAAATAAAAACTAAATTTTCATTCAATAATACAATGTTAATATAAAGATTCACACAAATTACAACTTTTGCTTGATAATATTGGTAGTACCAAATCAAAATTGGTAATAGTATATTAAATATTATTTTCCACTTTTGATTTGAATCTCATTGTAATATTTAAAATTATTACCAAAATTATTTTTCAATAATATTTCATATACTATTACCAATTTTGATTTGGTATTTCTTTTGAATATATAAAATTAAATAATAAAACTTAATAAAGTAAATAATATTAAAGAATAATAATTGAATTTAATTATTTTATTCTATACTTCGAAAACATTTTTAAGACATTTTTATTTATTGAAAAACACTTTAAGGGATTTTTATTTATTTTATGTATCACAAAAATATTAATTACTTAACATTACAAATTTTGCACTTAAACATTATTGAAACATAAGCACAATAATTATTTAAAAATTGAATTTTATTAACTATTTAATCATACACTTTTGTAATTTATACGGGTTTTTTGAATCAAGCCACCAATGACAACAATTAGAATTATTTTTAATGCAACACTTTTAAGTCATCTTTTTTACTTTATGTTTAGGAATACAAATTAATTAATAAAACATTGTTGTTGAAAAAAGAGATGATTGATATATAAACAAAATATATATTCAATAATTTAATTTTATTACCTATACAATCATCCAACATTATTAGTCAGATATATGTTTGAAAAAAAAACATTTTAAAAATAATATATTTATTTTTTGGTTTATTATGTTTCACAAAAACCTTTTTTTTAATTATATATTTATTTTTTGTTTTGTTATTGATTTTATTCTTTTTAATACTCTTAATAGACATTAATAGATTAATTGAACGGGTGTTAGATTATGACGCGGTCAGTGAGTTCATGATTCATGGTCCGTGTGGCGTAGCAAATAAAAAATCACCGTGCATGGATGAATGTCGATGTACAAAAAAATTCCCGAAGAAATGCGTTGATCGCACAACGGTAGATAATGATGGTTTTGTCGTTTACAAAAGAAGGGATGATGGCAGGACAATATTAAAGGGAGGAATTGAACATGACAATAGGTATGGTTTTAGGATGTTTCGTTTTATTTATGCTTAGATAATAAAAAATAAAATTCATCTTTGAATACTTCATCCAGAATGCCATTTTATAAAATTCATCTTCTAATAATCTCATTGGGTTCATATTTTTTTTTCAGGTCTGTTGTTCCCCATAACCCTTATCTCCTGAAAAAATATAGATCCCATATTAACGTGGAGTGGTGCAATCATTCGCGGTCTATTAAATATTTGTTCAAGTACGTTCTCAAAGGACACGATCGAGCAACTGCCGTTTTTTATCAGTCTCACAATGACGCTGCTGGAAATAGAATTGTTGATGAAATAAAGCAATATTTAGATTGCAGATACGTATCGGCGTCGGAAGCGGTGTGGCGGTTATATGGATATGAAATTCATTTCCACCAGCCTAACGTTGTGAGATTGAAATTTCATCTGCCTAACGAGCAGGTTGTTGTATTTAGGGAAGGGTCGTCTGTTACGAATGTTGTGACCAGAGCAGCGGGTAAAGAGACTATGTTTACAGCTTGGATGATTGCAAACATTAAATTTCCAGGAGCGAAGGAGATAACTTACGCTGAGTTTCCTATGAAATTCGTTTGGGATGAGAAGGAACATGCCTGGCGGCCAAGGAAGAGAAGAGTTGCTCTAGGGAGATTGAACTATGTACATCCAGGCAGGGGGGAGTTGTATTATATGCGACTTCTGCTGAATGTTGTGAAAGGTTGTGAATCGTATAATGATATTTATCGTTATAACGGGATACGATATGAAACCTTTAGAGAAACCTGTTTCGCCCGTGGTTTGATTGATGACGATAATGAATTTGTTAAAGCCATTGAAGAAGCTGCAGTTTGGGGTTCAGAAACAATGCTTCGATCTTTATTTGTGAATTTGATTACTTCTGATTCTGTCAGTCGGCCAGAGATTCTTTGGGAAAGTTGCAGCCATCTACTCACACCAGACATCTTAAATAAATATCGTATTCGTTTGGAACGCCCTGATATGATTATTAACATCTCCAATTCATTCTTTACAGTTTATTCCCGTGTCGACGACATAAATGCACTATACATCGGGTCTAAGAGTCCTTAATATGAATTTTTATTTCTTCTCTTTTTTTACAAATTTGATTCTCAGCGACAATCAAATTAAAAATTATGATTTTTTTATTTATTCTCTTTTTTTACAGATTTGATTCTCAGTGACGATCAAATTAAAAATTTGTGCTTGAGGGAAATTGAAGATGTAATGCAAAGAAAAGGGAAAACCCTTTTAGATTATCCCAAGATGCCGTATCCGCAGCACGATGAATCTATTGGTAGAAATCGCCTTATAGCGGAAGAGCTGAATTACGATCGAAAAAAACTTACAGAAGAGCGCATCAGGCTAGTCGGAATGCTCAATCGTGATCAAAGGCAAGCATATGAATCGATAATGTCTGCTTTCCACGAAAACAAAGGACAAATTTTCTTTCTATATGGTTATGGAGGAACCGGCAAGACATTTGTTTGGAACACTCTCTCTGCCGCTGTTCATTCAATGGGACATATTGTGTTGAATGTTGCTTCTAGCGGAATAGCTTCTCTTCTCTTACCCGGAGGCAGGACAGCTCATTCAAAATTTTCAATTCCTTTGAACTTAACCGATGATTCAACCTGCAATATAAGCAAGAGAACCGAACTCGCTGAGTTGATTCAACAAGCTAAAATGATTATATGGGACGAAGCTCCCATGACGCATAGGTAATAAAACGCCTCTCATTCTCAGGTTTCGTATTTCACAGTGTTTGTATTTTGTTTTTGCTGAAAAGTATCTAACTGAAGTTGACTTTGTATAATTTTGTAGGCATTGTTTTGAAGCACTTGATCGAACAATGTGTGATATCATGCGAAGTTCTGATCCGCGAGCTGATGAAAAGCCCTTTGGGGGAAAAGGTTATTGTATTTGGAGGGGATTTCCGCCAAATTTTGCCGGTAATTGCTAAAGGTACGAGACAGGATATTGTTCATGCGACGATTAATTCCTCCAACATTTGGAGAGAATGCAAAGTCTTGAGGTTGACGACTAATATGAGATTGCAGAATTTTGTGGACGAAAATGATTTAATTACTTTAAGAGAATTCTCTAATTGGATGTCTTCGATTGGGGATGGAACTATAGGAGACGACAATGATGGGGTTGCTGTTGTAGAAATTCCCAATGATCTTCTCATAACGTCTTCCGATGATTTCATCGGTTCAATGGTTGATGCAATATATCCGGATTTCTCAAATCATATTGGAGACGTGGAATTCTTACAAGGTAGGGCCATTTTGGCTCCGACTTTGGAAGAAGTTGATTCTATTAACGATTACATGGTTTCGATGCACTCTACGGATGAAAGAATATATATTAGTGCTGATTCGATTGAAAAGTCTGAGGGTGCAGAGAATATGTTTGCAAACATGCACTCCGTTGAATTCTTGAATACCATCAAATGCTCAGGGTTGTCGAATCATCAGTTGAAGTTAAAGGTTATTTCTATCTTATTTGTAAAGTTTTTATGTTTGTTCGTAATATAAAATATTAATGGATGTTATGCTCCTTAATGTTTATATTAAATGGTATCTTCTTCATGAAATGAATATGTAGATTATTTTATTTATTGTTTATGCTTGATGCATATGAACATAATGTTTAGTTATTGATGTTTACTGTTTTCTTTTTTTTTGTTTAGGTTGGTGTTCCGGTGATGTTGATAAGAAACATGGATCACTCGGCAGGACTGTGCAATGGAACTCGATTGGTCGTAACTAAACTTGGGACTTATGTTATAGAGGCGCGAGTCTTGGGAGGCAAAAATGCTAATGAAATTGTGTATATTCCCAGGATGACGCTTTGTCCTTCTGATTCGAGGATTCCTTTTAAATTTCAACGAATACAATTCCCGTTGATGATATCGTATGCAATGACGATCAATAAAAGCCAAGGTCAATCGTTGACAGATGTTGGTGTGTTTTTGAAGAAACCGGTTTTCACTCATGGGCAACTGTACGTTGCTGTTTCAAGGGTGACGAATAGAAGTGGGTTAAAAATTTTGTGTTGTGACGAGAATGGTAAACTTACAAACAAAACAAATAATGTGGTGTTTAAGGAAGTCTTTCAAAATTTGTAATAAAAGTTTTGAATTTTGCCTTTTAATGTTTTCTTTAGAGAATATAAATGAAGTTCAAACATGTACTTTACTATTGTAATGTATGTTTTAAACGAAAACAAATTGTTTTAAACGATATTGTAGAGAGCTATGTACGTAAAATCACAAGCATCGCAAGATCAAGGGCACATTAAAAAACCAAACACGAAACGTCATATCCCGGGCATCGCACGGGTGTTACACTAGTTGTTGTAAATTTAATAGATATAAAGAAGAAGGTACAAGAGTAGAAGTAGGGAGAAAGAAGACATTTTTGTTATCATTAAAGTATTCTAATGTAATCAAGTATACGAAGTCTTTTATAAGTGTGAATTACAATTGAGTACAAATACATTTATTTATAGGTACATATGCATCATCATACATATAAATATTATCATAAAGTGGTGTATTATTAATAGTAGTGTGTCTATTTGCATGCCCATAAATATTATCATAAAGTGGTGTATTATTAATAGTAGTGTGTCTATTTGCATGCCCACTACTTGATACACCAAGAGACATCCACACATATTATTTCATAACAAATATATATATATATTTTAAAAAAAATATTTATAGTATACTCTTTTTGTTCCAAGATTAATATATGTGTATGTTATTTGTAATTAACAAAAAACATAATGACATATATACACATGTCTCAAGTTTTTCAAAGCCTTGACCTTTCATTTCTCGGTTCAAGTGATGAACCAATAAGCTAACAACCCACATAAAAAATAATGACATGTATTGAGACATAGAGAGAGTATTATAAATATGACAATAAGATTCAATATTAATAATTACGTAATATACACACACATAAATTTCAATAAACATAAAAATAAATTCCAGTGTTCATTAACCTTTTACAAAGCCATCGATGTAGTAGAAAAAACAAGAATAAAAAAAAATCAACAATAAATTACAGAAGACAAAGACTTTGTGGAAACCCAAATTTTACGAATAAAATAATTTTTGAATATAATTAAAATTTCTTTAAACAAGAAAATAAATAAAAATAAAATAAAGTTGCATATATAATTAAGATCGTAACACATACATGAAAAGCAACACGATAGTATATAATTAATTAAAGACGTAGATCGTAATTCGTACATAAGAGAGAAATACAATATATAATTATAAAAACTTGTTTATTTCATTTTAGTTTCAATTTCATTTAAACGGTATATAGATGATGATATATATGAATTGCATGACACATAGATATGGTTTTCGTTCGAGCACCCCACGATCACGCTTGGAATGGTGAGGGTTTCGAGGGCTAGACTCCCAAAGGTGTACGTTCCGTCTGCGTACCCGTATCGGTAAACGCACTGCTTCTCGTTGCATCCATCTTTCTTCTTCTTTAACAGGTCACACGTGTCCGAGGGGCATGGGACCCATTGGATTGAATTTGATTTTGTGGGATCGTATCTGATCTGGTGAGACTGAGAGAAACAATTTGGCTCACAGCCTTGGCATTGTATCCACGTCAGATCACTACCCGTGTCGATCTTCAGAGTTTGCTCGGATGGTAATTGCGTGCTTCTCTCCCTTGTCCAAATCAAATCAAATTAAAATATTATTTATTTATTAGTAA
This sequence comes from Euphrasia confusa, assembly GCA_954870475.1. Taxonomy (NCBI): domain Eukaryota; kingdom Viridiplantae; phylum Streptophyta; class Magnoliopsida; order Lamiales; family Orobanchaceae; genus Euphrasia; species Euphrasia confusa. The sequence goes on from OX940960.1 coordinate 37,560,628, forward strand.
TATTAAATTACACATTAAATAAATATTAATTATGATAAATAATTTCAACTAAATAATTTAATTTATTTTTAAATATTATTCATAATTTTATAAAAATATATATTAAATTCAATTCGTTCAATCTGAAGCCAATATAGCCGCGTGAGTCAAACTCATGGCACATGAAAATATATAATTACTTTAACAATCATGAATTTAACAAAAACTTATAAAAAAAAATATTTATTTACTGGGACTTATGACATGTAACATGATTCAAGCAATGCCAAATTAAATTTATTTACATTTTTTATTTTACTATCTACACTTTAATTCTTTATATAAATTCATTTTTATTAATTTAATATTTTTATTTTTTTAAAATAATGAGTAATATATTGATTCTATTTCTGTTGAATAAGTGATTCAGCACATTTTTTTTATCAAATGAAATTTAATTATACAGCAAGATTTTTTTAGTAGGTAAAAATTAATGTGAGCATCTAAAAGAAAGTACATATGAATTTTAATTTTTTTTTAGAATTAATTATACCTAAAGATATTGAGCACCATATAATATATATATACTATATGATATATAGTCTCTTTGTTCTCTCTATCTCTCTCTCTCTATATATATATATATATATATATATATATATTTTGTTCTTTTGGAACAGAAAAATATACACAATATTAAATCAAATTAAAAATAAATTAAATGCAAGTACCAATATACTATTTTTTATAAAAAATGATTAAAAAAAGTTAGCAAGGGTTTCTAGAAGCTCTCAAAGTCAAGTGGCTACCCCAAACTGCCCAAAGTAACTGTGATCAATCAACTATTCAACCGGATTGAAAATGTATAATTAATTACTACTTATGCCATACTTAATTATATGAAGTACAATTATTAATAACATTTCTAAATTAATAGAATTTTTCAGTTCTAACTTCGTCTTTTAAATAAAAAAAAAAATACTCGATAAATTAATAAATTTTCTAAATTAATAAAATTTCACGATCTCGAAACTATTAATTTAGAGATGTTTTACTGTAACTTTTTTTAATTTACAAAAAAAATGCATAATTAATTCACATAATTAATTCACGAGATCAATATACTCATATTGGTTTCAATACTTAATATATTTATACTATCTCAACCAAGGTTTTAAAAGGCGCTAGACGCTAGTCGGGCGGTGACTAGGAGCCTAGCGTCTAGAGGGATTAATCGGGGACTAGGCGAAGATTAATCGTTTTACTTTTTTATATTTAATTAATTAATATAATATTTTAAAAATATTTCTATGCATAATAAATCAATATTTTGAACAAAATAATCAATAAATAATCTAAACATAATATTAATCACAAGTTTAACATAGTAAAATAATAAAAAATAGTTTGTAATTTTAAAATTTTAGATCATTTTCATTATATATTTAATATTTTTTTCAAATTTTGATGTTGTACCTCAAAATTTATCATAACATCATCTATTTTATTTGATTTATCAAGATTTGCATCTAATTTGATTGTTCAGTTAAATCTGCTCGAGAACCGTCTAAGTAAGTAAAGACGAAATTAATTGAACTTAGGCGGTCCAAAGCGGGTTTAGGCGGGTCTGGGCGGGTTTAGGCGGGTTAGGGGCCTAGAGCCTAAAATCGAGGCGGTCGAGTACAGCCTAGAGCCTAGGCGGGGATTAATCGAAGTTAGGCGGGGATTTTTAGAACCATGATCTCAACACAATAATCACACATTTTTTGTAATTTACAAATGAAGTGTGACTATTGTGTTGAGACAGACTAATTAAAACACACTTCACTTTACACTTTGCTGAGCAAGTAAATTTAAAATTGGTTACTTTTTCACTAAGAAAGAAAAAGTAAAAATATAGTATCTTTTCAAGATTGAAAAATAAATTAATAGTAGTACTAGAAATTAGTCAAATTAAAATAAAATAAAAATAAAATTGTATTTTAAAATTAATAAATTAAAATACATTTTTTGTCAATTATGTGGGAGACAAAAAAAATGTTGCATATTGTACTATCTCTCTATCTCAAAGAATTATGCATTGAAACACAAGCACACATAATAACAAATATGTTACTTTTTATATTTTTTTTATCAAAAAATAATGAATAAAATTATATTTTTTTAATTATATATATATCGAGGGATATCTACATCATCACAAGTTTTACAACTGGACTATACAACACGGGCGAGAAAAAGAGAAAATTTTAAAGTACATTCTAGTAAGTATTCACTATCTATATTCAATCTCAATTTGATACAACAACCCTCTACTCAAATTAAACATATTATTTCCTCTAGTTTACAAAAGATTCAATACTTGTGTGGATTAATAAATATATTAATTTTTTATTTTTTTTATTAAAAAGTAATAAAAATGTACTTTTAAATTAAAAAATAAATTAGTTGTGAGTAGAGTTAGAGTTTAAAAAGTATGTGAATAAAGTAGGGGTAAAATAGTATTTTAAAGTGAATAAATTTTTTTTTTTTTTGAGATATATCACGCCTCAAAAAGGAAAATGTTACAACTTTTACGAACAAATATTTTGTATTGCTCCCGCAATTAAAATTAATTTAACTCTAAAAAGGAAAAACTACAAAACATACAGTAAAGACATGATGCAATACAACATGTCAATAAAATTATACTACCTCTTCTCAAATAAATACAAATAAATTAATTTCTTTCATCTTGAATCAACTGTCATACTCCTTTTCCATTTGTAAATGTAATTTAAAAAGAAAATAGGTTATTGATTCGAAACAGAGTTACTATATTGTTTTAATGTCTGAATTACTTAAAAAATGAAATTATTAATTTTTTTCTATTTTTTTATTTTAAAATATAATTTTGTATCTAGTTTTTATTTATATTTTAATTGACTCTATTTCGTTTGAATTACTGAATATTCACAAGTGTTTGTTTGAGCACACTTTTTTTATCAGTAATTTTCAGAATAAGACAAAATTATTGTCTTAAAAGAAAAAGAAAAATTAAAATTAAATAGCCCAACCAATTGTAACTATTTTTGTTCACTAAAAATCACAGCCACATGTAGCATTAGATTTGTCTGGAATTATATTTAATTTTAATTCATTTTCTATATAAAAACTTATACATTACATATATATTTATACTTTTTTTTTGTTAAAGATCAATAACATAAAAAGTAAAAATTGTAAAAGTACATAATCGCGCATAAGAGAAAATTTTTACCGCCCCACACGAGCTAACATGCTAGCTCTTCACACAACCAAAAAATATATAGCACAATAATAATAAGACTCCATCTACCAAGCACGATTATGTCCCGAATAATAGTGAGTGCTAAAGTAGCCACAACCTCCGACGACACCGAACGATCCCAACCGACCCAAATACACTTCCCCGGCCTATCACCGTAATAAAAAAACGACTCCAAAAAGAAATATATATATTTATACTTTATTAAAAAATAAAATACAAAATCTTAAAATTCATAATTTTAAATTATCTATAAATAGAGTATAATATTTATATAATTTCATACTCAACAAAATATTATTTTTATAAATTTTATTTTAAAATTTTAATTCTTTTTTCAATTTCTAAAAAGTATTTTTTTATATTACTTAGTAATAAACTTATTTTTTAAAAATATAATGAAATTTGATATTTATATGCATTAAAATAAATAAATAATTTTAGATTGATTTAGTTGTTAATAAACTTAAAAATTATTAAAAAATGATTGGTGTTATACATTATGTAAGAAAAAGTAAAATAAAATAATATTTTTATTAAAAGTTCGAGTTGAGTTGGGTTGCTTAATAAACATAGTTTAATTGACTAAGATTTAAAATATAAATAAAATAATATTAAATTATTTTAAAAGAAAAAATAATAATTATTACTATGCTTTAAATGTTTGAATATTATTTGTGATCATATAAAAATAATATGATTTTTTACCTCTTCTATTCCTTAACAATAATCACATATGATTGACATCAAAATCAAAAAAATATTGTTTAATTGATTTTTTGATCAAAATTTTGGGTTGAATGTATATATGGAATATATAAGTAGGGGCAGTTAAGCATAATTAAATATTACTTTTTATATTTCACTTCAAAAAAGCTTTGATTTTAAGGAAGAAGAAAAAAGGAAGAGAGAGATAAAAAGGATCCTAAAGACGTGATGCAATGCAACATGTCAAGATAATTTTACTATTACCCATTCTCAAATAAAGTAGGGGCAGATGAGTATATCTTGTACCAACGTTTATACTTTCTTTTTAATTTAGTGAAAATTACCAATTTAGTCCCATAAAGATAGCTTATTTTTCTTTTGTTTCCACAAAGTCATATTTTTCAAATTAATCCAGTAAAACTTAAAATCGAGTCGATTTCATCCAATTTTCGCCTGAAAATTCAAAATCCGTCGGAATTTCTGCGCGTGAGCCGCACGCCCCATTTGCATTAGAGATTCCCGGTAACCTAATCCACGTGGCGACAGTTGATTGGCTGGAGTTGTTTTAAAAAACAAAAATGGGAAAGAAAATCCACATATGCATGCCACGTGTATATTACATGATTAAAAAAATAAAAAAATAAATGAAATTAGATAAAAGAAGCCAGAGAGAAGGCGGGCTTCATTCATTTCCCCCCAAATCGTTTTACAGAAAACTTTAAGCCCCAAATATACTCTCCCACAAGAAACCTATTATCGAATTCAAAGTAAAAATCACCCAAATTCATCACACTCAAACTCCTTGGGCTGAAGAGATGATTTTCAGGCGACGGATAAAGAAAGGGGCGACACTAAGTGGTTTGCCAACATACGGTGAGATGAATCGAGTTTTTAAGATTTCATTTTGATTTGTATTTTTTCTCAACCTGAATAAGAGTAGAACCTGAATAAGAGTAGGATGTGTTCTAATTATTTTTTTCAGAATCAAAGAGCAAAGAGCTGACAATTGTTCTGCATGTTGGAGGGACATTCACAAATAATTCTCAGTATGTTGAGGGTCAGACCATTCATCTAGACTGGTGTCATGCAGATAAGATAAGTACCTCTGACTTTCATCGATTTGTTGTAGAGGCAGGGGTTAAAGGGAACCTTAGGTATCATTTAAAGATGAAAGATGGATCTCTGAAATTGGTTTTAAATGAATGAACCCTGACTTCGCCCGCTTTTTTAATCTAATTTCATTTCATTTTTTTTATTTCTCTAATATCCATGCATATGTGGTTTTTTTAAACAACTCTAGCCAATCAATTGTCGCCACGGGTATTAGGTCACCGAGAATTCCTAATTCTAATGGCGCGTGCGACACACGCGCAGAAATTCCGACCGATTTTAAAATTTTAGGCGAAAATTGGATGAAATCGACTCGATTTTAAATTTTCTTTTAAGAACGTCACAACTAATTATACACACTTTTCAAAAGAAAATAATCATTATACTTTTTTATTTTAAAATACTATTTTATCTATATTTTTTTCATCTATTTTTAAAATATTACTCACAACTACTTTAATTTATAATTTAAAAATACATTTTAATCCATTACTTTTTTATCAACGAGTCAAAAGTACTCTCTCCTATTCATAGAGAAAGTTTGCATAAACAAAATTGTACGTAAATTTAGAAAAAATAGTTTTTTATGTGTTAAATAATAAAAAGTAAAGAATAATAGGTACTTCCTCTAAATTACCATAGATGCAATATTTTCGTGAGCACATAGATTAAGAAAAATTTTGTTTTTTGAATTTTTTTATTAAAAGTAGTTGTGAGTGGAGTTTAAATAGTAGGTGGATAAAGTATGAGTAAAATAATATTTGAAAGTGAAAAAGTTAAGAATTTTTTTTGGTGTATCAACTATTGTAAGACACTTCAAAAAGGAAAGTGTTGCATCTTTTGTGGGAGAGAGAGCGTATTATCTATATCTATATAATATATAAATCCAGACTTTGCTAATCCCACGTGGACAATGTGAACACAAAATATTACACTACAAAAAATGAGTATGTTCACACTACGTGGCACATACAAAATACATATGTTTACGTGGCATTTTGAAAGCTTCCATTTTTATTGACGTGGATTTTTCATTATTAATTATTAATTATGAATTATAAATTAGGACATATGAATTATATGCTTTCCATAACTTAAATTAGTTATTTCCTTTATTTTCTTATTTCATTATTTTCATCTCTAATTATGGAGAATATAATTTATAATCAATTAGCGGATTTAATTGTTATCTCAATATGTATTAAAAAAATTAGTTGTCAATTAACTGAAATTTATGATTTATGATATAATAATAAGAATTATGATTTATGATATAATAATATTTATGATGTGATAATTATAATCCCTAATCCTCAATTTACAAAATAATATATAATATTTGTATAAATATAGCATACTTACCCGATTTTATTTTAATTATTATATTACTTATATTAATAGATAAATATAAATATTAATACGTTTAAATTTCAATCACTATATTAAAAATAATCATAATATTTATTAAAATTTAATATTTATTTTCTAATCAATTCCTTAATTATTGATTGTTGATTTTATAGAATACATAATGACCATCCTTAATTGTAGTAGTAGTCAACCGATTTATCATGGAATGAAATCATGGTTTATCTATTTCAATATTCAAAATTATTCTATTGTTTAATATTCAATCAATCCTTTATTTATTGCAATAATAAAAATTGATATATTTCCTTAATTCAAAACTAATTTTAAATTAAATTACCAAAATTTTAGTTGAATCATTCATTGACTAAATATTTAACTCCCATAAATCCGGATTTGATGGAATATTGATGGAATTTCATTAATTATTAATTTAAAAATTAAAAAACTTTATTTCAAATTTGCATCTATAAAATGATCATCGTCTTCACTCATTCTCTACCCTCAAACGTTCAATTCCTTTTTTTTATTTACGTATTACTTTTTTTTTTGCATTATAATGATGAATAATATTTCTTATTGTTTTGCATTATTATTATAAATAATTATTCTTATTGTTTTTTTAGGGTACGCGATAAGTTTAAATTTATTTGTTGTATTATTATTTTGTTTATATTTTTGTTTTGATTCATTATTAAATTGTACTAAATATTTGTGTTTTTTACAGGATAAAATTTAAGTTTAAATTTATTTATTGTATTCATATATTGTTTATATTTTTATTTCGATATATTATTAAATTGTATTTAATATTTGTGTTTATTGCAGAGCTCACTGTAAGTATTAATTTATTTTATATATTCGTATTTCGATTTATAATTCGATTATATATTTTGTTCAAAAATATTTTTATGGTAATGTTTATTTTTTTAAGTGTATGAATATTGCATTAACATTCAATGTCTTCCTAACAAAAATATTCTCATTTGATTGTTTTCTTAAGCTAATAGAACTCAATTTAATGACATCCAATCGTTTTCTTGCTTACAACGATGGCCTCCAAAGTATTATCGACAATCGATCGGCCATGAGGTTCAACAATCAGTTCTACTTGATGGAATATTCTTTGTTAGTGAAGATTGGACCATCTATTGCAAACACCGGCCACAATTCGTTCCCTGGCCACCTCCGCGTCATACTTGAGGAATTGACGATGGCCTTCATGCAAGAGCATATGAATTCGGCGACGATTTGCTTTGATCTGACCTGGAATTTCACCTTTCATTGCAAAATTAGAAGCCAAATTTTTATAAATGTACCTTCATTTATTTGGAAAATTATTTTCGGTGTAATTAATTATTTCCATATTAGAAACGTTCAATATGGTAAACGGCTATTATGATTTATTAGTATTATTTACTTCCATAATTAAATACTATATGCCTCCACAATAAAAGCAAATATATTAAATATTATTATAAAATGGTATTGTAATTCTATTTCTTAAGTAAAAAATCATTAACCACTATAGAATTGATTCACTCACCAATTAAACATCTTCAATTAAACAATATCAATTTCAATATGTGATTTATGTAATTAAACACTATTTCTACTCCGCATACAAATAATTAATAAATTTAATTTTATCTAAAACAAATTATTTATTTAATATATAAATCCATCAATAATATAATTTACAAAGAATTATTTAAAAATTTACCGTGATGATTTACTATATTTTTGAATTTATTGTTTTATTCATATTTAGCTTATATAAAACTTAGATAACCATTTATATTATGTTCATCTTTTAATTAAAGAGTGAGAAATATTCTAATAAAAAAATTGAGCTTACTTTATTCTGATTGTATTAGAATTTTTTTTGAAACCCCAAAATGTTTATTATATAATCTTAAACATATGACTCCGATTTTTGAATTTAATCGATAAAATCTAAATGAAAATATTGATTAATTATGATTGTTATACATTTTTTTTATATATGTTTAATAAATATTAAATTTTTTGTAATGAAAATTAGTCGAAAAAAATGATGTATTTTTTTTTCTTAAAGTTATATATTTCGGACATCGGTGCGGACAGTTGTTAATATTCAGCAAGGAAACAGATTAGTCTAATAAATGAATACTTCTATTAAAAGCGATTATGTTAAAATTTATAATTATGATGTTTTTATTGAAGTAATTTATCTTAACGAGCACGTATTTTATAATTATTTATGTACTATATTTATTAAACTATTATATTTTTAATGGAGTATCTTACTTAAATGTACACTCATAAAAATAATGATACACTCCTCATTAAATGTTATATAATCTCTTAAATAAATACTATTTTAATGTATTTTTATTCCATTAACTTAGTAATTTCAAAATTTTATTAAAAAATCATATCAAATTGCATGATAAGTCAAATCTTTTAGAACTTTCCATTACTCTTAAAAGTTGGAAAGTAATCAATAAATATAATTAAGATTGAAATTACCAAAAAATAATTAATAAAAAAATAATTTATGACCTCACAAAATCGGTCTAACTATCTAAGTATTGTATAAAAAATTACTTATTATATGATATAAATAAATGATCATCAACATACACTTTATATGTGAGAAATATTAAAACAGAATAAGTGTGTTTATCAAACTTTTGTATATATTTAATTTTTTTTATTTGAACCAAATTTTAATTATATTTTTTATAATATATATTAAAAATAATATAATTTAAATTAAATTTACGTTTTTTTAACTATAAAATTTACATTAAAAATTCACGTGCATCGCACAGAGAGTTAATACTAGTAATATATAATTCCAAACTTTACTGATCCCATGTGAAAAATGTGAACATAAAAAATTACACTATAAAAAATGTGCATGTTCACACGTGGCAAGAGAAAGCTTTCCTATGTCTATGTGGCATTTATAAAACTTGCAATTCTTAATGACGTTGATATTTCATTATTAATTATGAATTTTAAATTGTGATTTATATCATTTCGAATTATATATTTTCCATAACATAAAATTAGTGATTTCCTAAATTTCCATAATCCACAATATATTTTATAAATAATTAGCCTATTTAATTGTCTTATTACCTATTTAATTAACCCGTAGTTATAGTAATTATATTTTTAAATCAATTCAAATAATTTAATATATTATTTTTATATTCTCTTATTAATATAGGTAAGTTTCTCCTAATTAAACTCCACACAATCCGATCAATCTATAAATAATTAATTTATTTATATTACGATAATATAATATTTCCATATAATACGATACAAAATCCTATTTAAATGGTTTTTCTTCATTTTTGTTTTAATCTGCAAACTAATTTTTATTTTCTCTGTAAATACATTTTGTTTTTCTTAGTTTGGGTAATTGGTTAATTGATTTTTTTTTGCAGGCACACCTACAATGTAAGTAATTAATTTATAATTATTTTCTATGGTCTCTAACTATTTCATCTTGCTGTTCATATATTCTTATTTTTATAAATAACTTTCTTTTTTTAATTTTTTTTGCAGAAGACGGTAAATTTTTTTACCTCATGTTCATTATTTAAGTTGCTTCTTTTTCTTACAATGTAAGTAATTAATTTATAATTATTTTCTATGGTCTCTAACTATTTCATCTTGCTGTTCATATATTCTTATTTTTATAAATAACTTTCTTTTTTTAATTTTTTTTGCAGAAGACGGTAAATTTTTTTACCTCATGTTCATTATTTAAGTTGCTTCTTTTTCTTCTTCATAGTATTCATTTTCATCGACAAGCAATTTTTATAAAGTTTGATTTAATTAACTTTGAATTTTTATTGCTAATTTAGTCATTGTTTTTATTTTTTGCAGAGTACATTGAATATGAGGTATTTATTTAATCCATATATTTTTCAATTCCATCATATTATTGTTTTTTCGAATTAATAAATATTATTCATATTATTATTGTATGGTTCTATGTATTTATGTATAAAACTTTTTTTTTGCAGATTAAAAGGTAATTACATTTTTGTCATATTTATTTTTCAATTAGTGTCATATTTTCTTTACATATTTTTTTTTTTTACAATTTTTGAATTTTTCTTTCAATTTTTTATTTCATTTTTATATCCTAATCATCTCATTTTATTATAATATAAATCTCATTTTTTTTGCAGTATTAGTGTGTGAAAAAGGATTATAAATCTCATTATATTATAAATCTCATTAATATAAGAATTATTTGAAATTGGAAAAGAAATTCATTACAAAGTTTGAAGATGGTTCAAACACTTCAAAATATTGTTTTTTCACTTTTGCTGATGAATTGGTGAGCCCTAATACAGCATTTAAGTATTTTGACTTCTGCCGGTAACTTATTATTTAGATTATGTTTTCAATTTTTTTTGTTTTTTACATATTTTTTCTATATTGTTTTTTATATTGCTATGATTGTTAATTTTGTCTAATTATTCGTTAATCTAATTATTCATTAATTTTTAAATTTTTTTATGACTTAATCATTACTGTAAAAAAATTATTTGATATGACAAGAAAATAGAAAAGAAATAAAAATTATGTATTTAACAAGGACATTATGGATTTTTAAATCATTAATAAATTTATATATATATAATAAGGGTGGTGTACTTATCAAATTTGGGGTGTACATCATCTTTTTCTTTAAAACCAATTTTTATTCATACTTTTTTTTATCATTTGAGCTCTTAATATAGAGCCCCTTATTACGAATTATTTCTAATTTTTTGTTTTATAAATAAATTAATGAAATAAATTTGTTTAACATATTTTAAATTATATTTTAATAAATATTAAGTGATATTGAAAACAAGATAATATGATAAACTAGGTATATTATTTTAAACTAAAAAATTTACATTTAATATTCCTGTGCATCGCACAGGGATTAAATTACTATTTGTGTAAGTAATGAATAAGTAGTTGAAAAAAAATAATGATATTTATGTAAATAGATGAGTATCGAAAGGATAACGTTATTAAAACACTTTCCATTTATAAGTGTACAAACTTTTATGAATCATCCAAAAAAGGAAAGTGTGCAAACTCTTAAAAACCAGAAAAAGTAACATTTTTTTAATATACGCATCGATCAACCCGTGTATATATAATTGGGACGAGGTAGTATTATTTTATTTGATTAGTGTAATTTTTCTTGTAATTGTTTATTATTTGTGTAGAAGTTATATTGTACATATATAGGGAAAATTGTTTGAGGAATGTTTTCTTTCTTATGATCTAGAAGTATATTTTTTTTTTATCGATATAAGCTCATAAACAAGTTGCGGTTTTTTTCGGCAACTTATAACTCACACTCAGGACTAAAAAGAGAATTGTGTACCAACTTTCTCCCAGTGTCAATTATAATGATAATTTTAGTGTTACTTAATTATTATTTTTTTTTTGAAAATTTTATAATGATGATTTTAGGTTTATTAGTGAATATTTTCTTGAAATGTTTTAAATACTGATTTATTTATTTTAGAAGATGTTTATTTTATTTTTTTTGAAAATTTTATAATGATGATTTTAGGTTTATTAGTTAATATTTTCTTGAAATGTTTTAAATACTGATGTGCATAATACAAATATTGGTTTTTTTCGGTCTCCCAACAATTAAGTTTTTTTTTTTGGGTCTATGTCAATTGCAGTGTCTTGGGAATTCGAACCAAGGACCTCAAGTCCCCAATTCAAGTGCTCAACCAACTGAGCTAACAACCCTCGACTCCCAACAATTAAGTTGAAAAATGTAAAATTGTAGTAAAACATTAGATATTGTTTATTGTCAAGGTAATGGAAAAGGATTTTTTTAGTTAATAATTTGATACTATGATGATAATGCATCAATCATGTGCAACCATTGGGGCCGAAGCCGATGTTCCCAGCTAATGCATCAATAGTGATTTGGATGTCTTCTAGTTGTGGGCCTGCCAATATGTTGACTCCCATCGTAGTACTCGGAGCGAAAGCCAAGCAAGCAATATTATTGTTGACGTCCACCACACGCAAAATGTTAGTAGCATTAACTTGTACGGTCGGATCGGTCTGCACATACATCCCTCGGAAGATAAACGAAACGCGTGGCAGCGTAACGCTCTCAAGGTCAACCCCGCTGCCAAGACTGTAACAAGTGTGCATTATAGGATCGACGGAGGAGGCGATGGGGTTAAATAATTTAACCAGCTCTGTATTGAGAGTATCGCGTAGGGCGTCGTAAGCCACCTCCGGTAGGTATGTGAGCGACGTGCCTGTGTCAATGATCACCCCACCCTTGTCGCCATTCTCCGTGATTTGAAACGTGTCTTGGGGTATCATGTTTAGCGCCTTCCCATCCACCTCAATACGCAAGAGCTCGATGTAGTAGTAACTCGGATGTTTGTCGTTGAGAATCAACGAAGCCCACTTGGCGTGGTCACCGTCGGGGAAATTGGATCGACCGAAGTGCAACCAACCGTTCTCGCCCAAACAAAATCTAAAAGCGCCGCCTGTTTGCCCCCTTCCCTGGCTCGTGTAGGAAAGGGGTCCCCTACCCAATCCCAACAACCCATCAGCCTCGCCGTTGAACGAGATTTGATTATCGTTCGCGCACCCCAAAATCACGCTTGGAATGGTTGTGCCACCGATGGTGAGGGTTTCGAGGGCTACACTCCCAAAGGTGTACGTTCCGTCTACGTACCCGTATCGGTAAATGCACTGCTTCTCGCTACATCCATCTTTCTTCTTCTCTAATAGGTCACACTTGTCCGAGGGGCATGGGACCCATTGGATTGAATTTGACTTTGCCGGATCGTATCTCTCGTTACGCTGAGAGAAACAATGTGGCTCACATCCTTGGCATTGTATCCACATCAGATCACTGCCCGTGTCCATCTGCAGAGTTTGGGCAATCGGCGGGCTGCCCACGCCTAGCGTCACGTAATATTCGTCCGACCGCACAACAGCCATTCCGAAATCTGTCAGTACTCTAGCTCGTCGGTACTCATCGTTGTGTGATGAGGATGACGACATCAGCTTGTCCCTGTGGACCAACGGGAGCTTCACACCTGTCAAATGATCATGATGTTCGGCATTTGCATTTGCCGAAATCATCAGGAACACAACAACAAAAAGTAGCATAATAATAATAATAAATATAGTTTGAATTAATTGTAGTAATGTTTTTGAGATGCATATATTCTCACACATACACATATTTATATAGAGTTAGTAGGTAGGTTCAAAGATAATATTTATATTTAAATTTACAAATTACCGAACAACTTTTCCTTTTTTAAATTGATTACCTATCACAAATTCATATCCATCGTCACCAGTGATCCACCAAACAAAAAAAAAAGAGCGGTAAACGAGCGTGTCAAGAAAATTCACGATTGCCTACATTTTTTTATGTATATTCAAGTCTTTGCATTTGACTATAAAATTAAACTTTACAGTGATTTAATATTTGAAACTATTAAATTATAATAAATATTAAATCAAGAAATAAAGACAAGATACTTTCATTGATAGAATCGAGCTTTCATTGATTTGATAGAACTTCAATTACATTCCATTGCGGCTGTCGATTTACAAAAGCCCTATTTATATGGTCTACTGAAAACCCTAAAACCCTAAGCTGGTAAAAGCCATGTCCGTACATAGACAACTGGAGTGTATGAGAAGGAAGATCCAATGGTTGAGAGGAGGACAGCTGGCGGTCTTTATACTCGTCGGATGGAGTTTTAAATAAGGCCAAATATGTAATATCCAGTCAAGGAAAAGGAGGGAAACCGAATTCGAAAGGGGACCAAATTATGGTTTGCAAATTGGGGATTTTTCAGATGCTTTAATATCCCCCGCAAGCCAAGCTCTGATTTTATTCTTCAAACGGGTGAAGGCTTGGAACGGCAATGGCTTGGTGAAAATATCGGCTACTTGGTCATACGCAGGCACGCGAAGAATGACAATTTGCTTTGTTTGCACCTTATATCGAATGAAATGAAGATCGATCTCGATATGTTTGGTACGAGCTTGAACCACAGCATGATTTGAAATATAGACGACACTTTGATTGTCAACCCATAAGGTAGGAGAGAGCTGGGATTTTATTCGAAGCTCAGAAAGTAAGGATTGGATCCAGGAAACTTCAACAAGTGCGTGCCCGATACTTCTGTATTCTGCCTTAGCGCTTGATCTTGAAACTGTGTTTTGTTTCTTGGAGTTCCAGGATATTAAATTGGGAACCAAGAAAATGCAAAATCTAGAAGTTGACTTGTGGTCGTCAGGATCTGATGCCCAATCAGAGTCTGAAAAACAAGTGAGTTGCAAACGAGCTGTCTTGGTGAGAACAAGGCCATGATGAGAGGTACCTGCAAGATATCTAAGCAGCCTTTTTATAGCTTTGAAATGAAGCTCAGTAGGATGCTGCATGAATTGGCTAAGTTTATTAACAGTGTAGCTTATGTCTGGTCTTGTGATGGTGAGTTTCTGAAGGGAACCAATAAGCTGCCCGTAGGAACTAGGGTTAGATAAAATAGAGCCATCATGTTTTGAAATTGGATGAGAACTGATCATTGGAGTGGGAGATCCTTTTGCTTCTGCCATGAGAGCTTTCTTAAGCAGGTCCTGTGTATAATGATGCTGAGAAAGAATATAGCCATTAGCTGTGGGAATAACCTGAACACCAAGAAACTAATTTAAAGTGTTTAAAGTGCCAAGATCTTTTAGTGAGAAGGACTTGGAGAGGGTAGAGATTGAACTTGAAATGGCAGTGTGATTCATCCGTTTTTGTGTTGTTCGTTTCTATGTTTTTCGATTATTTTAGTGTTAAACGTAGTGCTGTTTGTGTATATTTTCATTTTGTTTTGTTGTTTTATTTTCCGGACAGTCATGCGATAGACGATGTAACATCCTATTTTTCGAAATATAGACTAAGAGGAATTTTCAATTCTTTCCAAAATAAACTTTTGAACTTTTAAAAATAACTTATCGTAAAAACACGATATTTTCCAAAATGATTAAATTTAAAGTAAACAATAGTAAAATCCACCCAAAATAGTGTTCATCCTCGATAGTCAAATTTAGATAAATAACAAGAGTTGTATTTGTCAAAATCGGAAAGAAAGTATACATAATAAGGGTGAAATAAAGTTTTGAAAATTGACGAAATGCACACTACTATCGTCGTCTCCCTCGTCGTCTCGCTTCGAACTTGCCTATCTGAAAACAATGAGGTTTTGAAAGGGGTGAATTATCTACAACTTAGTAGGAATTACAGTTCATACATTATATAATACGAGGTGACCGGATAACTCTCAACAATAGACCATTATAACATAATGAACGGTGGGATATACCCAAGGATGCCTAAGCTTCTGAACGATTAAACGTTCCCGTTCTACCTGAATCTGTCATGCCACGTCATTTCATTACGGGTCACAACCATAATATCGTGAACACGTCATTACATTACGCGAACACGACCATAAAACCACGAAATTCAATAGTGTCAAAAATCACTTTTTATTGTGCAATGCAAAAGTGCACCCTAAATTCTTGAACTCCGATCAATATAAGAGTCCGTTCATTTATCAAGCCCCTCCATTCCACCCATCATCAAATCAACAGAGTTCAATACTTTGAAATAGTCTTTTTGGCAGACTTTGGCGTGTGGGGGCTTGGACACTTGGCAAAACACCTATGAGAGATGGCAAATAAATATTTTTCATTAAAAAAAAGGTTTGACTTTAAGGAAGACAAAAAAAAAAAGAATAATAATTGGTGTGACTATTGATATTAAACAACTCAAAAAGAAAAATATGACTATTAATATGAAACATACTAATATTAAAATATATAAAAAAAATTAGATATAAAATTATATTTTAAAATAAAATATTTTTCAATAATTTATAATAGTACATTATTTGTATTTATTTGAGAAGAGGTAAGTAAAATTTTCTTGACATGTTATTTTAAAGTATTTATGATCTTTTATATCTCT
This sequence comes from Euphrasia confusa, assembly GCA_954870475.1. Taxonomy (NCBI): domain Eukaryota; kingdom Viridiplantae; phylum Streptophyta; class Magnoliopsida; order Lamiales; family Orobanchaceae; genus Euphrasia; species Euphrasia confusa. The sequence goes on from OX940960.1 coordinate 37,577,118, forward strand.
CCCTCTCTTTTCATTTTTTTTTTGTTTTCCTTAAAGTTAAATGATACAAATTCCTTTTTTTTGTCTTTCTTAAAGTCAAATGATACAAATGAATGTGAAAACTTTAATCAAGACTTTCTTTTAGATCGAGTTGTTCACTATGTTCTTCGCGTTCTTCCTTCCCCTAAGATCGATCGTCCCTCTTTTCTCCTCCTGCACGCGGCCCCTTTTCCCCTTTTCATTTTTCTTATTTTTATTATTTGTTTTAGATTTATAAATAACTTAGGGTTAATTAGTTAGGCCCTAATGATTTCTTGAAAGGACTCCATCGCAACATGGCTCAATGTCTTATCAAAGCTGAAATTCAGCGGCAATCAAGTTTCTTTTTCAGCCAAAACACAAGCCATTCATATACACCGTTTTCGGGTCTAAACGAAACGCCTGCTCTCTGGTCCACTTACCCGCGCTTATAAAAGTTTCGGGCTCTTCTCGCATGGAGAGCACCTTTATAACCACATTCTGAAATCTGGGTTCATCTCTAACCCCTTCATCTCTACAACTCTTGCCACTTTCTACGTTCGGTTTGATTTCCTGTGCGATGCCAAAAACTGTTTGCTAAAATTCCTGAACCAACCGTGGTTTCTTGAAACTCTCCGATTCAGGTCATGTTCATTCCGGGAAGTTTAAAAAAGTACTGGGGCTGTTTGTCCAACTCAAAGAGTGTCGTGTCTCTACAATTTAAACAAAAAAAAATATATAAATAAAATTAAAATATAAAAAATTAAACTTACTATTGGAGATTCTAGTTGTAGCTTTTGCAGTACTTTGTATTTGTGTGGCTTTGAAATTTCATGAGAATACTTTTTTGTTTTGAAGTTAGTAGGAGTAGAAGGAAGAAGAAGAAAAAGGAGAAAAGAACGATGAAGAAAGAGTACATAATTTCAGTTATGTCTAAAAAGGGTATTTAAGTAAATTAAAGAGAGGTGTACTAATCCTAAGAGTGTGCGAAGTAATTCTTGAGGTGTAAACATCATGCCCCTTAAATAATGATCCGCCCAAAAAGGTAAATACATTTTGTAAACATAAATTAAATTAAAAAGTCCAATGTATAAAATATTGAAGCCCAATTAAAATAATACTAATCTCGGCTAACACAGACATAAAAATATTTTAATAAACTAATTTTTATTCTAAAAATTAGAGTTATTACAGCAAAAGTAAACATCGTAAAGAAAAAAATAAAAATTTAAAATATTGTACTTAGATCAGTCATGAATTTTAAAATGAAATAAATTCAACCGATAACATTTATAGTCGATTCCATTAAATATGTATCAAATTTTAAGTATATAGTTATAGTTTAAATGAAAAATGAAAAATGAAAAATTGATATTCCTTGATAAGTACCTAGTAGTAGTATTTATAAATGTAAATATCTCTAAGTAAGAAGTAAAACTATATATTGATAGTTAAAGATTGATGGTAATTAAGAAATGAAGTAACACAAATGAAATGAAAAGCGAGCAATATGATATATAAAGACATACAATAATTAAAAAAAGCTTGTTTATATTTTAGTTAATTATTTCATGATCAAATTAAATATATATAATAAGGCGATCGATGGAGCGATGATCCATCAGCAACCAGTGGGGCCGAAGCCGATATACCCAGCAAATGCATGAATAGTGATCTGGATGCCTTCTAGTTGTCGGCCTGCCAATATGCTGTGTCCCATCGTACTCGGAGCGAATGCCAAGCAAGTAATATTAACGTCGTCGGTCATAATTAAAATGTTAGTAGCATTAACTTGTATGGGCGGATCGGTGTACTGGTTCATCCCCTGGAAGATAAACGAAATGCGTGGCAACGGAATGTTTTCAAGGTCAAACCCGCTGCTGCTAATATTATAGCAAGTGTCCAATACATGATCAACGGAGGTGATGGGGGTAAATGATTTATCCTGCTGCAGGTATTTTTTGACAGTATCGCGCAGGGCATTGTAAGCCACCTCTGGTAGGTATGTGAGTGACGTGCCTGTGTCAATGATCACCCCACCCTTGTCGCCGTTGTCCGTGATTTGAAACGTGTCTTCGCGAATGTTTAGCGCATTCCCTTCCACCTCAATTTTCAAGAGCTCGATGTAGTACAAACTCGGATGTTTGTCGTTGAGAATCAACGAAGCCCACTTGGCGTTGTCACCGGGGAAATTGGAGTACCCAAAGTGCAACCACCCATTCTCGCCCAAACAAAATCTAAAAGCCTGGCCCGTTTGCCCGTTGGGCTGAGTGGTGTAGGAAAGGGGTCCCCTACCCAATCCCAACATCCCGTCAGCCTCGCCGTTGAACGAGATATAGTTTTCGTCCGAGCAGCCCAAGATCACGCTTGGAATGGCTGTGCCGTTGATGGTGAGGGTTTCATTGGCTAGATTCCCAAAGATGTACGTTTTGTCTGCATACCCGTACTGGTAAATGCACTGATTCTGATTACATTCATATTTCTTCTTCTTTAATTGGATACACATGTCTGAGGAGCATGAGACCCATCCGAGTGAACGAGAATTGCTCGGATCGAATCTCTTGTTAGGCTGGAGAAAACAATGATTTTCACGCTCACAGGCTTGGCATTGTATCCACGTAAGATCACTACCCGTATCTATCACCAGAGTTTGGTCGATCACTGGGCTGCCCACGCCTAGAGTCACCAAATATCTGCCCAGCCCGTCATCCACAACATCCATTCCGAAACCCGCCTCAAAGCCTGAGAGTACTCTAGACAGCTTATCCCTGTGGACTAACGGGAGCTTCACACCTGTCAAATGATCATAATGTTCGGCATTTGCATTTGCCGAAATCATGATCAGGAACACAACAAAAAGTAGCATCATCAAATAGTAGTATATAATAAGGAGTAATAAATATGGTTTCAGTTAATACTAGTATTAATTTTTGAGATGCATATACTCTCACACATATACACCTATATATACTGTGTAGCTGCGTAGGTAGTTACAAAGATAATATTTATATTTACAAATCACCGAAGAATATTCATTTTATAAATTCATTACCTAAATACATATTCATAAGAGTCATAACTATCGTAAGCGCACGCGGACGGAGAAAAAAAAAAAAAAGAGCGCGCATGTCAAACATTTCTTCTTGGAAGTGGTAGTAATTTTCAATGTATCTTTGAGTCTTTGCGTTTTTCACTAAAATTAAACTTAATGTTGAATCTTATGAAGAGAAAAACGGGTAGAAAGAAAGATTGTTCGTAAAGGAAGGAGACGGAAGAAAAACAAACTTTGTATATATTATTTCTTGATAATAAACGTATGCACATGCATCATTTTTATAGAAGACATCATAACCCCAATCTTTATGTAATAACTAATAAGGACTAAAACGGAAACCATAAATAAATAAATAATTACAAAGTGACACCTAAGCATTTATATATGAGGCTCGTTCGTCTGGTGGTTTCTCAGACGATCTCTATCATACGGAAGAGGATCTACTCGTTACGACTTTCAAATTCTTTTCAGGCATGTGTATTGAAGAGGGTACGTATGTCATATAGCTTGATGATTGTGTTTGTATTCTTTAGTGCTATATATTCTAGCATGCTCGGTTTTTCTTGATTAAGAAGATTTTACTAGCATGCCCGACAATCGAGGAGGAAGAGAATGTTGATTAATATTTGACTTTTGAGGAATTATTTTATTTATTTATTACTCTGGTACAATAGTTATCAAAAATATTTAAGAAATGTTAATAGTGAACATAATTTTTCTTGTATTTGTTTATTATTTGTGTAGAAGTACTTTATTGCATATAGGGAAAATTGTTTGAGGAATATATTCTTTCTTATGATCAACTACTAATTAATTTTGTGGATGGATTGAAGCCCATAAACAAATTAAGGTATTTTCCGGTCTCCCAACAATTAAGTTGAAAAATGTAAAATCATAGTAAATAGTTAAAACATTAGATATTGTTTATTGTCAAGGATTTTTGGGACAGGTTATTAAGTATTGAAGCATCGCGTGGACGCGTGAATTGGTCCGCTGCGTATTTACAGGCAGAGCACACATGTGACTATTTTCATCAATATCGACTGTAGATCTGTTTTTATTCGGTTTCAATTTAATTAGATTAATTCCATTCAAATCATATACAGTACTCCAAGCAACATGATATACTGTTTATTTTTTTAGTTAATAATTTCATACTTTATGATGACAATGCATCAATCAGCTGCAACCATCCGGGCCGAAGCAAAATGTTTGTAGCATTAACTTGTATGATGGTCTGTTTTTATTCGGTTTCAATTTAATTAGATTAATTCCATTCAAATCATATACAGTACTCCAAGCAACATGATATACTGTTTATTTTTTTAGTTAATAATTTCATACTTTATGATGACAATGCATCAAGCCGATATTCCCAGCAAATGCATCAATAGTGATCTGGATGCCTTCTAGTTGTCGGCCTGCCAATATGTTTTGTCCTTTTTTACTTGGAGCGAATGCAAAGCAAGCAATATTATCAGTATTATTAGGGGAGTCCATCGAAAGCAAAATGTTTGTAGCATTAACTTGTATGATGGTCTGCACGTACGTCCCCGGGAAGATAAACGAAAGGCTCGGCACCAGCGAAAGGCTGCCGTTGCCAATAATATAGCAAGTGACCAATATACGATCGACAGGGGATGGGGGTAAACAATCCATCCAGGTGTCCCTTGACAATATCGCGTAGGGCGTTGTAAGCCTCATCGGGCAGGTATGTCACTGACGTGCCCGTGTCGATGATTTGAAGCGTGCCGCCTCCGGGCATGTCTAACGGCTGCCCGTCCAACTTAACGTATATTCAAATTTAAAGTCTTTCATTTGACTGAAATTTATCTTTACCGTGATTCAATATCAAAAAGTTAATGTAATTAAATTAATATTAAATTATTTATATATTATTTTGATATTCAAGAGTTGGGATCAATATTATGACGAAAATACTTGAAGAAAATATAAAAAATACTTAAAACGTCAAATAAAAAATAGAAAATTATTAAAGCCAAAAAAGACAATTAAATTTGAATATATAAAACATCATTTAATTTTATTAAATGGTGCATTTAAAAAAAATGTGTATGCATAATGAATATAGTAGTTTCACCCTTTCTGCCGCTTGTTGAGACATAAATGGATTGCATTTTTCTTTTTTTACTTCATAAAAGAAAATGATACTCCTAGTAAAAATCAAAAAGGTATTTTGATCAAAGTAATACAAATTATTTTTTTTTAAGGGATAATTATATTTTAGTACCTAACTTATAACACTTTTTTACTTTCATAATTGAACTTTTTTTTTTTTACATTTTAGTGGTTGAAGTATGAATTGTTTGCGCTTAAAAGTAACAATTTGACGCTACACCTGTATTTTGAACTTTTATTTTGAAGTAGTGGGTTATTTGGATGTTTCACAAAAAAATTAATATATAAATAATAATTTTAGTATATATATATATATATATATATATATATATATATATTATATATATATATATATATATATTAATTTTTAATTTTTTTCCAGTGTTTCTCTCGAGATGGGCGCAGTTGAGGAGTAATTAAACGGTTTTGGGGCAAACTTGTTTGCCGAATTTCAAAAATTTCTGTAAGAATCGATGTCGAAGCTTGTCAAAATTTTCTTAAAAACAATTGTTAATAATTATAAATTTTGGAAATTAAAGAATAACAACCCCCATCACGAAAAGAATTTTGCGACTGTAATTGCTCTCATGAGCTCCATCAAAATCGGGCACTTGAACTCCTCTGGCACTCGTGATTGTGAAGGTTCAGAAAAACAGTCAAACCCTAGAGCGCACATGGCTTCCTCGCTCGGGTCGAGATTCAAATTATCATACTCCCTTTCCCTTTGTAAATGTAAATTAAAAAAAAAATAGATTATTGATTCGAAACATAGTGTTAGGATTAGGGTCGTCCGTGGACTTGACCCGACTCGTTAAAAAATTAAAATAAAAGTATTTTAATTCATTTTATAATATATATATTATTTATGTAATATTATATATATTATAAATCCTAATTATCTAAAACAACCGTTATGTTTGCGATTTTCTGTATAATTGTTATATACAAATAAATTATACAGATTGAATAACGCAATTATAAAAACCTGCAAAAACACAAAACAAAAGGTTATAGAGAAATAAACTTAAAAACAATATCATTGAGGGTTCTTAGTTCGTGAAAAACAATTCAACACTCCAATCAGGAGAGTGTTGTAGACACTGCGTAGCACCAGAAGCAACACGCAACAGGAGGATTCGATCCGTTCGATTTACGTTTTCGCATCGAAGACAAGTAAGTCTTCTAATTTATTTTTATCGAATTGCTTATGTCGATTAAGTAATTCCTTCATTGGTATCAGAGCTAGTGTGATCGGATCCCTTGTAAATTATGTGTTTGATTTTGTTTATTCATGTTTAATATTTATGTTCATTGTTAATCGATCACTGTATAATTATTCTGCGCATATTATTCTCTGTGAAATTTACTGCATGAACAAACTGTGATATTTGTTCTGGGTGAACTTCGTTGTAACTTTGCGTAAAATGTTATGCAAAAGGTTATTTGTTCTGAACTATGCGTTCTCTGACCTCTGCCTAAAATACGTGGACTTTGCGTATTTATTGTTTTTGTGTAAACTTTATTGCATGAATATTCATTATTCTGAGTGATTGCGCTGTAATTAATTCTTCAGAGTGAACGCGAAGTGAACTTTATTTGCGTTATTTTTTTACATGAATTTGCACTATGTATGTGTCATTTTTGATAAGAGGAGTGACTTAGTGTTACTTACACCATTTAGACATTTTATACGATCAAGTGTGTTCGTTAATTATTGATTTTAAATTGGAAGTGTCCGATTTTAAAACTTGTCTAAACACAGGTACTATGTGTATCGTTCGAGAACTCTTTCTCTAAAGATGAAACCAACATATACTTATTGAGATCATGTGTTGAACATGCATTGCAAGTATAAGACCATGAAGAATAATGTTGGTGATTTGTTCAATTGGGACGAGCTTAAAATCATTTTTTAGAAATTCTCTACCCTTAGAATGACATGAGATGTGGGAAATGATTTGGAATCGAGAACATGAATTCTTTCATGATGTCTATCTCACTGCCATAAGCTATATATGAAGACTTCTATAGTCATTGTACTTAACACCATTGGGTGACCCCTGTCATTCTCTAGACAAGGAGAAAGATGTACTATAAGTCTAAGCCTATTAAGAGGATGCCAAAAAGCTCATGCTCATTTGTGGGCATGTTATCATGTAGGAGTACATTAGTAGTTAGTGTGTACTGACTATTGGTACTTTGTTTGTTTTACAAACACTGTTTTTCATTTCGTAGTTTTTTGTTTGACTTTAGTGGTCATTCTGATTAAACTATATGAAGTTTTGATAACTTTAATGTATATACAGAATACAGTAGATAGGAAACAAGAGTAAATTTGGACCGAAATATAAAAATCCTATCGCGTCCAAACAAATTAAAGGACGCGTGAATGGGTCTGCTGCTCATCTCAGGCACAGCACACATGTGATGCATTTTCAACATCGACTCTCTGATTGTGCTCGGTTTCCATTTAATTAGATTAACTCGATCGAGTCATACTTCAACATAAATCTTCATAAGAATGTAACGCATAAATGAAAAGCAACATGATATACTGTATAATTAAAGACGTCAAGACATTACATAAGAGAAATACCAATGTATTATTATAAAAACTTCTTTATTTTTATATAGTTAATTTCATCAAATTATACTAGTATAATGATAATTCATGAGCTAGCAACCATTGGGGCCGAAGCCGATATACCCAAATGCCGAATCAATAGTGATCTGGATGCCTTCTAGTTGTCGGCCTGCCAATGTGCTGTATCCCGTCGTTCTTGGAGCGAATGCAAAGCAAGCAATATTACTGTTGACGTCGACCACACACTACAAGAAAACTTAAAAATGTTTACGGATTTTGCTTACGGATCATGTCCGTAAGCATTTGCTTACGAATTTGCTTACGGATTTGCAATCTGGTGAATATGCTTATGGATTTGCAATCTGGTGAATATGCTTATGGATTTGCAATCTGGTGAATATGCTTATGGATTTGCTTACGGGTAAATAAAATTCCGTAAACAAATCCGTCAGCTTTTATGCGGGTGTTATTCCCTCCAATTTTGTTTACGGATATACTTACGGAGGTGCCGTAAACATTTGATTACGACCCGTAATCCGTAAGCAAACTGAGCGCCAAAAATTCGCTCCAATATTCTTTACGTAAATGCTTACGGATGAGAGGAACCGCCAGCATTTGCTTACGGAAATTATGCCGTAAGGAAATGTTTACGGAGTTAGTGTCGTAAGAAAACGCGCGTGGCTTGAAACGAAGTCGTTTAATAATTCACTTAAATGTTTACGGCTGGGCGCCGTAAGGAAATCCGCCAGCAAGAGAACCCTAATTAAATACCAAGCAGACGAAACTTATTCATTCATTACTCTCTCTTTTATTTTTCTCCAGCGAGGCGACGACGACGAGAGCATACATCCACCATCGAACATCGACATGTGCGAGGAGCGGCTGCCATCCACCTTCGAAGATCCGGCGAGTCCTCATCGGCGAGTCTCCAACGATCGCGGGTCTCCAGCAGCCGGTCTCCAGCGGCGGCAACAAGAAAGTATGTCGACCCTTACTTCTTTCTAATCTCTTTTCTTGATTATTTGTTGGTTTAGGTTGAATTTAGTATTGATTAATTAGGGTTTAAGGTTGAAAATTAATTTAGGGTTTGATAATTAGGGATACTGTATATGATTTCGTTTTTTCGATTTCTTTGTTGATTTAAAGTATTACCCAATGAATTTCGACTATGGGCGTTCTCTATGACAAGTCTGTACTATTGAGTAAAATTTGAAGTCCCAATTCCCAAAAAAAAAAAAAAGAAAGAAACCTTTGTACAGATGCTTTGTCACACTAGTTTCACAAGTAATACTTTGTACAGATGCTTTGTCACTAATCAAATACATTTAAAAGCAATGGACAATTAACACAGTTGATCAAATGAAGCCTTCATGTCTCTTTGAAAAAAAATTTGGTGATTAGCGTTTCAATGTAGGGGCTCCACTTTGGTAATCAAATACGCTTGGAATGGCTGTGCCGTTGATGGTGAGGGTTTCGAAGGCTAGACTCCCAAAGGTGGACGTTCCATTTAGGTAGTCGCACTTGTAACTGCATTGATTCCCATTGTCACTGCATCCATCTTTCATATTCTTATCTAATTTGTGAAAACATGTTTCGGAGTGGCACGGGACCCATTGGATTGAATTTGATTTTGTGGGATCGTATCTCTGGTGAGGCTGGGGGAAACAATGATCATCTGGCTCACTGCACCCTTGGCATTGTATCCACGTCAGATCGCTGTCCGTGTCCATCTTCCACGTGTACAAATTGATTTTTTATCCCCCAACACGTGGGACCGACCCTTTTAAAGAGTTCCTATCGAGCCGTCTGTGGTTAACAAACGATATCTGTTCAAGTTGTCTGTGGAAGGAATAGTTTCGGTTAGCTGATTGTTTTCGAGAAGCCTAATCGAATAAACAAAGATAAGTAATTCGCTTGTATTAACGAGAAGTATTGTTTACGGTACATACTTTTGAGGGTGAAGTGAATTCACGCCGAGAAACAATCGCCGGAGTCGCCGGAGAAGACGATCGTCGCCGGAGACGATCGAAGGTGACCGGAGGAGACGAGCTGGGTCGGAGCAGCAAGTTTGGCCTAGTGTCGGCCGACACCAAGCCCCGTCGTCCGACAAGGAGCTGCTCGAGCGATACTCTGTGGAACACGAGCTGCAGCCCGAGGTAGAACACGAGCTGCGTGTTGAGTGTCGGCCGACACCGATTTCATGTCGGCCGGCAAGTCCAAGAATTTCAGTGGAATTAGGGAATTAATTCCCAGCGGGATTTTGTCCCTTTCTCCAAGTTTCTCCCCTCTATATAAACCCTATGTCTATTGTAAAATAGGGTTAACACCTTCATACGCTAGAATTGACATTATAGAGTTTACAAGCTTGTAACGGGGATCTATAATTGTTCTAGTAAAAGCTATTGCGGCGGCAAGAAGTGGACGTAGCCCTCGTTAACGGGTGAACCACTATAAATCTCGTGTCTTTTATTATTTCGTATTTTTCGTTTGTGTTGTTCGTGTGCTTTTCAGACGGGGATTTCGGACGCGAATTTCCCAACAACTGGTATCAGAGCGCTAGGGTTATAGCGATCGGGGAAAAGCGATGACGGACACCACCACCTCGTTTGGGGTTACGAAATTTGACGGGAACAACTATGGACACTGGAAGATGCAGATCGAGGACTACCTTTATGGGAAGAGGCTCGGAATTCCTTTGAAGGGTAGACCGGAGAAGATCACGGATGACGAGGAATGGGAAAGCCTCGACAGGCAGGTGTTGGGATTGATACGTTTGTCTCTAGCTTCAAACGTGTCATTCAACGTGCGCTCAATTCCCACTACCAAGGGTTTGATGGCTGCCCTATCAAATATGTACGAGCAACCTTCAGCGAACAACAAGGTGTATCTCATGAAGCAGTTGTTCAATCTGAAGATGTCGGACAATGCAAACGCAGCCAACCATATCAACGAGCTGAATTCCATATTGGACAAGTTGAAGGGAGTCGGGGTGAACTTCGATGACGAAATTTACGCCTTGATCCTACTTGCGTCTCTACCGGACAGTTGGGAGCCCATGAGGGCAGCTGTTAGCAACTCTATGGGGAAGGAGAATCTGCAGTTCTCCGAAGTTAGAGATAAAATCCTTGCCGAGGAAATCCGGAGAAAGGATTTCAAGGGAAAGACTCCTAATTCGGCCTTGAGTGTAGAGAGTCGGGGGAGAAACTCGGGCAGGAATGCTAACAGGAACAGGGGGAGATCCAAGTCTAGGAATGGAAGAGATAGCTCGAGGTCCGAGGATAATGAGTGCTGGAATTGTGGGAAGACAGAGCACTTTAGGAGGGATTGTCGCTCTCGGGGGAAGAACGAAAACAAGAAGAAGAGAACCACCAATGCGGCGGTGCAGGAGGATGACGACGATGGGGACGTCCTTCTCTGTTCGGTCGACTCACCGATCGATTCCTGGGTGCTGGACTCAGGGCTTCTTTCCATACTACTGCACAGCGGGAGGTAATGCTTAATTACGTTTCGGGTGACTATGGAAAGGTTTTTCTTGCAGATGACGAGCCACTCGATGTAGTCGGGATGGGAGATATCAACCTGAAGCTGTCTAATGGGCAAACCTGGAAGATTACCAAGGTCAGACATGTGCCGGGGTTGATGAGGAACCTAATTTCGGTGGGCCAGCTTGATAATGATGGCTACCGGACGTCATTTTGAGATGGGTCGTGGAAGGTTTTGAGGAACGCCATGACCATTGCTCGAGGTCATAAGACGGGCACACTTTATTTGACGACGAGCATGAGGGATTCGGTTGGTGTTGTTGATAGCACCCAGAAGACCGAACTGTGGCATTGCAGGCTGGGGCACATGAGTGAGAAGGGGATGAAGATCATGGCAAAGAACGGGGTGCTGCCCGAACTCAAGGCGATTGAGTCTCACGTGTGAGAGAGCTGCATTCTTGGAAAGCAGAAACGAGTGAGTTTTTCCAAAGGTGGAAGGGAGCCCAAGGCGGAGAAGCTGGAACTAGTACACACGGATGTTTGGGGCTAGCTCCCGTCGCCTCACTCGGAGGATCACTCTACTATGTTACCTTCATCGATGACTCCACACGGAAAGTATGGGTATACTTCATGAAAAATAAGAGTGACGTGTTCTCTGTTTTCAGGAAATGGAAAGCCGAGGTTGAGAATGAAACAAATCTCAAGGTGAAGTGTTTGAGGTCCGACAACGGTGGTGAGTACGTTGACGCCGACTTCAAACAATTTTGTGTCGAGAATGGGATCAAGATGGTGAAGACTATTCCGGGGACCCCACAACAAAATGGAATAGCGGAGCGAATGAACATGATGCTAAATGAGAAGGTCCGGAGTATGCGGTTACATTCGGGGATGCCTAAAATGTTTTGGGCATATGCCATCGACATGGCAGCTCATTTAATCAACAGAGCACCGTCGGTTCCTTTGGAATATCGGATTCCTGATGAGGTTTGGAGTGGGAAGAAGCTGAATATGTCCTACTTGAGGGTGTTCGGGTGTCTGGCGTATGTCCATATCAACGAAGCTGCTCGTAGCAAGCTTGATCCTAAATCCAAGAAGTGCTTCTTCATTGTATATGGCGACACGGAGTTCGGATACCGATTTTGGGATGCCGAAAATCATAAGGTGATCCGAAGCAAGAATGTAATCTTCAACGAGGCGGTCTTGTACAAGGGTAAAGGCGAGGTTGTTGAAGAAAGCATTGATCTCGTGGGAGACACGGAGGAGGTTCTGATGGAGGTCGCGGAGACCGAGAAGATCAAGGAGAGAAACACGAGCAGCGAGGATGAGCAAGATGAGAATGCTCATCCAAACATCGATCCAGTTACACCGAAGCCGTGGAGGTCGACTAGGGTAAGAAGACCTCCCCATAAATTTTCACCTTCTCTTAACTATATTTTACTGACTGATAAGGGTGAGCCGGAGAGCTACACCGAGGCTATACAAGCGAGGGATTCGATCAAGTGGGAGTCTGCCATGAAAGAGGAGATGAGCTCATTGATGTCGAATCAGACTTGGGAACTAGCTGAGCTTCCGAAGGAGAAGAAGGCCTTGCACAACAAATGGGTCTTCCGGGCAAAGGAAGAACATGATGGGAGCGTTCGGTATAAAGCAAGATTAGTGGTGAAAGGCTTCCAGCAGAAGGAAGGGATCGACTACACGGAGATCTTTGCTCCGGTAGTCAAGATGGTAACCATCCGGGTGGTGCTTAGCTTGGTGGCAAAGGAGAACTTACATCTTCAGCAAATGGATGTAAAGACCGCATTTCTTCACGGGGATCTAGATGAAGAAATCTATATGAAGCAACCGGAGGGTTTTGAAGTCCGAGGCAAGGAGAAGCTGGTGTGTAAGTTTCAAAAGAGCTTGTATGGGTTGAAGCAAGCTCCTAGGCAGTGGTACAAGAAGTTCGACATGTTCATGAAGCGGGTCGAATTCATGCGGTACGAGGCGGACCACTGCTGCTACTTCAAGAGTCTTGGAAAAGGTACTTACATAATATTACTTCTTTATGTAGATGACATGCTGATAGTCGGGGCGAGCTTGACGGAGATCGACAAGCTCAAAAGTAGTCTATCAAGGAAGTTCTCTATGAAGGATTTGGGTGCTGCCAAACAAATCTTGGGAATGAGAATCACGAGGAGTAAAGATGGTCTTGAGTTGTCTCAAGAGGAGTACCTGAAGAAGGTACTAGCACAGTTTAACATGGAGGATACGAAACCCGTGAACATTCCTTTGGCTAGTCACTTCCGTCTGTCAAATGAGGACTCGCCGACGAGCGAGAAGGAGCATATGGATAAGGTCCCCTACGCCTCTGCGATTGGGAGCCTTATGTATGCTATGGTGTGCACGAGGCCTGACATTGCCCATGCAGTGGGAGTGGTCAGCCGATTTATGAGTAATCCGGGGAAGCACCATTGGGAAGCCGTCAAGTGGATTTTTCGATACTTGAGAGGGACTTCCAATTTTGTTTTGAGGTTCCAAAAATCAGATTCGGGGTTACTCGGGTTCGTGGATGCGGATAACGGAGGTGATGTGGATAGTAGAAAGAGTACTACTGGGTACGTGTACACTTTCGGGGGTACCGCGATTAGCTGGGTGTCGAGGTTGCAGAAGATAGTAGCACTATCGAGTTGTGAGGCGGAGTACGTTGCTGTGACGGAAGCCGCGAAGGAGATGATGTGGCTACAGGCATTTCTGCTAGAGCTGAGGCAAGATCACTCGGGGAGTATCTTGTATTCCGACAGTCAGAGCGCCATTCACTTGGCAAAGAATCCGGTGTACCATGCTCGAACGAAGCATATCCAGCTGAGATATCACTTTATTCGACCGGCCTTAGAGGAAGGCATTTTGGTGTTGGAGAAGATTCTTGGGAGTAAGAATCCAGTCGACATGTTTACGAAGGTGGTACCGTGTGACAAGTTGAGGTTGTGTTCAACCTCGGTTGGTCTTCTGGGATGAGGACCGGGGACGCCGCTGCAATGGGAAGATTGTTGAGGGTGAAGTGAATTCACGCCGAGAAACAATCGCCGGAGTCGCCGGAGAAGACGATCGTCGCCGGAGACGATCGAAGGTGACCGGAGGAGACGAGCTGGGTCGGAGCAGCAAGTTTGGCCTGGTGTCGGCCGACACCAAGCCCCGTCGTCCGACAAGGAGCTGCTCGAGCGATACTCTGTGGAACACGAGCTGCAGCCCGAGGTAGAACACGAGAGAATAATAAATTCAAGAAAAAAAATCAATAGTTTTGAGAAATATAAATTTATTATAGAAACTTGGTTTATTTTTTAGTTTTGATTTCATTAAATTATACTATATAGTATTCCAGATCGATCGATGATCCATGAGCTAGCTAGCTAGCAACCATTGGGGCCGAAGCCGATATTCCCAGCTAATGCATCAATAGTGATTTGGATGTCTTCTAGTTGTGGGCCTGCCAATATGTTGACTCCCATCGTAGTACTCGGAGCGAAAGCCAAGCAAGCAATATTATTGTTGACGTACAAAATGTTAGTAGCATTAACTTGTATGGTCGGATCGGTCACGTGCATCCCTCGGAAGATAAACGAAACGCGTGGCAGCCAAGCCGTAACGCTCTCAAGGTCAACCCCGCTGCCAAGACTATAACAAGTGTGCATTGTAGGATCGACGGAGGAGGCGATGGGGTTAAATAATTTAACCAGCTCTGTATTGAGAGTATCGCGTAGGGCGTCGTAAGCCACCTCCGGTAGGTACGTGAACGACGTGCCTGTGTCAATGATCACCCCACCCTTGTCGCCATTCTCCGTGATTTGAAACGTGTCTTGGGGTATTTGTAGCGCCTTCCCATTCACCTCAATACCCAAGAGCTCGATGTAGTAGTAACTCGGATGTTTGTCGTTGAGAATCAACGAAGCCCGGCCACCTGGCGTTGTCACCTGGGAAATTGGAGCGCCCAAAGTTCAACCTCCCCCCATTCTGTCCCAAACAAAATCTAAAAGCCCCGCCCGTTTGCCCGTTGCCCTGGCTCGTGTAGGAAAGGGACCCACGACCCAATCCCAACATCCCGTCGGCACGGTTGTTAAACGAGATGTGGTTTCCGTTTGCGCACCCCGCGATGACGTTCGGAATGGATGTGCCGTTAATGGTGAGGGTTTCCAGGATTAGATTCCCGGAGGTGTACGTTCCGTCTTGGTAGCCGTACCGGTAACCGCAATATTGATGCTCATTGCCTTTACATCCATCTTTAATCTCCTTATCTAATAGGTGAAAACATGTTTCGGAGTGGCATTCGACCAAAGTTGAATTCTTCGGATCGAATCTCTGGTGAGGCTGGGGAAAACAAACAATCATCTGGCTCACGGCAGCCTTGGCATTGTATCCACATCAGATCGCTGCCCGTGTCGATCTTCAGAGTTTGGTCGATCGGCGGGCTGCCCACGCCTAGTGTCACGTAATAT
The DNA here is from genome assembly GCA_954870475.1 of Euphrasia confusa. NCBI lineage: Eukaryota > Viridiplantae > Streptophyta > Magnoliopsida > Lamiales > Orobanchaceae > Euphrasia > Euphrasia confusa. The sequence continues at coordinate 37,592,844 of OX940960.1, forward strand.
TGGCCGATTTCAGCCCCCACAACACCCATTCCGAAACCCGCCCCAAAGCCAGAGAGTAGTCGAGACTCCCGTCCACCTCGGTAGGACTCATCGTTGTGTGAGGATGATGATGATGACGACAGCAGCTTATCCCTGTGGACCAACGGGAGGAGCTTCACACCTGTCAAATGATCGGCGATATTGTTGAGATCATGATGTTCAGCATTTACCAGAATCATCAGGAACGCAACAAAAATTAGCATAATAATAATAATAATATTAATAATAAAAATAATAATGTTGTTTTTGAGATGCAAATACTCGATCTCACACATACATATATATACATATACTATATATGGAGTAGTAAGTATATAGTAGTAGTAGGTAGGTTCAAAGATAATATTTATAGGTATAATTTATATATACAAATCACCGAAAATTTTAATTTCCTTTTTCAAATTGATTACCTAATCACATATTCATAACCATCCTCAGCAGGAATGTCAGCAGGATGGACCAAATACAAATTAAAAAATGGAAAGAAAAAAAAGAGCGGTAAAGTCGCATGTCAAGAATTTCTAGGATTTTTTAATGTATATTCAAGTCTTTGCATTTGACTAAAATTTAACTTTACAGTGATTCAATATCAAAAAGTTAATGTAATTACATTAATATTAAATTATTTATATATTATTTTGATATTCAAGAGTTGGGATCAATATTATAACGAAAATACTTGAAGAAAGTATACAAAATACTTTAAACGTCAAATAAAAAATTATTAAAGCCAAAAAAGACTATTAAATTTGAATATATAAAAAAACATAAATCACAAATGGTCCTTTAAATATAGTCAATTCCACATTTAGTCCTTTTATTTTCAGTTTCATCAAATTCAGTCCTTCCCGGTCGATTTTGACCGGGAAAGTCACGTGAATGTCACGTGATGGCACAGGTGGCAGTCATCGCTGATGTGGCCAGAAATTAGCGGCCCACTCCGTCCCAGTCAGTTAATTGGAGGGAAAATGCAATGGCATTTGTTGTAATAACCATGTATTGAGGGGGCTTTATTACAACCTATTAAAATCGATCGATTAAAAGGGCAGAAACATCATCCCCAATTCATATTTTTTGAATCGCTAAACCTAATTCCCGTCACCCACCTTCTTCCCCAAATCTCTACATGAACCCTAATTTTGAAATTACACATTTCATCGACTTCTCTGCTTTCTAATTGTTCCGTTCTTCCCTATTTCTCTACCATGTCTACAAATTCAAGTAATTTCGATGGTTTTGGCAAAGCTAGCCACCTCAAGTTTGAGGATAAATTCTGTCGTCACTGCTCCAAGAAACTGCAAATCCGGGTTGTTGGTTCAAAAACCCCCAACTTTCAGAAGCTGATGTACTATTGTAGTGAGCACAGGTTTCACTCGTGGTGTCACCCTACGAATGAGGATGAAGAACACTCTGACCCGGTCAATTCCGATTTCAAATCCGCCGAGGTGAAATTGATGCAGGAGCTGATAGATGTTCGAAGTTGCATAGCCGATTTCAAAACCACCGAGATGAAACTGATGCTCGAGCTGAAAATGATGCTGAGAGTCTTTAGTGTGTTTATGTTCATTTTTATGATTCTTGTAGTCATAGTTGTTGTTGTGTTGAATTGAATGTTGTGGTGTTGAATCGAATGTTGTGTTGTTGAATTGAATCTTTTTTCTGCAATGTTTTCAATGTTTTTAATGTTTATGTAATGAATTATTTTCAGTGTTAATGTAATGAATTATTTCTGCTGTTCAATGTTTTTAATGTTAATGTTTTCAGTGTTGATGCAAATACCTATTTGCTTTGGTACATTAACATAATCAAACTTGATATATACATCAACCAACAATGTACCAAAAGAGATGCATAAAACTTGATCAGTACCAAACAAACATAACCATCAACAACTGTTTGATCACTACCAGAACACACATAACCATCAACTGTTTTATCAGTACAAAAACACACACAACCATTAACTGAATCAAATGTTCCAAAAGACACATAACCACCTACTGCCTTCAATGTACCAAAACAAAAATAACCATCAACTGCCTCCATCAACTGCCTACATCTTTTTCTTTGAACTTTCACCTTTGCTCATTGTGCTGAACATTGCCCTGGAGCCACCAATAGAAGCCTTACTGCTGAGTACTTTTGATGCTGGAAGCTCACATGACAACTTAAGTTGCTCCCATGGGGTAGGTCCTGTGATCATCCCACTATTGGCTTGACTCAAGAGGGCCTCAAACTCTGTATCATCTTCATCAATCAGACCACCACTTGGCTGCAACAAAAAAAATAAGTTTTATTGAGACATCCAAACTAGAAGATTGAATTACATAAATAAACTGCATATTTGAACTACCTGAGATGCATGAAGGTTGCTTCCAGTTTCTTCAACATTCAAATTTCTTTTACCTCTCCCTCTGCCACTAACACCTTGAACCTTTTTTCCTCTCCCTCTGACCACACCAGTTCCCCTGCCTCTGACCACACCATTTCCCCTACCTCTGACCTATGAATGTGAATATACAATATTAATTGGATTACAAAGAAACTTACTAAAAAAGCTAGGTTAAGTTGCTTACAGGTAACATTTTCTGCTCTCTCATTACTGGTACCTCAACAATTGGATCTTCAGTTCTTGGCTCATCTGGTTGTATTGGAGATTCATTTCTTGGAGCCTCAGTGCTTGGAGCTTCAGTTCTTGGAGCCTCAGTGCTTGGAGCCTCAGTGATTGGGTCTTCATGACCTACTGGAATCTCATTTAGGTCACTTGGATTAAATTTGCATGTTTTTCTGTTATGCCCAAGTACTCCACACTTTTTGCATCTAACAGTTTTCTGCTGCCTCTTCATCCTCAATGCACTTTTCATTAACTTCTCATTTGGATCAACCTTCCTTAATTTCTTAGGCCTACCAACACCTCTCCCAAAAGTAGGAGGTAGGGGAGGGATGTACATTGTCCCTGCCCAATCCACTTGGCCAACAATTGGAATTAAAGCATGCTCATAAACTCTCTTATAAGTCTCTAAACTGTAGCATGGATCAACATATAGCTCAGGATCATTTCTTTGATCAGTTATGGCTGAGAGAGCATGCTTACATGGAATTCCAGATAAATCCCATCCTCTGCAACTGCAACTCCACATCTCCAAATCCACTGCAAATAAGCTAGCATCACTGCACTGGATTTGGTAGAACCTGCTGTTTGATTTCATTGGGATACAATCACTCATCAGCTTCAAGTTTTTCCTCAGTTGTTTTTTAATTTTTGGTGGCAACCTGCCCTTCCAAACAAGATTACCCTTGTCTCTATTCTTCTGAAATCTCTCCATGGTCCACTGCCTCAGCCACTCCAACATTGTGATAATTGGCTTCTCCCTCCCATCCATAATTGTAGCATTAAAACTCTCACAGACATTGTTCAATAACATGTCACACTTAGAGGTGCAACTGAAATGAGACCTAGACCAATACCTTGGATCCTTCTCACTTAACCATTTCCATGCTGCTTCCTTCTTCTTCAGCAGCCTATTCATACTCTCCTTGAACATTCCAGGTGTGGTAGCAAAGGCTGCATCCCAAACAAGGTCCTTGTATTCCTCACCTCTGTATCCAACAAGTGCAAAGTTGTTGATAAGGTGCCTCACACAGTGCCTATGTTCTCCTTCTGGAAACACTTCAGTCATGGCTATTATGAGCCATTTTTGCTTGTCTGACATAAAGGTGTATCCATGACCTTGGTTTTGGATATTTAGATCATGTTTCAACATCACTAAAAACCATTCCCATGTTTCCCTATTTTCCCCTTGAACCACTGCATATGCAATAGGGTATATTGCATTTGCAGGATCAACTCCCACTGCACTGAGAAGAATACCCCCTTTAGGACCTTTCAAGAAACAACCATCCACTCCAATGAATGGCCTGCAACCACTTCTGAACCCTTGCTTCACTGCCTCAAAGCACACATACATTTTAGAAAACTTCTGATCTTCATCCAAGTCCAAAATCACTTTCTCTGGTTGTTGAACCTCCTTCTCTGCTGGTTCAACCACAGTCACTTTCTCTTGTTGATGAACCTCCTTCTCTGCTGGTTCAACCACAGTCACTTTTTCTGGTTGATGAACCTCCTTCTCTGCTGGTTCAACCACAGTTTCTTTCTCTGAAGCTTCAAACTCCTTCTGAACTTCAACTTCTAACTCCTGCACTTCAACATAAATCTCAAGATTTTGAGTGTAGTTATTCTTCTTCACCCAATTCAACAAGTCAACATCTCTCACCAGTGGTTGAAAGCCCTGACTGTACATCCCAAAAAACCTGACATTAGTACCCAATCCTTCTTGGATACACAGTTGCTGCAGCCTTAGAATACTGAGGTCGGATTGACGAAAATAATCAAACATCACAGCACTGCCTCCCTCAGATTTCACCACTGGCCGGGCAATGAAACTACCTCCATATTTCAATGTCAAACAAAAGTACCAAGATTTTGGGGGGTACAGAGGAGCTCGCTCGCCAGGTCGTCTTGCTTTGTGGACTTCAATGTTGGCCCTGAACAATGGCGCCCTCAGAAACGGAGTTCGTTGCGCCGGTAAGCTAGTTCTCGTGGTCTGCTCCGGTAAGCTAGTCACCGTAGGTGGCGACTGTAAGCTTTTCGCCGCTAAGCTTTTCGCCGTCGACAGCGCCACTAAGCTTCTCCCGACTTCCAATTTAACCTTTTTTCTGTGCTTGATTTCTTCAGAATCTTCGACATTCATGTTGAATAAATTGCAGGGGTGTTAAGGTTAGATTTACGTGGATTAATTTGAGCTGTGGGGAATTAATTCAAACTAGGGTTCTTGAGGTGTGGGGAATTTGAGCTGGGTATAATGAATTGGGGGTTAGGGATTCTGAGTTTTAGAAACTCGATTTTAATAGGTTGTAATAAAGCCCCCTCAATACATGGTTATTACAACAAATGCCATTGCATTTTCCCTCCAATTAGCTGACTGGGACGGAGTGGGCCGCTAATTTCTGGCCACATCAGCGATGACCGCCACCTGTGCCATCACGTGACATTCACGTGACTTTCCCGGTCAAAATCGACCGGGAAGGACTGGATTTGATGAAATTGAAAATAAAAGGACAAAATGTAGGATTGGCTATATTTAAAGGACCATTTGTGATTTAATCTCTTTAATTTTATTAAATGGTGCATTTAAAAAAAAAAATGTCTGCATACTGAATAGTTTCACCCTTTCATATACACCCACTGCTGCGCGTGATGGACATAAATGGATTGCATTTTTCTTTTTTTACTACAGAATAGAAAATTGCACTTGAATTAGCGTCTCCTAAATCCTTTTAGTAAAATTCAAAAAGGTGTTTGATTTAACTAATCCAAACGACACGGAAATCTTTTTTTTTTTTTAATTGAACTGTATTAACCTTTATTACTTTTTATTATTAACTTTATTTAAAATGAATTGAATGAAGTTGATCTAAAGATCGCTGGACACGTTCTTTTTGACATGAACTTGATTACAATTAATTTCAAAATATAATTTTAAATTATTAAAAAATCAACACTAATAGTATTTTTATTTAAATATTTTTTTGTAGTATAAACAATTTTATGATTAAAAAAATCACATTTTAATCGCATAAATTTTATTATGGTTTATTCAAAATTTATGGTTTATTGATAAAATGTGATAGTTGAACCAATATTAACAAAAAGATAATTTCACAATTTGTGAAAAATCAAATGTTGTGGAAAATAATTATTTTGGAAACTCAAGACTTGAGCCTAAAACTTATTAATTTCTGTTTACATTGATTACTAGTAGGTTAAATAACACTAATAATAATTATTATTATAATAATAATAATAATAATAATAATAATAATAATAAAAATAAAAATAAATTTTTTATTATGAAAACTGGTTTATTTTTTTAGTCCACCAAAATATAATATTAATCAATGTATATCATCGGGCCCGAACCCGATATACCCACCCGGGGTAAATAATCTATCGAGGTCTCCCTTCACATATCACCCCACCCTTATAGTCGATATGGCGTGTTCGTCGGGGAAACCGGACCCGTCAGCTCTAGCCAATCGGCGTGTTCGGGTTATTAATTGTGTGATCGATGATGGCAAGGATGCTAGCTTGTTCATGGGGACAAAGGGTATTCTGACACCTGTCAACTGATCGGCGATGTCCGAGTGATTAGTGAGATGAGGTTGATCCACATTTGTATTTTCTGAAGCGAGAAGCATTGATGCTGGGAAGAGAATAAAAAGTAGCGTGATCATATTAAATGAAGGTAAATTACTAGTGAGTTTATGCTTAAGGTAAAATACTATAAAATCCTAAAATGCCTTAGCATTATAGTGAGTTCATGCTTAGGGTATTTTAGGATTTTTATCATTTTTTAAAAGATCATTTTTTAAATGAAGTGTACAAGAGATTGTATATTACTATATTTTAAAGTGTATTAAGAGGAGTATATATTTACCCTTTTATCAAAGCTTATTTTCAAACTTATGAATTCCTTAACTTATTAATTCCACGCATGACGTCAGCAAAATATATGGTCAAAATATATTTTCCTTAGTTAATATACTAATATCAGTAAAAAATTCAAGGTTTTAGAGTCTGTTTGGTCGAACTTATAAGTTCTTTAAAATAGCTTATAAGCTCCTAATTTTTTTTGATAAACTAAAAAAAAAAAAACTTAAAAAACTTAAAAAACTTAAAAATAAAATGTTTAACAGCTTATAAGCTAAAACTTAAAAATAAGATGTTTAACAGCTAAAACTTAAAAATAAGATGTTTAACAACTTATAAGTTGTTGAAAAAAAAATAAAGGAAGTAATACTTTTTTTAAACACCTTATAAGCTCTAATTTAAACCATAAAAGACCAAAATACCCGATAAAATTATTATCTTTTATATATATACAAAAATTCCAAAATTATTATTTAGTTAATATAATGTTTTTTAATTATTTTTTTCATATATAAATTTATTTTTGATAATTTTATTTATATGAGATTTTAAATTGCTTTAACAACTTATTTATTTAATAATACAGCTTATAAGCTCTTAAAAATATCTTGTAAGAGCCCGTTTGGGCGAGCTTATTTAAAAGAGCTTATAAGATGTTATGCCTTATAAGTTGTTTTAAGAGCTGATAAGCTATTACGTCTTATTTAATAAATAAGTCGTTAAACCGTTTGGATAAAATAGATATATAAACTTATAAGATATTAATTTGTTTGGCAATTTAAGATCTTATATAAATAAAATTATCAAAAATAAATTGTTATATATGAAAAAAATAATTTAAAATATTTATATTAACTAAATAATAAATTTGGATTTTTTGTATATATATAAAATATAATAATTATAGGGGTATTTTGGTCTTTTATGGTTTAAGCTACAAGAGTTTATAAGCTGTTGAAAAAAAAGTACCTCCCTCCTTACTTTTTTTTTAACAGCTTATAAGCTGTTAAACAGCTTATTTTTAAGTTTTTTAAGATCTTTTTTTAAAATATTACCAAACAAATTTTAAGAGCTTATAAGCTCTTAAACAACTTATAAGCTGTTTTAAAGAGCTTATAAGCTCAGCCAAACAGGCTCTAAGTGTTTTTAAATAAGCTCGAAACGGGCTTTTAATTAAAAAGCTAGACAGATATTGAGACCACGATCCTAGGGCATAATTAGGGTGAGTTTATTTACACCTCCAACATTACTAAACTCACCTCTTTTTATATTTTAATTTTTTACACATTTGTAAGATACCTATATTACCCTTATTTGAAATATCATATTACTAAACATTTATTTGCAGAAATCACATACAATAACCAGTCGAGATATGTTGAAGAAAGTCAAACGGACAAATTAAGAATTTCAAAAAAAAAATCCCCAAAATTTTCACAAAAAATAAAAAATCAAAACCTCGGGAGAAGCGTGAGGCCTTGTCTTTGATTATGTTTAACTTCTTCAATTACGATGGCGGCTCCGTCGTGTGGTTCGGCACTTGACCGACAAATAACTTCATTCTTCCTCGTCTATAAAAAAAGAGATTTTTTCTCTCTCAACTAAAAAAATGAAAAACAACACAGACGCTAATTTTGATCAAATTGAAATGGCAACCATTAATAATCATCTCATGTCTTTAATTAATTAAATTATCAATCCATCTCATGTGTCTAATTAATTAAATTAAGAGATCGATTGATTCCAATAACTAAATCCTCCATCCCCTTCGTACCCTTTTGAGAGGATCTCCAATGCCAGCATGTATGCTGGCTTGCCACGCAACGTGTAGAGAAAGCCGTCGGGGCGGATCTGACCCGTGTTCACAGTTCTCGTCCAGCAGGTCCCGGTGGAAGACGTCGTGCGAGTGGCAGAAATCAACAGCGAAAATAAGCAGATGGAATTAAATAAGGTTGATATCCTCGCTAATCTTGTCTCGGAGTCGGAGACTTTGAATAAGAAATCGAAGAAGAAGAAGATGAAACGAGATTAAGTGTTAAGGGTAAAATTGGTATAGGAGAGGGGGTGTAAATATAAAAGTAACAAATGGTGTGAATGTGAGTTTAGTAAAAGTGGAGGTGTAAATAAATTCACCCGCATAATTATCATGAGCCTGGTGACCATGATCCTGCCCCACATAAACAAAGTCTACTTCCTGTTTTCCGTCCAATTTCTAAAAATAAAAAATAAAAAAATTCAACTATATTTTTGTAGTCTTTGTTTTAAAGCTATGTTTGATCTCGACTCTTGACTCTTGAGTCTAAAAAACCCTTTTTATATATGAAATTTAACAAAAAAAACATGATCAATATCACCTTACATAAGTATTTTGATAAACAAAAAAAAAACTCAGATTTGAGTGATCCATGATACTTATAGTAATTATTATTGTCATCTTCCAAACAATTCCCTTGGTTTCTTCCTCAAATGCAAAAAAATATAAAAAATAAGTGTAGTGATAATAAAACTAATCCAGAAATGGAAAGTAAAAAAAAACAGAGCTTAATTAGCTTAGTAAAAAGATCAAGAAAATATTTTAATTCAAATCAAAATAAAATCCCGCGCAACACCGAATTGGGGCGTAAAATTAAGGCCCGGCAAAGTCAAAAGGGTATTTCGGTCATTTCGTATCCCGTCAAAAGATTCCAAATAGAATGAATCCCATCTTTCTTCTTTGCGTCGCCAGCCAAGCAAATCCCACCTCAAACTTAACGAAACCCTTCCGCCGCACCCTACTGCGGCCAAATCCTTATCTCCACCGGCGAGTCACATGACCCGTACTCCGAGCCCGGAACGGAAAGAAACAACCAGAAACCCGACCCGAACCGGGATGAGACTCATTGTCCCTCTGCAAGGAGTCGTGCAAGGCAGGGGCGGTCTAATCCTCGGTTCCCTAATCCCCTGCGCTCTCTTCTATTTCCTTCAATTCTACCTCAAACGACACCGTTCGCCGCCCTCCGACCCACCGTCGCGCACCACGTCGGCCGCCAATCTATCCGAGCTGGCTCGCTCGTCCTCGCGCGCAAACCTGCTCTCGCGTGGCTCCGCCGGCCGCGCCAGCTTGTCGTCTAGGGCTTCTTCCGTCGCGAAGCCAAACGACTCGCCGTACTACATTGGGCTGGATCGAGTGAGAGAGGATTCGTACGACGATATCTCTAATCCCGATGGTATTATTCAGCTCGGATTGTCGGAAAATAGGGTAATGGTTACATGATTTTTCATTAATCTTACTTATTTTGGGAGTGATTTTTTGTATTAACCCTAGCTCTTTTTTTCCGTTTTTTCTCTTATTTATTATTGCTTTGAAGTTGTCGTTGGATTTGATTGAGGAGTGGCTTTCGCAAAACCTGACTGGGTCGAAAATCGGAGAAGGGAGCCTTGCTTTGGGGCTCACTGGAATCGCGACGTACCAGCCGATGGATGGACTAATGGAGTTCAAAGTGGTAATGAAAACAATGATTTCATGTATCTTATAGTTACTTGATTAGTATTTTTCAATTTATGTTAGAACTAGCGAGTTTTATGGTTCAATTTGGATCAAAACCGAAGCCCCTGAAGTATAGTATAAAACTTATACGAATGTGGAGCAGACATTAAGCATGTCCTATATTACATGTATTTTCTGTTTATGGAAAAGATTATTCGGATGGGGTCATAAAAGAAATAATTGCGACATTGGGGCAAAAGTTTGGTTTGAAAGATGCTGTATAACTTGTGTGATTTAAATGTTAAGACAAGTCAATTGCGACTCTACTACTCTAGTATTTTGTATTATAAAATTTTCATTAAAATATCATGAAATCCACAACATTGAGTAAAATGTTTCTTGTTGTGATGCAAATCTTTCTACTGAAAAAAGACGTGAATCCTAATGTGGTCCTTGAGAAATCTTGTGTGATATATGATTATGGGCTGGGCAGAAAACCCTATCTATGAAAGTAAATGAGCTAAGATATAGTGAGTGTAGTTTTCATGTACTAAGATACTCTACTTTTTTCTTTCTCAATCTTTCTAATAATTAACAGCATGAAGATCATTGGGTCTGTACAAATTATCCTGGAAACTCTTTTGGATTTATTTACAACGTAAATTATACCACCACAGTTGTATATATGTCATTCAAGCAATCAAGCAGTCAACTCATTCTTCATTTCTAATTTTCAGTTATAATTGCTTATTTTCACAGAAAATACTGCTACCGACTATGTTTCTGAAATGTATCTTATGTTACCTTAATCTGAAGAACATATCATACAAATGTTGCAGGCTATGGCTGATTTCATGACTGAAGTTATGGGTAGGACAGTATCTTTCGACCCTTCACGCGTGGTACTAACCTCTGGCGCAACTCCTGCACTCGAGATTCTGAGCTTTTGTCTGGCTGACCAAGGAAATGCCTTCCTTGTACCTGCACCCTTCTATCCTGGGTAAACATTCCAACCATCCTATGCTAGTATTTAATCTTTGTTTCAGTCTGTTTTTGTAGCTTGCTATGTCCCCAATATCATTCCCATTTTTCATTCCTTTACATTCTTCACTATTATATATGCTTTTTGAAAAAAATATTACATTATTACTGCTACTTCAGTATCACAATGATCGGCTTGTTCGATTTATTTGTTCCAAAGCAGACACTATGAGTTTTTTCCTAATATACCCTTAAAGTCGATAACAAATATTTTCATATTATATTTTGTTGTAGCTGTGCAAATTAAATGAGCACATATTAGGAAAGTAATATTTTTAGTTACTTTATTTAAGTAAAAAAGAGTATCCTTATGGGACAAATGAAAATAGCATATAATGTTTTCTGTGTGAGGCAGAGGGAGCATTAGCTTACTTTTATTTTCTACTTTAAACAATTAAACCATTAATGGTCATATGAAATGATACTAATATTAACCTCTCCAGATTTGACCGGGACATAAGATGGAGAACGGGAGTCGACCTAATCCCCGTCCACTGTCGCAGTTGTGATAACTTCACACTGAGCATCCCGGCTCTTGAACAGACATTCAACCAGGCCCGGAAACGTGGTCAAAAAGTTCGTGGAATACTAATTTCCAATCCATCCAATCCTGTTGGGAATTTGCTGACAAGAGACATGCTCTACGACATCCTGGATTTTGCCCGAGAGAGAAATATCCACGTCATTTCTGATGAGATATTTGCGGGGTCCACATATGGGAATGAAGAGTTTGTGAGCATGGCCGAGATAGTCGACTCGGAAGACGCCGACAAGGATAGGGTCCACATCATATACGGACTGTCCAAAGACTTGTGTGTCCCGGGGTTTCGAGTCGGGGTTATCTATTCTTTTAATGAAAATGTTTTGGCTGCCTCCAAGAAACTTACTAGGTTTTCATCAGTTTCGACTCCAACCCAAAAGATTCTAGTCTCGATGATTTCGGACAAAAGTTTCATCCGAGAATTTATGAAGACGAACAGGGAGAGAATACGTTTGATGTTTGATTTATTTGCTGCTGGCTTGAAAGAGATGGGTTTAGAGTGCACGAAAAGCAGCGGGGGCTTATACTGCTGGGTGGATATGAGCAAGTTAATCAGTCCATATAATGAGAAAGGGGAGCTTGACTTGTGGGATAAACTTATGAATACTGCAAAGGTTAATGTAACACCTGGGTCAGCCTGTCATTGTATTGAGCCGGGATGGTTCAGATTCTGTTTTACAACTTTAAGCGGAAAAGAGGTTCCTGTGGTGATGGAAAGAATACGCAGAGTAGTTGAAAGCTGTAAACCTTCTGTATAAAAGAAGAAAAAAAATGTAGAAATTTACGCTATCGGTCCTAATTGGCCGTATTTTTAATGTCACACCGTGATTTAGCTACACAGTTTCGGTAAAGCACGATACTTGTTCTTGAATCGGAAAACATATATATAATCAATGACGCGAAAATCTAAATGGAAACCAGAATTAACATTTTCTCTTCTTCCAAGTTTTGAATGCAACTTGCAGATTTACACAAGTTTTAGTTGCACTGGTATCTTCCACTTCATTTGAGATCCACTTTTGCCACTTCCAAAGATGAAGCAACCCCAGGTATTCCTCTTCACAAAGTCATGCTACAGTCAAGTAGTATATCATTATTATTTATAATTCATATTAAGATTATAAAACTAGGGACATACATAATGTATGCACAATTACCATGGATGGCTGCCTGTGGATTCTGTTGACTTTTCTCTGGCAACTTCTCCTTCGGCTCATCACAATAAGCTCTTCAAGTGTCAGCAGTGGCTTTCCGACTCGACTGCGGTTGCTTTCGCTCATAAGCTCTTTATCTCGAACATCCACTTCACGAGGAGAAGTATCCTTTTCCATTCCCCCAGAGACTTTATTCGGAACATTCGAAGTCGCCAGCAGAGGGAAAAGCCACTCCAAGAAAGAAGGCCCGACCGAGCAACTATCTGTTTCGGAGGCCGCCTGTGCAGAGCCGAATGAGTCGCTTGTTTTGAAACTGCAAGTCTCGGATGACTGATCAGAGTCGTAAGATAATCCATCGCCTTCGTATTTGGGAGGTGATGAGACGATGATGTCATGCTGGGGTTGCACGAAGGAGTGGAGAGGTGTTCCGGGCTTTTCTTCACACACGAAGGGTACAGAGACGACGAGCTTGTCGGGCAGGGGGCAGGGGTTGAGTTGTCGTCGGGCAGTGGGAACGGGATTCCAGTCTCTCTTGGGGGTCCCGGGTTTTTCTTCCCAGAGGAATGGGATGGAAATGGGCTGCCTCTCTCTCTTGGAAGGTTGTGTTGATGCCATCTTTTGGATTCTTGAATGGAGGTTTGTATGTATGTGTATTTATAGACAGATGTTCGTACGTAGCTTTGCTTGGGAAAGTGGAGTGGTAGATTTTCAACTGAGTCATTGTGCGCTTCTAACCGAACCATTTTGCTTAGAAAAAATTAGGCTTTACCTAATCATAACATAACATAGATATCTAAAAGGAAAGGATATACCAAGTCAAAATTTAACCAATTTCTCAATGGAACCAGAGTTTAATAAAAAAGTGATTATTTCAAAACTATCTCTCGATTTTATTTTGGGAAGGAAGTAAACTTGTTTATATGGGAGTATATTTTATAGAAAATATTTTTAAAACCATTTTAAATTATTTTTAAATAATATTATAAGATTCTAATCATTTTTAAATATTTTTAAAGATATAAAAAATTTCGAACTGCCAAAAATCAGTAGGTAATTACCAATAATTGAGTCTTGGTTTCGAACCCCAGGGTGCTCTCTTTATACTCCTTTAATTTCGAGAGATATGGATACCGCGGGTTGGGCTCGGGCTTAGGTGGGAGTCTGACGGATCTAACTTGTAAGGCCATCTTCAATTATTTGCTTTAAATTGCCACTAAAATACTCAAATTGTTACTTAAATTTGAGTTCAAACAGTAAATCGTCTTCAATCATTAAACTCAAATTTTAACTCAAATAAATAAAACTTTAAAAATTAAAAACCAAATTACATAATACACTACAATATTAATAATTAAAAACACACATATTATTATAACAAATACACAATATAAATTATAAATTACATATTTTTTCAAAAAATTACAACAAATATAATATATAAATTAATATTTTTTGAAAAATTCTCACAAATGATCAACCAATGCATTTCGAAATTATGAGTTATTGAATTATTTTTACTTCAATTTATATTTTAATCTAAATTATGAATATTAATTATAAAATTAAAATTAATCAATATAAAATAATAATTTATATAAATTTGAGTAAAAAACACAATTTAAATAAATAATCACTTTTAGAAATATAGCTAAAATTTAAAAAATAATAAAAAATTAAAATATTAAACATTAATATTTTTTTATATAATATTTAAGAAATGTTTGAATGTTAAATTAATTATATTTCAATAATTTATAAATTGAAAATAAATAAAAAAATGGATGAATAGTGTTTGAGTAGAGATTTGAGTTGGAGGCAAATTTGAGTTCTACTATTCACAATACTCAAATTGAGTTCGGATTTGAGTTCAAAAAATGAATGATTTGAGCAACATCCGGTAGCAAATTGGACATTTGAGTCCAAAATTGCCACCGTTGGAAATGGTCTTAAAGTGTAAGGTGTAACCGTGTAACACTGCCCCCTTAGTGGGCTCGGGCTTGGGTGAGAATATAAAATTTATTAAAAATATATCTACTTATAATACTTTTTAGTCTAAGAATTATGGAAGATATATCAATTAGATTTTACTAAAATAAATTTTACTCTCCTTGGAGTCATTATTCTACTACGTAATTCAACATTTATCTCTTTTCATAATTTATAAACAACACACTTTCATTTTCTTCTCTTTTCTCCAATTAATTCAATAAATATATATTTTTTGTTATTTTTATTTTAAAAATAAAACACAATTTAATATTTTGAGTGCCGTGGACGGGCCTCCTATAAATGTAATCTAATATTCCCTTCGGTCATTATTAATAGATGTCATACTTTGCTGGACACGGAGTTTAAGAAAATTGTTATTTTTTAATTTTTTATTAAAAAGTAAAGAGTAAAAATATATTTTAAAAGTGAAAAGTAAAGTTGTTGTGAGTAAAGTTTAAAAAGTATGTAGAGGAAAGTAGAATAAAATTGTATATTAAAATGAAAAAGTTAGAATAATTATTTCTTTTTTTGGGGTGTGTCAACTATTGTTGGACACCCCAAAAAGGAAAGTATGACAACTGTCTTTGGACCGAGGGAGTATATAAGAGAAAGTGAGACTGAAATGGTCACCAGTTCGATTTTCTTACCAACATTTTTTTGGTTGAAAATGTCACACATGTCTTGCCTGTGTGTTTTTTCTCGGTTAAACCTGTCACACTTGGTTTGCCTAGTGTGGTTTGACTTGCCTAGTAGTTTAGCTGATTGACAGTAGTTTACTAGCCATTTGGAGCATTAAGGCGACTCTTGAAGGTAGCTAGCAAGTGATGGAAGCTCGTATAAGAAGAGATGGAGGTTTTGAAGCTAGTATTAGCTGCTTTCTCTTGTAGTGATACTCCCGATTGTGTGTATACTTTGGATTCGTCAAATCACAACAATGCAGCAGGAAAGATAAAACATCTTCCAACAACAAACCTTGAACATTTACAGCATCAACAGAGATAGTAATTAAGATATGTAACACACAAGGTAAATACAAAAACCCCTTGAATATAATAGAGCCATTACTCACTATAGATTCAAACCAAAACCAAGAAAACATAGCAAGTAAATTAAGTCAATTAACTAGCTAATTACTACCAGTAGGATATTGTGAATTTACATATCCACACTGAAACATGGCCTTGGCATTCATCTCCCTTTCAAACCTCCAAATGTAGTTCAACCCAACAAGCAGCTCCGTTATGGCTGCCTCCGTCTTCTCCCGATTCGCAAAGTGGAGAGTCTGAAACAAGAGTACATTCGTCTTAGGCACCACCAGATTCTGCTGCTCGAAGCTCCTCTCGCTCTGCCATCTGATCATGTTATGCGCCAAAGGCATCACCCATCCCAGTATCCTCTGCAAGGCCTCTCTCCACTCCCCAGCCAGAACAGGGTCGCTGGCCGAGAACCCGACCCCTTTCAATCGGGCCCGCAACGCAAAACGCACACTATTAGGCAGCATCGAGTAGAGATCATCCCTAGCATCAGCTCCAACCAACTGCGGAGACCTGATCATCTTTTCCATCACGATTATCAAGTTCGAATAGTGCAGAGCAAGCGCAGCCGCTCCTAGCGTGCTCGGTGGGGGTTTGAGGATGATTTTCGAGTTCAGTTGGAAAAACCCATCGTTATGGCAAGTGCTGTTCGGGTTTTCGGACGGGTAAACCAGAGCCGACGAAGAGGGCGAGGAAGTCGGGAAGCCCTGTCCGAAAACGAGTTTGATTCTTGCGAGGACGGTGAAAGCGGATCGAGCTAGCAAGGAGGCGACTGTGTCGAAGCTTCGACACCATAAAGACTTGTCCTTTAAGTACTTGATCTCTTGCCTCTGCCACAGGATCTTGTGCTGGAGCTCGACGAGTTTCTGCTGTGAACTGGCGTCACCACTGTTTCCCTTCACCGATCTTTTCAAATTGTGCTCGAGAGCCGAAAGCTCGTCCATTTCCCTGTGCAAGGTGGCCGTTGCCGTGATGAGTTGATCCATTTTCTTGAATTTGGACTCTGTTTCCTTTAGGGGGAGGAGCCAGTTGTTCGGGTCTCGGCCGGAGTTCGCGAACTCCTCGAGCGACCGGGCGAAGGATCGGAGAGACGGGTCCTCGCAGCTGGAGCTGATCCGGGAGATGAATCTGGAGAGGGATTTGAGATTTTCGGCCATCTCCGCGCAGGCGAGGCCTAAAAGGAAGTCGTCGTCGTTTGAGACAATTTTTCGAACACCTTCCAGGCATAGGGAGTCGGCCCGCAGGCGGGCGATGTTGCGGTCGGAGAGGGAGTGCCAGAGGTGGAGGAGCTTGGACATGAGGCCGGCGATCTCGAAGGCCAAGACGCCGACGTTGGGCTTCTTTTTGGTGGTGGGTTGGGCGGCGCGTGAGGAGTCGAAGCTCTGGGCGATCGTCTTCTTCACCTTGACCAACCACGTTTCGAGAGCCATCTATAGTTTTCTTGATCGAGAAGAGAGAAATGATTGAAGATTTTAATTTAGTGCGAAAGCTATGAATTGAATCTCTATCATATGGGGTGTTGGTGGTGGTGGAGGAAGATGAAACCAATTTACAAATACAAAAACACACACTCAGTGTGTGTGTGAGAATGTGAGTTTTGACGATGCCCACATGCCATTCCATTCAACTTGCAATTATTTATACACATCTTTTTTTTTTTTTTTATATTTCTTTAGTGTCAAAACAATAATCAATAAAGGATATTTAATCAGTAAGTAATTGTACTCCTAGTAAATTTTAAAAATTTTAAAGTAAAAATGTGTATATCAATGTGGAAAGAAGGGAAATGATTTTTAAAAAGATAGTAGTAGTATTAAAAGGAAAAATCTTCTTTCGAAGTTCAATCTAAATATTATAGGGGTATGTCTATTTCTTTATTTGAGCCGAGTTTTCAAGATGTTAATATACTTATATTTTATTTGGTTGTGTGAATACAAATATACGTTTGGACTATGCGTTTGATTTCATTGTTAAGAATAATGTGTTTTTCAAAAAGTAAGATGTACTGAATATTTATTTCGGACATTTTGATATTTAATATTGTTTGCATATTTCGATAAAAAAAAACATTCAAAGAAAAATAAAAAGATAAGTTTGGTAGCTAGGTGATGGATTTGTGAAATCGTGTCTGGTATCGTCGTTACCAGACGAGAGAGAGAACGAAAAATCGATTGGAAGTGCGACTGCGCGTGAAGTGCAGTAGATATTGAAGAGTTTAGTTATCTCGAATTTTAGAGGTTGACCGAAACTAATTAAAATATTACTAGTACTACTACTATATTATAGTATAGCCGTAAATGATGTGTGATGATGAGAGTGGTCTGGACCAACAAGGTTGTATTGGTGTAATGATTATGACTGATTTATTAATAATTTTTATTTATTAAGAATTCAATTCGTATTTAATTATACTTAAATGCCAATCAATTTCATTTCATTTGCATTGTAAGTTATAAGTTGCCAATACCTATATCATGCTCCTAGGAGTACATTTAAAATCGTACTCCCACCCTTTAAAATATAAAAACCCAATAAAATAATCATTTAATAATTAAGAAATCTTCATTTCAAAAAACAATTATTATATTCTTTAAATTAGCATACTAATGAATATATTACCATACACAATGAATATTTATCAATAAATAAATGAAGATATAATACTGGGTGTACAATTAGAATCGTACTCCTAGAAACAAGGTATAAATTGCCATAAGTTGCTTGTTTTCCTGTAATTTTAATTTCAACAATGAGTGTCAATTTTAACCAAAGTTTGACCAATGATGACTTTGATAAGGTAAAAAAAACTTATTGGATGAGCTTATTCAAAGTCAATTGAAAATACAGTAGAAATTCTATATAGTAATACTCTATATAGGAATAAACTCCCTATAGTAATAAAAAATGCAAGTCCCAACTTGGGACCAGTTATAAATAGGAATAAACTCTACATTGTCATAAGTCATACATTTTTTAGGTCCCGTCTTAAGGATTTATACCTCTATATAAGAATAAATGATTAATATATAATAAAAATATTTATTAATAATGTTTTTATTTATGAAAACCAATAACATGTTTAAGATGACTTGAAATATTTATGAAAATCAATAACATATAGTATATGATCAAAGTTTATAGTCCTTAGATTCAATAATATTTTATTTAATTTGTATGTTAAACACAATTTTTACACATATATAGTCAAAATTTATTATTCAAAATTATTAAATTGATTTTGTGAATTTAAAGATAGATAATATTGTATGTATATTATTTTTATATTTATATTATTTTTTATAAAAAAAATTATTTTTATTTTCTAAAACCCTATATAAGAATAACTCTCTATAGTAATATTTTTTCCCGGTCCCAACGATATGAGTGTACGGAGTTTCTACTGTAAAAGGAATCTCTCTCTATACATTTATTCGTAGGGCTTTGACTTTGGATCGATAATTGACCATCATTTTGTCATAATGATTGTTAATTAATTTACCGGACACAATATGCATTATGCAATTATAAAAGCAATCAGTCGACTTGCGTCTTCACAAAAGCTAGCTCATCCTCTCGTAAACTAAAAAAATTACATTCGTGTTCGAGACTGAGATGGGTTAATTAGATTACCATCAAATGCTCGTACTTTACGTGATCGGTCGATCAATTCGTACAATTTAGTATTAGTTGTACAAATGTGCATACATTACATCAACAAGAATCTAGGAAAGTAGGAGGAAAGAGAGGTGTAAGATTTCATCAAATATACAATAGGCGCAAGCAACGGGATTTGTACGAGAAGATACAACATGCACTTGGAAAAAGAAGCCCCCCCTTTAATTTTTTATTTTAAATTTTAAAAATTATACAATTTTTGGTCAACCACTTATTTATTGATTTCATAAAAATATCAACAATTATGTTCGTAACTTTGTCATTTTGAGCATTATTGATCAAGTGCGTCTATATTAATTATACGATCAACATCGTCGATACACGACCTAACTACTGCATAAGTCTATAACAACGGGTATTAAAAATGAGCTGAATTAGACGACAATTAGTAATTAAAAATCAAGGTCATTCATGATTTAATGTTGGGAAGACAAAATGAAGATGAAAGAGGAAGCGCATTATAGCACCAAAGGATGCTCATGTCAACGTGACAATCAGTTTATCCTACACTCACTCATTTTGCCTTCTCTTTTGTCCTCATGGCTCATGTGACTGTGCTTTGACATGATCCCACTTCCAAACATAATACTCCACTCTATACCAATCTATCAATTACTACTGCAAGGTATGTTTTCTTAAGAAAAAATTTGGAAAGGAAACTCGATCAATTCGATCGAAATCTTATCAGACAAGACGGGGTTGTTTTGAATGAAAATCAACCCATTATATGAAAAATACAATTATATACTTTTTTACTCTACTTTTATAATTTTTTTTTTGTCATCATAATAAAATTAACATTTTTTTTAATTTTGTAAAATATCAAGATATTTTTTTAATATTTGACATTATTCAACAGTTGTAGCTAGACAAAGGGGAGTGGGGGGATCCAATCCAGATTCCAGTGTCTACCATCCATGCATACAACTTTTTTTTTTTTACTCAATTATGAAATCAAATAATCTCACCTGTAAATGAGTTAAAAACAAAGGGTAAAAAAAGTGTAGTAGTGGATAAGGGTCGAATAATGTAGGTTTGTTTTGTGCTCGTCTTTTGAAGGACAGCCCTTTAAGGATGATGGTCCCAATTTTAGATAGAAGCGTTGTATCTACAAATCCTCCATTCCATTACATTCCATTCGATTAACCTCGGGCACGTGCGTCGCCATTGTTGCATGAGGCTAATTATTTGGTCACCCGCACGTGACCTTTTCCACAATCAAACAAACCAAAAAAAAAAAATCATAAGCAAACACCATGAGTGTCTCTCTGTGTGTGAATCAATTAGCATAAACCACTGCTTTGAAAGGATACAGCAATGCAACTGAAAGGAGATTCGGAAGAATCTCAAAACCTATCGAGGAAAATTTTACTTGAACCTCAGATGAAAGTCACGTCCTTGTCCATCTGCATGCACAAAAGTAGATGCGTGGGAAGGTTAAGTGAAGGGATTAATTTGAGTGGTGTTTAAGTTGTGAGTCGAGCTTACATTGTCGGCCAATTCTTTGGCCTTGTCTTCGTTGAAGCCAAGTGCAGCGAGTATCTTGTGCCCAGCTGACTCTTTCTCTGACCAAACTCCGAGAGCCAGATGCGCGGTTGTCACTTCCCCACTTTCACCTATAGAATACCAACCAACATCATTAACAACAACAACAAAAAGAATACCGATAGTTTCCTAGTAATGAAAGCGGAAGATTTAAGGATGAATAAATCAG
Source organism: Euphrasia confusa (assembly GCA_954870475.1). Classification (NCBI taxonomy): domain Eukaryota; kingdom Viridiplantae; phylum Streptophyta; class Magnoliopsida; order Lamiales; family Orobanchaceae; genus Euphrasia; species Euphrasia confusa. The sequence continues at coordinate 37,613,987 of OX940960.1, forward strand.
ACGGAGGGAAGGATATGAGGATAAACGAAATATGTGTTCCGATAAAAGAGATTCCGAATAGTAGAATACTAAAAGGCAGCATATACAGACGTGTGTCCCCAAACAAACAGAGCACTGAGAGATCAAATAATGAATAGCTCAGGTTCTAACAGGCCTTCAAAAAGTAACTTATACTATAAGACTTATAATTCACCAACAGTAAATATGCAGCACTAACCTGGTAAAAATGTCAAGATGCAAAAATTTCCTCCACAACTTAAACCAATTCATGAAAGAACAATAATGGAAAGCTACTAAGAATATGTTTCTTTTACAGCTAACAGTGTGGACAATGTATTTTTTTATTTTCCTTTTGCTTTGTCTATGCATTATCTGCTGCAGGAGCCACAGTTTTTTCACAATTTCACTGAACCCAATGTTCACTCAATTACTCAAAGACACGACTGGTGAATCGTGAAAAAAACATTTTAATAAAGGTGCATATAAGTATTTCAACGAGCACATATGATTTATAGCACCTTGGATGTTCACTATGCCACAAGTACGCAGTACCACTGCAAACAGTATGATACAATTCCATAGGAAAAGAAAGTAGCTACATGGAATAACGAACTAAAATCCACCCCTACAAACAAAACTTTCAAGAAAATAAACATGACATCTGATATGTAAATCCTTACAACAAAAAGCAACCCTTTTAGAAATTGACTAAGATATGCAACAAAAAATAAACATAATACAGAACATCAACGACTATATAAAGTATAAACATGAAATTACTGGAATGACCTGACTTCAGCTTCTCTTCAACTGCCCAGTCGAGAGCCCTCTGAGCTTGTTCACTCAAGGGAGGATGCTCAGGGCTGAAAAAGAACATGTCAGCTTTCCCTAGCAACTTCACAGTTTCATCCCGGACCTTAAAAATTGTAATTCCATTTGCCCTCAAATAGTTTGCCGCCAAACTAGTTCCTGCAATTGTTTTTTACGATTTAGCTTCATAGGCCAAACAATAACATTTTTTTATGTAAACAGAACACAAACTAATCTATGCTTCAGAAACGAAATAGTATTCCACTATAACTCTGCACAATTGAAAGATATAGCGACCTTCAATCAAAATGCCCATAAGCAGAGCCTCGGTCCCAGTATTCGGATACTTGAGCTTACGCGCCTCAAGCTCAGCCATGGCAAATGACTTTATTGCCCTTGACGACCATCTATTAAACGCCATTGTTCAACAACTCATTTAGCTTGTACTCAAAAGCAAAATCACAACAAACATTTCGAGAAATATTAAAACTTTAAACACAAACACACACACTCCTCCATATCTTACTTAGCCTTCTTCTCAGAAGCAACACCAGTCTTTCTGCAAATGCGAGTGTAACATATCAGATAAGTGCAAATAACAAATTTTCCAGATTATTAAAATAATCATAATGTTAAAATTTTACGAGGAGGGCAGACTGAAGGAGACTGTGGCGACAGGGGAACAGTGTCGTTTCGAAGCAATTGGGGCGGGGCCCGATGAGTGAAACCGGAGCTTTGTGCCGGCAAATGAATTCGATGAACCGAAACTCAGAAATTGGTTGGAGGGTTTTCTGCAAGATTTGATTGTGGCTGAAGATGAGGGTGTTATCGGAAATACAGATAGCCCTTGAGCAGCCATCGATGAAAGTTAGGGTTTTTGATTTTTTGAGAATTGGAGATGAAAAAAAAACTTGAGATTTAAGCCTCCCTTTGGATTACTGTGAGAAGGGGTTTGGATTTTTCCTCATGGAGATTCTACTCAGTACTCACCCCACTTTGAAGCTAAGCTATTTTTTTTATTGAAATTACGAAGCAGCGATAATTTGCAGTGGGCTGGATGAGCAAGCCAATCCTATGTTAAAGCGCGGTTTTAATTAAATCGAATTCAAAACGCGACTATGAAAATTATGTAAATTTTATGTTTTTTAAAACCTAAATAAAAATTTGACTAAAAAGCTTTAAACACCTAAGCTTACATAAAAATTGCAATTTACTCTCAAAACATTAATAAAATAGGTTAAACATTCAAGGTTTGATAAAAGTTGCAAATTACCGAATTTTATTATTTTAATGCTTATTTTTTATTTTTTTAGTAAAAAATGTTTTTCACCTTAAAAAAACATAAATAAATAAAAACTAATTTTCAAAAAATACAACTTTTTTTTTACATTTATGAATTGATTTTATAATTAATTTTTTATAATAATTTTTTAATTTTAATGATAAAAATTAAAATAAAAATTATAAAAAATAAAAAATACAATTATAATTGTAAAAAATTAAAAATGATGATATGATATTATGAGTATTAATTTCAAATTTCAAATTAAATATATTATTTAATAAAATATTTTACTTTAATATTGAAAATATTAAAATATTTAATTTAAAATTTTAAAATTTATTAATAAATGATATTTTAATTTTTATTTGATTTTTCAATTTTTTGAAATATTATTTTAAATCATATTGTTTAAATAAATAAATAAATATATTGTTTTAAATATATTTTTATTTAATTATAACTTATTTGGAAGTAAATTTTTTTTACTAAATAATTTAACATTTTAAAAATTAAAATAATAAATATTTTGTAAAGTGAGCCTTTTATAAAAAAAAAATTGAGTGTTTAAGTAAATTTTATCAAAGCTTTGACACCTAAGTAGATTTTTTACGAAAATTTTAGAGTTAAATGCTTCTTACCCTAAAAATTAATTATTCATTCATCTCATTCACTAATTGCATGTTTTTTTTGTCTCGCATCACAATTTGTTTGAACTAAATTTTACTAAATGCTCTTTTTTTATATAGTACATTAATTTTTATAAATTAATATTATATTATTAAAAATAATAAATATTATTATAGCATAAACTAATAAATTAAATATTTACATGAAATCATTCATTTTAGTTTTTTTTTTTAATTAAATATTTGCATGAAAAAATATTTTTATATTGAGATAGAGGAGTCGCTAAAGAAAGCGATACTCAGATTACTTTTTCCAGCTGCGAAGGAACACGCTCGGAGAAGGATCCACTAGTTATTAGGTTATCTCAGATTGAAAAATGTGAGAAGTGATCTTATTTTTTATTTTTATAAGTGATTTTTTATTTGGATACTAAGTAGATTGTGCGTTTTAGTAGTCATGTTAGTAGATTAAAATGACTTAATGGTGTTTATTAATAATTTGATCTTTTTTATTTAGTTATCAAAGCAACTGTGCCTACTTTGGACCCAGAGTCGGTCTTCTCTAAGAAAAAGAGATTGACAAATCTCTACACGATGAAATAAAATTGGTAATAATATATGAATGTTTGTAATGAATTCCGTGCAATTTACATTATTTTATTATAATTTAATATATAACTGTAATTTACTGGATTTTATTTTAATAAATAACGTGCAATTTAAAGAATATTTTTATAAGATATGAGAAATATAAATTTAAATACAAATATTTATTAATTACAATAAACATTTATATTTTAAAAATTAAAAGCAATCATTTTATAAGATATAAGAAATAGAGGGAATGTGACTTTTTAGTCACATTTGATATGTACATGAGTTTAAAGTCCCCACTTATAAAAGTGTGAGTTTTTTACACCAATTGCAATTAAAATGTCTCTTATACCCTTACTATTTCAAAAAATCTAAAATAAACAAAAACAATATCTCAAATCAAATAAAAAAAAACAAAATAGCTTGTGGGGCCCACGAAATCAGATTTTTGATTGTGTTGAGAGTTTGGTGTAGGTTTAATTGTGCATTCATATCAATATTCATCTCAAAACCTACCCATCCAAACCAAAAAAAATTTCAAAAATTCTCTCCAATCCACACAAAAACCTCTACCATGTTGCACCGTTAGATTCTGGAAAACGCCGGTCGAATATACGCATGGCTAAACGAGCGAAAACGAGAGGTACGCGTTCCCGTTTTTGCGTTTTTAATTTTCTCCGTCTGTTACTCGATGGGTTACTCGATGGCCCATACGATCGAGTAGTCCATCGAGTAACTAAGAATTTATGAAGAACCTTCGTTACTCGAAAGCTTCATTACTGGAATATGATTACCCGAACCCATTCGAGTAGTGATTCGAGTAACCTTATTCCAGTAGAGAAGGGTTACTCGATTAGAGAAGGGTTACTCGATCCTCTCTACTCGAAAAGTTTTCTTTTAACACACTTTCGAGTAGAGAAGGGTTACTCGATCCTCTGTACTCGATGGTCCTGTTACTCGATGGATCTGCCCTTTCGAGTAACAGGGCCTGTTTTTTGCAAAAAAACCATTTTTTTCGTAATTATTGGTTTGTTTCGTCGATATATGTGGATATGTTGCAATAGTTAACCTAATTCAATAATGTTTTTTGTAATTGTAGATGTCGAATCAACGAATCACGATACGTTACGGTGGTCGTTGGGAACGAGCGGTCTACGTCGACGGGATAGATATGTGCCTTTTCTTCAGGAGGGATCAACTTACCCTCGATGGTCTTGTGAGCCAGATTCGTGCCGTTTTGCGCCCTCCGCCGAATATCGAGTACATGTTGTTCATCTTAACACGAGGCAATGATTTTAGGAGCGTGCGGTGTCCTTTGCTTAGCGACGACGATGTATCCCGCATGCTAGATGAGCAAAAGGACGATTGTTTCATTTTCGTCACCGAGATGCTAGAGGAGGCACAACCAAATGCCCCCGAGGTGAATATTCCAGAAGTGGATCCGGATGTACCGACCGAGGGCGAGAGGCATGCTGAGAATTCCGAGGACGACGAAGAAGCTCGTCAGACCGATCTGTTGCAGTCGTTGACCACTGAATGGACAGAATGGATTAGACAGCCGCGGGTCATCACAAATATTCTGTCACGCCGTAATCTGTCCTCGAGTTCTAGTGTGGGAGCCGGCGAGCATCCCGAAGCAGCTCAGAATGCTCAGAATAATCCACTGCGCAACTGGATCATTCCACTGCCGGAGTTTGACCCCGCGGTTCCATTGCGATCGGTCGAGCCTCCCGAACTGGTGTATGGTCACATTGCAGTCGGCTCGACATTCCGAACGAAATCGGATCTGAAGATAGCGGTGGGGATGTATCACATGGAGCATATGGTGGAGTGTGCCACTAAACGCTCGACCACTGAACGGGTAGCGTTCGTCTGCAAGCAAGGTTCTGAGAAGTGCCCGTTCAAATTGTGTGCTACTGGGAATGACGAAACACTCTGGAAGATTACGAGGCTGAACTTGAATCACGAGTGTGTCAATGATTTGAGTCGGACTGCCGATCGTCACGTGTCGAGCAAGGTTGCCGCTACTTACTTTGCACGTCAGCTAGTCGACGATGAGATCACATTGAAGCCGAAGACGATGATTTTTGATCTGAGGAGATTGTACGGAGTAGTGATCGATTACAGCTTCGCCCTGCGGACGAGGAACCTGGCCGTTGAAATGAGGTACGGCAACTATCAGGATTCATATCAGATGCTCCCGTCATATCTGCACGTGCTGAAAGAATGCAATCCAGGGACTCGGTATGAGATTCAGACGACCAGTGAGGGCGTGTTCTGTCACATGTTTGTTGCACTTGGGCAGTGCATTAGTGCATTTCAGCAGCGCACTCTGCGTCCCATCATAGTAGTCGACGCCACTCATTTGAAGGGGAAAAACAGTGGTGTGTTATTTGTTGCCGTCACGAAGGACGGAAACGAGCAGATTTTCCCGCTTGCCTTTGGTATAGGTCCGATTGAGAATGACCTGGAGTGGACGTGGTTTCTAGAGAACCTCAGGCTTTGCTACGATGGAGACGATCTGCTCATTGTGTCCGACCAGCACAAGAGCATCGCGAATGCCATTCGGAGTGCCTATCCCCACGCAACCCGTGCGTTGTGCTGTCACCACCTCGAGAAGAATCTAGCAATGTACCGCTCTCATGTGGTCACAATTGTACACAAAGCTGCCTACTGTTATCGAGAGGATGAGTTTGAAAAGTATTTATCTGATTTGGAGAAAGCCAGTGGAGACGGTGCTTATAGGCGCCTCGTTGGACTCGGTGTTGAGACCTGGGCAAAGTCGAAATGTGCTGCACGACGATATGGTTTCATGACATCGAATGCGGCCGAAGTCTTCAACGCTGCTATCAAATGGCCACGACGATTGCCTGTTTGTGCTATGCTCGAGTCGATTCGTGCGATGATTGAGAGATGGTTTGACGAGAAACGAAAGAAGGCTAATGAGAGAGAGGATGAGCTGACCGAAGAGGCATTCGCAAAGGTGTCTAATCAGAATCAGTTGAGTCATCATTTTCCTGTTCGGGAGGTCAGTGCGGGGACCGTGTTCAGAGTTGAGGAAAACGGCAGGTCCTATCTCGTAGATATCGCGAGACGCACGTGTGACTGTCGGGAGTTCGACTTAGACCTTATTCCGTGTCGTCATGCTGCTGCCGCTATACGGTATGGTATCGGTTTCCTTACATCTTCTTTTTTAATTTTAAACATTCAATTAATTAATGCCACTAACCTGATCATACTTTGTGTAGACGGGCTAGATTTTCATTGTACGATTTCGTCGACCCCTATTTCAAGCAAAGCAGCTTGAGAGAGATGTATGCGACTCCTATTGTGCCAGTACCACACGTTGATGATTGGGTTGTCCCTCCAGAAGTAGCTTCGTACGTGTGTCTTCCACCGGAAGTGGTTAGTCAGGCTGGACGTCCGCGGATGAGTCGGGTTCGTTCTGCAGTTGAGGGATCTGGGTCAGCTCGTCGTGTACAGGTTTGTTCTTCGTACCTAATATTGTGTCGTCATTAGTTTGAGTAAAGACCTAATACCGCGTCTTTGTGTGCAGGTGTGTACGAAATGTAAGGGCGTAGGACATAACATACGCAACTGCAAGGCTTACATCCCTCCTGCTGGCGTTGATCTGAATGTCCCTCCGGAAGCCTCAGGAACGCAAGAATCGGGTCGAAGAAGGCAGAAGAAAAAGTGCAGCATTTGCAGAACCGAGGGCCACACAAAAACAAAATGTCCGATGCGTGTGGATTGAGGGCTCTTCTTGTGTTTGGTTGATTTGTTATCGTGTTTCTCGATACATCGTATGACTAGGGATTGATTTATGATCTTGTTTATGGATATTTGCAGTGTTTTGGATAATTACTATGACATATGCAGGTCAGGTATGTAAAAAAACAGGTTCGCCACATTACAATTCACTGCTCGATCGAGTAGTGCCATTCCAGTAGTGGCCATCGAGTAGTTACATTCCAGTAGTGGACATCGAGTAGTGCCATTCCAGTAATGGACATCGAATAGTGTCATTCCAGTAGTATCCATCGAGTAGTGCTATTCCAGTAGTGTCGATCGAGTAGTGCTATTCCAGTAGTGACCATCGAGTAGTTCCATTCCAGTAATGGACATCGAATAGTGCTATTCCAGTAGTGGCCATCGAGTAGTGCTATTCCAGTAGTGGCCATCGAGTAGATTAGGGTTACGATCGAGTAGAATAGGGTTCCATCGAGTAACTATGGAGGTCCCATCGAGTAGTGAAGAACAGGACACAATTTTTTCAATTTTAAGGCCATTCTTCGATTTCTAAGGGTGTTTTTTCGTATGTAACATCATTTTAATGATAAAAAACATTCATTAAACATGTTTGATGTTCAATTTTGGAGTTTTAATCAATAGCATGTCAACATTGAACAATATTAGAGTTTGTTTGTTGAAAACTTTCCTAAGATATTTAGAATAGTATGACTAATGTTCACCATTTCACTTATTATCACCCTAAACGCTTCGATTGATCATCTAACATGTTTTATGAATGTTTTAAGTCTCTTAATTGAACTTATTAGTGAAAATAACATCTAAATTATGTAAAAAAAGGCTAAAAATAATGATTTTTACACCACTACTCGAAGGTTAACCGATGGCCTTCGAGTAACATGCCATCGAGTAGTCAGGGAGATTCAACATTACACGATCCTGACTACTCGAAAAGTTCATCTTTCGAGTAACCTTTTTTTTTATTATTTTGCAGATTCCAGCCACTACTCGATGGACCCTTTTTTGGTTACTCGATGGTTACTCGATCGAACAACGATCGAGTAATGGCTGAGCAGTTTGAAAACACCTTTTTTTTAAAAAATTACAATCCATTCCTGCAAGTTTGAAACACTCTAATCCAAAATAAATACCAAACAATACTAAACAAATCTCTAAAGTGTCGAGAATATCATCCTAGTAACATATCATCCTAGCATATCATCTATACTCTTCATTCGTTACCCCTTCCCGAGCTAACCAAAATATCATCCTAGCAACATATGCTCGGTACTTTGTGATGTAACCAATGTCAATAGTCTTATTCTCGTGAGTCAATTTCTTGTTGACTAAGCGATCCAGGTACATGCAACAGATCGGCCCACACGAGCTCCCGTCGTCTTGCAATATTTGTTGGTCCATGGGCATTAGCTCAACCTTGAAAGCACACGTCTTACGCTCCCTGAAAAATAAAACATTGAAAGCACACGTCAATATCATATAAGAAAAAAGATAAAACTACACAACGAAATGAATTAAATGATTGAATCATACATGTACGAATGTTGGTCCCACCAGTTTGCGCTTTTCAACAATCGAGGCAACAAATCTGTGATAGGCTTCAGCTCTTTAACCCTGATATTGGGATTCGGGAGAGTATGCAACAAGGAATCATACACTTCGACAGTCCAGGTGTCGAAAACAATGACCGCCACGATCCAGTGAATGTTATCCAAGTTGCAAATCAAGGCCACCTTACATACAAACAATGAAAATATAAGAAATCAGAGAAACCGAAGTTTATTAAAATTCATTTAACATACCTTATGGATATTGTACCAACTATGTTGACCACCACCCGGACCCGATACAATTTTTCTCAGATCCAGAGGTGGGATCCAATTCTTGTATCTCTGCTCGAAATTATCCGACTTCCCAGTATGCTTCAGTTTCCCGTATTCACGGCACATAGTTTGCTTTTGAAATGACATAAATTATGTCAGTAAAATTATAATAAAAATATAAAATATAACAAACATATATAAAAAAATTCACTTACAAAGAAGTCGGGACCGAAGATCTGGTGCGTAAAGTCATGCACGCGCGACTTCACCCCTTCTTTGTTTTTGAGTTTTTGTCTCAGGAAAGCAACATACAAGTCGAGTACCTGAATAATTAACACGTTAAGATTTAAACATAAATTAATAAAGTTAAAATTTATAATATTACCTGAGACGTGAACCAAACGGAGGGACTTTCGACATCGTCGAAGAATTTCTGATCAAGGATCAAATCATCACAGCACTTCACCCTCACGCAGGAATCGGGCCCCGACTGTCTGTACACCTTGTACAACCGCGCGCTTCTTACACTGCGATCCTTACTAAATTCTTGGATGAATGGGCTACGCAAGTACTTGGAAGGCACAACAACACGAGGTCCGAAGCTGCTCTCCCCGTCATCCTGCTCGTCATCATCGTCAACGTCGCCATCCTCATCACTGAAGCACAAGGACACATCAGGATAGCTCTCGACATAAGCAGCTGGCTCTGAGAAGATGTCAAAGTTCCTCTCAGGATAGCTCTCGACATCGACCACAACAGCTGGTCTCGGCGTGCTGGACATCCCTAGATCAAAAGGAACAATCGACGGAGGCGTGTGGTAACTCGAGGACTCAAATGGATAGGCCGGTGGAGGCCTCTGGGGGCCCTGGAATCCATAGGCCGGTGGAGGCATCTGGTAACCCTGGAACCACGTGTCAAATGGAAATACAGGAGGCACCGGAGGCTGCCTGCAGTAACGCATCCATGCCTCAGCGTCTGCATATGAATACCGAGGGTCAGGCATCGCCGACGTCGAGAATCGAGCTGGTGCTCTGCGCGAAGAAGTCTCCTGAATGTCCTCGCAGTGGTAGGAATGACGAGGAGGTGAACTCCGAGGGGGCGAGGAAGGCTCTTCGTACACTGGCCTCGAGGGATAAGGCCGTGGCTGAGAGTGTCGACTGAAGCCGAAGAAGGCCTTCATTTTAGAGAACAAGTTCTCCGTGACGCTCTCCGTGACATGCCTCACGATGTGAGTCGTGAATCCCTTCTCGGATGTGTCAAACAAGATCCTCTCGAAGTCACTCCGACGATAAATAGGTGGATCATCGTCCACCACTCTCTCAGATGCATGTGCAGCTCGAGACTCAGGAGGAGTGGCATGTCGACCAGGAGAAGTAGCACCTCGAGCAGGAGGAGAAGCACCTCGAGCAGGAGGAGAAGCATGTCGAGGAGGAGGAGAAGCATGTCGAGGTCTCCGAGATGTACGTCTCTCGGCTGAAGAGCTGGGCGTGACATCGTCACGCGTGCGGACACCTGCCGCCTTCTTGAATGTCTTGGCCACGCTTTCGGCCACGCGGTCCACCAACTTCTTCTTCTTCTTCTTCTTCTTCTCAATCTTCTTCTTCGGTGCCGGTGCTCGTGCCGGCGCCGCGCGGGCTAGACGGACGGGAGACTGGTACGGGACGTCATACTGCTCACCGGCCCCATCCAAGGTCCTGTAATACAACATCTCCTCCTCCTCCGGTGTCGGTGTGAGGGTCTCGTGCACTACAAGCTAAAAGAAAACAATTACAAAAAAATATTTATTAGATATTCGATAAAATTATCAATTCAAAATTAAAACGAAATAGATTGACGGTTACCTGCTCATCCTCAAAGTAATGCGTGAAATCAAAGTTGGTCTTCCTCGGCGTCCAATTCAAAAATCGGGGCATTCGCGTCTCCTGGCTCCGAGTACCGCAGATTCTCCCTAAATCGGGAAAGGCCTCGCAGGTCCAACACTGGAAGGCCCAAACTGGACCGTAAAAGTGATAAGCCTTTTGATGAACCTGATCAGGTGCCATCCCAGCTGTCCTGATGTAGTGCGAGAAGTTCTGGAACGTATACGAACCCCAAGGAAACCACTCCCAACCATCAGAATCCTCCACCAGTTTCCAAACCCAATCCTCGACATCTAACTTCTCTCGACCAACCAAAATGTAGTAGAATATCAGTATGTTGGCAGCCTTGAAATAATCGTACAGATCGGTGCCCAGACGAAACTTCTCAAACGAATCGAGTACTGTGTCCACTTTCACAACTCTGCCACGGAAGAACCTAAAGTGGATGCCTGTACGGGGAGCGATATGACATGTGTCCGAGGGATTGAATGTACTGGTCCCAAAGTTCAGGCCGGTGATCAGAGCATATTCTTGGGCTCGGAACCGAACAATACGATCTCCGACAGCAAACCAGTGCTCCATGGAAGGTATCCTCCTCTCACTGACTATCTCTCTCGATAGCAGCTTGTGCATAGGCTTGTTGGATCGGCCCACATTGGGAATCGGAAAGAACTGACTGAAAACACAGGTTTGCTTGTACTCCTCAAGGCCCTCGTCTCCACCGATCGTACGCAGAATCTTTTGTACGGTTTGTAATACGCCGCGTCGATCGTAGCAATTTAATGCTTTGGCCTCATCGATGAAATCGGGTCTCCTCCATCGGAAACCAGCCTGTACAAATGGAGAAAGAAGCCATATAAATTAACAGAATTAAAACGAAAAAAAAAAAAAAAACTCTGTTACTCGATCGTGTTACTCGATCGAGTACAGACGGTCGAGTAACCTCATTCGAGTAATCAAGAGCTGACTACTCGAATGGCGTTACTGGAACAGGTTACTCGAATGCCTTACTGGAATACCACTACTCGAACGCCTTTCGAGTAACCTTTGGAGTAGCGGACTACTCGAATTCAAGTAACCATTCGAGTAACCTGGGGTTACTCGAACGCAGGTGTTTTAAAACAGGGTTACTCGATTCGAGTAACCATGAACCGAATCGGAAAAATCACATTTTCAGAACAATTATGGTCACATTACAGTTCTAAATCAATAAACAACTCAACCAAGCATCTAAAGCACCATATAATCCATCACATTGCTCGAAATTTCGAGAAAAAAAATCGAAAAAAAAGGGTTTCGGGAATTACCGGAGGTTGAAGCCGCGGTTCTTCCTCCTCTTCATGTTCGAGTTCGTGCTCCTCATGTTCTGATTCGGACGCCGTCGATGACATCTCCGTGGTGAATTGTAGAAATCACAGAAGAAAAAAAATGGGGGCGGCGGAGTTTCGTTCGTTCGGGGAGAGAGAAAACAAAAGGGGGACCAATTTTTGATTTCTTTTTTTATTGTTTTGTCTTCTTCTTTATTTTGAAGGGTATATTAGGCACTTCAAAGTCAATTGGTGTAAAAAACTCCTACTTTTATAACCTAGCACAAAAAACACACATCTCTTACTAAATTGACCATTTATCCACAGGACTCTAAGAAATACTCCCTCTCAACCTTAGAAATAGTCACATTTCCATTTTATTTTGTAAAAGAAGTGTGACTATTAGTTTGGAGAAGATGGAGTATAACTTTAAACACAATTATTTGTTAATATTACAATAAACATAAATATTTATTGGTGAATTGGTGTTTATTAATAATTTGATCTTTTTTATTTAGTTATCAAAGCTATTGTGCCTATTTGGACCTGGAGTTGGTGTTTTCTTAGAAGAAAATGATTGCCAAATTTCTAGACGATGAAATAAAATCGGTAATAAAATTATATGCTTATCATTGATATTGAGATAGACTGAGTAGCTGAAAAAAGCAATTGACTCAGATTACCTTTTCGAGCTGCGAAAGAACACGCTCGGGGAAGGATCCACTAGTTATTAGGTTATCTCAGATTGAAAATTTTGAGAAGTGATCTTATTCTGTATTTTCATAAGTGATTTTTTATTTGGATACTAAGTAGATTGTGTGTGTTAGTAGTCATGTATGTTTAGTAGATTAAAATGGTTTATTGGTGTTTATTAATAATTTGATCTTTTTTATTTAGATATCACAGCTAGGGGGCCTAATTTGGACCTGAAGTCGGTCTTCTATGAGAACAAAGAGATTGACAAATCTCTGGATGATGAAATAAAATCGTAATAATATAAATGAATGTTTATAATGAATTCTATGCCATTGACATGTATTTTATTATAATTTAATAAATAACGTGCAATTTACTGGATTTTATTTTAATAAATAACATCCAATTTAAATCAAATATTTTTATAAGACATGAGAAATATAAATTTAAATATAAATATTTATTAATATTACAATAAACATTTAGATTTTTAAAAAGTAAAAGCAATCACTTTTATAAGATATAAGAAATATAAATTTAAACACAAATATTTGTTAATATTACCATAAACAAAATATTTATTGTAATATATAAACGATTTTTATAATAATTTATTGAAATTGTTATAATTTTAATTGAAAATAAACAAAAATTAGTGTTGATATTTTAATTTTTTTTATATTATTATAAAATTTATATAAAAAATAGTGATCCTCTTTAAGTAAGGTCATGAATATCAATTGTAATCTCCTCTAGAAATCCAATTCTTTTTTGATGTTTTCCAATTGTAATTCAATTTGTAAAATAAATTTGTTCATTTGTTATAATTTTTTTAATTTATAAAAATTATATCACAAAGTATTCATGAAAAAATATTTTTCATTTTATACAAAGGACAATTTAATCATTATTTACACATCAATTTATATAAACTTTTAAATATACAAAGTTTAGTTTATGAGTAATTTGTTCATTTTATTTATGCAATTATTTTTTGCCGTCTTCTAATGTAGAACAATGATTCAATTTGTAAAATAAATTTTAGTTCATGGATAATTTGTTCATTTTATTTATGCGATTCAAATATTTTGAATAATAGTTATTTATTCTTTATATATACCATTTTATTTATGGTTTGCTGTGTTTCGATGTGGGAGAATGATACACCATGAACATTGAAGAGGATTACACCAAAACTTGGGATTTGATATATTGCTAGCAGATTTAAATAAGCTATTTACAATAACATATATAGATCAAAAACATATACTCCCTCCGTTCCATAATTGTTTGCCAACCTGTCAACCGTTGTCTTGTTTGACCGTCGATTACATATGATAAAAAATATATAAAAATTATAAAAAAAATACTAAAATAAAATTCATATTATAAATTTTATTTTAGTATTTTTTATAATTTTTATATATTTTTTATCATAAGTAATCGACGGTCAAACAAGAGAACGGTTGACCAGGTTGGCAAACAGTTCTGGGACGGAGGGAGTACTTCAATATATGACTTAATTGACTAAGCTCTGATGAACCTCCCGACCGACCGAGGATCTAACCCTGAAAACGTGCTCTTCCCCGGTGCATTTATCGACCTTCACGACCCAATTACTCTTGCTCTTCTTCTTCGTCTTGGACGACAGCAGCAAGCCCTCTCCGATAGGCAAAAGCTGTTTCTCCACGTCTCCTTGCAAAAGAATACCGATAGTTCTCTAGTAATGAAAGCGGAATATTTAAGGATGAAAAAACCAGACAGAGGGGAGAATTTGAGGATAAATAATAAAATGTCAAAATCTTAGGCTGCCATTTGGTGAAGGAATTCAAATGACACCAAAAATAGGTAAAAATAAAATAAAATGAGACCTAATGATTCATTGATTCCATATCAATTGTACACGAACAAATTCAATGGATTTACTATTACGAATTCAGATCTTTTACTTCGTTTCATCCATCTAAACCTACATTAGCAACTTATGAACTACTAATTACTTTGGTGCTGATACAATGGTCACTAGAATTGATATGGGGGGAGAGAATATAAGAATCGGACTGAAAAGAGTTTATTAACCTTGGTTTGACACCATTTTGACTTTTGCACAAACTCCAATAAGTATACTCAGAACAACATTACAAAAGAAATTATAATGCTACGAAGCACACACATAATGCGTCCATTAAATTTCAGAAAAACAGTCTAAGCAGCATACTTGTTAAAACTATTAGATCTCCTAAGTTTTACTATATACAAACAAAACTTTCAAGAAAATAAAGGGATAATTATAGTTTGATACCTGAATTTTAGGCCTTTTTTTACTTTGATACCCGACCTTTAAAACATCAACGGTAAGTATCTGAGCTTTGAAAATTTTGCACAATACTACCCGTCACAAGCTGGAAAAGAATATTCTGGCGAATATTCCATCCACGTGAGGAGCATGTAATATTTTGAAGGACAATTTCGTCATTTCAATTAAATAATCATTTTAAATAATAAATAAACAAAATAAACAAATAAAACAAAAGCATCATCTTCATCTTTATATTCGATCCGAAAATTAAAGCCTTCGATCAAAAAATTCACAAAATCACAATTAGACTTTCAAGAAACACAAAAATTACAGACATGTGAGTGCAACTGTTGTTCGGTTCGATCTGATGTGCCGATGTACAGGCACACATGGCCCAATACCGGATCAACAAGTCCGGCATCGAGTTCCCCCGCGGCGAGTGGCGCATCGATTCAGACACCTCGTTCATGGTGTACGAGAACAAGATCGATGACCCCATTGCAGATAGAGGGCTGGATCTGGATCTCACCGACATCTCCTTTCCAAGCCTGAATCTCAAAGTGCGACCCTCTTTTGATTGATCTGTAGAACTTCTTCTGGTATTTGTTGAGATCCAGATCCGTAAATTATTCAAGTGAAATGAGTATCCGTGATTAAAAGAACAGACTAACTAAAAATTAAAATCTCTAATGATGTGTGTTTGAGATGTTAATTACTCGTAGAAACAAAAATTACAGAATAAAAATTACAGTATGATTCTTGATATAAAAAAAATTGAGTTAATGTTTGAAGAAGATGAAGATGGCTTTTGATAAATATTTAATTTGTGAATTGAACGAGATAAATTTGGACCTGAACCACGATTATGTTTTTGTTTTGTTTTATATTTTAATTTTAATATTTATTTTAAAATTTTATTTTATTTTATTATTTATTTTAAAATTTTCATTTTTATTTTATTAATTAAAATAATATTTAATTAAATAGACGAAATTGTCCTTATAAAAATCACATGCCCCTCACGTGCACGGAATATTCTGTTCCAGCTTCCGGCAGGTAGTATTGTGCAATTTTTCCAAAGCTCAGATACTGATCGGTGATGTTTTAAAGGTCGGGTATCAAAGTAAAAAAAGGCCTAAAGATCAGGTAGCAAACTATAATTATCCCGAAAATAAACATGACACCTGATATGTAAATCCTTACAACCAAAAGCAACCCTTTTAGAAATTGACTAAGATATGCAACAAAAAATAAATATGACACAGAACATCAACTACTATATAAACATGAAATTACTGGAATGACCTGGCTTCAGCTTCTCTTCAACTGCTCAGTCGAGAGCCCTCTGAGCTTGCTCACTCAAGGGAGGATGCTCAGGGCTGAAAAAGAACATGCCAGCTTTCCCTAGCAACATCACAGTTTCGTCTCGGACCTTAAAAATTGTAATTCCATTTGCCCTCAAATAGTTTGCCGCCAAACTAGTTCCTGCAATATTTTTTTACGATTTAGCTTCACAGGCCAAACAAGAACATTTTTGATGTAGGAGGAATTCAAACTAATCTAGGCTTCAGAAACGAAATAGTATTCCACTATAATAACTCTGCACAATTGAAACATAGAGCGACCTTCAATCAAAATGCCCACAAGTAGAGCCTCAGTCCCAGGATTCGGATACTTGAGCTTACGCGCCTCCAGCTCAGCCATGGCGTACGAAGTTATCGCCCTTGACGACCATCTATAAAACACCATTGTTAAACAACCCATTCAGCTTGTACTCGAGAACAAAATGACAAAACATTTTGAGAAATATTAAAACTTAAAACACAAACACACACGCTCCTCCAAATCTTACTTAGCCTTCTTCTCATAAGCAACACCAGTCTTTCTGCAAATCCGAATATTACATTATCAGATAAGTTAACAATGTAAGTGCAAATAATAAAAATTTCCAAAAAAAATAATCATAATATAAAATTTTACGAGGATGGCAGACTGAAGGAGACACTGGCGACATCCGACAGGGGAGGGGAACGGTGTCGTTTCGAAGCAATTGGGGCGGGACCGGAGCTTTGTGCCCGAAAATGAATTCGATGAACCGAAACTCAGAAATTGGTCGGAGGGTTTTCTGCAAGATTTTAATTGAGATTTAAGCCTTTGGATTACTGTGATAAGGGGTTTGGGCTTTCCATCATGGAGGTTCTACAGTTCTACTCACCCCACTTTGAAGCTAAGCTATTTTTTGATTGAAATCATAATTTGCAGTAGAGGCTGAACGAACAAGCCAATCCTATGTTAAATCGATTTTAATTAAATCGGATTTTCAAAACACGACTATGAAAATTATGTAGTAAATCGGATTTTCAAAACTGTATTAAATTTTATGGTTCTTAAAACCTAAAAAAATGAGTAGTAATAATTGTTCATTTAGACTGTTTGGCTGAGCTTATAAGTTTCTTAAAACAGCTCTTAAAATTTGTTTGGTAACTTTTTAATAAAAGATCTTAAAAAACTTAAAAATAAGCTGTTTAACATCTTATAAGCTGTTTAAAAAAAAAGTAAGGGGTATAAGCTCTTGTAACTTAAATAATAAAAGACCAAAATACCCTTAAATTTATTACATTTTATATATATACAAAAATTCCAAATTTATTATTTAGTTAATATAAATATTTTTAATTATTTTTTTCATATATAACAAATTATTTTTGGTAATTTTATTTATATAAGATCTTAAATTGCCAAACAAATTAACACCTTATAAGTTTATGGGTTTATTACATTTTGCAACCCTATGTATAGGGTTTTTTACACTTTGCAACTTAGTCGGAATTTCGTAACACTTTGCAACCCAGAGTATACGGGTTTTCATTTTGCAACCTGGATCGGAATATTCGATGGAATATTCCGTTTAAGTGGATTTTTTGGTAATTAAATAAACATCACATTGGCTGATTACATATTTACCCCCAGTCAATTTCGGTCAATTTATATTATATTATATATATAATATATTAATGAAATGAAAATTAAATAATGGTGTCTTTTTGCAAGAACCCTAATGTCATCATCAGCGAATCCCCGCCCCCATCTCATGAATTACTAGATCAAGAAGAAGAGACATTCAAGGAGGTCCTCTCCGAAACCCATCTCATGCATTCCTAGATCAAGAAGAAGAGAATTTCAAGGAGGTCCTCTCCGAAACCCCGTCGGCCCGGGCCCGCATCTACCACAAAACCGACGACGAGCCCTTCATCAAAAACGCGCCCTTGCTCTTGCACGAAGACGACGTCAGCGACAGTGAGGGCGTCTTCACGGAGAGAGAGAGAGAGAGAGAGAGAGAGAGAGAGAGAGAGAGAGAGAGAGAGAGAGAGAGAGAGAGATTGTGGGGGAGAGGGTCTGGGTTTAGGGTTTGCTGACGAAGTCATCCTCATTGGATTCACCATCACCGAGATCGAGGGGTTTTTGCACAAATCTGAGACGGTGGTGGCACGAAGTATCTGGCCATGACGATTTGATAAAGATGATAATTTTTTTATAGTTTGATTGTTACATTTTTTTTAATTGATAGATATTTTGATTTTTTTTATTAATGGTAGAAAATTGGTATCGATTTTGAAGGAGCAGATAATGTTCATCATTATATTTGAATTAATAATTTAAAAATAATTAATAATGGGAAAGTACATTAATACCCTTCCAACTCCAGAATAAATGTACATTCACACACTTCACTGGCGCGTGATTCTCAATCTCTCGGAATATTCTATCGAATATTCCGATCCAGGTTGCAAAGTGAAAATCCGCATACATGGGGTTGCAAAGTGTAACGAAATTCCGATTAGGTTGCAAAGTGTAAAAAACCCCATGTATGGGGTTGCAAAATATAATAAACCCTAAGTTTATATATCTAAATTATCCAAACGGTTTAACGACTTATTTATTAAATAAGACGTAACAGCTTATCAGCTATTAAAACAACTTATAAGACTAACATCTTATAAACTCTTTTAAATAAGCTCGCCCAAACGGGCTCTTATTCACTAATCGCAGAAATTACTTTTTTTAATCATTTTTAATTACAGTTCATTTAATTTATATTCAATCAAATACTTATATCAAATAATTCCACTAAATGCTCATTTTTTATATAATTTTTTTATAAATTATAGTATTATTATTAAAAATTACAAATCATATTATACTAGCATAAATTAAATTAAATATTTACAACAAATCATTCATTCTAATATTTTTTTTGAACTTAATAGAGTTTAACTGACCTAACTTAAATTGAAATTAAATTCTAAAGTACAAAAAGTTAACTTTTCATTATTTTATTTTATGCTATGTAAATAATAATAAAATATCTCAAATAAATTATTATTATTTTAAGAAAAGAAAAAAAATCATGATACAGTATATATGAATTTGTTCAAAATCCATTAATCATAGTGAATAAATCCAGGTTGATTTCCTAATTATGTTTAAGTAAGTGAATGGAAAATAGCTATAAATGCTATCCAAATGGACACAACATAAACTTAATAATTGATTAATTAATTACAGGGGTATTGATTGATTTTTAACATTATCTCTGATTTGTCCATAATAATCCCCCACTACTCTCCCTCGTTTCGACTTCCAGCGACTCCGATGCGTTTCCTCCGTTTTTCTTTTATTTTCAATCCAGTTTCTGTTTCGTTCAACCAGTGTCTCTCGAAGGTACAACCCTTCAAAGCATGGGATCCGCCAACCTCAATTTCAATTCAACGCGAAAAAGCTGGGATTTTTTTCTTTCTCTTTCAAGGTAATTAGAACCTCTTGTTCCTGGAATCTAACTACAGAATGCTGACGTGGGTTTTCGATCTTGTTTTGAGCTGAGTCGAAATGCGATTCTACGCAACGTGTTTCGTTTTTTTGTTGTTGTTGATGCCGATTTTCATTCGTTTCGATGCTTATACCTAGCTCATTGATTTTCCCTTTTGCGCAGAGGTTCTTTCTGATTCGTTGAGGAAGTGCTGATTGATTTGATGTTATTGTAAACGTACATATTTGTATCATATGTATTTATCTGTAAGATTAATACTTGAGTTCCGGTTTGTCGATTAGATCGAAGTCTGTTTTCGAGTTTTGGTATAGGATACTGTAAAAAAGGAGATTTTAGTTTAAATAAGAGAGCTATGAATTCACTTTCTATCAAACAATGGAATAAAACCGCCTACCCCAAAGCCCTTTTATCTATTGCTGCTTTGGTTGGTGGGCTAGCCCTGTTCTTATTGCTTGCTTCCACTGTTTTGGTCTCTCAACCCATCGGATCGACGGTTCGTGGGTATTTCTACGGTGTAGATAGCTCGGGAGAAACTGATCACACCAACACTGTCGTTACCTATGATGATAGAGGGGGACCGGATTTCAATGTTCTGGCCCAGAATGGAAATGAGGTTATTTCTCAAAAAGATGGACAGGTGGAACTTGATAATTCAAAGGAGGATAGCCTTCTCGAGTTAAAGGGGACTCGGGAAGAGGATGGTAAATATCCAAATGAAAAGCCGCAGACAGAAATATCAGAGAATGAGGAGTCTTCTGCTGATGAGACCACCAACTTGAGTCAAGATAATGTAGTTGATTCAGGTACGATCTTGCTGTCTCCTGAAATATTTACCCCCTCCCCTTTGATTTTGATACACGGGTATGTCTTGAGTTCTTTAGTATGTCCTGTGAACGTGGAGATTCAAAAAAAAATGTACTTCTGTTGCTACCTTTTAGGGGGTGATAATTAACTTGCTGCAAATATAAAGTGTTTTCATTGTGGATTTGCATAGTGTCTTTTGGATTATATTCTCAGTTAATAATTTTGTCTCTTTTATGTTTCAGATTGCGATCTTTCCCATGGGAAATGGGTTCACGACTCAACGGGGCCATTATACACAAATAACTCGTGTCCCGTGATCACACAGATGCAGAATTGCCAAGGGAATGGAAGACCCGACAAAGATTATGAAAATTGGAGATGGAAACCGTCCGAGTGTGACGTCCCTAGGTTTGATCCGAAGCAGTTCTTGGAGTTAATGAGAGGGAAAACTTTAGCTTTTATCGGTGATTCAGTTGCAAGAAATCAGTTTGAATCTTTGCTGTGTATCCTCTGGCAGGTTCGGAGAATTCTCTTTCAAATTTCTCAAAATGACTATATATTCATTCAGTGAACATATATATTTCACTTTCAAAGTTTCAAATAAAAGACTATACTAACCCTATACTTGCTACTCTTCTCAGGCAGAGGCTCCGAAAAACAGGGGTAACAAGAAAATGCAACGCTACTATTTCAGATCCACGTCTACAATGATTGTCCGCATATGGTCCTCCTGGCTCGTCCACCAATCATCCGAGCCGCTCGATTTTGCCCCTGCAGGCGTGGTTAAGCTCCACCTGGACCTACCCGATGAGGGCTTCATGGAACACATCACGGGCTTTGACGTTATCGTTCTCTCTTCCGGCCACTGGTTTGCCAAGCAGTCCGTGTACGTGCTGAACAACGAGATTGTCGGGGGACAGCTATGGTGGCCTGACGATTCAAGAGAAATGAAACTCAACAATATAGAAGCTTTCGGAGTATCTGTCGAAACTATTCTTACTTCCATGGGCACGCATCCTAATTACACTGGGCTCACTATCGTCCGAAGCTACTCGCCCGATCATTATGAGGGTGGGGCATGGAACACGGGCGGGTCGTGCACTGGGAAAGTACGGCCCGCGAACGATGGCGAAATGGTCGAATACAACTTCACCGATATAATGCACGAGAAACAGGTGGCAGGATTTGATCGTGCGTTGAAGAAAAAGACGAACGAGTCGAAACTGAAATTATTGGATATCACTGCATCCTTCTCGTATCGGCTCGACGGGCACCCAGGCCCGTATCGAGACCCGAATCCGAATAAGATTACGAAGAGAGGCCCGGATGGTAAGCCCCCGCCGCAAGATTGCCTGCACTGGTGCATGCCGGGGCCAGTGGATACGTGGAACGAGCTGGTGTTTGAAATTATAAGGAGGGAGCTTCGTGAAAAACGGGGTAGCTCGAGCTGAGAGCTACACAACTGCTATCTGGTTAGAGATGTTTTTTTTGCTCCATATAGTATTTTTGGATGGAAGCTGTTCTGTAATTTATGTCTAAAATGAGGCTTAGCGGGTTTGTTGTTGTACTCACTTCAATACATGCATCTTAATGTAAAGGGTCAGAGAATGTTCATTGTAATACTTAATAAAAGTTTTTCTTTTTTGCCAAAATATAACAGTCACCAACATTCACAGAGTGCATGATTTTTTTTATAGAATAAAATGTCTTGTTTCTTTTGGGCAAAATAATTGCACAAAATGCCATTTTATACTCCCTCGGTCCAAAGACACTTGTCATACTTTCCTTTTAGGGGTGTCCAACAATAGTTGACACACCCCAAAAAAGAAAATAATTATTATAACTTTTTCATTTTAATATACAATTTTATTTTACTTTACCACACCTACTTTTTAAACTTTACTCACAACTACTCTACTTTTCACTTTTAAAATATATTTTTACTCTTTACTTTTTAATTAAAAAAATTAAAAAATAACAATTTTTTTAAACTCCGTGTCCAGCAAAGTATGACATCTATTAATGACCGGAGGGAGTAAAAAGAAAGCAGTCATCAGTTATCTACTATTATACACTAGTTACACAGTAAAATATCATAGTAATTATAAATTTTGGGTCCTTTTTTATAATTACGAAAATCAAATTGACCATTTTTCATGTGGATCCCTTAAAAAAAAAAGATATTCTAGGCGTAATAATTTTTTGTAAATTGATTCATTTGAACACACAAAATTACAAGGAATTTGTACCTCATGATTCTCCAATTACAAACATTCACCGATTCTTCTAAGTTCTAACTACTTGGTAGTTTGTGAAAGATGTGGTAGGTATACAAACTATACCATTAAATTTAGATTCATTTTGACCTTTTCATCTTGGTACAAATTTTGATTATGCTCCATTTTCTTCTATCCCAACAAACAATAAAAGTCAACTTCATATTGAAAATACAAAAAAACATGAGCATCACTCCGATTTTGGTATATCCTTCAAATCCCACAATGGGTGCATCGCACGTTAGGACAATAAGAATGCACACTTCATTCACACAAAAAACAAAAAACAAAAAAACATCCTATATAAACTCCTCCATTTCACCATCTCCAATCATCCAAGTCAACATCAACTTCCCATTCAAGAACAAGAGAGTTGACCAACAATCTCCATAGCCATGGCAACTATCAGCCCCTACGGCAAGCTCAACGAAGCCGACCAAGAACGCCTCATCGCCCAAAGAAAAACCCGCAAAAGGATCACCATCATCGCAATCTCTTCCTTCGTCCTCGTCGCCATCGTCGTGGCCACCGTGGTCGGAGTCACTCAAACCAACAACCAATCCGGAAGCGCCAGCTCAGCTTCCGCCTCCATCAAGGCCGTTTGCAACTCCACACTCTATCCGGACTCGTGCTACAACTCCCTCTCCCCCTTAGCAAAAACCGGCCATCTCAACCCCCAAGACCTCTTCAAGCTCTCGGTCCAAGTGGCCATCGACGAGCTCTCCAAGGCCTCGAAGGACTTCGTCGACAACTCAGCCAAGAAGCTCAACATCACCGATCGAGCCACCCTCGCCGCCTTAGAGAGTTGCCGGGAGTTGTTCTCCCTCGCGCTCGACCATCTCAACACCACGTTGTCCGTAAAAGGCAAGAACTTAGCCGACACGTTCGATGATGTCAGGACGTGGCTCAGCTCGGCCGGGACTTATCAGGAAACCTGCATCGACGACTTGGAAATCGCGTCGAGCGAGATGAGAGGTCTCGCGAGTGCGAACCTCAAGAACTCGGCCGAGTACACGAGCAACAGCTTGGCTATTGTTAGCTCGTTGGAGGAGGCATTCGGTGTTTTGGGGGCGATAGGGAGGAGTAGAAGGCGCTTGATGGGGTCCGACGGGCCGGGCTGGATGTCGGGGAAGGACCGGAAGCTTCTGCAGATGTCGAGCTCGAAAATAAAAGCCGATGCTGTGGTGGCGAAAGACGGGAGCGGGAAGTACAAGACGATCAATGCGGCCCTCAAAGCCGTCCCGGAGAAGAGCGAGAAGAGGTTCGTTATCTATGTGAAGAAGGGAGTTTATTATGAGAATGTGAGAGTTGAGAAGAGCATGTGGAATGTGATGATGGTCGGAGACGGCCAAGGCGCCACCGTCGTCTCCGGCAGCCTCAACGTCGTCGACGGCACTCCCACTTTTCAAAGCGCTACATTTGGTGAGTATATATGCATTGATTATATTATCATTACACAAACATCATAAAAAATGGTATCATCTAAAAACTCAAATTATTATAAAAATTGTAATCCCTCCATTTTGCAACACATTTTTTTTAATGTTCCAAAAAATGAAATAAATATTTTAATTTTTTTACTTTAAAATAATATTTTACCCATATTTTGTGCACTTGCTTTTTAATTTTCTTTCAAACAATTATTTATTTTTCAACATAAAAATATATTTTTATCTTTTACTTTTTAATAAAAAAGTCAAAAATTAACTTTTTTTCGTAATCTTTTTGTCTCTCAACTTGTATGGGGAAAAATGAATACATTTTAACATTCGGTGAGTATGCATTACCATGTTAAAAGCTGTCTCATCTAAGAGCTCAAAATTAATATTTAATATTAGTGAGTCGAATATATTCTGACATTTGTTCTTCTAGCCGTTTTCGGGCAAGGGTTCATCGGTCGGGACATGGGGTTCCGGAACACGGCGGGCCCCGCCAAGCACCAAGCGGTGGCCCTGATGTCGACCGCGGACCTCTCGGTTTTCCACCGGTGCACCATGGACGCGTTCCAGGACACGCTCTACCCGCACTCGAACCGGCAATTCTACCGCGAGTGCGAGGTCTACGGCACGGTGGACTTCATCTTCGGGAACTCGGCTGTGGTGATCCAGAACTCGAACATCATGCCGAAGAAGCCGATGCCCGGTCAGCAGAACACCGTGACCGCACAGGGGAAGGTGGACCCGAACCAGAACACGGGGATATCCATCCACAACTGCACCATCTCCCCCGCGGTTGACCTGACCGGGGTCAACACGTTCTTGGGCCGGCCATGGAAGAACTACTCGACAACGGTGATCACGCACAGCTCGATGGCAGGGTTCATCGACCCGAGAGGGTGGATGCCGTGGGTCGGAAACTCGGCTCCGAGTACGATATTTTACGCGGAGTTCGAAAACCGAGGGCCCGGGGCTGGGACCAAGAGTCGGGTCAGCTGGAGGGGATTGAAGCTCGGTTTAAGTGCCAACCTAGCCAAGAAGTTTACCGTTGGGCCGTTCATCAACGGAGACAAATGGATTCCGGCTACCGGAGTTGCATACAAATCCGGCCTTTGATTGATTCAAGTTTTCAACTTCTTATATACTTTATTGTCTCCATATATTGTCTGAATTGCTCAATGTAATTTTGTCCTACACATTCCATTTTTTTATTATTTGTATCAATTTATTGAAACAGAAATGTAACACAATAATACTTGAATAATTTTATTTATTTTTCTATCAGCTCATTGAAAATATATTGGCTCATACACACTATTATTTCTAAACCACATAAATATATTTTACTGTTCATTCCTAAAATCACTCCTAAACCTATATTTTCCATCTTTTTTTTTTTTGCGTTTGTAGAAAACTAAAATAAAAAACTATTTTATTCTTGTTAATTTTCCTTTTTTTACTCCTATTTGTTTATTTTTCTCCCACCTCTGTATTTAATTTTTTTTATTTCAAATTTCTATAATCACCATAATTAAAAACCTCGATCAATTACCGTTCAACGGTCGACTTATTCAAAACCCTATCTCCGCATTCAACATCAAAATTCTGAAAAAAAAATAGAAATCATTTTTATTAATCTTCTCAAATCACTGAGCGCAGCGTTCGTCGATTTCGGGGTTTAATTCCTGGGTACGCTCTCGCATCTACGTTTTTTTTTCTTTTTTTTTTCGATTTGTTAAAACATTAAAAAGGACTCTTTTTCGTGTAATTTATGTGGTGAATTTTCGAGGGTTTTTTAATCGATAATTTCTTACTTGTTCTGTTTTTGGGGCCGAATTTTTCTTGATGTTGTGGGGTTTCGGTGGCCTGAATTACTAAAAAAATCAAATTCAATTTGAAACATTGTTGTTGAATGCAGTTATGAATTTTGGTAATTTATTCTGAGATCTTTTGTTGATGATAATTTTTGGTGCAAAGGAAGATCATTGAGAGACGAGTATTTGTTCGTTGTATTGCTCGTTTATTGAATTCGGTCGAGTTTGAGATGATCAGTGCTGTAGCTGAATATTTATTAGGAGTTGTTTCTTAATTGCAGGTTTACTAATCGCAAAATGGAAAAATTGTGTGGGTCGCTTCTGCACGAACTGAAGGTATAAATTAAAATTCTAGTTGACAAGGAGTGTAGTATTGCTTTATACCCTCGAAAACACTTTGCTATTAATAACCTCTTTTCTATCTTTTCTATCAGATAATATGGGACGAGGTTGGGGAAACTGATTCCGAAAAGGACAGAATGTTGCTCGAGCTCGAACAAGAATGCTTAGATGTATATAGAAGAAAAGTAGACCAAGCAAACAAGTCTAGAGTTCAGCTGAGGCAGGCGATTGCTGATGCTGAGGCCGAGCTTGCTGTCATTTGTTCTTCAATGGGGGAGCTGCCAGTACACATTAGACAGGTTAGGAACGAAGAAAAAACAAACCTATTGTTGATTTATATTTTTAATTTCTCGTAGCACCGAAAAACGCATGAAAGCATATACATTAGTTAATGGGGTTCATTCATGTGTAGTTGGATCAAAGCCCCGGAAGCTTGAAGGCTGAGCTTGGAGCCATCCTTCCAGAGATAGAGGAGATGCGGAAAAAGAAATCTGATAGAAATAATCAACTTATAGAGTTGAAAAATGAGATACAAAGTCTTAAGAATGAATTCTATAGTCCGGGAGGGTGTTCTTTAAATGACACGGAAGTGCATGGAAACGATTTTTCTTTGAGATATCTGGAAGAATTGCAAAGAGAACTTCAGGCTCTTCAAAAAGAAAAGGTTACCTTTCTGTTTTTTTTCTTTCAAATATTATTATTATCGTCATCATTAATATTAATCTCTGATATTTTTCCCCTGGATGTGTTCTTCCTTGCAGTGTGAACGTCTGAAACAGGTTATGGAACATCTGAGTTATTTGTACTCGTGTTGCTCGGTGCTCAGTTTGGATTTTAAGCAAACTGCTAGTGAAATTCACCCGAGCTTAGGAGAATCTGAAGGTTCAAAAAACATTAGCAACGATACCATAGAAAAACTGGGGACTGCTATACAAAGAGTGAGAGATGTTAAAATACAGAGAATGCAGCAGGTATCCCATTTTATTATTTGGCTTTCAATTACTTTTAGAATTATGTCCGGTTCAGTTATGCATAGTTTATTAACCGCCCGTCGTTGGTTAGTTACAAGATCTCGCGAGTTCATTACTCGAGCTTTGGAACTTGATGGACACGCCTGTTGAAGAACAACAGAGATTTCAGAATGTTACATGCAATATAGCTGCTTCCGAAGATGAAATGAGAGAGCCTGACATGCTTTCTGCCGACTTTATTAATTGTGTGAGCCAAATAATTTATAGTGGGAGCATATATTGTGGTAAATCTTACACTTGGAACTGGTTATTGAAGTCATCTATCTTTCAGGTCGAAACTGAGGTTTCTCGACTAGAGGAGTTGAAAGCAAGCAAAATGAAGGAGCTTGTTTTAAAGAAGAAGGTGGAGCTAGAAGATGTATGTAGGAAGACACGTTTAACTCCGGGGTCTGATAGTTCTATTGACATATCATCGATATCGATAGATGCTGTTGAATCTGGTAATATCATATCCATGATGAAGAGATAATTTTCAATTCTTTCATTTCAGTTCGTAATACTAGTTTTCTGTTTTTTTTCATTGTTCAGGTGCTGTTGATGCCTCTTTTGTGCTCGAACAAATTGAGATCCAAATATCTAAAGTCAAAGAGGAAGCCCTCAGCAGGAAAGAAATCCTTGAGAAGGTCGAGAAGTGGATGGCTGCGTGCGACGAAGAGAGATGGCTTGAGGAATATAATAGGGTTGGACTTTTCTACAGTGTGCTATTACTGGTTCCATTATGAGCTTTAGAAATAAGCAAATTTGCTTAAAGTGACTTCCCTTTCTCTATAGGATGAAAATCGGTATAATGCTGGGAGAGGAACTCATCTTACTCTGAAACGTGCTGAAAAAGCTCGAGCATTGGTCAGCAAACTTCCTGGTATAATTGAATTTAGCTCTGTAAGCCGATCCTTTGTTGCAACCTTACTTGGTAAGCTTGTAGCTTATGTTGGTACATGTTTTCTGAACAGCAATGGTGGATAAATTGTCTTCAAAGGTCACATCATGGGAAAACGAGAGAGGGGTTCATTTTACTTATGATGGTGTAAGTGTCAATCTCTCTCTCTCTATGAATATGAATATATGCATGTAAGGTTTAGTAACAAAATTGACATTTGTTCAAATCTTTGATTTCCAGGTTCGTCTACTTTCTATGCTCGAAGACTACGTGGCTTTACGGGAAGAAAAAGAACTCGAGCGCAAAAGGCAGCGGGTAAAGATTTTTCTAGTCTTGGATTTCTTGCTTAACATCATTATTTAAATTATGATTTGTATGCTTTTTGTGTCTGACTTTTGGTCATGTGTTGTTTACTTTATTAGGACCAGAAGAAATTATTAAAAGAGCAAGAGACTCTTCACGGCTCAAAGTCAAGCCCAATGAGGAACCAGAGTGCGAAGAAAGGGCCCAGTTTGTCGGGTGTAGGTACTGCAAGCAGTAAAACACTCTCTGTTGGTGGACCTATGCTAGAGACTCCGACTAAGGCTACGCGTAGTGCCAAAAAAAGCGAACGCTTAAATCAGGACTGCTTTAGAGACGATGAAGCTGCAGCTCTTTGTACGGGTA
This sequence comes from Euphrasia confusa, assembly GCA_954870475.1. Classification (NCBI taxonomy): domain Eukaryota; kingdom Viridiplantae; phylum Streptophyta; class Magnoliopsida; order Lamiales; family Orobanchaceae; genus Euphrasia; species Euphrasia confusa. Next base: position 37,643,128 of record OX940960.1, read on the forward strand.
TTTTCTTTTCCTTCATTTTTTAAATGCGATTCTTGTTCTCTGGAGAAATATACGGAGGGCCGTTTCTTTTGACTTTACTTTTGTGGTAATGGGAAATGAAATTTGAAAACAGAAACAGAAAACAAAACACTGAACTTTTGTTGCATTTTCTTCTTGATTCAGGGAGAAGGGGTTTGGACGTAGCTGACATTCCCTCGAATCAAAATCCCGTCAACTCCCAAAGCACTCGAGAAACCGAGTCTCCCATGACACGAAGGCCATTCTCTCCTATTTGTTTCACAGATTCTTCATTGCCAAACGGTACCAATACTTTTGAAGACCTGGACAAAAAAAACGACGAGATGTTCCAAAAGAACCTCAACCTCGCAAGTAATAATAATGTCGTGCTATTTGACACTCCTTCCAAGACGATTTCTGTGACAGAGACGGAGAACCGGACCCCACAAGCAACAACGGCGATGCAGATGGACTCAACACCCGCTCCTCCTAGTAATGCAACTGATGCTGCTCCAATGCAGACGGCCTTAAAGTTTGTTCCGGCTAATACCAATGACGAAAATTCGATCGATGACGGGATCGAGTATTCTTTCGAAGAGAGGAGAGCTGGATTTGCTGTTCCCAGATCACGGCACTTAACGAATGTCACGCAAGCTGTTTAAACTGTCGAAATTCAGTTTGGCATGCCATCTTGTATTCAAAATTTGTGTACATATATATCAGATTCTAAAGTTAGAATCACTTTTTTTTAGAGTTAGGGGACATACTCATAGATTTTTTCTATTTTTATGAAGATCTGAATGAAGATGATTAAAGAGTTTTTTTTTTTCAGATTTAATTAAATTGCACAAATAGAACAAATGATACTTTGAACTATTCCATATTTATGCTTTTGCCCCCCTGTTTTCCACTTGTTTTGCATCTCTCTCTTTATATTTTATTTTTAATTAAATTTTGGGTTTTCATGAAATTATTTTGTAGTTGTAAGTGGCATCAACTGTAAATTGCACTTAAACTCAAGGGTAGCTTTTTCTAAATAATTTTTGTCAAACTTTTATTTACCTAAAAAGACAAGGAACAGGTCAGAAGTTGAAGAAATTGGAATTCTCCAACGTTAACTTTACAGCTTTAAATAATTAAATCTGTCATTTTAAATTATATATTATCCCAAATTTCCATTATTTTTATATTCTTTTCTATTTTTTAAATGCAATTTATTAAATTTCCAAGACGGACCTGAAACCATTTTCTCAACCATGATTTATTAAATACTTTGAATTTTGCAATTTTAATATTATACACTACTCACCTAATTATTTTCCAATTATTTTATTTATATCCTTTTATTTCCTTAATTTTTTTCTCCAACATTATTTCCTTCCCCACATTTTCTTGCAAAAACCCTAATTTCACAAAGCCCAAATTTTTTATTTTTTTTTCATTTTCATTTTCACTCCAACCAAAAATAATTTTTATTTCACTCTTTTGGCCCTGTCCTTGCAGGCAATGGCTGCCCTGATCAAATCATGATAAGCTGAAAAAGTCGCAGTAAAAATATTCTTGCAGCAGGGTTTTTGCTTATGAAAATAACAACCTTAATTTCTAGATTTACATATTTTCTGAAGCAGCCTTTTCTTTCTTCTTTCTAGTTCCTCTGTTTTTTGTTTCTCTTAGATTTTCTTGTCGAAAGGCGTAGTTTTTCAGTCTGACTTTTGAATATTTGAGCTGAAAATCAAGAAAAAAGAAAGGAAAAAACGATCTTTACTAATTGAGTGAGTTTTAGAGTTCAAAGCCAACATCTTTCTTGATTCAGTATATGAATGGAGGAGAAGGAAGGTTTAAACGGGTGTGGGGTCACAGTAAAAGGTGGTGAGGCTCCTCCGGGGGTTGAGAATTTTGTGGGATCAGCCGATCCGCCGGCACCGACTCCCGGCGCGGCGGCTGCTCCGGCGACGGAGGCAAAGAAAAAGAGAGGGAGACCAAGAAAGTTTGCAGGGGATGCTTCTGCTGTAGCATTGTCGCCTATGCCCATATCGGCTTCGATTCCGTTCGCCGGAGATTATCCTTCCGCTTGGAAACCGACCCCGGTCGTCCGGCCGGTTGAGGCTGTAAAGAAAAAACACAAGCTGGAGTTCGAAAGCCCAGGTCTTTTTTTTCCTTCTTCTTTGTTGTTATTAATTTTGGACTGGGAAACTATTTATTGGTTGCAAGTTCAAAGAATCTAGATCTGCTGAGCTGCTTTTGACTTATCTTGCACGGTGTTTGTGCTTTATGTGGTTGTGGGTCAAACTTTAAATAGCATCCCATTTGGAATTGGGACCCTTTGTCATTTGGTTGGTTGGTTAGTTATTTAGTTAGTTAGTCCTCTGAGGATATTGCACTGTGTTTTGATGCTCTGAGAAAATATAGTTGAGAGAATCTTGTTTCGATGTCGCTCCACGGTCTCCGCCTCTTTATTGGACGTGACAAGATAATACTAAGATCTTTTTGTCTTTTACTCAATATTATAAATGGAAAAAAAGAAGTTTAGTTGATAAAGGATTAGGAGGAGGTCAATAACGTTAACATGTGGGGATCTAAGGCTCAATACAGATGGATTATGAGCTAACGGGCAATTTGCTCCAAGATGATGTTTTTTTGAGAGATTAATCATCTTCTCCCCTATGCAGATAATGGCATGGTCTGTGTGTTCTCATATAAACACCATTTTACAAGAACGATACTTGTTACATATTTATATGGAATTACTTAGATCCTCAACATTGCTTATATGTATCTACTTGCTGTTTATGTCCATTCATTGTAATTGACCAATTTCTTTACCATTTTCAGGTGTATTAGGGCGGACGGTGGCAAGCCCCCCTGTCGGTGGGAGTTTTACGCCGCATATGATAACTGTTAATACGGGCGAGGTACTTCAAGTCAGAACCATTATTTACGTGTCTTTCTTTTACCCCGAGCATAAATGCTGGTGGTGTAAATCGTAAAATATCCTTGTATATCTTTTAGTTTAGAAATATAGGATATGCTTGTACAGACGATGTTTTTATTCTTGTAAGTTGTAAATGAGATGCCTAGATACTTCCTTTTCTGTTTTTGACTCGATCGCTTGTTTTATTTTCCAAATTTTGACTATGTTTTGGTGTCAGGATATCATGATGAAGATTATATCTTTTTCCCAACAAGGGTCAAGAGCCATTTGCATTCTAGCTGCAAATGGTACTGTCTCCAATGTTACGCTGCGTCAGCCTAATTCTTCTGGTGGTACTATGACTTACGAGGTAGCAACATTTGTGCGATTACTTTTATTAATAAAAAGGAAATCTTGAAGAAAATAAGAGTTGGTTCTGAGTTATAATTGATGATTGCTTTTGCAGGGCCGTTTCGAGATCCTTTCCTTGACGGGATCATTTATGCCTAGTGATAATGGGCACACGAAAAGCAGATCCGGCGGGATGAGCGTTTCCCTGGCGGGCCCCGATGGCCGGGTATTGGGCGGAGGGCTAGCCGGAATGCTAGTCGCATCCGGCCCTGTTCAGGTCAGTAAATGAAAATTCCACAATGAAAAGAAAATGGAATTTTGCTAATTAAACGAAAGCATGAATTTCGACTTGCTGATATTTTTTTCCTTTCAAATAACAGATTGTGATTGGAAGCTTTGTTGTTCCTGCACAACAACAGCAGCAGCAGCAGCAGCAGGAGCAGCAACATCAGGAGGAGCTAAGGCCCACTAAGAAGCCAAAATACGAGCAAACAATATCATTCGCCCCCATAGAGGCTACTCCCGTTTCTGAACAAAGATACGAAGCACCCTACAACGGGCCAATGCCCAATCTGGCCCCGTCAGCCTCTTTCCGTGGGGACGACAACTTGGCTTCTTTAACCTCCGTGCAAGGTCCCAAAATCGCTGACATCCCGGAAAATAACGCTGCAGAAGATTCTAGGGATCAGAACCATGAAATAACATGCTGATGGTGTTTGTTTTCTTGTTGTTGTATCACTTAGCTTCTTTTTTTGTAGAAGTGTTTAGGCTCACTTGTTCTTCTGACCCTTTTGTTATTGTAAGGTGTTGTCCCAAAACATAATCTGACTCTATTTTTCGTGATTTAGATCGATCTTTCGACTGTGTGTAAACTTTACTATGTATGAAACTGGAATTGTTATCATTTCAATAGCACTTCCATTTCTCATTTGCAAGATCATAAATTCATAATGTACACACAGCATGTGTTATTAAAAAAGCCATTTTTTTCATGACATCGTTGATAGTGATAATTAGACTGTCATTAAATCAAATAATAATTAATTAATTAATTAAACCCCTAAGAGCACGCGTGGTCAGCTTTTAATTTATAAATTGTGGTCAAGTAAAGCACGTTTTTGTTTGTGGTCCTAAAGACTTATTTTCCGGGCCTGAAAATAAAATAAAAATTAAAAAAATAAAAATATTGCCTACTTTTCAACTGTGATAATTTGTGTTTTAGTATTTAGCTTTTAGGCATTTACCAAAGTACAAACTCTGTCTGCACATGCTGCTTTGCTCCTTGCCAATTGATTATATTTCATACAAAACTAATAATTACATTATTGCTTTTATATCACTAAATTGAACATAACTTGCACTCTTTTATGCATCAATTTTGGATTTAACAGGATATCACATTTTGCACGATTTTTTCCCTTCGGAATTGAGTGTTTTTTATACGACTGTAGCTTGACGAGGCTCGACAAATGATCCAAATGAATACATTTAAGAAAACAAAAATCTCATTACCAAAATACATTTGGATGAATTGTGTGAAGTCAAAACTACATGACAGAAAAAAATGTCCTGCAAAATGGGTCTGTACTTTGCCAACCCGTTGAGGTGTAGCATGGCCCAACTCTATTCTTGTATAGAACTTGGGCCATAAAATAATACAGGCCCAAAGCACTTTTCATGAAGTGTAAAGCCCGCCGGCCCGAAGTTGTCATTTGGTCACATGGGCTCGGCCCGCTATTTTACCAGCTCTTAGAAACAAGACTCTTGTTGACTCAAGTTCTCATCTTTTCATCCCTCCAACCTCTGTTAATTTTCTCAAGAAACTCTTCAGCTCTTTTCCTCAGCTCGTCTTCTTCTTCAATCACAGTTTCTTCGTTGTTTTCGCCTTCAATGGAAACCACGTCAATGCTCACAGCCAACACTCTTTCTTCAACCGTGCTGTTATTAAGCTTCGTGGTATCATCTTCAGATTTTGATGAGCTGCCGATAATCAGAAAGGCGATGATCAAATTGCATAAACATAAAAACCGCAAACGAATTCTAAGCGGTCAGGCTGATCAACTCAATTGTGTAATCCAACATGTTTTTCTTTGCTTGTTAGAAAATTGAAATTGTAGGTCTTATATAGGCTTTGGTTTGAAGAGTGGGGAAATGTGTGTTGAGGAGAATCAGGAGATTAATGCATTTTTTTATTTTTTATTTTTAAATCGTTTTGTTTATTTCATATAGAGTAATCAAAGTATTTGTTTCAACGTGAAGACGTACATGACCAGGTTGATTTTTTCTTAATTCAATTGTTAATGATTATAAATGTAAAAAGAAATCAAAATTTCAAAATATCAAAATTTTGATATATGAAGACTGAGTAAAGTATGATTTCATATCAAACATTAACTTGTCCCTTACGTAAGTCGCATGTAAAAACATCAGACATAGAAAAACGACCCATGGAGCAAAATAGGCTAAAAACAAATCCCATATCCAACCTATTCAAGTAACTTGCCACAAACAAAGTAGTAGTATTCTTTTGTTCCGAATTTTTTTGCAAAACCCAAAATACAAAAATATGGATGGTGAAGATCATAGTAATATGATTTTGCAATTAATTACTTAACATCCACCAACTCAACGTCAAAGGTCAGCCATGCGTTTGGAGGAATCACCGGTCTAGCTCCTGTGGCCCCATAACTACAACAATTCACAAACTCAGTGTTACTAAACATGATCATTAGAGGCAACCACCAATTTAAATATAAGCTAAATTAACAAAACTACCCGATAAGTTTAGTCTAGTCAGGAAAGCTCCAGTTACCTTTCATAAATTATGAATACACCGTATCTGGGTTATTCATAATTTGCAGTATAACCCGTATAACTGGGTTTCTTTGAACATTATAGGTACTAGGAGTAACTGCGACTACTTTCTTATAAACAAATACTAGAATTCTTGGGCTATTTTTTTGTTCCTTTTTAGGCACATTGGCTACTCAAGTATTATAACTCCTATAAAGTATAAGCCCCCATATAGTCACTCCTCTTTCCATTTCACTGCTAGGAATGAATACAAAAGTGGAGAGAAAAATGGCATACCCCATAACTGGAGGAATAGTGAGCCTCCGTTTGTCCCCTACACGCATGCCTGCTCGTTCAAATTGAAGTCGCAAAAATAAGAAATTAAGAAATCGAAGAAACAAAACAGAGAATAAATTCTGTAAATGTGGCTCTTGCATGTATCTTAGCAATAATTACCTTCAACACCAACATCCCATCCCTTGATAACTTTGCCAATGCCTGCCACCAAGAACAAAAAATGAAACAAGGATATATATATATATATATATATATATATATATATATATATATATATATATATATATATATATATATATATATATATATATATATATATATATATGTGTGTGTGTGTGTGTGTGTGTGTGCATACATATATTAAAAAAATCATTAAGATATTGTGTAATAGATTGTTTGCATACCTAAACGAAATTCAAAAGGTGCTTTTCCAATATTTGAATCAAAAATTTTGCCATTCTTCTGCAGCTTACCAATGTAATGGACACGTACCTGAGATAACAAACAAGGATTAGAATTACGTAGATAATACAGTATTAAACTAAACACCCAGTACTATCTATTATGTGTAACACGATACACAAATTTTCAGAGGCTAATGTTTTCTTTATAAAAATCAGGAGTATGAGGTTTTCTTTTTTAGTACATAAAATGTGCCTTTCACCTTTTTCCCCCGAGAAGCTCTTTTTCCATCTGGTTTACCCATTACCATCTCTTCTATCACCAAACCATTCGGGTAAGTCCTCACTTGTGATGGTTTTGCTTCTTTTTTCTCTTGTTTCTCCAGGACAAGTCCATTTGTTGATTTTTCCTCTGAACTTGGACTTGGCCCACTTTCTGGCTGCTTATTCTTCTTTTTCTTCTCTTTCTTCTTTTTCTTCCTATAACCATTATGATACATTTCATCAGTATCAAAAAAGTTTATTAGATGAAATGATCCAATACAGTGTCGAAAACAAGTCTGGCATCTGACAGTTTCAGGCGGAGGGTTTCCAAAAGGAACAATATTGCATGTCAGTTAAAATAATGGCTAAAGATGGCAAGTAGGGATCAATTCATGTTGGTCAAATGCTCGATGACAGAACGCAGCTTAAATGCACCAGTATATCAAAGAATTCGACCGACATATATAGTTTCATCAAACACTTGTGATTAATAACTGCAGAATAAAATAATAAAGCACACTCACTTTTCAGAAGATGAGTTCAGATCATTTCCAGTTTTAGCTGTAACATTGGAATTTGTCGACCCAGTTTCTACTTTTTCTGCTACCTTCAGCTTCTTGTTCTTTTTCCCCTCTTCATTATTTTCAGGAACTATAGTAGCATTTTGGAGTTCAGTACCGCCTTGTTCAATACTTTCCCTGCACACATGTTATATAGATAGAATGTAATTTAAAGCAAAAACACTTGTAAATCAAATATTTAAAAAAATGTATATTACTCCAAATCAATTGCAAGTTTTGGAACATTCATTTGCAAAACTTATAACGTAAAGAGAAGTAGCCAACCTTGCAGGTTTTTCAGTTTGATCGACAGTGTCGATCTTTCTTTTCAGTTTGTCACCCTTATCACTCTTTTTCTGGGAGTTCTCACCATTGGTTTCCCCCAATTTTGTTTGAGCTTTCGAAGTATCTGTTTTCTTTTGATTGGCAATTATGGGAAAACCATCTTCATCTTCACTTTCTATGATGGAATCACCACCAGTACCAGCCTTTGTCACAATCTGAAGGTTGGAATTCTCATCAGTTTTCTTCCTTTTTGTTCGTTTAGATGAGTCATTCTCATTCTTTGCTTTTACTTCATCCACTATTTCTTCAATTCTCACTGTTAAATAATAGAGAAAGGAAATAAATATATCGCGCAACCAATACAATCAGATATATCATGGCAAAACTAAACTCTATAAAGTATTAACAAAAAAATCTCGTGCTATCAGGAACAGATGAACCGATGTGTCCAAGTCATTATGAATATAAGATGATCAGAAATCTAATGACTAAACATTTTCTGAAAATCAACTTGAATTAAAAAATCAATTACGCAAATACCTCCACTGTTGTGAACAGGAGAAGGAGGATACATCTCAAGCCCATCGCTATCACTATAGTCATCACCATCGTCTTCAGAATCATCCTCATATTCAGAATCACTCTCCATCATACCCTCATCAGAATAATCGCTTCAATAAAAGTTAAAAAAACACCAACTTATGTTTTTAATAAATGACAAAATAAGGCAATCATTTCATTCTAGCTCAAAATCAATCACACGAGGAAAAAAAAAGGATACGACCCACAATCATGTCCGTGGTCATCTTCAGCTTCGTCATCTCCGTAGAAGAATCCAGAAATATGCACACTGTGAGCACCAATAATTGAGAAAGTAACTTCCTCATCCTCTTCAAACTCAAGATTCAATTGGCAAGTCTCGAGTCTTTTCGGCAGCAACGAACACAGGTAAATAGGCTTCTTATCTCCCACCTTACATTGTAAGATGCTCTTCTTACTCGAGGACCCATCGCCTAATGTCGCCTGAAATAAGTCGGACAAAAAACCAGAACTCATAATCAAAGATTTAAACAGGATAATCTTGCACACATCCATTTTCCTTTCAAACCCAAAATAAATACAGAAACAATAAAAAAAAAGAGTTTCATCTTCCCAAACAAACCTGGGATACGTGAAGCCTTCCTCCCTCATCATCCGAACGAAAAACAAAAGGTGTGTCTGGTTTCACTTCAATACCTGGGTTCGGAAGAAAATAAATTACAGAGAGAAAAATCGACGGCTATGACAACATTAAGCATAGAACTAGTAAAAATGAAGAAATGATTGGTGGAAAATAAGATTACCCCAGAACGCCATTGCTGTGGCTCGAGTAAGAGTATTCTCTGAAAGTTCTAAAACCCTAGAGCGGAGCAAATATGGGGGCGTTCTACCGGGTATTAAACCCTAAGACCCAAATGCCAACAAAAGACGAAATTGCACATTAATCCTTTAAACTTTTATTTTGTTTCAATTTAGTTATATACTTGCGATATATTGCATAAATGTTATGAAAGTAATGTATATACTGTGCTTCTAATTAATTAAAAATTACCGTATTTTCAAATATTAAAAAAAATTAAAATCAATTAAATATTATTTAAACATTGAAATATGTGAAAAAAGTATTTCAAATAATTAACAAAATGCTATAAAATATTGTAAAATGTTTAATATGTATCGTAAGGCATTTAAAATTTATTGTAAGACATTTCAAAAATGTTTTAAAAGTATATTTCATATAAATAAAAAATTATATTAAAACACTTTTAAATAATTAAGCTTTATTTCTAATAATTACAAATAAAATTTAAGACACTTTAATATATTTTTAAATTTATTCTAAAACCCTTTAAAATATTTAAAATTTATTTCAAAATTATATTAAAACTCCTTAAAATTTTCAAGGATAGTTAAGTATTTCAAAATTATTTTAAGACAATTTAAAATGTTTGAAAGATATTTCTAAATTATATTTAAATTAATTTAAATTTTATTTCAATTACATTTATAATTTATTTTAAAACTCTTTAAAAATATTTTAAAGGTATCTCAAATTATTAACAAATTATTTTAAGACATTTAGAAATATTTTAAAAGTATTTTAAATCATTTAAAATTTATTTCAAAACACTTTAAAGTGTTTAAATATTATTTTAAATTAATTAAAAATTATTTTAAAAATCTTTAAAGATAACGTCTATACATAATGTCTTTTCATAACTTTATCAAATGTTATTTTCAAATGACTTAAAATTTATTCTAATATATTTTCATATGTTTAAAAAATATTTTAAAACAATTAAAATTATTGTAAGACATTTTGATTAAATGTTGAAAAAATATTTGAAATTCTTTTATATTTCAGAGAATTATTGGATTAATTTTTTTATATGTTGATTAAATTATTGGATTTATTTACTAAAGAAAGACAATAGCAATGGTTCATAATGCGCTTGTATATTCTCAAACAATGTTATTGTTCATCTTTTCCTCGTAATTGTATACAAAAGTGATTGCACTACCTTAATTTTAAATTAAGAAGGTATATATGTTATATTTGATCTATTATACATATAAATTAGGTAGCTCTATTGCTAATTCCTTCATAGCCCCCAAGGTCAAGGGATATCGAATGCTCCTCATCCCAATTCTTCCTCCTTTTTTTAGTTCAGCCCCTCCCTCCCCAAAGAAAAAACTTGCTCCGCCCTTGGTGGTGGTACTTCCCTCCCGAAAATTGTAATGAATACATATTACTTACAAGAATTAATTGATCGAATAGAAGAATTACCTCTTAAATTGATTCATATATGTACAGTGTACTGATGTACTACGTACCTACAACACATGCATTGCATGATGAATTATTTTATCCACAATCTTTCATGGACCATCACTTGTCCATCTACGTACTTATAGATCCTCCAACATCTATTAGACACAACAAGATCATCAGTATGGGGCCGCAATTTGTATTTTTAACTATATACGATACAAAAAAAATTCATATATATAGTACTCCCTCTGTTCCAGAGCTATAGTCATTTTTGGTCAACGCTGATTTTTTTTTACCGTCCAATACATATGATAAACGGTACACAAAAATTATGAAAAAATAACTAAAATAAAATTTAATAGTTAAATTTTATTTTAGTTATTTTTTCATAATTTTTGTGTACCGTTTATCATAAGTATTGAACGGTCAAAAAAAGTCAGCGTTGAACACCTGTGACTATAGCTCTGGGACAGAGGGAGTAATATTTTTTTAAATTTGTAGTTACTAATTATATAAACTAAATATGTTCATGAAAACAGATTTATAGATTTTTTGTCTCCTAGGAACTGAAGAAAAATATTATTGTACAATTAATGTGTAATTATACAATTATTGGTGCGCTGCATATATATATAAACTAATTATAATTTGATGCACACCTATTAAAAATTAATACTTAATAATTTTATATTTTTTTCCTTCATTGTTTTACAATTTTAAATCAAACTTTAAACTAATTAATATACAAATAATTGTAATTATTACCAAAATTAATTTTTGAAGAACATAATTAATTTAAATTGAAATTTCAAAACTATAAATTAACAGGGTGCGTGCACTTCGTGTCAAAAATAATATGGGTACATCACATTATTTTGGACTACATACATCCATGATACTCACTCCCCTACTAAGTAAGAATTCCTTGAATTGAAATTCAATTATATACTTGATCAAATAGTAATACCGAAATAGCCTCGGGGAGATTATATTAATGTTGGAATCCGATATATAGGGGCTGATGCTTGTCCTTACATCAGACGAGTTAATTCACAAGTCGAAAATGGAAGAAAATTAATATCGACCGAATCAATCTCCGGTCGGTCGAGAAACAGTTGAAATTAATTAAATAAATAAAAAATGAGGGGCGCTAGCTGGCCCTGGCACTGGTAATATTAAAGACAAGAAGACAACTAGTTATGTATGTATGTGTGCATCGATCTAGCTATCTACCTCCTCTCCTCAGCCATGTGAGAGTTGCAGGAGCTTGGTACATATTTATATGCACGTGTGCCTACTACGCAAGATTCGATCTACGTACGTATCATTATCTCATTACCATTATATTTTAATTTTAATTAATTCATGTACAGTTGGTGCGTTGTGCATGTGATCCAAATTCAGACATTATTACTATTATTTATTACAAGATGCACCGAACGGCGCCAAGAATCTAGGCGTAGATTTTGTATATATGTGAAAGCTTGCTTCCTCTTGCCGCTACAATGAACGACCATCTCCAACTCCTTGCTATTCATTCATTTTCCTTCCACCGGTGATCTGAATCTGATCGAATGGACAGATGAGATCAGAAAGACGACAGATGGGGACCTCATTAAATAAAATTAAAAAAAAAAAAAAAAAAAAAGGAAACGTCGACCAAGGGACATAAAGCGTATATTATATAAGTAGTGTTGTTTGTTTGTGAAGAAGCAAACAAGTTGATCTGATCTACATCTGTGTTATCCTGTCAGGAGGCACTTGAAACCAGAAACCACTCTGTTTCTTCAGACCCTGTTTTTCCTTATATGTTTATATATGTTGTAGGAGTACAACATTAATACAGCTAATTAAGATGTACAGTACATTTTCTTCAATATACAAGTGCATGAATCTACAGGGCCTCGTAGATCGATGCATGCACGCCTCTATTTGTAGGGCCGTAGCCGGTGTTCATTGGTCAAGAACCGTATCGGAACCAAGATTCATGCATACACTTTAAGGAAGTCCGATCAAGTTTCGAACCAAATCGAGACTTAATGTAAAAAACCACATCACCCAAAACTTCATTCATTCATTCTGAGATTATGATAAATTCCTGTTTTACACTAGGAATCGGACTGAAAATCAGGTTTTAGGGATTAAGAAGAAAACGTCCATAATATCTCACTGGCTAATTAGACGACAAGTATATGTTTTTTGGTCCAAATATTGATCACCCCGACCACACTCTTGGAGTCGTGTATCAAAACAGTATTTAGCTAGCTAGCTAGCAAGCAAGCACAATACACGTTGGACGTGTATGATTTGGTAATTGGGTATATTATACTATTAATTATCCTTTTGGAAAGTAGTGATGAGTAGCCAGTTGGATATATAGACAGCTGAGTCCCACATGCTATAACCCCGGATGCGCGCCTGCAGCTTCTATATATATACGTGTGTCCAGCTCCAATAAGACTCAAGTAGTTATAAATCACCACCTTCATTTACATATAAAACTTCAAGAAAAACTATCCCATATTTCAGTCAACCTTCCATAATCACAATGTCTTGCTGGTCAGCCGAAAACGCCACCAACGCTTACCTCCGAACCTCTATCCTTCAGGGAAAGGGCACTACCGGAAGAGAGCCAAACGGAGCCGAGTTCATATCCGCCCTCGCTGCCGGCAACAACTCCCGATTCGTGGCGGTCGCATGCGGCGGCGCCGCCGACTCCACCACCCTGGCTCTAGCGGCAGCAGCCCAACAAACCGGCGGCCGCCTCGTCTGCATTCTCCCCGACGAAGACAACCTCCACGCTTCCAAACTCACTCTAGCCGCTAATAATCACAACGTTGAATTCGCGGTGGGAGATGCCAAGGAGCTCCTCCTGTCCGACTGCTTCGAGGGGCTCGACTTTGTAGCCGTTGACTGCAATCTGGAAAACCACGAGTCGATCATCACCGGGCTTCAAGAAAAGGCCAGGCGGGATAACGGTAACACCATCGTGATGGGGTACAATGCGTTCTGCAAGGAGACGTGGAGAAACAGCGATTTGAAGACGCAGCTTTTGCCTATAGGCGAGGGCTTGTTGCTGTCGTCCAAGACGAAGAAGAAGAAGATCAGCAAGAGTAATTGGGTCGTGAAGGTCGATAAATGCACTGGGGAAGAGCACGTTTTCAGGGTTAGATCCTCGATCGGTCGGGAGGTTCATCAGAGCTTAGTCAATTAAGTCATATATTGAAGTATATGTTTTTGATCTATATATATATGTGTGTAATTGTAAATAGCTTATTTAAATCTGCTAGCAATATATCAAATCCCAAGTTTTGGTGTAATCAATCCTCTTCAATGTTCATGGTGTATCATTGTCCCACATCGAAACACAGCAAACCATAAATAAAATGGTATGTATAAAGAATAAATAATTATTATTCAAATGAACAAATTATCCATAAACTAAAATTTATTTCACAAATTGAATCATTGTTCTACATTAGAAGACGTCAAAAAATAATTGCATAAATAAAATGAACAAATTACTCATAAACTAAACTTTGTATATTTAAAAGTTTATATAAATTGATGTGTAAATAATGATTAAATTGTCCTTGGTATAAAATAAAAAATATTTTTTCATGGATACTTTGTGATATAATTTTTATAAATTAAAAAAATAATAACAAATAAATAAATTTATTTTACAAATTGAATTATTGTTCCACATTGGAAGACATCAAAAAAGAATTGGATTTCTAGAGGAGATTACAATTGATATTCATGACCTTACTTAAAGAGGATTACTATTTTTTATATCAATTTTATAATAATATAAAAAAATTAAAATATCAACACTAATTTTTGTTTATTTTCAATTAAAATCATAACAATTTCAATAAATTATTATAAAAATTGTTTATATATTACAATAAATATTTTGTTTATGGTAGGTAATATTAACAAATATTTGTGTTTAAATTTATATTTCTCATATCTTATAAAAGTGATTGCTTTTACTTTTTAAAAATCTAAATGTTTATTGTAATATTAATAAATTTTTGTATTTAAATTTATATTTCTCATATCTTATAAAAATATTAGCGTTTAAATTGGACGTTATTTATTAAAATAAAATCCAGTAAATTGCACATTATTTTTTAAATTATAATAAAATACATGTAAATTACAATTCATTACAAACATTCATATATTATTAGCGATTTTATTTTGTATGTCAATCTCTTTATTCTGAGAGAAGACCGACTCTAGGTTTAAATTGGACGTTATTTATTAAAATAAATTAAATTATAATAAAATACATGTAAATTGCACATAATTCATTACAAACATTCATATATTATTAGCGATTTTATTTAGTATGTCAATCTCTTTATTCTGAGAGAAGACCGACTCCAGGTCACCCTAGCTCTAGCTCTGATAACTAAATAAAAAAGATCAAATTACTAATAAACATCGATAAACTATTTTAATCTATTAACAATTCATGACTACTAACACACACAATATACTTAGTATCCAAATAAAAAGTCACTTATGAAAATACGGAATAAGATCACTTCTCACATTTTTCAATCCGAGATAATCTAATAACTAGTGGATCCTTCCCCGAGCGTGTTCTTTCGCAGCTCGAAAAGGTAATCTGAGTCAATCGTTTCAACGACTCAGTCTATCTCAATATCAATGATAAGCACGCTCAAAATCTCAAATTCGAGATCCAAAATGACCTGCAACAACGTATATAAAAATATATATTAAGCTAATAAACAAAGTAATATGAAAAGATAAAATTTATTATTTAATAGTAGTAGTATAATTTTATTACCGATTTTATTTCATCGCACCAATAACTAAATAAAAAAATCAAATTATTATTAAACACCAATTCACCAATAAATATATTTGTTTATGGTAATATTAACAAATATTTGTGTTTAAAGTTATATTTTTTATATCTTATAAAAGTGATTGCTTTTACTTTTTAAAAATCTAAATGTTTATTGTAATATTAATATATATTTGTATTTAAATTTGTTTGGACAAGGTAAAAATACAAACATTATTGGAGATTGCATGTTACACTTGATAAAAAAGAAATGAATATGAAGCTGAATAAATAGCCTCATGAATAACATAAATGACTATTTTGTAGCAAACTTTCTTTAATCTAAAGTAGCTAAAAAAAAGTCAAATCCAAATACTCCTTATGAATAGAAGTCTTATTAACAAACAAAGACAAATTCAATTTAAAACTTCTAACAAAATTTATATTTCTCATATCTTATAAAAATATTCTTAAAATTGCATTATTTATTAAAATAAAATATAAATTGCACGTTATTTATTAAATTATAATAAAATATATTAAATTGCACAGAATTCATTATAAACATTCATATATTATTACTGAAATTATTAATAAACACACCGATAACTAAATAAATATAAAGATCAAATTATAAATAAACACCAATAAATCATTTTAATCTACTAACAATACATGACTACTAACACACCGTAGCTCTGATAACTAAATAAAAAAGATCAAATTATAAATAAACACAGTAAGTTATTTTAATCTACTAACAATACATGACTACTAACACACACAATCTACTTTATATCCAAATAAAAAGTCTCTTATGAAAATACAGAATAAGATTAATTCTCACATTTTTCAATACAGATAACTTAATAACTAGTGGATACTTCCACAAGCGTGTTCTTTCGCAGCTAATCTGAGTCAATCGCTTTTCTTCAGCGACTCGTCTATCTCAATATCAATGATAAACACGCTCAAAATCTCAAATCCGAAATCCAAAGTGGCATGCAACATATATAAAAATATATATTAAGCTAATAAACAAAGTAATATGAAACGATAAAGTTTATTATTTAATAGTAGTATAATTTTATTATCGATTTTATTTCATCATCTATAGATTTGACAATCACTTTCTTTCGAGAGAAATCGACTCCAGGTCCAAAATAGGTACAAGAGCTTTCATAACTAAATAAAAAAATCAAATTATTAATAAACACCAATTCACCAATAATATTTTTTATTGTAAGAGTAATAATTAATTTAAATAATAACATACTATCAAGCTATGATCTTTAATATGTGAGTTTATTTCTTTTTGTTGATAAAATGCCGGCATTTTGGCAATGCAAACTACGACTGATTAAATAATAAATTATAAAATAAAAGAATTATAAATATGTGTGGAGCAATAAAAAAATATAAATAAATATGTGCAGTGTAAATAATAAATTATAAAATAGAATGAACAATTATAAATACTAGTACTACTTCCCGTGCGATGCACGTGATTTATTTGTTTGAAATAATTTAAAATTTTATTTAATCTCTAAATGTATTTTGTCATATATTTATTAATGGACTAACAAATTATTTTATTTAATAATCGAACTCTTACTTAAATTTGTAAACTCGTATTAATCTCATTATTAACTGTTATCTCAATTATGAAATTTCTATTATTTTTAAAGATTATGCATGTTTGATGTAATTTATAGTATGTAAGTTTCTTGAGACATAGCCGGTAAGGTATGTGGTGATGTTAGTGTAATATCTCTGACAATTTTTCATTGAAATATTATGAAGTTAGTCCTGGGATGAGACATATTGGCTTTCTCCCACATGTGTCTGCTACTGGAGCACCTCCCTCATTTACATCCTACCCGATTGAGGAGCCTTTGATCTAGTGGGAGAGGAGTTTCTTGTCTCTGCATTCCGTTTCTCGTCTCTACAGAGTTTCATCCAACAAATACTTAAAACCGGTGGGGAAAACCAAAATAAATGGAAAATAAAAATTATAAACCTAGAAAATAAATAAAAATATAAAAAAAAATTAAATTTACTTGATGAACATGAAGGGTATGAGATGACACAAACGCAATTATATTAATATAATGTTCGAGAAATAAGTTAAATTATTCAATTTAAAAGACATTTTACAAATTTTAAAATATTAATATTTAAGTATATTCAAAACAAATTATATAAAAAATAAATTATTATGATATTTGTGAAAATGTATTAATTAATAAATAAATTTAATTGAATGTGTGATTAATATTTTGATATTTTTATTAATTTATGTGAAAAATAACATTTTTTTTATGTATATTAATAAATTTGCGGGACGGGACAAGACAGAAAGGGATCGTCCCGATCCCATCTCGTCCCATTATGAAAAAATAAATCGGCTTGGGACAGAACGCGATTGTCATTTTTAAAACTGATCTCGTCGTATCTCGCTAACTTTCGGGATGAGATCGTGACGGGATCGAAATTCCGAGATAAATTGTTCACCCCTACTAATTTGTAAACTCGTATTGAATCTCATTATCAATCGATCTCTCAAATATGAAATGTTTTATTTAAATTGAAAGATTATGCATGTTTAAAGTAATAAACAACATCCAGGCTTTGTTGGTGAGTGTTTCATTTTAATTACAACATAAAAAATTTAAAAATAATTAATAATGTATAATGATTGTATAAAAAATATTATTAAAATTTAATTACATATATATTTTCATTGTTTACAAATATATATTTGTTAATTATAATAACTGAATCATATTTTTTGGGGCAATCTATACATATATAATTTCTGAATCTCTCATGCCAAGTGGACCAATAAGAAAGGTTTAATATTGTTGTGTTCACACTATTAATTATAAATAAAAATAATAATATTTAACTATAAATTATAAATAAAAACAATAATATTATTAAAATTTATACATTAATATAATTTTTTGGAAAGTTATTATATTTACTAAATTTTCGGTTTAAAATATATAATTTTAATTAATAATACATTTTTTAATTTTTTCCATTTCCATAATTTTTTTTTTTTATTCTCATCAAACATATTCTCCTCCTATTCCCAAATTTCAACTGATTCGCTCATCTTAAAAAAAAACGGACGTGTTTCATAGAACATCTTGAGATCAATTCGCAAAGGTATTCCATGTTCTCATGCTTCAACATTTCGCCGTATATATATTCGTCAGATTTTTTTTATCTTTTCAAGAATTTCATATATGTTTTAATTATTTAATTATGCATTTTTTTTCGTTTTTCTCTAATTAAAATTTGGATTTTTTTTTGCAAAATCAAATTTAGGTATAATTTATTAATAGATTGTTTTTTTTTCAATATCTCATAAATTGAATTGGAATTTTAGTTTATAGTCCGTTTTTCAATATATGTATAGATGAACTAATTACGTACGGGCCGCAGCCGCGGTGTTTCTCGACCTTGATTTGTCCCTTTCACATCTTAATCATGATTCTCGAATCTTGCTCTCTTCGTTCTATATATTTTCCACTGTAGGTGAGATCAATTTGATAGTATCGAAATTTTAAAAATTAAAAATACACAAATAAATAAAATATCTTCTATAATGAGATTTTATACTTTATTTTCATAATTTTATTATTATTTAGTTAAAATGAAATATAATTTAACCAAAAATAATAATTACTATTTATCAATTTAATTTAATGGATTACCTCATATACCTTTAAAGTTTGAATTATAAAAAAAAGTTGGCTTATAGAAATAATAATTCAACAATTTAATTTAATTGTTAAATTAAAAATTTATTTCTCTTAAAAACTTAATTTTTTTATTTTATTTGTATTTTGATTATTTTATAAGTCGATAATATTTAATTAAATTATTAATTTTATAATTTTATATAAATTTTGGGAGGTCATGATATTGTTTGTATCTCAACCCGAATATAAACTATCAGCACGGGACGAGATTTCTTTAATTCCGTCTCATGTTCACCTTACAAATTAGAATAAGAGTATAATTATGAAATAAAATAAAATTGTCATGCGCATCAATTAAAAAAATACCACGTGCATCGCACGGGGTAGCTGTACTAGTTATTAATAATTATAACTGAACAATATAATATTTTTATTTAAGTTATATTAGTATTAATACTAATACAAAATTCAAAAATATGTTTTAAAATTATTTTTCAATAATAATTTCCAATATTTTCATAGTTCACTTAAATCATACTCCCTATAACTTTGTCAATACTTGGAGTAAAAGATTAGCTAATAAAATTAAACTTTTTATTACCTTTTTTATTGTGATATTATCTCGGTACTCAATTTTTCAACGTGTTTATAGATCTTTTAAATTATATAACTCATGTGATTTATAAATTAAATTGTTGAATTACTATTTCTATAAGATAACTATTTTTTTTATTATTCAAACTTTGTAAGTATATAAAGTGATCTATTAAATTAAATTGATAAATAATTATTATTATTTGTAGTTATATTATATCTCATTCTCAACGAAATAATAATAAAATTATAAAAATAAAGTATAAAATCTCATTATAGAAGATATTTTATTTATTTGATTATTTTAAATATTTAAAAATTCGACACCATCGTATTGATCTCGCCTATAGTGAAAAAAATATAGAACAAAGAGAGAGCAAGATTCGAGAATCATGATTAAGATGTGATGGGGGCAGGTCAATGTCGAGAACCACCGCGTCTGCCGCCCGTACGTAATTACCTTATCGAAAATAGAGCTGTAAAATAGAAAATTAATTTTTTTTTCTCTTCCGATCGATTAACTTTACAATTAGCAAATAAATATGCAAATCTTTCCATAGTTGTCGTTTATCAAATCTTGTATCAATTCTACACCTACTGAAAAGAATCACATTCCAAACGGATTGTAGGCTACAATTCCAATTTAATTTATGAGATATTGAAAAAAAAACAAAATCTACAAATAAATTATACCTGAATTTGATTATGGAAAAAAAATACAAATTTAAATTAGGACTTGTTCTTTTGAACATAATTTCAGTCAAGTTCATTTTAGTTCAGATCGATTTAGTTCAGTTCAGTTCAGATCGCTTTAGTTCAGTTCAGTTCAGACCGATTCAGTTCAGTTCAGTTCAGATCGATTCAGTTCAGTTCAGTTCATATCATTCAGTTCAGTTAGTTTCAAAATAAATTAAAATAAAATAAACAAAAAATAATTTCAATCTATAATTATAAATATAAAATCTAGTTAATTTCATAATATTATTAATATTTATAAAAAAATATTTAATAATTTATAAAAATTATTATTATTTTTATAAAAAAAATCGATTTTGTTCAGTTCAGATCGCTTAAGTTCAGTTCAGTTCATATCGTTTAAGTTCAGTTCAGTTCTGCCGGTTTTAGTCCAAAAGAGCGGGTAAAAGAAAAATGAAAAAAAATGTATAATGAAATAATTAAAGCGTAAATGAAATTTTGGAAAAGATAAAAAAATTCGACGAATATATATACGCGAAAATATTGAAATATGAGAACGTGAAATACCTCGTCAAATTGATCTAGAAATGTTCTATGAAACGCGACTGATTTTTTTTTGGAAAAACATATGATTAATTAGAATTACATATGTGGAAATTTACTGAAAATAAAAACTTACTTAAAAATTATACTCTATAAATTTTGACTTAATAATAATATTACTATTTTTATTTATAATTTATAGTTAATATTATTATTTTTATTTATAATTTATAGTGTGAACACAACAATATTAAACCTTTCTGATTGGTCCACATGGAGAGATTCAGAAATTATATATGTATAGATGTGTGGATGATAAAAATAATAAATTATAAAATAAAACAATTATAAATATGTGTGGAGCATAAAAAATATAAATAAAATATGTGAAACATGAATTTGACTTGGTCCCAAAATAAATTTGACTTGGTCCCAAAATAAAAAGGAATTATATGTAAGATTATTTATTACAAAATTAGGACTAACAGTATTTGCACTAAAACTATTGAGACTGTGTATATAAAATTAAAATAAATATGTTCAAAGGAAAATTAGTACCTTACTAGTGGATTTGCCTTGATACACTTGAGGCATCTTAATTAAGAGAATAAAAATTTGTTAGTGTTAATTATTAACATTGAATTACTTGAAAGATTATCAAATAAACATTTTTAAAATATAACAATTGCAACTCCAACTGGTCAAATTAATTTACCAACTAACATAACAAAAACACATAATTACACTTATTTATTAAATTATATTATAATAAATTGCATTATTTATTAAATTATAATAATATACACATAAATTGTATTAAATTAATTTTATTAATTTAAATTCTCTTTCAAATTGTGCAGATTACGAGTGAGATAGGATTTGTAATAGCACTCATCCAGTTGGTGCTTTACATTATTATTAGGGTAAGTTAGAAAAAAATAATAGGTTTAATTATATTATTATTTAAATGATCAATTCATTCTAACAATTAAATTTGTTTTCTTATGAAAACAGTATAATATTCGGTGCATTTTAACAAGAGATAAAATAAACCCTACAATAAGAATTTAAGTATTTTGATTAATATAAATATATTCTTATTGTTGATATATATAAATTTTATTTATTTAATTTTTTTTTTCAAATTGTGCAGATTAAGAGTGTATAGGATTTGTGATAATACTAATATTAAGTTAAAAAATTTTATTTTATTATAATATTTCACATTTTTATTATATATTAATAAAAACAAACAAGAGATAAAATAAATTCTACAATAAGAATTTAAGTATTTTGATTAATATAAATATATACTTATTGTTGATATATATAAATTTTATTAATTTTTTTTTTTTTCAAATTGTGCAGATTAAGAGTGTCATATCTTAACTTTCTTGTTATTAATTTGTGATTTGTGTGAACTGTACTATAAACATTCATAAATTACTTTGATCTTAATTTAAGTTCTAATATTTTTCACAAATTATTCATATTTTATTGTTTAGTTTATGGATAAACTTTCATATATATATATATATATATATATATATATATGCAAATCATTAATGAAATTCATTTTAACAAAATAAAATTTACCAAATTCATTCTAAGTGAATAAAATCAATTATGTTTAGGAACCAAATTGTTGGCTATAAAATGTGAAGAAGGAAAAGCCAAATTCTTCAATCTTGAAATACAAACAACCACATGATGCTTATAGGAACTAGCTATGTACGATTATTTTTCATATTCACAATTCTCTTTCTAAATTACAATTATTAAAAACGATTGATGATATTTTTATTCAAATTGGAATTCTCAGTGTTGGAGCACTTATGTGCAGCAGATGATCATTTCCGACATGCTTAGGCTAGTCAGGATTGTATACTTCTTTTTTACTTTTCATAAAACACATTTGTATATTTTAGTAATTTTTTTTCTTGAACCGTTTATCATTAAGAAAATAATATTATATAATGATTGTTTTTAATATTTTGTGGTTTGGTACATTATAAAAAGGAAAATAAATTTAAGTTACATTTTTTATTCTATTTGCGAGTAGTTTTTTTTTTCACATTTTTTTTTTAAATTTTCTTAAGATAAATAATAATTGTTCATATATAAAGAATTGTTATTGAAGTTACTTGAAAATTTACATCGTGGAGAATAAATAAAATAAACAAATGACTTAATTATTCACAATATTTTTTCTAAAGAGAAATAATTATTGTTCGTATAAAAATGAATTGTTATTAAATATATTTGAAATTTTTAATCTTCCCGCATTAATTAAATGAAAAAATGACAAAAAAAAATTCAAATTATATATTCCCGCATTGTATGTTTAAAAATTTATATAAATTGATGTGTAAAAATTATAATTAAATTGTCACATATATCGTGATAATATTAAAAAAAATCTTGTATACTTTGTTATATAATTTTTACAAAATAAAAAATAATAACAAATGAATAAAATTATTTTACAAATTGAATCATTTTCTCACATAGAAAGAAATTAAAGAAATTCATTGTGATTTATATTAGAAATTACACATTGACGATTACGATCTTACTTTAACAAGATTTGTTCTATAAGCTCTTACCTTCCTATCTTGGATTTCAAAGAATGCAGAAAACCATCGTTTGATGGATAAATTAAAATCCCGTTGCACATGTCAATGGTAATATTAATTTTCAAAATAAATATTACTTTATTACTTATATTACTTTTATAAAGTGAGGGTATAATAGGTATTGATGTGTAAGTAATAAAGTAGTTAGTTGAAAAAGTAGTGGTATATAGGTAAATAAATGTGTATTGAGAGGATAAAATTGTGAAAAGATATTCTATTTATGAAATTTGCAATGTTTTAAGAGATGGACTAAAAAGAAAAGTATGCATTGTTTTAAGGGATAGAAGAAGTATCACTTATTCATACCTCCACTTATTTATATTTGTGAAAGTAATAAAAGTGTGAATAATTTCACAAAGATATTTGTGAAAGTAATAAAAGTGTGAATAATTTCACAAATATATTGAGTAATAAAATTTGCTAGAACTTAACTTCATGGAAAAAATCTTAAATACAAGATTCTACAAACGTACACCATTATCAAGTGGTTAATTACTAATTAGTTAACATCTCTACCTACAACTAATGCATTCTTGATCAGGGCAAATCAGTCAAATCCAGTTACCTACCGAGCAGCTCCTCCGCGATTTTTCCGACAGATGGCCTCTCCTCCGGGGACTCGTGTGTGCACACGAAAGCAACCCCTGCCAGCACCTCAGCCTCCCGCTCGCAGAACTTCCCGTGGAGATTCGCGTCGATAATGTCTACGAGTGAGCCCGACTCCACCGAAGCCCGCATTGCACTGGAATACTTCCGCTTCCCCGTGAGAATCTGGAAGACCAGCACCCCGAAAGCGTAGATGTCGCTTTTCTCGGTAAAACGTCCGGTGGTCGTGTACTCGGGGGCCAGATACCCCATGGCAGCACTGGCTTTGAGAGCCGAGAAAACAGTGTCGTCCGTGAGGAGCTTGTGAAGGCACGAGTCGGACAGGAGAGGGCTCAGCCTCTGATCGACGAGGACATTCTTTGCGGATATGTTTTGGTGGACCATGAAGGGCTTGTTCGTCTTTGATCCGTGCAAGTACTCGATTCCTGCTCAAGAAATCGCTTTTATTAGAGATTGAAAACCTAGGAGGGGAAAAAACTTGTAAAAAAAACAGACCTTTGGCAATGCCATTGACTATAGAAACCCTAGCAGACCATTCAAGAACCCGACAATCGCCCTCGTCCAGATCCAAATACCCAAACAAACTCCCGTTCGGGACATAATCGTAAACGAGGAAACACTCCCCCCGTCCCCTCGAGCAGCAAAAGCCTCGAAGCATGACCAGATTATCGTGCCTCAAAGAAGTCAACGTGTTCAGGCCCTTCAAGAACTCTGCTTCCTCTGACTTGCAGCTGCTCTTCGTGATCCTCTTCACAGCAACAATCGACCCGTCCCTCAATCTCCCCTTATACGTCACCGAGTAATTACTCCTTCCCAAAAGATTCTTCCGGGAAAAGTACTGTGTTGCCGACTCCACCTCCTGCAGGTTGAGCCGGAAATCCCGCAGGACCTCCTGGGAAACGCCGAAACGCCTTCCCTCGGCCAGCGGGTCCCACCCGCTGGAGTACTCGAGGCTGACAAGTGGCGACCCGTTGTTCTTCCTGCTGTAATGTTCCTCCTTGACTGTACTGTCCGTGCTGAGACGACTATCGGTGACATTCGTTGAGCTTCCGAGCCTCTGCTTGTGCCTCCGGTAATGCAAGAAGGAAATGATGCCGGCAGCAGATACTATGATGGTGACCACGATGATGCCGACAGCAACTGGGCCCCTCGGGGTCTTGTGTGCTTTGGACGGGCAAGGGTTTTGGGTGCAGGTCAGGTTAAGGTTAGCTGTTTCTGGGATGTTCCTAGGAGGGAGGCCACCTGCTTCTCCGGCATAAGGCTCAGGATGATCCGCTGCACTGCAGCTTTTCAGAGAGGAGAAACCGGACCCGCATAATCCCGGGTTGTTTTCGAACTGAAACCCATCCACTAGTCTCTTCAGAGCTTTAACGATCAAACAAAATGAAATGAATTAGTCTTAGAACTGATCAAAATAGAGTGTTCAATTACAACATATATATGATCTCAGCTAAATTTAATACAAAAAAACTACCCCAAAGATCTTAATTTGTCTTGCAATTACCAATCCATAAGGAAACATAAAATAAAAAATCAAATACACATATATGCATCGCATTTATAAATTTTTGAAAATAGTATTCCCTCGATAAAAAATTACACCAAAATCTGCAAGATTTCACAAATTGTAAATTGAAAAACTACTGATATAGCCTTATTTAAGAGTCATTTGTATCTTGTAATAGTTGAAAAATAACCCACAATGTCAACTATTCTAAGGGTGAGAATCTAGATGTATACCTAGAAATCTCAATGCTATATATTGCAAGACATTAAAACCCCTAAAAAAACATCAATTAATTTTTGTAATCTTGGAAGTTAGCTTGGTTTTGGGGTGTAATTAGGCATAGGGGTACTTTTTGCAATTAATCCTAAAATAAAAGGAAGACATTAGAGAAAGAAAACAAAAAATGGATCTTGAAGGTGATCTATGTACTGTATTATTATTCATTTACCAAGAGGAACATTGCCGGAGAGAGTGTTGTTACGAACATCCAAGACTTCTAGCATCGGTGCATCGGCTAATTTAACCGGGATTGACCCGAAAAGGCTGTTGAAACTCAGGTCAAGCCTCATTAGGACTCCCAAGTCACCCAAGCTAGCTGGGATCGCACCGGTGAACCGATTGGATTGCAGAGCCAGCACGTTCAGCTTCTTCAGGTGGCCCAGCTGAGTTGGTATACTCCCGGTGAGCTGGTTATAACACAGCTGCAAAACTACATGTGAACAAGAAAATAAAAAATTTAGGAATTTGCAATCTTACTTTTTTATGAAATTAACTGTCAAGATCCAATATTTCCATGAAATTAACGGCCAAGATCCAATCTTTTTATGAAATTGACATAGGTATGAGAAATATATAGTGACCCTGCAAGTTCTGCATGTCTCCGAGCACCGGCGGCATCTCGCCGGAGAGATTGTTGACGTTCAGGTACAGATCAGTGAGCTCCATCAGGTTCGCGATCTCCAGAGGTATTTCTCCGTACAGGGAATTGTAATGCAGGTACAACCCGGTCAGGTGCCTGAGTCCTCCGACCGCCGGAGACAGCTTTCCGGCGAGCCCTTTTCCCTGCAGCGAGATGTTGGCCACCTGGCCTTTGTCATTGCAGGCCACCCCTTCGAAGGTGCCGTCGCAGTGGTCGCCCGACTCGACCCACGAGCGCAGGCGCAGGTTATCCGGGTCAAGACCCGCTTTTAAGCCCAACAAGGAGGTGAGCTCGGAAACAGGGTCCGCGGATGCGAGCGCGGCGGCCAGCAGAAAGGAGAGAAACATAAGCGAAGGAAAACCCATGATTTGTTTTTTGTTGTTGTTTCTGATGCTGCGGAAATGGTAAAACAGATGGCTGTTGAAAGGGTTTTGTAATGAGCGTTGTTTTTCTTGATTTGGGGAAATGAAATTTAATTTACAGGGGAGGGTTGGAATCTCGGTGTGGGAGATGGCGTGCAGGAGGAGAGAGAAACTGAAAAAGGAAAGTAACTCCTCACACACACTGACACACACAGAGGGGGTTTTGCTGTGTGTATTTTTGCTTAATTTGTTGTGTATCAGAAAATTTATCCAAGGTGAAGATGATTGAGAGTGGAGACGATAGTAAACTGTAAAAATAAATTGGGGCTATTAAGGCTATATTGAAAAAGTAATGGCTCGATTCGAAATTTTCAGGGTTTTATTATTGGCCGTTGATTTTGTTGGAATTTTTATGGGGTTTAGGTGGGGTGAGGTGTAGAGTGTAGATTCTCGAGTTAAAAAAAATTAATAATTTATTTTATTTTATGTTTTTAAATGAAATTATACTATTTAAGAGATATTATTTTGAACTTTACTCATATTATTTATTTTATTAATTTAAATATATAAAAAATATATTGAGTAACACATTTCCCTATACTTCATTATTATACAATTTTATAATTTATTGTATCACTAATAAATTGTACTCCACATTTTTTAATCTTGGTGATGGCTAGTAAAAATAAAACAATTTTAAATTAATAATTTAATATAATTTATACTTCAGTTTATTTAGGAAGTTGCATTTGAAAGAGAATATGATAAAAATGAAAATAAGTGGTAAGACCTGTGATGATGTGGGTGTAATTTCTCGGCGACGAGGACCTCCGATCGGGTGGAGTTTCTCGTCTCTTCTCCTTATAAAAAAAATAATAAGTGAAAAGATAGAGACGATACATGATATATGAATGTGAGTTGTACTATTTGTGGTATTTTTATTGAAGATATGGACTGACCATTTTGAAGATATTCAATTTCAAATTGGCATTTTCTTGGAGGTGTGTGTGGACCTGTGATCGAATGCCAACAAGTGTATATTTTTGTGTAAGAGTACTTATTTTTTTCTTACATTAGGAAACAAAAATCAAATGTAGTACCACTGCAAAGTGCAGACCCAATTTGCTTGGATGGAATAATATCAATACAAAAGTCTAATCATCTATAATCCATATTGTTGCATTTTGCATTCTAAGATTACTTGGTTTATAAAAAAATTAAAAGTTAAACGTCTCAAGTGTACAATAATTTTCTGATGAGCTGTTGTGTAAAAAAATCTTACTATAAATTAACGCAAAAACAAATTTAAAATTTTATTTTCTTATTAATTGATAATTTACTCGTATAGTACTTAGAAATTTTAACTTAAAATTTGTCCTGGGTTGTAATCATATTTCCATCTCATATGCATATATGTGTATATAGATCATATCCCACTTGATTGCACACCATACATGTTCACGGGTGATATGGGTCCAATCTAGGACCATTGAGCTCTAATTCGCCAACATGACTAAGAAAGATTAATACCGATTTTTATAAACTGGGGTATCATTTTTTGTCATCTCGTGTTATTCTATTTCCCCATTAATAAATAGCGATATAAATTCATTGTAAAGACTAACAACGAGTGGAAGAGTGATTTGCACCGGGGAGGTCGATCGAAATAAGTAATCAATTAACTTAACAAAGTGTATTAATATTTGTTTGTTTTAATGTATTGTTTGCATAGGAGTCAAAGATTCTAAATGAAGCATAGAGCTCTACAATGTTGGACATGGAGAACATGAATGAATTTGAATATTGGTCAAGTGGGTGTGTGTGGTTAACAAAGTAAAAAAACAAAAGGTAAAAAACATAGGGTTCTATACACAAGTTCCATTTATTTATTCTTTTCAAACACTTGATCATTAATTGTTTAAGATTAAAGTAAAAAATCGTCTGTTCCCTCTGTAACCTTATTGATGTATATATTCTCTACACGAATTTTAACTTTCTTTTTCACTACAATCAAAGCTTTTGCAATGGGCATCAATTCCTTCCAAAAATTGGAAAAATCTATTACCTCATGCCTGCTTTATTACACATTCTTCGCGGATTCCATTCGAGGATAATGTTGGTGTCTTGTTTATATGAATTATAAGATGTTGAGTTATCTTATGTTTAAATTAGATGAAAAACTAATCAAGGTTTGTATTAGAAATACATAGAAGTATATTGTTTGTATATATACAATGTGTTTGGATATACTCTCTCTGTCCCAGAGCTATAGTCACAAGTGGTCAACGTTGATTTTTTTTTACCGTCCAATACGTATGATAAACGGTATACAAAAATTATGAAAAAATAATTAAAATAAAATTCAATAGTTGAATTTTATTTTAGTTATTTTTTCATAATTTTTGTATACCGTTTATCATACGTATTGGACGGTCAAAAAAAGTTAGCGTTGACCACTTGTGACTATACCTCTGGAACAGAGGGAAGTAGTTTGTTATTATGTTCTCATGTTAGTTTATTTGTAGAATGAGTGGCACTACAAGTCTACAAATCAATAGACTCAAATGTGTAGTCTTATAATTTATCATTGATATGTACACTATGAAGTACGTACGTATAAGTCAACTACTATGAATTATTTTTAGAAACTTGAATGCTCTTCAAATAAAATAATGCAACTTAATTTAGACAAACATGGTTTGAATTGTATATTGTGAGTTGTTGTGATTTTAAATTTCTTAATTTGTATATATATATTAAAATTTAAAATAATATACAAAATTGTATAAACAACATAATAAAAAGGAAAAAAAAATGTGATTGGGTGGATTTTCTCAGTGGGACTGACTTTGACAATATTGAGAACTTTTTATAGTGCTTCTGAAAAGTAGCAAGCATCCATCTTTTTCTGAACCATAGTTTCCTTTTCTTTCATTATTTTATACAATTATTATTAATATTTTAATTCTTAAATACTTATATTTGCAACAAATACAATGTCTTAATAGACAAAAAATGTGGGGAATTATGAGATTAGGGTTTTGATTGTCCAGAGTAGGGTTTTCAATTGGCAAAGAGGATGAAGGATGAAGGATGAAAGGGTTGAAAATTGGAATAATTATTTGATTAATTTAGTTTGATGAATTAATTTGGAGGTTGTGTTTGCTAAAATTAAAATTGCAAATCAAATTGATGTGTGAGCCCCAGTGAAAATAGAAAAAGTTTTTTTTTTTTAAGTTCTTCTTTTAGGAGAACATATATTAACCTTCTCGTTCAAGTTCTCTTATAAAATTGACAGATCTTTAATGGGCCCATCTTTCTTGGACTGGTTTTAGGCTATTCTTAGAGACTCATTTACTGGGCCGTAGGTCAATAGGCCCAATACCTAAAAATGTTTTCAAACTTTCATTATTTACATTCAAACCCCTTCATTTTTGGGTTCAGACACTAATATAACATTTCATTCCCAAATTTCCGAAACGAAGAAAGGGAAAAAAGGCGAGCCAGAAAAATTAGAAATCACAAGAACAGCGAGAAGAGAAAATTCAGGAAAATTGCAGAAACATGGGAAAAGATCTGAGCGACGATCAGGTATCCTCGATGAAGGAGGCCTTCACTTTATTCGACACCGACGGAGACGGCAAGATAGCACCGTCGGAGCTCGGAATCCTGATGCGATCGCTCGGCGGAAACCCTACCCAGGCTCAATTGAAGTCCATAACCGCCGAGGAGAAGCTCGACGCGCCGTTCGATTTCTCACGGTTCCTCGACCTCATGTCTAAGCATCTGAAGCCCGAGCCGTTCGATCGCCAGCTTCGCGACGCGTTCAAGGTGCTCGACAAGGAGAACACTGGATACGTTGTCGTATCGGATCTCAGGCACATTCTCACTAGCATTGGGGAGAAACTGGAGCCTGCGGAGTTTGATGAGTGGATCCGCGAGGTGGATGTTGGATCCGATGGTAAGATCAAGTACGAGGATTTCATTGCTCGCATGGTCGCCAAGTGAAAAGGTGATTTCTTGGCATCTGATATTGTATTTTTTGCTTGTATTTAGTTTTAAACATACGGCTGAGATAATGCTACTCCTATGATTATCGAAATTCATTCCAAAACTTATTTTAGATTATGGTGAAAGTTTATACTATAAGTGTGTTTTAGATGTTTCTGAATTTATAGTTTAGGTAGATGTTTTTTTTTATGTACGAGCACCACACTCAATCATAGTTCTGTAAAAAAGTGAGTTTAAACAAGTGTAAGCTGTTGGTTGTCATCTGTGAATTGTGATGTTGGTTGTGGAAACCCAAGTGAAATAATTGAGAACTCAGATGAACAGACTGAACGCTAGACGAAATTATTAATTTTTATAATAATAATAATGGGTAAATGTAGGTTTAACCGTTTCAACTGTTTGATCATAAATGATTTGTTGGATGCATTTTCTGACATTGAATCTGACTGGATCCAAGATTCGTTACAGTAACGTAACAAAGAAAAGCAGAATCTGTGAATGCTGTTTTTATTGGTTTCCCATTTTACATTGTTCTCCTTTTGGTGTAGATCATCAAGACATTAAATAAACAGTCGTTAAATAGAAACTTGTATCCTTTATATTGCTTGCACTTCGTATTTCTCACTTATGGTTGGAATGGTTTTGTAATGCACATATATTGCGTTCACTTTCTTTTCTACCCTTCAACCATTACGTTGGAAATATGAGTCATATGACTGCTTCCCCCACTGTCAATTGGCTAATGGCTCAGTCGTGTCCTGCTCAAATTTATTTCTCACTTTACTCCTTTCAATGCAATCGAAGAGTTGATTCATAATTTTATAAGCAAATAAAAGGATATTCATACCATGTGGTTACTAATTTAGGATATTCCCTAAATTAGTCGCTTTTCCCAAAGCTTTGTTCATTTTGAGCCTCAGGTGTTGTGATTGTGTAATTCAAGCGTACTAAAACTAGAGATGGAGTAATCATTTTGGTTACTTAAATTGTTAAAGAAATATACATGATAAAAAGGTGGATAATTAGGTCATCTGTAAATAAAAGTTGAGAAAATTGAGGGGGGTCATTGAAGAACCTTCTCTGTTTTGATTACTTATTATGAAGGATTGAAGGGAACAGAGAATCTTGACGTTTCTTGTAGAGGATAATTTTGAGGCACATAAGTTTGGTTTGGTGTGCGAGTATGGGAATGATTGCAATAAATTTTTGTGATTTTAAAGAGGATTGACTGAGATTATTTATTACTACAAGAGAATAAAAATGTTTACATGTTTGAATGTGTACTTGAGAAAATTGCAAATTTGGTATTGTATCTATAGGGGTTTTGTTGAAAGATTATTCCTGAAACTTACGAAGTTGCATTTTTAGTCATTTGCCCACTTTGTCCCTCGATCAGCAAGAAAATGACATTCTTTTTTCATGTGATTGGCTATCAAGGGCCTTATGGAAAAAAGTGAAATGTTTAAATAGCTTAGTAGGACCATATTTGCAAAGTTATAAGACTAGTAGACTTGCTGAAATTATATATCTACAGTCACAGGACCAAAATTAAGAAAGATAAAAAAGCAAACCATATAGGATTAAGGACTAATATTACAATAGCTCAGCCAACATATTGATGAAAGGGATGAAGAAAGATGGTACTCGGCTCTAAACAAGATTTAGTGTGGAACACTCATCCCTCTAATAGAAAGTGGAGGTGGCCTTCACCGGGGAAGAATGCATCTTCTTTTCGCCTGTTTCATCTAATTACCTCCAACAATATTTTCAGTTATATTTTAGTAGTGTGAAATGATTTGACAGTGTAAGGACTTTTGGAAATTTTAACACGTGACACTTGTAGTATCTGGGCAAAATACCTCGTCTCTTCTTGCTTTCAATCACCTGGTTTTTCATCCAACCACTTTTAACATCGCATTTATAGTATTTTCATGAGTTATTAACTCCTTTCATCTGATAATCTCCATTTCCTACTCTTCATGTTTTTGCTTGCAGGTGTTCCATCAATTTGGTAGTGTCGTTCACTCACTTGAAGAAGTGGGAACGTGTGTTTTCTTCGTTTAGAGTAGTAGTCTTGTATTTGGCATGCTGAAGTGCACTGTTATTCCTGTACCACTGTTTTAAGTGTAATTTGCGCACAATTGTGCTCTAGAATTGTAAGGTTTCCTGGTTTTTGAACATGTTGTGAACCCATTATGTTTAGTAGTAGCAGCATTCAGGAATTGGCTATGTACAATTTCTCCCGTTTGATTGGAACTTTTGTGTATAGCCGACTTTGCATCGATATCTAGATGATCCCGTGTTATTCCATTTTCGAATCATTTTTTTATTAAAAAGATGCAGATATGATACTTGTAAAACTAAGTATCGCCGTTGCGAATTACATTCAGAGGGTTCGGGTTGAAAGAAGCAAAAGCTTGAAATTCTTGACTGTGTTCTAAAATATCCATCTCTTGTTCATCCAGAGTCACCCAAGCCTCCATCCCACCTCCAGATCTCCCATCAATCAAGATAACAAGATTCATAAATACAGGACCACTTGCATCAGTGCTGCTCACCCACACTGGTCTCCCCCACCCAAAATCAACATCATAAAAACCCAACTTGCACCAGCTAGTAAAACCAAAATGATCCGAACCTTCTCCTCGCCCGAACTCTTCAATCTCCTCGAGACATTTTCGCATCATCTCCTCTCCTTCCCTCCCTCGTAGTTTCGTCAGAAAATCTCCTCCGATCCTCGATATGCCTTTCCTTACTTCATCCACCAATTCGGAAAACTCTTCCCTTTCGGTTTCAGCTGTCTGTTTAGCAGAAGCCACCCAGATTAGGTTCCCAATGGAATGTTCAGATAGACTCAGCTCAACCCTTTTGCGTAAATTCACCAAATGAGTGATCAAAGAAGTTCTCTTGGACCCAAACCTCTCTTTGCAAGCAGCCATTCCACATTTCCAAATAAAACCAGAGACTGTCTCCACGCGCGTGGGACGCGTGCTGGTGGGCCCCGTAGCCCTATCCTTGAGAGCTTCGATTGTTGGCCCATCAAACACAAATCTCTTGGTCACAAACCGGCCGCTCTTCATCAAAGAGCCCCACATCGCCATCGACGCATCTTTCAGCCACGAGCCCTCAGCCGAAAAAACAGAGGACGCTGAGAAATCGGGCAAGACGATTTCTTTTCCCCGAGAAGGACTCAACCAACTCTTCAGAAAAGTGCTCAAACCGGCTCCATCGAGAACTCTGTGCGATATGCAGATTCCGATAGAAATCCCTCCGCACTCGAACGAGGTGGCTTGGATATTCGTGACGAGGTCAGTCTCTCTTCGTTCCATCCCACAGGGGAGAAGCTCGGAAATCGACTTGAGATCCGGGCAGTCGAGAAAATCACTCAAGGGGCAGTTTTTAACCTTTGCCGTGGTGAAACGAGCGCCTCGGTCGTCGCATTCGACGGAAAAATCGTCTGTGATCGATCCGGCGAGTGGGAAAAAACTCGACAAGGTAGAGGAGAGTGATTTTTTAAGCAAATCTAGTGTTTGAAGAAGGGGAGAATTGTTGGGGTTGTGATAGTAGAGGACGATGGGAGCATAAGCAGCCGGAATAAGCTGATCTAGTAGGCATAGCTTGAAATCTCTGAGGTGATTAGGAGTGGGGAAAGATGGCTTAATTATCTCCACCGAAATAATTTCTACATCCATGATATAATAATAATGATGATGGAGAAGCATGCATGGTGAATTGGTGATGAAGAAGATAATATTTATACTGTAGTTGAATTTTGATATAAGCAGATTTTCAATGAAGATATATGGTCAAAGATTATGCCTCTTACGAGGTGACGTGGAGGGTGGCGAACTGGCGATAATAATAGCTGACATCACCACGTACGTGTAAAATATAATAAAAATACGTGCTCCAATTCGTCTAGTCTCACCGAATTAGTCTTGTTATTTGATACAAATAATAAATAGGCAGGTATCGTCCCAAAGATCTCCCAATTAAATTAAGACCAAATTAATTAATTTTCAGATATTACGAAATATTTGATTTAAGTCTTATTTTCTTTACTTTTACTTTGTTGATTGTTGACTAAAATGAAGTCCAAGCAATAAGCATAGTCTATTAGTCACTGTAATGTAATATTATATTACTAACATTTTTATAAATAAAATGAAATAATAAAGTAGGATAATGTACAGTGACTTTGATTTTAAAAAAAGTAAACATTAAAGGAAAAATGTAATTGAGCTAACAATACTTTCGTCCCTCTAGAGTCGTCTGACTTAGAGTAATTTTGAAACGTATTTTAAAATTAATTTTCTTTTCATTTGTTTGTTTATTAAAAATATTTATCAAATAATAAAAATCACACTATTCAATGGATACACAATACATAGGATGTGTAATAGTATGGGCATTTTTGTATTACTATCTCAAACACATAAAAAATGTCATATATTTTTTTTTGTCTCAAAGTAAAAAAGTATATTTATATTAAGAGTCATAGTTGAGTGATAAGGGTTGTGATGATATGTATGTAATTTCCGATTTTCATTGAAATAATATAAAATTTGTCCTGAAATGAGACATGTTGGCTCTCTCGCACTCTTATGACTATGCGATCTAGGGCCGATGGAGTGAGAGTAGAGTTTATAGCCACTCCTTTTTCAAAAAAAAAATCTTATAAAAGCAATTTTCTTAAAAACATGCAGAATGCATGTCTAGTCTAGAGAGGCCCATCTATTTTGTAATGGGCCGGCCCACATTTACAAAACCCTAGTAGTGACTGTCCCTTGCAGCTTGAGCTCTTGGCCTTAGTCATTTAGGAGCACACCCCGAAGCCTCGTCAGCACAGCGCTGCGCCACCTCCGTCGCCGTCGTCAATATGGGTCGTATGCACAGCCGCGGGTACCCTCCACCTCCTCTTTTAATCATCGGAGCAATTTCATTACTCTCCATTCCTTTTAGTTTAAATTTCATACGTCTGCATTGCTTGTTTCAGTAAGGGTATCTCCGCTTCAGCCCTCCCCTACAAACGAACTCCCCCGAGCTGGCTCAAAATCTCGTCTCAAGATGTAATTTCTCGTACTTCGATTCACTGCACTCTCATCCTTTTTACTTTACATATTCAATTTTTTGATTTTGTTTTTTGAAATTTAGGTCGAGGAGAACATCTGCAAGTTCGCGAAGAAGGGGCTAACGCCGTCGCAGATCGGTGTGATCCTCCGTGACTCTCACGGTATCGCGCAGGTGAACAGTGTAACCGGAAGCAAGATCCTCCGCATTCTCAAGGCTCACGGTGTGTTTCAATATTATTCCATTTCTACGCATTGGGGAAAATGTATTCAGTTTGTTTGATTGTGGTTCATATATTATTGAGGTCTTGCGCCGGAGATTCCAGAGGATTTGTATCACATGATTAAGAAGGCGGTCGCGATCAGGAAGCATTTGGAGAGGAACCGGAAGGACAAGGACTCGAAATTCAGGTTGATTTTGGTGGAGAGCAGGATTCACCGCCTGGCCCGATACTACAAAAAGACCAAGAAGCTCCCGCCCGTCTGGAAATAGTAATTCCCTTTTACCTCTCTATCTTTCAATCTGGTTTCATATTGATGTGCCTGGATGACGCGATAGTTTTGATTTAATTTAACAAGGCAATCAAGTGTTATTATAGTATCTCTATTACTAAGTGTCTCGGCTCTTGATGTTTAGGATTGTGTACAAAGATTGGATGTATCCGTTGTTGTAGCATTCTCTAGTTTGGCATTGAGTCTTCTTAGCTATGACAAAATAAGAAAATTTGAGCCATGTGTGAAACGAACAATATTTAAGCTGCAACTTCACCTCTAATCCTCTCAATCCCCATATGTAGTACTAGGTAGATAATCCTATGTATAGTTAGTACAACGAATGTGTGATTGCTTTCTAGGCGTCGGAAATATTTTGTAACACTAATCATTTTGCATCTTGTTAACGAAACTTGTTTTTGGACAGCGAGTCGACCACTGCCAGCACACTTGTAGCATAGGGGCTTTGGATTTGGATTGCCTTGAGAGAAGAAGATGGTTTACTTTGGCAAAATAACTGCCGAATGGATGTGTGGGCAATTTGAATATTTATTTTATTTAGAAATTTGATTTTGACTTGTGGCATTGTTACTTTGAAATGGATTGCAATTTTGAATATCTTGTTTGTTCCCTCAATGTTTAATTTACTTTCATGATGTATGAAAAAATATTTTTCATTTCTCTTTGGTAAAAGAGATCATTTTAACATGACATTGATTAAATTATTTGCCAAAATAATTGAGAAATGGTTATTGATTTCCGACTATTAAAATGAAAATATTTCACAAAATAGTACTAGTCCTTAAAGTAGTACTCCTGAGTACTAGTATTTGTGAGTTGAAGGTTGGTTGATTAATTAATGCCATTTGAATTTAAATTTAAAATATTTATACAAAATTGTGAGATTAATTAAACAATATTAAAACATAAGAAACGAAATTCAATACCTTTGTAAATATATGTTCAAATTTGAGAGTTTTTTATTGGGGCGACTGTAATTTTTTTTACATGTTTTGATGAATAATAATAAATTTAAGAATTTTATAATACAAATACTTGTACTTCAAAACATTTTATATTTTGGGGTGTTAAGAAAAAGAAAGCCTTTGAGGTAAGAAAAAGAAAGCCTTTGAGGTTAAATCCTTGCTTCCCAAATCCCAATTTCAGCGAAAGATTAGTAAAGTGACCCTCCTTTCTTTACACATCAAAACCCTAACACCCAATTCCCCAAAACCTCGCATCGGAAAATGGCCACCGGACTCCGACTAGTGACGGAATTATCCCGCGACGGCGCCGGACAGCCAATCTTAGACGCCGACAACGGGGAGGAGCTGATGCACGTGCAGCAAGAAGTCTCAATCGTTCTCGGAGACAGCCACCGCCCGCCTGAGTCCCCCGGTACTCTCTACATCACCACCAAGTAAATGAAATCTCTTGTTGATGCATTCATGAGTTCCATGTATTTTATTATATTCATTTTTTATTTTATTTTTTGTTTTTGGAAAGGCAAGTGGTGTGGCTGAGTGACGTGGACAGAGCCAAGGGCTATGCAGTCGACTTCATCTCTGTCTCCTTGCACGCGGTTTCCAGAGACCCTGAGGCTTATACTTTCCCCTGTATTTATACTCAGGTACTTCAAGATTCTCAACCTCGATTCCAAGTTCGATCTGCTCTCTTAGTTTTTGGACTGTTTATGGATTTGTTTGATTGGTGTTCATTTTCGAGGGTGGATGATTGTATTGTAATTAGACTACTTTATATTTATAGGCTTGAGGTTTTGTGATTAATGAGTGACTACATGGTTAAAGGTGCATTATAAGCTTCCCCGTGTTTTAAAAAAACGTAAGGTACCGTCAAAAACTTCCTATCACGGAGCTGTAAATCATACCTTAGGCTAAATTAATGTCACTTTACAATGTCCTTAGCATTATCGATTTTTTTTTTTATGAAATATACAACTCTAGTCTCTAATTAAAGCTTATTTGAATATTGGAAGTAAGATTGTTCCCCATGTTCTGATTTTATTTTCTGTAGCATGTTCTGAAGGAAGTCAGACGTTGGCGAATTTTAATGTCCCCCATGTGTTGGTGTTTTGTTTGGATAGATTGATTGCCAATTCTTTGGTTTTCTGTTCGAAAATTACATTTTTCACCTTTTGCATATATAATGCTATTAGTACAATTTCCATAGCGCGTCTTATTGTTAATTTTGTGTCATTCGACTTAATTTTCCCGGTGTCGAATAGTTTGTTTTCTAAAATGTTTACTTCTTTAGGTGCATGTAAGTATGTAACCCTCTTTTTTGTTCTGGTGTTAGTTATCAATGTCCTCTTGCTAATAATAACAGATTTTTCTCATTGTCGTATACTGAGATTAACGTATCTTGTCTTTTAAAGATTGAGACAGGTGAGGAGGAAGAAATGGAAGATTCGGATTCAGAGACTGATGAAACATTAGATTTATCAAAAATAACTGAGATGAGACTTGTGCCATCAGATCCTAGCCAATGTATGTTTTAGCATTCTTTTGAAGTTCTTCTCTTAGTATCAAAACTATTTGTTATATATTTTTCTAACTGTGAAATTTCCTTCTCGATTTATTACAGTGGACACTCTGTTCGCTATATTTTGCGAGTGTGCTGAGCTGAATCCTGATCCCACAGAAGGTGACGATAATTGCTTTTACTTGATAAAGATACACAAATACACAATCACTTTCCTAGAGACTAATTTATGCTTTTACTTGTGCTTTCAGTAGAGGAAGATGTTGAACATAATTGGGTTTTCAGTGTTGACCAACTGGACAATAATGATGCTGGTACTTGCTCGATTAAGTTTCTTTGTTCCCTTTACTTTAAAAAACAAACACATTTTTTTATGTGCGCTCAACTCCTCTTTCTTTTCATGTCATCCCAACAGATGATGATGCTCCAGAATGGGCTTTCCCACAAAATTCGACGCATGCGATTGGAGCTAATGGTAATGATTTGGCTCATTCAGTTGTCCAGGTACAGATTCATATTCGGAATTCAGAAATTATCGCTTTAGTTTGATCTCTCCCTCTCTGACTTTGACTTTGACTTCGACTTCTTTCCTGCAGCTTCACATTAATGATCAGCGGTTTGAGGATGCAGAGGAAATGGATAATGAGAACAAGAATGGTTATCACTGAAATTATATGCCCTTTATAACTGTTGTAGACAGATTGAATCTTAATATGTCGTGACAATACTAGGTTAAGAACTCAATCATGTGGCACTAAATATCTATATATGTATTTTTTTTCTCTACTATTTTCCCTTGGACAATTTGATTTCTTGCACTTTTATAAATTTGTGTTCTGTTAATTTCATGGTGGCGTCTTCCTGGCAGTTTATTACATTGGCATGATAATTTGCAAATCTCTCTTTTAGGATCTGGTGATTGAGTATTTCTTTTTGCAAATCTATCTTTTAGCCGTTTAGGATATCGTGATTGAGTATTTAGTTTGTTGTTCGGTTATGTAAAAAATTCAACAACCTCATAGCATCTCCAACCGATACCAAAAACTTATTTTGGAGTAGGGGAGATGCTCCAACCAATACCAAAACATAAACCTATTATTGATTTATAGGTGGAACCCACACAAAAAATACTTATATTTATACCAAAACATAAACCTATTATTGATTTATAGGTGGAACCCACACAAAAAATACTTATATTTACGTTTACCGTAAACTCAAACCAAAAACTATTTTTTATTTATAAAATGATTATTTTTTTTTATAAATTAATAAAAATAACTTATCAATTATTTTTTAGTATCTTATTTAATATATTTTGTAATTTAATTTTTTTAATAATTATATTATTAATAATTAAAATAAATTTTAATAAAAATATTTTTAATAATGAAATAAAAATACATATCACAATATGAAATACAATTAAATAATTAAATTATATAATTAACATTAAAAATAAAATAATAATAAACAAGATATTTAAAAAAATGCTACCAATTACAAAAACAAAAATAATTAATAATTAGTTTTTTTGTGTTTTAATGTAATTTTTTTAATAATTAAATAATATTTTATTTAGTATTATTTATATTTATTATGTTTGAAAATTTAAATTGAAAATAATATTAATTATATTTTTTAATTTAAAAAATTATGAGATAAAATTGTATATTGTAAAGATGTTGATTATTTATATAAATAGTATAAATAATTATATAAGAAGAATATTTTAAAAAAATTATTTTAAGTTAGAGTATTAGTTTCTCGGTTGGAGTCAAATTACTGTAAACGTAAACTTAAACTAATTTTGAGTTCGGTTGGAGTCAAATTACTGTAAACTTAAAATAAA
Organism: Euphrasia confusa; assembly: GCA_954870475.1. NCBI lineage: Eukaryota > Viridiplantae > Streptophyta > Magnoliopsida > Lamiales > Orobanchaceae > Euphrasia > Euphrasia confusa. The sequence continues at coordinate 37,684,126 of OX940960.1, forward strand.
ACTTATTTTTGAGTTTGTATTTTTGTGTTCGGTTGGAGATGGCCTTAGAGTATTCATTTCGTTTTCGAAAAAATCATTATTGGGTTTGAAATTTTGAGGTCACAATTTGTACCGAAATACCGTGAACTTCGTTTTCACAAAAAATAATTAACATTGACTATGATAAAAAAAATTATTTAAAAGTTTTTATACTAGTACTTATTTAAAAATAGGTTTAAAGTAAAAAAGAAAAGTTGTAAATAAATACTATGTAGACAAATTATGACCTTAAATGTCCAGTGAAAAGTGGGCGGATGTAAACATTTGGACTGTACTAAAGCCCACATTTTAACAGTAAAAAATTCGTATTAAGCCCAATACACAGAAACCCTAGTTTATATACACTCCCAATCTCACAACTCAAAATCCCAAAACCTAGAAGCCTCAGAGTTCCCTCTGCTCCGCCGCGCTCTTCCTTCAGGTAGAAATGAAATATCTAAAGCTTTCATTTTATTTTTTCATATCTGCTTGTTTCTCTGAAAACCAGAATTATTAAAGTTTTTCTTTTTTGTGAAGAAAACCCTCTCGAGGAAAATCATGGCGTACGCAGCGATGAAACCGACGAAGCTGGGTGTGGAGGATTCCCAGGAGGTGCTTCATCGGATCCGTATCACGCTCTCTTCGAAGAATGTGAAGAATCTGGAAAAGGGTATGCACACCTATTTCTATATCACTATGGGCACTCTAAATTCATTACCTTTATATATAATGACATAGCATGCCTCTGTATATTGGTTATCGTGTATTTGGACTAGGCATTGATCGATTTACTGATTTGTAGCTCCAGTAATTTGGTCTTGTTTCATTATTTTTTCGCACAAATGCTACATTTGTGTCTGACTGTTTCATAGGATTTCAGAATGTGGACAGTGATTTCACATTTTTGGTTTATGTAAATCCTTGTTTCCGCTTTTGTTGACCTGAGTTTTGTTTACAGTGTGTTCCGACTTGGTTCGTGGTGCCAAGGACAAAAGGCTCAGAGTTAAGGGACCAGTGAGAATGCCTACTAAGACTCTTCTTATCACTACCAGGAAGTCTCCTTGTGGTGAAGGTAAGAATTATGTAACTATTGTCTGTTTTTATAGGTTATCATGTTTACCATTAATATCAATATCTGATCAGCTGTTCTTGATGGATTCCAGAGTTCTTTGTGCTCTCTCTTAGAAACTATGTGTTTAGCTAGTTAAATACTAGTTTATATACCTTATTGTATTCACAAATGTTACTATTTTTTTCTTCTCCAGAAAATGTCAGTTGCCTTTTTTTATAAATGCAATTACTGCATTTTAGCTTGATGATTTATAGTTCTATCAAGAACCTCCCACAAAAATAATAATGTCATGCATCCTTTTTATCTTTGTATCATTTTATTAATTTTTTTTTTTGGAATGCGCTGATGTTATTGTACTTTTACAATTAACTTTAAATTGAAAAACTGTATTGAAATATAAATATTTGTTGACTTTATTTTTAGGTACAAATACCTTTGATAGGTTTGAGCTTAGAGTTCACAAGCGAGTGATCGATCTTTTCAGTTCACCTGATGTCGTGAAGCAGATCACTTCAATCACCATAGAACCTGGTGTCGAGGTTGAGGTTACCATAGCCGATTCTTAAGCCGTTCCTTGTTATCCTGATTTCTGCTTATGATGTTCAAATTAAAGACCCAGTTTATGAGCTAGGATTTCTGGGCAGGTTGTCATAGAGTTCCTTTTCTTTTTGTCAATTTTTTGGATGTCCAAGACTATCTAAGAAAGGGATATGGATATTTGTTTTCTTTCATGATAATTCTTATTTATGCTTGAATCTTTGTGATATCAATTTTCAATATATCTATTGATAATTTGCAGCTTCTCATTTAATACTTGTATTCTTTCATCAAAATATAAATAAACCGAACTTGAAGGAAAAGCTACTTTGCATCAGTATGTAAAAACAATCTCTTTTCTTATATTTCTAACATTTCCTCCAAAAATAAAGTTTCTATTAACACACAAAAAATTATCAATAACCAAAACTGAGGACAAGTATGGACCTACATACAACACAATAATCAAGAACTGATCTTGTTTTCCAAGTACTATTCCACAAATTTCTTCAAACTCGTCCGCAAATCTGTGGTGGGCTTGTAATGAAGATCTTTCTTCGCGTAACTGATATTCGCATGAGTGAACAAAACGTCTCCATTTCTCGGCATTACCATCACATTTCTCTTCGCCTTCACTTTCAGTAGCCTCTCCAATATGCTGACGAGCTTCGTAACCTGCACAGGCGAAGTGTTTCCAAGGTTGAAAACCCTTAATTGGGCCGGGCCCTTCTTCTTACCTCCACTCCCGGTACTCTTCCCAGCCGTGTCAATCGAACCCAAGCACCCCTTCACAATGTCATCGATGTAAGTGAAATCTTGGGCCACACTAGAATGATTCGGGCCTTTGAATATTGTGATCGCATTCCCTTTAAGAATATCCATTGTGAAAAAGAAGTATGCCATGTCGGGCCGTCCCCAGGGCCCGTAAACGGTGAAAAACCTCAATCCAGTGATGGATAGGTTGTAGATATGGTTGTACGTGTGGGCGATTTCTTCACCGGCTTTCTTGGTGTCAGCGTATAAACTGGCGGGCCGGTCGGTTTGATCCTTTTCGGAGAATGGGACTTTGGAATTGAGCCCGTAAACCGAGCTGGACGAGGCCCAAACAATCGAGGGCTGAGGGTTATAGTATGAGCATGTTTTAAAAAAGCTAATGCTTCTAAAGCTAATAAAAAAGATTATAGTATGAGCATGTTTAACTGAGCTTATAAGCTCTTAAAATTTGTTTGGTAAAATTTAAAAAAAAAAAATTAAAAATTAAAACTTAGAATCTTTAAAAACAATGTAGAGGGAATGTACTTTTTTTAAAGAGCTTATAAGTTCTTTTAACTTAAATAATAAAATACCAAATTACCTTTAAAATTATTACATTTTATATATATACAAAATTTTTTAATTTATTATTTAGTTAATATAATTTTTTTATTTTTTTTATATTAAAATCCAAGTAATTGCACAAATTATGTTATATTAAAATGTACGTAGATCATATTAAACTTTGAGAGCTGTTTAAATTTTTTTTATATGAACGGAATATAACTGAATTGATTTTTTTTATAAAAATAATAATAATTTTTATAATTTGTTAAATATTTTTAAAAAAATATTAATAATATTCTAACATTAACTATATTGTATACCTAAAATTATTAATTCAAAATATTTTTTATTTAATTTATTTTACTATATTTTGAAACGAACATAATCAAGTTGAACTGAAATAAAATAAATATATTAATGAACTCAAATTAATTTTAAAATAAATTAAAATAAAATAAATAAATATAATCACTCCGTTCTTTAAAAAATTGCCTATTTTTCTTTTTTATAGTCTCTTAAAAGAATTGTACACATATAAGTAAATATTTCACAGAGAATAAAGTGTATAAATATTTAAAAGGTAAATACTCACTAATAAAACAATAAAATAAAAATAGTGAAAAAATCAACTAAATAATTACTTTACACTACACAATTATACAAATATATATATATATATATATATATATATATATATATATGTGTGTGTGTGTGTGTGTGTGTGTGTGGATGTTTGAAATGTTTTATTTGTTCTTTTAAAAACATACTTAATGAAAAATATTGACAATGAATGATAAACAACTTTGCACCAAGAAAAATCTGATTATTTTATTTATATAATAAAAAAAATAGTCTTAATTCCTTTATTTAGGAGGAGGGACTTTTTTTTTTTAATTACAAAGAATGTTGATCATCTTATATGAGAAAGAGAGAATATTTTTTAAAGACAAATAGAAATAATTTTTTATTGAAGTCTTTTCGTTTTTTGAAGTGTCTAATTTCATTGCACTATAATTTACACTCCGACTAGTCCAAGTCATGAAATTGATCAATATTTCAACATTTTTGTCCAACAAAATATATTTCACTCTTTCAAAACAATAATTTCTCATTAAAACAATAAAATGTCTAAATGAAAATTTCTCTTTTAACAATGGGTTAAAGTAATGTACAATAATAGTGAAGTTGCAGAAAGAATTGAAGTATTGACCAAAAAACTGATCACACTGAATACAAAACCTACTCGTACCAGTTATGGGCCCAGTTGGGGAGCCCAATATCCAATACCCAATACGGACGGTCCATGATTATGTTACTGGGAGATGAAAGGGCCCACTAATCGCTATCTTGTAGTATCAGTGGGCCCAATTACATAATCAGAGCAGCGGCATTCACTCCCGTTTGTGATTAAATTAAACCTAGTTAATTACTCTACTCTTTGTTTCAGTTGTTTGTCCTGTGCTATTCATTTCCTTCTTTTTACGAAAATGTGTTTTACTAACATTTATTTGTACACTCCATATTTTGAATTCCAGTTCCGACCAGCCGGCGTTCTTGAAAATCGATGGTTGTAACCTTATAAGCTCACAATTGCTCCTACTTCAACCAAAAGTATATCACAACCATTTCCTCCTTCAACACTTCAAGTAAATTTTCATTCGAAAGATGTAGATAATTATGGGACAGAAACAAAACCTTGGAAGATTGATTCAAAGCGGACGGTACCATACTAATGTACTGATTCAAATTTTTATTATTAGATATTACGGAGTATAAGGAAGTTACATCCGATAGGGGATCTAGTTCTTGCAGTAATAAGTGCATGACGGTGAATGGATTAAAAGAGCGGGTGGTGAAAGTGGGGTTATGTCAATTAAGGAGCTGGTACTGCAATGCAAGAAAATGGCACATCAAATTCTTAATTTCGATCTGTCCTCTTTGTTGGAAGGTGAAGCATTTGTAACCATTGTACGTATCCTACTTTAATTGGTCACGACTCTTCTTGTTATAACCATGGGTTTTCTTCTCGATTGGTAAAATTTCCATAATCTTTTCATTCCATCATACAAAGAAAGTGTTATCGTTCATTTGAAATAGAAAATTGTTAGAATTTTGAGGGTGGCTCATATAAAGATTTTTGAAAAGAGGGGTAAGTCATTATAAGATATTATTCATTTGGCAATTTTGAGGGTTTTTAGAAAAATCGACTCATAGTCGTCAATTGAGTAGAAGAGTACTAGAAAATTTTTTTCACAAAAAGTGGCTCTCTGATACCATGTTAGAATTTTGAAGGTGACCCATATAAAGATTCTTGAAGAAAAGGGTAAGTCATTATAAGATATTATTAATGTGTCAAATGACACTCCTAAAGAGTTCATATTCTACACGACTATTTATAATGTCATGTGTGACTTTTCAAGTACAACATTACGTATTAGAACTGACTTATCATATTCTAAATACATCAATTTTCATATTAAGAACCTACATTCAAGTTTACTAGATTCATAATTTCAACAAAAATAGTACGGAGTATATACTAATACTGTGTATATATATATATATATATATATATATATATTGATTTATTTAACTTTCAATCGTTAGCTCCGTAAAATATTAAATCCAATAATTTATTTATACTAACTGAATTTCTTACGACCAATTTCATCACGAGGTCATCATTGCCGGTAGAATGTTTTGAAACTAAGCTCTCTGCTCACATGTGCGGAAAACATAAATTATCTCAATACTAATTAAAAATATTTTTAATGTATTTTACAATTATATGCTTCAATATTTTTTTGACCTTTTGCACATAACAGAAAGAAGAAAAAATTCTGAAATCACGAGAATTATATTTATATTTACCTGTGTGTGATAATTGAGAAACAGGTCTCGGCGGATACGGACAATGTATTTTTAAAAGCGCTTTTTGGGTTTTAGAAAAAAAAAAAAAGGGAACATCCAGGTCCACAATTCATTTAAAAGGCGTGCTTTTAAAATATTAAATACCCCACTCTTTCCCGCCAAAACAGCACAAATACCCCCAAAGCGTATAAGATAACCGAAACGATTTATATTGTGTATACGTATTTTTTAAAAGTAAAATGATTTTTTAATGGAGACATATTGGAGTAGTAATTTTTATTTTAAAGTAAAATAATATATATTTTCGAAATATAGATGTATAAATTGGAGAAGTAGGTGTGAATCGTGTGATTCCATACAAACAAAGAAGATAGAGTTTGAAGTCATCTCAAGAATTTCATGTTTAAATCAATTGGCATTTGGCAATGAGAAGATAAGTTGTCTTAACTTATACGGAGTACTATAATAAATTGAAATCTCTTTACAGATGCATACTTATTTTTTTTGTTTCACAAAAAATAAGATATTTTCCGGGTACAAAATAAATAAAAAAATCTTAAAATTTGATTTTTTTTCCATCAAAAAAAAAAAAACAATTATATTTTTATGTTTGAAAACTAAAGTATTTGTAATTAAATTAAAAAAATATATGAATCATTTATGCGTGATTTCTATTTTAAAGTAAAAAAAAATCATATTTTTTTTGAACTTTTTTAATTGTAATAAATTTGATTTAAGTTAAAAAAAAATACAATCAACTAATTAATTACTTAAACTCAATTACCTCACAAATCACAATAAAAAACAATATATTTTTACTTTTTAATCAAAAAATAATATATTTTTTTAATTTTCGTGTATGATCTTATATTTAGAAAACATAGGAAGTAGTAGCACTTTTCTTAAATTGACATTTCATAATAATATAACTCTCCCAAAAAAATAAAATATATTTTTTTTATTTTTTTATTTTAAAATATAATTTTAGTTCTGCTTTTCACATAGAGAATGTATAATGTATTTAGGAAATGGAGGGAGTATAATATTGGAACAACTAACCCAAGCCGGCAAAATCACCATCACAATCAAACCATATCGATTAACCCCTCCCTCAGTGGCCCCCACACCCCTTCCTCCATCTACGCTTTTCTAAAATCCGGCTGGCTTCCATTACCACCACCCAAATCCGGTTTTTATTTTTATTTCTAAATTTAAATTTCAATTTTGTCTATATATAAATATACTCCATATAATAATAATAATATTAGTAATATAAACAAACGCCCATTTCACTCGGTAGATATTCTACTCTTCTCACACACAATGGCTCCGGTGGTGGTGGTGGTGGCGGTCCTCTTCCTCTTCGCCGGGCCCGTCAATTCGTGGCGGCCATGGCCCAATTCGAGGCCCAACTCCACAGATTTTGTCCTCGGTGGGTCCAAAAAGTACGAGGGCTCGTCGGAATTCGTCGAGCTCAAGTACCACATGGGCCCCGTCCTCACCGGCAACATCACCGTCTACCCGATTTGGTACGGCAACTGGAAGCCCTCCCAGAAGCGCATCATCCGCGACTTCATCGCCTCCATCTCCGCCGCCGACTCCACGCGCCCCTCCGTCGCCGGATGGTGGAAAACCGTCCGCCTCTACACCGACCAGACCGGCAACAACATCTCCGGCACCGTCCGGATCGGGTCGGAGAAAAACGACCGGCTCTACTCCCACGGCAAGTCCCTCACGCGCCTCTCTGTCCAGTCGGTGATAAAATCGGCGGTCTCCGCCTCCACGCGCCCCCTCCCGACGAATCCCAAGGGCGGGCTCTACCTCCTGCTGACGGCGGACGACGTGTACGTCCAGGACTTCTGTGACAACGTCTGCGGCTTCCACTACTTCACGTTCCCGTCCATCGTCGGCTACACGCTGCCGTACGCGTGGGTCGGGAACTCCGGCAAGCTCTGCCCGGGCGTCTGCGCCTACCCGTTCGCGGTGCCGGAGTACATGACCGGCGTGAAGGCGGCCAAGTCGCCGAACGACGACGTGGGAGTGGACGCGATGATAAGCGTCATAGCCCACGAGATTGCTGAGCTGGCGACGAACCCGCTGGTGAACGCCTGGTACGCCGGCGAGGACCCGGTTTTCCCGGTGGAGATTGCGGATTTGTGCGAGGGCATTTACGGAACGGGCGGCGGCGGGTCGTACACGGGGCAGATGATGAACGATCGAGATGGTGCCACGTATAACATGAAAGGGGTCCGCCGGAGGTTCTTGGTGCAGTGGGTGTGGAGCCATGTTCTCAGTTACTGCACCGGCCCTAATGCACTTGATCACTGAAATTACGCCATTACCCCTCTCTCAATATTTCTTTTTTGTTTTTTTATATGTTTTCTTCTTTCAGTTTTTAATGTTAAAAATTGATTGTTGATTTTTGGCTATTAATTTATATATAAGTAAAGTTATTTATATCATTGATTATTTTTAATTTTTAAAATACTTAGAATAAAATAAAATTGCCATAAAGGTCGGACGGTGTACTACTCCGGTGGTTGGGGATATTTCGGGGCGGGGAAAAAGAACAAAGAATGGGGGTGGGGTCGGCGAAAAGGAAATGACGTTTTTGCCATTTTCGATGAAAAAAATGTTGTAGATATTTGAATGTTAATTAGTGGTGGTGGTACCATGAAATACAATAACTTAACAGCAGTTGCTTTAAATTTGTAGCTAAGCAAATTCTTTATCTTGTAGAAAAACTGATAAATCAAGACATTAAAATCGACTTCCATACTTGTATTTAGATTTGGGTTTGAGATAACTCCCTCAGTTTGAACATGAAGAATTATATCGCCAATTTCATGAGTCAAATGATCGAATATGTGTGTCTTAGTCGATCAATCAATCCCTAAAACATTTAACCTAGTACCCAATTCCACATCTCAAGGGTGTTTGCTTTTTTTACTTGGGATTTGAGACACGAATGGACCCATTGCGCGCTTTTCCTCATTTTTCTCATGATATGTTTCCTCTTTATTTACACCTTTGTTTTTAATGAAACACCTCCCCCTTGTTCTTTTTCAAATTTGGATTTGAATTAAGAAGAGATACTAGAAATTTAATGATAAAAGTTAGATTTGATGAATAATGTAGTGTGGGTTGATAATTATTAATTAGTGATCAAAAGTGTGCACATTTTTTTTGTAAATTACAAAAAATATTGTATCTAATTTTTTGGGATGAAAATAGTACATTTCTCCATAATTTTGACCCAATACTCGATCGGATCGTCGCGGCAATGAAACGGGTAGTAGTAAAATACTAGCACCAACATTGGGCAAATGAGCAAAAGGGCAAAATAGTAATCTTGTCATTACTACGAAAACCTAGTGGACATGAGTGGATTCAAACTTGATAACAGAGATACTCCACCGTACCAATGAAGGGCAAAATAGTCTACTTCTACTTCATCCTTGGACCATCTTTAATGTCCTAGTCAAGTTTTTTTATCCATGTCTCTTAAACACACGTGACCGAATTTATGCCCCTTAAATTAGATCACGGTGTTTCTCCAATTTCATTCAATGTTTCATCTTCTTAAATCACTTTTACTCCACTATGTCTTCATTCATTTCACATACTATTCCAAATGTATTATTACTAGTACATGTTTATTTTTAACGTTATTTTTTCAATTTTTATTTTAATTTTTTTCATGTTCAAAATGACTTCATCCAAACAACCTTAATCAAGTTGTTATAGGGATTTGAAAATCAATGCTTCAGATCGGTCGATCGATCCAAATGGAGGTTTCCTTTAGAAAATCGAAACTAAAAAAAAAAAAAGTGGAGAATATAGTACCTTCGAATTTGATGCATACAGAAAATATGATATATCACGAATTCATAATCATCACCTGTAATAATAAATACGCAAAATGTGAATAATGGAAATACAATACTGGCTGAACTGAATATGAAAGAAATGAGAGATAAATATGAATATTATCGATGGTCTAAGAGTAAACAGGCTATGCATCATCATGAGGATTTCTCATGTGGTGATTGCCTTTAAAAGGGAATTAGGGAAGTGGGGCAATCAGCCTGTCTTAGTTGAAAATCTGTCTGGGGACCTCAAAAAAGTTAGATGAAAAATAAAAACTCTGCCAACACATTCTTAATGGCCGGAGAAAGGACTAACTTATTTCTGAGAATGCTTGTAGTACAAGATACGGATAAGTGGCTATTGGATTCAAATTAATGTTAGTAGTGTCATGTATTATGGGCTTGTAAGTATAAGATACGAACCTGCCTAATCCAAACCCAACTTGATTTTACCGTGGCCGTATAATGTAGTCATGTTATGTTCCATATAACAAAATAATACATTTTACGATAAGAGGTGTCTGAGAATTTGAATTCTAGCAAAGATAGGAATCTAGACCTACCTCTACAGCCCAGATACAAGGTTCCTTGTTGCAAGGCAGGCTCAGTATTCAAGCTTTAGTACTAGATTTTTCGTTCTGGAAGTACTTTATAACTCCATACGCCACTGATCCAGCTACAAACAAGAAGACGGTTGGAGTGAAGGATGGGTATAAATACTTGACGAAGATCTTGTCTGTTGCTTCTGGTAGAAAACCTGCAAGAGACGAGGTACAGCAGAAAAGTTACAGCGCATGTTACTTCATATATCAAAATGTAAAAAAATACACTTAATGTAATCCACATGACACGCTATACTATCTTTTATAGCTAGACACATCCGTCCGTTCATAAAATTGGGATCCAACTAAAAAGACCATAACCAGGAAAGGGGCGCTTTAACATGTTTATACTTCTTCTGTTTTCGCTTTTACAAAAACATAACTCACATATTATTTACAGATCGAACAAGCTAAAATTAATAGCTTTCATTCGCAAGAAACTTCAGATTTACAGTTAATTGTAGCTTCTGCTATAGTAAGCAACTTCTTCTGAAGGCAGATTTGTATACATTACACACTTTATATGTTTATCAATATGCAAGCAATAAACTAACATTTCACAAATTAATGCTTGAAAATGAATCTCGTTAGGACATCTTAAAATTGTTGAGCATAATACATATATGAATGTTTTTTGCATAATCAAAATCAAAACACATGTACCCTTGGCATAATCCGACAAAGTAAACGCTCGTGCAGCCAAATCTCCTAGCTCCACAGGGCTTATTGAATGATTTATTCCATATTTCTTAGATATGGGAGAACTGAAAACTCAATGACTTGGCTAAATTTAAAATACAAGATGAGGATAATCACTTAGCTAGGTCAAGGCATATAATGAATCGATCAAGGGGAAAACATAAGGCAACAATGTTCTCGGCTCAAACGTCTTATATAATTACTGAATTCAATGACACATGAGATTGGATAATTACGACCTCTGTCCCAAGTTAAACAGAACCACCTCCTTCACAAAACAAAAATTCTGTTTCTCTAAGACTGGAGGGAATAGCATGTAATTACAATGAAAAGAATCTAGCATCAATAGCAGCAAAACATGATTAAACCCTGAAATGAAATCTGAACCATTATCACTTCTAACTCAGACACTATGAAATCTCTACAAATTCATACTTGATTAATGGTTACAAAATGTTAATTATCGTTAAGTTAATCAATTTTTTCAATCACACAAGCAAAAGGAAAAAAAAACCCCTAATTTTAATGAAGATCTGAAAGAGGCAAACCAGATGCCGCAAGCGCGATTCCCTCGAGGATAATAACCGCGCCGAGTCCCAGCCAAGCAACCACAAAAGCTCTCTCGCTCTGTCTCATCTCCTCGGCTCGAACCGCCTGCTGCGGCGTGGGAGGACCGGGTTTTTCGAACGGCTCTCGGCGAATAATTGAGGACCTCTCTCTCTTTCCCTTCGTCGGCTTGCTCTTGGCCGGAGCCGCGGCGGATGACCCGAATCCCAAGCCAGCAGGAGATGGAGCATCGGGCTTCTTGGCGGAGGGGCCCGAGCCCGAAGTGGTTGAGGAGTCTTGCTGGGACTTGATGGAGATTCGGGTGAGCTTGGGATGGAAGAGGATATGGGGATTAATGGCGGTAAAAGACGATTGTGGGTGAATAATTAGCGCCATTTTTTGTGTTTATTTAGATTTAGATTTCTTGTGTTTTTGAGGATATTTCTATCTGTACACAAATACACAATGAGTAAACATAATACTGTAAATACAAAGTATATGGATGAACAATTCCATTATAAATTAATATAAATATTAATATTGACTCGTTTTGTAAATTGGTTCCTTAAATTGATAGTATGAATTTGGATGGATAGGGTCACGACTCACAACCGGAATGTGAATCAGGCGAGTCAATTTGATTTTGACCGATTTCAGTCGGGTCAAAATCAAAACATTGACGAAACAACTATAGTTCAGATTGAACCACGACATTGAATGACATAGTAACAAGTTTATCAAACTCTAAGGTTCGATTTAATAGTGATTTGATACATAATCTGCCATAGAATCTTTTGGTTTCAAATTGTTAACCGAGAGCTTTTATTGTAATTAGGTGAATGCACATTTCTAAGATGAACGTCTCTCCTCCTCAGTATGTATGTCGGCAATTAATTGAAGGACCCCATAACCCCCAACCCACCAGCTGCTTTTGTTTTTTTAACTCTGCAAAACACACACACACACCTTTCATTTCCCATTGTTTTATCATAAAGATTTTCAGTGCTTTCACACTCAAATTATCATAATACTATCTTCTTGATCATTTTTTTGACGTTAAAAAAATAGTTATTTAATATGTGTACTGAATTTTGATTAAAGTTGATGTACTCTCTACGTCGGTAGCAAATCTAAGGTTACTTTTTGTATCTAAGAAAATGTATGATTTGTATTTCAATGATCTAAAAATTGAATGCAAATATTATGTTCGTATGTAAGACGGAGAGAGCATTATTTACAATTAATACTCTTTGATTTTAATTTATTGAGAGACAACTTTAACAAGAAGAATCCTACCACGGATCCATGTTAATTATCAATGTCTCTTAATTAATTTAAAAAAAAAATTAAAATCAAACAATATGCTTTATGAATATAATTATGATTAAATCACTTAATTTAATCCGTGAGTTCCCCACCAAGCCTGAAAATAAATTAGGCACAGCTCGTTTCACACACAACATCTATCTATCTATATATATGTGAGGTTACTACATACTACACTGATACACATTACACAAAAACATGGCTACACTTTCTCTTATTATCATTCTCACTTTCTTGTGTGTGCTCACATTTGAGAGCAAGCTAGCCGAAGCCGCCGAGCCGACCTCCACTTTCATCAGAGCTTCGTGTCGTGCCACTACATACCCTTCCGTCTGCGTTCAATCGCTCGCGACTTACGGGCCCACCATCCGGAACAACCCGAAGCAGTTGGTCATGACCGCATTGTCCGTCAGCGCTGACTCAGCCCGATCCGCCAAGTCATTCGTTGTCAAGCTCTCCAAGCTCCGCGGGCTCAAGCCCAGAGAGTACGCCGCCATCAAGGACTGCCTCGCGGTTGTGGGCGACAGCGTGGACAGGCTGAGGGACTCGGCCCGTGAGCTCGACAAGTTGGGCCGGGCCAAGGGGCCCGAGTTCGTCTGGCACATGAGCAACCTGCAGACGTGGGTCAGCGCCGCCCTCACCGACGACACCACGTGCGTCGACGGGTTTTCGGGCCGGGCTTTGGACGGCAAGGTGAAGTCATCGGTTAAGGCCCGAATTACTAAGGTGGCTCAGGTCACCAGTAATGCCCTGGCGCTTTGCAATCAGTTTGCGGGAAAGTATTGACAAATTAGTATTGAGTGTGTAATATACTAAGAGAGAATGTTCTTTATAAAAAAAAATGAAGATTTTGTGTATTATTACTATTAGTTTTGTGTTGTGGATTGTTGAAAACACAAACTCTTTCTAGTTATTTACAATTACAAATGACCAGTACATAATAATTCTTCGAGACAGAGGGTTAATTGCCTCTTGGAATCATGGAAGAAATTATAAACGATTCATACAAAGAGAACAATGCACCGGGCCCTCCATGCTAATAAGCGATGATGGGTATCCCCTTACGACCTTATCCACAATAAAAAATCAAGATATTATTTTCTCCGTCGAGCCGGGATTGGGATCGATTGTGCCTCTTTTTGAGTCGGTAATCGCCAAAAACGAGTCACCCATGGGCTAATCGAGAGAGCAAATAATTAAGGACCCTCCCTATAAATTAGACCCCTTTTTCCTCCCAAAAACTACAATACACACACAAATACTTAGAAATGGAAAAACACTCAAATATCAAATCCACATCAACTACTTTCATACTTGTAACTCTGATCATATACTCCTCTGCAGTCGCCGGAGATACCAACACCCGGTTCATCCTGACATCATGCTCCGCCACCACCTACCCCACTCTCTGCTACTCCTTCCTCTCCATCCACGCCGCAGCCATCAATCAAGACCCCAAGATCCTGGCCCGCACGGCCCTATCCGTCAGCCTCAACATGACCCGCTCCACTTCCGCCGAAATGGTGAGGATATCGCGCAGGGCCGGGCTTTCGGCCCGAGAGGCCGGAGCCATGCGGGACTGCGTGGAGGAGCTGAGCGACTCGATGGAGCAGATCACGAAATCGATGGCGGAGATGAGCCGAGTGAAAAATTCCAACTTCGAGATGACGATGAGCGATGTCCAGACGTGGGTGAGTGCCGCGTTGACCGACGAGGACACGTGCATGGATGGGTTCGCCGGGAAGTTGGTGAACGGGCCCACCAAGACGAAGGTCCGGGCCGGAATCGTGAATGTAGTCCACATGACGAGCAATGCTTTGGCGCTGGTCAATCGATACGTTTCAGCCCACCATGGTTAAATTAAAACTGATCATGTGTATAAAGTTTATATATAATTAAATATTGTCTGTGTGTTATTTTGATCAACTGTAATTGCAAACTTTGAACACGAATGAAACGCCATTATAACACCACACTGAAGATTTATTCGAGTCTTTTATTTTGGACTCTGTTTGAGCTAGCAATTAAAAAGATGAATCGAATCGACTCGACTCAACTAGAACACAACTAGCACTAGCAATCTCATATCAAAATATCTTCTCGGTTGGGCCACATAATCCACTTGATTCCATTTGTGATCGACCGAGCTCTCTAAAAATCATTCATTAATAGATTAAGGACAAAAGAAGTGCATTTGATAGTTTTGGAAGTTTTTGCGTTGTGGGCTCCAAGAGCCAATACACATGAATTGTACGTATCTCGTCGTTGCGAATAGGATGTAAACAATTTGAGTGACTCTGGAGTTGATAAAGCTCGTGGCTATGTGAAGTTCGATTTAAATATATTAATATATTTCCCCATGAAAATTAAGTCGATCACACGCAAAGTGTCCCTGGATTAGATGCATGATATGTATGTATATAGTCATCTCCAGCTTTTGAAAATATCCATTGCAAGTTGCAACTTCGAAGATACGTAACTTCCATAAATTAATCCTGTTGGAATGTACACAAGATTTGAATTCTAGAATCTATACATTCTGGAAGTCTGGGCAAAGTGACCGTCTCACCGCGCTTTGAGTTTGGGCAGAGTGGCCATTCCAGCATCTCATTTAAATCTGCCGCCAACAAGGCAAAACGGTGTCGTTTTACCTGGGTTCACAGGAATGTTGCGGCGCACTAGATCGACCCTCTCTCACGTGTTAGTGGATGAAAATGCGAGATTCCAAGTGCTCCAAGTTCCTCGCCAGCTCACGCACAGCATGACGTTCACAATTTCTGTTAGAAATGTGTGGCGTGGATTTGCCCAATCTGATTTGATCGTAGGGTTCTTATGATTTTCAGATTTGGGGTTTTTTGTGTGCGTGAGTATAAATGTAATTCACCGTGTGTGTGTGATGTAAGGGGCTGATACTGAACTCATATTCATAGCCTTGAGAGCTTGAATAACACGCTAGAACCACCTCCCTCCCCGAGCACGTAGATCGATTCTCAATCGATCGAAGCTCGTAAAATCTTGTGTCATTTCGTGTTATTTCTTTTGTGTTGTGTTCCTTGGAGTTCAGAGATACTCCTAGGATCCTCAGATCGTGTGTTTGTCGTCGTATCCCGATTTCACCATTTGAGCTCGAAGCTTTCCGGCGCCAAGCTTTTGTGGCAAACCGCGGCTGCGATTGTGTGGTGTTTGTTTTCTTGTTCGAATCCTCAACAAGTGGCGCCGTCTGTGGGAATCAAATCCAGCTGCGGTGAAGATGATGAAGGGCGGATCTACGAAGGTCGATCTGGAGAAATTCACGGGGAAGAATGACTTTAACCTCTGGCGAATCAAAGTGAAGGCGGTTCTGGTACAACAGGGTTTGATCTCAGCGTTAGATGCCCCGTTGCAGTCGTCAGCGCCAGAGGGCAAAGGGAAGGAGACAAAGGAGTCGAGCTCAGCAGAATCAACACCAGATCCAGTGGATATTTCCATGCGTGCTCATAGTGTGATCATCTTGAGCCTGGGGGACAAAGTGTTGAGGGAAGTATGCAAGGAGTCGACTGCCTATGGTTTGTGGAAGAAACTGGAAAGCTTGTATATGACTAAATCCTTGGCAAACAGGTTATATTTGAAGCAAAGGTTGTATACCTTTAGGATGTCTTCTGATAGATCTGTGGTTGACCAGTTGGATGATTTTGTGAGGTTGTTGGATGATCTGGAAAATGTTGATGGTCAAATGAAGGAGGAGGATCAAGCACTGTTGTTGCTGAGTTCTTTGCCTTCCTCTTATGATCAGTTTAAGGATGCATTGTTGTATGGTAGGGTTCATGATTTGACTCTGGAGGAAGTGCAGGTTGCACTTAGGTCAAAGGAGTTGAACAAGAAGGATTCTAAGACCAAGGAACAGCATCAAAGTCCAGAGGGTCTAACTGTCACAAAGAAGAAGTCATGGGGAAGGAAGGACAACAAGAAGAAGCCACATGGAGGTGGTGATGCAGGTGCATCAACCTCAGAATCTAGGAAGTTCTACCATTGCAATAAGACATGTCACTTGAAGAAGAATTGTTACCAGTTGAAGAATCAGCAGGGCAAAGGGAAAGAGCCAGCTCAATCCGTGGATGTGGTTGAGTCAACTTCTGATTTGGAGGATGCTGAGGTACTTGCAGTTACTTCTAACTCTAGAAATGAGGAGTGGGTGCTTGATTCTTGGTGTACATTTCATATGTGTCCTGTGAAGCATTGGTTTGAGGATTTTGAGTTCATAGATGGTGGTTCGGTTGTTCTTGGAAATAATCTTACATGTCAGGTGGAGGGTATTGGTTCAGTGAGGTTGAGACTCTCAAATGGATCAATCAAGAAACTGACTAAGGTGAGGTATATTCTATCCCTCAGGAGGAATCTGATTTCTCTTGGAATGCTTGACAGTTTGGGCATGAGCTTCAGTTCAGTTGGTGGTTGCCTTCAGGTTAAGAAAGGCACTACTGTAGTACTTGAGGGAGTCAAGAGGAATGACTTGTATTTCTTGAAGGGTTCTACTGTTGTTGGTGAGAACTCCTTAGCTGCTGCCTCAGTGAAGGTGGAGTTATGGCATAGGAGACTTGGACATCTCAGTGAGAAGGGTCTTCATGAGTTGTCTAAGAAGGGTGCATTCAAGAATGGTCAACTTGACAGGCTCAAAGTATGTGAGTATTGTGTTCTGGGCAAAGCAACTAGGGCCAGTTTTGGAGTGGGAAGGCATACAACCAAGGGAGTGTTGGATTATGTTCACTCTGACCTGTGGGGCCCTGCTAGAACAAATACCAAGAGTGGAGGCAGGTACTTCTTATCCATCATTGATGATTTCTCAAGGAAAGTATGGGTGTTCATTCTGAAAAACAAGAGTGATGCCTTTGAGAAGTTCAGAGATTGGGTAGTTGAAGTTGAGAGGCAGTCAGAGAAGAAGGTTAAAAACTTGAGGACTGATAATGGTCTTGAGTTTCTCTCTGAGGAGTTTAACTCCTTCTGTGTTGAGAATGGGATTTCAAGGCATAGGACTGTGGCTTCTACTCCTCAGCAAAATGGAGTTGCTGAGAGGATGAATAGGACCTTACTGGAGAGAGTAAGGTGTATGCTTCTAAGCTCTGGGCTAAGTAAATCATTTTGGGGAGAAGCAGTGTCTACTGCAGCCTATTTGATCAACAGGAGTCCAGCTGCAGCTTTGAGCATGAAGACTCCTCAGGAAGTTTGGGCAGGGGAAGTTCCAAACTATGATAATCTGAGGGTCTTTGGCAGTTTGGCCTTTGCTCATGTGAGGGGTGACAAGCTTGAAGCCAGAGCACTTAGGTGTGTGTTTCTTGGTTACCCAAAGGGAGTAAAGGGTTACAGACTGTGGTGCATTGAACCTGGGAATCAGAAGTGTTTGGTCAGTAGGGATGTGACTTTTGATGAAGACACTATGCCCATGCTCTCTGAGAAAGAATCAACTGAGATGGATCAGTTTGAGGTGGAGTTACATGGTAGAGATGTAATTAGAGCTCAGAGAGATGCCCAAAGTGAAGATGAGGATGACTTTGAGGTCAGTGAAATACCTGAAGTCAGTGATGGTTATCAACTTGCAAGAGACAGGGAGAGAAGGGTGATACAACCTCCTAAGAGGTATGCACAGGCAGATACAGTGTCTTATGCCCTATTGGTAGCTGAGAACATGGTTAGTGATAAGCCAAATTCATATTCTGAAGCATTGAGGTCTTCAGATAGGGCAAAGTGGCTCCTAGCTATGCAGGAGGAGCTCCAATCTTTGGATAGGAATCATACATGGGATGTTGTGCAGAGACCTAAGAATCAAAGGGTAGTTGGCTGTAAATGGATCTTTAAGAAGAAGCAGGAAGGATCTGGTATAAGGTACAAAGCAAGGTTGGTTGCTAAGGGCTTTACTCAGAAGGAGGGAGTTGATTTCAATGAGATCTTTTCTCCAGTAGTGAAGCATTGTACAATCAGAGTCTTGTTAGCCATTGTTGCTCAGTTTGACCTTGAGCTCCAACAGATGGATGTGAAGACTGCTTTTCTCCACGGGGAGTTGGAGGAGAAGATCTATATGAGGCTGCCTGATGGTCTAGAGGGGTGCTCTGATGTCAACAAGGTGTGTTTGTTGAAGAAATCCCTGTATGGTCTCAAACAAAGTCCAAGGCAGTGGTATAAGCGGTTTGACAGCTATATGTTGTTGATAGGCTTTGTGAGAAGTCAGTTTGACTGCTGTGTGTATCTCAAACTGAAGACAGGTAGGGTTGTTACCTATCTACTGCTCTATGTGGATGATATGTTGATTGCCAGTTGTTCCAAGGTGGAGGTAGAGTCATTGAAGAGGTTGCTAAGTGCTGAGTTTGAGATGAAAGACCTTGGAGAGGCAAAGAAGATTCTGGGAATGGATATTTCCAGGAACAGGTCAAATGGGACTTTGTTCTTGTCTCAGACTTCTTATGTTGAGAAGGTTCTCAAAAGGTTTTATATGCATGAGGCTAAGGCAGTGACTACACCACTTGGGGCTCACTTAAAATTCTCAGTGGATCAGTCTCCAAAGAATCAGTTTGAGGAGGTTGCCATGAGTAAGGTTCCTTATGCTTCAGCTGTGGGCAGTTTGATGTATGCTATGGTGTGTAGCAGACCTAACCTTGCCTTTGCCCTAAGCTGTATCTCCAGATACATGGCTAATCCAGGGAAGTCACACTGGGAAGGTGTGAAATGGGTATTGAGGTATTTGAGGGGCACTTCTGATTATGGTTTGATGTTTAGGAGAGTAAGGAGCTCTGGAGATGCTCTTACTGGATATGTAGACTCTGATTATGCCAGCAATGTGGATACCAGGAAGTCACTCACAGGGTTTGTGTTTACCTTGTATGGTAGTGCTGTGGTCTGGAAGGCATCCCAGCAGTCAGTGGTTGCTTTGAGTACCACTGAGTCAGAGTATATTGCATTGACTGAGGCAATCAAGGAGTCTATATGGTTGAGAGGATTGCTTGAGGAACTTGGGGTTCTGCAAGAAAGGGTGTCAGTGCATTGTGATAGTCAAAGTGCTGTGCATTTGGCCAAGCACCAGGTCTATCATGACAGATCCAAACACATTGATGTAAGGTTACACTTTGTGAGAGATCTGGTTGACAAGGGTGTTGTCAAGGTGGAGAAAATTGCAACTGAAATTAACCCTGCAGACAGTTTGACCAAGAGTATCCCAAGTGACAAGTTTCAACTGTGTCAACAACTGGTCCAGTTGGTTGACATTCCACAATCTCAGTGAAGATGGAAGTGTGGAAGTGGCAGCAGGCATGATAGTTCTGCTGTGGTTATCAAGTTATCCAAGAAAATACTCAAACAGGTCAGTTTTGAGCATTTCATGATGATGGCTTGATGGTTTTTTGACTCAGTGGTTTTCTGAGTGGTTTGGGCATGGCCAGAGGTTCATGTTGTTTATAGTGACTTGTATGCACTGAGGTTTGCATGGTTACTTCAGAGAATTGTATTTTGAGGCATGGAGTTCTTGGATTCAGTTTTCTGGTTTGGTCTAGTGACTTGGTGTTTCTGAGTTGCTGAGGGAGTTTGAGACATGGTGATGTGCTGGGAAGTCACATTGCATGTTTGGAGTGTGTAGGTTCTGACATTAGAGGTTTTGGTTCAGAAAATCCCAGTTTGTGTTCTTGGGTATTTTTCTGGGAAAACCAGTTTGGCTTGCTATGGTTTTCTGCTGTTTGTGGAGGCTGTGGTTGGAGATAATCCATGGTCTATAGCTTGCTAGAAAGAGGAGAAGGAGAGGAATCTGCATTGACTATTGTGAGAGTTTGAATCTTGGTTGAGTTTCCAGGAGGAGGGTCCAAAGTTGGCATTTTGAATCTTTAAGTTCAAGAACAGGTCAGTTTCTTGATTATTGATTCTGGAGGTGATCAGGTGTTGATTGGTTGATACATGATGTTTGCTGGAATTGCAAATATTGTGTAAGGTGGAGATTTGTTGGAATGTACACAAGATTTGAATTCTAGAATCTATACATTCTGGAAGTCTGGGCAAAGTGACCGTCTCACCGCGCTTTGAGTTTGGGCAGAGTGGCCATTCCAGCATCTCATTTAAATCTGCCGCCAACAAGGCAAAACGGTGTCGTTTTACCTGGGTTCACAGGAATGTTGCGGCGCACTAGATCGACCCTCTCTCACGTGTTAGTGGATGAAAATGCGAGATTCCAAGTGCTCCAAGTTCCTCGCCAGCTCACGCACAGCATGACGTTCACAATTTCTGTTAGAAATGTGTGGCGTGGATTTGCCCAATCTGATTTGATCGTAGGGTTCTTATGATTTTCAGATTTGGGGTTTTTTGTGTGCGTGAGTATAAATGTAATTCACCGTGTGTGTGTGATGTAAGGGGCTGATACTGAACTCATATTCATAGCCTTGAGAGCTTGAATAACACGCTAGAACCACCTCCCTCCCCGAGCACGTAGATCGATTCTCAATCGATCGAAGCTCGTAAAATCTTGTGTCATTTCGTGTTATTTCTTTTGTGTTGTGTTCCTTGGAGTTCAGAGATACTCCTAGGATCCTCAGATCGTGTGTTTGTCGTCGTATCCCGATTTCACCATTTGAGCTCGAAGCTTTCCGGCGCCAAGCTTTTGTGGCAAACCGCGGCTGCGATTGTGTGGTGTTTGTTTTCTTGTTCGAATCCTCAACAAATCCTGATTAAGAGAGTTTCTGTCGTGTTCTTCAAAACTCCTTCAGCACATGCCAAATTATATGTTTCACCTTCAAAACTCCTTCAGCATATGCCAAATTATATGTTTCATTACGGATATCGATTTGGAATATGATCCTTTAAGATGATTGAAGTATTAATTAGAAATTACGTAAGCTTAGCTAAGTAAGAAAATTAATTTAATTAACTTGCCTTAATTATACTTTTCCTGTTTCACGTTATTGAAGCTACAAAAGTCAGCGTTATTAGGCTGTCTGCGCCGCCACGGTTACAATCATTGGTTCACACTTAATTTTACCGCCAAATATCCGTTACATCCATTCTGTTCGTTAAAAAAAACTTGGTTATAACTTCATATAATTCATTGATTCACGATTACTTTTACCGCCAAAAATCCGTTACATGGATTCTGTTTGTCCAAAAAATTTGGTAAAAGTGGAGTATAACATCTTAAATTAAATTCTATAGTTTGGGTGCGAATTAATCGAATCGAATTGTGAACGAATCGAATCAACTGACGGCGGCCAACATGCTGTATCAGACTCCTTGAGTGTAATGGGTGTGATCGATCCTGCTACACCTCGATCTCTTCAATTTGAAGGCACACGTATAGCAATTAGCAAGCAAACTAATCGTGATTATATAAATCATTAATTAAACTAAGTAAACCTTCAGAAAATTAACCAAAACCCAAGTACCCACATGACAACTAAAATCTCCTTGTTGATATTTTCTCTCCTTTTCTCACATTCGGATGCTGAAATTACAAAAAAGGACATCCCCTCCTGGTGCAGCACCACTCCCCACCCTGTCCCCTGCCGCCACCACCTCCTCCTCCTCAGGTCCAAACCCTACGACACACTCATATCCATTCACGATTTCCGGACACTGACTATCCGAGCCGCCTTGGACCAAGCCATCCACGTCAGCAACCTAGGATTATTCCACGGCTGCAGGGGCAAAAGGACAAAAACTGTCTACAAAGAGTGCAACATTCTCATTGAGGACACAATCGTCCAACTACAAAACACCCTGATCAGGACAAACACCCGATCCGACGTGCTGACGTGGCTGAGCGCTGCCCTCACCAACATCCACACCTGCCGGTCGTCCTCCCTCGATCTCAACGTCACCGACGACTTCACTTCCGGCCACAATCTGTCCGAGACGATAAGCAACAGCCTCGCTGCGAACCGCGACGACTATCCTTCCGCTCCCAAACCGAACACTCGCGGGTTCCCGAGGTGGGTGTCGCGCGTCGAGAGGAAGATGCTGCTGCGGGGCCCGTCCGAGGCCAACGCGACTGCCGTCGTGTCAAAAGACGGGAACGGCCACTTCAGGTCGATTCAAGCAGCCGTCGAGTACGCGGTCGTCTCGGCCCGAGGCGGGAGGGTGGTCGTGTACGTGAAGGCAGGGATTTACGAGGAGAACGTCTCGATAAACAAGACGATGGCAAACGTGACGTTGGTCGGAGACGGGGTGAGGCACACCGTAATAACCGGAAACCGAAGCGTCTCCACCGGCTTCACCACCTACGGCTCGGCCACCTTCGGTGTCGACGGGCCGGGATTCATAGCCCGCGGGATCGCCTTCCGGAACACGGCGGGCCCGGAAAGCTGGCAGGCGGTGGCCCTGAGGTCGGCCTCGGACCTGTCCGTATTCTACGCGTGCAGCTTCGAAGGGTATCAGGACACGCTGTACGTGCAGTCGCAGCGGCAGTTCTACAAGATGTGCCACGTGTACGGAACTGTCGACGTCATCTTCGGGAACGCGGCGGTGGTGTTCCAGAACTGCGTGGTCTACGTGCGGAGGCCGATGGACGGGCAGGCTAACGTGGTGACCGCGCAGGGGCGGGGCGACCCGTTTCAGAACACGGGCATCTCGATCCACCGGTGCCAGGTGGTGGCGGGCCCCGGGGTGGAGCTGGGTTCGGTCAAGACGTACTTGGGTCGGCCGTGGCAGAGGTATTCGAGGACGGCGGTGATGAAGAGCTACTTAGGGGACGTGGTGGCGCCGGAGGGGTGGTCGCCGTGGGGGGATGACTCCGATGAGATGGCGTTGAGCAGTTTGGATTACGGGGAGTATGAGAACTACGGGCCGGCGGCGGGGACGGAAAAAAGGGTGAAGTGGCCGGGGTACAGTGGGAATATGAGCGCGGAGGAGGCGGGGCGGTTCTCGGTGGATAGTCTTGTGGCGGGTGGGGAATGGCTGCCGGCGACCGGCGTTCCGTTTACTGCGGGGGTCTGACTTGTCAAAGTATACGTACTTACATGCATGCAATACTGTACTGTTATTCATTAATTAATTATTGTTTTGTTGAATGTGAATATATATATATATATATATATATATATATATATATATATATATATATATATATATATATATATATATATATATATATATATATATATATATATATATATCCTTATCTTCGTCCCATTTGAAATAGTCTTATTTGTAAGAAATTGACGGAAAAATACTAATTAACATCCTCCAACAGTTAATTACGAGTTATTTTCGATAAGTGTCTCTACTAGAGAACATTCTTCGATTTACACTCGATTGAGAAACCAACGAGGGATTAGGTGAGAGTAAAATTTAAAATTTCTACGGATGGATGTTCTTGTACGTAAACACAAAATATATTGACCCTCACTTTATAAAAATAAAATAAATATAATTAATAGCCCAATTAATAATGGGCCAATGATTGACCGGTTTGCGGTCGTTTATATATATATATAGTAAAACCCTAATTTCAATCTTCACAAATCAGAACAATGAAAAGAAAAATCGATGCCGTGGTCAAGGAAGAGGTTGATACCGATCTGAAAGATGAGGATGAAGATGGTTGTGCGGATCCGAAAAAGGTTCCGAGCCTTGAGGAGGTGCACGACCCAGATTCCCTTGAAGAAGACGATGATGATGAATTCGAACGACAAGAATTCGAACGATTTACGAAGGTATTATTTGATTTGTATGATTAATTGTGATGTATTTATGAATTGTTTCTACATTTATTTTTTTAATAATCATATCTTACTTTTTTTTTTCAGGGTTCTGTTGCTCGAGATATGTTTAAGGTACTATGTTTCTTTTCTTATTTAGTTGCGAAGCGATTACTTATTAATGCCTGTTAATTAATTGTTACCTTACAAACAATTGGATGTAATTTTATTTTTTTAATATTTCAATTAAGCTGCTTTCTATATTATAGTTCTTGATGCTCCAAGATTTGGCCTCGAGATTAAAGGCTAATTCTGAGGTTGTAGATCTTTCTGAAAAGATTCTGAAACATATTAAAGATGGAAATCCTGATCTAGAATCGTTTTCTGGGATGGTGAATCAAGTGTTGAAAAATAAATCTTTTTGTGAAGAGTTGCGTAGAGAAGGCGAGGTGGTATGTATGTTATTTTTATATAAGTGGTACGTGCAATCACCAACATTATCAATTTGTAATTTTATTTTTTTGAATACAGAAAGAGCACATTTGGTATGTTTTTATGTGTGTTGGAGGTGAAACTGAAATGATGAATCTGGGAGATGCTGATCGGCTGTCTCGAATAAAAAAAGATAATCTCTTTAGGTTTGCAGCACAAGAATTCTTTAAAGAGACTTTGGAAAAAGGGGAGGTTGTAAGGTACTACTACTACTACACTACATGTTATTATGAATTACGTAATACAATACTCATTACTCCGTATATGTTTTAGCTAATTAGCCGTAGCATATACTACGTACTACATATTATGCCTTGATTGGCTTATATATTTCTTTAATTTTGCAGAGGTGCCTTGTGCATTCTGTTTCCCTTTTGTATGACTGCGAGCTACATGGAAGAGAATGGATTTTGGGATGATAGTTACTTCGATTGTACTTTTCCTCGTCCCTCTCCCTTCGTCCCTAAAGAAAAGGGTGGGTTGATGTAGAAAGATTGTTCCTCTTCCTCCTAAGGATGGGTTGTGTTCAAAGATTGTTTGGTGTTTTATCGACTTGTTGCTTTAGACATATATTTTTATTTCTTGCTACTTGGTATTTTACTTGCCATCATTCAGTAGGCAATTCGGCTACTCTGCTCCGAACATGGTCCTCTATCAACAGAACAGAACCAATGGGGACGACTCGCCTCATGTATTAAAATGGCTGCCTTCCATCGAGAGAGACGCTGTTACAGATGGCGATCGATCGGGTAGCCGTAGAATTTTGGAAGGCCTCTATGACGAGAGCCTTGAGGAGGTGCACGACCCAGATTCCCTTGAAGAAGATGATGATGAAGAATACGAACGACGTGCAAAGGTATCATTTGATTTGTATGATTAATTGTGATGTATTTATGAATTGTTTCTACATTTACTTTTTAACATTCAAATATATTATAATTTTAATTATAATATTAGTAAATATATGGACTAAGATAAGATTCGACTATAATATATAAAAAATTAAGGTAAATGGAATTATTATAATTTAAATAAGGTAAATTACTAACTTGGTATATTAATCTTGTTTTGGTAATTATTCTTTTGAATTAGATTTGTTTTATAAAATAGATTATACAATTTGATATATTCTAGTGATATATGTTCTATAAAAATAAAATAAAAAAAGTTTATTAAAAAAACTTTAATAATTTAAGGAAATAAAAAACTTAGCGGAATCCAAAATAAAATTAAAATAAAAAAGTTTATTAAAAAAATATTGGTAAAAAATGTGTCAATAATTTAATAAAATAAAAAATTTAGCGGAATCTAAATAAAAATTTATTAAAAAAATTGGGTACAATTATTATTATTAATAATAAGAATTAAATGCATACAAATATTATTAAACAAAATTTACAAATAATTGAATAAACAATATTTATTAAATAAATATTAAATAACTGTCGGTAATAAAAAAAACTTAATAGTATCCCTTTTTAATTCTATGCACAATTCAATTATTTTTGTATAAGTAAGATTTTAAAAATGATATATATTTGTACAAATTCAAAAAAAAAATCTGAAATATATTTAGTTGAAATAATGTCTTAATAGTATCCCTTTTTAATTCTCTGCACAATTCAATTATTTTTGTATAAGTAAGATTTTAAAAATGATATATATTTGTACAAATTCAAAAAAAAAATCTGAAATATATTTAGTTGAAATAATGTCAATAATTTAAAAAACGATATTTTATACTATAATTATAAACTTAATTATAGAAAATCAAACAATAGATAATATCAACAGTATTTGCTTCCTATAATAATTAAGAGTTATATCTTGTAAGTTTAAATTCAAGATTATTTGTTTCCTATAAATAAGGACTTAAATTAATGAATTTTAAATAAGTTTAATCGAAAATTATTTTTATATACTCAGATTTTGTTTAATATAGGAGTATATTTATAAAAAATAATCTTATAAAGTAATT
Organism: Euphrasia confusa; assembly: GCA_954870475.1. Taxonomy (NCBI): domain Eukaryota; kingdom Viridiplantae; phylum Streptophyta; class Magnoliopsida; order Lamiales; family Orobanchaceae; genus Euphrasia; species Euphrasia confusa. The sequence goes on from OX940960.1 coordinate 37,711,092, forward strand.
AGTTTATATTTTACAAAAGTGATTCACGGTAACTTCTTAAACTTTAAGAATACAATGTTAACTTCTTAAACTTTAAGAATACAATATTATTACATTAATATTTATTTAATGCAAGACATAAACGATACTTGATAAACTCTACAAATTATACAATATCAATTCCACACCGCTCTACAAACTATACAATATCAATTCCACACCGTATAAATATACATCTCAATAAAGACTCCAAAAGACTCCATTTTCAAAACTTTCTCGAAAGTCAGCTTTATCAAAGAAAAGATTATACATCTCAATAAAGACTCCAAAAGACTCCATTTTCAAAACTTTCTCGAAAGTCAGCTTTATCAAAGAAAAGAAAGCGGGAGAGAATACACGGCACGCAAAAATAAAAATATTAAATAGTTAAGTAATTAGTAAGATAACACGGCAGAGGTGATTACAATTATATTATGAATAATATTTAACGCAAAAATAAAAATATTAAATAGTTAAGTAATTAGTAAGATAACGCAAAATCATATGCTGTAAAAAAAAATCCTTTAATCATTAATCAAAACAAAAAAAAATAAAAAAAATCAATTAAATCGCTGATAAACTTAAGAATCATAGTTATCAATATAATACTTCTGAAAAAAAATCAAACAATAGCAAACGAAAATAAAAACAAAAAACGAAATGCATACATATATTATAAACGATAGAAGAAGTATTACGAATAGAATGGAAAAAATAAGAATGATCAATGAATTAAATGGGATACTTACAATGGTCCCTGCAAAAGAAAAACAAACGAAATGCAAGGATATATTTATGAAACAAACGAAATGCAAGGATATATTTATGAATCGAATAGAATAATCAATTAGTAAATAAAATTACAATAATTCCTGCAAAAACAAAAAAAAAATGGAGGTAATAATTAGGATAGTAATGAAAAAAAAATAATGAATGATGGAATGAAACCTGCAAAAAAAAAAGTGAGAGGTAGTGAGGAATGAGAATCGATAATGATCTATTTATTGATTTGCTTAAATTAAGGAGGTAATTTATAATATAAAATAAATTATTAATATAAAGAATCGATAATTATGTTGTTTGCGTTAAACAAAACAAATTTATTGCTATAATTAAGGACGCCTATTTGATCTTTAATTAATGAATACTAAACTGGCTTAAATATAGATTTAGAAAACAAAATCGAGTAATTTTTTTAAATAAACCGGTCGAGTAATTCGCCACGTCCCACATTTGCTTCTCAAATTAAATATTGTACGATGATTGTTATAATTAAGGAAATGATTTTTTTAACTTAATTAAATGTTTCGATTTAAAATTTTCATTTCTTTAATTATTTAATAATCAAAATAATAATAATAATATAATAATAATCGATAAAATAAAAATAAATTTGTAATAATGATAAATAAATTGTACTTAATATATATATATATATATCAATACTTATATAGAAAGATCGAATTTTTGCTAGGAGGAAGCCACGTCTCCTTTAAAATCTTTACAAATACTTACAAATTACGTACATCTATACATTATATAGAATTAGGATTTCTGCCACTGAGCTAGCCACGTGTCTCACCTTTCTGTACCTATTCCATAAGTATATGTACAGATCCAAAAAAAAAGAAAAACAGATCCAGATCCGCAATCGCCTCCTTCTTCTCTGCAATCGCCTTCTTCTTCTACTCAAAATCTTGAATTGATTTTTGATAATTGTTTTTACCTTTACTTTAATTCTATAAAGATTTGCTTTTTATTCATGTTTTTTTCCCGTCACTTATCTCACACCGGAACTGCGCGAGTCATAGTTTCAGGTACTCAGTAATCGATATTGGTTCTGCTTTTGTTTCTCTCGGTATTGATTCTGCATTTCATCTCTGGTTTTAGTGGCAGTAATCGAAAAGCCGAACGAGCGCGATGATTTCGGGAACCGTGGCCTCGAAAAATCTGGTCATTATTCTACTTCAGTTATTTTATGTATCAATTGTAGTGTTGGTGGTTATATCTATGATTCATTAGGACTTGATGTTACTGGCAGGTGATTGCTATTTCGTGCTTGCTAATCCGAAAGATTCCGAAGCCCAAACCAAGTCTATGCTTCAGGTATTTCACGACGGACCTCTTGCTTCAGTTACTCAACAAGGTTTTATTATAAACTGAGCTTCGATTTTGAACAGTTACGCAACAAGATTTTTATTTTCCCCAACTTATGACAATTTCCTACTGTGACTTTGATGTACCGATAACTCTACTCGCTCTTCTGTGCATTTCCTGACCTAGGAATACGAATTAAAACATAATTTTTGAGATGAGCATTGTACCCAAAGAAATAATTGAGGTGATTGCTCAGAGCGCGGGCATTACCAATTTATCACTCAATGTATCGCCTGCTCTAGCTGCTGATGTAGACTACCGCCTTTGGGAAATCATACAGGTTTCACTTTTCCCTTTCATGAGATATTGTTATGAACTGTTCAAATTTCTTACCTTTAAAAAAATTACATGTGCAATTTTCATTTTCCTTTCGAATCTGGCACAGGAAGCTATCAAATCCATGTGTCATTCGCGGAGAACTACTTTAATTACAGAAGACGTTGATAGCTCCCTCCGTTTGAGAAACATTGTTGTGTGTTGAATACCTCCTGTCAATAAAGAAGTCAGAGTATGAAACTATAGAAAAACAGTGGCAGGTTTGTTTTTGATATTTTCTTTGAGATTATATTAAGACGTGCTAATGGAATTCAATTATAGATATGTGCATTCATCATTTGTATTTTGCCAATGAGAAAACTTCTCCACGTGATGTCACGCGTTTTTTTTCGGGTAAGTCGCGTGCGGCTCATAGCTAAGGGGGGAGCGCTTGATGCATTAAAATTCGCTAGGTTATTTGTGTATTTCAACTTGAACTACAGTCACATTCCATTTACATTATAGGGAATAGCAAAAACCTTTTTTCAAAGCCATTTTGGGATTTTCTTTAATTGTGGAACACAGGCAGCCCTTCCATTGTGTCATTTAATCCACTACGAGGGAGTGGTCTTGGATTGTGTCATTAACTTGTACAGTATATCATATGATGCTTTTGTAACAGTATGAAAAATTCGCACAAGTTATAATGCGTGTATTCCTCAATTGCACAATTTAAAATCGAATTCTGTGTTTTCTTTGTGGAACAGCTTGTGACTGGTTGCAGGGCCCGTATGTAATATGTATACTACATTTACAGTACTTATGGGTTTGGGAAAGGTGAGATCAGACAGCTCTTTATTGCCGGATTCGGGTCTTCCATGCTGTTCGGGACCATTGTTGGATCTCTTGCAGATAAAAGCGGTGAGATATTGTTCTCTTCAAACAATTAAGTGTTTTAAATCACTTTCTCACAATATTTTCCCGTATTAATGCGTTAAATTAAATTGTAGGGGGCGGAAGACAGCAAGCGTTACTTACTGCATATTTTATATACTAAGTTGCATTACCAAGCACTCTCCTCAGTACAAGGTTCTGATGCTTGGACATATCTTGGGTGGTATCGCTACATCTCTCTTGTTTTCTGCATTTGAGTCGTGGCTTGTGGCAGAGCACTTCAAGGTATGTTTGTTGAGTAATACGTTTTGGTATGTTTGTTTTCTGAGCGTGTGTGTATATATGTTTATATATATAGTATGTATGTATCTGTGTGTCTATTGTGCTTTTTTGTAAAGTTAGATTGAGTCGAGCCGAGCTCGAGCCTAGCATTTTTTTGGCGATTCGAACTCGAGCCTATTGAAAAAAATAGAGCATGCTCGATAATCTCAAAACTCGACTCGTTTTCAGCCCTAATTATGAATTTGTGGCCTTATATGAGTGTTCTACATGTGCTGCATTAAAGCTATCTCATTATATTTTGCTTTGTGATTCTAATAATTTGTTGGTTTCTATAGTTAGTCTCTCATTTAAAGCTATTTCAATTCTCGTCAGTGCTTGCCGCTAATAAAAAAAGAAAAAAGTTAGTCTCTCGTTTAAAGCTATTTCAATTCTCGTCAGTGCTTGCCGCTAATAAAAAAAGAAAAAATCTACCCTCGGTTGTTTCTTGTTTCTATCGGGTCCTTTGTAATCTATGCTTTTAAGAAAAGGAAATTAATTGAAATTCCTCTTCAAGAAATTGTTCTTCATTGGGTTGCTGCATTTCATGTTTCTTAATGTATCCAAAAAAATGTTTTTGATTCCAACCAGGCCAGCGTTCATAAATGCGTGAACCCTTTTAACATCTACTGGTGAAGAAACAAAAATTGCATCAAGTTTCGAAAATAGCCATAAATATGTTATTCATGTTCAACATAAAGTGCTTGGAGTTTAGACTTTAGAGTGATCACAGAGAACAGGAGTTTCAAATTAGGAGGGATTATTTGAAATGTAATTGCTTATGAGAGTTTATTGGTTAGTACATGTTTAAATAAATATTGGAAGATGAACTAAAGTTTCTCAAGTTCTATTCTATAGGCAGACTGCAATTTGATTCAGATATTGTATACAACTTTCCCAAAATGTAATTTGGGATAAAAAAGAGACCCAATAGGTTATTATTTTTTGCAATATAACAGCATATTTCATTAAATCTCCTTTTGTACTGAGATTTGGTGTTTTTCTTCTTTTGTTTACACAGGCTGGCTACGTGGTGATACTGCCCATCATTGGTTTTCCCACAATGAAACTATCTTATAATTTTGGATTTGGCCCGTCATTGGTTTTCCCACAATGATACTATCTTATAATTTTGGATTTGGTTTATCTTCATTGATGACAGTTAAAAGTCCTCATATTTGGAACTACAAGTTTTGACCATATGTAAAGATGCATTTCTTAAATCAACTTTATCGAGCACAATTCTAAGATTACCTGGGCCCGTCTTGCATCGCAAGTCGGATGACTATCTAGTATACCTATATAGAAAGATAGCATTTTTCCTAAGAATCAGCCACGTCTCTTGCTATACATACATATTACTACATACAATACATACAATTTACATACAATAACTTATATATGGAAATGGTTTTTCTGCTTTGAGATTGACACATCTCACTCCCTATTTGTATATAATACGTATCTATATGCTAATTAAGTATATTACATATTTAATTAATACATTATCTAAAGTAAAAGCAGATCTGGGGTAACGCAATTTGCTCGTTCTCTTCTTCTTATCTAAACGTCGTCTCCCTCCCGTTTATAGACAATAATCTGCAAGTATATAGTACTAATTAGGTATCGTCTCTTTCCCTTTTCTGATTTCGCCGCGAATGTGGTATTTTTTTTCGATTTCTGTTTTGGCTACAATACATAGAAGATCTGCCAAATTTTGAGTTTGTGTGTTTCATTTGGATTCTGAAAATTCAGCTCTGAAATCAGCTCGATTATAATTTGTTTTCACTTTTTAGATTTTTGATGAAAGAATGTATTGTTTATTTTGCCCGTGGTGGTGTTGGGTTTCTCCAAATTTCATAAAATAAATCGTTTTTAATGGTTGTGTTTATCTGTTGATGTTATTTTGATTTTGTTGTATTTGTTTTTGTGTTTTTAGGCGTTGAAAAATAAACAAATTGTTGATTATCCGACCTTCAAGCTTGTAATCGTCGGCCAGCGACACTGGTAATTTCAGCTTTTTTTTTGTTTTTGAATATTGCAAATATTGTCAGTTACTAAGCGCATGCGCTTGGGCACCCCACCAATTGAGCATATAAAAGAGGAAAAAAATGTTTTCATAAAAGTACCTTGATTGCATTTTATAACCGCAGCCATTCTTCATTAATATCCCCATTTGTGTTGTCAGATGTTTCTGATTGCTTGAGTTCTCTCCCAAATTTAGCTTATGGGAATAAAAAAAACACCATCTATGATCTATGTGTCAGTAATCAGTATTCAGTTTAGAACATATATAGAGTAATTAGTTGTATAATGTTTTATTTGGGAAAGGACTGGAATAGCCACATAAGAGAAATAGCAATTGTGTAGGGTAGATTATTGAAGGTTCCTAATGAATAAAAATGAAGAAGAAGAAAAAAAGGTTCATCTTACACGCTGACTTGGACGAGTGCATCATGCTTCTGGAAAACAGGGTGGGCCTTACGACTTTTTTAGACAAGTGGAGGGACTGGGTCCTTTAGAACGACTGATATAAGCAGAACCACCCTTATCACGGAACCGTACGTGGGATGTCGTCAAGTGGGTCGCTTTTATAGATGAAAGGGAATATCAGTTTCAGTCCTTCTATTCCCCCCCCTCTTCTTCATCTCTCTGAGTCTTATATATTAATTGGGTTTTACCTATGAAAGAGCCATGTGTCGTTTAAAATTTCTTTCAATTACTTACGCTCACTTATTTATTCTGCAGGCCAGGAGAATTACAATAGATTGAGACCTCTCCTTGTTCTCTCCCTTTCAAAATGACAAGGGTTCGTACGGAATCGCAGGGACTCTAGAAAAACCGGAGCAAAAAGGGATCACTTCTCTTGGGATTTCGCCACTGAGGAGTGTCATGTCCACTTCACCTTGGCTCTGAGGGCGTGAAAAAAGGTTTTGGTGTTCACATTATTTTGTTTGCTTTAGGCAGGTAATGTGTTTTTTTTTTTACGTAAGAGGCTTATTGATTCGGTATTTTAGCTCCTTTCTTAGCTTACCATTTTGCGTCGATCAGTTATTTTAATTTGTGTTACTTCTTCGTCATATCATTTGCCTTTTTTGTTTTGTTTCAATGTCTCGGTTGTGTGTTACTTGTGGCCTGCCTTGCTTGTTGTTAGATGTTGATTATGAATGTGTGCGCTTGTATGAGTGTTATGCATGTGCTTATTCAAAGCTGCCTCGGTATATGTTGCTCGGTGAATCTAATAATTTGTCGGATTTCCCGATTTCTCCCTCGTCTAAAGCTATTTCAATTGTCTCGTCAGTGCTCACCGCTAATAAAAAAAGAAAAAGTATGTCATCGGTTGTTCCCATCAGTTCCTCTATTATTGGTGCTCATAAGAAAAGTAAAGTTATTGAAATTCCCCTACAAGTAAACTGTGTGGATCTTGCTTTTGTTTACGCGCGTTTATTGACTTCTTTGTCCCTTGTTGTCCGTTCTAATGTGGCGCTGGATCCTTCGATATGTCCCTCGTATAAAGCTGTTTCAATTGTTTCGTCAGTGCTCGTCGCTAATAAAAAAATAAAAAATCTGTCATCGGTTGTTCCCATCAGTTCCTCTATTATTGGTGCTCATAAGAAAAGAAAACTAATGGAAATTCCCCTGCAAGTAAACTGTGTGGATCTTGCTTTTGTTTACGCGCGTTTATTGACTTCTTTGTCTCTTGTGTTCCGTTCTGATGTGACAAATGGTGACAAAAATACGCACGATTTATATCCTTTACGAAAAAATTGTGTTGGTATTAATTGTGTTAGTACTCGCTTGTTGGGTGATTTGTGTGATGTTGTCCCTCTTGTTGTGGGAAACAATAATTCCTCGAAACAACCTTATATGTATAAACGTTCATTGTGTGGTGTTCCATGTGTGCTGCCTGATTTAGTCACAAATGTTGTATGCACAAAATATAGGACTGCTGCTTATAAAAGATACAAATGCGAAAAAAAACAAAAAAAAGTCACATTATATTCCACGAATAAAAAATCCCAAAATAAATGGTCGTCAGCTTCTGACTTGTGTGGCTGATCAAGAGATTCTACTGCCGTTATGTGTGCCTTGTCGACATTGTGGTGCGATTAAATTTTTTAGAGAATCACCAAATATGTGTTGTGCAGATGGTGACATTACTTTAGCTGCTTCTTCATTGCCTTCGTCTTTAATTAATATTCTTATAGACCCAACTGACCTTGGTAAAAAATTCCGTCTTTCTATAAGAACTTATAACAATCATTTAGCATTCACATCTTTGGGGGTGAGGGCTGACAAAAATTTAGCAAAAAGAACAAGTGGTATTTACACCTTCAAAGTTCAAGGACAAGTTTATCATTTTATTAATAGTTTGGTTTCGGAAGATGGTTCATTAAAAAATGCTCAGCTATATTTTTATGATACGAACTATGAATCTGAAATTAGGCTTCAGGCATGTGATAGATTATCAGAACCAATTTTGAAACTTCTGTTAGATATTTCGCATGAAAATCCATATGCCAAGTTTTTTCGCAGTTTAAGGCATATGCCAACCTTGGACAATCACTACATATTTTTGCAGTCGAATCCACGTGTGGACCAAAAAACTTTAAATCGTCCTACTGTTGACCAGGTTAGCCTGATTTTAGAATCGGGGTCAGCTGGTGCGTCTGTGTCTCGTCGGGATATTAGAGTTTATTCGGATTCTGAAATGTCGTACCCAATTAATTACTATTATGGTTGCTACGATGCTCTTCAGTACCCTTTGATGTTTCCTTACGGTGAGGTTGGTTGGCATCAGGGTATACAGAGAAATGGCATAAAAAAAAAACTTCCGCTCGTAATGTCGCTGCAGGTCCTGCCCTTCTATTCAATCCAGCAACTGTTCCTACAGCGACTGAACTTCTAGAAAATGAATTTGCTGGTGCGTTTTTCTCTCTCTTTTTACATTTTTATTAATTGATTATTTACAAAATTTTAATTTATTTTGTTTTTTCTTCAGTTCTTAACATTGCTAAAGACGATAAAAGGTATGTTGCTATTAGAGAATATTATGCATATAAATTCCAAATGCGCCCTCTTGAAAATTCGTATTTGTTATCATTTGGCCGTTTGTTTCAACAATTTGTCGTGGACATGTATGTCAAATTTGAAAGTCAGCGTTTAGATTATTATGCAACACAACAAAGAGAAATACGGCAAGAATATTTGCAAGGTGTTGTTGATGCCGTTGCCTTTGGTGAGACAGAATGCTCTCAAGTCGGTCGTCGTACTGTCTTACCTGCTAATTTTACTGGTGGTCCGAGGCATATGCGTCGTAAATACATGGATGCAATGGCATTGGTAAAAAAATTTGGGAAACCAGATTTTTTCCTTACTATGACTTGCAATCCAAATTGGCCTGAAATTAAGAGTTTCGTTTTAAAAACTGATGAAACACAAAACAGATCTGATTTACTCGTAAGGGTTTTTAAATCAAAATTGGAAGTTATGAAAAATGAAATTTTCAATAAACATTGTTTTGGAGAAATTGAGGCTTCCACGTATGTTATAGAATATCAAAAAAGAGGACTCCCCCATGCCCATTTCTTGTTGATTCTAAAAAAAAATTACAAGTTGTATAGGCCTGAGGAATATGATCGTTTCGTTTCAGCTGAACTTCCTAATAAGCACAAAAATCCCTACTTTCATAGTTTTGTTATTAAACATATGTTGCATGGCCCCTGTGGATCTCATAATCCCAATAATGTATGCATGAAAAATGGGAGTTGCAAGAATTTTTATCCTAAATCTTTTGCTGCTGTAACAAAGCAAAGTGCTGATGCATACCCTATTTATAAACGTAGAGATAATGGTGAAAGGGCACTTGTCAGAGGTGCTTGGCTTGATAACAGATGGGTCGTTCCGTATCCTCCCTATTTGGTTGGTTTGTTAGATTGTCATATTAATATGGAAATATGTTCCAATATTAAGGCGATTAAATATATTTATAAGTATATTTGCAAAGGAAATGACAAAATCTTGTTTCGACTTTCTGATGCAAATAATGTTGAGCCTGTGAACGAAAAACGAAATTGTTGCTTTTCAATCAGCACGTTGGGTTTCTGCTCCCGAGGCCATGTGGCGTATTTTAAGGTTCTCGTTAGGAGAACTTAAGCCGCCAGTTATACGATTACCTTTACACTTAGAAAACTACCAGCCTTTAACTTTTCACAAAAACCAGCGTCTCCTCAATGTTGTAAATAATTTCGCGCAGAGAAAAACTATGCTTACTGAATTTTTTGTGATGAATAAGACTTCCATTCATGCTCAAAATTTTCAATGTACATACACTGAATTCCCTGATCACTTTGTTTGGTTGTCAGATCAGCGTGATTGGAAGCCTCGCGAAAAAGGAGCTTGTGTGGGTCGTATTGTCACCGCCCATCCCACAGACGCAGAAAGGTATTTCTTAAGAATTCTTTTAAGCAAAGTACGATGCCCTATATCTTTTGACGATTTAAAAACTTATAATGGTGTTCTTTTAACTACATTCCAAGAATCTGCTTTAGCCCGAGGATATTTAGAAAACGACGATAATCAACATTCTTGTCTTACTGAAGCTTCATTGTACCATATGCCTTACGAATTGCGAAAACTTTTTGCCACCATATTAGTCCATGCTTGCCCATCTGACCCGAAAAAACTATGGCTCATGTTTGAAAATGAATTAAAGATTTCTTAAAATCCAAGTCTCTCTCACCTATTCAAATTAAACAAAAAGTCTTGCAACAAATTAGTGATTTCCTCCAGTCCATGGGCAAAGATATTGCCACGTTCAATTTACTGCCATCAAATATGATTTTAGCCGACCCTAATTCTTTAACTAAAGAAATTAATGCTGAACGATCAATAGAAATTTCAGATGCTGACCTCAATGCAAAACAATTGCTGAATATGGAACAAGTTGTAATCTTTAAACAAATTATTGGGTTGATCGATAGAAATGAAGCCGGAGCTTTTTTTATTGATGGTCCTGGCGGAACTGAAAAAACCTTTTTGTATCGAGCTTTGTTAGCTGAGGTTCGATCCAAAGGTTATGTGGCTTTAGCTTCTGCCAGTTCAGGGATAACTGCTTCGATGTTACCAGGTGGTAGAACTGCTCATTCACGCTTTAAAATACCTTTAGATTTATCTGAAGGGGCTTCGTGTTCTGTTAGCAAGCAAAGTGGATTAGCTCTACTGATCATTGAAAGCAAATTAATTATATGGAATGAAGCACCAATGTGTCAAAAAAATGCCATTGAAGCTCTAGACTTATTACTTCGAGATCTTATGAGCAAAGATGTCCTTTTTGGGGGCAAAGTTGTTGTTTTAGGTGGAGACTTTAGGCAAACCTTGCCGATTATTTTAAATGGTTCTAAAAATGAAACACTAAATGCCTGTTTGAGAGCATCATTTTTGTGGCCCTCTCTTATTAAATTCACTCTTTCAGAAAACATGCGTGCACGTACAGATCCAGAATTTACTTCCTTTTTGTTGAACATTGGAAATGGTACAACAAATACTACTGACTCTGAGTTAATTTCAATTCCAAAGCCAATCATGTTAGATTGTTTGCCTGAAACTGACACCCTAGCAACACTTATTAGTAAGATTTATCCCAATTATAGTGATTTTGAGACTGGAACTTATCAGAATCGAGCTATTCTCACAACTACAAATATATTTGTGGATGAAATTAATGAAATCATGATCAATGAATTTCCAGGTTGCCAAACAGAATATTTAAGCTATGATCAAGTATTAGACACAAATGATGGAGGACAATTTGAAGAAATTATTAACACTCTTACTCCAAATGGCTTGCCAAAGCATTGTCTCATTTTAAAAATAAATGCTCCCATAATTCTGCTGCGAAATATAAATCCAATTGAAGGATTATGCAATGGTACTCGATTACGTTGCTTAGCTTTTGGTTTAAATGTAATACATGCAGAGATATCTTTTGGAGATTTTAAAGGAAAACATGTGTTTTTACATAGAATTCCTATGCAACCGCCTACTGAAAATCAATACCCAGTGCCTTACAAACGAACACAATTCCCTGTTCGCCTTTGCTTTGCCATGACAATTAACAAATCTCAAGGACAAACGCTAGATATGGTTGAAGTATACTTAAAAGAACCAGTTTTTAGTCATGGGCAATTATATGTTGCATTGTCTAGAGCTAAAACTGCAGCTTGCATCTACGTTTTTATTCAACCAGCTTTTTGTGATTTTACCACATCTAATAAAACACTTAATATTGTTTACAAAGAAGCTCTCACAGATAATTTGTTATAAACATCGCAGCATTATAGATGAAGGTAAATTTTTTAGATTCATTTATATTGCTTTTTAACTGTTTTTTAATATTTATAATTCTAATTTTGGGTTAGCTTTTGTTTACTTATTTCAGTTACTTGATTGACTATACAGGTGATTTTCTTTTTTCGAACACCGATGAAATTACCTGAGCCTATGGCTCCTAATTACCTCAGCCTGATATCTAAGCTTAAGATGCTGGAGGAGTTATCCAAACCATCAGATCTCACTAAGAAGGGCACCAACAACAGAGATGAATAAAGACTTGAAATTAAGAAGAAATTCAACGCAATCATGAAACGGAAGGGCGTGAAACGTAAGATTGAAATGCTAAAGGGAAACTCAAATATCGACTTGGATCCACAGCTAAAGAAAAAAATAATGCAGTTGCGTGAAGAATTACAGACGATGTTGTGAAGTCAACGGATTTGAAGGGAGAAATCGAGCTACTGAGGACAATGGTGGGAAAAGCTGGAAACGCACGAGGAGTTGAATCTTAGGTTGGATCGAATGGGAGTCTCGCTGCGGACCGTAGCTTTGCCTGATGTGAGTGTGCACATCTTTTGCAATCATTGGACTTTTCGTTGCTACCTAACTTTAATACCCAGATATATATTTCCAGTAGAATCTAAGAATCATTTTTTTGTGATGTTATTAATTATATAAAATAATAATATTATTTTTTAGCAAATAACGTCTTAAACTGATGAATTTGTAGGAAGATGATTATTGATGGCTGTGGATAAATCTATTGAAACTACATGTGACATACTGTGCTGTTGTGCTGTACTACTGCCTTCTACCTGTCGTTTGAGTCCACAAGGTTCTGAATCTGCTGCAACATTAACTTTCAGGATTTATGTATTCAATTTGAACTACGTCTCTTGTTTTGCAGTTGTCATCTGCATTGCTCTACACTTGTTTTTGTCCTGTCTAAATTTTATTGTTTTAGTTTGGATGTTGGCTTTTGAGGCTAATAAAGATATATAAACTGTGTAACTGACTCACGTGCTTATTCCCATTATTTGGTGATTTTAGTGTGGATTTAGATTGATCATTTGTCGTAAGACCCTTTGGTAGTATTCTCTGTTATATTTTGTTGCTCAACTCGGGTTGAATAAATTTTTTACATTTGAGTATGTAATTTACAAAAGGTAGCATGCATTTACCAACTGTTTTTTGAAAAAAAATTCAACAAACAATGACAGGATGTAAATTTTTTACATTTGAGTATGTAATTTACAAAAGGTAGCATGCATTTACCAACTGTTTTTTGAAAAAAAATTCAACAAACAATGACAGGATGTATCGTCGATTTTTTTTTTCTATTATGCTCGATTAATGAAAGTTTGTGAAATAGTTATTGTTTATGAGGATTTGTTTATAAGTTAGGAAATCTTAACAAATTCATAAATTGGAATGTATTTATAAACAAGACGAAAGTGTCCGCCACTGAAAGATGTAATAACAACAGCAAACAAAATTCTCCAACGGTCTAACGACGACGGAGGTCGGAGGAAGCGGCGAACGAAATCCTCCAACAATCTAATGAAAACGGAGGTCGAAGGCCTTCGAAGATCTAACAACGCGGACGAAAGCCTTCGAAAAAATCTCTCCGTCGGAGGAAGCGGCGAACGAAATCCTCCAACAATCTAATGAAAACGGAGGTCGAAGGCCTTCGAAGATCTAACAACGCGGACGAAAGCCTTCGAAAAAATCTCTCTGTCGTCGGCAGCGGCGAACGAAATCCTCCAACAATCTAATGAAAACGAAGGTCGAAGACCTTCGAAGATCTAACAACGCGGACGGAAGCCTTCGAAAAAATCTGAAATCCTCCAACAATCTAATGAAAACGGAGGTCGAAGGCCTTCGAAGATCTAACAACGCGGACGAAAGCCTTCGAAAAAATCTCTCCGTCGTCGGCAGCGGCGAACGAAATCCTCCAACAATCTAATGAAAACGGAGGTCGAAGGCCTTCGAAGATCTAACAACGCGGACGGAAGCCTTCGAAAAAATCTAACGACGAACGGAGTCAGAGTACATCAATTTTATAAGTACAATTAATATAGATATCTTAATACAAAACCCTCTCGCAAACAATAAAAACCAGGTGTGCTGCTTTTGTTTTCCACTCCTACTTTTAGCTTTTTGAGTATTTACAATTATTCCATTATTACAATTATAATTTCAAATTCGGTGGGAATCTTTTGCAGCAGACTACTTATTTTTATTATTATTTTAGATTTCAATAAAAAAATAAATGAAATAAAAAAACATAATACAAAAACAAAATATACAAATGGACACGTGTCAAATAAAAAAGGGATTGTGGCACCACCCACCCAAACGCCAGCATAGAAGCCTAGAAAACTTCGCCAAAAGAACCATAGATCTACTTTTCCACTTCTTACTCTCATCAAGAAAAAACAAACTCACTCTATTAATTTTTCCTCTCTGTCTATTTGCCCGCGATTCTAATTCTTAAGGTTTTTCGTCTTCATTAAAAAAAACTCCCTCAAAAACCATATAAACACAAGCCTGGTCTTCTCGGAATCGATCTCCTCGAAATCGGCTGCAGTTACAAGGTATAAGAAACTCTTAATTAATATTTTATATTTTAGGGTTTATATATATATATATATATATGTGTGTGTGTACAGTAATCAATTCGGTTTTTTGTATGCTGTACATTCAATTGAAGCCAGGCCCGTTCCTGACATTTTAAAGGCCCTAGGCGAAATATAAAAATCGGGCCCTCACAATATAATAAATTTATTTTATTTATAAAATAAAATTTTAATAAAAAATTATTACGAAGTAAAAAATATTAAAATATTTTCTCAATACTCAACAACTAAAATCAAATAAAAATTTTATTTAAAATACATCAATATCAAACAAATTAAAAACTAGAAAAACAAAAAAAAATAGAAAATAACCTTTTAAAAAACAATTATAATAAAAAATATTGAATAAAAAGACATTTTATATAAATAAAAAATATTCATTTTTTTTAGTAAAGCATAAAAAATATCATTAAATTTGTGCACAATAAGCAAAAAAAAAAAATCATTTTGAAATCAATACTTTTTTAATTAATGAATAAAATTTAAAAATTAACAAATTGTTTATTTTCTTGATCATTCTTCAAAAAATAAATTTTTAATTATTTTTTGAAAGCTGTTTACATTAGTTAAGATTCAAAATACCTTTAATAATTAATATTATAAGTAATATAAAATTTACTTGAATAATTAAAGTTACAATTAATATTATTAATTACGTGGGCCCATCAGAATTACAATTAATTTGAATTAAGATTCAGATTCACTTTACGGTAGATATCAATACTACATATAATTTTATTTCTTTTAATATATATATATATATATATATATATATATATATATATATATATATATATTAAAATATTAAAATTAAATATGGGCCCTCTTTGAAGTTGGGCCCTGGGCCGTCGCACCCTGGGCCTATGCCCAGGGCCGGCCCTGATTGAAGCTGTGATGCTATTGCATGCTTAACATACCCACGTTTTTGTTAGATGGACATTGAATTGTACTTGTGAAGCTATTGCATGCTTTCGTATGATGACCATTAAATTGAATATCTTTTTGCATGTTAATTTTTTATCGGACCAACCTTTGAATTGAATGTTTTAGCTTTCAACCTTTAGAATTGTTGTAGGATTCTTGGGTATGAAATATGTTGCTTGATATGATAGATATAATGTTCATGTGCAATCTTTTTCATGTGCCTTTGTATCCTGAAATTTGAAATATAGTCGGTCAATTGTGTATAGTTCTACGTTTTATTGGGCTGCTTTTCCAATTTAAATTGCCTAATTTGTAATTTCTATTTTCTGTATGCAAGGTTCCAACACATGGCTCCTCAACATTGTAATGCAATGGAACTTTGGCCTGGAAAAACTGGATGGACTGTGATCATTCAAGTATTACATCGTTACCCTGCAGTAGAGCTGCACATCCGGTCCGGTTCGACTCTGAACCGATCGGTTCGGAACCTGAACCGAAACCGGATAAACCTGAACCGACCGGTTCGGAACCTGAACCTGAACCTTGGACCGGTTTTAACCGGTTCGGGTTAGGTTCAAGGCTGATCCGGTCCGGTTCCGAACCTGAACCGGCCGGTTCGGCCCGGATAATTTTTTATTTTATTTTTTATAGTTTTTTTTTTGTTTTTTTATTTTTATGTATTCCTAGCTACTAATTAAAAATAAACTTATTTACAATATTTTTAAATTTTTTAATTTTTAAATTTGTATTTACTAAATATTTGAATTTGAAATTTGAAAAAAATAATCGTTATTTGATTTTATGGTCTAGAGTCAACTAAATTTGAAAAAGTAGCCGTCTAGGTAAGTTAGGTAAGTGAAGTAACTAAGAACTACGTGGACTTTGATTCCGAGGATACATAGGCACTTTAATTTGGTATCGAAAAATAAAAAAATTATTTTATTTTTCGATATTAAAATTAAACTCAAGTCTAATTTTTATTTTAATTTTATTTTAAGAATTACGTGAACTTTTATTTCTCAACGAGAATACGTAGGACACTTTATTTTTGTATCGAAAACTAAAAAAAATATTTTATTTCTCGATATTAAAATTAAACTCAAGTCCAATTTTTATTTAACTTTCATTTTTTCACATTATTTCTAAAAATAAGTTAACTATATAAAATCTTTTATTTTTTTAAAAAAACTTTTTAAAACAATTAATTCTCAAAAACCTTTTTAAAAACTAAAAAAAAAACCGGTTTCAAGGTTCGGACCTGAACCGGTCGGTTCAGAACCTGAACCTGAATCGGGTTGAACCTGAACCTTGAACCTATTTTCACCGGTTCGGTTTCGGTTTATCGAAACTCCGAACCTGAACCTTATGAACCTGAACCGGATAGCCCGGAACCGGCCGGTTCGGCCCGAATGTGCAGCTCTACCCTGCAGTCCTTTCAATTTCAGGACAAAAATTCCGAAAATATGTATTAACAGATATGGAGGTGATTTATTTTCAATTTCTTACAAATTTTATCCACAAATAACACCCATTTTAACTCCATTCAAATCTTTTTTTTCAGGGCACAATAATAAGTGCAGTTATGTTTGGCCAAACAATCCTCTTGTTTGAAAATTTACTCCTGCCGTACAAGCGCTATAAAATTTCAAATGCTCATATTGTGAAAGCGGAAGCCAAATACAAGATCAGCGATTATGAGCACTCGTGGACCATAACAAACAGAACTCCTGTTGAGCTGCTTCATGATCCAATTCCATACACGCTGCCATGTTCGTTGCCCACTCTGCGAATTTCAGAATTGCAGCAACATGCAGGGAAAGACGTGTCCATAAGTAATATTAAAATTCTGATTATTGCATTTATTAACACCAAATCTTCATTTCTGCCCGCGCAGTAATTATTATATGTTGCCCTGTTATTGTGTTATATACTGATAACCTCAGTTGCTCTAATGTTTACAGACGTTGGAGCTTTGGTGGTGCAACGACTTCCGCCAATACAACAAACGGTTGAATTAGTAATAAAGAACTATGTGCTCATAACCGAAGAGTATGTAATTATTGTGCAAATTTTAAATTATTATTATAAATAAAATTATAATTTTTCTCCTTATAAGATTATTATTCGGTGTCACAGGAAGTTACCTATCATCCTGACTTTGTGGATGAATTTAAATGGAAACAACAATTGTCTTATAGACGATGACGTTGAGCTACCAAAGTTCTTTATAGGCATGAATCTCAAAGTCACCACATACAATGGTATTTTTACAAACTAACTGTTTTTATGTATAATTTACATGCAACATGTTATAAATATATTTCCGTTTGAAATAGGGTTATCTTTGACAACCAAAAAGTTTCCATACATGATGAATGATCCTCCTGTCCCTGCCGGCCAAAAAATGTTTGAATGGTATACTCTAATCATGAAATCAACAAAATGAATTATCTACAATAACAAGTTTGTCTTGACAACATTTTTTTAATATAGGTATGAGTCTTCTTCGGACCACCAAACTCTTTGGAAACACCCTCACCTGCATCATAATGTTCAAAGGTTTTTCACCTTCGACCACACAACGGTTGTGCTCAACATTCATACTGCCAAAAACGAATTATCAACTGTAAGTTTAGAAATTTCTAATAAACTCGCAAATTATTTTGGATTACAGGACCACTCTTAGATTTATAATTGTTTGTTTTATATCTCAAAGAAGTTAATTAGTGGAACTCACATGATTGAATCAACGTGAAAATAGTTATGATCTAGACTTCTTGTCGCCCTGTTGAAATTCATACAAACTTAGCGGATATGATGTAGTAGTTCACCGACAAGGTCGATAATATATTTACATGCGTGAATCTAAAAAATCAGTTAAATAACTACTGTGAGATTAGGCCGACTAGATTCAGGCTTGCTGGAAAATGTGAAATACGAATATATTTGGACTTTTAGCGCTGCTTCGGTTCCGACTTTTTTTTCAGATTTTTTCGGATTTCAATTAATTCATCGTGCTTCTTCAATATAATATGATATTATAATTCGTTTAATACGACATGATACAAATTGTCATTTCATTTTTCAGCTTCATACCACTTGGGTGAAAGGCAATTTAGAATGTTTGCGAACTGAAAAGAGCCCATGGACTGTTATTTGCGGGTATTGTACTAAAGTAGTTGATACGGACCCTGGATACATCATGACTTGCAGTTCTTGCAATCAAAAAGAGGCCACTATTGTCGGGTAATTAATTTTTCCTTCAATTCGTTCGAACAAAATCAAGATTCTAATTTTCCTTTTTTTTTATTTTGCAATCTCTATGAAACAGAATTTGCAATGTACGTTTGTCATAATTATTCTTCTCAGTTCTAAAATGATTAGACACGTGGATTAAGTGTTGATTTTTATTTTTTTTGCAGGGCTAACCTTACTTTTATGCTTCATGATGAAACAGGCAACATGATCATAACAGCACTCTACCCGGTGACAAATGATGTTGTTAACATCACGGCAAATGAAATTAAAACACTAACTGAACAGGTAAAAATAGAATAATAAGGAATCCTAAATTTTACATAATATTAATTACACTAGTATCTTTCTACCCGGGAAATTCCCGGGATTATCTTTCTTCAGCTTCTCCGGCTATTATTTTAATTCATGTTTAAAAGAAAACTAAATTTAGGAGAAATTGATATAGTGATGTTATATAAATTAATGACTACGATCGGCAAAAAATCTTAGTTGATAATAAATAAAAAGAACCTGAAATGATAAAAGGTCAATTCACATTTCGGAACACCTCCTTGTAAACGACATTGGTAACTTTATTCGTGAGACTACCATTCGAATCACAAATTAAGAATTTCAATCCCGCTCGATTAGTGACTCTTGAAACTGCAACATATAATTGTTCGTGTGTGAACACCGGTCTTCTCAACAGAATCCACACTTTTGACAAAGATTGTCCTTGGTTTTGGTTAATTTTCATAGCATAAGATATCATAATTCAATATTACGGACGTTGGAATCGAAAGGACAATTTTGAATCAGAAGGTGTAAGTGACACTTTTGAATTAGAAAGCGTAAGTGACAATTTTGGATAAGAATGCGTAAATGGCAATTTTGTTAATATGGAACGCTAATATTTTTTTTAAATAAAAGAAATGTGAATCAACATATGATCTAGTAGTATAAGATTTAGTATATTCATATTATAAATAAATTAACTTTAATATTGTAAATAAATAAATCGGACAAAAAAATAATAGAGTAGGTGAAGATGAATAACTTCTTATATCAGGACTTTTGAAAAATCAAAAGTTTAATTTTCATTTTCGAAAATACATATTAAAAAGTCAACGAAGGCGAATCTCGAATCTAAATATTTAGTCAATCAATCGATTCAAAACACTTGGATTCAAAACACTTAGTCAATCAATTCGGCCTGTGCGTTGCACTGAGAGTACAACTCAAAGTTTTACCCGGTTTATTTGAATCTTAATATAAGTAAATATGTTTAAACTTTTGTACAATATTTTTATTTGTATACATGTTTTGAAAAAAATAAAATTAAAAATTAAAGAAACATTTCGAGTTCCAAAACATAGAAAAAAATATATAAATACAATTAATTAAATTTACTGCAAATTTCTGAAAACCTCCTTGTACACAACATTTGTAGTCTTATTCGTCAAGTTTCCATCTTCGTCACATATTAAGAATTTCAATCATGCTCGGTTAGTGACCCTTGAAACTGCAACATACAATTGTCCGTGTGTGAAAACAGACCTTTTCAACAAAATTCCCACTTTTGATCAAAGACTGCCCTTGACTTTTGTTTATGGTCATACCATACGAAATCATAATTGGGAATTGTCGACGTTGAAATCGAAAAGGTAATTTTGAATCTGAAGGAGAAAGCGTCATCCTTGGAATGTATACGATTTCGTCTTGCCCTCCTAAAACCTTTGCTTCAATAACGTATTTTTATAAATTAATATTAATAAAAATTTGGAAATAATTTTTTTTGAATCAAATTAATAAATAAACTAATAAATAAATTTATACATATACTAATATTGGTCACTAATAAATTTTGAATAAAATTTTTATTTCTCTCTAATATCAAGTATTTTTGTCTCAAATTAATTATGTTATTTCATTTTGCAAGATCTCAAGATTTTTATTTATTTATTAGTTTCTGAATTTCAAATTAAATATTAAAACAAAGTTATACCATTATAAATCAAACCAAAACAATGAAAATAAAATTTATTATCAAAGAAATAAAATGAAAATTCTTTATTACATAAACATAATAATTTACATTGTACAATCTAACAAAAACAAATTATAAATTAACTATTCTTAAAAAACACGGGGTATTTAATCTTAACATCTCTCAGCAAAATTTGTCACAATAAATTAAAATCATGTTACAAAACATAAGACATTCCAAACTTTTAACAACAATTTTTAGAATAATTACACCCACACATCAAGGTCATCATATGGATAATCTTCAAGATTCTTCTTTCGTACCATTAATGTACATTTCAAAAGTTTTTTAAAGTGTTAAAATTAAATACCAACATTGTATGATATATCACTTCTGATCAATACAAAACAAAGGACAAATAAGCAACAAATACTTTTTATTATAAAACAATAAAAACTTACTCATAGATATGCAAAAGAAAAAGATTAAACTCTATCTACAAATGGTTTAATTGTTAAAATAAAATGAGATCTTTTACCTTCCAGAAAACCAAGAGTCTCGGTATCGACCGGAGGGAAGATGAGCGAAAAGTGAATGTCATCTGATTTTCAATTTAAGTTCACATCTAACGCGGAATACTCGGTTGATCAATCGCTGGTATCTCAAAGTGTAAGGGTTTCCTAACGACCAAATTAGTCTGCCCAAACCTGCAAGAATATAATTAAACCTCAACTATGTATCGGGAACAAACCTCCAGGCAGTTAACTAAAAGCCCTAACAACCTCACGGTTCTATCTTAGCCCAGAGTCCCCTTCGATCAGCCTTTGCCCAGACGCCAGAAAACTAGCTACGCATAATCAAACTGAAAATAAATAAGATAAAAACGAAACTAAACATGCTGGAATTAAATTGAAAATCAAACTAACAATTAGTTTGATTTTCAATTTAATTCCAGCATGTTTAGTTTCGTTTTTATCTTATTTATTTTCAGTTTGATTATGCGTAGCTAGTTTTCTGGCGTCTGGGCAAAGGCTGATCGAAGGGGACTCTGGGCTAAGATAGAACCGTGAGGTTGTTAGGGCTTTTAGTTAACTGCCTGGAGGTTTGTTCTCGATACATAGTTGAGGTTTAATTATATTCTTGCAGGTTTGGTCGTTAGGAAACCCTTACACTTTGAGATACCAGCGATTGATCAACCGAGTATTCCGCGTTAGATGTACTACGGGCATAGCGCTAGAACGTGTTGGAGTTGCGGTCGTATGATTCGGATTTCCGGACATGCTATTAGCCGAATTGGGTTCGTCGAGAGAGTAATGCGAGTTTGGGCAAACTAGATCCATGCGACCACATAGGTATCGAATTGTCTAGGCTCAGGGGATTAGGCATAAGTATACCTTGCCTTTTCTTTACCCAGTAAGGACGGATTGGGGTGGGGTGACTGTAGGCGTGACTTAATAGGACTGCTTTCACTTTGTTAGACATCCTATAACCGATTGGCAAACCATCAGTTAAAACCATAAGTGCCAGGGATCGGTAGTTTGCCCAGAGAACCCAGAGAGAAGCCAAAGCCCAGAAGCCTACTTTCTCTTATTTGATTTCAGTTTGATTAATTGTTTTCTGTTCCAGTTTGGTCAAAGTGATAGTTTATTAGTTCTGCATGTTAGTTTGAGTTAGTTGATTTATTAAATTTCGTTAGTTAGTAGTTTGATTAAACCGCTCTGCCACAGCAACCTTTAAAAACCTTTTTAAAACCGTGACAACAGTTTGGGCTAGCCGAGATCACTTATTGCAATTGCTTCCTCGTGGGACCGACCCCACACTTATCACTATACTCCTTAGTGTTTAGTTTGGCAGAATATAAATTTATTTTGACCGCGTTAGCTTCCACGACAAAGTTTCGCGTCGTCAAAATTGGCGCCGTTGCCGGGGAGGCAATATTCCAGCAATAAGTTTTCTGTGCTATTTGACTTGTTATTTTTGTTTTTGCTCCAGTTTGACCGTACAGGGCAAAGAGCACGTGCAGTCCAAGTGAAGAGCAAGAGAGCAGTACCGTTTTGACTAGAGAAGAGAGATGGGTGATCAGTATGACCCACCAGTAGTCCAGACCTTGAGGGAAATGATGTTCCCCACCGATTTGAGCTTCGGACCTCTGGGCATCACTTTGCCCAGAATCACTGCAGATTGGGAGATGAAGCACAGTTTTATTCAGATCTTGCCCAAATTCAGCGATATGCCCTGGGAGGATCCTCAACGACATTTGAAGGATTTTGAGATGACATGTGGTACTATACACGCTATGGGCAAACTGGCAGAATACATTCGACTGTTAGCCTTTCCCTTCTCCCTTGCTGATGGGGCAAGAGAATGGATTTACAGTTTGCCCAGAGGCGAAATTACAACATGGCAAGAATTGCAACATCAATTCTTGAAGAAGTACTTCCCCATGTCTCGAGTCTTGCAAATGAAAAAGAGAATTTATAACATCAAAATGGGCACCGAAGAATCGTTCCATGACTATTGGGTTCGATTCAAAGAAATTCTAGCGCTTTGCCCATACCACCAGATTCTAGATCACGAATTAGTCCACTATTTCGTATCCGGGCTAAGGGGACAAGAGAGAATGATAATTCGTGCAGCATGTGGGGGTTCTATTCTGAATAAAAGTGCAAGTGAGGCGTTCAAAATATTCAAAGAGTTGGCTGAAGAATCCCATGAAGATGAGTACGATTTGCCCAAACAGAAAGTTTCTATGCCCATAGCAACCGAAAATAAAATCGATCAGCTTTGCAGCACCATTGAGAGATTCATGGAGCATATGGCCACAGGACCACTCAAGGCAGTCGAATGATCTCCTTTTGGAGTGATTTTGGTAAACTCCTTTGACCAAATTAATTGGTTGTATATATATTTTTAAACCACATTAATGTTCCTATTCGAGAGGTTCCTATTCTCATCACAACATAACAATTTCAATCCCGCTTTAGTGACACTTGAAACTGAAAAAAAAATTGCTCGTGTTTAAATACCGACCCTCTCAACATAATCTCCACTTCTGACAATGATTGCTCGATAATGACTTTTGTTAATGCTCATAGCATACGATATCATAATTTAAGATTGTCGACGTTGAAAGTAAAATGACAAACTTGAATTACATGAAATGGGTGTCAACCTCGGAATATAAACAATCTTATATTTGTTTTCGCCTATTAAGACATTCGCCTCAATAACGTAAGTTCCAAGTTTTGTTATTACAAATCGAGTATCATTACATAAACCGACAGTATAATTAATATTTCCTAACAACATGATTGACACTATAACCTTCAGAAAATGAAAAATAAAAATTATTTATAGTTAAATATCTAAAATAAATTCACAAAAAATAATTAAACCCTAAACAACACGATTTATGTTTATTATTTTAAACATCGTGCTTTAGATACACTGAGATTATTTCTTAAAAGTGTTTTGTATGATTAATTTAATAATAAAAACAGCAACGTATTTCATCGATAGTAAGCGATAATAGTAAGTGATAGTAAGTAGTTAAGAATTAATATAAAACTCTCAAATGAAATTTCGATCATATTTGTAAACTCGTATCGAATCTTATTATTAATTGTTATATCAAACATGAAATGTTTATTAAAATAGAGAGAAATAAATGAACTTATTATTAAATTATTTATTTCTTATTGATAATATTAATTATTTGAATATTTGTTTTGATTGTGTTTCTATTATCTGTCTACTCAATTTTTCAATATTTTTATTGATGTCTTAAAACATGAATATTTATAAAGATAAAATGATTATACAGATAATAAAATTAATATTTTGAAAATTGAAAAAAATTGAAAAAACATAATCCAAACGATTAAAAACATTAGTGAGATAAAATGTGGAAACAAACCTCGGCAATTAAATGAAAAATTACCAATTAGCTATAATTTAATAAAAATATTATTTTAAAATATTTTATCAATAGCTATGATAAGTAAAGTAAAAAACGTAGCAACATTAAAATAAACATTATACATTAAAATAGAGCTTTATAAATTTATGTTTGAATTGCAAAATCATTATTTTCTCTCTAATACCAGGTATTTTTTTAATCAAATTAATACATAAACTAATAAATAAATTAATAAGTATACTTCTATTGATCATTAAAAAAAATTGAATCAATTTTTTTTTCTCTCTAATGCCAAGTATTTTTGTCTCTTAAAGTATGTTCTTTCATAAACCAAGATCTCATTTTTTTTTATTGGTTTATGTATTTCATATTAAATATTGAAACAAAATTATATTATTATAAACCAAACCAAAACAATGAAAATAAAATTTATCATCGAAGAAATAAAATGAAATTTATTTATTACATAAAACAAAATAATTTAAAAATTCTAAATTAACTATTTTTTAAAAAAATATGGTATTTAATCTTGATATCTCTTATAAAAAATTGTCACAATAAATTAAATCCCTGTTACAAAATGTAAGATGAGCGAAAAATAAATCTCATCTGATATGATCTCGTTTTGGAGTGATTCCAATTCCAAGTTCTCTGAAAATTTTCCAAAACAATGAACCGATATATCATTCAAAAAAAATAACAATCTAACTCAATCATCAATCAATAATTTCTTGCTTTTAGAAAAAATTATATGACCTTAATATGCAAAAAAAAAAAAAACATCCGAATAGATGATAGCTCCATGTGATCAGAACAATAAAAATTAATACTCCTTAAGTTGGAGTGATTTTCCTAAGCCTAATATGTCGAGTAGCCGTAGATTTAATGAAGGAGATATCAAGCAATAATATCTATTTTCACCTTTGGATCATGATATTAAAGAAGATTAGTCAATAAAGCAACTCTATGATATAGAGCATCAAAGCAAAAATTAGGATATCTTAATCCATAGAGTTAATATACAATTCATTCATAATCTTACTTACATGGGTGCAGGCATGCAAGCAAGTAGTTTGTTGGTCCTGAAATATTCACTATTCAGATAAATAAAAACAAACAAAATACAAACAAAAAAAATTATAAAAAAAAACACGTTAGAAAACTTATAATACTAATATATATTAATATTTCTACAAAAATAAAAAAATAACGTTAGAAAACTTGCCCTCATAGATAAAAACAATACAATCTGTTTCTTTAGAAAATACCTGATAATCAATTTGATTTGGTGACCGTTGCATTTTTGGTTCGTTAGAAGCGATTTTTGAAACTTGAATACATATGCAAAACTTTCCATAGTCGTCGTTTGTCCAAACTTGTATCAATTTTGCACCTACTGAAAATAATCCCCTTCCAAGAGGACTATAGGATACGATTCCAATTCAAGGTTCTCTGAAAAATTCCCAAAACAATGAACCGATATATCCTTCAAAAAAAATAACAATCTAGCTCAATCATCAATCAATAATTTCAGGCTTTTAGAAAAAATTATATTACCTGAATATAAAAAAAAATAAAAAAAATACATCCGAATAGATGATAGCTACATGTGATCAGAACAATAAAAATTAACTCCTTAGTCCTTATAATTATTAATAATACTATAATACTAATTAATTAAGTCGAGTTATTATGATCTATGTATGGTACATCCCAAACTATCTCAAAATCTCAAACAGAAACAATATAGCTGCCATTTTTTGTTGTCAGAATTATAAAACCACAAAACAGCTTGGATCTTTAGTATTCTCTTATTTATTACCACCTCGAAACTCTTCCTCAGACTTTAGCCCTTTAGTCATTTATTAGAAAGGCAGTTGGGCAAATTATCTCATCGAATCATAACAAATAAAAAAGTTATTTGAAGCCTCAAAACACAAATTAAAAACACATGGGAGCATGTATATATATATATCGAATAGTAATAGCTCCAAAGAAAAAAAAAATAATGCAACTATATGAGATGATAGTTTGTCATTATAGGTTCGTAGCAATAACATCGAAAGCTGATATTGGACCATAAGAATCTAAAAAGCAATTTCAAAATCTGTAATAACAGTCCATTTAACCATGACTGAAGCAGAGATACTCAATCAGTGCATTGGAAACCGAATGACTATGTACTGAGAATTTGTGATATATTTTAGTATGAACAAATTTTTTGATCCTTCTAAAGTACAGATGTTTCTGTAATAGACAGATAATTTTTAATGACCATACACTAATGTATGACTTATGAGTGGAGTTTAATTTGAGGATTTAGTTTCAATTTAATGTTTCTCCCTTCTCCTTCAAAAAGCATAATTGGATTAAACATCTTCAAAAAAATCCTCATTATAAAATAAAATATGGCATTCATAAGCATGTGTGAGTAATTGGTAGACCAACACTACGCACCGAGTATGTCATAATGGCATTAAGAATGGCCTCGGTAGGTCCATCTTCTGCATAATAATCGAATAAATTAGACACTGGTATTAGTATCTAAACACAATCATTCTTCATAAACATAATAAGGCTCATAAATGGGTAAATAACAGTGCCTACAATTTTCCACAATGGCTATCGAGACCAGCTTCTAAACTCCATCCCAACAAAATGACTAATCAACTGGAAATGCAGCCCTCCCGAGGATGAGCTTGCCTTTGACAGAATAAGGAAAAACTTGAATCAATAATAAATCCAAATAAAGGTTGCCTTTTACAACCCCATTTTCTCGTACAACGGCTTGAATGGGCTGAGAAAAAGATGCCACCTCTAGTTCATCGTCCGTATTCCAATCGACGTCTAAGCTATCCTCGGAGACATTCCCACCCTGGACATTACCATTACATGGAGTGATCTTAAAAAAAAGTGAAACTGACAAATCTTAATAAGAAACTAATAACTTCTCCTAATCCAAATTCTCCAAATGTATTGATATCTCCAACCCATTTGATCGAGAGGCGCTATCATTAGATGTTTTGAAAAAAAAAAAGGTCTTAAATTGTAAGAGAATCAGGAGTGCGAATTCCAAATATCAGCAAAAAAATAAAAATTGTGAATGGGGAAAAACATTAAAAAAACATAATTTAGTTATAAATTAGAAACAATTACATACGTGATACTGCAAATCACATCCGAATATCATAGATAGCTTCAGGAGATTAAATTGATAAAATCACAGCAAAAATAATGAGGAAAAATAGTATTGAGCTCAGGAAAAATAATCTGTTATTGTTTTCGCTATATATACTACGAACGAAGTCTCGTACAACAACTCAGTGTAAAGCAGATTCACATTGAAACACATCGAAAATCGACATTTGGGAAGATGATGGAATTCAATCCACATAAATAATTTTGACTTCTTAAAGAAAAAGGAAAAAAAAATACCAGCCAATGCTGTAGCCAGACACGTAGTTGTAACCGACACGTTTGCAGATGACATTAGAAAGGTAGTCCGTAACATTTTTAAGGGTTTGATTCTTGGAAGCAACCTGCAGCAAAATTATTTTTATTTCAAGCAATTTAAAATTGTATAATAAAACTTATAAACTTAAATCATATTTGATATATGAAATTGAATAATATTATTAATAAATATATAGTTTTTAAAAGTTGAAACATTATGCGAAAAATAGCATTGAATGGTCATCAAAATGTTTCACACAATCGCTCCCGGAAAGAATCTATTGTTATCTCCAAATGATTCACACAATCGCTCCCGGAAAGAATCTATTGTTACCAATAAATAGATACTTACAAATATTTTGCAGTAGATGTGCATATGTTACAGACAAAAATAAGTAAGATCTGAAAAAAGTTAGAACCTGCAAAACCAATTATTCATCATATTTTGACTGTAAATTGTAATGGCTGAATACCAATATCGTCGGTATTATGAAATTACTAATTACTTTCTTGTGATCAAAATTTCAATCCTCAATATGTTCATATAGAAGTCTCTACTGTATCATAAGCAAAAAGGAACGAAAGATCATATTCATATCGAAATCCTATAACTAAATGTCTACACCATTATTTCACAAAATATGACACAACCAAGAGAAGAATAGAAAAGAGAAATACACATACCATCTAATGTATTGAATATTGGAGAAAATGAACATCTTATTAACGTCGAACCCGCAGACAATTATATCCTTCGCATTTTCCGGTCCAAACCTAATGCATTCCTAATGCTTCTCAAAACCTAATGCATCTTTCTAGAAAGATTTAGATGTATTTTACTCGATTATTGGATATATGTGAAACAAAAGGGGCATATATCTTAAATGAATAATTAAAAGGTTCCCCTATAGTCAATTAAAAGGTTCTCCAGAGTGAGCTATTTTATAATTTGGAATGAATTGAGAAAAAAATTCAATAATAATTTAAAATGTTTTCAATATTCTCTTTATTTGTATTCTTAATTAATGATATAGAAAATTATAAAAAATATTAATTGAAATTGTGTCTCAATAAAAACAATAAGCAATTTTATTGGTTACTTTAAATATATAACACATGTGAATTATTAAGGATGAACTGTTGTATAATTAATAAAATAAAATTTTTAATTATTGTTATTTTTTATTTTGTAATTCAACTATCTTCCCTCTCACTTTATTTTATTAATTTATTTTTATTTTAAAAAATAAAGAAAAAGAAAATATGAATTCTTTTTTGAATAATAATTTAATGGTTTCATTAGCCTTCTTAAACATATAATTTTGTGAATTATAAATGTAAAATGTTTAAATAGTTAATAAAATAACTCAATTTTTATTAAAATGCAAGGTCTTGACTCTGTTATTTTATAATAATTCACAAAAAAAACTTAAAACATTTTCAAATAATATTTAAGAACCTTTAATTTTTTAAAGCATATAACATATTTGAATTATTGTATAGCCAATAAAATTAAATTATTGAAAATCAAGTCCAATTATCCCCTATTGATCTCAGATGAACAATAAGTTGTTTAAATGATCTATTTATCCGAAGTCGCGGCAAGAGCACACACCAAGGATATAGGGCAAATATAAACAACCTCATAAAAATTAAATTATATAATGTATAACAAACAACCATGACAAAAATAAACTTGATTCGCGAAGTTGGAAAATTCCCATCTGTACACGTATAAAAACATAGAGCATTGGTGAACATGAACTATCAATTTGATAGGTACGTAATGTAGCACACCTACATATTAGAAGACACGCTACAAAACCATTATGGAGCTTACCAATGGCATTCATAGGCATATTTCTCGAACAGTGTTGAGTCCAGCAGTGATGGCCTGAAGACATGATTGAGATAACCAAAATACAATACACATAAAAGAAATTTATTAGCAAACACAACCATTACCTCAGGGCGGGACTTATCATGCACAAATTGGTTAACTATTTGCTTAAACAATGGTTCAACTGCTCAGGTGGTACCTATTACACGTGATTCAAGGACTGACTGATTAATAATGAATTTAGAAGAATGGAAAGTAATGAGATATTTAGTCAATATAAACAAACATAAGATACAATGTCATTGCAGGCGGCCTGAACAGCTGCTGCAAGTAGATTTATGACATCACGCTGGGATGGCTACGAATGAAATTTGCGAGAGAAACAAATATGCAAGTAAGAGCATTAAAGTCACTGAACAGTAAAGCATCAATTATAATCAACCCAAAAAATAAGGGAAGGAGATGCTCAAATAATGTGGAATTAATTAAGCCTGGAATTAATTAAAAAAAACATGTTCTGTGTTGAAAATAATCAACAATACATCCAAGGCTATACTAACATAACTTGAGGCTATCAGAAACATAGTCCTCCCCGGTAGGTCAGGGTATATGAAGATTGGATCAAGGGACATCAGACATGAATACATATTAAACAATAAATGTTTTAAGAAATATAAATAATACCATAAGGATTTTTTCAAACTCCAAAATCTCATTCCTCTGATATGCTGCGATTAGGTTTGTCATTGCTAGAATCTCAGGGTCATTTTTGTAACTACAAAGCAAATGAGAGCAGTGAGGCTGAGATTCACATTCTATACTTGTATTTGAGATAACAAAATCATGATGCCAAAATTAGTTAAAATAACTTACAGTTCTTGACCATCAAATTGGTTGACCTCTGATTTCATCTTAATAGATGGATAAACAAAGATTATTAAGAAAGATAGGGATGGTGAAATGTAATAGAAAAGGATAAAGCCCCAAACATATGATAAAATCATCAGAAAAAATTAACAAAATATTTAACAAAAATTAAAATGGTTTAAGAAATAAAAATTCGAATTGAAAACTTGGCAGTTAAACCCTCGAGTTTATCAGCTTCCTCCTCCAATCGTTTCAATACAGTCTTTTTCTCCTCATTTGTTGCACTTTTGAATTCCTTCACCAAGGTATCAAGTGCCTCAATAATACCAGCCTGTAAAAGGAAGGAAAAAATCTCAACTTAGAGTTGGAAACAGATACACAAAGAGGAGGAATATCCTACTTCGATACAAACCTTGGAACTCAATTGTCCCTTCGCATCTTTGCTAGTTCCACGCTTCTCATTTATGAAATTAACGAAGTCACCTACATCACTTTCGTCGTCATAATCTTCACCAGAATCAGTAAAATAATTATATAAAAATACCCGAGAGTGGACTCAATCAGTTAACAGGGGTAGTAAGATACAGAAAATAGGAAACATATCCTAAGAAATAAAATCATGTTCTGTAATCGATCGTTTGGTACACATCAAAAAAGAAGAAACACATTAAAAATAAATCTTAAACTGAATATCAGCATACCTGCAGTATGAGAAGTGAAATCATTAAACGGAAACTATCATCTTTAACCATGTATTTTATAAGAGGTGGCTTGGTTGGTCCACCTATTTTTTAATTTGCCTCATTATGTGGCTTTTGTCCCACATGCCTGCTCGTGATATAAAACCCCACCTGAAAGTACATAGCCATAGTTTAAACTTTAGAACAAACTTGATGCATGCCAAGACTTGCCCACAGACACACAGATAGAAGTGTTTTACTACAAACTCTAAAGCACCTTTCATTAAAGAGCTCTCCATCTGATTCCATCATCGGAGCAATTTTTCGGTCTAGCCTTTGCATTACAATCAGTAGCTTTTGAATGCTTTCAGTAAGTTCCTTGTCATCCATATGAGAGGCAGAAAGAGTCTAAAGGGAAAGAATGTCCTCTAGTTAAAAGTTATAAGAGTGCATATATTGATTTTATACCAAGAACACATTAGAAGCATCTTTGAAAGAAAAAACATGCATGTGTTCCAAGAGAAACACTTGATAAAAAGTAAAAGGGGTTCTTATCAAATTACCTGAGCAGGACGTCCTTTACTTCGTCTTTGCAAGGCGAGGCGGAGCTGCTTAAAGAGGTCTCCAAAAACCTCCTTCTGATTTATAAGATCTATCAAAGTGGCATGATGACCTCGGCTTTGAATTAAAGCACTATACTGCAACATAAGTGGAAAAAACTGGTCAAAATCATATATGGTGGCGATAAACAATGCAGTTATTTATTGTTAAGTTTTTAAATTATACATAAACATTTTGACCATGAAAATATTTGAAAGAGTATTATAGGATTCAAAACTGAGAAAATAAACTGAAGATCAAGATAGCTATGCATCTCATTGTAAAATTATTTTCTGAAGTTAATCAACTTAAGCATAATGTGTGCTGCAAATTTTTTATTCGATGAGATTCCTGGTCTTGAATAGAAGCAAAGAAAACCATGTGTATCTTATTAAATAATTTCTAGAGATGGTCATCATAAACATGCTAACATCAGTATATATATGATCGCCAACATACAGAATCTCGTCACCATGAATACCAGGTGAATTTTCAACCATCTGAACACTTCCACCAGAGTATACCCCGCCCTGCATAAAATGATAATCAAATTGAAAGCTCGTTTAACTATATGAAATACAGGACAAATGAATAATGAAAAGTAATAAACTCTGAATAAATACAAATGAAAAATCAGCCCCGCGCATTTACCATGCCACATCATCGCAAACAGACGATGGTAGTAGCATTTCGAGGGGCAAAGGGTTCTCTTGCCTGTATTAAAGGAACAAAATTAAATCCAACAAAAATTAGAGCACAGAGACTCATCTAAGATGCGTAATAAGATGGAAAAAAAAATAAGAGCAACAAACCTGTAAAGCGGAGATGAGATGCGGATTTGCAGAAGAGGATGGAACGGGATCGTCCGGCCGAATAGGAATTATGAAGAAGATGATCGATGAGATCAGTTTGATTAATTCCGAATCTGAAAAAAAAAACTAATTACAGTATGTTAGCCAAATTATTATAAGAGGAGAAATCGGGGAAAAGATTTTCAGTATCTTGAATTGAGAATCGAGAATCACTACCGGGGACTTATATCAGATTTGAAGAAACGAATGAACTCTTTGAGTGCAGCCGTCCAAAGGGAGACTTTTTAAAGCCCGCCCATGGAAAGTGGTAGTTCAATCTGAAAAAAAGAAATCGTTATTAGGTTAGAACCTGCAAATTGAGAGAAAAAAAAAGTGATATCAAAAAATAAAGGAATACAGTAAAATTTAATTTGTTGCGATAATATGAAAAAAATTAACATAAAATATGGATTCAAACTTATGAGAATGAAATCGGGGAGAAGGAGAAGAAAAGATGGGAAGAAGAAAAGACACAAAATTACTTCCAAAGTTAATGATTTAATTATGAAATATTTGACCGATATTAATGTTTCAATTATTGATATTGATATCATTTAAGATTTAATTAAGATTTAATAAGAAAATATAAATTGACGTGGCAAAATTGAGAGATTGTATTGGACAATAAAAATTGAAATTGAAGGAGAAATGTTTCTCAATATGTGAAATTGAGCATTCTGATTGGTCAATAGCTTTCAATTAAATCTAGGTGGCAAAATTGAGGTTTTTTATTGGTCTACTGCTTGATAGATAATTGTTCTGGATTTATATATTAATAGATTACTTGCTTTCTAATCGCTGTACATGCCTCTTAATAATTAATATATGCATGATTACAGGAAAAACTCTGGAGTACACTTGAGGAAATGCTGGAACACAAGACATTCGCCTGTTTTATCAAAATCTTTTCCCCCAGCAACAACCAATTCAGACAGATTCCCCGCTATTCCGTACTGAAATTTTGGGAAATTCAAAATCAAGACTCGAGCGTGTCTGATATTCTCTCATTACATGCAAGTTCTTCCGCAACTGAAGCTGAAACAAAGACAATGTTGCCTCAAGATTTAACAGTCACTACTCCACCAGATTTAGTAACAATGCCGCATTCCAAAAGCAGCCCACAAAATTTGTTTCCCAAAGACACAAAAACAAAAGCTACAGTAAGCAAAAGTTTGCAATTTGAAGATCCTTCTCTACAAGATTTGAACTTCTTACAGGGAGGTGCTGCACCGGACATTGCTGACAAACAACCGAAGAAAAAGCTCAAAAACTAAGATCCATTAATGTTTTTTGGTGTACTTGGCTTGCTAACCTGGAAGGAAACATGGTTTTTTCTTATGACCAGGTGCTTGTACCTAATGGTTTTTGTTATGACCAGGATAAATGGTTTTTTGTTATGACCAGGTGCTTGTACCTAGGACTGGAAACGAACCGAGCAGCTCGCGAGCGCTTGCGAGCTGCTCGAGTCAACGCTCGACTCGAGTTCGGTCAAACTCGAGCTCGAGTCGAGCTCGAACCGAGCATTATCTTAAACGAGCCGAGCTCGAGCTTCAATCCTAAACAATCGAGCGGCTCGCGAGCCGCTCGAATATATAAAATTTTAATTAAATATTCTTAATATGTGTATATATATCGAGTCGAGTCGAGCTTTTCGAGCGATTCAAGGTCGAGTCGAACTCGAGCAATACGAGTCGAGTCCCTCAAACGAGATGGAGTTGAACTAATTGAGCGAGCAAAGTCGAGCGGCTCGATCGAGTCGATCGAGCCGCTCGATCGAGTCGATCGAGCCGCTCGATCGAGTCGAGCTCGAACATGAAAAAAAAATCGCGAGCCGAGCTCGAGCACCCTCCCGAGCAGCTCGTCGAGCTCGAGCTCGAGCCTGCAATTTTTTTTACCGAACCGGCTCGATAAGCTCGAAGCTCGACTCGACTCGACTCGTTTCCAGCCCTACTTGTACCTAATGGCTTTTGTTATGAACAGGTGCTCCTTTGAATAAATGTAATCGTGTACCTAACAATGTATATTATGTAAATATTTGTTATGTGGCCCTATTAATGTATATTATTACATTATATAATGATCTGGGCTCGTCTTGCATCGCAAGACGGTGAGCTATCTAGTATATATATATATATATATATATATATATATATATATATATATATATATATATATATATATATATATAAATGATACAATTAAAACAAATGAAACGATGAATACAAAATACTAAAAGAGTTTAAATAGGTAAATGAATATTTAAAAATATTAATTTTAAACAAACATTACTTAATCGGTAGTTTTGATTAGTTAATTTCTTAATCGTAACTATTAGTATTCATTAATTAGTCCGTAGTTTGAACAGAAAAGTTAATCAACGATCTAGATTTTTTTTGAGGGAATTAAAATTAATGTACATTTTTTACTGATTTATATATTGTATAAATAGTGAAACCTAATTTCAATCTTCACAAATCAGAACAATGAAAAGAAAAATCGATGCCGTGGTCAAGGAAGAGGTTGATACCGATCTGAAAGATGAGGATGAAGATGGTTGTGCGGATCCGAAAAAGGTTCCGAGCCTTGAGGAGGTGCACGGCCCAGATTCCCTTGAAGAAGACTATGACGAGAGCCTTGAGGAGGTGCACGACCCAGATTCCCTTGAAGAAGATGATGATGAAGAATACGAACGACATGCAAAGGTATCATTTGATTTGTATGATTAATTGTGATGTATTTATGAATTGTTTCTACATTTACTTTTTTAATGATCATATCTTTTTTTTTCAGGGTTCTATTGCTCGAGATATGTTTGAGGTACTATGTTTCTTTTCTTATTTAGTTGCGAAGCGATTAATTAATTGTTACCTTACAAACAATTGGATGTAAACCTTTTTTTTTAATATTTCAATTAAGCTGATTTCTATATTATAGTTCTTGATGCTCCGAGATTTGGCCTCGAGATTAAAAGCTAATTCTGAGGTTGTCGATCTTTCTCGAAAGATTCTGAAACATATTAAAGATGGAAATCATGATGTTGAGTCTTTTTCTTGGATGGTGAATCAAGTGTTGGAAAATAAATCTTTTTGTGAAGAGTTGCGTAGAGAAGGCGAGGTGGTATGTATGTTATTTTTATATAAGTGGTACGTGCAATCACCAACATTATCAATTTGTAATTTTATTTTTTTGAATACAGAAAAAGCGCATTTGGTATGTTTTTATGTGTGCTGGAAATGAAAATGAAATGATGAATCTGGGAGATGCTGATCGGCTGTCTCTAATAAAAAAAGATAATCTCTTTAGGTTTGCAGCACAAGAATTCTTTAAAGAGACTTTGGAAAAAGGGGAGTTTGTAAGGTACTACTAACTACTACACTATTTGTGATTATGAATTACGTTATACAATACTCATTACTCTGTATATGTTTTAGCTAATTAGCCGTAGCATATACTAAGTACTACATATTATGCCTTGATTGGCTTATATATTTCTTTAATTTTGCAGAGGTGCCTTGTGCATTCTGTTTCCCTTTTGTATGACTGCGAGCTACATGAAAGAGAATGGATTTTGGGATTATAATTTGCTCGATTGTCCTTTTCCTCGTCCCTCTCCCTTCGTCCCTAAAGAAAAGGGTGGGTTGATGTAGAAAGATTGTTCCTCTTCCTCCTAAGGATGGGTTGTGTTCAAAGATCGTTTGGTGTTTTATCGACTTGTTGCTTTAGACATATATTTTTATTTCTTGCTACTTGGTATTTTACTTGCCATCATTCAGTAGGCAATTCAGCTACTCTGCTCCGAACATGGTCCTCTATCAACAGAACAGAACCAATGGGGACGACTCGCCTCATGTATTAAAATGGCTGTCTTCCATCGAGAGATACGCTGTTACAGATGGCGATCGATCGGGTAGCCGTAGAATTTTGGAAGGCCTCTAAGCTGCTCCCCTCATTAAAAGCACTCTTGAGTTCGAGCTACGTTTGTCTTGAGTGAGGAAGGGCACTCAAGAGTCGCGTTTTTCCGGAGGAGGTTCGCGTTGGCCAGGTCCGCTAAGTAATTGTTTTTATTTTTTTCATTTTAAATTACAATCCAAGTACTCCTACTTTTCCATTTTAAAATTATACTGTATAATATTTTGTGGAAGCTGCAGGGGAGGAGGTGTACGTAGAGGATGATGAAGCAGAGGCCCTATGAGCTGCCACCGACTTTTGAATCCGCCACTTCCTAGTAATTACCGTGATGATGCCGAAGCCTCAGATGGATGTTTTTTCGGCATTCTTCAGCGAGGCACTCTCAACACAAAAGCTATACTTAGATATGATGCAAAATGTGACAATATTTCAGTTCAGTACTCAATGAAAAATAGAAAATTTTGATTAAAAAAATACTTACATCCATTAACATTCACAAATACTAGTAAGAACCAAATCTTAAATTTCTTCTTCTCAAACATAACTACAATACTAAGTTGAAATGACAATACCAAATTTCTTCAATGTATTGTCATTCGTAAGCATAATCAAATCCTAAAAAATTATACTAGCACTCACAATTAATTAAACTAGTTGATCTTAATTTAAATATATATGTTTAAACAATTGTATAAATATTTATATTTGTATACGTTAGTTTGTAATAAATAGTAAAAGGAATTTTTTTACAAATTTTTAATCTATAATTTTTAATTTATCTTATACACTTATATAATGAAAAAAGTTTTATAATTCAAAGCCTCACAATGACTTTGTTCAATATTTCTACCAACATTGATAAAAAATCAAATCCTTAAATTATATTTTGTAAAATATTTTTAGATTTATTTTTTTCAATTTTTTGATGAAAAAAAATAATTGAAAATAAAATATAAAAATATATTTTGAAGCATTATTAAATTATAAATAATATGAATAATCTCTGTGTGTAACATTTGAAGATATTAAACTTATTTATAATATGACTTTTTGTATTCATGCATAAAAATAAATAAATAAATATAAATGTAAATATTATTAATAAAAATATTTGATATTTTAAATATTTCTTGTATGTTTCATTATTTTTATTATTTGTAAACTTATTTAATTTATTTATTTTAAGTAAAAAATTTAAATCTACCAAATGAATGAATAATTTTGTATTCTAATTAAAAAAAACATATTAATTAATATATAATAATATAAAAAATAGAATAAATACATAATATTTTACATGAAAAAGAATTTTGAATATTTTCATTTTTAAAAATAATTTTAAAAGATTATAAAAGTAACTGAATTCTTTCATTAACCACCTATATATAATTACAAAAGATCAACTATTCTAGGCTAATTACAAACTAACCATATATAACTAAAAACAAGAAGATACTATGATAATATACATAAATAAATATATTAACTAATATACCCCCGCAGTCGAAACGGGAGCATTGCGAACACTAAGACTGGAACGAAACCGTGTAAACAAATGCTTTGGAAGGCCCTTCGTAAAAATATCGGCATATTGATACTCAGCGGGAACATGAAGAACATTAACCGTTCCAAGTCGGACATTTTCGCGAACAAAGTGGATGTCGATCTCAATGTGCTTGGTTCGCTGATGCTGAACCGGGTTGCCGGATAAATATACTGCAGACACGTTATCACAATATACAAGACTAGCTCGAAAATAGGAACATGTAGTTCAAATAGTAAATTTCGGAGCCAACTCGTCTCGGCAACCGCGTTAGCAACTGATGGTACCGGTATACCGATCCGATCGATATACCGTGTGTGCGGAAGCGTGTAAAGCAATAGATCTACTATGCCATGATCTTAGTGCACACTTAATGTGTATAAGAACACATATAAACATATATATATACACATCCAATATATATATATATATAAGGTTCAACGATTACTTACTTGTTGTGATCGTTGATTACGGTTAAGGTGGTGTTGAGTCGATTGAACCACCTTAATAGATCAGCAACTCAAAGATCTCCTTATGAATGAACTCTTCACTCCTTTGGATCGTCCGGATGTTGAAGCCGCACAAATGGCCCGGCCTCTACGTGTTGCACACGAACCCGGATAATGACTTGCTTGCTTGATCGAGTTGATTCTCCAAGAACAATCTCTTTTCTCTCTTTCTCTTGTGAATTTCGTGGGTGTTGATTAGGTGTGATGAAAATATGATTTTCATCTATATAAAACACACCATTATTCATCCCTTTACTCCTCTATGTAACCTCCATCTTAATGTGCATAAAGATGCACCATTAACACACAAAAGAGGTTACAAAGGAGGTGAAAGGTCATGCCACATACACATGCCACTATGCATTGTATGTGGTCCCACTTGCTTGTGTGGCATGCCATGTCACACTATGTGACATGCATCCATGCAAGCCATGCATCCCATGCATGTATATTAATTCCACGTAAATATTGATTCTAAATCAATATATATATCAAGCATCGTACATTATCTTCGAGTTCATGTGTGACCCTGTAGGTATGATTTAATTGATCAATATTATATTGTTCCCAACAATTAATATTATCAAATAATCATTTAACATCCATAGACGACCTTATGACTTTATCGATTGCACACGTAGGATCGAAGGACATATCCCAACAATCTCCCACTTGGCCTTCAGAGCCAGTGTGCTGCCAATTTCCTGTTGTCACTTTATGTCTTAATTTGAACTTGAGGCAAGACTCGAGTCATCCTCAATCGGTTCAAACCTTTCTTGGACTTTGAGACAGACTGTAAAACCAGATTTATCACTATGATACGAATCTGGACGTGGCCACGTATTTTCCACAGTCTCGACTCTCCAAGTGGCCGGTAAGACATGTATCCCATTATAGAATGGAGGACAATCCCATCTTGTCAATCCAAGCTCTCCCACTTGCTTCCTGATATACCCAATAACAAGTTTTATAGCCTCCTTTTACGAAAGGCGTTTACTTGTATCAAAGTACACCATTTCACAATGGAATCACTCTGGACTACTCAGGTCAGAGGAAATTGCTCGACAGTCAATGAAATAGTATTATGACTCGAAATCTTAAATACTCTTCCAGTCGGGTCTGTTCGATCATTAACTCCCAGCTAATATCTATGTAATTGTACTTGATGTCCCACATCACTAGCCCATGAAGCGGCGCTATAGTACACATTACAATCTAGTTCTTTGTATCGTCAGTTTGTCCATACTCGATGATACGAACTAGGAACAATTTATGACTTAATTATATTAGTTCAACAATTGGGACTTCATTATGTGGTAAATCGACCTCATAACCCAATTAATATAATTTAATCATTTGGACAATTCATACAATTTAAACCACAATTATATGAAGAAATTATTGAATATCATAAAAGATAAGTGAATGTTTACATAAACTCCAAAAGTAGACAATACAATAATAGGAATCAAAATCCATTTCTAAGATATCGTATCCCTATTGCAGTCGTATGAGCATCATGCTTTGACTGCTGGAGTGGTTTAGTTAACGGGTCTGCAAAATTATCATCAGTTGCAACTTTATTTATCTCGATGTCTCCACGACTAACTATCTCCCTGAGAATGTGGAACTTCCTGAGCACATGTTTGGATTTGTGGTGCTCCCTAGGCTCCTTGGCTTGCGCGATAGCTCCACTATTATCACAATAGAGAGATATCGGATGGGCCGAACTAGGTACGACACCAAGCTCATCTAAGAACTTTCTTATCCAAACGGCCTCCTTTGCTGCTTCAGATGCAGCAATGTACTCAGCCTCTGTAGTAGAATCAGCTACGGTGGGTTGCTTGGAACTCTTCCAGCTCACCGCACCTCCATTCAGACAAAAGACAAAACCGGACTGAGACCGGAGATCATCTCTGTCTGTTTGGAAGCTTGCATCCGTATAGCCTGTCATAACCAACTCTTCTTGTCCTCCAAAGACAAGAAAATAATCTTTAGTCCTTCTAAGGTACTTAAGAATGTTCTTGGCCGCAGTCCAATGCGCCTCACCTGGGTTTCCTTGAAACCGACTCGTCATGCTCAAAGCATACGATACATCCGGTCGTGTACATATCATGGCGTACATAATAGACCCTATTGCCGAAGCATAAGGAATATTTGCCATCCTCATTTGCTCATCAGGTCCCGAAGGGCACTGCCTCTTGCTCAGAGATGTGCCATGAGTCATTGGAATGAGACCCTTCTTGGCGTCTTTCATTCTGAACCTGTCAAGTACCTTATCAATATAGGTTGCTTGACTAAGTCCAAGCATCCTTTGTGATCTGTCCCGACAGATCTTGATGCCCAATATGTACTGTGCTTCTCCAAGATCCTTCATTGAAAACCATCTTCCCAGCCATTCTTTTACAGAATTAAGCATAGGAATATTGTTTCCAATGAGGAGTATGTCATCGACATACAACACAATGAATACAACGTAACTCCCACTGACTTTCTTGTAAACACAAGAGTCTTCCATGTTCTTTTGAAATCCAAACTCTTGTATGGATTCATCGAACCGAAGATTCCAGCTCCGAGATGCTTGCTTTAATCCATAAATGGATCTATTAAGCTTGCATACTCTCTCAGCCTGATTAGGATCGATAAAACCCTCTGGTTGTGTCATAAACACTTCCTCTACTAGAATCCCATTCAAGAAGGCGGTTTTAACGTCCATTTGCCATATCTCATAATCATAATGAGCAGCAATGGCTAAGAGAATCCGAATGGATTTAATCATAGCAACTGGTGAAAAGGTTTCATCATAATCCACCCCGTGAATTTGTTTATATCCTTTTGCCACCAACCTTGCTTTGAAAACACTAGGTTTTCCATTCATGTCTGTTTTTATTTTGTAAATCCATTTGCATCCAATGGGCCTAACCCCTTTAGGAAAATCGACCAAGTTCCAAACTTGATTTTCAGACATTGATTCCATTTCGGATTTCATGGCACCCTGCCATTTCTCGGCATCTGGACTCGTCATAGCTTGGATATAGGTCGAAGGTTC
The DNA here is from genome assembly GCA_954870475.1 of Euphrasia confusa. NCBI lineage: Eukaryota > Viridiplantae > Streptophyta > Magnoliopsida > Lamiales > Orobanchaceae > Euphrasia > Euphrasia confusa. The sequence goes on from OX940960.1 coordinate 37,753,075, forward strand.
ATTGCTTTCTAAAAGCATGACTTCATAGCTCTCGTTTGTCAGAATACCTAAGTATCTGTCAGGTTGAGATCTAATCCTTCCGGACCTTCGAGGGTTAGGTGTAGTTTCCAAAACCACTGGAGTACTCTCGATTTGGTCTTGAGTGTCCATCTCAGTTTGATCTTCTTGAACCTCGTTCAAGTTTTCTTGAACTTCGTCCAATTCAACTGAGCTCCCACTTACTTTCTTGGAAAGATATTCCTTTTCAAGAAATACACCATCTCGAGCAACAAAAACTTTGTTCTCAGATTGGTTGTAAAAGTGGTACCCTCGTGTTTCTTTTGGATAACCCACAAAGAAACATTTATCCGATTTGGGTTCAAGCTTTGTAGAGATATTTCTCTTCACATAAGCTTCACATCCCCAAACCTTGATATAAGACAAGTTAGGGACCTTCCCTTTCCATAACTCGTATGGTGTCTTATCAACAGCTTTTGACGGTGTCCTATTCAGTGTATAGGCCGCTGTTAAAAGTGCGTGTCCCCAAAAAGATTTCGGTAGTTCACTAAGGCTCATCATCGATCGAACCATATCCAATAAGGTTCTATTCCTCCTTTCGGAAACACCATTCATCTGGGGTGTTCCAGGTGGAGTGAGTTGATATAAAATACCACAACTCACAAGATGATCATCGAATTCTTGGCTAAGATATTCACCACCTCGATCCGATCGAATGGCTTTTATCTTCTTACCAAGTTGATTCTCAACTTCATTTTGGAATTCTTTGAACTTTTCAAAGGCTTCCGACTTATGCCTCATTAAATAGACATAACCATATCTACTTAAGTCATCGGTAAAAGTTATGAAGTAGAAATAACCTCCACGTGCTTGTGAGCTCATTGGACCACATACATCAGTATGGATTAAACCCAATAGGTCACTTGCACGTTCTCCTTTTCCTAGAAAAGGTGACTTTGTCATTTTGCCCATCAAACATCCATCACATGTATCAAATGACTCCAAGTCAAAAGATTTGAGAATGCCTTCTTTAAGAAGTTTCTCTACACGTTTAATGTTGACGTGGCCTAATCGACAATGCCAAAGGTATGTTTCATTGAATTCATTCGATTTGGCCTTTTTGGTATCAATATTATATATATGATTGTCAAGTTGAAGTATATATAATCCATGTTCTAATCGTGCCGAACCATAGAACACTCCACTTTTTGAAATAGTAAATAAACCATTTATTATAGTGAAGGAAAATCCTTCAGTATCCAATACTGAAATAGAAATGATGTTCTTGGTAATACTTGGAACGAAATAAACATTATTCAATACTAAAACAAGGCCCGAAGGCAAACACAAATCATAAGATCCTACGGCTAATGCAGCGACCCTCGCTCCATTTCCAACCCGCAGATCGACATCTCCCTTTACCAAACTTCTACTTCTTTGCAGTCCCTGCACATGTGAAACAATGTGAGCACCGCATCCGGTATCCAATACCCAAGAAGAAGAATTTGTAAAGTTTATGTCTATGACATAAATACCTGAAGATGAAGGAACGACACCGTTCTTTACATCCTCCTGGAACTTGGGGCAATCCCGCTTGTAGTGTCCAACACGCTTGCAGTAGAAACACTCAGATTCCCCAGGAACCTTAGAAGCTTTCAAGAACCTTTTGGAAGGAGTTGCCACAACTTTCCCTTTCCCTTTGCCTTTCACTTCCGGTTTCTTAATCCCCTTGAACTTTTTGGTACCTCCTTCCCGAATCATAAGAACTTCCCTCCTAGGGTCCTTCTTAATCGTCGGCTCAGCAGCCTTAAGCATCCCATGGAGCTCATGAAGCGATTTCTTCAGTCCATTCATGTGGAAATTCAGCCTAAAGGCGTCATATCCATCATGAAGAGAATGAAGAATGAAATCGGTAGCCAACTCGTCATCATATGCAAAACCGAGGCGAGCACTTGAAGCAAATAATCCAATCATTTGCTGCACATGTGGTCCCACGGGTTTACCCTTTTCCAGCCTAGCTGTTGCTATAGCCCGGGTGACACCGAAGCGCTCAATCCTAGCCTGTTCCCCGAACATGCTCTTGAGCTCTTCTATGATGTCATAGGCTTCCATGAACTCGAATTGTTTTTGCAACTCGGGTACCATGGATGCCAACATCAAACATGTCACCTCATTCGAGGCTTTCTTAGCAAGGGCATATGATGCCTTTTGGGCATCCGTGCCCCCATCAGCGGGAAGCACGGGAAGGGGTTTGTCCAACACACTTTCCTTTTCTTCGTATTTGAGGACTATCCTCAAGTTACGTTGCCAATCAAGGAAATTGGTGTTGTTCAACTTTTCTCTATCCAAGATAGAGCTGAACTTGAATTGAGTTGATACAGACATATTAAACTACAGAAGAAAGATAAATTAAGTAAGTAAACATCCACAAAGTGTTTAAACAAATAAGGTTGTCTCGCATAACTACTTTATTTGTTTCATTTTGTTCATTCGATATCCAATATCGTCGTTCCCAATTATCTTAATATCAAAACCGTGATAAATCGTAAGTGAAAACTCGAGGTTTTCTAACCAGCGATCTTATCATGCAATTGAAGCCCTATCTCTCATTAAAATGAGGGAGCCAACCAGACAATCGATTCACGCCATCCAATGGCTCGAATGTCTCTAATCTGTGTCATCGACATAAGCAAGCGCTTTGGCTCCATTCCACTCCCCGGGGTGAGAATGAGTCGAGTTGAACTTAGTCTTTGAAAAACAGATTAGGCATTGGTTTTTTTTTTTTGACATTTTAATAAATTAGAACAAAACGATCCCAAGACCCTCATCTTGCGAATCCTTAAGCCGACTGAGTCCGCACTTAAGAACTCCAAGATAGGTAGACATTTCATGTCAATGACATCTAATGTCACTCTCGGTCGATGAGAGTCCCATTCTCATCTCATGTCTCGATAGCCAAGCCTGCAGTGGATCTATCGATGAGAAAACCAAACTCACTTGTAAAGGTCTAACCTTTACTCCCACTTATCCCAAGATAACAAGTAGTACCCCGCTGAGGCGGACCTACCAACTTATGATCGAGGGCTTCATGAGTGTGATGTTTTGGACAAGACATTATACTCATTATTTTGGGAACTTGCATGCATAGGTGTTTATATGTAAGTTGAAAATTTATAACATAAAACATCTAATAACTAGCAAAGCACATAATACGTATTGAAAGGCCCCTAGAACCTCACAACACTCAAATGAAAAACGAAATTAAAACAATCGAAGCATCTTGAAATCATCCCGACTTGATCCGGCTGAACTTGGCTGCATCTGGTCAGGTCCATGACCCCTACCTCCAAGGTAGAGATCAATACATTTGATCCTCTCAAATCTGACCCCAAAAACCCGAAACAGCGCCCGCTGAAAGGAAACGGCGGTCGCCGTTTTGCATTCAGCGCCCGCCGAAAGCATCAAAAAGGGGTCAGAAATTTCTGGACCGATTTGGCTCGAACAGCGGTCGCTGTTGCCACAACAGCGCCCGCTGAACCTCGAACAGCGACCGTTGTTGCTACAACAGCGGGCGCTGTTTGTCTCCAGCAGCCCCGACTTTGTTCGTTTCGCTCCGTTTTGCTTCGTTTCTTCTCGTTTTCGCTTGGGCTTCGAAATCCAACTCCGATACATGGATAAATCCATAGCTTACATGTTGAACAATACATTTTGAATAGAAAAACCTATCTATTACAAAAGATTCCAAGGGACGCAGCCCTCCAAAACTATGGCCATTCAACACGTAAAAAAACACGATTTCATCCACCCGACCACTAACGGTGGCCGGCCTTACATCTAATCACATAATCACAATAAAACATATAATCCAATTATGTTGATTAAACCTTCGTGTCAAACACAAAAGTGTGCACGAGCCCTAGTCTCTGATACCAATTGATGGTACCGGTATACCGATCCGATCGATATACCGTGTGTGCGGAAGCGTGTAAAGCAATAGATCTACTATGCCATGATCTTAGTGCACACTTAATGTGTATAAGAACACATATAAACATATATATATACACATCCAATATATATATATATATATATATATATATATATATATATATATATATATATAAGGTTCAACGATTACTTACTTGTTGTGATCGTTGATTACGGTTAAGGTGGTGTTGAGTCGATTGAACCACCTTAATAGATCAGCAACTCAAAGATCTCCTTATGAATGAACTCTTCACTCCTTTGGATCGTCCGGATGTTGAAGCCGCACAAATGGCCCGGCCTCTACGTGTTGCACACGAACCCGGATAATGACTTGCTTGCTTGATCGAGTTGATTCTCCAAGAACAATCTCTTTTCTCTCTTTCTCTTGTGAATTTCGTGGGTGTTGATTAGGTGTGATGAAAATCTGATTTTCATCTATATAAAACACACCATTATTCATCCCTTTACTCCTCTATGTAACCTCCATCTTAATGTGCATAAAGATGCACCATTAACACACAAAAGAGGTTACAAAGGAGGTGAAAGGTCATGCCACATACACATGCCACTATGCATTGTATGTGGTCCCACTTGCTTGTGTGGCATGCCATGTCACACTATGTGACATGCATCCATGCAAGCCATGCATCCCATGCATGTATATTAATTCCACGTAAATATTGATTCTAAATCAATATATATATCAAGCATCGTACATTATCTTCGAGTTCATGTGTGACCCTGTAGGTATGATTTAATTGATCAATATTATATTGTTCCCAACAATTAATATTATCAAATAATCATTTAACATCCATAGACGACCTTATGACTTTATCGATTGCACACGTAGGATCGAAGGACATATCCCAACAGCAACACCCCTATATTCGGCTTCTGCACTTGATTTAGATACCGTGTTTTGGCGTTTTGACGACCATGACACTAAATTATCTCCAAGGAATAAACAATAGCCGGAAGTCGAACGTCGTGAGTCAGGACACCCTCCCCAATCGGCATCAGAGTAAGCCGTAAGGGTGTGAGAGGCACATTTCGAAATGGTACGTAAGACCATAGCCAAGGGTTCCTTTAATGTATCGTAGAATACGCTTGAGGAACTGAAAATGTGGCTCACGAGGGGCATGCATAAAAAGACAAACCTGTTGAACTGCATAAGAAATATCGGGCCTAGTAATCGTAAGATATTGTAAAGCGCCAGCTAGGCTTCGATACAAGGACGGATCTGCAGCAGGGGAACCAGCCGGGTGATGAGCCATATTTTTTGGCTCATTTTTAGTTCTTTTGAGTCAAGTTAATCGAGTCTTTTTAGTTGTTTTCACCTTGCTTGTGTCTGGGAGGGCACGTTTGGAGTGTATGGTCAAGTTATGCAGGTGAAACGTGAAAAGACCCACATTTGGAAAGAAATCGCCGCATTGAGCAAGTATGCTGGTTGAGCAAGTTAGCCTGACCCGAACACCCATGTCATATTGGCCAAAGTCAGGAAGTGATCAAGACCGAAGCTTGACCAAGTACCGTACGAAGTAAAGAGGTTGGACAAAGATCGGAGTTGACCAGAGACGAACGTTGAGCAAGCAGTGTACGAAGAGTCCTGGGAATCATGGAGACTTCAAAGGCGACCAGATTCAGAGAAGTATCAAAGAAGGACTTTCATCCAACGTTAGAGTCATTTTCCAACACGTCTCTACATCAGATTGAGTCCTATATCTACACGGAATTGGTCAAGGACGCGGCAGGATCCCTATTTTTAAGGAAAGGATAAGGAAAGAATCTTTTATTTCCTTATCTCAATTAATCTGATCAAGGCAGCGATTTTACTTGGAGCCCAAGACTCCTAGCATCTATAAATACACATGAAGCCCTAGAAATCACGTGGATAAGAGAGGATATGCACAACAACACATCAGCCACCCCACCAAAGAAGATCGGAGGAAGAAGAAGACGAGTTCTCCCCGGCTATCGCCTTCGGGCATAGCTGGGCAATTTCGATTTAATTCATGTTTTTATTTTCGTCTTTTATTTTCTGAATATTGTAGACAATTAGTTCTTTGATTTCTTAGTTTAATTCCAGCATGTTTTCTTTTTATTTTATTTTATTTTATTTTCTATTTGTTCATGCGTAGCTAGTTAATCTGCGCCTGGGCAACGTCTGAACTTGGTCGACCTGATTTCTAAAATACTGTGAGGCTTGACTATAGCAACTAACTTAGTTTTGTTCCCGATTCAACAGGGTAGTATCTACAGGCATGTTAAGGACTTGGGCAACGTACAGTAGCCAGTAGGAATCCCTTTTCACCTAACACACACATACGCGGATCAACGTGCCGGTAGACTGGGCGTCCGCATAGTATTACATGTTGCTGGAGATGTGGTCGTATGACTCGGGTCTGTCCGGGCATGCTATTGGCCATTTTGGGTTCGCTTAGAGATTAAGGCAGTTTGGTCAACTTAGACTCATGTCGGCTAACATAGTGTCGAATTGATCAATACTAGAAGTTGTGCTTAGAGAGATCTAGTAAAACTTTAAACTGAAAGAGTGAATAAGGGTTGGGGTATTTGCGTGCGTGACAACATAGGGGCGTTTATACTTTAATTGGACAACCTATAACCGAAAGATAAAACTGTTAGCAAAATCTTACGTGCCGATGAACAGTAGAAACTTGATCAGGTAGACAAGGTGACGACTGTGCCCAGATGCTCTGTTTTACAGTTTGGTCGAGTTCAATAGTTGAGTAGTTTATTTTCGTATTGGTCAAGTTCAGTAGTTGAGTATTTTATTTCTTGCTTTTAGATTTAGTTAATTTATTATTTGATTTTAGTTATTTTAGCTGGTCGGTTATTCAATCAAAACTCCTTCTAAAATCGTGACAACCCACATTGGGCAAAGCCGTGAGAAAATAACAATAAACTCCTCGTGGGATCGACACCTAATACTTACCACTAATACTTGTTGTTGGTGAAAGGCTTAGGTTTTATAAATTTATTTTGCTCGCTACTCAAACGACGGTAGCGTCAAAATTGGCGCCGTTGCCGGGGAGTTTATATTCCAGTTATTTTCTTTGTGCTATTTGACTTGCGATTATTTTTGTTTTTGTTCCAGGTTGACCAAACAGGACAGCAAGGAGCAAGACGAGGAAAGCAGGTCAAGCAGCACGTGCAGCCCAGAGAACCACCTTTGCTCAAGATCCAGACTTGAGCAAAGGACAGAAAAGATGGACGACTTGAACAACCAACGAGTGGATCAGACATTGAGGGAATTGTGGTTCCCTAACTCTTTGGACTTTAGACTTGTGGGCATAACTTTGCCCAACATCACTACAAATTGGTCAATGAAACCCTGTTTTCTGCAGCTGTTGCCCAAGTTCAGCGATATGCCCTGGGAGGACCCTCATTTACATGTGCAAAATTTTGAGCTAGCATGTGGGACTATACCTGCTATGGGCAACCTGGCAGAGTACATTCGACTATTAGCTTTTCCCTTATCCCTTGCTCATGGGGCAAGAGATTGGCTATACACCTTGCCCAAGGGCGAAATTACAACATGGCAGCAGCTCCAACATCAATTCTTGAAGAAGCACTTCCCCATATCTCGGATTATGCAGATCAAGAAGATGATTTACAACATCAAAATGGGCATAGGAGAATCTTTCTACGACTATTGGGTACGATTCAATGAGATTCAAGCACTATGCCCATATCGTTTATTTCCGGATCATGAATTGATCCAATACTTCAGATCCGGACTGAGGGGACAAGAAAGAATGATGATATTTGCTGCATGTGGAGGTTCTATTCTCGATAAAACAGCAAGTGAGGCGTTCAAAATATTAAAAGACTTGGCCGAAGGATCCCGTGAAGATGAAGACTACTTGCCCAAGCAGACATTTGCTATGCCCAAGTCTGCCGAAGATAAAATTGATAAACTTTGCGGCAGCATTGAGAAACTCGTGGAGATTACGGCCACAAGACCACTCAAAGCAGTCGAAACAAATAAAGTTGATCATTACCAACGCCTTGAGAGAACACACGCAGGTTGGCCAATGCACAGTTATGAGCAAGGCGAACAGAATTGCTACTACCAGTATGCCCTGACCAACACACCTAGTTTTGGTTACGGGCATTACAACCACCAAGAGGAGCAACCTGCAGCAGAAGAGAAACCTACCCAAGAGGAGCAACCTGCACCAGAGGAGCAACCTGCCCAAGAGGAGCAACTTGCCCTAGAGCAGAAACTTGATATTGTCCAAGTGAAGAAACACGAGGTATTTCATATTGGTATGTTACAACCATCTGATATTTTAATGCAGACGAGGAAAATTGATAATGATGTCCGAGAGGAGAGATTGGAGCCATCCTTTGAGCGGACACCCGAGCAAAAATCGAAGATATTGCCCAAGCACACGAAATATCTCTACTTTGGACAAGCTAATACTATAGGGGAGATCAATAGTGATGTTTTAAGTGAAGTTTCAGAAAGGAAGACACGAGGGTTGTTCACCCAATATTCAGAAGAGAAGAGAAATTCGCCCCTGACCAACATGCAAGTAAACTTTGGTTTGGGCAAACTACCAGGCACTTTACATGGATGGATGATGAGCAACTTCACAGATTTACTCAAGTGCCTGAAGGCCTCATATGGCCATAACGAGGAGAAGCTCAAGCCCTTCCATCATGAAGAATGGTGAGCATTCATCACGTCATGCCCATGACGATAACTAAGGCGCTGACCAGGAGGCAACCTGGTATTTCTTGTATATTATTTTAGTCTTTTCTTTTATTTTATTTTGAATAAAATCGGATAGAGGACTTTGACACTTCGAAATCCAAAAGGAGAAAGGGTTTGTTTGTTTTTTGATGTGCAGTTCAAGGAGGCATAAGGGTAGCTGCTTGAGCATACCGCAAGGCTACTTGGTCAACTTTCAGCAGTTTACGCTAGAAGATGGATGAGTTCCCTGAAGTTGCAAGGATGACCACTGGAGAGAAGTCAAGGCTTGGGTAATCATGCCCAAGTTACTGACAGAAGGCGTAGTCCTAAGGCATCAGGGCAACATGCAAAGATGACCACGTAGAGCTGCTGAAATCATAATGGTCCACTTCACCCATTGCTCAATTCAGGTTTTACCTTGACTTTACCTCCTCCTCACTTGTCCTCCCAATTGTTTTTTTTTCTTTCTTCTTTCTTTTCTTTTTCCTTTCTTTCGAGTCATGGGTCGATCTTTTCATTGACACACTTTGCCCAAGGCAAAGTGTGTGAGTGGAGAGGTACGCCAACGTTGTTTGGAGTCGGAGTCTGTGTTAAGGAAAGTTCCTGCCCAATCTTATTACTATGTCACCCACTTTGCCAGAGGCAAAGTGTGTGAGTGGGGGAACGGGTAGGAGCAACCCCTGTCCTTGGTCGTGTCGCATGCTTGATGAATATACTTGGTCAATTTGAACAGTTTTCAAAATTATTAGTCTATGCATGAGAATTGGGACGATGGAACTGCAATTAGGTAGCCGTGAGATTTGAGCCAACATTATGAATATATTTCTTTCGTGAGAGTTTGTTTGGAATGCCGTAATGCTGAGGTTTGCCTTATTTCTACTTGTGTGATTTAAAGTTGAGTTAAGGTATTAGATGACTTAGGCAATTTTTGTTCATTCTTGTCTAGTTGTCTATAAATAAAGAAGACCCTTGATAGCCCCTTGAGCCTAGCCTGTTCTTTGATCACCTGGGGGAAACTCTGACCAACATGAAAACGTGCCCGAGCACATAAAAGGGGCAAGTCAGAAAGTATGTCTTCAGCAAAAAAAAAAAAAAAAAAAAAAAAACTTGTCAATGGCAGTAAGCAAATCCTGCAAACTGGTTGACCAAGTTAAAAAAAAAAAAAAACTTCTGAATTAAAGGGTTGTGCTGAGGCCCGTGAGAAGAGAGTGAATTAGAGGTACGAAAAAAGTTGTTGAATAAGCAACCTTGCCTACGGTCAACATGGAGATATGCTCAATACAACCTACACAAATACCCAAGCAAGTCCTGATGATATGCCTAGCTCAACTAAGAATTGTCATAGGTCAGAAATTGGTCAAGCCCAAGGCAAAGCGTATTCCAAAACAAAATTGAGTGATACACTACCCATACACTGAAAGAGAGAAACACTTAGGGAGAGAACCAAAAATCCTATTGCAGCGTCTTGACTATTTTTTATGCATCCCTTGGACTATGATTTTGACTATCTATTTACTTGATCAAGGTAATATTCTGAAAATCATGCTAGTGTCTTCTATTTATTTCTTTCCCTCCCTCCCTTGTTTTCTACTTGAGCAGCGCGAGTCATACCACACGCTTGAGGACAAGCGTAATTAAAGTGTGTGCGTGTGATGAGCCATATTTTTTGGCTCATTTTTAGTTCTTTTGAGTCAAGTTAATCGAGTCTTTTTAGTTGTTTTCACCTTGCTTGTGTCTGGGAGGGCACGTTTGGAGTGTATGGTCAAGTTATGCAGGTGAAACGTGAAAAGACGCACATTTGGAAAGAAATCGCCGCATTGAGCAAGTATGCTGGTTGAGCAAGTTAGCCTGACCCGAACACCCATGTCATATTGGCCAAAGTCAGGAAGTGATCAAGACCGAAGCTTGACCAAGTACCGTACGAAGTAAAGAGGTTGGACAAAGATCGGAGTTGACCAGAGACGAACGTTGAGCAAGCAGTGTACGAAGAGTCCTGGGAATCATGGAGACTTCAAAGGCGACCAGATTCAGAGAAGTATCAAAGAAGGACTTTCATCCAACGTTAGAGTCATTGTCCAACACGTCTCTACATCAGATTGAGTCCTATATCTACACGGAATTGGTCAAGGACGCGGCAGGATCCCTATTTTTAAGGAAAGGATAAGGAAAGAATCTTTTATTTCCTTATCTCAATTAATCTGATCAAGGCAGCGATTTTACTTGGAGCCCAAGACTCCTAGCATCTATAAATACACATGAAGCCCTAGAAATCACGTGGATAAGAGAGGATATGCACAACAACACATCAGCCACCCCACCAAAGAAGATCGGAGGAAGAAGAAGACGAGTTCTCCCCGGCTATCGCCTTCGGGTATAGCTGGGCAATTTCGATTTAATTCATGTTTTTATTTTCGTCTTTTATTTTCTGAATATTGTAGACAATTAGTTCTTTGATTTCTTAGTTTAATTCCAGCATGTTTTCTTTTTATTTTATTTTATTTTATTTTCTATTTGTTCATGCGTAGCAAGTTAATCTGCGCCTGGGCAACGTCTGAACTTGGTCGACCTGATTTCTAAAATACTGTGAGGCTTGACTATAGCAACTAACTTAGTTTTGTTCCCGATTCAACAGGGTAGTATCTACATGCATGTTAAGGACTTGGGCAATGTACAGTAGCCAGTAGGAATCCCTTTTCACCTAACACACACATACGCGGATCAACGTGCCGGGAGACTGGGCGTCCGCATAGTATTACATGTTGCTGGAGATGTGGTCGTATGACTCGGGTCTGTCCGGGCATGCTATTGGCCATTTTGGGTTCGCTTAGAGATTAAGGCAGTTTGGTCAACTTAGACTCATGTCGGCTAACATAGTATCGAATTGATCAATACTAGAAGTTGTGCTTAGAGAGATCTAGTAAAACTTTAAACTGAAAGAGTGAATAAGGGTTGGGGTATTTGCGTGCGTGACAACATAGGGGCGTTTATACTTTAATTGGACAACCTATAACCGAAAGATAAAACTGTTAGCAAAATCTTACGTGCCGATGAACAGTAGAAACTTGATCAGGTAGACAAGGTGACGACTGTGCCCAGATGCTCTGTTTTACAGTTTGGTCGAGTTCAATAGTTGAGTAGTTTATTTTCGTATTGGTCAAGTTCAGTAGTTGAGTATTTTATTTCTTGCTTTTAGATTTAGTTAATTTATTATTTGATTTTAGTTATTTTAGCTGGTCGGTTATTCAATCAAAACTCCTTCTAAAATCGTGACAACCCACATTGGGCAAAGCCGTGAGAAAATAACAATAAACTCCTCGTGGGATCGACACCTAATACTTACCACTAATACTTGTTGTTGGTGAAAGGCTTAGGTTTTATAAATTTATTTTGTTCGCTACTCAAACGACGGTAGCGTCACCGGGGCAGATAACTTTCCGCCAGTTTCAACAGGGGTCGTGACGGGATTACAGAAGCCCATAGATGCACGGGTAAGAATCTCGCGGGCATACTGAGTTTGGGACAAGAAGAGACCCGTGGAGTTGCGTGTTACCTGTATCCCGAGGAAATGGTTTAGGCGACCCAAATCGGACATGGCAAATTCACTAGAAAGATCACGAATGATTTGTCGAAGGAATGTCGTACTCGAAGCTGTTAAGACAATATCATCCACATATAATAAAAGATAAGCCATGTTAGCACCATCATTATAAATAAAGAGTGACTGATCACAAATGCTACTTTTGAAATCCCGAGATAAAATGAAAGTTGCGAAACGATGATACCAAGCCCGAGGGGCTTGCTTAAGTCCATAGAGCGATTTTCGCAGTCGACACACATGACGGGGGGCTTTGGGGTCCACGAAGCCAGGTGGTTGATGCATATAAACCGTCTCAACAAGGTCGTCGTGTAAGAAAGGATTCTTAACATCCAACTGATGGATAGGCCAAGACCGGGAAGTAGCAAGGCTAAGAACGGTGCGAATTGTAGTAGGTTTGACCAAGGGCGGATCTAGAAAAAAAAAATTGGAGAGGGCTAAAACTTAAAGGGAAGAAGTTCAAGAAAAAAATGAAAACAATAAGGGCGGATCTAGAAAAAAAAATTAGAGAGGGCTAAAACTTAAAGGGAAGAAGTTCAAGAAAAAAATGAAAACAATAAGGGGGCTAGAGTTTAAACTCTAGATCTTTTGGATAAGAGACAGGTAGGCTGACCACTTGAGCTACTTTTAAATTTGTAAATAAATAGTACAAATATATATTTCAGGGCGGGCTAGAGCCCGGCCTGACCACCCCCTAGATCCGCCCTTGGGTTTGACCACCGGACTAAACGTCTCATCACAATCAACACCAACCTGATGACATTTACCATTCACAACAAGTTTAGCTTTGTAACGTTGTAAGGACCCATCAGATTTAAATTTGTGACGAAGAGCTACTTAGGGGACGTGGTGGCGCCGAAGGGGTGGTCGCCGTGGGGGGATGAGTCGGAGTTGGCGGCGTTGAGGAGTTTGGATTACGGGGAGTATGAGAACTACGGGCCGGCGGCGGGGACGGAAAATAGGGTGAAGTGGCCGGGGTACAGTGGTAATATGACCGCGGAGGAGGCGGGGCGGTTCTCGGTGGATAGTCTTGTGGCGGGTGGGGAATGGCTGCCGGCGACCGGCGTTCCGTTTACTGCGGGGGTCTGACTTGTCAAAGTATACGTACTTACATGCATGCAATACTGTACTGTTATTCATTAATTAATTATTGTTTTGTTGAATGTGAATATATATATATATATATATATATATATATATATATCCTTATCTTCGTCCCATTTGAAATAGTCTTATTTGTAAGAAATTGAGTGTATTTTTTTGGCGACGGAAAAATACTAACATCCTCCAACAGTTAATTACGAGTTATTTTCGATAAGTGTCTCTACTAGAGAACATTCTTCGATTTACACTCGATCAGAAATCAACGAGGGATCGATTAGGTGAGATTAAAATTTAAAATTTCTACGGTTGGATGTTCTTGTACGTAAATACAAAATATGTTGACCCTCACTTTATAAAAATAAAAATAAATATAATTAATAGCTCAATTAATAATGGGCCAATGATTGACCGGTTTGCGGTCGTTTATATATATATAGTGAAACCCTAATTTCAATCTTCACAAATCAGAACAATGAAAAGAAAAATCGATGCCGTAGTCAAGGAAGAGGTTGATACCGATCTGAAAGATGAGGATGAAGATGGTTGTGCGGATCCGAAAAAGGTTCCGAGCCTTGAGGAGGTGCACGACCCAGATTCCCTTGAAGAAGACTACGACGAGAGCCTTGAGGAGGTGCACGACCCAGATTCCCTTGAAGAAGACGATGATGAAGAATACGAACGAATTGCGAAGGTATCATTTGATTTGTATGATTAATTGTGATGTATTTATGAATTGTTTCTACATTTACTTTTTTAATAATCATATCTTACTTTTTTTTCAGGGATCTGTTGCTCGACATATGTTTGAGGTACTATGTTTCTTTTCTTATTTAGTTGCGAAGCGATTAATTAATAATACCTGTTAATTAATTGTTACCTTACAAACAATTGGATGTAAACTTTTTTTTTTTTTTTTAATATTTCAATTAAGCTGCTTTCTATATTATAGTTCTTGATGCTCCAAGATTTGGCCTCGAGATTAAAGGCTGATTCTGAGGTTGTAGATCTTTCTGAAAAGATTCTGAAACATATTAAAGATGGAAATCATGATGTTGAATCGTTTTCTGGGATGGTGAATCAAGTGTTGAAAAATAAATCTTTTTGCGAAGAGTTGCGTAGAGAAGGCGTGGTGGTATGTATGTTCTTTTTATATAAGTGGTACGTGCAATCACCAACTTTATCAATTTGTAATTTTATTTTTTTGAATACAGAAAGAGCGCATTTGGTATGTTTTTATGGCTGTTGGAACTAAAACTGAAAGGATAAATCTGGGAGATGCTGATCTGCTGTCTGTAATAAAAAAAGATAATCTCTTTAGGTTTGCAGCACAAGAATTCTTTAAAGAGACTTTGGAAAAAGGGGAGGTGGAGGTTGTAAGGTACTACTACTACTACACTACATGTTATTATGAATTACGTAATACAATACTAATTACTCCGTATATGTTTTAGCTAATTAGCCGTAGCATATACTACGTACTACATATTATGCCTTGATTGGCTTATATATTTCTTTAATTTTGCAGAGGTGCCTTGTGCATTCTGTTTCCCTTTTGTATGACTGCGAGCTACATGGAAGAGAATGGATTTTGGGATGATAGTTACTTCGATTGTACTTTTCCTCCTCGTCCCTCTCCCTTCGTCCCTAAAGAAAAGGGTGGGTTGATGTAGAAAGATTGTTCTTCTTCCTCCTAAGGATGGGTTGTGTTCAAAGATTGTTTGGTGTTTTATCGACTTGTTGCTTTAGACATATATTTTTATTTCTTGCTACTTGGTATTTTACTTGCTATAATATTATTATTTTATTTTTGTTTGGCAATGTTTATGTATTGGAATTTATTAAGTCCCATGCAACAAAGCCATGTCTAGGAACGCCTAGATAGCATTCTTAACAACTTTTACCTACAATCCGTTGCATTACCTAACCTTGTACGAACACTTCCTTTCGATGGCCTGTCCGGGGAGGACTCTGCCCTCCTCACAATCGCCATTTGCAACGCCAAAATGCACCGCCGATCGATTTCAAATCCCTGTCAGCCTACCATTCCAGGGAAGCAGAAGGAGCTTCGAGATCTCGTCCCCGATAAGCTTCTGCAGCCAGCTTTATCCCTCGACTCCTCCTCCAATTCTACTTGGCAGCTTTTCAGGTGACACTGTTCCCTAACAAGGGTGTACTGTGTGTTGGGATCATTCAGTAGGCAATTCGGCTACTCTGCTCCGAACATGGTCCTCTATCAACAGAACAGAACCAATGGGGACGGCTCGCCTCATGTATTAAAATGGCTGCCTTCCATCGAGAGGGACGCTGTTACAGATGGCGATCGATCGGGTAGCCGTAGAATTTTGGAAGGCCTCTAAGCTGCTCCCCTCATTAAAAGCACTCTTGAGTTCGAGCTACGTTTGTCTTGAGTGAGGAAGGGCACTCAAGAGTCGCGTTTTTTCCGGGGAAGGTTCGCGTTGGCCAGGTCCGCTAAGTAATTGTTTTTATTTTTTTCATTTTAAATTACAATCCAAGTACTCCTACTTTTCCATTTTAAAATTATACTGTATAATATTTTGTGGAAGCTGCAGGGGAGGAGGTGTACGTAGAGGATGATGAAGCAGAGGCCCTATGAGCTGCCACCGACTTTTGAATCCGCCACTTCCTAGTAATTACCGTGATGATGCCGAAGCCTCAGATGGATGTTTTTTCGGCATTCTTCAGTGAGGCACTCTCAACACAAAAGCTATACTTATATGATGCAAAATGTGACTATATTTCAGTTCAGTACTCAATGAAAAATAGAAAATTTTGATAAAAAAAATACTTACATCCATTAACATTCACAAATACTAGTAAGAACCAAATCTTAAATTTCTTCTTCTCAAACATAACTACAATACTCAGTTGAAATGACAATACCAAATTTCTTCAAACAATGTATTGTCATTCGTAATCTTAAGCATAATCAAATCCTAAAAGATTATACTAGCACTCACAATTAATTAAACTAGTTGATCTTAATTTAAATATATATGTTTAAACAATTGTATTTAATTAAACTAGTTGATCTTAATTTAAATATATATGTTTAAACAATTGTATAAATATTTATATTTGTATACGTTAGTTTATAATAAATAGTAAAAGGAAATTTTTTACAAATTTTTAATCTATAATTTTTAATTTATCTTATCACTTATATAATGAAAAAAGTTTTATAATTCAAAGCCTCACAATGACTTTGTTCAATAAAAAATCAAATCCTTAAATTATTTTTTGTAAAATATTTTTAGATTTATTTTTTTCAATTTTTTGATGAAAAAAAATAATTGAAAATAAAATATAAAAATATATTTTGAAGCATTATTAAATTATAAATAATATGGATAATCTTTGTGTGTAATATTTGAAGATATTAAACTTATTTATAATATGACTTTTTGTATTCATGCATAAAAATAAATAAATAAATATAAATGTAAATATTATTAATAAAAATATTTGATATTTTAAATATTTTTTGTATGTTTCATTATTTTTATTATTTTTAAACTTATTTAATTTATTTATTTTAAGTAAAAAATTTAAATCTACCAAATGAAGGAATAATTTTGTATTCTAATTAAAAAAAACATATTAATTAATATATAATAATATAAAAAATAGAATAAATACATAATATTTTACATGAAAAAGAATATTGAATATTTTCATTTTTTAAAATAATTTTAAAAGATTATAAAAGTAACTGAATTCTTTCATTAACCACCTATATATAATTACAAAAGATCAACTATTCTAGGCTAATTACAAACTAACCATATATAACTAAAAACAAGAAGATACTATGATAATATACATAAATAAATATATTAACTAATATACCCCCGCAGTCGAAACGGGAGCATTGCGAACACTAAGACTGGAACGAACCGTGTAAACAAATGCTTTGGAAGGCCCTTCGTAAAAATATCGGCATATTGATACTCAGCGGGAACATGAAGAACCTTAACCGTTCCAAGTCGGACATTTTCGCGAACAAAGTGGATGTCGATCTCAATGTGCTTGGTTCGCTGATGCTGAACCGGGTTGCCGGATAAATATACTGCAGACACGTTATCAAAATATACAAGACTAGCTCGAAAATAGGAACATGTAGTTCAAGTAGTAAATTTCGGAGCCAACTCGTCTCGGCAACCGCGTTAGCAACACCCCTATATTCGGCTTCTGTACTTGATTTAGATACCGTGTTTTGGCGTTTTGACGACCATGACACTAAATTATCTCCAAGGAATACACAATAGTCGGAAGTCGAACGTCGTGAGTCAGGACAACCTCCCCAATCGGCATCAGAGTAAGCCGTAAGTGTGTGAGAGGCACATTTCGAAATGGTAAGACCATAGCCAAGGGTTCCTTTAATGTATCGTAGAATACGCTTGAGGAACTGAAAATGTGGCTCACGAGGGGCATGCATAAAAAGACAAACCTGTTGAACTGCATAAGAAATATCGGGCCTAGTAATCGTACGCTATTGTAAAGCGCCAGCTAGGCTTCGATACAAGGACGAATCTGCAGCAGGGGAACCAGCCGTGGCAGATAACTTTCCGCCAGTTTCAACAGGGGTCGTGACGTGATTACAGGAGCCCATAGATGCACGGGTAAGAATCTCGCGGGCATACTGAGTTTGGGACAAGAAGAGACCCGTGGAGTTGCGTGTTACCTGTATCCCGAGGAAATGGTTTAGGCGACCCAAATCGGACATGGCAAATTCACTAGAAAGATCACGAATGATTTGTCGAAGTAATGTCATACTCGAAGCTGTTAAGACAATATCATCCACATATAATAAAAGATAAGCCATGTTAGCACCATCATTATAAATAAAGAGTGACTGATCACAGATGCTACTTTTGAAACTCCGAGATAAAATGAAAGTTGCGAAACGATGATACCAAGCCCGAGGGGCTTGCTTAAGTCCATAGAGCGATTTTCGCAATCGACACACATGACGGGGGGCTTTGGGGTCCACGAAGTCAGGTGGTTGATGCATATAAACCGTCTCAACAAGGTCGTCGTGTAAGAAAGCATTCTTAACATCCAACTGATGGATAGGCCAAGACCGGGAAGTAGCAAGGCTAAGAACGGTGCGAATTGTAGTAGGTTTGACCACCGGACTAAACGTCTCATCACAATCAACACCAACCTGCTGACATTTACCATTCACAACAAGTCTAGCTTTGTAACGTTGTAAGGACCCATCAGATTTAAATTTGTGACGAAGAGCTACTTAGGGGACGTGGTGGCGCCAGAGGGGTGGTCGCCGTGGGGGGATGAGTCGGAGTTGGCGGCATTGAGGAGTTTGGATTACGGGGAGTATGAGAACTACGGGCGGCGGCAGGGACGGAAAATAGGGTGAAGTGGCCGGGGTACAGTGGTACTATGAGCGTGGAGGAGGCGGGGCGGTTCTCGGTGGCTGGTCTTGTGGCGGGTGGGGAATGGCTGCCGGCGACCGGCGACCGGCGTTCCTTTTACTGCGGGGGTGTGACTTGTCAAAGTATACGTACTTATTACATGCATGCAACCTACTTTTATTGATTAAGATTGTTTTGTTGAATGTGAATATATTACTCCTACTTATCTTCGTCCCATTTGAAATAGTTTTAATTGTAAGAAATTAATTATACTACCATCATCTGTCTCAATCAAATGGACGACCACTTCTTTTGTTCGCTCTATAATATTCTAATAAACAACCTAACATGAAACTAAGGGCATATTAGTATATATTACTAAAAATATAAGTAGTTCTTTAATTTCACGAGTTTTTAATTAAGAACGCAAGTACGTAGTAGTTATAATCATGACTGTTGGCGAATAAATACGTAAAACGATCGAATTATGATCGAGATATAGGTTGTTTGTTTTTTAATAATTACTGTATATATGCTGTATTTTGAATCACCTATATCAATAAGAAATGAGATATTTTCATTCGATCTTTCTACATTGCGTCCGGTACATTCTCTTTATTAGTTTATGCTACTTTAAAATTTTGAATATATATATCAACACACTCAACCGAAGCATCAACAAAATATAAAATTTATAAGGTTGAGATTTTTAAATTTATTTAAAATTTAATGAGAATGATTTGTGTATATAATATAGGGACTATTTATTTAATTAAAAAAATTGTAGCATTTTGTACGCGTTCTAATTAAAGTCAATGCATCATACGGCTGGTTCAACATTAATCCAGTTGTTAATTATCTAAGTCTTATTTTATTTATATTCCTTCCATTTGTTTTTGTACGAACTTATTGAGTGGGCACACCAAATTCTTAATGTTGGTATATTTTCATATCCACGAGTTTCATAAATTTCATCAATTGTCATATTTGTAAAACTTCGAAATAACTTTCATGATTTTGCGTTTCATCTTATATTTAATTTGTATGTATAATTTTAGTATATTTTCATATCCACAAGTCTCGTAAATTTCATTAATTTGCGAATTCCTAAAATTTTGAATTAACTTCCGATTTATTTCATGCCTTATATTATCTTTGTCCTTCTAAATCATGTATAGACTTTTTTTTTTTTTTAAATAATTTACAAAGGAAGCTTGCACTATTTTTATTGTCCAATGTGGAAACATAGTTGAAAAGATTAGTACAATGATTCTTTCCATGCATTTGAATTGGCTTCTCGTTGTTTAAAGTCAATTAACACCTTCGTTCTCACCCTCTCAAGGCACGTACTAGTCACCTCATTTTATTTTATTTTCAATTTTGTTCCATTTTTTCAACTATATAAACCATACTTTTCTCATAGATAGATAGTAACATAAACATATTAACATTAATATAGCAACAATGGAGTTCAACTTCTTGATTATTGCATTCATCCTCTCCCTCTCATCTCTCCTCTCCCAATCCAACTCCCAAATCCCCTCCGCCGCCCTCAACCGGTGGTGCGACCAAACCCCTTACCCTCAGCCATGCAAATACTTCATGACCCACGACCCGACCCACAAGTTCTCGGCCCCCAAACACAAATCCGATTTCCGCAAAATGGCCGTCCAGCTCGCCTTGGACCGGGCCATCCGGGCCGAGGCCCACACCAAGACCCTCGGGCCCAGATGCCGCAACAACCGCGAGCGGGCCGCATGGTCCGACTGCATCGCCCTCTACGCGGACACCATCGCCCAGCTCAACCGCACCGCGGACCCCACCACCAAGTGCACCGCCTTCGACGTCCAAACGTGGCTCAGCGCCTCGTTGACCAACCTCGAGACCTGCCGGGCCGGGTTCGCCGAGCTCGGCGTCTCGGACTACGTGCTCCCACTCATGTCCAACAACGTCTCGAACCTCATATGCAACACGCTCGCCCTAGGCGAGGGCAACAACAACGAGACCGCTCACAGCTACAACGAGGTCGACGGCCTACCCGATTGGGTTTCGAGCCGAAACCGGAGGCTCCTCCAGTCGACAGGTGGCGGCGTCAGGCCGAACGTCGTGGTGGCTCAGGATGGGTCCGGAAACTTCCGGACTGTCGGGGCGGCCATCGATGCGGCCGGGAGGAGGAGCGGCAGCGGGAGGTTCGTTATCCGTGTGAGGAGAGGGGTCTACCGGGAGAATCTTGAGATCGGGAACAGCTTGAGGAACATCATGCTGGTCGGCGATGGCATGAAGAACACTATCATCACCGGCAGCCGGAGCGTCGGCGGCGGCTCCACCACCTTCCGATCAGCCACTGTCGGTAAGTTCAAAAAAAATAATATAAAATCCGTTAGTAATTAAGTTACCAAAGATTAAATTTTTTTTTTTGAATTTTGCAGCGGTGACGGGTGAGGGATTCATCGCCCGTGACATCACCTTCCGGAACACGGCGGGCCCACAGAACCACCAGGCAGTCGCTCTCCGGTCAGGTGCCGACCTCTCTGTCTTCTACAGGTGCGGATTCGAAGGGTACCAGGACACGCTCTACGTTCACTCCCAGCGACAGTTCTACAAGGAATGCTACATATTCGGAACAGTCGACTTCATCTTCGGAAACGCAGCAGCTGTCCTTCAGAACTGCATGATCTACGCACGCCGCCCGATGACAGGTCAGCAGGTCGCTGTCACGGCTCAAGGCCGATCGGACCAGAACCAGAACACTGGAATCTCGATCCATAATTCTCGGGTGATGGCAGCTTCGGACCTCGCACCTATTGTCGGGTCAGTCAGGACTTATTTGGGCCGGCCGTGGAGGGAGTACTCGAGGACGGTGTTCATGCAGACGTATTTGGGCTCGTTGGTGGACCCAGCGGGTTGGCTCGAGTGGGATGGCTCTTTTGCTCTCAACACTTTGTACTATGGAGAGTATAGGAATTCAGGCCCGGGGTCAGCCACGGGCCGGAGGGTTCGGTGGAGGGGATTCCGTGTAATCACAAACGCAGCAGAGGCGGGAAGGTTTACAGCAGGGAGTTTTATCGCAGGGAGGTCGTGGCTGCCGGCCACTGGTGTGCCCTTCACTGCCGGGCTTTGATTTATTTCGTTCATTATTCTTTGATATCTTCTTGTAAATGTTATTATGTGCTGGAGTTTCTTGAAGCTGTAAAATTGAAAAGGTAATTGGGTAATAAAACTTGTGTAAAATAAGAAATTTTATTGAAATATCATCGAAATATATAAACCCATCGAGAAAATTAAATTCACATCAAATAATCGAAGCCAAGACCTGAGGGACTTCTCGTGGAGCCAAGGCAGCAATTAGTTTCCTTTGGCTTTGTTTCAATCCTTCACCTTGGAAATAGAGACGATGATGTTTGCCAGCTTCATGGTCTGGTGATAGAAGAGATTGACCTCTGGAAACGAAAGCTGAAACTTGTCGAGTTCGGGTCTTTCTTCACAAACTCGAGGCATTTGAAAACTGTTTACCCATCCACATCTCTTTCAATTTATACATCTGGAAAGAACAAATGGAGGTTTCCTATTGAAAATCGAAACAAAAAAAAAAAAGTGGAGAATATAGTACCTTCGAATTTGATGCATACAGAAAATATGATATATCACGAATTCATAACCATCACCTGTAATAATAAATACGCAAAATTTGAATAATGGAAATGCAATACTGGCTGAACTGAATATGAAAGAAACGAGAGATAAATATGAATATTATCGATGGTCTAAGAGTAAACAGGCTATGCATCATCATGAGGATTTCTCATGTGGTGATTGCCTTTAAAAGGGAATTAGGGAAGTGGGCAATCAGCCTGTCTTAGTTGAAAATCTGTCTGGGGACCTCAAAAAAGTTAGATGAAAAAAAAAACTCTGCCAACACATTCTTCATGGCCGGAGAAAGGACTAACTTATTTCTGAGAATGCTTGTAGTACAAGATACGGATAAGTGGCTATTGCATTCAAATTAATGTTAGTAGTGTCATGTATTATGGGCTTGTAAGTATAAGATACGAACCTGCCTAATCCAAACCCAACTTGATTTTACCGTGGCCGTATAATGTAGTCATGTTATGTTCCATATAACAAAATAATACATTTTACGATAAGAGGTGTCTGAGAATTTGAATTCTAGCAAAGATAGGAAACTAGACCTACCTCTACAGCCCAGATACAAGGTTCCTTGTTGCAAGGCAGGCTCGGTATTCAAGTTTTAGTATTAGATTTTTCGTTCTGGAAGTACTTAATAACTCCATACGCCACTGATCCAGCTACAAACAAGAAGACGGTTGGAGTGAAGGATGGGTATAAATACTTGACGAAGAACTTGTCTGTTGCTTCTGGTAGAAAACCTGCAAGAGACGAGGACAGCAGAAAAGTTACAGCGCATGTTACTTCATATATCAAAATGTAAAAAAATACACTTAATGTAATCCACATGGCACGCTATATCCTTTATAGCTAGACACATCCGTCCGTTCATAAAATAGGGATCCAACTAAAAAGACCATAACCAGGGAAGGGGCGCTTTAACATGTTTATACTTCTGTTTTCGCTTTTACAAAAGCATAACTCGCAACTTATTTACAGATCGAACAAGCTAAAATTAATAGCTTTCATTCGCAAGAAACTTCAGATTTACAGTTAATTGTAGCTTCTGCTATAGTAAGCAACTTCTTCTGAAGGCAGATTTGTATACATTACACACTTTATATGTTTATCAATATGCAAGCAATAAACTAACATTTCACAAATTAATGCTTGAAAATGAATCTCATTAGCCCACCTTAAAATTGTTGAGCATAAAACCGGAGGCTCCTCCAGTCGTCGGGCGGCATCAGGCCGAACGTCGTGGTGGCTCAGGATGGGTGATACAAGAGATTGACCTCTGGAAACGAAAGCTGGTACTCGTCGAACCAGTGGAAGAATGTGTTTCCGGATAGATACATCTCTAGGGAGGAGTGCTGATCTTTCTTCATAAACTCAAGGCATTTGAAAACCGTTTACCCATTAACATCTCTTTCAATTTATACATCTGGAAAGGACATCACCTCAACTCATAAATCCTATATTTCAAGACTCTATTTGTACTTTGTAGCAATAAAAAAAATCGTTTCTTTTGAACTCACCAAGTGATTCATGCAGAAATTTAGCAGCTTGAACCCATCATGTGCAGCTGAGAACCAGTTGGAAATCTCAGACCTGAATCAGTACAACAAATTAGACCAGATATAAAGAAAAAAGTGGGAATACAGAATTTCAAGTTATAAAACCAGAAGAATTATTTGCAGGAAATACCTTCGGGTCATGGGTCTGTTGCAAACGGGGATACCATATAGAGATATCCTGGACAGATTGATCAACTACCATCAAGATCTTGTAAAATGTTGAGCAACGAAAAAAGGCACAGCTGTGATTATTCAATGAAGCACGGGGTAAGACTACTTAATTGAGCACCTAGAAAGTGATCTAAAAACCTATAAATCATTTATAGAGGAAAAAGTCTCATGCCATAACAATGAAAAGGACTTCTTATATCGCAAAAACCTGCTGTTTGGGTAGACCTAACACGGTTTTTGCAGTCACTGGAAGAGGCCGAACCCGTGACTTCCAGTAGAAAAAAAGAACAGTTTGATCTCCAAATCCGTTGACCTGAATGAACGACATGGTAAGAAGTGAAAATCAAAAGGAGGATGGATACTGATTAATCAACATGAGTTATAGTTTCATAAATGATTCAAGGACAGAACATAAGCCATTATTACATAGGCAATGGATAATTAATTACAAAATTTCCCCAAAAATTTATCCTAATTACAAAAAATAAAGTTTTCTTTCAAAATGATAAATTAAGTGCCCAAAAAATGGAATAATTTAAAGATCTATTAGCCTACAAAAAGCAACTAACGATAAACAAAGTTATAATGTATAGGACAGGTAATATTTCCATCAACACAAGAGACCATCAAAGACAAAGAAAGCCCTTTTTTTGTTTACCTTAAACGTTCCGCTCACTTGCCGTGTAAATCTCCTTCGGATTTATTATCATCTGATCAATAAGACAGTTCTACGAAAATAATAATCTTCAATGATCAACAAGCATTTTCAATAAACCATAGGCACAAGACACTTCTGCTCCGAATCTGGTGCCACAATCTTCCGGTAGTTTGCCCTGTTCATCACCATTTTCCACACCCCTCGAGCTTCGTCGAACTTGCGATCCTTCCACAATACAGAACTCAGATAACGAGCATTATACCCACACGGGAAATAATCCTCCGCAACCATATCCTCGAACACCCTCAACGCATCAACACCCGAACCTTTAGTGCATAGAAAACAGAGGAGCTTCTCATAAGTCGACTTCGAAGGTGAAAATCCTCTCTTTCGCATCATGTGGGACAGAGACAATGCATCGAGTAACCTCCCGGACCTACAGAACCCTCTTATCAAAGTGTTGAACAACATCCGATCAGGACCCACACCAATCGCATTCATCTTATTGAACAGCGCCACGGCATCATTAACTTCCCCGAACTGAATGTGCCCTTCAATTAGGATTGTGAAGGTAACCTGATTAGGGCTCACTCCATCCACTTCCATCCGGTTGAGATGCTCGTATGCCTCCCGCATGCCGTGGGCCCAGCAGAGCCCGGATATGATCCCGTTGTACAGGTACAGGTCCAGGACGGGGGACATCTTTTTTATTCTCTGGATTAGGTTTAGAGCAAATGATTTCATCTCTGCTTCGGAATTAATCAAGATTCTCAAACTCTTCCTGTCTGGCGAAATAGCTTCTCGATTTAGCAAATGAAACAAGATTTCCTTACCGTTGTCCCTTTTCTCATTAGATAAATACCAGTGCCCATTATAGCGCCGGGTATTCCTAGAGACGCCACTTAGTAATGTAATATAGGTGACTAAATCTTGCTCGACTTCACACTTGTTCATCAAGTCAAATAACCTGAAAGCGAATTCTAATTCTCTCTTTCTCAAGAATTGTTTGATAAGAGAAGTATAGAGAACGACATTCGGCATGAACCCGTCTCTCAACATTCTATCGAGGTAAAAGCAGCTTTTCTTGGTCATATTTTTCTTGACCAGCCCGGGTATAAGAGCTGTATAAGCGGGGCAATTGGGCCTGAGATCATAATCGATCATCTTCTCAAATAGCTTCTGGGCTTCATTAACCCGACCATTTTTCGAATACATATTAATCATAGTGACGAATACGGTTTCATCGGGATCTATACCGAACTCGAGCATTTGGTAGAAGAATTTTTCCGCTTCATTAATCATTCTAAGTTTGCCTAAACACCCGATAATCGAGGTATATATATTGACACTCGGCTTGATTCCATTTTCTTCAATTTGATACAAAACATCAATGGCTGAAGAGAAATCGCCTTTTTGACAGAGCTCATTTACCACTATTGAGAAAGTCAACTGATTAGGAACGAGGCCCTGATCCCGCATGACCTTGAGAAGAGACTCTGCACTCTCCACTAAACCTTCCCCAATCAATAACTTAATTAATGAATTAAAAGCTGTGTGCGAAGGCACAAAATCAAGACTCTCCATCTTTTCCATGCAGTCCAGAGCCGAATCTATTTTACCCCCCATGCATAAGGCTATCATGTAAATGCTAAAAGCCATATCTGCTAAACCGGACCCACTTTTCGTTATCTCGTCAAGAAGACCTTCGATTTCAACCACTGCATCAGCCTTCATGGATTCAGGCCTTAAGGTACAAACACTAGACTTATGAATATCACAATGTTCTTTCGCGATGGTTTGCAAAACTGTGTGAGCAATGTACAACTCATCCCCTTCCGGATGATTCTTGACGAGGGTGAAGAAAAGAACGTGGTCAGGAATAACACCACTATCGACCATCTTGTGATACAATTGATACACTTCCTTAAACTTTTGTTCCTTACAAAGTGCAGAAATTAAGACAGTGTAGCAATGCACGTTTGGAGCAATATTACAACGCACCATGTCATCCAAAAGCTTTAAAGCCCGATCGACTTCTCCGTCTTGGCAGTACTTGTGAAGCATGACTTGATAAGTTACTGAATTAGGCTTCAAACCAGAACTCACCATCTTATTATGCAAAAACCAACCTTCCGAGTGCAAGCCCATCTTAATAAAACCGTGAATCAGCGTGTTGTACATATAAGTATCTGCATCGTACCCCATCTTTAGCATCTTCATATACAATCTCATTGCCATCTTCAACTTCTTCCCTTTGCAGTACGAGTTAATGAGATACGTGTACATAAATTCATCCACTACGAAACCGTACGACTCAATTTCCGTACTCAGAACCTCAGCCTCCTCGACACGTCCCCATTTGCAGAAACCGATTAATAGAGACTTGCAAACATTGACAGTAGGCAGAACCTGCTTTTCGATCATCACATCAAAAACATGAAGGCCCTCGTCCAAGAACCCTCTTTTACACAATCCGTCCACCAGCCTATTATAACACGCAAAATTTAGCACCTTATCGTTGGCCTCACCGATTTCGCAAAAACAGTCATAAGCCTCCAAGAATCTATCTTCCACAACAAAACATTTCATCAGGGCATTGCAGGAACCAACCCAAGGAACAAGTTTTGACTCGATAAGCCTATTGAATGCATTTTTTGCTTTGTTTAATTTTCCAAGTTTACAGTAACAAATAACCATGGAATTCAGTAAATTACGGTCCGTTTCAAGGCCTTTCCTAACTACGCAGTCTAAGTACAGTGCCTCGGCCATATGGGCCTCGCCAGAAATCACTAGTTTACGAATAAGACTGCCGCAAGTAACCGAATCGAGATCCATACCTCTCGAGAAGAAGAAATCGAAGGCCGAGATTGCTTCCGGGGCAGACGGCGACTGAGAGACGAGCCTTTGGATCACATTCCGGGCCGATGAAAACAAGCCCCGGCTTAAGAGATGGTCCGCTAGAGAAAAGCATAAATCTTTGTGGGTGATTTGGTGTGGGGAAGACGGAGACAGAGGCGTTTGAGGATCAAACGGCAAAGGGCAACCGCTAAAGGGTCGTTTTCTAACGAATTTGTAGGAGAAAAGAAGTCTGTTCTTGATCATAATTAGATGGTTCATAGAGGACGAACTAGCGATTCATCCCGAAGATTTGATTTTCTGTTCATAGGTCGTGAACGTGATGGATGAAAAATGAAAAGGGGGGTTTTAGCTGTAGATTTTGCTTAAACCCTTTTTGACTGTTGAAGCTTGAAAGGAAGGGGGAGATGATAAGCTGTTTCAATTTGCTTAAACTAAAAATTGCTTAAACTAAACCTACAATTTTAATTTTATGGGGAAAATAAAATAAAATAAAATATATATATCCACACGTAAAATTGATTTCCACTAACATTTGTTTCAAATGGCGAATATATACAATTACTGTACTATGATAAAATATATACTCAATTTTTATTTTATTTTTGTTGTTAATAATATGACAAAATATATACTCAATTATTTTTGGTAATATTAGGGTATGGGGCAGATTGGTTTTTAATATTATTTCCAACACTTATTTCATTTGTAGGGGTTCTATATTTTTTAATTGTTTATTTATTAGGGTATGTGTATTTTTTAAATACTAAGTAGGAGCATTTTTTAAAATTTATAAAGTCATAAATATCCCTACAATAATATTACGGTAACATTGAAGTGCCGATGTTATGATCGATTTATTGTTGTTTTCGAGGTGGTTTTAGGTATCTTTTGTGTATATATGTGTGTGATTATCGAGAATTTGCTTATTATTGATGTGACGGAACTTATGCATGGTATAGTCGAGTTTTTTGTGTGAAATGTAGGAAAAACGGAGAAAGAAAGGGGACGATGAACTTCAGCAAATTCGGGCAATAAACTGATTTCGCTACTTAAGAATCTGGAGCCTTGACACACATGGTTAGAAAGTTCTTGAAGTCGTGAATCCGAAGAATTTTGAATCGTGGAAATCGGAGTTCGGACGAAGAAGTTATGATAAGAATCGGGAAGTTGCACAAGAGCATGAGTGAAGGGCCGAAGAGGATTAGAGACTGGGCGCGACCGCACCCAAATGGGAACGACCGTTCCCGATGCATTTCCAGGTTCGATCTTCCGGCGCGACCGCGCCCAAATGGGAACGACCGTTCCCGATGCATTTCCAGGTTCGATCTTCCGGCGCGACCGCACCCAAATGGGAACGACCGTTCCCGGTGTATTTCTAGCTTCGATCATCCGGCGCGACCGCACCCAAAACGGGAACGACCGTTCCCGATGCAATTCTAAGTTCGATCTTCCGGCGCGACCGCACCCAAACGGGAACGACCGCACCTGTCGCAAGCTGAAATGTTGACTTTTCCGTTGACTATCCGGAAATTTGGTGTTTGAGGGTATTTTTGACCTTTTGAAGACCCACATGCTCCTTGAAAGCTATAAATAGGTGGAGAACTCTCTACAAACACAACTTTGCATCTACGAAAACACACTTGGAAATTCTAGAGAGAGAAAGAACACCAAATTGAGAGTTCAAGCTCATCTTCCCCAAATCGAAGCACGGATTCAAGCTCGATCAAGGACCACGGAGTCGAGAATTTCTTTACATAATTGGCTACTTCTAATTCTCTCCTTTTCCTTTTGTTTTGTAGAAACCTCTTTTATGAATATTGATTTTTTTTGGGAATTTGACTTGGATCTTTGTGAATTCTCGGATTTGATCATGATTATGAGTACTTTGTATGTTTCTTATATGATCATGATGATTTGCATGGGTTTCCTTGGCTAATTTTCCAATAGGAGGTGATGAAAATGTAGTGCACACTAGGTGTTTGATAAAATGCTCGAGTGAATAAACTTTGAGGTTAATTGTGAATCTTCGAGCTACGATCGATCTAACCACCGTTGGGCGGAGTTAGACTCAATCGGAGATTAAATTTTAGATTGACCACCGTTGTGCGGAGTCCTTCTTCCCATAGTTCGATTTTTCATAATTAAGTTCAAAAGGGCTAAGTAAAGGAATTCGACAACCATTGTGTTCACTACCGTTTGGAGTGCTACTTTGGGGAATTAAATTGATTAACCACCGTTGTGCGGAGTTTTTCCTTCCGTAGTCGATTCTCGAACTTAAACACTTGGAGGTTCGACTCTAGGGACGAGAACCTCCGGAAATCACTCTTGTGTTAGATCATTCATCGAATTGTCACTACCATTTCATTACCTCCATCGTTCTCTACTTGATAAATCGTTTGTTATTTGTTATTTTGGACGTTTTGTCAAACTCGAACTACTCTTTCAAACACTCGAAATGCAAATGAATATGACTTTGAGACCTCTCACTTCTAGCCCTCCCTCGGATTGATAATCCGAGTGGTCGACTTCTACAACTAAACCCTCGGTTTTGAAGCGAGGTAAAACGCTTTATCTTTCCTTTGTGATCGAAAAGTGCTTCTTCAAATGGCGCCGTTGCCGGGGAGGGCTAGTTGAAGTTTTCTAGTCTAATTCACATCAATTGTTATTTGTTTTAGTTTCATTTACTTTGCTTTCTATGCCCCCCATTAGTTTAGTTAGTCTAGCTTTAGTTAGCTTACTTTAGTTCTTTCTTTTGTTTTTGAATGCAAGGTATGTGGAGTCACCAATATCCGAGGTCATGTGCGTACAAAGAGTCAACTTCAAGATCCAACGAGACATCATTTTACGACTCAAAGTTTGCACCGGAGTATTCACGCTCTTATCAAAAAGCGACTCCACCATACAACCACTACCATGCTTCTCCTACACAACAACCACAATATTCACAACCTTATGGAGGACCTCATTACCAAGGCAACTACTACCCGCCACAACCACCGTCTCGGCCTCATTCAAATTATCAAGGTTCTTATTACCCTCATCCTCAACCGAATTATCAAAGAGGGTACCAATCAAGATCCGAGACAAGCTATTACGATACAAGGCCCGAGTATCCACCATCTAGGTCTTATCCATCCAAGCCGGAGCCTACATATTCATCTACTTCATATCATAGGCCCGAGCCTCATTATACTCCATCACCTCCGAATCATTCTTCATGGCCCGAGACACATTATGAGTCTCCACCTTCCACTTATACTTCACGTCCCACGACATCTTCTAGGAAAGCTTCCGTCCAACGTGAGCTAGATCGCATTGATGCCATGATTGCTCGAAAAGCAAGAGAGTACTTCCAATATGATGAAGATTATGAACAAGATGAAGATGACGAGAAACTATTGAGAAGGTCTATGGTGGAGACCAAAGAAGTTGATGTCGAAAATCAATTGAAGGCCGAAATGGAAGAGATGAGTAAGGAGATGCAAGGGTTGAAAGAAAATATGAAAGTCTCTTGTATTATTTGTGGTGATGAAAGGCATGAGTTTAGGACGTGTCCCTATAACACTTTTACCCAAGGCATGACTATGGAGATGGAGGTGCCATATGAGTATGAAAATGATGAAGAGATTAGACAACTCGAGGAAGAGACAACGTTTTCTCAACCCGAATCGACCCAAGAGGTTGTAGATGATATCCGAGCATGTTTCAAGAGAATAGATGCTCATGTGTCAACCATATTTACTAGTTTGGACGAGATGAAAAGAGAGTCCTTTCAAGCTATTGAAGATGACGAGCTCTCGATCCAATCGCACAAAGTCTCCACAAAATCTCTTGCTTGGGAAGAATATGCCATATTGTCCAATGAGAGTGATGAGGTACAAGATCCAAAGGTTTTTTCTATCCTCGAGGTTACGGATGAGTCTCCTTTATTTTCTCCATTTCGTCTTGAGATTGATGCTCCGATTCTTGAGTACATTGATGTGGACATGTCACTTTTGGGTTTTGATGAGGTAAAAGAGACTCTCGATGTTGATTTTCTTTTGGAGTGTGGCGTTGAGGTTGTAGAAAATGATTATGTGTCTCCTATGATTGAGCTCTTCTTTGATGAAGAAATTGAGGTTGAAGAGAAAGTGATGGAGGAGCATGTTACGCTCGATATAGTGGATGAGAAGAGAACGTCTTTGGGATTTGGTAGACGAATTTACGGATTGGTTGACTTGGGAGTCAAAATTGAGTTTTCTAGCTCTCATTCTAAAACTCCCGTGCCTATTGAGGATGATGAAGAAAAGCACGATGATCTCGACCCACCTAAACCGCTTAATCCCGGTAAAAGCTTTATTGATATTATTCGCGGTTTAGATGGAAAATTCTTGGATCCATTTGAGTTTAGAGCCGAGATGGGGTATGTGATCGGTTGGCCGAGTGATTATTTTTATATTGAGGATCGTGAGACCTTGACCGAGATGGAGTTTCTAAGGAGATTTAGTTCAATATTTTTGTCGGCCGAGGTGGATGGCATTGGGAGGTTTGATTTGGAGACATACCACGTTCATGGACTTGATCTCTTTACCATGAGTGACCGTGCTCCCTTGCCCGAAGCGATCTATCTCCGAAAGTATAGTTCGTACTTTTTACCGACCGAGATAGAAGAGACATATGACTTTTCTCGAGTCGTGAGTATGGGGAATCCTTATATCTTGACTTCTAATGCTACATATTTCCCCACACTTAGTCTTGATGGATTTTATTCGGAGGATCATCATATTTTAGCCGAGATGCTCTTCCTAAGAAGGTTTTCTTCGATATTTTTAGAGGGCTAAAGGACTTTGAGGATCGGGTGTAGCTCAGAGCCGAAAACCGAGCGCCTCGTGGGGGCATTCCCACGACCGTCAAGCTCATGACGTTAAAGAGTGCTTTGTGAGAGCCTTCTCACATATGAAGATGAAGCTTTACTCCTCCAAGTTTTCCTACATGGCATTTCACGGACCTCAAGGTTATACTTTCTCTATTTCTATACACCACAAGTGACGTCGAAACAACCCGAATTGAGTTCGGGGCGAGGTATGTGAATGGCTTCTCCCTCTTTGATCGTTTTTATTTTTCTTTCGGGATTTATGGCGGAGTTTTGGTGGTGTTTGTGTGATGTTGATTTTGTTTGTTTTCTTTTCTTTTATTTTGTTTCCTTATTTTGTGTTTGTACTTAATTCGAGCTTTTCGGCGTTTTTCTACTTTGATGAGATTGTGCGAGTCCCGTAGACGTGTGTGATACATGTGGATGTGGTTAAAGTCGGAGAAGTCGTTAGTTGGATGTCGTTTATCTCTTTTGGTAATTGTTGAATAATGTGATTTCGCACTATTGCTAGCTTGTAACCCTTTTATATTTTGTGAGGATTGTCGAGCCTTCATTATTATCTCCTTTTGGTTCTCACTTTTGTTCATGAATATGCATTATTTTTCTTGGCCATATTATGTGTTCGTGCATTGCAAGTGACGGGTGATGAACTTGGTTGGTCTCATTTGCTTGAATATGATGAACTTGATCAATAGGAAAGCTCCACTTAAATATATTCCCCATATTATACCGAGCCCGTCGTGGGACACCCTAGAAAACCCCTTGAGCCTACGTGTAAACCTTTTTCTTGTCGCCGTGTGTTTCCAAGAGTGGTGTGAGCATTTGTGGGGTCATTTGGTGATGAAGGTGATTGTTGATAAGGGGTCATTCTTTAGGATTGTGCATAAAAGGAACGTGGTGAACTTGAGCATGTTGTAGTAATTCTTGGAAAAAGCCAAACCCTCTAAAAAAATGAATGATAATAAGATATGATGTATGAAGTATGATGTGTTGCACAAAAAAAAAAAAAAAAGAAGTGCAAGAAAAGAGCCAAAAAAAAAAACAAAAATGCTTGGCCATCGAAAAAAAAAAAAGAAGGATGATTGAAAAGGCGAGGGTTTTTCTTGAAATATATGTATTGATTTGTAAGCTCGGTTTACTTATGTCCTTGCACGTAGTTGGAGATATAAGGGCGAGGTGTTTGTGAGAAACGTTTGGTGTAGGAGGGAAAGAGGGAGAAGTGAGTGCCCAATTCTTGTTTCATATGTTATTTTTGCCCTACCTCTACCTTATCCTACCTTGCATGATCATGTTTTGATTCAAGTGTTGTGATGATTTTATTGAGTAAAATTCACTTTTAGCTTGTAGTGTATGAAATACATGTTATATGGGTGCTATTCATTCTACTCCTCGAGCTTCTTTGAATAAATGCAAGTTACTTGTTCTATCTTTTGCATATTGAGAGTGATCGAATTGACCTTTGATTTGATTTCGAGAGGAAAGAAACGAGTGAACCGTACGTTGAGTGATTCGAATAGTGTGTGTCATTTTATTTTTACAATGCTTGATTGAGATGAACATGGGATTGGTTTGAAACGAGTGTCTCCGGCTAGTTAATGTATCACGTTGGAACATTATGCTCGGGACGAGCATTGTTTTGTCGTTGTAGTAGTTTGAAGTGCCGATGTTATGATCGATTTATTGTTGTTTTCGGGGTGGTTTTAGGTATCTTTTGTGTATATATGTGTGTGATTATCGAGGGTTTGCTTATTATTGATGTGACGGAACTTATGCATGGTATAGTCGAGTTTTTTGTGTGAAATGTAGGAAAAACGGAGAAAGAAAGGGGACGATGAACTTCAGCAAATTCGGGCAATAAACTGATTTCGCTACTTAAGAATCTGGAGCCTTGACACACATGGTTAGAAAGTTCTTGAAGTCGTGAATCCGAAGAATTTTGAATCGTGGAAATCGGAGTTCGGACGAAGAAGTTATGATAAGAATCGGGAAGTTGCACAAGAGCATGAGTGAAGGGCCGAAGAGGATTAGAGACTGGGCGCGACCGCACCCAAATGGGAACGACCGTTCCCGATGCATTTCCAGGTTCGATCTTCCGGCGCGACCGCGCCCAAATGGGAACGACCGTTCCCGATGCATTTCCAGGTTCGATCTTCCGGCGCGACCGCACCCAAATGGGAACGACCGTTCCCGGTGTATTTCTAGCTTCGATCATCCGGCGCGACCGCACCCAAAACGGGAACGACCGTTCCCGATGCAATTCTAAGTTCGATCTTCCGGCGCGACCGCACCCAAACGGGAACGACCGCACCCGTCGCAAGCTGAAATGTTGACTTTTCCGTTGACTATCCGGAAATTTGGTGTTTGAGGGTATTTTTGACCTTTTGAAGACCCACATGCTCCTTGAAAGCTATAAATAGGTGGAGAACTCTCTACAAACACAACTTTGCATCTACGAAAACACACTTGAAAATTCTAGAGAGAGAAAGAACACCAAATTGAGAGTTCAAGCTCATCTTCCCCAAATCGAAGCACGGATTCAAGCTCGATCAAGGACCACGGAGTCGAGAATTTCTTTACATAATTGGCTACTTCTAATTCTCTCCTTTTCCTTTTGTTTTGTAGAAACCTCTTTTATGAATATTGATTTTTTTTGGGAATTTGACTTGGATCTTTGTGAATTCTCGGATTTGATCATGATTATGAGTACTTTGTATGTTTCTTATATAATCATGATGATTTGCATGGGTTTCCTTGGCTAATTTTCCAATAGGAGGTGATGAAAATGTAGTGCACACTAGGTGTTTGATAAAATGCTCGAGTGAATAAACTTTGAGGTTAATTGTGAATCTTCGAGCTACGATCGATCTAACCACCGTTGGGCGGAGTTAGACTCAATCGGGGATTAAATTTTAGATTGACCACCGTTGTGCGGAGTCCTTCTTCCCATAGTTCGATTTTTCATAATTAAGTTCAAAAGGGCTAAGTAAAGGAATTCGACAACCATTGTGTTCACTACCGTTTGGAGTGCTACTTTGGGGAATTAAATTGATTAACCACCGTTGTGCGGAGTTTTTCCTTCCGTAGTCGATTCTCGAACTTAGACACTTGGAGGTTCGACTCTAGGGACGAGAACCTCCGGAAATCACTCTTGTGTTAGATCATTCATCGAATTGTCACTACCATTTCATTACCTCCATCGTTCTCTACTTGATAAATCGTTTGTTATTTGTTATTTTGGACGTTTTGTCAAACTCGAACTACTCTTTCAAACACTCGAAATGCAAATGAATATGA
The DNA here is from genome assembly GCA_954870475.1 of Euphrasia confusa. NCBI lineage: Eukaryota > Viridiplantae > Streptophyta > Magnoliopsida > Lamiales > Orobanchaceae > Euphrasia > Euphrasia confusa. Next base: position 37,788,912 of record OX940960.1, read on the forward strand.
CTTTGAGACCTCTCACTTCTAGCCCTCCCTCGGATTGATAATCCGAGTGGTCGACTTCTACAACTAAACCCTCGGTTTTGAAGCGAGGTAAACGCTTTATCTTTCCTTCGAGATAGAAAAAGTGCTTCTTCAAACATATATTAATTTATTTTAATTCTAATATATATAAATATATTTGTCTTAAGAATGTAAATATATTTGCGCTAAATATATTTGGTAAAATATATTTGCGCAAACATGAAATTACATTATATGTTAATATCAAAATATATTGCGCAAACAAAATATATTTGCATTATCTAATTTGCGCAAACATTAGTACATATATATTTATAGGGTAGTTCTACAGTGCAGTTAATGTACCGTAGCTATATTAAATCTAGACCCTATAATATTTATATTTAATATTAACCGTTTGATTTGAACGAGAGTTCACGCTATAACGTATACCTGCAAACACAGGATATCTCATTTATTGTTTTACTTCTATTATTTTATTTTTACACTCTAATATTTTAATTTTAATTTATTATTTTAAAAATCATTATAAATTTTGTATACACAGATTATCACATTTTTTATTTTATTTCTATTATTTTACTTTTACAGTATAATATTTTAATTTTAATTTATTATTTTTAAAATCATTATAAATTTTGTATTTACTCAATTCACTATTATTATTACATATTTTCTTATTAAAAATAAGAATATAAATACGATAACAAAATTATTTTTAAAATTATTTTAAAATTTCTTATAATATAGTATGAGATAAACTATATAATAATTGAAAAAAAAATATCTAGAATAATAACATTAATTTTTTTTAAATATATAAATATAAAATCAGTTTTATCAATATGTAGACTTTTATGAGTATTTGTTAATTTGTTAGAACTTTAAATACAATAGTAAATCAATCATATTATGTAAACTTTGATGAGTATTCGTTACTTTGTTAGAACTTTAAATACAATTGTAAATCAATCATATTTTTTCATTTACGTGAACGAATGAGTACATGTTACTCGGTTAGAATTTTGAATTCAATAGTATGATGTTAGAACTTTAAATACAATAGTAAATCCATCATATTACTCTTTTAGAACTTTAAATACAATGATATAGTATGATGTTAAAAATTTTAATACAATGGTAAATCAATTATATTTCTTTTATTAGCACGTGAACGAATTTTATTTGAATCCTAAAATTATTTTTTGTAATATTTATTTATTTTTATTTTTTTGAAAATATTATTTATTTTTGTTAACATAAAAGTAAATTTTAGGTTTTTATTGAATTTAATTTTTGTTATTTAATTTTAATAATTGTAATCAACGCAATACAATGAATTAATCATTGCGTTAAATAATTTATTTTATTTTTAAAAAATAAATTTAATTTTAATAATTGTAATCAGTGAGTCCCTATACCATGCAACTAGATGTACGATACATCCTACATGCAGTAATTTAATAATAAATTTAAAATGTTATTTATATTTTACGCAATAAAAAAAATCATTTTATATTTTATATTAATATTATTAATATTAATTATAAAATCAAATATTAATTTTTATTCAGCGTAATCTTCTACTTTTAGATCTAGAATTTTCTATAATTTCATTTACAATAGATTAATTAAACAATCAAATATTTATCAAATAATACAAAAATATTCATTCATCCTTTATAAGATCTTCATCGTATGAAAAAAAATATGAAAAATAATTTTTATATTACTCAAAAATATTCATTACTAATACAACCATATTCATTCATATATGAAAAATAATAGATTACTGTAAACCCAAATAATGTACAATATTCATGTTTACAGATAATGTTAATAATTCTTTTCTTTAAAGTAAAATTATCATCGTTAAAGTAAAATTATCATCCCAGACAAATACAATATTCATCGCAAATTATTAAAATATTCATTTAATTTTTTTGCATTAATTTGAATTTTTATGATGAATATGTGTGGTTTAATTGATGAATATTATATTATATAGTAATGTATATTATAAATTGACAGAATTTATTGTCAGAATTTGTTATTAAATGTTTCAACTTATGTCAATTTTTGTTTTATCAAATTAATTGTGAAAATTACATATTTTGTAAGAATTAAATTATATAAAAATATTAAGAGAAAAAAAAGTAGAGAAAAAAAAGAGAGAAAATTGCGTTAAATAAAAAATTGTGTTAAAAAAATCATTTATATAGTTATTAAATTGTGTTAAAAAAATCATTTATATAGTGATTACTAGATGTACGATGCTCATCGTACATATAGTTGTATGATATAAATTGCCGTAATCAGTGTAGACTCTGCAATACAATGAATTAATCGTTAAATAATTTATTTCATTTTTAAAAAATAATGATAAAATTATTATTTTTCATTAAATTATTTACTAATTAAAATTATTTTTTGTTATATAATTAATATTTTATAATATTAAATATTTTTTTAACAAAACAAATTAAAAATATTTAATGTTATTTATTTAATTTTATAAAAATGTATGATACCCAGTACTTAATTTATTTTTGAGTTGAAAATATTTAATTTAATTAAAATATAAAAAATATGGGAAATTATATTATGCATCTGAGTGCACACATTTTAATAAAATGTACCGTACATTGAAAATGATAAAATGCACTGTAGAATTCTCCTATATTTATAATTATATATAAATACAATTATATATTTTGGATGAGCTGCCGCGAAGAGGATGGTGTTTTATGAGATACGTATGTGGAACATTCTTTGTGTAATGTTTTTACATATTTTTTGCATCTATGATAGATTTTTAGTTTAGTTTGTAAATATCTATAATAGATTTATGGTTTACGTATGTTATTTTATGAATTCTTTGATATCTATAATAGATTTCAATTATTTCTTTTATATCTATGATAGATATATCAATATTATTATATAAATTATCTATGACAAATTTCTGAATTCAAGTAATTTTATATCTATGATAGAATTTTAGTGTTTTTTATATCAATGAGCCGAACATTATCTATGACAAATTTCTGAATTCAAGTGATTTTATATCTATGATAGAATTTTAGTATTGATTTTATATCAATGAGCCGAAAATGAAAGATTTTCGAATGTCTTTGACGAAACTTCAATAGATGTGTGTAGTCGAATGAGGAACTATTGAAATGTAAGATAATAGTTTAGATTTTTGCGTAATTTTATATATCAATTAATTTCTTAATTTTTTAATGAAAAATGATAAAATGGGCACAGTGCCCTATATAATACTAAGAAAAAAGATTGACTACTATAAATAATAATTATCGTAGAAGTGCCCTCATTCGTGATTATCTCATTATTTTTTTATATTATATTCGTTTCAATTATTTATACACGATTTTCCTTCTTTTAAAATATTTCAACAGATGCACAATGGGCCAAACGCAGAAATCCCCTTTTTAAAAATTTAATACTGGATAGTACTCCTATTTTAGTAATTTCACATATTTAATTAATTAATCAATAATAATAAATATTGTGAAATTTGGGTTTTTAATTAGGAGTTGGCACTTCTTCCCAGAATTTCGATCCGTCCCGGTCCCATCCCGAAAACTAGCGGGATGGGACGGGATAGATTTTAAAAATGACAATTTCGTTCAGTCTTGTTTCAAATTTTTTACAACAGGACAGGACGGACATGAACGATCCCGTTTAATTCCATCTCATCCTATTTATTTTTTAATATCAATAATATTTTTATTTTTTTTACACATATTAATAAAAATATCAAAATATTAATCATAAAGTAGTTTCAATTAAATTAATTATATTTTTACAATCTAATAACATTTTAAAATAATTTAATGTTTATTTATATCTTTTTTTGAAAAATATTAACATGTATACTTTGAAAAATTTTAAAAAATTAAAATATTATTTAAATAGAATAAAAATAAGTATTATTTAGCTTATTTAATAATTTATTTTTAAAATTAAAAATTTAAATCAATTTAATATATATATTATGTCAAAAAACTTTGTATTTTTATTTTATTTAAATTTTAATTGTTTTATAAGTTGATAATATTATTATTTTATTTCAATTTTTAATTTTAATTTTAATTTTTTATTTAAAATTTTGGGACGTCTCATCCCGTCTCACACCCACCCTTACTTTTAATTGTTGCTCAATCAAAAAAAGTACTAAAACCCACTCAGCCCATTTGAAAATTTGGAAAAAAAAAATAATGTCATTTTATTGTTTTTTAATCCTTAATATTTTACTATCATCTTTTTTCCATTTTCTTTCTCACAAGTTTACGGGCAAAGTGGCGAACATGTTTCAATTTCAAACTCACATTATGTTCTTCACATTCAAGGTAGGAATATTATAATTTATAATCGATTCAAACTAACAACACAAAACACAAAGCAAGCCTCAAGTAGTCATCTCGATTTAGGACCTGTTCTTTTGGACTTAATTTCAGTCCAGTTCAATTCAGTTCAGATCGATTCAGTTCAGTTCAGTTCAGATCAGATCGGTTCAGTTAAGTTCAGTTCAGTTCGTTTCAAAATAAATTAAAATAAAATAAACAAAAAATAATTTTAATCAATAATTTTAAATATACAATAATGACACAATATTATTAATATTTTTAAAATAACATTTAATAATTTATAAAAATTATTATTATTTTTATTAAAAAATCAGTTTTTCAGTCGGTTTCAGTCCAAAAGAACACGTAGTTGATGAAAAATTACAATTAATTCTTAAATTTCATGTATTTGTATACATTCTAATTTTATTTACAATAACTTGATTTATATTTTTTTAACCTTCAATTTTTCTAATTTTTTATTTAGATCATGAAAAGCTTTTTTAATTTCTACATTACTTTGAGTGTGTTGTTTTATATTTTTTTCTAAATTAAATATTTTATATTTGGGCCTTAGTGTTTGTTTTTTTTACATAATTTTTAAATTTTATTGTAAATTTTTTCAAATACTTTTTAAATTTTACACACTACTGTTTCTTTATAATATTTGGTCAAAATATGAAAAAAAAAAATAGTTGAAACGTACAGTAACTAATAAAATATAAAAACAAAACAACAACAAAAATCCCTATTTTTTCATATATAAATCGTGATATGGAATCAACTATTTTGTGTTGGATTAGTGATTCCGTTACAACTGAATATTGGTAGTCGATGACTCGAGGTATATACATTGTCCAACCACATAATTGTTTTAGAACGTGACAAAAGTAGAAGAGTGTATGTAAGGATAAATATGTTTGGGCATTACAATGCCTTAAATGTACCTAGGCAGAAGTTGTTTTGCTAACATATTTATTTGTTTTCTTCTTTCTTCACAATTTAAACTGTTGTAATCACTTGTCATATTGGTGATTTGATTTAGCATAGTTCATTAGTTGGAACGTGCTTGAAAAACAATCAACATAGAAGATTTCTGCCGCAGCACAGCCAGGCAGTGTTATGCCGCAAGCAGTGCAAGGCTTGGACAAGAGGTTGAGTTCAGAGAATCAAGCGAAGCATGATATAAGGGCAAGGGAATGCTGAAGTCCAGATAGTATGGAAGGCAGTGCAGTGTGGCAGTGAATTCCAGAAGAACTTCAGAAGGCATCCTGCGGCAGCAGTCAAAGCAGCCTGCCCTGGTTTCTCTCAACCGCTTGTTGACCTAGCAAAAAGAGGAAATCAGTTGGAGACTCTCACCTATAAATAGAGGACGACCCAGCTGCATTTACTCAACTTTCATACAACACAATTACACCTTATACACTTTCTTTTCCTCTCTAGATCGATCGATCAGCTTTAGAGCCGAAGACTTCAACCGTGAAGTTCTTCGTGCCGTGTACCTCTCGTCTCTGGGAGTGTTCTTTGTTCATGCTGATGATCGTAGGCTTAGAATAGGTGTGATACAGTAGTTGCTAGGTTTTGTTGTTGATTGTTCATACTCTTCGGATACGATTAATACGAAGGCATACATGTGTATAGCCTTTGGTAATATCTTTGTAAATCCAAGAGTATCGTTTTGTAAAGACTCGTTCTTTAATAAAGTTTCTGGCCGTAAGGCCGTTTCGTATGTGTATAATTTAAATACACATACAAAGATTAAATTTGTGTTCTTTACATTTCCGTACGTGTGTGTGTGTTCGTTCGTGTGATTTATTTTTAATTAATTCCGCTGCAACTTATATACATATATCACATATTATTTTATCAATTAAACAACTTGGTTAATCTGGATAAAATACTTAATCACAATTAAATCACGTAAAACGAACGTTTTCTGTACAAGGCATCGTGCTGCGGCATACGCTGTTCTGCCGCAGAACTCTGCCTTGCCTAGGCAGCGCATTTCACTGCGTTTTATTTACTGCCTACGACTTTCAAGTGGTATCAGAGAGGGCACTAGACTTACTTAGTGTTTAAGGTCCGTCTGATCACGCACACTTACAATGGCAGATCCATCTTACATCGTACGAACACCGGTTGTTCTTGACGGTAGTAATTATGGATTTTGGAAAACCCGCATTGAAGCAAGGATCAAATCAATTGATCGCAGTGCGTGGCTATCCGTACTTCGAGGATGGAAACCACCTCAGGAGGAAATCCCTGAAGGCGGCAAGCTTGAAAAAGCTCCGGAGAAGTGGTCTATCGAAGAGACTGCCGCAGCTACTGCCAACGATAGGGCAAGGTGTGCCATCCTTGAATCCATCGATTGCAATATGTACAGAATTGTCAAACAATGTACTACTGCCAAACAAGTGTGGGATTTGCTGGCTCTTCATTGTGAAGGTAACAACACAGTGAAGAAAACCAAGGTCCGTATGCTTATGTCTCGTTTCGAGAACTTGCGTATGAACGAGGACGAGACGTGCCTTCAGTACTTTGGAGAATTAATGTCCATTGTTACTGAATGTGCTGACCTTGGTTCACCCATTAGCAACCCGGCAGTGTGTAGTAAGATAATGCGATCGATGAGTAAAAAGTTCCTGCCGAAGGTCACTGCCATAGAAGACAGCGAAATGTCTGAAGAAGATTTTGTTTCATTAATGGCGATCTTCAAGAACTATGAACTGAACCATGAAGATCGTGAAACTCACGGGAAACCACGTCCACGAAACGACGAGAGGAACATTGCCTACACCGTGGCAGAGCCCGACGGCAGAGAACAAGGCAATAGTTCTCAAGGCAGCAGCCCCACCTCTACCAATGACTTGACCGATGAAGAGATCTACGAGCTACTTGGATCTGATGGTGGCGATGACCAGTTTGCATTCCTCGCCCGGAAAATGGATGTTGTACTTGTTCGCTCGCTGAAGAAGCCGTACGATCCCCGACGAAGGAAGTTCCCGGCAAGGTCACCACAAACTCAAGATCGACGACTTGTGATCCGCCAACCAAGCACGGGATCCACCTCAAGTTCAAGTCCAAATTCAAAGGACTGGTCGAGGATCAAGTGCCACGTATGTCAAGGGATTGGACACTTCTCAACCGAATGCCCTTCAAAAGATCGAGGCATTGGAATTTTGAATTCCATGGTTGCGCAAGAAGATATGGAACAATATTGCCTTGAAGACTCAACCACTGCGCTTACTGCTCAACTCGAAGGCACAACCCTATCTGACGATGAAGATGACAGTCCATCCAATGTGAATGCACGACGGCATGTTGCATTCTTTGCCTCTGCCGCAGAAACGACAGAAAGCCCTGCCGCAGAGAACTGCCTGTGCCTCACTGCCTCAGTCAATGGCTATGAATCCGAAGAGGAGACCATTCCCATTGATATTTTCATCGAGCTCAAAGAAAGTTTCGATGAGCTACGCATGAAATTTGCCCGGCAGACCAAGATGATGAAGATGCTTACATCAACCAAAGCCGGATATGAAGAAGAAGTGAAGAAGCAGGCCATGGCAATTGAACAAATGCTCGTAGAAAAGAACACCTTTGAAGAACGATTGAAGAAGCTAGATGTTCAGCTCACTAGAAAAGATTTAGAGGCCGAAAAACTAAAAATTGATTTTAATCGTGTAAATGAAAAACTCGAAGTTGCAAACAATACTTTTGTAAAACTGAACACGGCAACAACAAAATTAGATGCAATAATGAGTATTTCACATGTTGAACGGGAAGGCCTCGGACATCAAAAGGTTGTAGATGCCGTTTTTCCAAAGAAAAACCCAACGGACATGGCATTTGTAAAGGCATCAAATGACGATTCAAACGCTGCCGCACAATCCTCAACTCCAAAAAGGGATGAACAAACCAAAGGCAAGGCCACTGCCCCAGCAAAAGACTGCCGCAGAAGGCCGAAGCAAAGGCAGGCACCATCAGGCAGGATGAAGACAAGGAAGCCCCTGCCTAAGCAACATTTTAAATCGAAGAGACGATATGTTTGCCACTACTGCCTTGTACCTGGTCACATTCGACCTTTCTGTTGGAGACGCGAAGAGGACCAAGCAAGAGGATTTTACTTTCACTCCAACACGGCATCCCAAATTTTTCGCACACTCTATGTCTTCACGATATTCTATCAAAAGGAAGGCAACGACGATACGCAAATGGGTGCCCAAAACTAAACTCTCTTCTAATGTTTGTTTTTCAGATCCCTCCAATGACTCCTCTGCCGCATCAAATGCCATCCAAAGTGCTGAAACATGCAATGTTATCTTCACTGCCCTCAAAGCTACCAAAGATGATAAGTGGTACTTCGATAGCGGATGCTCGCGGCACATGACCGGAAATAGTGATCACCTCATCAACTACAAAGTTTTTCACGGAGGAGAGGTCACATTTGGAGGAGGGTCCAGTGGTTCAATAATTGGCCGAGGCACATTAAATGTGAAAGGGCTGCCGAAGCTACAACAAGTGCTTCATGTTGAAGGCCTCATCACGAATCTCATAAGCATAAGTCAACTATGCGATGAAGGCATGAATGTAAAGTTTACTCACCAAATGTGTGAAGTGTTTGATAGTGCAGGGAACCCACTCATTCAGGGGGAGCGTTCCAAGGCAAACAACTGCTATTCCATTGGAGAAACATGCCTCACTGCACAAGTCAAAGATGACATTGATCTATGGCATCAAAAACTTGGACACACAAGTCTTGGGAATTTAGAGCGTCTAATCAAGCTAAATGCTGTTCGTGGACTTCCAGCTCTCCCAAAAATCCAGAAGACTACATGTGGACATTGCAAACAAGGAAAAATGACTCGTGCAAGTCATCCAGCAATACCTGCCGCAGGACAGACTGATGCCTCTGCCGCAGGACCTGCCAATTCCAAGGCAGGACTGTATCAAAAGCAAACCAAATGCTTTGATCTCCTCCACATGGATTTAATGGGACCATTCGAGACAAGAAGCCATTCTAGAAAACGATACGCACTCGTCATTGTCGACGATTTCTCGAGATACACATGGGTGCGTTTTCTCCAAGACAAAAGTGAGACGTGTGATGAGGTGTCCAAACTCATTAGGTGGATAAAGACCAACCATGAAGCCTCGGTAAAGAGAATAAGAAGTGACCATGGCACCGAGTTTGAAAACCAACGGCTCTCTCGTTTTTGTGACGCGCATGGCATTGCTCAAGAATTTTCTGCCCCCATAACACCGCAACAAAACGGCGTGGCTGAAAGGAAGAACCGAACCCTCAAGGAAATGGCGTGTACCATGCTGATCGCCAAGGGCCTAAGCAAGCAATTTTGGGCAGAAGCATTCAATGCCGCATGCCATATCCTGAACCGCATCAGCATACGATCAGGAACATCAAAGACGGCCTACGAAATTCTGAACAATAGAAAGCCTAATTTGAAATACTTTCATGTTTTTGGCTCTGTTTGTTATGTTTTAAATGATAGGGAACCTAGATCGAAACTTGATCCAAAATCCCTTAAAGGATTATTTGTTGGATACTCTAGGAATAGTCATGCCTATCGTATTTTTATCATACAAACTAGAACCATCATTGAATCTGTGAATGTTGATTTTGATGATCTTAGTCGACTCGGGAAACCTAAAGAAGAAGATGTGAAAGGTTTGCTCGAGCCTGCCGCAGTAGCAGAAGTTGAAGGCAGTATCACACCTGCGCAGCCTACTGCCGCACCTACTGGCTCGAATGATGATGCTCAACCTTCGACAGCATCTCCTGAGCAATCAAACGAGGATAGCACCCCACATCAATCAGATTCATCAGATGGTGAAGAGGAATCAAACCAACGACGAAGGGATCCCCCAAGGCATGTTGTCCGAAACCACCCTTCGAGTCAAATGTTGGCCAGACGCATGAGAGTTCATCCGTATATCAACTACCGCAACATGACCAAGAACATAAGCATGTCTGCCACATGCGTTGAAATAGGCATTACCTCGTATCTCTCAACGATCGAACCGAAGAATGCCAAAGAAGCATTGACCGACGAATTTTGGTTTATGGCAATGCAAGAAAAGATGAACGAGTTTGAAAGAAACAAAGTTTGGAAGCTCATTCCTCGTCCCCAAAACAAGAATATCATCGGGACAAAGTGGATATTTAAGAATAAGTCGAATGAGCATGGACAGGTTGTACGCAACAAGGCAAGGCTGGTGGCGCAAGGCTATACGCAAGTTGAAGGCATCGATTTCGATGAAACTTTTGCCCCCGTAGCACGCATGGAGTCCATTCGTCTACTCATTGCCATTGCATGCCACCTCAACATCACCTTACATCAAATGGATGTGAAGGCAGCATTCCTCAACGGCATACTTGAAGAGGAGGCATACGTTGCACAACCAAAGGGTTTCGAAGATCCAAAACGTCCTGACCATGTGTATCAACTGCACAAGGCATTGTACGGCCTAAAACAAGCTCCTAGAGCTTGGTATGGCTGCCTAACTGATTTTCTACTCAGTTTTGGATTCACCCGAGGCACTGCCGACAAGACCCTGTTTGTTAAATTCAACTCTTCCAAAATTTTAATAGCTCAAATCTATGTAGATGATATTGTTTTTGGATCCACATGTGAGAACATGCTTAAGGCATTTACCTCTGCCATGGCATCAAAATTTGAGATGAGCATGGTAGGAGAACTAACTCATTTTTTAGGGCTCCATATCAAGCAATCATCAACTGGAACTTTCATCTCACAAGCTTCATATGCTAAGAATCTCATCAAAAGATTCCAACTTGAAGGATCCAAGCCCATGAAAACACCTATGGGCTCAACGGACAAAATCTCCCGAGGCACTGACACTGCCGCAGTGGATCAGACACTCTACCGATCCATGATAGGGAGTTTGCTTTATCTTACGGCAACTAGACCAGATATCATGTATAGCGTTTGTTTGTGTGCCAGGTTTCAAGCTGATCCAAGGGAAGAACACTTGAAGGCAGTCAAACGCATCATACGCTACGTTGCCGCATCAGTCGAGTTAGGCATATGGTATACCAAAGATACCACCACCGATTTAGTCGGATTTTCAGATGCCGACTGGGCAGGAGACACGGAGGAACGCAAGAGTACAAGCGGAGGATGTTGCTTTCTTGGAAACAACATCATTTCATGGCATAGCCGCAAGCAAAACTGCATTTCTCTATCCACTGCCGAATCAGAATATATTGCCGCAGGGAGTTGCTGTACCCAACTGATTTGGTTGAAGCACATGCTTGATGACTACCACCTGGATAGCAATGTTCTTACACTCTACTGCGACAATACGAGTGCCATAAATATCAGTCATAATCCAGTGCAGCACTCAAGAACCAAACACATCAGCATAAGGCATCATTTCATACGAGACTTGGTGGAAAAACGCCTTTTAAGGATTGATCACATCCCAACAGAGAAGCAAATAGCTGACATCTTCACCAAGCCATTGGACTCAGAACGGTTCATTGCTCTAAGAAATTCTTTGTGCATGTGCACCATGCCTTAGATGCTGATCTGCATCATGCTGCCGCATTGTCATGCCTACTGAATCTCTGCCACAGCATTCTGCCTTAGTCAATTTATGAGATTAAAATTTTCCGAAGGAAGAGAAAATACCCAAACCACTTTAGGCAACATGGTCAAACCCATATACATGTAATTAATACTCAATGGGTTGAGATACTATGTACTAGGTGAACTAAGTATTTAATAATTTCATTTTTTGACATGGCATTATGTCCAAGTAGAGTTTAAGTACTTATGATGCAGCATGATGTTCCATTAGGATTAGATAGTTGTTACTCTTTTCCTAATTTTGCTTTGTAAGCTTTGATATCTCACACCACAAAAATATTTTACTCCTTTTATTAAAAAAAAAAAAAAAAAAAAAAAAAATGAAAAATGAAAAAGAGAAAAAGAATATATTCCAAAAACAGAAAAAGAGAATATTAAAAAATAGAAAAAGAAAATATATTAAAAACAGAAAAATCAAATATACAAAAAAAAAAGGGATTTTGATTTTGATTTTTGGCAACGACCTGCCGCAGAGCAATGCCCCACTTGACCGTTGGGCAGCACTCGAGTGTGCGGCAGGCGACGGTTCAACTTCAGAAAAGTAACCGTTGCCCATCCCATCAACTGCCATACGTTTTTCACTCCACATAAAACTCTTTCAAGTTTTATTTTTAATATTTACTGAAATTCAAAAGCCCTAATCCTTCTCAAACTCTAAGTCTCTCTATCCAAATCCGATCAAGAGTTTGATTTTTCTGAAATTCTTCAACCCTAGATTTTTCTATCGAACGCACAATATAAATTACCCATCTATTGCGTCGATTGTGTTTGTGCTCTCTTTTTTCTTGAACCCTAATTTCTTTTTCTCCTCACGAAACTTCAAATCAATGGCTGGAACATCTCCGATTCCTAATCCGTTCACCCGCTACTTCGAGGACCCTCGATTTTTGGAGCTGGTCAGGGAGATTCGCCCCAACGCAACGATGGATGATCTTCAGGATGTTGAGTCGATGCAAGTCATCACTCGTCTCAAGGCTCTCGATGCCGCCGCCTCCGCTGCCGCCGCGTCGCAACTGCCATCGTTCTCTCCAGACTCGACGCCGCTAGCTGACGTCGGTGATGGTTCAGGTAAGGTTTCGCCCATGAACATCTCCCCGGACCATGATGCAGGGGGAGAAACTGCCGCAGAGGAAGACCCTGCCGCAGATGATGAGATTGTTCATCCGCAACCGATTCCTCTCCAGACCATACTCCCTGGACCCGTCAACTCTGAGCCATCTCAGACCCCCACACCAGTGGTTTTTATTCCAGGAGTCTCGAATGTGATTGACTATGCCGCTGGCCTGGCCGAGAGATCCTTTCACACCTCTGATCTTAAGGGCCTTTTCACCCCTGAGCCATCAGTTACTGCCGCATCCTCTGCTTTTCCACAGACAGACACTGAAGTGCAGCAGCAAGGCAAAAGCATGCCTTACGACAGGAGGGACGATGATGATGATTTTGACCACGCCGAGCTATACGAGAACTACCCATCTCAGAAGAAGACCAAGGATCGCAAATCGACTCCTTATCCATCTGAAACTCCACTCTCAGAGAATGAAAACTCTGAGAATTCCAGTCAGCAGCATCATGATGCCGCAGGATCTGAGACAGAGTCTGATCCACCACTGAGTGAACTCTTTTCGAGGAAGCGCAAGCCTGAGCAAGTGCCCATTACTTCTCGCCGTCCATCAACTCGATCTACCACTGCCTATGCCAAAGGCAAAGGCCCTGAAGTGCCACCAACCTCAAAGGAAAATCCAATTGATTTGGAGACTGCCACTGCCAAGAAATCCCGAAAAGGGAAGGAGAAAGCTGCCGCATCCAAACCCGACAGCTCTCAAAGTGGTGATGCCGCAGTCATACCTGCTACGAAGAAGGGCAAGGCACCGAAAGTTGATGCTCCGAAGGAGGATTCTGATTCTGACATGAAACCCGGAAAGGGTTACTCGAAGAGGTTCTGGTCAGAACGTCGCTCTGTGATTGGACCACAATTTTACTCCAACAAGTCTCTTCTCCCAGATCGCAATATCGATGTGTCAATTTGTGCCAAACACAAAGTTGACAAATTCTTGAAAAAGATGAAGTTGGTTAAGGCAGTCACCTACGCCGCACCCTACTGCGAGGATTTAGTGCGCGATTTCTATGCAAACTTGCGCCCATGTTTTGGAGATGATGGCTCCCGTGGCTATGGCAAGGTGTATCTCCGGGAAAGGATCTTTAACTTCACCCCTGCTGCCATTAATGCCTTCTTGGAGCGTGCTGATATCGAGTATCCTGCCGCAGTTGCTGAACCCACTACTGCCGCAGTGTCTCACAGATTGACTCGATCACCTCCTGATGCAGCCAACAATATTCCTGCCTCCAAACTTACTTCATTTTACTATTTTCTGTTTACCATTGCTAGGCACAACTGGATTCCCACATCCAATGTGCATTATGTGCATACCCAAATGGGGGAAGTCTTGTTTCACCTTGGTGCAGGTAGGCAAGTGAATTTGGGAGAACTCATCTTTGAAAAAATCGAGTCCCAGGCAGAGAACATTTCTCAGACGCAGAGCCTTGCGTTTCCTTCCTTGATCTGGGAGATGTTGAAGAACCAAGGGCTCTCGTACAATAGTGCTGATCAATTGATTGCAGCCCCAAGTGCTTACAAGTTGTATGTTCGTGAGAACAATGACTTGCCATGGACTGGTCTGCATGCCTCTGCCGCAGTGCCACCAACTCCACCGCCAAAGAAGGTTCACAAGAAGCAGGCTGATGCCCCCAGCTCCTCTGCACTGCCGAATATTCATGCTCGCGCCCAAGCATTTGCAGAGCTTTGTGCTGAACATCACCTGATAATCTTGAAGGAATTCATGGCCGAAGCCATTGTGGATGGAATTTCTCATTTTCTTGAAGATGAGGGATTTCCTTCACAAAAAGGGGGAGTACCAGCAGCTGCGCGCAAAACGGCAAGGAGCACAATTCTGAGGAAGTTGAAGAAACGCATTGATGAGGACATTAAGGAAGCTGATGCTGAAGAAGCTGCTGCAGAGAAGGAAGCTGCCGCAGCAGAGAAGGCTGCCGCAGACACCGCAGCAGAGATTGATGGTGAAGAGCGCGGATCGTCTCCCGAGCACGATGATTGAAGAATGGAAGGATTGCAGTTCTCAAGACCCGAAGAAATATCATTTCTTCTTTTGATGTTTTATTTCTATTTGCTCTGAACACTTTTTAATTCTGCTATCTGGTTATTTGTTTTGAACAATTTGTTTAAGTTTTTATTTGGTTTGAACAATGTTTTATTTAAGTATTTATTTCCTTTAGAAAAAAATTGGTGTGTTATTTAGAGGCTTACTTAGTTTAACTTGTTTCTGTTCTATTAGTTAGGTATCCAATAAATTGTTTTGTTCTACTTAGGAAGTATCAACTAAGGGGGAGTTTTATTGCCTTAGTTGTTTGTCAAGATAAATGTCATATACTTCTAAGTCAGATGTATTTCATTGAGGGGGAGTGCTCCATTGCGCTGCTGCCTCATGGTTTTGTGAAGAAAGATAAAAAGGGGGAGTTTGTAAGGATAAATATGTTTGGGCATTACAATGCCTTAAATGTACCTAGGCAGAAGTTGTTTTGCTAACATATTTATTTGTTTTCTTCTTTCTTCACAATTTAAACTGTTGTAATCACTTGTCATATTGGTGATTTGATTTAGCATAGTTCATTAGTTGGAACGTGCTTGAAAAACAATCAACATAGAAGATTTCTGCCGCAGCACAGCCAGGCAGTGTTATGCCGCAAGCAGTGCAAGGCTTGGACAAGAGGTTGAGTTCAGAGAATCAAGCGAAGCATGATATAAGGGCAAGGGAATGCTGAAGTCCAGATAGTATGGAAGGCAGTGCAGTGTGGCAGTGAATTCCAGAAGAACTTCAGAAGGCATCCTGCGGCAGCAGTCAAAGCAGCCTGCCCTGGTTTCTCTCAACCGCTTGTTGACCTAGCAAAAAGAGGAAATCAGTTGGAGACTCTCACCTATAAATAGAGGACGACCCAGCTGCATTTACTCAACTTTCATACAACACAATTACACCTTATACACTTTCTTTTCCTCTCTAGATCGATCGATCAGCTTTAGAGCCGAAGACTTCAACCGTGAAGTTCTTCGTGCCGTGTACCTCTCGTCTCTGGGAGTGTTCTTTGTTCATGCTGATGATCGTAGGCTTAGAATAGGTGTGATACAGTAGTTGCTAGGTTTTGTTGTTGATTGTTCATACTCTTCGGATACGATTAATACGAAGGCATACATGTGTATAGCCTTTGGTAATATCTTTGTAAATCCAAGAGTATCGTTTTGTAAAGACTCGTTCTTTAATAAAGTTTCTGGCCGTAAGGCCGTTTCGTATGTGTATAATTTAAATACACATACAAAGATTAAATTTGTGTTCTTTACATTTCCGTACGTGTGTGTGTGTTCGTTCGTGTGATTTATTTTTAATTAATTCTGCTGCAACTTATATACATATATCACATATTATTTTATCAATTAAACAACTTGGTTAATCTGGATAAAATACTTAATCACAATTAAATCACGTAAAACGAACGTTTTCTGTACAAGGCATCGTGCTGCGGCATACGCTGTTCTGCCGCAGAACTCTGCCTTGTCTAGACAGCGCATTTCACTGCGTTTTATTTACTGCCTACGACTTTCAGTGTAAATTACAAATTAAAATAAAAAATTACTAAAATATAGAGTAAATAGAAATTCTAAAATAATCCCTGTAAAATCTAGAAATTGAGAATATTGACAAGCAAACCCTTGTAATTAACTAATTATAAAAATTAAGAAACGGGAATTGCAATTACGACGGGCTTACGTCCCGTTCGAGTCAGCTTAAACTATGTTTTCTAAGTCCATGCATAGTGCTCAAAAGTGAATGATGCTGACCTAATAGGAGTATATATAGTTGATATATTAGCTCAATTTAATTTCATTTTATGTGTTTTTTTTTTCAACCTCTATTAATTAACTAATTGTAATTTTAAAAAGGGTTTTCTGTTCCGTCAATTGCAGAGAAGAGAAGTGCAAACACACCCAATTATCTACTTCATTCATTAAACAATTGAAAAGCTTTTTTCTCCGACATTTATTTCCCGAGAATTTGATGTTTTTTATATATCCCTAGCTATGCCTGTTCTGGTCGAGGCATTGCGCTAGCTCTTGTCCGCCCAGGTAATCCGTAGGATACACATATTAATATGATGGAGTATATATACAATATATTATATAGAGAATTATTAATGAATACACACGAGCAAGAAGCAACTGCCACTTTCAATCATGTTCTCTAATATATTAATAAAATTATTTAAATATAAATCAGTTTGATATTTAACTTAAATTTAAAAAAAAAATGATTTTTTTTTTTATTATTTGTGTTGCACGAAATTATGATAATTTATAGTATTGTTTAGTAGAAGAAAAAATAATTGAAATTTTCATTTACGTGTTTGATTCACGGAGCAAGATGAGGCTTCAATTTGTATGATCTATTGAGGTTCGCGATTTTATTTATTTATTTATTTATTATAGGAGTAATTGTTACTAGCACCACGGTTAATATATATGATTACAATGAATTCATTACAATGATTAAACATAACAAACTACAAAGTTACTTTCTTCTTACCATCCAAAGTCATTGTAAAACCCAATAATTAGCCACCAAATAAAGGTAATTAATTAGATTAAATGGTAAATAGGATTATTGTTTAAAATGCACCGTGCGCATTTGGGCCCAATGGGTCATCAGTAAAGAACAAGAATTCGGTGGGGACAGAAAAGATGTGATGGGCCCCGTTTAGGCCCAATCGGACAGATGGGTATTGTCAGTAGGCTTGTGCTTCTGAAGACTGTTCCATCAAGCCATCAAAGCATCTCCAATGCACAAAGCCCACTTTTAACTTTTTGTGGGCCCATTGTTTGCCACATCATGTTAAACATGTTAAAGTGGGCAAAGGAGAAAAGTGGGCAATTCACTCTAATGCAAAAGCCCACTTCTCATTTTTAAATTACAATTTTATTAATTAAATACAACTACTAAAAGTCTACAACATACAAAAAGTAAAACAAAAAATTTAATTGTGGCCCACATGTCAGAAATGGACATGGTCAAGACAGTGGGCATGCCCATTATTTTCATGTTTGCTCCAATGCAAGAAAAAACATTTTTGGGTGCCCAAGTCTATTTCACGTGGGCCAATGCACCCAAATGGGCTGCATTGGAGATGCTCTCATGCACATAAAATAAGGGCCCCATAGGAATAGTTTATTATTGGTCCCTTTGGTGTCTTGTATGACTCATACACTGATACATAGAGAATGACACCTTTTTTTCTCATTAAAATAAATCGACACATATAAAATAAACAGATTATTTTATTAATTTTTTTTTACCAAAAATTTGAGTAAAAACTCGAACGTTAGACGAGCTCGGTTACCTATGTCACGGTTCAACACATAAAACTCGATTCGATATGATCACGGTATTGCACCCCTAATTCTAGCAAAATAACACCAAACCATATAGAAATATTTGGAGACCATAAGCATGAGAAGAATGTGTCTTCCAAAAGTTACTAAATTTAAGAACTAATTAGTCAAAAGGAAAAACGTAAAGCACACAAACACGTCTCTCTCTCTCTCTCTCTCTCTCTCTCTCTCTCTCTCTCTCTCTCTCTCTCTCTCTCTCTCTCTCTCTCTCTCTCTCTCTCTCTCTCTCTCTCAAATGATATATATATCAGCCAGTGAGGACTTGGCCTTCGAACTCAAAGCATTCATAACAAATTCAATTCAAAAGTGTCACAATCAGTTGCGGGTGGCGGTTGCCCACACGCTCCTCTCCCTCTGCCGATTTTGCGTCATCTTTTTTTCTTGCGCCTCAAAATAGACTTTCCCAACAATTCAGCTCACTGTTATTGATAGCGAAAGATCGACTTTTAAACAATTTTTTTTCTTTTCTACTAAGATGATTAATCATTAGCTAGGGTTTTTTTCTTTATCCTCTCCCTCTCTCTAGTGCGTGTGTGTGTTTTAGTTTCTTTATATATACAAGTCTCATTGGTTCTGTTAGCTTGATCCTTTGCTCGTTTTTTTTTTCCTTCTTCGATCTTCTCATTTAAAAGCAATGAAAACCCTAGATAATATTTGTGATGGATTGGGATCTGATGATCCGAGGAGGTGATCGCTGATCAGGGCCGGGGGGTTTCAAGTCCCGAGGAAATTCCTTTTTGGACATTCATTCTTTATGCTGTTTGCCTTGTCTCTTTAATTCCTTTTTCTTGTCTTCTAGCTGTCTGCTGCACCAATTCTCTTGTTTCTTCTTTTTTTTTTGTCGACAAATCTTCCGGTTGGGGCCCAATTAATTAACTTTCTCCTATTTGAACTTCGGATCAAGGTTTGATTTTTTTTAAAAAGATTATAGCAGTAGTACTTGTAATTTGTTGTTTAATTACTTCGTGTGTTTGTGTTTGTTTGTGCAACTACATATATAGGAGTATATTTTTACTAGGGTGAAGGTTTTCGAGCAGTCAATCAAATTTATGGCAATGGTAAAGCTTTTTAAAATTTGTGTGTTTTCACCATCTTGGTGAGAAATGAAAAAAAAAAAACTGCCATGATTTAATTTATTTGCATGCGTGGTATGATTATGTTAGGGATTAGTTGAATTAATTACGTAAGGAAGAAACATCATGCTATATAGCCATTCATTAAAATATTCGGTGGTGTATGTGTTATGGGTTGGTTGGATATATATATAATCATCAATTAACAACAAATTAAATTAATTTATAGTATTTGAATATTAATTCTTGATATGATTTTATATATACAGTGTTTCACCACTAAATTAAACAATATCATATTGATTACTGGAATCGAATGCGCATATAGTAGTACTGTTTGTAATTGATTTGTACTTATGAAATTGTCATATATATGATCAATTGATCAATCATCATGCATTTTATTTAATTATCAGCAGCTATCTGAGATCGATCGATCAATCCGATGAATACTAGTACTACTTCAACACGCGTTCCTCCCGGTTTCCGGTTCCATCCAACAGATGAAGAACTCGTGGATTACTACCTTAGGAGGAAGGTTGCGTCCAAAAGGATCGACTTGGATGTAATCAAAGATGTCGATCTCTATAAAATCGAGCCATGGGATCTTCAAGGTACGACCGAACCAACGAAATATACATATTATGAATGCATATATGATGAATTGGTAAATATTAATAATGAAATATAATATATACATACATTCTTCGTTCTTTCTTCGCTTAGAGCTATGCCGGATAGGAAGCGAAGAGCAAAACGAGCAGTGGTACTTTTTCAGCCACAAAGACAAGAAATACCCAACTGGGACCCGCACGAATCGAGCCACGTCAGCAGGCTTCTGGAAGGCTACGGGGCGCGACAAGGCCATCTACTCCAAGCGCGAAATCGTCGGCATGAGGAAGACTCTGGTGTTCTACAAAGGAAGAGCTCCCAATGGTCAGAAATCGGACTGGATTATGCACGAATATCGTCTCGAGACGGACGAAAACGGAACAACTCAGGCAAGTATATAATGTATATTCTTGTACGTGCATATATATCATACATCAATTAATATAAACCTTAATAAATACAGTATTGTGTTGTAAATTTATAAACCATGCATGGAATGAAAGATGAAGGAGAGATGAGTGTGAATGCTTCTCATTAATTAGGCATGCCCATCTGAATCATTACATGTACATCATTAATATACATGCACATACACATTTATATATTAATAATTAAAAAAATTACAAAAATGTGACCATTATATTCATCTAGGACTGATCAGTGAGTAATTTATTATCTTAATTTAATTACTGTTGTTGCATATATGATCTTGCAGGAAGAAGGTTGGGCTGTCTGTAAAGTGTTCAAGAAAAGAATCGCGACCAGTACCGTCCGAAGGCTCAACGAAGGAGGCTCCCCAAATTGGCCGTACGACGATCAAGTCTCTTACATGCAGCACCATCCCAATCTGTATCCTAATTACGCGTCTTGCAAGAAGGAGATGATGATGAGTAGTCTTCAGTACGGGTCCCATCATTTCCTTGATCAGCTTCCAAACCTAGAGACCCCTAAATTCCTGCACCACCCACAAACACAAACCAGCTGCATGGACATGTTGCCGTCTTATCAAACACTTGGCGACCACATGAGTATCCAGCAGTCGAGAAACATTAACAACTCCGAACAAGCGACGACAACCGATTGGAGGGTGCTCGATAAGTTTGTGGCTTCTCAGCTCAGCCAGGACGATATTTCGCAGGAAAATGATGATGAGAATCATGTGAACAAACAACAAGTGATGATGGAGGTCATGGAAAATGGTTCGACTTCGTCTTCAAGCTGTCAGATTGATCTGTGGAAGTGAAACTACCTATATATATAATATATATATATATATACAGTTTCTTGTAAATAATGAAACTGATAGTATATATTAAGACCTAAGTATATATTAGAGGCTTTGGATCCCCGGTTACAATTTGGTATTTTAATACTCCTATAATGTTTCGGCCTATGGATGGATGCAACGTGACTTTTTCGTTTACTATGTTGCATGGCATCCATCGATAGGCTGAAATGTATGTTTAAATACCGATTTGTAACAAGGATCCAAATTTATAAAGCCCATAAATATATATAGGAATTATATAGTACTAAAACTAAGTTAAGGGAGAAAAAAAAAAAGAATATGATGATATGATGTATGTTTTATTAATTTGCTGCAAGAGTCAAAAATTGCAGCTGATCGATGCTACTATATATTATCGTGATCTGATGATAACCGCAGTGGGTGTGCGTTTAACTGTGGTTAGTGCCGGATCTTTGTAATGGCTGTGCTTTTATATTAATTACGTATAAAAATCCAATGTTTTTTTATTTACATTTACGGGTGTTTGAGAATTTTGGTGCTGCATGTGTTTTGTAATGCTCGATCAGTTTTTCTTTGGCTTTAAAACACACACGAAAAAGGTGTTTTTGAGCTGCTCCACCAAATCATGATCAGGTGATATATTGGGGACCTCCATTACAAAAAACACAAAAAATAACGTTGCTTGGAAGGCTGGACTCGTAAGCCATTGTTTTCTGTCTTGGCAGCAATTGGCACAATGAATGAATGAATGAATGAGTGAATTCGTAAAATGGGTTTTTGCTTATACTTTAAACGTACTCACGTAAGTCCCACCACATTGCCATTCGAGGTCGAAAATATTAGGTTGGTGAGGAAAGCTTTTGTTTTCTTGATGATATATATATCGAAAAGACTCGACAATACTTTAAATTAAATACTGGCAGACAAGAGGGGGATTGAGGTAAGTAAAGGGTTCGATGGATATCACATATTAAGAAACCTCCATGTATGAAGTTGTAATTAACAAGAAGTTCACAAGGTCTTCTTGATTACCAGAATATTTACAGGAAAGATAAACAAACAAATCCTGCAAAAAAAGAGAACGAAAAATGTTAAATCTCTCTACTACACATTCTACTTTCATTTCATTGTATTAAATGAATGACGTACGACGTTAATGTCGCGACTGCACACATGCATGTACCTCATTCATCAGATACAATGGAAGAGAAGAAAGGGGCCGGAAGAAAACAAAATGAGACCTAAACTCATTAATTACAATGAATTAATACCTTGAGCGTTGTTGTTAGCAATCCCAGGAACATTTCTCCCAGCTTCTCGAACCATAGAGCCAAGAATTAGAGACGCACATCGCATGTTTTCTCTGAGAGAGCACAAACACATATGTAACATAGTTGATGGTCAGTCTGGATTTGAGAAGTCATTTTCAACAAAGAAATAAAAAAGAGAATTTAATTGAAGTATGCACATAGCAGGTTAGAAATATAAAAACATAATCAATCCGCATTGACCACCACCGAAAAATCCTTTGAAAGACCGTTTGCAAATTGTATCCTAGATGTGAGAAATCAGCCTTTTCAGGTCAATGTTTTCTCTCTTGGTCAAAAGCTATAGCTATACATATATATATGAATATATGATGCATGCGGATTCACGCATGATATAGAGATAAGGAGACAAAAACTAATTCAACTGTAGTAACTATATGAATATATATTGACATGATTATTGATTTAAGACCACGAAAATTAAGGTTTGATAATAATGATTTGAATCCGTGTTTCTTTTCTCTTAATTTCGGAGCACGTATGCTCCCTCTCCCTCCACCATTATCATTACTCCATGGGTTCATGTAAGTTTACATATAGCAGTATATTACTTTATTCATACATTACAGTCAACATAGCAGTATATTACTATTTCACTTTCATTAAAGTATGCAAACTTCCTTTGTAAATTACCGAAAGAAGTGTGTAAACAGAATTTGTGAATCTGTTGTGAAATGGAGAGAGTACATTTTTGGATGGCATATTGGTAAATTTCTTATGTAAAAGTAGACAAGTCCGTGGTATAGACAGTGACATATACCTATGCTCAAAGTATAAGTCAACTTTGTTCTACGTACCCGAACTGACAAAAGGTCTTACAAAAATGAAGCGGGGTTAATTTCGATTTAGGTCCGTACACCGAAATTTATGATTGTTTGTTATCATGTACAGTAGTAGGAATAGTAATATGTTTTTATTATTGGTATCATACTCATAGAATTCTGCTTGATTGATGGCTTTTGCGTGATTTTAGCAAATCAATTAGCTATTTAATTACTAATATATATGTGGATTAGTAATTAAAATTTAGGAGTTTTTGTTTTAAAAAAAAAATAATCATCACAATATTATTCCATTTCGACATTAGATGCGTACCTTTATATCATTTGAACAATTGTCGAGTTTTCTTTTCTTTTCTTTTTTGGGTTTTTTTAACACGGTAAAAAAATCTGATTTTGGATATAATTTAATGACTAAACATAGTCAAACATATCTGTTCACCGCAACATTAACAAACAAACATCAACGGCTTTTTTACCTTCAGGATGCGTTTACTAGCTTCGGACGGCGGGTCTTGGGATTGATTTCTACCCTGAGCCCCAGCCCAGCTATCTCCGGGCAATCCACGGATTTCTGGACCTCCAAATCCGAAACCACCTGCTGGTTTTCCACATTCCCTTCTAGAATATTCCTCATCGACCAGATCCCCCACTCCCTCAAGAACGGGTTGTCCTCATCAGTCACACACTGTTGTAACAGCATGAGAATCCCGCCTCGCTCTCGTATTTCGTCCTGAACATGTTTCCTGCGATAGCTGCAGTTTCCAATGACAGCAACAATGTCTCTCCGGAAACCTCTGTAGGGACAACAGTACTTGTAACACTGCTCAGAAGTCGTCTCGTTTTTCGCACTATCATTAACCATTGCTTTTCTAATCATTGCCGGAGGCTCTAGTTCGCGTAGCAAGTCTATGAGGAATTCAATAAGCCCAGTGGACACTAGATGATCCACGGCGACTTCTTTTGAATCATTGGCACTGATATCTCTTAAGATGGAAAGCGTGTAACCGATAACGTCGGTATCAGCGGAGCCGGTAGGAAGACTGAGGACTTTTCCCTTTGTGCTAAAATCGAAATTCCCGACAGCACTTTTAAATATCTCGAAAATACTCAAGGAAAAATCATCGGAAACAACGATATCTCCAAGTTGCTCGTTTAATGTCTCCGAGAGAAGACTCAGCAAAAATGCTTTCTCACTGGAGTACCCAGTTTGGAACGCTTGTGGTAATTTAGAGAAAATTGACTGGAAATTAGGTCCTTCGATGCAAATTTTTGATAGGAGCCATTTCACCCAATGGTGCTTAAAGCCAGCTGCAACAATCAAAACGGAGAATTATTTATACTGAATTAGTATCTATTCACTAGCAGGGAAAAGTTAAAGGCGTTTAGTATCAAAATTAGAAGGTATATCTTTTCTACCTATTGCAACTGTTTGTATAATTTCAACCACGATATCCTGCCCTGGGTCGGCAAACAGTTCCGAACACCGTTCATTGCTACCTTCCGAACACGTGTAGATAACCATACTCAAAGGATCACACGTGTCAGTTCTTTGAACTTTAGAAATATCCAGAAACATATTGGGGAAGAATTTGCACCATATAACACTGCGTTGTTTTTCGCCAGCTAAAGAAACATTTCCCAGAACTTGCAATACCAAAGGAAGTATCATCCCATTATCAGATCCTGAAATCAGCCCAAGAGAGGTAACGAGGGACAAAAGAGTCTCGACGCCGTTTTGTTCGATAAATAAGTTTTGGTTCTCAATTTCTCCGGCACACATGTTTCTGAGCAGCTTAACGGACAAAAAAATGTCTTCAGAAGAAAGTTTGGATGGATTACGACAAAGCTCGAGGGCTGGCAAGTGGATGTGTTTGGACGCAAGATCTAGCCGTCCATGGGGAGATTTGGCGGTTTCGATTAGGCACTCGAGTGCCTTCTTTAGATTAGAAGTCTGGGAAGCAACAAACAAAGGCTCGAGTACATTATCCGGGAGAGGAGGAGAGTTAAGTGATTCTGCGACATCCATACTCATTGACAATCTAGAGTTAGTGTTGAGGATCAACAGAAGTTACACCCTGAAAACACAGATTACAGATCAACTAATCAGAGATACAGACGGCAGCACAGAGAAATCATCGATGGCGAAATCGATTTACAAATATTACAGCAGCAGCATGAACCATTTTCATCACTCATCAATTACTCACCAAGTCCCGTAAAAATAAATTATCTGTTACTTGCTGATCAGTGATTTTCTTTTAATAAATTATCTGTTACCTGCTGATCACTTATTTCCTGAAAATTGACGAGTACGTGATAAAAAAAGGTTGCATGAATGAGTAATGTACTTGATAGTTAAGTGTCATAACTTTGCAAGGATATCGAATGCATGAGTAAAGAGTTAACTAGCATATAATGATCATTATTTTAGTATTTTTCATTTCTTTATATTTTAGCTGTTTTGCATTGCAATTCCTTTTCTTCATAAATATTAATCTTGAACTATACCCGAATTACGTGGCAGAGAATAATAATCATGGTTCTAAAAATCCCCGCCTAGCTCCGATTAATCTCCGCCTAGGCTCTAGGCTGTACTCGACCGCCTCGATTTTAGGCTCTAGGCCCCTAACCCGCCTAAGCGCCGCCCAGACCCGCCTAAACCCGCTTTGGACCGCCTAAGTTCAATTAATTTCGTCTTTACTTACTTAGACGGTTCTCGAGCAGATTTAACTGAACAATCAAATTAGATGCAAATCTTGATAAATCAAATAAAATAGATGATGTTATGATAAATTTTGAGGTACAACACCAAAATTTGAAAAAAATATTAAATATATAATGAAAATGATCTAAAATTTTAAAATTACAAACTATTTTTTATTATTTTACTATGTTAAACTTGTGATTAATACTATGTTTAAATTATTTATTGATTATTTTATTCAAAATATTGATTTATTATGCATAGAAATATTTTTAAAATATTATATTAATTAATTAAATATAAAAAAGTAAAACGATTAAT
This sequence comes from Euphrasia confusa, assembly GCA_954870475.1. Lineage (NCBI taxonomy): Eukaryota > Viridiplantae > Streptophyta > Magnoliopsida > Lamiales > Orobanchaceae > Euphrasia > Euphrasia confusa. The sequence goes on from OX940960.1 coordinate 37,815,508, forward strand.
CTCGTCTAATCCCCGATTAATCCCTCTAGGCGCTAGGCCCCTAGTCACCGCCCGACTAGCGCCTAGCGCCTTTTAGAACCTTGATAATAATACATGTATAGCAGCAAAGGAGAAAGCTACTAGAAAACCTCAAAAGATCCACTAGTCTATAAAAACCTACTAAGAGGATAATTAATAAAAAAAATTAAGCAAATCAACTTCTCGAAACTTTATTTTCCTTTCTAGGCTATTAGGATGAACTTTGAATTCTGTATCTTTGTTAACTGCAAGTCTATCAACTGGCAGTAAATGAATTCAAAAACTATAACATCATTACAGAATTCAAAACTGAAGAGATGATTAAACGAAGAATCAAAGGGGAAAAAGAATCCTAAACATATATAATAGCAAAGAATCTCAAGTCCAATGATCTACAAACTATTTGCCTTCAAACCAAGAAAAACTCCTTCATAGAACCAAGATTTAAGAAATGAAATGAACAAAAAAAAAAACTGAACTTGACGATTAATTTTATGAACGCAATAAGCAAAGGATGTTCACCAGACAAAGGCTGCTTAGGCTGGTATTTGTATACTTGTTTTCTAGCAAAAAATCATGCTGTGAACATATACCAAATGCAAGCACACATTATGACCCTACAGTATAATACAAAGCCTTAAACCCTATCTGGACCGGACCCATCAGATTAATATTCAGAAAAACAAAACCGAGTCATCGGGCAAAGCTATTGAAAATTCAGTTGACCCATCATACGATATTTGCCATCACATAAATGTCGTGACCACCAGAATACAAAAACACACACTCATAGGACAGCTTCTAACCCTTCTTTTCAATCACATAAAACAAACAACAACTTAATACAATTTGGGGTGATTATAAAAACAACAAAACTAAGACCATGATATTGAAATTAATATTAGAATAAAAACAATCGACTGGTTGAAAAAGACTGCATGCGAATAATGCAAGGAAAATCAAATGAACACCTCACATCAAAAATTGACCAACATTTTAGAATCAAGAATTGGTTGTTTGGTCTAGCGGTTGGGGGAAAAAGTCAAAAAACAGAAATAAACTGAAACCAAACATGGTCGAGAAAAAACAACGACAACCGAAGAAAAATCTACATATGTAAGACCTACTTGGGGAAAATCTATCCATGAACACTTACAAAGGAAATCAATTTTAATACAGGAATCGACAAAGCGATGAAAATTCCCTCAGCAAAAACAGAGGAATCTTGGGCTTGAAAAGATAACAAGAAAAAACGAAAGTTTACTGGTAAGAACAAAAACCCAAAACAGATCACACAAAACCCAGAACAGAAAACGCAAAATAACAAGAAATTGGACATCCCAAATGCAATAAAAATCGGCGCTTTACGATTCCCGCAAGGCATATGCATGTAAGAAAAGCGCATACCTAATTTTTTTTAATAATAGCTCAACATCATCACTCATCAATTACGCACCAAGTCCCGTAAAAATAAATTATCAGTTACTTGCTGATCAGTGATTTTCTTTTAATAATAGCTCTCAACATCATCACTCAAATTAAATAAAAAAATCAATAGAAAATGATTGTAATTACGACTGTTATCACAGCAGAAACCCAGAACAAAAAATTGTACAGCGAGAATTAAAAAAAAAAGAGGTCGACAGAATCCAGACGAAAAAACTGAAATTTCTCTGAAATTAGGAATGATGGATTGAGGGTTTATTCGGTTTATAGGAAGGTTACCTGATTCGCCCAAACGCAGTAAAGAGTTGTTATGATTGGCGGCAAAAATCGGGAGATGACCTAAATTGATTTAAGATCTTCGGAATTAGGGTTTATCTGAAATTTGGGCGAGCAAAAAAACGTTTTAATTATTAGGAGCTGTTTGTTTGTGGGTTATTATTATTGCTTTTTTTTATTAAATCTATACATATATAATTTCAGGATCTACTAATGTCACGTGGACCAATAGGAAAGCAATAATAATGTTGTGTTCACACTATAAATTATAAATAAAAAAATTATAAATTATAATTAGTAATATTATTAATCATATTTAAATTATTATATATAAATTTTAAATAGTAATTTAAAATTATATATTTTTGGTAATAATAATTAATTATTATCTTAAATATATATATATTTTTATTTCTTTTCTCAAAATTCTTTTTTATTCCATTAATATTAATTTAATTCATCATATCTCATAAAAATCAATCTCTTCCTGTTCTTTAATCCATTTGAGATAAAAAAAAATTAATCAAACTTTTTAAGTATATTATTTTCTCTTGATATAATCTTGCTCCGTATGTCCTTTTTTATTTTTTTAACATTGAATCGAGTTATTAATTATGTTCGACTAGATTTTTTTTTTGATTTTTAGTTTATATGTTAAATTTGTTTTGCAGGTTAACATACGTTATATTAATATAATTGCAATTCTACCGTCTCATCTCTTTCATGTTCACCAAGTAAATTCAATTTTTTTATATTTCTATTTATTTTCCAACATTATAATTTTTATTTTCCATTTATTTGGATTTTCCCTCAGCGATTTTAGGTATTTGTTGGATGGGTTTGACACTCGAGATATGCAAAAAAGAGAAACTCTTCTTCCACCAGATCAATGCAGAGAAGAGAAACTCCTCTTCCACCAGATCAGAGACTTCTCGATCGGGTAGGATGAGACGAGAAACTCCTCTTCCACCCGATCATAGACTATTCGATCGGGTAGGATTTAGAGAAGAGAAACTCCTCTTCCACCAGATCAGAGACTTCTCGATCGGGTAGGATGAGACGAGAAACTCCTCTTCCACCAGATCAGAGACTATTCGATCGGGTAGGATGTAAATCGAGGGATGCACCCGAGTAGCAAACACATGTGGGAGAGAGTCAATATGTTTCATCCAAGGACTAACTTCATAATATTTCAATGAAAATTAGTCATAGTTAATAAGTCTCATCCAAGGACTAACTTCATAATAATTCAATGAAAATTTGTCATATCCGAGATTCGAACTCTGCGTCGGGGAATTACACCAACATCACCACAGACCTTATCACTCGGCTATGCCCCAAGAAACTTACATACTATAAATTACATCAAACATGCGTAGTCTTTAAATAATAAAATTTTCATAATTGAGATAACGGTTAATAATGAGATTAATACAAATTTACAAATTTAAGTGAGAGTTCGATTATTAAATAAAATAATTTGTTAGTCCATTAATAAATTTTTGGCCGAAATAGTTAGAAATTAAATAAAATTTTAGATTATTTCAAACTAATAAATCACGTGCATCGCACGGACAGTGATACTAGTATAATTAATCTTACCAAAAAGTTATTTTAAAAATTAACTCTTTTACTTATTTTTACTTCTAGAAAATAACACTGTAATTTTAGTTTTAACACAAAAATCAGACATAATATCCAAAATATCGAATCAAATTAACAACAGATGATTTCTATGGTTTTAATCCATATTTCAAAAAAATTATTATTATTTGTGTATTGTTTTTCATAACTATATTAATGCTAGAATTTGTATGTCACAATGAGAAGCCTATACTCTAGTTTTTAACTTCGCATATATAGTCTACTCGTTGGAATCAATGAGTTAACACTATCAGTATCAGCCTGTGAAAAAGCTCTTAATACGGAACAAGTGATGCGATTTTATTGAACACTCGAGACGGGCATCGTGCTGGTCTTTCCGCCTCTTCTTCCAGAAAGATGAAAAATAGACAAAGTAGAAATTCAAAACATCTGTAAACAAGTTACTCCAAAAACCTGCAAGTTTATTTAAACCACATGTACAGCACAATCGTCACCTCATTCGAAATAGTACATGAGAAGAGTTTTAGTACAACAGAACAAAACACATGCCACTGATAATCCCAGGAAGGATGAATTCAAAACAATATGGATGGTGGGAAATCAAATTGGGTGTAATGAGTCAATCACAACTGATCCAACGGGAAAGGGCGAATATCAGCCGAACACATTTTTCATATCTTCACCGAAGCCTTAACACTAATTCCAGTCGCGTTGTTGAACAAGAAAACACGCGCTGCCTTATCGATGGCAGCTTGGTCGGATAAACTCTGGACGTGATTACCGTGCGTCCTCCTTGAGCAAAGCTCTCGATAATCGAGTGATCCACCTAAAGAAAATTTAAAACAAAAATGGTCAACAATTTACTGTCATAAGAAAGTAAAAAAAAAATCTATTCTTGAGTGATTATAGAGAAGGGAATCAAACATACCAATGATCTGATGGATAACTTTTCTCCATCAAGTACGGGTACTTTGCTTCCGTAAACTAATTTATTGACATCTGAAGCTTTTGATGATCTGCATTCGACACAATGTTGGTTAATTAGATGTCACGCTTCATAACTAGTGGCAGAACAACGAAAAAACCACTAACGTCCTCAATTCGTCGGCACAAAAGTGAGTCTCGACTTTCCCATTAGACCCTTTGGCTATGTAAAAATAGATCGGAGTCAGCTCAGACACACTGTCATCGGCAAGCACCACAATTCCAAACGGCCCAAAAACTCCTCTCGTGGCGGCTCCACCACTCGATTCATTTAAAATAAAATTCATGATTTTCTGAGATTCGAACCTAAGACCATTCAATTTGATTTACAAAATGAGATTATTTTCCCGTTGAACCAAGTTAACTACATCGAATAATTAATCAAACTTTGAATATATATACACTACAGAATAATTTCATTTAAAATTCATTGATTCATAATTTTCTGAGGATTCAAACCCAAGACCGTTCAACTTTGTTCTAGATGAAGAAATTATTTTCCCGTTGAACCAAATGAATTAGATTAAATATTTTATCAAACTTTAAATATATATATACTAAAGAATAATTTCATTTAAAATTTTATATATTCGTCTAGCTTATGGTCTCGAGATAAATTTCATTAAATTTTGATGGTCTCGAGATCCTTTTATCGCGGATGTAAAATATTATTGATGGCTTTTTTATTTTTAGTTTGAAGAAATTACATTTTAATTACTAATATAAAGTTAATTTCATGAAATAACACTTTAATTACTAATATAAAGTTAATTTCATAAAATAACATTTTAATTACTAATATAAAGTTAATTTTAGGAAATTTAATTACTAATATAAAGTTAATTTCATTAAACAACATTTTAATTACTAATATAAAGTTAATTTAATGAAATTTAATTACTGATATAAAGTTAACTTCATTAAATTTAATTACTAATATAAAGTTAATTCATTAAATAACATTATATAAAGTTGATTTTATGAAATTTACTTACTAATATAAAAATATAAAGTTAATTTCATTAAACAATATTTTAATTACTAATATAACATTAATTTAATAAAATTTAATTACTAATATAAAGTTAATTTCATGAAATAACATTTAATTACTAATATAAAGTTAATTTCATGAAATAATATTTTAATTACTAATATAAAGTTAATTTCATTAAATAATATTTTTAATTACTAATATAAAGCTAACATAATAAAATTTAATTACTAATATAAAGTTAATTTTATAAAATTTAATTACTAATCTAAAGTTAATTTCATGAAATAACATTTTAATTACTAATATAAAATTAATTTTATGAAATAACATTTTTAATTACTAATATAATGAAATTTAATTACTAATATAAAGTTAATTTCATTAAATTTAATTACTAATATAAAGTTAATTTTATTAAATAACATTTTAATTATTAATATAAAGTTAATTTTATGAAGGTATATGGCATTTAGTATTAGGTGTATTGAAAATATATATATCACAATGTGTAATTTCATAGAAGTTGACTTATATACCATGCATATTGTCTATAGGAGACTTCATACTAAACGATTTAGAATTGCATTAGGTATATTACAATTATGCTTAGGTATGTGTGTCTAGAATTCATGATTAAATCATAGTCATCCGTTCAAAACTTAATAATACAATAATTAATCACAGCCATCGATTAATTTCAATAAATAAAAAATGAATAAATCAAGAATTAATCACAACCATTTGTTCAAACGTAATCAACGGTTGTATTTGTTGATCCGATCCAATGGTCAACTTTACATCACAACCATCCATTATATTCAAGGTAATCAACGACTGAGTTTTGTTGATCCGAGTCCTAGTAATTAAAATGTAATTTCATTAAAATTAACTTTATATTAGTAATTAAAATATAATTTTATGTAAATTAACTTTGTATTAATATTTATAATGTAATTTCATCTAATTTAATTTTATATTAGTAAGTAATTTTAATTTTACGAAAAATAATTTTATATTAGTATTTAAAATGTAATTTTATGTAAATTAACTTTGTATTAGTATTTTAAATATAATTTCATACAATTTAACTTTATATTAGTAATTAATTGTAATTTCACGAAAAATAATTTTATATTAGTATTTAAAATTTAATTTTATGTAAATTAATTTTGTATTAGTATTTTAAATATAATTTCATATAATTTAACTTTATATTAGTAATTAATTTTAATTTCACGAAAAATAAATTTATATTAGTATTTAAAATGTAATTTTATGTAAATTAACTTCGTATTAGTATTTTAAATATAATTTTATGTAATTTAACTTTATATTAGTAATTAATTGTAATTTTACGAAAAATAATTTTATATTAGTATTTAAAATGTAATTTTATGTAAATTAACTTTGTATTAATATTTTAAATATAATTTCATGTAATTAAACTTTATATTACTAATTAATGGTAATTTCACGAAAAATAATTTTATATTAGTATTTAAAATGTAATTTTATGTAAATTAAGTTTGTATTAGTATTTTAAATATTATTTTATGTAATTTAATTTTATATTAGTAATTAATTGTAATTTAATGAAAAGTAAATTTCGTGGGTCCCACATTTTTTGAAAATTTGAAACCATAAATTATTTGAACAAAATCAAAATTTTGGGGGGAAATAAAGTAAATGAATGTGGGTCCCAAAAATTTTAGGAGGGAAAATAAAATTAAATGCATGTGGGTTCCATGTACTTTAAATATTATAATGATAAATAATAGAAGGGCAAATATGGTAATCTATTCATTATTTTATTATTAATATTAAATAATTTGACTTTGGGTCATTTTAACAAAACTGAATCTCAAAAAGACATTTTCACAAAGTCTCTTCCCGAAAAGGCTCTTTACCCGGCGCTCCCTTTCTTTCTTGTACCCACTTTATGATGATGTGTTAATAAACAGGGTCCACAAAATATGAGAAGTGGGCATATGCATTGGAGATGCTCTTATTCCCTTACAGCCTTGTGTCCAAATAATTAAGCAAATCAGTCCTCATGAGCATAGCCGAGTGGTAAGGCCTGTAATGATGTGGGTGTAATTCTCCGGCGACGCAGGGTTCGAATCTCGGGTGGGACAAATTTTCATTGAAATATTATGAAGGTTTGTCCTGGGGTTCGACCTGTTGGCTCTCTCGCACAGGTGTCTGTTACTCGGGCACATTCCTCGATTTACATCCTACCCGATCGAGGGACCTCCGATCGGGTGGGGGTGGAGTTTCTCGTCTCTCCTCCTTATAAATAAAAAATAAAAAAATAATTAAGCAAATCAAATCAAATCAAATCAAATCAGGTCTCCAGGAGCATAGTCGAGTGGTAAGGCATGTGATGATGTGGGTGTAATTCCCCGGCGACGCAGGGTTCGAATCTCGGGTGGGACAAATTTTCATTGAAATATTATGAAGGTTTGTCCTGGAGTTCGACCTGTTGGCTCTCTCGCACAGGTGTCTGCTACTCGGGCACAATCCTCGATTTACATCCTACCCGATCGAGGGACCTCCGATCGAGTAGGGGTGGAGTTTCTCGTCTCTCCTCCTTATCAAAAAAAAATTAAGCAAATCAAGATATTGATTGTGTCGACTTGGCACCACCCGATCACATCAATCAATGGTGTTACACTGTTACGTTTAAAAAAACGAAATGATGCATGAATTCTTTTTTGAGTCATTGATATAGTTTTAAAAAACGAAATGATGCATGAATTCTTTTTTGAGTCATTGAATAGTTTGGATTACGTTTAACACGTGTTAACATTGATATTGTCATATAGCAAAGGAGCTCAAATTCTTGATTCTTGCATTCATCGTTTCTCTCTCATCTCTCCTCTCCCAAGATGCCATGTATCACACTTTACTTTAATTGTCACTAAAATTACAAGATGCAATTTACTTTAATTGTCACCAAAATTACAAGATTCATTCTTACCAAAATTACAAGATGCAATTTACTTTAATTGCCACCAAAATTACAAGATTCATTCTAACGGACTAAAAACAATATTAATGTTGAGGAACCAAATTGTTGCCTATAAAACTAGAGGAAGCAAAAGACAAATTCAATCTTGAAATAGAAACCACCACATGATGCTCAGAAATTATGTATTATTTTTCTTCATATTCACAACTCTCCTTCAAACAATGACACCATTTGAAGTGCATTTAGTTTGTTGGGGATTTCATAAATTTACTGTTCGTGTAATTGATAATATTCTTCCTGAGAGTTCTTCCCAAATAAATTTGCATTGTGCTTCGGGAAGTGACGATAAAGGATCGTATAGCCTGGTACAAGGCCAAGAATTTAACTTCAAACTTTGCAATATTGGTCATAAATTGTACTATTGTCATGTCAATTGGAATGAGAAATATGTTGGTTTCGATGTATTTTACTACAAATGGTCGCTGGACCGCTACTGCCAACACCGAGTATGCTTTTGGGAAGCAAGGAGCGACGGCATATATCACAGGAATGATCCTACCGTGGATGAAGCAACATTAGCTTGGCCGTGGACTTGAGTCTCGTAAATCCAATTAAGAATGATATTTCAATTAAGCAACATTAGCTTGCATGTGGACTTGAGTCGAGTAAATCCAATAATGAAATTTCAATTATTATATTTAATAAAATAATAAGAGCGTATATTTTTTTAATATTTTTGTCATATAATGGTTGAATGATGCAAAATAAAATATAAATAGTTTATCATTATGGTCGAAACAACATCGTTGGTAAATGGTAATTGAAATGCACCAGCCGTCAACAAATAATCTATTCACAAACGTAGATTAAAAAATGAAATTGTCATTTGTTGTTCATCCAAAATAAAACTGAGTTTTAAATATAGGATTTAAACAAATACTACTATAATTTGTTTTTGGAAATAAATAAATAAATAATAATTAAAATATTATTTATTTAATTAATTAACTGTAGCCTTTTCCAATTATTGAGGGAGGTGATTTAGAGAAGGAATATTTTGTGTGAAAATGGAACACATTGATTTTGATGATGGTTGAAAATAGAAACTTATTTTTACGACAGACATGCATGAGAATCAATATTGATACAATAGAATGATTTTGTAAGAAGTAACTGAATAAATTAATACTCATACTCCTTAATTATAATGCTAAAATATTGATTTAATATAATAATTTTATATATATTTTCAATATCCTCAATTAGCACCACAATGACTAATGATATTTCATTTATTAGAAATTATTATATGTTTTTTTTTTTTGTCTATGTCAATTGCAGTTTCGAACCAAGACCTCAAGTCCCCAGTTCAAGTGCTCAACCAGCTAACAACCCTCTACCAAAATTATTATATGTTCCAGGTATATATATACCACTTAGGTTCAATAACAGACGATATGTGGCTTTTAAAAAAATAAAAGACTCAATAATTTTTAATTTTTACTCCCATTAAAAAATCAAAATTAAAACTAGGTTTATGGTCAGCGCCAAATTCAGATCGGGGTTACTATCGAGATTCCGCCTCGCCTTCTCGGGGCAGCCGAAGATGATCCCCAGGCGGCCCTAGGTATAATCAGCGGGCGGGATGATCCTCAGATAGCAGTTGAGGTACCTGAACCGATACACAATGTTCCAGCCCATGGCCATGCTGGCAGCTGTTGATGAGGAGTTTACTTTCAAAAGTGTATTATCTTCAATCCTGCAGACGAGGAAACTTTCTTGAACACAATGAAACAATTTGTAGATTACTTACTTCTTCTTCTCGCTTTATTAATCAAAGATGAGAAAATAGGTTCGGTCAGGTGCCGACCTCTCTGTCTTCTACCGGTGCGGCAGTAGAAGAACCCGTCTTTGCAGTAGAAGAATGTGTCTCTAGGGAGGAGTGTGGATCTTTCTTCACAAACTCGAGGCATTTGCAAACCATTTACCCATCAACATCTCTTTCAATTTATACATCTGGAAAAGAACAACACCGCAACTCATTAATCATATAATTCAGGACTCTTTTTGTAGGAAAAAAAAAACGTTTCTGTTGAACTCACAAAGGGATTCGTGTAGAAATTTTGCAGCTTGAACCCATCGTGTGCAGCTGAGAACCGGTTAGAAATCTAAGACCTGAATTAGTACAACAAATTTGAGAGAGATATAGAGCAAAAGTGGGAATACAGAATTTCAAGCTATAAAACCAGAAGAATTCTTTGCAAGAAATACCTTCGGGTCATGGGTCTGTTGCAAACGGGGATACCATATCGAGATTTCCTGGACAGATTGATCAACTACCATCCAGATCTTGTAAAATGTCGAGCAACAAAGCTGTGATTATTCAATGAAGCACGGGGTAAGACTACTTCAGGCATAGACCATAAGCATGTGACTCCATGTAAGACGTAGCACTGTAGGGGACTAACTACTGTGAATACAAGAATTGTATTCAAGACATAACCAGCATATGGTTCAAGATAACAGGCCACTGTACTACTTTAAAGAAATGAAATAAACAAAAATAAAATATACTACTTAGAAACAAACCTTCTTGTTGCTCGCAGAATGTTCTGCTTGTTTAACCAAGGCAGTACCTCCAAATGTAACATGCTGTGGCTGGGAAATCATTATACGTTAGAAATTAAATATACATATCAAAATTGGAGGGGTATAAGCAACATTTCCTTTTTGAAATGGAACACAACTACAAGGAATAATCAAAACAATCATTCACCTGCTTAAAACAATTAGAGACAGGGTCTAAACCTCTGGGTATCTTAAAGAAGAGCCTATACATCCTTGGCAAATCCTCAACCTAATGCACAAAAAATGCTGGGATTTAATATCAAGGAGCAATTGAATTAAGCATCAAAATCCATACATAATGATTGGTCCCCAAGTTCTATGTACCTTGTCATCCCTTAGTAAAGCATGGCAACCTGAGTACTCTTTCTCTAAAAGTTGAGTGTCATACACAGACAACAGCTCGTGTTGTACTTCTATCAAAATTTTAAAAAGAAAATAAAAATCAAACAAACCCACACGATGTAAAAACATATTGAAAAAAAAAGTACATGATCATGGAGCCGTTATTAAAGAGAAATATTTGAATACTTACCCTAGATCTGATCATATGAACAAAAGAACTGACCTCAAGCAATTTTATCTCACTGCTTGAATGAAGATAATGAACAACCCTGTCCTTTTCTAGCTTCAAACACTCTTCAGCCTGGAATTTTCAGAAACATAATTAGAAAGCAAGCATAAAAGTCTACAAGCATAGTCACTTCTCTCTTCCTCAACACGTCTCCCCAACATATTTGTGTTTTCTTATAAATTTGGGGTTATGAACTGATAATAAAGCTTACCTCAACAAATAGTCCGGACAAGAATCTCTTAAGATCTCGTTAGAAGCCTTCCGTGAATAGTAAGCTACTGAGTCCTTCAACATTGATTCTTCAAAGTCATTTTCCCAATAATTCATCTGCCCCTCTCCGATTTCTACAAAAATATATACAATATTCTTCAATAAAGCTCGGTCTATATGTTCTCCTATCTCTTGATCAATCTAGTCGCAGGATAAAAAAAAACTACATTAAAATCTTAGTGAAAATAATAAATAATGATACAAAGGAAGCAATAATAGAAACGTACCAAAGTGCTAACAGCACCCCTTACTTTCTCATTCAACTCCTAAAACAAATCGAACACGCCACTTATGCCAGTTAATAACCTGTCGACAGAATCAAGACGAAAAAACTGATCTTTCTCTGAAATTAGGAATGATGGATTGAGGGTTATTCGGTTTAGAGGAAGGTTACCTGATTTGCTCACCGCAGTAAAGAGTTGTTTTGATTGGCGGCAGAAATCGGTAGATGACCTAAATTGATTTAAGATCTTCGGAATTAGGGCTTATTAACTATTGATTTTTATTAACAATAATTAATCTTACCAAAAAAATATTTTAAAAATTAACTCGTGCAGTATTTATTTTTACTTCTTGAAAATACACTGTAATTTTTATTTAATTTTTGTTTTAACACAAAAAATCAGACAAAATACAGTTTGTCGAATCAAAAAAATAAAAGATAATTTCTATGGTTTTTAATCCATTTTTCAATTTTGCGTGTATTGTTTTTTCATAACTAATTATTGTTAGATTTTGTAAGTCAAAATTAGAAGCCTATACTAGTTTTTATCTTCTAGTAGTTTACTCATTAGAATCAATGAGTTAACACTTAACACTATCAATATCAGTATGCGAAGCTCTTAATACGACGCTTTTATTCGGGAGAAGCGAGGTGTTTTTAACACTCAAGACGATGCCCATCGTCGTGCTATTCTTTCTACCTTCTTCCAGAAATTAAGATGAAAAACAGACAAAGTAGAAATGCAAAAGATATGTAAACAAGTTACTCCAAAAACCTGCAATTTTATTTAAATTACATGTAAAGCACAATCGGCACCTCATTCGAAATAGTACATGACAAGAATGATAATCCCAGGAATGATGAATGCAAAATAATACGGATGGCGGGAAATCAATTTGGGTGTAATGTAATGAAGAATCAATCACAGCTGATCCAACGGGAAAGGGCGAATATCAGCCGACCCCATTTTCCATATCTTCACCGACGCCTTAACACTGAGTCCAGTCGCGTTGTTGAACAGGAAAACGCGCGCTGCCCTGTCGATGGCCTTGGTCGGATAAACTCTCGATGTGATTACCGTACGTCCTCCTTGAGCAAAGCTCTCGATAATAGAGTGATCCACCTAAAGAAAAATTAAAATGGTCAACAATTTACTGTCATAAGAAAGGTAAAACAAAAAATTGATTCTTGAGTGATTATAGAGAAGGAAATTTAACATACCAATGATCTGATGGATAACTTTTCACCATCAAGGACGGGGACTTTGCTTCCGTAAACTAGTTTATCGACATCGGAAGCTTTTGATGATCTACATTCGACACAATGTTTGTTAATTAGATTCCACTCTTCATAACTACTGGCAAAACAACAAAAAAAAACACTAACCTCAATTCATCGGCACAAAAGTGAGTCTCGGCTTTCCCATTAGACCCTTTAGCTATGTAAAAATAGATCGGAGTCAGCTCAGACACACTTTCATCGGCAAGCACCACAATTCCAAACGGCCCAAAAACTCCTCTCGTGGCGGCTCCACCACTCGTCGGGCAGTCGTAGCCTGTCTCAGCTTCACCAACAAGACCCTCAACCGAATCGATATCAAATGAGGCGACTAAATCCAGCTGCATCGTACTAAAAACCATCAGCTATATAATTTTCGCATACAGAAAAACATTAAATCAACAAAACAAGTCAAACCTGGGATGCAGAGTCGACTTTAAGCGGTGTAATCGATCCCGGACCAAGCTTCACATCGTTAAACTCAACACTGTCTGATCTCAAGCTCTCGACTTCCTTAACCGGCCACTGCAGTATGTTGCTGCCCGTCTTTTTGTCGAACACGATGGTCCTCGGTATCGACATAACACCAGACCATCCTTTCAAAATATCGAGCTCTTCAGCATCGGTTTCTCTTACCCATCCCCACAAAATCCTCCTCTGCTCATTCTGGTCGTAAAACGTCTTCGACGCATAGTACTTCCCGTAATCATATCTCAGCCCGATCCCGACGTCCATCTCCGGGACATCCGCCGTCCACGTGTTGTTAACCGCGTCGTAAGTCCCGAGCGCGTAGTAATCGTTCTTATCGTCGTCCAAGCTGGCTTTCATCAAGTGCTTAACTCCGGGCCCGTTCGCTGACGTGTCGAGCCCGTTCGACTCGGTCAGCGAGACCGGGTAGAAGTCGATGCACTCCCACATGCCCGTGCCGGGGACGGCGTTCAGGAACCCGTCGAGGAGGTCGTACTTGACGAAGTCGTTCGTCTCGTAGACGAGGGAGACGCCGGTGGTGTTGACCTTTGACCCGATGGTGATGCGCCACTTGTCGGCGGCGGGGCTGAGCCAGGCGGTGGTGGGGTCGCGGAAGTCCTTGGGGCCGATTCCCGGGGGCGGGACCAGGATGGGGTTGGTGGGGTCCTTGACCCAGTGGAGGAGGAGGGGGTCCGAGAGGTTGGCCGGGTAAGCCAGGCACTGGACCTGGACGGAGTTGTGGGTGCTGCCGGTGTAGAGCATCACGATCCGGCCGTCCGGGAGGATGGTGGCGGATCCCGACCAGACGCCGTTGATGTCGTACCATTGGTCCGGGACCATGGAGATGGGTAGGTGGAGCCAGTGGACCAGGTCTTTCGACACTGCGTGGGCCCACGTGATGTTGCCCCACACGGCCGAGTCGGGATTGTACTGGTAGAACAAGTGGTACCATCCGTTGTAGTATAACGGACCTGCGATAAAATACAATTAATAAATACAATTAATACAATTTTATTTTTGTAATTTGGTGCAGTTAGTCTACACAGTTCCTGATTGATTGAATGATGAGCTGGGCATCTGGAGAACTCTAATACTGTAATACATGTGTCTAAATGGGGGCCTCTCATTGGCCCGTGATCCCAATTAACCGCACCAATTATTGCAGATCAGAATTGTGGAGGAAAAAACATCCCATATGCACACATTCATACATGTAAACCTAACACTTTTGTAAAATAATTAAAATAAAGAGCACTCAAATCTCAACAAATTAAAATTAAAAGTTAATTAGCAAATTAATCACGTGGGGCCAATCAGCTACTCATCGTGGCGTCGTGTGTTTTTAAGTAGATTTAGTCATATGAATTAGTAAAACAATTTCGAGGAAGAAGACGTACCGTTGGGATCTGCACGTGCCCGATACCACCAGATTCCAGCAACAAAGGAGACATACAAATTCAATTCAATTCAATTCAATTCAAAATTTATATGAGTGAATTTTAGAAATAATGGAAAATTTATTAGTATTGTGTTTACCGTTGATCCAATTCTTCTCCGGTTGAAAATGAAACGCCGTCCTCTGCCAACTCAGCATAACATTGGTCCAACCGAAGCTCTGGCTGCTGCCGACACCCCGGAAAACCTTCTCCGACACACCTTTCTCCGGGCCTCTCGACGGCGACGTCACCGCGGTGTTTCTCGCCGGCGAGAACGAATCGGAGGGGACTCGGTTGACCAACAAAAGAACCAAAGAGAGCAAACAGAAAGACGAGAACAAAACGATGGAGAAGACTCTCTTTGTGGCTCTCGGCGGAGGGTCCGCCGCCGCGGGCCCGGCGGGGATGGGGACGTAGGAGGCGGCGCTTTCGGGGTCGTGGGAAGGCGCGGCGGCCATTTTGGGGGTTGGGGCGAGTTCAATCGGTAAAAAGTCTCACAGGCTTTTGATGTTTTATTGGGTTAGTTTACTTGGGGTATATATACTCCTACCTTTGTTTAATAAAAATAGGACTCTTCTCTTACCAAAATACTACTCCAAAAAATAAGATCTTATTATTGTAAGACTCGAAATAATATATTACGGAGTATTTATTTTATTTATATTTATATTTACAGCAAAAACATGTGATTGGATAAGAGGTGTCCAATTATAAATGAATATGGGTTTAAGTTAATAAATTTATTGTAAAAAATAATAATTTTTTTTAAGATTTACTATTTATTAATTATCTATTGTATGCAACATGTTCTCCTTCATGACAGCTTGGATTTTCTATTTACTGTACTGTTTATGATAATTAATTACTTAGTTTACTTAGTTTTAATTAATTAATGTACTTATGTGCCTTTATAAGTTATTAATATATTAGTTAGATCTAAATAATTCAATATTAAGAAGATGAAACATATTAAAATTATTCTATTTTTAATCAATGAATTTATTCCTAAATGATGAAAAATAATTCTATTTATTGATTCACCCTAAAATGCAATTACAAATCTATTTTTTATTATTTTAAAATCATTTTTTATATAAATATAATAATATTTTTTTAATTGTTGTGTGGCGTTGAAAATTGAAATATTAACTAAACAAATTCAGTATATTAATTGGGATTAGGAGTGTCAATCAATTAATTGAGCATGTTCCACGTGTAATAAATCCAAATCCACAAATCCATGTATAAATTATACTACAACTGTATAAAGTTTTATGTTAATTTGAGTTTTAAATGTTATGCCGATCAAATCTAAACATGTGATGTTCTTTATAACCTTTGGTACAAACTCGATATATTAGTAAAAAAGAAATTACAATACATAATAATTGAACACAGAATTAAATTGAACTTTGACACCGAAAATATATTAAAAGAGCACGTAATTATATTACATTATTGTATTGCAAATTGCAATAATGGTTTGAATTTTGATCTTCTCTACATACTTTTTCTTTTCTTTTTTTATAGAATGAAAACAAAAGAAAATAATTGATCGGATCTGATTAGGTGGACCGACGGGTGAATACGTGTCAATTTCCATTTGCTTATAATGTTATCAATTTCATTTTGACTAATTGTATTTGAGAGCATAGCTTTAATTTAATAAAATGAAGTAATAATTTCTATAAATTAATACTCTATACATTAATAATTTTTTTAAATTAATAAAAATTTTCGGTCCTGATTTAGTTTTTTAAATGAAAAAATACTCGATAAATTAATAATATTTTAAAATTAATAAAAATTTTCGATTTCGAGGATATTAATTTATAAAGACTATTAATTTATAGAGGTTTTACACTTTTACTATACTTTGTTAGGACAAATAACGTGACGCTATTAATTTATAGAAATTTTACTGTATTTTATTAGAACAAATAACGTGACGCCCGGTCTTACGGTGCGACATGGTCACGTCTCGTACAAGGATAATATTTATGTGGTGCCAATTTTAAGCAATTCTCTGGTTAAAATAGAATTAACTATATTTCTATATAATGGCCGTATACAGTAGTACAGTAATTACTAATTAGTCTACACAAGGATTTTAATTATAACATTAGTATTGAATTTAAATAAACAATGTAAAAGAAGTTTTTTATTTTAACCAACCACGTGTTAGAGCATTTACGGAAGAGGAAAATTGGTAGGTCATGTTTATTTATGTTTTCATTATATTTGTATTTCTCAATTATATAAAAAGTCACCTTTCATAATAAAATAAAAAAAGGAAATTTTGGAAAAGATTACATTTAAATAATTGTTTATAATTCAATATACTAATTTCTCTTAATTATAAATTAGTCTAACATGCCAAAATTACCTTATTATACATGGCCAGGTGATTATTTTTTAACTTCTAAAGGTATTATAAGGGTATTATACTAATTAAAAATACTTTTTTTTATAATTATAAGATTAATAATACCACAATTATTAAAAAAAGGTTAAAAATTATTCTTAATTAAAAATTATATTTTATAAAGTAAAATTTATAATTTTATAAATCGTATATATCTTTTTCCTAAATATTCCAGATAAAAATAATCATATAATTATACATTATTTTAGAAAATATAAATTATACTTCATTTTTCTCATAATAATTGAACAATTTTTTTAGCCGATAATTGAAACACCCTAAAAAAACAAAATAAATATTATATTTTTTTAAATACAATTTTACTTTTAATTTATATATACTTACTTTTTAAATTTTATTCACAGCTAATTTAATTTTCATTAATATATTTTTGCCTTTTTATTTTTTTCTTCCTAAAATTATTACTATTACTTTTTATAATTTGCTTGATAAAATAAAGTCTTTCAATTTTTTGAGAAGTAATATACCCCATAATGGGTTTGGCTATATTATTGGATAAGATGTGTCCAATTGTTTTTTGCGAGTTGGAAATTAATGAATATGGATGGGATCTACATGGGCAAGAGAATGACATGAGATAAATTATGTAGTTTTAGTTCACTATGTACTTATAGATATGAATATATGATGCATTGTTGTTAAATAGGGCTAGTCGTTAGTCAATAACTAAACGAAGAAGAGGGGACTGAGCCGACCGTACCCAAATCGAACTTTAGAACTCATGGGGTACGTTTTTCGTTTTTCTCATTCAACTGTTATATCTGGGGGAAAAAATTGCAGCAAAATACAGTACAGATGAACACTGAAAAAGAACACTTCAAATACATATAAATGATACTCGATTACAACGACCTATGACAAAACGAATTTCACATGTTCAGAACAAAAACAGATCTTAGCTGTTTCATAAAATCAACAAACTGTACCCTTATAACTGCCCTTGGGGCAGCCGCCTAAGAAGAAGAACCAACAAGCGTCAGTTAATAATAATCCGAACAATGAAAAGAACGAAAGAACAAACTAATAAGGGTCTGAGAGCATCCTCGGTGCAACAAAGTGAAGATAAAGAAGGAAAAAATTCACAATAGCTCCCATCAGAACTGAAAAGTCGTTGCCTCAAGAAGCTGTGATTGCACCTTAACCTCCAAACCCGTGAATATATCAGATAAAGCTAAGTAAGGACTCGTAAAAAAGATATGGCTTCTATCATTATAAGCATCACCAAAAAACGAGGACTACAGCACGCTTTTCTTCTTCCACGTCACCAACGTCTGGAGGAAATCCATGACCTCGGAAGTGTCCCTGAGAGAGTAGAACGCGTTGGATTCCTTGGGGGCAGAAGACACTATAATGCCATAGCCTCTATTGCCCTCTCTCAAAACCTGAAAACAACATGCCCGTTCGTGGGGTTAATAAGAATTTGCCATAATCAAGATAAAAATAACAGCAGCTTTTTTGTGTGTGCTTGAGGATGAATACAATACCTTGAATGCATCTTCGTCAGTACGATCATCTCCGACATATATGGGGAGAACATCGTCACAATTCATTAATCCTACAATATATTAATTGGGTAAATCTTTTCGAACAAGCAAAACTGTTGATAAAGTATTTTTCAGCTTTCACTCACCAAGGGATTCAAGCAGAAACTCGACAGCTTTACCCTTGTGCCAGTTGAGAACTGGTCGGACTTCTAAAACCTAAATCAACGATAAGATAAAAGTGAAAATATAACTAATAAGAAGAAAACACCAAATGCAGCGTAGAATATTAAGAAACACAACCAGTAGAGTAAATTAATATGCAAGAAAAATACCTTACGACCATGAGTTAGCCGTAAACGGGGATATTTTTTCAAAATATCCTCCACAGACTGACCGACTAATGTCCAACTCTGAAAAAAGAAAAATTGAATATGTAATAAACTACTACGGCATGAGACAAGATCACCTAACTTGACGGCTAGAATCTAACAAAATTACCTTCTCGTCCACATTACGATAGTGTACAGAGACACAAAACTTGTTGTTCTCGACTTTTGCACCGTCTATATCTTTCGTAATCTCGACCAGAGATCTAAAAACCTGTGTGAAAAGCATTTCTCATTTGAGTGACCATATCTCTTCATAAATTGTAAGCACAGCACTTAATTCACCGAGACAGATGTTATATATACCTCGTCAATCATGGGTAAGAATTCACTAGCAGGCTGGAATAAATTAACTTCCTTGCCCTGTATAGACCACCAAAAACAAGTCCTTATATATACTCAAATTTTCAATCCACATTCGTTGGATAAATAATAGCTCCATCGCATAAAATCAAGAAACGGAATCTAAAATATAACTACCTGTTTGTCAGTAGACCTAATGCAGTTTTTGTAGTTACTGGAAGAGGGTCGAACGGGGCCCATGATGTCCATTCCATGGCTTCCAGCGTAATAAAGCTCAGACAGACCTACAAACTCGTATACCTGAACAAACCACGTGCGAACGAAATGAAAATCAGAAATCATTATTCATCACAAAACAACACAATATTATAGAAAAAGAGTAAAACAGCCATCAAGAATCACCTTGTCACGGCTTCTCCCACTAATTATAGCAGTGGGAAAATACTTAGCCACGTTGCTCACTGCAGTACGCATCTGAAAAAAATACAATTTTCATTAAAAAAAACTAAACGAAACAGAAAAAACAATGAAAGAGATCATATAGAAAGAGACGAATTTCTCACAGCATTCGACATGAATGCATGATCAGGGTTGTCGACTATTGGGGACAAAGTCCCATCATAATCCAAGAACAAAGCTACTCTCTTCCCATTGGCATTGTGCGCTATCTGCTCGAACGATCCAAGTGCAGACGGATACTTGAACTGCAATAAATCATGCACAAATGTTACAGTCATCTTAAGAAATTAAAAATTAAAAAAACATAAAAACAACAACAAAAGTCATACCAGCCAGTTTCGGTAAGTGGTATCAACATCATTTAATGGTGTCTCAGTGTTGGTCTCTTTGGTTAAGTTATTATTGTGAGTCGGAGATGATGATTTCATGGAATCAAGCATGCTCGAACGAACATCATCGAGTATTCCTGTCCTTCTCCTAGGAATTGTAAGGAACGCCGTGGGAGAGAAAGGAGGGGCACTGTGGGAGTAAGAGAGCATGGACGAGTGAATGCCTAATCTCCTGTTGTCCAAAGGAGATGAGTCGGCGAGAACAGGGGAAGTGTGGTTGGATTCCATTCTATATTGTCCAAAATTTAAAGTACACCTGTAAATAGTGTCAGCAGAAGTGGAATCAGAATTGACATTTGTTGATAAAGAAGCAACTGTTCAAGATTAATATTTATGAAGAGGAATAGCGATGCAAAACAGCTAAAATATAAAGAAAAGAAAAATACTAAAATAATGATCATGATATGCTAGATAACTCTTTACTCATGCATTCAATATCCTTGCAATGTTATGACACTTAACTATCAAGTACATTACTCATTCATGCAACCTTTTTTTATCGAGTACTCGTCAATTTTCAGGAAATAAGAAGTCTCCATAGCCCATATTCAGCGATTACAGAAAATCGACAAGCTTAACTATACCCGAATTACGTGGCAGATAATGATAATACATGTATAGCAGCAAAGGAGAAAGCTACTAGAAAACCTCAAAAGATCCACTAGTCTATATAAACCTACTAAGAGAAACTTTATTTTCTTTTCTTGGCTATTAGGATGAACTTTGAATTCTGTAATATCTTTGTTAATTGCAAGTCTATCAACTGGCAGTAAATGAATTCAAAAACTATAGCATCATTACAGAACTCAAAAACTGAAGAGATGATTAAACGAAGAATCAAAGGGGAAAAAGAATCCTAAACATATATAATAGCAAAGAATCTCAAGTCCAATGATCTACAAACTATTTGCCTTCAAACCAAGAAAAACTCCTTCATAGAACCAAGATATACAAAATGAAATGAACAAAAAAAAAACTGAACTTGACCGATTAATTTTATGAACGCAATAAGCAAAGGATGTTCACCAGATTAAGGCTGCTTAGGCTGGTATTTGTATACTTATTTTCTAGCAAAAATCATGCTGTGTTCATATACCAAATGCAACCACACATTATGACCCTACAGTATAATACAAAGCCTTAAACCCTATCTGGACCGGACCCATCAGATTAATATTCCGAAAAACAAAACCAAGTCATCGGGCGAAAGCTATTGAAAATTCAGTTGACCCCATCATACGATATTTGCCATCACATAAATGTCAGTGACCACCAGAATACAAAAAAAACACACTCATAGGACAGCTTCTAACCCTTCTTTCCAATCACATAAAACAAACAATATCTTAATAGAAATTGGGGTGATTATAAAAACAACAAAACTAAGACCATGATATTGAAATTAATATTAGAATAAAAACAACCGACTGGTTGAAAAAGACTGCATGCGAATAATGCAAGGAAAATCAAATGAACACCTCACATCAAAAATTGACCAACATTTTAGAATCAAGAATTGGTTGTTTGGTCTAGCGGTTGGGGGGAAAACAGAAATAAACTGAAACCAAACACGGTCGAGAAAAAACGACAACCGAAGAAAAATCTACATATGTAAGACCTAAAGGGGGAAAATCTATCCATGAAAACTTACAAAGGAAATCAATTTTAATACAGGAATCGACAAAGCGATGAAATTTCCCTCAGCAAAAACAGAGGAATCTTGGGCGTGAAAAGATATCAAGAAAAAACGAAACTTTACTGGTAAGAACAAAAACCCAAAACAGATCACACAAAACCCAGAACAGAAAACGCAAAATAACAAGAAATTGGACATCCCAAATGCAATAAAAATCGGCGCTTTACGATTCCCGCAAGGCATATGCATGTAAAGAAAGGCGCATACCTAATTTTTTTCCCAGAGCCCAACTGGAGAAACGTATCCAAGAATCAAAGAAAGTAAAAATGGGTCGTCGATTGAAAATGCGGGTCAAAAACCTGAGGGTAAAAGAGGGATATAGAGAGACAAGAAAACAGCGTCAGCAAGAGTCAAGGCTCGAAGAACAAGACTGTAGTAATCATAAAAGGAGAGATGACGCATACCTGTTTCGAAAACCCAATTTACAGAGAACGATGAATTTGATTATAAATATAATATAATTGCAGAGGAGGGCGAAAAAAGAGAAGAAGATATTGCCGAAAAAGGGATTGTGTATTTATAGAGATTGAAACAGAGAGAGGGGGAGAGAAACGTATGATGTATGTATGGAATGTATGTAGTCACGATTACGAAGGTTAGAGGAAAGAGCAGGAAATTGGATGGTTTGAAACCGGAGACAATTTTGCTGGTGGAAAGTTTCAACACCGCACGCGATTTGACCGATCAACGTACGTATAGCTTACCTGATGATTGATTGCGTGTCTTTGTGTCATTCTGATTGTGTGCGGTTTTATTTTAATTGTGTTTAATTAAGATGAACAGAATATTCTTCTAGAACGTCCACACCTAATTAGGATTAAACAAAAAACATACACTCGGATTGAACTAAAATTGAAAATAAATCTAAAAAAAAACTTGATAAAAAAAATAAGTTAATTTATTATAAAAATTATTTAATCCTATAAATTAAGGATAGTTTTTTTTCTTCTATTATTTGAAGTATTATTAATTTTATAATTAAAAAAATATAACTACTATTTTACCATTAATGGTTAATAAATAACAACCACTTATGTTTAAATAAAAATTAGTATTTTTGAAATTTTACTTAAATTTATAATTAAAAATCTAATACATTTAATTATAATCAATTATTTAAATTTACTATTTTTCAAAAATCACCCTATAAAAATATGGAATTTTTTTATTTAAGGAAATTGTTAATGTTTCTTTTTAATTAAATAAACTAGTTTCTCATAATTATAAATTAGAGAATAACTACCAAAATTAAAAATAATTTTAATTATTTGTTAAGTAAAGGGTATATAAGATATTTGAATTTTTAAATGATGCTTTAATTTATAATTACTAATATATAATTACCCTAAATAACATAAAACGGTTAAAATTTTTACACTTATTTAAAAACTGTAAATCATGGAGACTACTTTATAATTAGATAAATCATGATTCCCTTTTTCTATAAAAACTAAAAAATAATATATGTCATATGTGTTAATTACTCCTATGTTTCTAATAGTCACCATTATTAATTAAATTAAAAATGATATAGTGTAGGTAGGTAGTTCGAATTTATTAATAATTAAAAAAAATATAAGTTATTTAAGTTTAAACAAATATTAAGAATTACACTTTACTCAAAATCAACCTTATAAATATCTATCTATTTTCTATATATAAAATGAGAAGGTGATTAATACAAAATTTTCATTGAAATCTAAATATTGGATTTACAAGACTCAAGTCCACGGGTAAGCTAATGTTGCTTCATCAACCGTAGGATCATTCCTGTGATATACGTCGTCGCTCCTTGCTTTCCAAAAGCATACTCAGTGTTGGCCGTAGTCGTTCATCGGCCATTTGTAGTAAAATACATCGAAACCAGCATATTTCCCATTCCAATTGACATGACAATAGTACAGTTTATGACCAATATCGCAAACTTTGAAGTTAAATTTTTTGGCCTTGTACCAGGCTATACGATCCTTTATCGTCACTTCCCGAAGCACATTGCAAATCTATCTGGGAAGAACTATCAGGAAGAATATTATCAATTACACAAACATTAAATTTATGAATTAATCTAAAACAAAAAACATGCTCTTTGATTGTTTGAAAGAGAGTTGTGAATATTATGAAAAATAATACTCCGTATAAAGTTTCTAAGCATCATGGGGTGGTTTCTATTTCAAGATTGAATTTGAGGTGGGTTGTATTTCAAGATTAAATTTAGCCTTTGCTTCCTCTCATTTTATAGGCAACAATTTGGTTCCTGAAATATTATGAATCTTGTAAATTTGGTGACAATTAAAGTAAATTGTGACATGCACAAATTAAGAGCATCTTTAATGATGTACCTATTTTTATGTACAATTTGATGACATGTCATTTGACACATCACAAATAATTTGTATTTATCAATTTATACTTACATCTCCAACAGTGAAAGGTACAATTTTACTTTTATAGGTCAAACCATTATACACATTTTATTTTTATTTACACACATGTATACTATTAAAACAAATAATAAAAAATGAAAAGAATTCAATTTGGGCCCACATTTTCATTTGTACAAATTAGTGTCAACAAGGAATTGTACGGCAATTTCTATCGTGCAACTATGTGTACGGAGTATTGTACACATAGTACTAAATATAAATATAAATATAAATATAAATTTATTTGTTTATTTGACTTTTTTTTCTATATCTATTTTCCTATTTTTCTCTTTATTTGTTTATTTGACTTTTTTTTTATATCTTTTTTCCTTATTTTTCTCCTGAATATTTTTCTGCGTAATATAAAAATTAATTAATTTTTTTAATTTATTTGTTTACGTAATATTTTTTGTAATATAAAAATTAATTAATTAATTCAATTTATTTGTTTGAGTAATATTTTTTTTGCGCGTAATAAAAAAATTATTTTTTCAATAATATAAAAATAATTTATTTTTCAATTTTTTTTATTGCGTAATATAAGAATTATTTTTCATATTTTTTTAATGTTGAAAATTATACTATAATGAAGATTTTATATACGATGAATGAAGATTATTGTATAAGTTGATAAAAAATTGATTGTTGTATTAGTTTTTTTTCTAATATTTTTTATTCGTATTTTTTTTCACGTTGAAAATTGTAAGATAATGAAGATTTGATTTATGCTGAATGAAGATTCATTCTTTACGTGATGAATATTTAATTTTATTGAATAAATATAAAATTATTGATATAGATTTAATGTAAAATGATGTTGAAAATTGTAAGATAATGAAGATTTGATTTATGCTGAATGAATATTCATTCTTTACGTGATGAATATTTGATTTTATTGAATAAATATACGATTATTGATATAAATTTAATGTAAAATGATGAAAATGCAATTTAGTAAATAAAGATTAATTTATTAATGTGATGTATATTTGATTTTATAATGAATATTAATAATATTAATATAAAATAAATAAATGATTTTTTATTAGATAAAAATTAAATAAGCATTTTAAATTTATATTTTTGTATCGAATAAAGTTTATTTTATTAGTATTTTTTATTTACTATTAAAAGAATTTAACGCTAAATTAAATTTGAATTTGAATTTTTATTATTAAATGGGATGTATGTACCATGTATTGTACACCTAGTTGCACGGTAGAAGTACTCGAATTGTACCTCCCATTGCCCATTGGAGATGCTATAAGGACGGACAAAAATTCTGAATCAATGTATACAATGTGAACACTAAAAATATATGATCATGTTCACATGTTCACGCTGTCAACTACGCGGTAATAATGGTAAAGAATTTGTATTATAACGTATTTAGTCAAATATTTATATTAATAAATTATTATATATATAAATCAATTACTTATTTAATTTAAACAAATGAATACGCACGATTTTTTTACCAATACGGAGTATCAATGAATGTAGAGAAAATATACGGTAATAAAGGCTGCCATGGTAATAATAAGGCTGCTATGGTAATAACAAGATACAGGAAGGGACAATACAGTGAAATCTCCCATAATCTAAGGAAGATTTTCAAATTTAGAATCCATATTTTATTATAGTAAATTCTTTCTAATTTAGGAAATGGAGTGCTTGGGAATTGAGAACTCTAATCAAATCAAGAAAATGATTAAGCAAAATTACCTATAAATGATTTGTGGTAATGTTAGTCTGATTATCTTTGAATGAACAGACATTTGATCGTCTTTAAATAGAGAAGCTCGGACAAACAAGAAATCAACAAACATAAATAAAATCAAAACCACACCCATAAGCTTACAGTACAACCAGTAAAATCAAAACCACACCCATAAGCTTCAAGTCAAAGTTGTCAACAAGTAAATTAGAAATACTAATTAAAAGCAACAGCATAAATACCCCACAAGGTGGGTTAACCTCAAACGAGAGGTTTTTAAAAGCATGCTTCAAAGGTGTTGGTCTCATCTTGATCCAGCATCTGAACCATCTGTGCAACACCAGCAGCGAGTTCCTTGTTGATTACACCATCGGGCATGTCAAATGTTCTCCTCCTCCTCATGGACAGGGATTTCCCCGCAGGCTGTGGGTCCACCACGTCCAGCATTGCTTCCAGCTCATCCACCATCGACTTTTTCGCACCTCGGACCATCAGGTCAGCACCCTGGTATTCGTAAAGATACAATCATCGAACATAGTAAATTTTGGGTATTCAAGAATGGTAAACTATTCATTATTCTCATGAAATAGTACTAAGGAACAGAGAAATATTTTGCAAGAAGAATGAATTTTGAGAGTGCGAATGGATATGAGATGAACACGTAAGAATGAAAGATCTTAGCTGAAAATCTGTATAAGTGTTTTGTGGGCAAAAAGAAATGAAATGAAGAAAATTGTATGTTTGGAATATTTCATAACCTGTCCCATTTCGGAGTAGAAAAGAAAATTACCATAAGCTTGCAAGAACAAGAATGCACAAAAATTTAACAATGTTGTAATAATCACTCATCGCATTATTTGCAAAATTATGCTGGAGACATTTAGAAAGACCATTCACTTCATGAATGTGCGTGTGTGTGATCGCAATGTTTACCTCAATGGCATCAACAGTGAGAAGCAACACAATGATCTTTTCAGAGAATTTCTGGTGCTCTTCTGCGTCACGGGAAATCTGACGCCTGTAAGAGAAGTTGTTGAACAAAGACCTAATCTCCTTCAGCTTGTTCTTCGCTATGGCAAGCTCCCTAAGTCCACGTAGAGCTTGGGACCTACGGATCAGGTAGGCTCGGAAACTCATCTGAATCAGAGCAGCTGCATCTTGAGGGGACAACTCGGTCCTCTTACCCCTTCTCTTTTCCACTCTCTTGGCAAAAACCTGGCACCACAGGATTCGACAAAATCATATATATTAGTGAAGCCGATCAATGGTAAGGCATCAAATGTTTGTACCTTAGGAATAACAAAAGTGAAACTACTTAAAATTTAATAGATAAATGGTAAATAGTTCCAACCACTGAAGTCGTTGTGCACAAAAGATGCAAATGCAGATGAAATTGCAAATATGATTGAACAAGAATTTATTCGTTGTGAATTTTTATACAAAATCAGTAGAATCGAGACGTGTATTTACATTAAATCAGTTTCTTTGATCAAAGTTCTGTTTAGACACTTTCCAAAATCAGTAGAATCGAGACCTTAGATTAATTATAACAATGATACTCTGTAATGCGAATCAGAAACAACATATTCAAATTCAAGCAAGAACCATAAGGATCTAAATTCTAATGATGATCTAATACGAATAATCGTCACAACAATAATTTTCTTTAGTTTTTTTGAATACAAATGAGCCTAAATCTGGTATGTAAAGTCACATTCATGCAATTGACAATCAATACCAACCTGCCTCAGAACAATCCCACCATGGTCAGAGGGCTCTTCAATCTCAACAATGCGGGCGCCAAGCCCCACAGCTTTACCTTTCCCCTTCACTTTCTCGTCCTTCTTCTTCTTCGTCTTCTTCTTCTCTTTCTCCTCCTCCTCCGACTCGCTGCTGCTTCCGTCACATCTGCCCACCTTGAACGTGTACGTCCGCTCACTCGGCAACCCATCAGCGCCCTTTCTCTTGATCTCAGCCGTCAATTTGTAGCTCTTCTCCACCTCTTTCTTCCCGCCCTTCCCACCCTTAATCTCGGCCGTCCATTTGTACTTCCGGTCATTCTCCGGGCTCTTAACCTCCGCCGTCCACGTGTACTTCCTCCCCGCAAGCTGCTTCTGCTGCTGCTGCTGCAGTTTCTTCTTCTTCTTCGCGGCCTTCTCTTCCTTGGCCAGTCGGTCGATCCCTAGCTCCAATGCGGAAACGCGATCGCTGAGCGCCTGGAGGTACAGATCGCTGGACCCGACCCGGCGCGTGACCCGGCGAGTCGAGTAGCGGAACGGCGTCTCGTCGATCTGGATCAGATCGGCGATGGTGTCGAATTCGTCGAACAAGGCGGGTGGGGACAGCAGGTCAAGGGTGTAGTCGAACTCGAGTTCGGCAATGGGGTATGAAGGGAAGAAAGTGGTTTTGGGGATTAGGGTTCTTGGGGGTTTGGAAACGATTGTTTGCTTATGGCAGTGGGAAGGGACGTGCTCGACGATCTCGAATCTCCTGAATCTGCTCATTTTTCTTTTGGTTATCTTTCAGCTCGAAGATAAAAATACTTTTTGAGAAAGAAGTGAAAGAAAGGATTTTTATCAGATGCGTAGACTGATAGTGATGACTGATGAGTGATGACTGAGGAGGTCAAAAGGAATCCGAGTGAGGAAGACAGGGGTACAATAGTCATTCCGGACTCGGCGCACATGGCCACATGGGCAGAGCATCCAAAATTTTCGAGGTTTTCGTTAACAAATCTCAACATGAAAACGAGAAAGTGATGAAGTAGTTGAGATAATCACGCTACTAATCATTTCCTTTTATTGACTTATACTACTAATAAGCTCAATTTTAAATTTCTTAATATTGAAGTTATAATTTAATTTGTAATATTTTGGGTCACTTTGAAAACATTGACTAACAAAACACATACAGTATGACACATACTGTATATTGAAATAAAAATAAAATATACAATAAATTATTTTGAAATGTATATAGCTTAAATTTTATATTCCAACCAAAAAGTGAGGTCCCAAAGACGATATGGTGATGTCAAATATGTGGATCACCAAATCTTGGCCTCCCTAGATCTCAACTCGATTGGAGGTGTCCAACTCGCATGTTTCAACATCGTCGTCGTCACCCTTTTGAGGCGTGCGATGTGGTCGTTAGACGGGAGCTAGAGAGGAAAGAGTCCTCATAGTCTTGTATGTATATAGTCACTCATACATATTTACTTGTTTGTTCTTTGTTATGTTTGAGTGCCTAATTTTACTTCTTCTCGTGTAGTTGGTTAATTGCTTGTGTGTAGAGAAGTGGTTATTTTTACTTTAATAAGAAACTATTAAATTATATATATCTCATAATTAAACAAAAACTATTTGCCAATATTTTATTTTATATTTTCCCATAAGATCTTAATATTAACCCCCCCAAAAAAACATGTAATTATCGTAGTTTCATTACCTGCCGTTTCATTCGTTATCTAGCTATATTTACCTTTTCTAGCAATTTGTTAATATCCAATTTCCAGAAAAATAAAATTAAAAAGACGCATTTGAATTTTCTTGATCTGAATTTTGTGTTTGCAGATAATTGATCTGCAGTGTTTGATATTTGTTGGCCATCATGAGCTCCGGAGATGGAGCCTCTCAATCATCTTCCAAGACATCCAAGAGGCCCACATGTAATTTCATTATATTCAATTAAATTATTTCTTTCTCGTATTATTGTTTTTTGAAAACAAATAATTTATGAGAATTATAAATTATAATTTGTATGTTTCTTTTTTCAGATTCTAGGTTTACCCAACAAGAACTACCGGCCTGCAAACCAATCTTAACTCCTGAATTGGTATTTTTTTTGTTGTTGTATAAAAAGTCATTGAAATTCCATTGACCTTTTGTTTTGATTTTGATTTTGATTTTTTTTTCAGGTGATGGTTACTTTCATTTTCCTTGGCATAACTTTCATTCCAATTGGCCTCTCCCATATGTCTGCTTCAGACCAAGTGATTAATCAAACACACACAATTAATTCATTGTTTATTTTCTACAGTGTATATATATGTTCTTTGAAATCAGACTTAACTACATTACATGTTGCTCCTATGTAGGTCGTCGAACTCACAGATCGTTACGACGAGGAATGCATCCCCGTAAACAATCTCAGCCCTGAAGCGGCCAATGCTAAAAGGATCGAGTACATCAAGGATGCCACCACAGACAAAACATGTACACTGACCTTAAATGTTAGTCTAGCTATAGCTACTTGGATTTTTCTAGTTATGAGTTAATAAAGATTGTCGTCACTCTATACGTACGTTCTCAGGTTGTGAAGAAGATGAAGAGTCCGATTTACGTGTATTACCAGCTCGATGACTTCTACCAAAACCATCGCCGGTCGGTGAAATTGGATTGTTTCATAATTAGAATTTTCACACAATCTTGTTATCTGATTTTGGTTGTGGAAGTATAGGTATGTAAAGAGTAGAAATGATGAACAGAACAGAAACCCTTCGTCCAGTCACAAGACAGGGTTTTGTGAACCGGAGCTGTCAAATGAGAAGGGCTTTCCCATAGTGCCGTGTGGCCTTATTGCTTGGAGCTTGTTCAACGACACGTATAGCCTTTCTAGAAACGACGTTGCTATACCGATTAACAAAAAGGACATCGCCTGGGAAAGTGACAAGACGCATAAATTCGGATCCAATGTGTACCCCCAGAATTTCCAGAGCCGAAGCCTCATAGGCGGTGCAAGTCTTAACGAAAGCATTCCCGTAAGAGCTGTCCCTCTTTTAATTATATAAAATCTTCGTACACTACTATTAATTCGATAATTGTGGGCGTAGCTGAACCAACAAGAGGACCTTCTTGTTTGGATGAGAACAGCAGCAATGCCCATATTCAGGAAATTATACGGAAGGATAGAGACTGATCTTGTTGGGTTTGGTGTAGCCAAACCAAACCGACGAAGCCACGACGAAAAACGAGCGCGAATGAAGAGTTTCTCAAAACTCAGGAACTGGCACGTTCGTGCCAGAATGTGCCATTCTTCCAAAACTTCAGAGGCAGTAGCACGTTCGTGCCAAAACTGGCACGTTCGTGCCACTTCCAGGAATGTTATGGGCCAACTCGTTTTTGAGGCTTTTTTGGGGCTTTTTAAGGCCTTTTTTGGGCTTTGACTAGGTCTTGACCATACTACTATATATACAACCTCCCCCCTCACATGTATCTTATCCAACATTTGTAGCCTCCATTGTAGAGAGAGAAATATTGAGAAGAGAGAGTTAGGGTTAGAATTTGGGGAAAATTCTTGTAAGCTCTTGGAAGCTCTCGTTAATATTTCGGTGTATCTCTTAGGTGGGCTAGAGTGTGAGGATCCTAGAGAGAGTCGTGAGAGTTAGAATTCGAGAGAGAATTCTTGGAAGCTCGGTGTAACGATTCGGTTTATCTAGTGAAAGAAAACGTGGCGGCAAAGTGGACGTAGCCCATTGGGTGAACCACTATAATCCTTGGTGTCGTTTTCTTGTTTGTTTTCTCGTTTCGTTTCTCGTATTGTGTTGATTGCTTCGATTGTGAGATAGCTCCTATATTGCTTGAATATATATATGTATGCTTGAGGTGCATTGGAGATATATGTATTGCTTGTGATTGGTTGTCGTTGTTGGTTGGTCGGGAATTCGGTACACTCGGGTTGAGTGGATTCCCGACAACGGTTGGAAGTCATTGTTCTCGGGGGATTGGTAGTAGAGTACGGGGTGGATTCGTTTGGAGGTTGATCGGAGTTTCCGTCACGCATTGGGCGTGTCCGGTCGATCGGGTATCGACGAGTCAAGGAAAAAGTCCTCGTGCTCTCTAGGAGCGGGTCCCGGTGGTCCGACGTGTAGTCGGTGGTCTCGTTGACGTAAAGCACCGCCCGCCTTCCCGGTGTATACAATCCTAACAATTGGTATCAGAGCTTCGGTTGAAGCGGTCGGAGAACAATGACGGGCAACGACATGGTATGGAGTGCAATCGAAAGGTTCAACGGGTCGGATTTTGCACGTTGGAAGGTGCAAGTGATGAACTACTTGTTCGGGAGGAATCTTCATCTACCGTTAGTAGGCGAGAAGCCGGAGGGTATGAGCGAGGCGGAATGGGCTCTCCTAGACCGACGAGTACTCGGGTTAGTCCGTTTGACGTTGTCGGAGAACATCGCTAGAAAGGTGATGATGGAGAAGTCGACCTCGGGGATGATGAAGGTGTTATCCGACATGTTCGAGAAGCCGATCGAGGAGCCGTCGACGAGAAGCAAAAGCTCCTTGTTGGAGCGGTTCTTTCATTTGAAGATGGAAGAAGGTGGAGTTGTTGCGACTCATGTGAACGAGTTCGAAACGATCGTCAACGAGTTGTCTTCGGTTGAGATCGGGTTCGATGATGAGGTTCGGGCCCTTACTCTATTGGCGTCTCTATCGAGTAGTTGGGAGCCGATAAGAATGGCGTTGAATAACTCTGTTGGAAGTGATAGGTTGAAGTATGCCGATGTGAGGGATCGTGTTCTTGCCGAGGAGGTTAGAAGGAGGGATTCCAGAGAGACATCGACTTCAACGACTAAGGCCTTGAGTTTGAGCCGAGGTAGAAATCATTACGGAGGTTATAATCGCGGGAAAAGGGTGGAGTCGAGCAACGGGAAGAAGAAGCGATTCTTATGTTGGAATTGCGGTAAATCCGGTCACATGAAGCGGCATTGTAGTGAGCTTCCGGGGAATGGAGGTGATGCCAAGGTTGTGACGGGTGACGAGAGTGAAGATGACTTATCGGTATCTTCGGGCTCTTGTGAAGTCTCTCGGGTGGTCGACTCGGGAGCGGTGTCTCACACCATGGCGAACCGTGATGGCATGTATGTTGTCGGGGGACACGGAGAGGTGCATCGTGAAGATGGGGAACCTTTGGAGGCCGTGGGTGTTGGAGACGAAATTGTGGAGACGTCGTGTGAGACGTTTCGATTATCGAAGGAGATGTGCGTGCCGAAGTTGACGTGGAGTGTGATCTCGGTTAGTCGACTTGAGACGGAGCACAAGGATGACTTCGATGATGGGTCTTGGAGAGTGTCGAAGGGTGTGGTGATACTTGCTCGTGGTCGAAAGACGAGCACCCTTTACACTACGACGGGAGGTCGTGAGATTGGTGTACCCGACTACACCAATGGGCTAATGCATTGTGGGCTAGGTCGTATGAGCGAAAGGTGGTTGCAACCAAGAGCGAGTTCGGGTGTTCCTCATACGGATCGGAGTCCGGTTCTCGAAATGAGACGAGTTCGATTCTCGGTGATGGAGAAATCGGATATCGGAAAGCGGAGACATGATGATGGAGGTGTTCCGGTAGAAGACCGACCGGTGGAAACCTTGGAGATCAATCATGTGCTTTCGGTTCGAGATGGTAGAGCAATGCGGGCCGGTAAATCGAGCAAGCGAGAGTTGAAAATTGGAAGCGAGACGAGCTCGTTATTTTCACTCGGAGACTCGTCGGTGAGAGACGAGGTATCGAAGCCCGACATTTCCCATTCGGTGGGAGTTGTTAGACGATTCGGGTGCTACTCGGGTGATCGTTTCGGAGAGAGTCCCGTGGTGAGGATTCGGAAAACGAGGAGTAGGCAAAGGAGTCGTAGAGCTAGCAACGGTGACAATGTTGGAGGTTATCGGTCGAGATCGTCGGTGATAGACGATGGGCATGTGAATGCCGACGTTGCTCATTCGGTGGGAGTTAGCCGGTTCACGAGCAATCCAGGGAGACGACATGTGGGAGCTTTGAGAAGCTCGGGTTCCATGTTGCGATTTCGGAGGTCCGAAAGGGGATTGCATGGTGACGGAGAGGTTGACGGAATGGGAGACGTTGTTGAAAAGGGGAGAGCGTCGAGGGTTGTGATGAGAAACCCGGGAATCGATGCTCGGTCTAAGCACGAGGTGCTTGAGACGTTCGGGGGAAGTCGGATGCCGACCGATGTGTCGAGGAAGAAGGTGGTGAAGCCTTTGGAGCCGAGGTCAAGAGAGACTTCGGTTGGACTTCTCGGATGATGAATGTGGCCGCCGCCACGGATGATGGGGAGTGTAGTTTGGTTGTGTCTCCAGGTGGGAGATTGTTGGGTTTGGTGTAGCCAAACCAAACCGACGAAGCCACGACGAAAAACGAGCGCGAATGAAGAGTTTCTCAAAACTCAGGAACTGGCACGTTCGTGCCAGAATGTGCCATTCTTCCAAAACTTCAGAGGCAGTAGCACGTTCGTGCCAAAACTGGCACGTTCGTGCCACTTCCAGGAATGTTATGGGCCAACTCGTTTTTGAGGCTTTTTTGGGGCTTTTTAAGGCCTTTTTTGGGCTTTGACTAGGTCTTGACCATACTACTATATATACAACCTCCCCCCTCACATGTATCTTATCCAACATTTGTAGCCTCCATTGTAGAGAGAGAAATATTGAGAAGAGAGAGTTAGGGTTAGAATTTGGGGAAAATTCTTGTAAGCTCTTGGAAGCTCTCGTTAATATTTCGGTGTATCTCTTAGGTGGGCTAGAGTGTGAGGATCCTAGAGAGAGTCGTGAGAGTTAGAATTCGAGAGAGAATTCTTGGAAGCTCGGTGTAACGATTCGGTTTATCTAGTGAAAGAAAACGTGGCGGCAAAGTGGACGTAGCCCATTGGGTGAACCACTATAATCCTTGGTGTCGTTTTCTTGTTTGTTTTCTCGTTTCGTTTCTCGTATTGTGTTGATTGCTTCGATTGTGAGATAGCTCCTATATTGCTTGAATATATATATGTATGCTTGAGGTGCATTGGAGATATATGTATTGCTTGTGATTGGTTGTCGTTGTTGGTTGGTCGGGAATTCGGTACACTCGGGTTGAGTGGATTCCCGACAACGGTTGGAAGTCATTGTTCTCGGGGGATTGGTAGTAGAGTACGGGGTGGATTCGTTTGGAGGTTGATCGGAGTTTCCGTCACGCATTGGGCGTGTCCGGTCGATCGGGTATCGACGAGTCAAGGAAAAAGTCCTCGTGCTCTCTAGGAGCGGGTCCCGGTGGTCCGACGTGTAGTCGGTGGTCTCGTTGACGTAAAGCACCGCCCGCCTTCCCGGTGTATACAATCCTAACAGATCTTGAAGCTAAGGATGTACTTAAAGTGTTGGTGCAAAACAATTACAACACGTATGCTTTCAACGGCAAGAAGACTTTGGTGATTTCAACGACGACTTGGATTGGAGGGAAGAATGATTTTTTGGGCAGAGTTTACATGACAGTCGGCGGGCTTTGCCTGATGATCGCTATAGCTTATCTTGTCGTCTATCTCGTCAGGCCAAGGTACTATTCTTCTACGTACAATCTTTGTTTAACTTTCTAAATCACATAAAGGATGGACGATATGTTTTTTTGCAGGCCTCTAGGGGATCCATCCTACTTGTCCTGGAACAAGAATCCAATCACCTGATCATATGTAATATACAGAGTATTTGTCTTCCTTACACATTGAACTGCTTCTCAGTAATTAATTGTTTAGACAAAATCCGATCTAATGTACGTTGTGATAGCATATTCAATTCGTTACAGTAAATTCACCAATATACAAATCCAATGAATACAGTACAATTCCCAGGTAACAAATAGACCATAGTCCATATACAATTCTCACCGTGGTGAAAGATCTAAACAACAATTCAGTAGCTATGTGGGAGGAATAAGGAGATACTGATTTTCATTGAAATAATTATAAGAAATATAAAACAAAATCTCGATGCAAACGGCCCCAGCGATCATCCCGCAACCAAACACGCCGCCGTACGATTTTCTCCTCTTGCCCCTCATCACTTCCTCCGCCAATTCCTTCCCCACAGCCTCGTCTTTCTCCGAATCAGAAATATCGGAACTCGATTCACACACTTCGTCTTCTTCGCCCTTTTCCGATTCGCGAGTGTCGACTCGTTGCAGGAGCGCCTGGGTGCAGTCGGAGCAGACCGACATCCTCAATTCGTTCCACCCGCGGAAGGCGGCCTCGAGTGCGGTCAGCCTCCCTCCGATCTCGCGGAGTTCGTCGGCGTTTTCCGACGACGACGACTGGGAGGCGATCTCCCGCGTGAGGATGTTTTTGAGGAAGATGAATCGCTTCCTGATGTCGTCGAACGCCGCCTGATGGCGCGGGTTCGAGGAAGTGGGGTCCATCGGAAGGCGGATGATGTTCGCGAATTCGGTTTCCAGTTCGTGCAGTTTCTTCTGCAATC
The DNA here is from genome assembly GCA_954870475.1 of Euphrasia confusa. Taxonomy (NCBI): domain Eukaryota; kingdom Viridiplantae; phylum Streptophyta; class Magnoliopsida; order Lamiales; family Orobanchaceae; genus Euphrasia; species Euphrasia confusa. The sequence continues at coordinate 37,852,207 of OX940960.1, forward strand.
GATTCGCCATTTTTTCGATCGAGATTTCCCCCTTTTTTTTCGATATATATAAATTATCGAAAAAGTGGGGACCACGAGACGACGGTTCACGTTTAAATTGGTGGCGGTTATTTCATTAATTGATTGCGCAATTTAGTTATTTAATTAATAGTAGCAATTTATTGATTGATGATTTATTTAATTTTTTTATATGAAAACAGCTGGCGCGTGTGTTCACGCGCGTCCACAAACAAAGTCTTGTGAACGATTTATGTCACACACATTCAACAACGGGCTGAGCGTGATCGGAATCTTGAGGCCGATGCCCAATATGTTTGCCCTGACGGCGGTGCAAAGGCAGGCGGCAACCTCCAAGTCCGCCAGACCAGCGAGCAGGGCACAACAACGGGCAGTCGGAGGGGTTCCGACTTTGACCACCACCAATCCGGCTAGTAGTTCGATGCATACACCTAGCTTTAGGGCATCCTTCGGGCAGGCTGATAATTGTTGACCCTGACCCGCGGGACCCTCCGATGATGGTGAGGCTGTAGGGGACGAGGATGGTGTCGGTGATGAAGAGTCGTTGCACGTGTCGCATGCAGTGGTTGTCGTGGCCATGACGTGCGAGCAGAGAACGATCAAGGAAAGAAAGATGGTTGAAGTTTTTGGATCCATTTTTATTAATTGTCTGTTGTTCTACTTGAGAACTTTGGAGTTAATTAATAAGGAGATGTGTGTATATATATGTGATTGACCTAATTAGAGGGATGCCTATTTATACAAATTATGTATACTTTTACATTTTTTATAATTAAAAAAGATACTTTTTAAAGTAATACATCTCATGTCTTAGAAAAATATAACTACTTTATTCACAAAATACAAAAGAAAGAGAGTGAGTATTGGAAGTAAAATTAATTCACATGCAATAGATGTAACATGATAAAAATAGATATACAATAAGTTAGGTATTGACAACTATAAATTGGGCTACACATTACGTATAAGTTCTCACAATTACAATGTAGGTAAAATTATTTGCAACTTTAGAAAAAGCATTGCGCCCACTTATGTACCTAGCTATTTTCTCAAGATCAATTAAGATTTATTTTGATTTTGCATGTAATTTGAATAGGTACAAACTATGATGTCAAAGGGTAACTCCTAGGATCGTTCCTCTTCTAGCTAAAATTAGATTTTTCAATAGAACTAACTGTTAGAATTTATATAATCGAACAAGGATTAAAGGAAAGGAAAAAATAAACGTAGAAAACTTGTGTTATTAGAACAAAATAAGCATGGTCTAAAATATACAAGAGAGAGGCTCTATATAACAAAACAAAAGGTAAACCCTAATCGTATAAACAAAAAATAAACTTAATCCTATAAATATAATAACTAATATATTCTAACACTAACGATTTTAACTAATCGGAAACTTCTTAATATACTAGCTACATGCTTCCTCTTCAACTTAAAGTTGCACGACAGCCGGTGGCCTACTTTCACAAGATTTTGAATATCGCTCACAAGCACACAATGTATTTATTTAGCACACCATATTATAAAATATTATACTACATATTAGATAAAATATACTCGGTAATTTAAAAATGGAATTACCTAAAACTCAAAAAAAAAAAAAAATGAACATTATTACTTTTAGTTATGGATGGGAGATTTCTTTTGTGGTGGTTGATAATCCGTCTCGATTAAGTTTTCCTCGCTAAAAATTGAATAACTCGAGAAATTAATCTTCTTGTCATTGATCCCTTGTTGCAATTTTGAATCCTGCAGGTGTTTTTTGCATAATGAATGAAACACAAAAACTAATTAAATCAAGTTATATATGCACATACATATTTATTATGAACTCCAGAACAAATGAAATATGGGCAGGAAAAAAAATGTAGTGTCACGTCACATTTTTTTATTTTGTCCTTATTGTTTCCAATTGGTGCTGGACCATATACTCCAATATTCATTCCCAATATAATCCTTTGACCAATAAATGATGTACTGTATTAATTTTGTTGACCAGTGGTCAACCCTTTCTGTATTAATCTGTATTAATATTTTCAAAAAATATTATATACGGTAAATAAAAAACGTTTTCTGGTTTACCTCTGGTAATTTTGTTGCTTTATGCAAGGCCTTGCGTAGAGAAGCTTTATCATCATCTTCATTTTCTGTAAGAATGATTATCTCATCGTCAAATTATTTAAGATTTTTGACTTAAGGTTTTAAATATGAATAAATTAGTTCATTAGGATTGAATGTGTTGCGGTCTTGGACTCTTGAATGCAGAAATAGCTTCAAGATATAGGAGTCAGCGAAATCAAATAGTTAAAACATTTATTTTAGTTGATAAATATGTGTACGCACAAACGAAAATTCAAACCAAACAACATATAATATGAACGTACCCGAGATATTTTCTCCCAATTGCGCTCTGTTTTTCTTGCAGAGTGCCTCCGACAATTCATCCTCCTTACTCGTGCAAGGGAAATGGATCATCTTCCTCGTACATTTTGAATCCGAACCTAAATTCAAGCCAACTCTTAGCTTCTCCTCAATCTGTGTCAAAAGTCGAAACAAAAACTTATATACATATAATATGTACGGTATACAGAAATTAAGGATCGGATACTATCCGAGATGACAATAGTATATATAAACCTTTTTATGAGATAACTTGGGCCTGTGAAGATCCTTAGACTCGGCTAAGCTAACGTGTCGAGAATCAGATGCATGCTTGAAGAAGCATGTAAACAAGATGAACAAATATATTTTGGAAGGCATAGATACTCGATCGATCGAAGATGATGATGGGTGAAAATATTAGTTACATGCACATGAGTATTTTGTGGAGATCGACTATAGCGCAGGGTCGTTCTACCCTTATGTGTCGCCGCTCGTTTATCATAACTACAACTTCAAATGTATAAATCTTAAATCAATACTCACGTTTGAATCTTGAATTTAAGAAATCTAAAAATAAAATCGAAATGGAAAACCGAAAGCTTCTGTGCAAGAGACAACATCTACTGTGGAGTGGGAACATGTTTGAAAAGACGAGTGAATGAGCATGTAAAATTCAGGGCCCAATTAATAGTTACTTTAGTTGGGCCCCGCTCAACGGGCCCAAATTATATTAAGGGCGGAGTTGCCCGACAATTGCATCATACTCCGTCCTCATCTGTCTCATATCAAATAGACATAGGTCAACGGTTAATTTTTTTTTTTACCGTTCAATACATACGATAAATAATACTCCCTCCCACCCAAACCAATAGTCACATATGGTAAACTGATAAATAATACTCCCTCCCACCCAAAGCAATAGTCACATATGGTAAACGTTGATTTTTTTCGTCCGTTCAATACATATGATAAATAGTGTACAAAAATTATGAAAAAAATACTAAAATAAAATATAACTATTATATTTTATTTTAGTATTTTTTTTCATAATTTTTGTAAACTATTTATCATATGTATTGAACGGACAAAAAAAGTTAAAATTGACCCTTGTGACTATTGCTTTGGGTGGGAGGGAGTATTAATTAAAAAAATTCAAACGTTGAACACCTATATCCATTGACATTGGTATGGGACAAACAATACAATTTACAATTTATTTTAGTTATTTTTGTATTACAGGATTATAAAATTCATTAATTTTCTAATTACACATTTCTCAAATTATCTTTTATTTAAGATTTTGTTCTTGCCAACCCTAAAAAAAAATAAAAAAAAAATCAACCCTACATTTTGAAACACCACAACATGAAAAATAGAAACAATCTTTTTTTACTTCAAGTATACAATTTTATCACACCTTTATCGCTTAATTTCATAAATTAAAATAATATATATATTAAGAATTAAGAACATGTTCTTTTGGACTAAAATCGGCTAAAATGAATGAACTGAACATCTAAAATCGGCTAAAATGAATGAACTGAACATCTTAACTGAACTGAACTTAAGCGATTTGAAATGAACTAAATTGATTTTTTTATAAAAATAATAATAATTATTATAAATTATTAAATATTTTTTATAAAATATTAATAATATTGTCACATTAACTAGAATTTATACTTAAAATTATTCATTCAAATTATTTTTTATTTAATTTATTTAATTTATTTGGAAACGACATTAATCGAAACTGAACTGAATCGATCTGAACTGAACTTGTACTGAAATTAAGTTCAAAATAACAGGTTCTAATTTTTAAATCTAATTGGGTTACCTACACAAAATTATTTAAATTTATTCTAATAAATTTATTAAAAAGTATTTCAAAGTAACGGTATTAAATAACTTTTCTGTTTTTTATGCTTTCTAAAGCCTTTAAAAGAATAACATGGGTTAAGTTCAAAAAATATATTATGAATAATCAATAAAATTAAAAAAAATATATATGAATAATTCTTCCAACTTTTTTTATAAGTCATTATAAACTCTGCACATATATTAAGAAAATTAACAATTTTATATTTTACTTTTCATTAATTATTTTAAAAATCTAAATCAAAAATATTTTTGTTTGATACAAAATTATATATGTAATTTACCGAAAAACTTACGAAATTAAATTTTCCGTATCGATCTCTCAAGGAGTAATACTATCGGCAAGTGAATCTCATTATATTTGTGTTTAGTTCGAGTTTTAAAAAGAGATAAAAAGAAAAATAAATAATTAACAACTAAAAAAAGAGGAGGATTTTATCAAAGAGTGGTGCACTAATCAACTATAGCATCAAACAATTAAAGCAAACAATTGAAATGAATAATCAACTAGAGACCATCAAATGAGAAAGAGGTTAGAGAACTAGGTTTCTTTTCTTTCTAGAAATGAGTCGACTCCACTACTATTAAACTAATTAATATTTATAATAATTTTAATAAATGTTAAAAGAGGATTTTTGTAAAAAACATTTAATTTTAATTTATAGTATTAAAAATATCAAAATGATATATAAATCCAAAAGAATCCGAAAAACTAAAACAACTTATAATAAAATGGAAGGAAACGTCTATTGCATTATATTTCTACTTATTTGTGGTCAAATTTAATGACTCTAATGTATTAATGGAGTAATTGGTTAACTAATATCGATCACTCGAAGAAATTTGATTCCGGACCACAAAGTTACCCCCACCTACTTCGAGAATTTTCTACATACTTCTTGTATGTCCGAATAATTAAATACTGTCTGATTAAAAAAACGTTTGGTTGGATTGGATCTGTAATTTTTTTCTTAAATTTTCTGGTCCTTCCTTCTATCAAGAAATATAAATCAATTGAAATGAAATAATAACAAGCATAAAAATAAAAATAAAAATAATAGGAACTCTGGCTTTGTGAACACTATATTGTTGCAGTAGATAAAAGTTCCACAATGTATGCATACATAATTATACAACGAATGTACATCACAGTTTCAGGATACAAAAACACCCTTTTTCCTGTCTTACCCCCCAACTCTATAAATTTTTTCACCATTTCCTTTCTACATTAACTACTGTTTCACACATCCAACACTTGAGACCTCTGCCTCGTAACCTCTTGATTCCTCGACTTTTGAATCTTCGCCCCCACCTCCGCCACCACTAGCCTCGTCAGAAGCAAACCAGCAATCAAAGCCGCAACCATCAGCATCGTGAACACGCTACTCCAGCTCTTAGCCGATATGTACCCTGTCAACAACGGCCCGAATGCAGCCCCGATCGAGCCCGTCCCGTCGATGATAGCTGTCACCGTCGCCAAAGCCCGCGGATTCCCTTTCAAGGAGCTGTGGGTCCCGAGGTCAGCTGAGACAGCTGTCGTTATTAGGGCGTAGGGCCCGTTAACAAACATCCCGGTTATCAGCATGAGGATGACGTTAAGGGTCATGGACACATGCCCGTAGCTTCGGAAGAAGTAGAGGGAAGGTATAGCACAGTACATAAAGCTTGCAGCGGTGATTGCTCTCGCGTCTAGACGGTCAGAAATGTGGCCCGCCAGAATGCCTCCGACAACACCTCCGACATCGAACATTGTGGATAGGTTTCCTGCATCCTCGCTCGATAAGTATCTCCCTTCTATAGCTGGAAGACCAAGTACGAAAACGAAACGAGTTAAATTAATTGACATAAATACGAAAATATTAATCAATCCATTTACCTGTGTGGCTAATGTAGAACGGAAGCCAGTAGAGGAACGTGTACGCTGTTGTTTCTTTTGTGTGTTTCTGAATGTGGAGGCTTTGGAAAATATTGAATCACGTTTACACGTTTTCCTTAAAGAATATTTCGACCCTATAACAGCCAAGGTATCACGAAACTTCTTCTAGGATAAGACAATACCGCACTTGTTCTTTGGCGTAGAAACAAGTATACTATAGAATGTTTATTTGCTATACTTCGTTAACACAAAGCTCTTAATTTTCGTGGGTCTTAGAATCTGATTTTCAACACCCTTATATAGGTGTTGAAACACCCCTTTGGATAGTGAAAATACCCTTTCATGAAGGGCTGCACCCTTTGGGAAGAGTTGCACCCTTTAAGAATGGTCACACCTCTTCGAAATCACTTTCTTTAGGTGCCATGCATGCAATTTCGTGGCTGCATATTACAACCATGCAAACCATGAAATTAACATATATTTCATGCTAATTTACACACAATAAATCAACACCAACATTCACTTAACCAAACAATGATCCGTTATCACTTTTATACAACCGTGCACTCCGCACTTCGCCTAAATCATATTGTAGTGCTTTAGGATCATTACCGAAACTTTGTATGAATCCAATTACATTAAATGGACAATGATTTCACTTAAATCATCAACATTCCTCCCCCATTTAAGTGTAATCCTTGAATCACTTATTTTAACAATAACAGCCAGAATTATGCATAAAATGAAAATGTCTTGAAGATTGAATTTTCATCTTAGTGTTATATACAACTTATATATTCGAGAATCAGAGTGTCTTAAAAGATTGAACTCTTCAACCCATCTGAATACATAAAAGATAATACACACATAATTCCAAATACATTCTATAATGATTTCCGATACAAAATTAGGCCTTGTATCCCATCCATTCTTGAGTGTATATAGAGCTTAGCCACGACTCTTGAAGCTGCCACACTTCCCACTCATATAGGTGAATCATTTCTTCGTGCACCTGCAAATTGCACTTTATCAAATGATTCATTAAGAATTAACTTCAACCTTAACATGCAGGTTCAAACACATACCTTTGGGATAATTTCCATGTGTTTCAATCTCAAATATAGGCTTCCCAATTGAATTCTGGTTCTAATACAATTAGAAATGAATTTGGTATCCCATATTTGAAGATTCAAAGAGGCTTCAGACCCATCCCAATCACCGACTTTACTACCAAGTCTTTTGCTAATCCCTTGGTCAAATGATCAGCAAGATTATGTTGTGATCTCACAAAATCTATAGAGATTACTCCTTGAGTGATCAGCTCACGGATCGCGCTATGTCTAACGCCCAAGTGTCTTGACTTGCCATTATAAACATGACTATATGCCTTAGCCAAAGTGGCTGCACTGTCACAATGAATTGAAAACGCCGAAATAGGCTTTGGCCACAAAGGAATTTCATAAACCAAATTCCTTAACCATTCAGCTTCTTTACCAGCTGCCGCAAGTGCTATAAATTCCGATTCCATAGTGGAACTCGTAATACAAGTTTGCTTCTTTGAAGCCCAACTTATAGCACCGCCTCCGAGTAGGAAAACCCAACCAGAAGTAGAGGAATGATCCTCTATATTGGTTATCCAACTCGCATCAGAATACCCTTCTATTACCGAAGGATATCCGACATATGTCAAACCAAAGTCTTTGGTTCCCTTTAAGTATTTTAATACACGCCTAACAGCCTGCCAATGATGCGTGCTAGGATTACTTGTGTATCTACTTAGTTTGCCTACCGCAAATGCAATGTCTGGCCTTGTGCTAGTCATAGCATACATAAGGCACCCAATTACCTTGGAGTATTCCAACTGGGACACAGCAACACCCATATTGGGCATGAGTTTTACACTCGAATCATATGGAGTACTGACCGTAGAATAGTCATCACAATGGAATTTCTTTAACACTTTCTCAATGTAATGAGATTGAGTTAAAGTAATGGCATTGTTTTCACGAATGATTTTAATTCCTAAAATCACATCCGCCTCCCCCATATCCTTCATATCGAAGTTTGATGATAAAAATGACTTAGTCAAATCCACTTGTCTTTGGTCAGTACCAAAGATAAGCATATCATCAACATATAGACAAATAATGACTCCTTTACCAAAGTCATCGAATTTGCTATACACACATTTATCCGATTGGTTTAACTTAAAACCATTCGATAAAATTATTTCATCAAATTTCCGATGCCACTGCTTAGGTGCTTGTTTTAATCCATACAAGGATTTAACAAGTTTACATACCTTATGCTCATTACCAGGCATAACGAACCCTTCGGGTTGTTTCATGTAAATTTCCTCCTCTAACTCACCGTTAAGGAATGCTGTTTTTACATCCATTTGATGGATCACTAGATTATGTATTGCAGCCAAGGCTATCAATAATCTAATCGTAGTTATTCGCGCAACAGGAGCATAGGTATCGAAGTAATCAATACCTTCCTTTTGCCTAAAGCCTTGAATGACTAATCGGGCTTTATACTTGTCAATTGAACCATCGACTTTCATCTTTTTCTTAAAGATCCACTTGCATCCTAATGGTTTACAACCGTTAGGTAAATCAGCAAGCACCCAAGTGTTGTTTCCCATAATGGAATCCATCTCATCATTGATGGCTTCTTTCCAAAATGCAACATCTTGCGATTTCAAGACTTCCTCGTATGTTTTAGGCTCATCATCAACATGATAACTATACGAGTATTGAAATCCAACTTCGTCCCTTGATCCTTCAACCAGAAAGGTCTGGAAATCAGGACCGAACGATTTCTTAGTCCTTATCCTCGTGCCTCGACGAGGTTCAAGCGACTCAGGCTCGGGCAAAGTTAATTCTTTCCTTTCAGCCACCTTAGGCACCAGATCCTTGGTCCTAACCATTGATAAAAATCTAGTTTCATCAAATATGGCGTCCCTCGATTCTATGATAGAATGAATCGCTACTGAATCATTCGGCTCAATCACGTAGAATCGATATGCCTTGGAATGCACAGCATATCCAACAAAGATGCAATCAATGCCTCTTTCTCCCAAAGTTTTCCTTTTGGGATCCGGTAGTCTTACGACAGCCCGACAGCCCCAAACCTTAAGATAATTAAGGTTCGGCTTCTTTTTGTACCAAAGTTCGTAGGGGGTAACTTTGTTCCTTTTGTTAGGAACCCTATTTAATAAATAGCAAGCTGTTAACACGGCTTCTCCCCAGAATCCACTATTCAAACCCGAATAGGATAACATGGAATTCACCATTTCCTTTAGTACACGGTTCTTCCTTTCGGATATACCGTTTTGTTGAGGAGTATAGGGCGCAGTTATTTCATGAATAATACCACATGATTCAAACAAAACAGGATCATAATATTCACCTCCCCTATCGGTTCTCAACTTTTTAATCATGCACTCTTGTTGTAGTTCAACTTCAGTTTTAAATACTTTAAACTTTTCTAGCGCTTCATCTTTAGTACTTAGCAGAAATACATAGCAAAATCTAGAATAATCATCTATGAAAGTTACTAAGTATTTCTTATTCCCCAACAAAGGTGTAGCATGGAAATCACATAAGTCGCTATGCACAAGTTCAAGCATACAAGATTCACGTTGAACATCTTTAAAAGGCTGCCTAACGATTTTAGTTAGCATGCATGTATTACACTTATCTTCTTCTATGTTCATAGCAGGGATTAATTCAAGTTTGGACATATCAATCATGCGCTTATAATGAACATGTCCTAGTCTAGCATGCCACAATAATGAATCATTCACTTTAGAAGAAACCATAAGAACAGAATCATCAACTTTATTCATAATATTAAGCATAAACATCCCGTTACATTGGTATCCAAAACCGACAAATACACCATTCTTAGTCAATACATATTTATTAGATTCGTATACTTGTTTATATCCATACTTGGATAAAACACTACCGGATACAAGATTTTTCCTTATTCCAGGTACATGTAATACATCTAATAATACTAAGGACTTTCCGGAACTGAATTCCAACAACACTTCGCCGCGACCAAGAATAGGGGCTGTTGACTCGTTTCCCATGTAAAGCACTGATCCATCTACAACTGGTTCATACTTTTGAAACCAATGACGATCCTTGCAAACATGCTTAGTAGCACCCGAGTCAATCCACCATGCCACCGAATCATCCTGCACATAAAATGCTTCAGAAACTATAGGGACATAATTTAAATTTACATCAAAATTATGTATAGTAGTCTCACCTTGATTGGTGTCCGGACCCTGGTTATTAGACCTTTGTCCCGAGCGATTATTCATCGTTCCCTTTTTATTCTTGTTCGCACGACAATCACTTTTAAAGTGACCCGTTTTTCCGCATATCCAGCAAGCGCCCTTAGGCTTCTTACTCCCAGCATTGTTGCCGTTGTTGTTGTTGTAGGGACGCTTTGTCCCTCGGTTCTTATACGAACTCTCCCCTGCTTCCATCATATTGATAGTTGCAGACCTTATCGGTTCCTTGTCCTTGGGTTTTTCACCCTCTTGCGCCCTTAGAGATTCCTCTATGCGCAAGTGACTACCGAGTTGTACTAAAGACAACTCTTCCTTTTTATGTTTCAAGGTGTGTTTGAAGTCTTTCCACGACGGCGGTAATTTGTCTATAATACTAGACACCGAGATGGACTCGTCCATCTTCATATTATGTTGGGTAAATTGACCCAATATCCGGAGCAATTCATTATATTGCTCCATTACCGGCCTTCCGTCGCACATCTTGTAATTCATAAAATTACCAACTAGGAACTTCTTACTAGAAGCGTCCTCGTCAATGTACTTGGATTCAAGGCTATCCCAAAGGGCCTTAGCAGACTCCACATTTTGATAGATATCGAAGAGAGAGTCAGACATACCGTTTAATATATGCCCACGACATATATAGTCGTCATTTTCCCATTTGCAGCGTTTCCGAGTTTCCTCCGGCGATTCGTTGTCTGCTGCTTCTGGTTGTGGAGTACTTAGAACGTACACCACCTTCAACGTTGTTAGCAAGAAATGCATCTTCTTTTGCCACCTTCGAAAGTCTACGCCTTCGAACTTCTCCAATTTTCCGAATTTGCTGTTCATCTCACGAACCGACTCCATCGTTCAGAATAGTAAATATTCTTTAAGATTGTTGTTTCTTTTGTGTGTTTCTGAATGTGGAGGCTTTGGAAAATATTGAATCACGTTTACACGTTTTCCTTAAAGAATATTTCGACCCTATAACAGCCAAGGTATCACGAAACTTCTTCTAGGATAAGACAATACCGCACTTGTTCTTTGGCGTAGAAACAAGTATACTATAGAATGTTTATTTGCTATACTTCGTTAACACAAAGCTCTTAATTTTCGTGGGTCTTAGAATCTGATTTTCAACACCCTTATATAGGTGTTGAAACACCCCTTTGGATAGTGAAAATACCCTTTCATGAAGGGCTGCACCCTTTGGGAAGAGTTGCACCCTTTAAGAATGGTCACACCTCTTCGAAATCACTTTCTTTAGGTGCCATGCATGCAATTTCGTGGCTGCATATTACAACCATGCAAACCATGAAATTAACATATATTTCATGCTAATTTACACACAATAAATCAACACCAACATTCACTTAACCAAACAATGATCCGTTATCACTTTTATACAACCGTGCACTCCGCACTTCGCCTAAATCATATTGTAGTGCTTTAGGATCATTACCGAAACTTTGTATGAATCCAATTACATTAAATGGACAATGATTTCACTTAAATCATCAACATACGCTACCAACTTCGCAAAGAAAAGACAAAGCGAAAACGGGGCGACTCCAGGAATTCTCCATGCTTCTAGAAACCCCACGGCATCTCTATCATCGGGCTTTTCCCTCAACAAAGGCTCAGTTACCTCCTCCCCTAGTTTCTTAGGAGGCTCAAAATCATCGTCGTCTAAACTAACCCCGATCGACTCGGGACTAACTGGTAAGAAAAGGAAAAGCACAACGCCGACAAAGGCAATACCTAAACCAGGGGCTACCATAGACCACCCCCATCCATACTTCAACAGAATCGAAGCAACCACCGAGCCTGTAATATTTCCGAGGGAAGTGTGTGCATTCCAAATTCCCATTATAAGCCCTCTCTTTTTCTTCCCAAACCAATTCCCCATAACCGCAACAACAGAAGGCCACCCGGTCGATTGGAAAAGGCCAGCAAGCATCTGTACTATTAGATAGTAATAAAAGAAATGTATGTTGGCCCAATACCCAACTCCGAACAGGGAAGTAAACAAACCAGTCCCGACCATTCCTATAGTGAGGAATATCCTGAGATCCATTCTATCCCCAACGTGTCCCGAAAAGTACATTCCCATAGCGTACACGAACAAGAAAGACACGTCTAGCTCGCCGAGTAATGCTGTCCCGTTGGAGCCGTTAAACGGGGCCCAACCAGTTCCCGCGACCTGCGAATTGTGAACGGTTTCTAGCGGCCTGTGGGCGTATGCCCTTGCCCACGAGAAGGGCGATTTCAAGTCTACGTCCGGAGACTGTGGGTCGAGAGCACTTTTGACTACACTGGTGGTCTTTCGGGAGGCATGGTAGGTTAGGTAGGCGAAAAACGTTACGATCAGGACGATGGCTTGATGCGTCTTGTACGAAATAGTCGACCTTTTCAGGTGTTCGACGAATCGAATTCCGAGAGGCTTGCTGTTGTTTGTTGCTGGTTCTGCAATTGAGCCCATTGATGGCTAACTGAAACATCAAGAACAGGGCGTATTATTAGATGTGATGAAAACAGAGTATAATCAAATATCAATATCATTGCTCCTACCAACTACAGTATATTATTATATACCAGAAATAAATATATCTGAAATTCTAAATCTACCAAAATATGAACCAGAATAATCCAGTGGGGTCTCTGGATTTCCGGGATTATTTATGGAAATTCAAGTCCTGCTTTTTTAATTTTATTAATTAATTATTAATTGTATTCTCTTTATAATTAAAAAAATAAATTAATTAAGAAAAACAGAACGAAAAATCAAATTAATCCTATCGGCGTTCATCGTCTCTCATCGGACTAACATCAAAAATAAAAATAAAATAAATAAATAACCAAAGAAAAAAACAGGTAATGGCAGAGCTTTTACAGTGAATTTCCTGATCATAATTATTAATCGAAAAAAAACGGTAAAATAAATTCTCGCATAGAAAGGAAATTAATAAACAGAATTAAAAAAGGAATGTATAAATCAAATATGAATTTATTGATACCTGGATTCCGCGTGAGCACTGACTCCGTCACTCAGATTCCTTATTTTTCGATCGATGACGAGTGTGATATTTTCTGTGAAAAAGTTGCTTTATATAAATGGAAGGAAGGAGCTCACGTTTCTCTGTAGTGTTGCTGATGGAGGTTTTATTTTATTTAATTTAAAGGCGATGATAATTGATAATCAATGTGCTCGAATGTGGATTTTCCGAATACGCCCCTCCTAAATCCTTTAATTCACAGCTCAAAATATGGATACTGAAATTGTGTGGACAAGTATGCCCTTAGTAGTGGGTGATTTTCTTTTATCCCTATTTCATCTCTTTCAACTTTGACTATGTTTAAACTGCACTTATTTCAAACCAGCTCAATTAGTATTTTTTTAATTTCCCAAAAAAAATACTCCGTATTTTATAATTAATTAAGACAAAAGTATTATTTTACATTTTTATATTAATTGTTTAAACTGCACTTATTTCAAACCAGCTCAATTATTGTACTAGTATTTTTTTTAATTTGCGAAATATTAATTTAGAATTAATTAAGACAAAAGTATTATTTTACATTTTTATATTCATTGGTGTATACTGTATTATTTTTTACACTTTAAAAAATCTTACTATTTTCATTACATATTAACCCAAAAAAAAGAGTATATATATATATATTATTTTGATTAAATTATTTGTCAAAAACATTTCTCAGGATAAAAATTAAAATAATGAATAATAGTATATTTTTATACAATTAGGTTTAATGATTGAAAAATATATTTATATGAAAAATGGATATTATAATTGTTTACATGCAATTTTTCAAAAATGTAAAATATGTTGTAGTAATAAATAAAAAATATAGTTTTACAATAATAAAATTAGATGATTATTTTAAAATTATAAATAAATGACTTATATAAAGTAAATAATTTACCGTTTAACTATTTAATTAATAGGAGTAGCAGTCTAAATTCTAAAATAAAAGGTGAATTATTGGCATCAACTCAGAAATTGTAGGGGTAAAAAGGTCAATTCTGCTCCCAGCAAATAAATCGGGCTGGCATAAAAGGCCTACGGCGTCCAACAGCAAACCAGGGTCAGTTGCGTCATTAACTGATGGGCATGGTTGACGAGCCGGGTAGGGATCCATTGCTTAAAAAGGCATATTCGCATAATGAGAAGCATAATTCTTTGCGTGCCACTGTTGATTCTCTTTTCGTGCTTATTCCACGCGGCCCCACACATTTCCTACGTGGAAAATCGAGGCCCCAACAAAATGATGACTTGGAATTTTTCGTGGAGAGCTTTTCTAGAATATCCTATTGTGGAGAAGCGTACGTGGATCATTATTATTGGCTCTTTTTGTTAATTTACATTAACCATTATCGACATCGTTTTTACATTACCATGATCAAATTTCTATTTTATAATTAATTTATGTTTTAAACTCTTATTAATTTTTATTAAAAAATGTGTATATATAGTTACATATATAATAATCCAGTCAGTTTTTAGTAGTCAATTTTTTTGGCTCGGCTCGTGTCTATATTATTTGAGCTTTCATGCGTCTTGACAGTGATTTTGATGTTAAGATTATGTATTGTTGGTCATTTGTGAGTTGTTTCCTATTAAATTTGTGTGAAAAAATAGATTATTTTATAAGTATAGAGAGTTCTTGGATGAGTACTAGTCAGTTTTAAGATGAAACCTTTTTTGGTGCCTTGAATCTCCTTCTTTGGTCTTTTAGGCCTGAGATCAAACTCACATACTTTTGATTTTAAAATTTGTGATAATTTAATTGTGAATTGTTTTTCCGCCATAGTCATTGAAATAAATTTGTGGACAGGCCGTGTCCGTGAGCATGTAATGGGCCTTCGGTGAAACTGGAACGAAGTTTCGTCGTCTTGTTTTATTTGGACAATGTATCCATTCCTTATCCCTTTTTAACTGTACAGAAAACACGTGTATTCAATAATTCTATCGAAATCACAATAAGTTTTTGGGCCTATATGAATATGTATCTGATATTGTTAACGTCTACAAATAAATATTTTGTGGTTATATATTAATTATAATTTATATATAATGCAAAAATAAAATGATATAAATACAATGACTTGAATTTAATTTGTGAAAGTAGAAACATTTAAGAACATGTTATTTGCGACTTAATTTCAGTCTAATTCAGTTCAGTTCAAATCATTTAAGTTCAAATAAGTTCAGTTCATATCAATTGCTATTAAATTTGTTTCAAAATAAATTAAAATAAAATAAATAAAAAATAATTTCAATTGATAATTTTAAATATACAATTTAATTAATGTCATAATATTATTAATATTTTAAAAAAATATATTTAAAAATTAAAAAAATTATTATTTAAAAAAAAAAAAATCAGTTCCGTTTAGACCATAGTATTGACTATTTTTCGAATATATAGTGGTTTACTTTATTATTGTTTTCAAAAATAAATGTTTCCGTTAATATTGATCGAGTTGCAAGAGAAGAAAGAACTTTATTTCCAAATGCATAACACAGCAGTACAACATTATGCAGTACAAAAACACACATTTAATTTTATTGAAAACCCGATCGATCGATCGATCACAGCCTTGAGTGATCCGATCAGATCATATATGGGGACGACTTCCTGAGGTTGCACTTGTGCGTGAGCGAACGAACCCTGTCGTCCCTCGTCTTCTGCATCTCGGGGCCGTACTTCTCAGCCATCTCCTTCATGACGCGCCTGACGGCGTCCCCACGGCAGGGTGAGCTCACGCTCCTAAGCTGGTCACAGCACTCCTTGAGCTGCTCCTCCTCCTGCTGCTGTCTGGGGTTGGCCACCTCACTTCTTAGGAAGGAAGGCTCGTATTCCCTTTCCCTTTCCATTCCCAGCTCCCTCGCCACGTGTTGCACGCATGGGTTTATCCTCACCCGCTGGATCTCAGCCTGGCACGACTGCTCATCCGGCCGGTTGATCTCGGTGGTCACCACCGTGGTGGTGTAGGTGGTGGCGGCGGCGATGGCGATGAGGGCGGCGAACACGACGGAGAAAACTGACAGCTTTGCCATGACTAGTGTGTGTGTGTGTGTGTGTTTATTTTTGTATTGGTTGATGAGATGAATGAGTATGGAGGATGATGGTGTTGATTTATATAGGCGAGAGTGCATTTGCATGGTGATAACGTGGAGTCGATGTGCATGTGATTGTGTTTCCACGTATAATATGTATCGGTTGATATATTTAATTGAATAATTCACCTAAAAAGTTGTTACAAATTGTTGTTGGTGCATTGAATGTAGATTTGTCCCATTCTCAGATAAAAGGTTGTTAGAGCATCCCCAATGGTAGGTACAATTCCTATGTGGCATGGAATTGTACCTAGGTATACCATTGGGGATTTAGGTACAATTAGGAAAGAGAATTTGTGAGTATCAAATATTTGATACTAGGTACAAATTGAAAATGTGTGTTATGTGGTGGGTCCAACATGTATAAAGAAGAAAAATTATACCTCACACCATTGGGATAGTAAGGTACAATTGATAGGTACAATTATTTTTGTGATGTGTCAACTAATTTGTACCTCAACATGAGGTACACAATTGGAGATGCTCTTAGATGTCGAAATGAAAAATATTAAAAATCAATTAGAGAAACAAAATTTTGAGTTGTCGATTCAAAAACTTAGTTTAATACTGTAATTCAATTAATTAACACCGCAACGTAAACGTCTTGAGTTATATGACTAGAATGTACGTGTTTCAAATTTTATTAATGTTGAGTGGTGACTCGACAAACCAAACCGAACCAAACTAATTTGGTTTGGTTTACGATTTTGATTTTTTTAATTTTTTGGTTTTCGATTTGGTTTGGTTTTTAACCAATTGAAACGGTTAAAACCAAACCAAACCAAACCAAACCGAATAAAAATAAAATAAAATTAATTAATATATATATATATATATATATATTAATTTATATATATTTTTATTTTTTAATAATAATATTTTATTTTTAATTAAAATTAATTTTTTTCATTTTTTATATTTTGTTTTAATTATTTTAATAAAATATATATATTATTTTTAGATGAAAATATTAAAAAAATTTTTTTTATTTTTTTAATTAAAATTTGGTTAAAATCAAATCAAACCAAACCAAATCGAAATTATTCGGTTAAAATCGAATCAAACCATTTTTTAAACGGTTTAGTTTTCAATTCTTGAAAATAAGTCTTATTTGGTTCGGTTAACCGAAATTTCGGTTCGATTTGTTTTGGTTTATCCGAATTAACACCCTATCGGTGTGCATGGAAGTCTACCGTCTACATTTTATTGGAAACACACGAGTGAGAGTGCTTTTTGCATGGTGAGAACGTGGAGAGTGCGCGCGGGGGAGTTGAGGATGCATGGGATTAAGTTTCCACGAATGTACCTATATACCATATACGTATAAATCGGTTGCTATGGAATATAATTTAATTCACCAAAAAAGTTGTTAAGCTATTCTTGGAGCATTATAGCGTCTTGTACATACAATTATTAAACCACACAATTTTGTACTCTACTTAATTATCTACTATCCTTATCTACTATCCTTGTGTACCGTGAAATTGAAAAATGATTAATTATTTTGTAATTTACAAATAAAGTGTGTCTCGTAAAATTGAAAGATGATTAATTACTTTTGTAATTTACAAAGAAAGTGGGATGTGAGATAGTCTAACACTTCCCTTCATGAGTAATCTGAAAATTCCATCGGAATTACTCGTGACCGAAAATTTTATCGGCAGAGGTGTCCACAGTCGGAAATTCCATCGATCGGGATCCCACATCGTGTTGGGCCTGCTCTGATACCATGTCAAAGTTGAGTCAATAACACTTTAAAAGACTTTATTAAGGTATTAAGGTTGTCCAACTTATATGTGAGCCCATAATTCTTTTATCATGTGGGATATTCAACACTCCCACTCACGAGTAAGCCGAAAATTTCATCGGCTCTACTCGTGGATTAATGTCATCTTTGTGGCGAGCCGAAAATTCTATCGGCTGAGGGATTCACATCGATGTGGGATACTCTAACAGAAATTAATTATTTTTCAACATAAACAACAACTGTAACTTGTATTATTGTATCATTTTTTCGTGCTATATGGTTTGTTTGGCTGTTGGAGAGCTAATATGTTAGTTTGGTCATGCGGTTGAGGTTTCATCTCCTATGCGATATATTGTATCGTACATTTTTTTTTATTTAATTGATCTTTACCAAAAAAAAATTGTATTATTAAAAAGTGTATTATAAATTAACATGTATACATAATTTTTTTTATGTGATAAGTTATATAACAAAAAATTGTACTATTTTAGAACAAAAAATAGGTGAATAAAATAAAAGATAAAATTGCATTATAAATTAAAAATTAAATAAAATAATTAATATTTTCTTTTAAAAAGTGTTGATATAATTGTTCAATATTCCAAAAAACATGAATATATTTTTGGAATAAGAGTTGAGCAATGAAATTTTCAATTACTCAAATGATCAAATTTCAATTACTATTTTATAAAAAATAAAATACTAGTGTTCTAGATAGGAGTGTTAATGGGCCGGATCGTGATTCTTATGGTGTCTATAAACAGGAGTGTTAATGGGCCGGATCGGTGTCAATGTTATTCACAGGTCACATTGCAACAGGAATGCTCTCCTGCAGGCCGCGAGATATCTTATCGTCCCCACGGCTTGACGTGGCAAAGCCATGTCACTACAATGATGTATTAAAAAAACATTTATTAAATGTATTTTTATTTAATAATTATTGTTTCGTCTTCTTCCTTGGTTCTTTTATTTTTTTCACTGAAAATTCAAATTGGTAGATTTTCGTTATGTCACTTGACTCACTTTGCACTTGTGGTTCAAAAAGATAATCGGATCGTTGACAGAAACAATCGTTGACAGAAACAAAGGTAATCGGGTATCTCCGACTTGAATTAGCGGCAAGAAATTACCCTTCGACTTTATTTTTTCACAATTTTTTTAATTTAATTTTTTTGTATTGGCCGCTATTCATTTTCAAGCCCGAAAAATCGTTGGATTTCTGAGTCATAGCGGAACCTCCATGAATCCCCGATTAGCCCTATCGCTGCCGCCACCAAATAGATCTCGCCTCTTTGCCAAATGTCCCAACCGCACCGCCTCCTCGCACCACAACGGCCGGATTTCTGCAGTCCACTCCGGTCAAGAGCTTGACCCATCCCCTAGCCGAAGTCCTCCTTGAGTCTGATGTCGTCGAATTTATCGACCCTCCGGAGAAGTCGAAGCATCGGCATGCTGAAGAACAAGGATCGGAGCGCCCATTTTGTTGTCGACGAAACGCCCCTCGTCGGAGGACGCTGCCCAATCTGAATTGACGTATCGGCAGTAGATCTCTCTCTCACACACGACTTGTTCAAGAGGAAAGAACCCCAATTTCGATTGAAAGATTAATTAATACTACTATTTATTTTTATTTTATTGAGAAGAGAATTATTATTAATTAATATTGTAAATAGGAAAAGAGAGAGTGACACGTAGATGACGGGGAGTGATTTGGAATTCCCGTGGTGGGGAGGGGAGAAGTTCTGCACATTGCAAAACATAAACTCAAACCTTCAAAAAAATTAAACTCAAAATCTACTTGTTAACTACGTACAAAACTCATACTCTCGAACAATTAAACTCAGAGCCCGTTTGGGCGAGCTTATTAAAAAGAGCTTATAAGATGTTACGTCTTATAAGTTATTTTAAGAACTGATAAGCTGTTATGTCTTATTTAATAAATAAGTTGTTAAAATGTTTGGATAAAATAGATATATAAACTTATAAGATGTTAATTTGTTTGGCAATTTAAGATCTTATATAAATAAAATTACCAAGAATAAATTGTTATAAATGAAAAAAATAATTAAAAATATTTATATTAACTAAATAATAAATTTGGAATTTTTGTATATATATAAAATGTAATACTTTTAGGGGTATTTTGGTCTTTTAGGGTTTAAGTTACAAGAGCTTATAAGCTGTTGAAAAAAAAGTTTCTCCCCTCTTACTTTTTTTTAAACAGCTTATAAGCTCTTAAACAGCTTATTTTTAAGTTTTTTAAGATCTTTTTTTAAAATTTTACCAAACAAATATTAAGAGCTTATAATCTCTTAAACAACTTATAAGCTGTTTTAAGGAGCTTATAAGCTCTTAAACAACTTATAAGCTGTTTTAAAGAGCTTATAAGCTCAGCCAAACAGGCTCTCAAACTCAACTTTGTTAACCTAAGTAAAATACAAGTGACTCAGTTTAATAAAAAAAATCTCACGACGAGTTAAACAAATCTATATTATTAATATTGTGGCTCATTTCACAATAACGCGCGGCTTATTTAACTATTGATTATTTGTCAAATAATGTTAATTAATTATTTTGTAACCCCTCGAAAACTATAAAAATAAATAAAATAGGAAACAGATTGAACGTACTTTATTCCGAGGTGCATAAACACACAAAGGTAAGAGTACAAAAGTTAACAAGAAAAAAAAAAAACACGAACACGATGATGTCCATGGAAGTCTACAGTCTACATTTTATTGAAAACTAACTCGACCACAACCACGAGCGATCGAGCATCCACACGATCCTCCGATCGACGATCAGATCATATACGGGGACCTCTTGAGGCCGCACTTCTGCGTGAGCGAACGAACCTTGTCGGACATCATCTTCTGCATCTCCTCCGTGGACCCCTCCATCCCGGGCATCTTCTTCATCTCCTTCATCATGTGCCTCATGGCGTCACCACGGCAGGGTGAGCTCACGCTCCTCATCTCGTCGCAGCACTCCTCGAGATGCTCCTCCTCCTGTTGTTTCGGGTTGGCCACCTCGCTCCTCAAGAACGACGGCTCGTACGACGGCCTTCCCATTCCCATCCCGACGTACTCCATGCACTCGCTCATCCTCATCCGCTGGATCTCAGCCTGGCATGACTGCTCCGGGTTGATCTCCGTCACCACCGTGGTGGTGTAGGTGGTGGCGGCGGCGATGGCGATGAGGGCGGCGAACACAGCGGAGAAAACTGACAGCTTGGCCATTGGCTTAATTCTTTACTTATGTAGTGTATGTGTTTATTTGTGTTTGATGATGAGAAAGATGAAGCGGTGGTTGTGGTGATTTATAGTGGGAGTGAAGGTTTGCATGGCGAGAAACGTGGAGAGGGTGCATGGAACCGAGCTTCCACGTACGTATGCCACCATATTATTTTATTAATTGCCCGTGATTGGTGTCTTGGATTTTAGCTAATTAATTATTTATTTATCACACGCTTCAATGAAAAGTATCTTATTTAATTTTTTTTTGGAAAAAAGGAAGATAACATAGCGGTGAACTGAACGGTGATGGTTAGGTGGGTTATTCATTTTTATTTTATTTTTCAAATAAAAAATTATATTTTTACTTTTTTTTAAGTAACACCGTCTCCCTCGCCATGCAAATTAAATGCACCCACTCTCTCCCTATAAATTAAACATACATATCCTCACTCAACATCCCATCAACAAACACATATACACTCACTACATATATATATATATCCATGGCGAAGCTGTCAGTTTTGTCCGCCGTGTTCGCTGCTCTCATCGCCATCTCCGCCGCCACCACCTACACCACCACCACAGTGGTGACCGAGATCAACCGTCCGGATGAGCAATCGTGCCAATCGGAGATCCAACGTGTGAAGATGAACCAATGCATCCGGTATGTGGGGAGCAGTGAGTACTCACCCTCCTTCCTAAGAAGTGAACAGGAGGAGGAGGAGGAGCGCCTGCAGGCGGACTGCTGCAACGAGCTGAGGAGCGTCAGCCCAGCTTGCCGTGGGGATGCGGTGAGGCACGTCATGAAGGAGATGAAAAGGAAGTACAGTGATGAGCATGCCATGGACGCAGAGGCGCAGAAGATGGTGTCCGACAAGGTGCGTCAGCAAATGGACAAGTGCAATCTCAAGCCACGCGCTTATTGATCGTTCTTGTTAATGTTATGTAATAAAACGTGGACTGCGCATGCATAATCGTGCGTGGCTATACTTGGACTATTTTCAAGGTTTTTATATTAACGTGTTCAAGTATTATAAATTATAATTGTCTATTTAATTTAAGTTCGGACTTAATTTCAATACAAAAGAACAAAGTCTTAGTCCGAGTTGATGCCGTTTACCTATCAACCTTTTCGAAATCAAGGATAAAATATATGGAGATTAATCTACGAAGTAGTACCAAACAGAGAATGAGAGATCACATTAATCAACAAATTAACTTTCTATTTGTTTCATACTTTGTGATCATATTTGTGTATGCACTAATGTTACTCCGATTGTCACAGATAATTATGCATTGAGACCATAGTAATCAACAAATTAATATTTTCTTCCTCTCAAACTTTGTCATGACCATATTTGTATATGCAATAATGTTACTCCCTTTGTCATAGAAAATTATGCATTGAGACATAAATATTATGTATTAAATAATGTTATTAAAATAAAAATTAAAAGATAAAAATATATTTTAAAGTTAAAAAATAAAATAATTTTAAGTAAAAAATATAAAAAATTGAGAAAATTAAAATAAAAGTGAAATAACATTTTCAAATTTCAGTTCAATCAATCACTTGGTACAAAAGATAGGTTCAATGACACACAGGCCCAATACCAATTAGTAGCTGTTTTTTTTTTTTTTTTTTAATTAATTAATTAATCTAAGGGTGTCCTTAATCAAATCGAGTTTTAAACAAAATCTTTCACAGTCTAGATGAGATTTCAGAAATTAGAAATCGCGTATCTACTTGACCGCAATTTTCAAACACGATTTCATCAAGGCAGACCAGCGGCTAAACTAAGATCCATCGGAAACACAACAAAGGCCATCATCGAAAATGATGGTGGATCTGAGCTCGTTCTCTGAAGAGAAATTCGACCCGAAGAAATGGATAAACGGGGCGGTTCAGCAGAGGCACCCGCAGGACCCGGTCGAGAAGCACCTCGTGGATCTCGAGATGAAGCTGCAGATGATGTCGGAGGAGATTGCAGCCTCGCTTGAGGAGCATAGCTCCGCCGCGATCCTCCGCGTTCCCCGCGCATCTAGAGATGTTCTACGCCTCCGCGACGACGCCCTATCTCTCCGATCATCCGTCGCCAACATCCTACTCTTCCTAAAAAAGGTACTGAAATTCCTACTTTACCAGTCCACCGTTATCGGGTTGCTACTGGGAAATTTTCGTCTCTTTACAGTTAGATCACTTTAATTAGGAAATCCTTCTGTTGATTCGATATAGTTCTGCAAATGACAATTTTGAATCGGAGAACAATACATTCGCTTAGGTATAATTTAGAGAATGGAGGTGCATGTGTTAGTATAAAAAATGCAGATGGATTTTTTTTTGGAAACATTATGTGACCAGTTATATAGTGATGACTAATTGGTGTGAGCTTGAATTTATTCGGTAGGCCGAGGGTTCCTCTGCAGAATCAATCGCTACCCTTGCCAAAGTTGATACAGTCAAGCGGAGGATGGAAGCTGCATATGAGACATTGCAGGTTGGTTCATGATTTATTTTTCCGGAGGGAAATTCAATTTGTTCTCTGCTATTAGTTGGTCAGTGAAAGCTGTTTTCTGCTGTTGAACAGGATGCTGCAGGTTTGACACAGCTAAGCTCGACAGTTGAGGATGTATTCGCCAGTGGTGATCTCCCACGAGCGGCAGAAACTCTGGCTAACATGAGACATTGTCTGACTGCTGTTGGAGAGGTATAGTTGCATCAACAATTTCTAAACAGTTCAATCATTCCATAGCTGAGATTATGGAAATTTTTATGATTGGGGAGATCAGGTGGCAGAATTTGCAAATATAAGGAAGCAGCTTGAAGTTCTAGAAGATAGACTGGATTCAATGGTTCAGCCACGCCTAACAGATGCATTGACCAACAGAAAGGTAGTTCACATCACTATATTTTTAAGGGCACTTCTATCTAGATGCTAGATCCTTTCCTAGTGCTCTCTTTACATTACAGTGGTATTGGCATCCTTTCTCCTCTTTTATAGGTTAATGTAGCTCAAGAAATGCGGGGAATCCTCATTCGAATTGGGAGATTTAAATCATTAGAGAGTTACTACACTAAAGTTCATCTCAAACCCATAAAGAAGCTGTGGGACGACTTTGACTTGAGGCAACAATCTAATAAAATTTCAAGTGAGAGGAATGATTTGCAAAGGGGATCTAGTAGCTTTGATTCACAGTCAAATGCACAGATTTTGTCATTTTCGCGCTGGTTGCCAAGTTTCTACGATGAGTTGCTGCTATATCTTGAACAAGAATGGAAGTGGTAATAATTGTATAAATTTATCGCGAATTTTCAATTTTATTTGTCAATTCTGTGCTGCTAATGTTTTCTTGAGTGGACTTAGAGTGTTATTAGTATAGGTGTGTATTTCAAAATCGTCACTTGAGGTATTTTTTGCCTTACTGTTTGTTCAAACCTTGACAGTTTATTGTGTTTTTTGCTCATGCTAGCAGTTTTTCTCACCCAAGCTATATATTTAAGTGCTTTTCGCATGATATGGATAGGAACTGGTAAAGTAAAAAATCCAGACCACTTTATTCTGGACAACGAAAAGAGAGTAGTTGATATGATCATGCTCATCTTCTATGATATAACTTATAAATAATTTGATTATGACCTTATTTTTCTTGTCTTAAATTTGATTATGACCTTATTTGTGCATGGAATTGACCTCTTCATAGTGAGTTCTATATGGATTTTGAGAATTGGAATGAGTAGAGGCCTTATAAATAATAATTATTTTCTTGGAATGATTCAGGCCTGTATTTGGAAATAAACATCCTCTTAATTGTATTTTTTTTGGATACATCATAGAATATGCTATATTATTTACTCATTTCCTAATACAAACATTCCTCTTCAGGTGCATGCTTGGTTTTCCTGAAGATTACAAAACCCTTGTCCCAAAATTGTTGATTGAGACAATGTCATCCATTGGTGCAAGTTTTGTATCCCGTGTTAATCTTGCTACAGGAGATGTTGTTCCAGAGACTAAAGGATTGGCCAAAGGTTATACCCTTAATTTCTCTCATATATTTATATAATTTTGGGCTACATAATTAGGTCTTGTTTTGGCCTCATTTTTTATGGTTTTCAAATAATTTGGTCCACTCGCTAATAAGCCCTATCTAAAACTATTAACTTGTTGGTTAGGTCCAGGCTTAGTGTGTATCTGATTCCCACTGATATATACTTGTGTCACTATTTGTAATGTAACATTTTTTTCTTCCTCCGGGTTTATTTCATACAACCCTTATTGAACAGCAAGTTACTTTTTAGCTTATATATCAATGTAAAATATGCTTCGCCATATAAAAAACTTCTCATTGTATATTTGGAATGGAAAAGAAACAGAACCTTTTCCATTCTACATCTTGCCTGACATAGGTGTAGTACAATCTACGATCGTTAATGGAGTAATCAGTTCCTGGCAGATAGTAGTGCTAACCTGGGCTCTGACGGATTGCCTTGATATGCTCTCACTAAATTTACAATTAGAGTTTTCCGAACACTTATTTGGGGATGGATTGAAACAAGATTGTGAAGTAGTTTGAAAACTTCAGTGGTTGGGGTGCAACTGCGTTAGATAAGTGAAATAACTAGTGGATAATTAAGAGAATTTAACTTGTTTGGTTTGTTGAATACTTTGAAGGGAAGTAATAGGAGAGGTATGAGAGCTGATGAGCCCAATTTTGTTTTTGGTTCTGACACCTAAAATCTCTAAACAACACTACCTTAGTTATTATGATGGGAAAGGAGAAAGGGAGGGCCTAAGCATTAGAATTCCGTTTGAACTAATAAATTGAGATTTTCCCTTTTTTGGGTGTGTGTATAGTTCATAAAGTTTAATCCATCTTGATGTCTTCTCCCCTGTCTGTTTCAGGTATATTAGACATCTTATCTGGGGATTTATCTAAAGGTGTCAAAATTCAGACTAAACATCTAGAGGCTCTGATAGAACTGCATAACGTAACTGGAAGTTTTTCCAGGAATATTCAGCATTTATTTTCCAATTCGGATATTCATTTGTTGTTAGATACATTGAAGGCAGTGTACCTACCATACGAAACTTTTAAACAAAGGTAACCACACTTCTAACATTAATTGTTATTTTGTGCCTGTGTCATGGTATTATCCTCTGCATTGTTCTCAGCATTTTTTTGAACATTTTTAGTTGTTTATTTAGCTTTCCCCCTTATTTTTTGGGTTCTACTGGGTACATATTATTTGAGTTGCAAGAATATAATATATTCCCTTTTTCCCAACATTAATGTCGTTTTAGAATTTTTACATAGATTATGATATCTTATAAATGAGTGATATACCCTCATTTTAGTTTTATCAATTATGGTACTTTTTTCAAACTTGTATCTCTTAACTATTTTTCATAACCAAAGCTCAATTAAATAGGCAATTTTGGAAGAGTCTGGCAAATAATTTCTTGAATTCTTAAAATGACATTTATCTTGGAAAATATATTTGTGCGAAAATGACATTAATTTTAGGATAGGGTAGTATACAGCAATGGGAATTATATGTTGAGTCTTTTCTATGGATCTTCTGGTAGAATAAATAATCCTTGTATGTATATGCACTATCCAATTAATATTTGTTCTAAAATCTATTGCATATTAGATAACTTGCTTTTATCAATTCATAATTTAGATATGGCCAAATGGAGCGTGGTGTGCTGTCTGGTGGGATTGCGGGTCTTGATCTTAGAGGAGTTAGTACTCGTATCATTGGTGTTCAGGGTGTTGAGCTCAGTGAGACAGTTAGAAGAATGGAAGAGACCATCCCACAAGTCATCCTATTCCTTGAAGCTGCCACAGAGAGATGCATGAGCTTAACTGGTGGGTCAGAGGCAGATGAGCTCATCCTTGCTCTCGATGATGTAACATTACAATACATATCCACCCTTCAGGGAAATCTGAAAGCACTAAGAACAGTATGCGGAGTGGATGTAGCCTTGGATACTTTTGGATCAAAGAAGGACACGGGCTCTGATAGAAAGGATACATCTTCACATGCACGAAAAACCGATTTCTCTTCTAATGAGGAGGAATGGTCTTTTGTCCAGGGTGCTTTACAGATTCTCACTGTTTCAGATTGCCTGACAAGCCGGATTTCGGTTTTTGAAGCTTCCTTGAGGTCCACTCTTGCTCGGTTGAGCACTAATCTGTCTTTTTCCATGCATGGTTCAAGTCTTGAGCAGAATCAATCTCCTGTGGCTGATGATAATGGAAGTGGGGAATTGACTATTGCTGGAAAAGCTTCTCTTGATGTGGCAGCTCTCCGACTTGTTGATGTCCCTGAAAAGGCTCGTAAACTTATGAACCTCTTGGAGCAGGTATTTGGACTGCATTTATTTTTCGATGAAATCTATAATTAAAATTAACCATCAGTAACTCATCTTGAATTACTTAATCTCACGTGGTAATTACTAAGTAAATAACTATACTATTTACTAAAGAAAATACCAAAACATATGGGTGTGATTGGATGAGCTGTCATTTCTTCAATAATTTTTTGAGAGAATATTATGAAAATGTTGTTTCATTAAAATAGGAAAGAATTTTCGGGAGGGTGATTGCTTATGGTATGAATAACAGAAAACCAGAAAAAGAAGTTGACAGTTCATGTGATGGAAAGAGCCACCAAATAATGGTTGGTAGTTAATAATTTGTGAATGAGTGAATAATTAGAGATTTGCAGGGAAATGTGTATAAATTATTTTGTTCTTTCTGGAAAGTGTTTAGATGTGATAGGGGAAGAAGAAAACACAAGAATACGTGAATATTGCATGTTCTTAAGAAAGTCATTATTTGGGATAACAAGATTTGTTGAGTGAAATGAAAATTAGAACTTTCATCATTCAAGTGCAACATATTCTTTATTATTCTACCTGCATTACTGAAATTTGCCTGTAAATGCATCTCACATTATTTTCCCCTAACAACTTTCGCTTGGTTCTTGCAGTCAAAGGATCCCCGATTTCATGCCCTTCCAATGGCTTCTCAAAGAGTTGCAGCTTTTGCCGATGCAGTGAATGAACTAGTTTATGATGTGCTCATATTGAAAGTGAGACAACACTTTAGTGATTTGTCTCGTTTGCCCATATGGTCTTCTGTTGAAGAGCCAAGTGCTTATCCCGTCCCAAGCTTTAGCGCGTACCCTCAGTCTTATGTTACGAATGTTGGTGAATACCTTCTTACTTTACCCCAACAATTGGAGCCTCTTGCCGAGGGTATATCAAGCAACGAGTCCAATGCTGAAGAGGCACAATTCTTTGCAACTGAATGGATGTTCAAGGTATATTTCCGTCACTTGGGACTCTCTTGATTTGGAAGGTGTACTCCACTTTAGTCTTACCACTTGATGCCCACCTAAATGTAAAACATCTAGGTATAAAGCTCTGTGCATCTGTATTTATTCTAGGCATTCATAATAAAATGTTGGACCTAAATTGCAAAACAACCAACTAACTTTCAAAATTACAAAAAAGGGATTTTTTGGAGTTTGTTTTCAATTTTATTTTATTTAGCTTATTTTATTTCAATATCACAAGGGATATTTTTGTAATTTTGAAAGTTAGATGTTTCTGTTGTTTTAATTACTAATTAGGTCAAATTTCAAGGTTACTATTATAGTATTTGACTAGTATTTGTTAATCTCTGTGCCTTGGTATCTATTCTAGTTTTCTAGGAAATCGTTTGTTTTTAAATATACATGTGTTGAAGCCTGAAGGGGGTATCCTGTTTAAGAAAATACAAACCTTGATTCCTTGATTATAATTTTGAAAGATGCCTTGATTCTCTTGCAATTAGGTATTTAGGCTATAAGCCTCAAGGGTAGTTTTGGTATTTTCCCACTCTGAATGTGATCTTGACAGCAGAATATAGCCTTAGCTGACCAACAAATGACAACTCTCTATATTTTTGTATAGGTTGCTGAAGGAGCGACTGCTCTTTATATTGAGCAATTGCGCGGGATCCAGAAAGTAACAGATCGTGGGGCTCAACAGATATCTGTAGATATCGATTATTTGAGCAACGTGCTCTCAGCTCTATCAATGCCCATCCCTCCTGTTCTTTCTACATTCCATACCTGTTTTTCGACACCAACCAATCAGCTCAAGGAACTCATAAAATCAGACTCGGGAAATCAGCTCGATCTTCCAACAGCCAACCTTGTCTGTAGGATTCGGGGTGTGAGGCTGGATTAGGGGAGTCGTGCTTGATTTTGTGGAGAGTATTTTAGGAGATTTTTTTTCCCTGTAATTATCCCATCATACAAGATTTCATCTTGTCACAAGGGCAGCTGTGGTAAATGACTAAATGTGATATACTATACGTTTTATTAGAACTACTCAAAATGAACTACTGGTGTATTTCCCCTGATAGGATAATGATTATGCATTAGTATTTTTGTAGTGTATTATTAATGTTCCCATTGAATTTGATGCTTGAGATCAAGGAGAATCATTGTAATGGCAAATATTTATTTTAGACATTATGATTTACAGAGAATGCTTTGGTCTGTTGTATGAATTGAGAAGGGCATTACAGATGTTCACAAGGCAAGACTACTCACAGTTGAAATTTCAAGTTGGATTTGCACTTTCAAAGCCAAATCAATGAGATCCCTGCGATCAATATAATACATACAAACATTACGAAAGACTGCCCACGGTAGTGAATTTGTAACTACGTCATCAGCAGCACCATATCGTCCAATAGATATTCCAACCTTGATTGTATGGACAATGGCTGACCCCATGCATCTTCCAAACTCAATTCATGTAATGGCTCGATGCCAGTAATTTCCTCCAACCTCCCCACCACTTGCGACATCTTAGGTCTGCGTTCAGGGGAAACACTAACACAATCCATTGCTATTAGCATAATTTGTAACATTGTTTCCTCCTCCACTTCTGACCTCACAAGTCCTGAGTCTAGCACTTTATTCATCCATTCCCCACGATCAACGGATTGAACCCACTCAACTAGAGGGGTGACCTCACCATCATCTCCGGTGACTAGAGTTGGTTTTCCAGAGAGGAGTTCAAGCAGCACAAGTCCAAAGCTATATACGTCAGAAGCTTGGGTCACTCCCCTTGTGCGCGTTACTTCAGGAGCATATGACTCTAAGATCCGTGAAGGCGACAATCTCATAGAACTAGTTAGCTTCGCCAATCCAGCATGCGAGACAATGCCGTTATTTTGTACTCCGAGGAGAATGTTTCTGGACATTATATTTCCATGCACAAACTTCTGGCCATCTTGTTTGTGGATGTGAGCAATACCCCGTGCTGCACCAACTGCAACTTTCAATCTGGTTTTCCAGTCTAAAGGTGTCCAAGCTGCACCTCTACGGCCTGTGGAGTTGGAGAAAAATGCAGTTAGGTATAACGACTATCAGATACAATGTATTAGGATTAATGTATAATTTAGTTTTACGTACCATGTATCATAAAAGATAGATCCCGATCAAAGTAATCGTATACCAACAACTTTTCATCTTCGGAGAAGTAGTAGGCCCTCAATTCAGCAACGTTTTCGTGTCTCATTCTTCCAATAACCTCCATTTGGTGCTGAAAATCTTCTAATGTAAGAACCACATCTTTCAGTCTCTTAACCATCACCTTGTTTCCATTTTCTAACGTTGTCTTGTAAGAAGTCCCGAATGTTCCTTTCCCGAGCACCTCAGCAGAACCTCTTAACAAATCCTCAATCTCAAACGAGGGGTCAGTATCCTTAATAAATACAAGTCTTCTAGGCAAAGGAGTTCTTGGGTGCAACGAAGTTATACCCTCCAACATCTTCACCACTTCAGACATCTTAGGTCTCTTCTTTATCGACTTCGCCACACATTTTATTCCTATTTGCAGCATTTTAACCATCTGCTCTTTTAAGGTAGGATCCTTCAACAGGTCCGCATCGAATACATTAGCAGCCCTCACCCTGCTCATTACAGAAGTGACCAGCTTGACTAGGTCAACAGGCAGGGGACCACCGTGCACAACATACACGGCTGGCTTTCTCGTGAGAAGTTCGAGCAGCAGAACCCCAAAGCTATACACATCCGATGCTTGCGACACGTTTTTACTGCTCTTGACTTCTGGAGCGTAGCAATGTGCAGTCGAAGGGAATGTCGTTTCTATCAAGTTTGTCGGACCAAGATCTGATACCCAACCATACTGGTCAAGATCATGAAAAACATTCGAACTCTTTATGTTTCCGTGTGCGAGATTCCCGTGCTCGTGTATTTCACAAATACCCCGAGCCGCACCAATCGCAATCCTCAGCCTGCTTTCCCAGCCTACATGAGGCCGATATGCGCCGGGCCTCCCTAAAAACATCAAAATATATAAAGCTAAAATAAGAACAGCTTCAAGCTTATCATATCATGGCCTCACCCAATGGGTCGAAGAATTCGGGACGATCGAATTCTTGACCCCTATACTTTTATTTATTACAAATTTGGCCCAAATCTAAAACCTCCTGAACAGTAATACACATCAATTTATTTGGTGAAGCTCAACATACCGTGTAACAAATCGTAGACGCTCCCCCGACTGAAATAATCATACAGCATCAGCCTCTCATCCCCGGAGGAATAGTAAGCCCTCAGCGCCGCCACGTTCTCGTGCCGGACGCCTCCGACGATCGCCATGTGCCGATTGAAATCATTCTCCGAAATACCCGCGGAATTGAGTCTCTTTACGACGATTCTCGACCCGTCACCCAATATAGCCGCGTACGCGGTACCGAAGGTTCCGTGGCCGAGCACCTCGGCGGCGTCCAGGTGGATATCTCGGACGTCGAGAGCAGGGGTAAAATCGGAAAAGAAAACCAGCTTTGGGAGTGAATATGACGGACTCGGAATGTCGAGGGACACGTCATCGAGGAGAGACCTGGATGAGGAACTCAGATCCGAAGCTCGGGAGAGGATGCTGGGGCTTCTGGACTGGTCATGGAAGAGTTCCCATAGCTGTTGCTTCTTCAATACAGCTGCAACCAGCCTCTCCCAGTTATCATAGATTGCAGACATTTTTATTTTTTTATTTTTTTTATGTTTATTTGCTGCCCATGAAAATACTATTCCATGATTGGTGAAAGGATAAAGCACCACAATTATTGAAAATTCCAGTGTGAAATCTAATTTTTGTTGACTGGAGAAAAAACCGTTTCCAAAAACTCCACCCGAGTCAATTGTTGGCCTCCATCGAGCGAGATGCAAATCGAAAGATGAGGCCAACTAGTAGCCGACACCGATGGAGAAAGTGAACAAAATTTTCATTTCAAGAAAAACTTTTCGAAATATTAATATTTGTTTTATCTGATAAAACGTGGAATAGGAAAAACATTGATATTTTGTTGGAAAATTAAATGACTAAAGGGTGTTTTGCCATATTATTCAGTTGTGAAGTGTAGGTAACAGGTCCTCCAACAGGTCTTCCAATCTTGATTCCTGAGCTGATTCAACCTTACTAATAAGTTGTTCCAACATCTTCACTACTTGAGACATCTTAGGTCTTTGTATAGGGTTGTCGCTAACACATTCCTTTGCTATTCCCCATAATTTTATCAACATCTCCCCACGAGTCCCGTAATTTAGACCATAATCAAACACTTTATCGGTTGCATCAGTATAGTCACCAGCCCGGTCTACCAGTGAGTTGGTGGTCCCGCGATAAAATGTTGGTGGTGTTCCGTAGAGAAGCTCAAGCAGCACGACTCCAAAGCTGTAAACGTCAGAAGCCTGGGAGATGCTTCCGGTGTCTGTGACTTCAGGGGCACGGTAGCATAAATTCCGCATACCTGACCAACTAACAGGCTCACACAGGTTTGCAAGTCTATCAGGGACATTCATGTAATTTTGTGTATAGATGCAGATGTTGGAGGATGAAATGTTTCCGTGCACAAGCTTCCGACCATCTTGTTTGTGGAAGTGAGCAATAGCCCTTGCCGCACCAACTGCTATTTTCAGTCGACTCTCCAAGACTAATGGCGTCCTTGGTATTTTGTCTGCGCAGCAGGAGAAAATGCATTGCTCGGTGAGATACAATGTGCTCAAGTAGCAAAATACAAAGATCAAGAAATTATAGCTTAAAGAAGTTAGTAAAAAACAGGACAATAATTTTAGTTCTGACATACCGACACCGTGTAGTAAAGCTGAGAGGGTGATGCACCGGTCACGGTAATCATGCACCAACACCTTTTCATTCCCGGTGAAACAATAGGTCCTTACTCCAGCAATGTTCAAACTTGAAATGACGTTCGCATTGTCTCGAAAGTATTTAATCGAAGGGATCACATCCCTTAATCTCCCAACACTAAGAGCCCAAAATATTCCTTTCCCGAGAACCTCAGCAGAAGCCCTTATTAACACATCCCCAATGCCAAATACAGGGTAACGATCCTCTGAAAATACAAGTCCTCCCACAGCAGGAGCTCGACTTACCTGATTCAACACCCTGATATCCTCTAACATGTTCACTACCTGAGAAATCTTAGGCCTCTTCTTTTCCGACTTTTCTACACATCTCATTCCTATTTCCAACATTTGAACTGCCTGATCCTTCACGGTAGGAAGCTTCAACAAATCTGCATCAAACACCGTAGCGGCCCTCTCACTGCTTCTTACAGAAGCAACGAGCTCGACTAGGTCGACAGCCTGGGGACCACCAGGGGCATGAACAGTAGGCTTCCTAGTGAGAAGTTCAAGTAGCAGAACCCCAAAGCTATACACATCCGATGCTTGGGACGCATTTTGTGTATTCTTGACTTCCGGAGAGTAGCAATATGCAGTAGGCTGGAATGTTGAGTCTATCATGCTTGTTAGACCGAAATCCGATACACATCCGTACTGGTTCGGATTAAGAAAAACATTTGATGCTCTGATGTTTCCATGGACAAGCTTCCCACCGTTCTGTTTGTGTATCTCAGTAAGACCTCTTGCAGCACCTATAGCGATTTTCAATCTGCTTTCCCAGTCCACGCTTTCCGGAGGAGCACGATTTCTTCCTGGAAATTAAAAATCGTAAATTATTAAAATCATATTAATCGTCGAAATTCCAAGAGTTCGACATACCGTGAAGCAGCGTGTGAACACTTCCCCTGGTGTAATGATCATACAGCATGAGCCTATCGCCTTTCGAAGAATAGTAACCCCTCAACGCGACCACGTTTTCGTGCTTAACACCTCCGACAATCGCCACACGACGATTGAACTCGGTATCCGAAAGAATCGTGGAATTGAGTCTCTTCACCACAATTCTCGGTCCATTATTATGTATTGCAACTGCATAAGAACTCCCAAAAGTTCCCCTACCGAGTAACTCAGAAGAAGCTAGGTGGGATACACCTTTGATGTCAATAGCAGGACTGAAATTCGAAATGAAAACGAGCTTCGGAGTTCTAGGATGAGTTGACGAAATCCGAAGATTTGCAAAGTCAGATAGCGGCTGCCCGTGATCATCGAGCGGAGACCGTGATACGAAGCTCGGTGATGATCTGAGATCGGAAGCTTCGGAGAGGATGCTGGGGCTTCTGGAGTGATCGTGGAAGAGATCCCATAGCTGTTGTTTCTTCAGAACAGCAGCAACCAGCCTCTCCCAGTTATCATAGATTGCCGACATCTTTTTTTTTTTTTTTGGAATTTGCTTCACCTGAAAAATACTATTCTGTGAAGTATGAAAGGATAAAATTATAATCAAAGCCACCCACCCCACAATCCCTGAAATTCCAAGTGCGAAATTTCCTGGTATTGTTGTGGTATTATTTTATTATTTATTTTTAATAAAAATGTAAAATGATGTACAAATAATAATACCCTTCAGTTTATTCATTAGCAACAATTTCTTGATATCCTAAATCTATATAATATCATGTAACAAGTTCACATTAGACTATATAAACTCATTTCAATTCTTCACACTATTATACTAAATTCTTTCCTATATCATATTATTTTCTTCTAAATATTAATTTTATTTTTTATTTAAAAAAATAAATGCATTATTATTCAATTCTTCACATTTTATTATTGTATTCTTCATAATTATAGACTTTAT
This sequence comes from Euphrasia confusa, assembly GCA_954870475.1. Lineage (NCBI taxonomy): Eukaryota > Viridiplantae > Streptophyta > Magnoliopsida > Lamiales > Orobanchaceae > Euphrasia > Euphrasia confusa. The sequence goes on from OX940960.1 coordinate 37,887,883, forward strand.
TCTTCACAAAAATACATTTTATTTTTCACACAATTAATATTGAATTATTGTATTCTTCACAAATAAATATCTACTCACAACAAATGTAATGTATTTTTCACAAGTTTATTGGGTTCATGGAGATTTACATGAAATTCTAATTGACATGAAATTTTACTTAATTAGTACGGTGCATCATGATTACAATATATTTCACTTATTATATATTTATAGATCAATTACATGAAAAACTAAAAAGAAAGAAATAAACTATGGAAAACATTAAAATATGTTTCACTTATTATATATTTATAGATCAATTACATGAAAAACTAAAAAGAAAGAAATAAACTATGGAAAACAATCCATGATGAAGCTAGCTTATCAGGAAGATTCACGGGTGGTGAATGAAACAAAAGGAAACCATCAGACACTTAGATCTGATTGGAAAAAAAAGGCAAAATATGAACACTGCTTATGGTGCGAGTGTGGGCAACAGACCCTCCAACAGATATTCCAAACTTGATTCTTTAGATGCTTGTTCGCGTAAACCTTCCAAGCTCGATTCAGTCGACTGCGGCTCGATCCCACTGAGTTCCTCCAACATGTTCACTACTTGAGACATACCAGGCCTGTGTTTGGGGTGAGGACTAACACAATACATTGCTATTTGCCCCAAGCGTAGCATCATCTCCTCGTCATTTTCATTTAGAAGCTCCAAATCAAACACATGGGCAGTCCATTCACTTCGGACAATAAACTGAAACCACTCGACCAGCGACTTGACCTCACCGTCATCCGTGGTGGTTTGAGGCCTTTTCCCAGTGAGAAGCTCAAGCAGCACTACTCCAAAGCTGTAAACGTCAGAAGCTTGGGTGACTCCTCTGGTGTCTGTCACTTCAGGGGCACAATAGCCTGGATTTCGCATCTCTGACCGACTAACAGGCCTCGACAGTTTTGCCATTCCAGCATCGGAGACAAGTACATATTCTTGTCTATGGAGGAAGATGTTGGAGGATTTAATATTCCCATGCACAAGCTTCTGACCATCTTGTGCGTGGATATGAGCAATTGCCCTTGCCGCACCAACTGCAATTTTCAGTCGACTCTCCCATATGAATGGTGTCGTATCAGTACCTATTTTGTCTGCAAAGTAGGAGAAAATGAATTCCAAGCACAACCTTGGTCAGATACAATGTGTTGAAGTGGTGTGAAATCACAACAAAAAAATATGGAGTAGTATATACATACCATGTAGCAAAGCAGAGACACTCTCCTCATAGTAATCATACACCAGCAGCCTTTCATCACTGTTTAAATAGTACGCTGTTAAACCAGCGATGTTTTCGTGCCTCATTCTTCCAATGACATCCATATGATCCAAAAAATATTCGAATGTAGCAACAAAATCTTTCAATCTCTTAACTACCATTGTATTTCCATTTTCTAAACGTGCCTTGTAAGAAGACCCAAATGTTCCTTTCCCGAGCACCTCAGCTGAAGCCCTCAACAAATCCTCAAGGTCAAATGTAGCGTTAGAATCCTCAAAAAACACAAGTCCACTTGCCACAGGAGAATGACTTACTGGATTCAACACGGTAATAACCTTTAGCATTTTCAGTACTTCAGAAATCTTAGGTCTTTTCTTTGTCGACTTTTCTATACATCTCATTCCTATCTGCAACATTTTAACCGTCTGATCCATTATTGTAGGAAGCTTTAACAGATCTGAATCAAATACTTTAGCAGCCCTCGTCTTGCTTCTTACGGAAGTAACCAGCTTGACTAGGTCGACAGCCAGAGGCCCACCAGGGACATGTACAGTGGGCTTTCTAGTGAGAAGTTCAAGTAGCAGAACCCCAAAGCTATACACATCCGATGCTTGGGACGCGTTTTTCGTATTCTTGACTTCCGGAGCATAGCAATATGCAGGTGTCTTGAATGTCGTTTCTATCATGCTTGTTAGACCGAAATCCGATACACAGCCGTATTGATCGAGATTAAGAAAAACATTTGATGCCGTGATATTTCCATGGACAAGCTTCCCACCGTTCTGTTCGTGTATCTCGGTGATACCCCTTGCTGCACCTATAGCAATTTTTAATCTAGTTTTCCAGTCGACGTTGGCAAGAGGAACACCTTCTCCTCCTGGAAAACAACGTAATAATATTCATAGTTAAATACACAAGTAAGTTGTACTGAAACTTAAATAACTTGAATTCAGACAAAAATTCATCATACCATGTAACAATCTGTGCACGCTTCCCTTATTGTAATAATCATACAGCATGAGCCTTTCATGTTCTGAAGAATAGTAAGCCCTTAATGGAACCACGTTCTCGTGCTCGACACGACCGATAATCGACATGTGCCGATTGAACTCCGTTTCCGAAATACTTGGGCTGGAGTTGAGCCGCTTCATAACGATTCTCACCCCATTATCCATTGCAGCTGCATAAGAACTCCCAAATGTTCCTCTACCGAGTAACTCAGAAGAAGCTAAGCATACATCTTTGACATTAATCGAAGGACTGAAATTTGAAATGAAAACCAGCTTTGGTGTTCTCCGATAAGTCGATGAACTCCCAAGATTTTCAAAGTCAAACGCCAGATCATCAAACGGAGACCTTGATCTGAAGCTCGAACTGAAATCGGAAGCTTCAGAGAGGATGCTGGGGCTTCTGGAGTAATCGTGAAAGAGTTCCCATAGCTGTTGTTTCTTCACAACAGCAGCAACCAACCTCTCCCAGTTGTCATAGATTTCCGACATCGTTTACCTAAGCTCAAACTATGAACTGAAAATGGTGTGCTCTAATTCACCACTTGCAATTTTCAATTACTGAAACTCCCATTGGAATTCCAATTTTACACGTTACTTGGAGTTGACTTGGTTGGAAGCTTCTCTCTTAGTTCCCTATGAAAATAAACAAAGAAGTAAATAAAAAAAAAATTGTGACGGTCAGTTGAAAGCTTCTTCCATACATACTCAGCAACTAGAACTGAACATTTGGGATTTACACGAAACTGGAAAAACTAATCTTCGGAAATGGAAATATTAGAGTTTGAAATCGTGCACCTACTGCTCATTCAAAGGTTCCCCTTGACAAGTATACATCCTTGACTTTGATAGCAGGACATCTTCACTACATGAGACATCCTAGGCCTGCGTTCAGGGACAACATTTATCATGAACAACGAATTGAACAACAGACTGAGTCCAAGCAGCTAGTGTGGTGACATTGTTCAAATATCTGAAGTGAGACTGTTTTCCGGAGAGAAGTTGAAGCAGCACAACTCCAAAGCCGTAGACATCGAAATGCTTTGATCTGTTGCACGAAATGAGAAGGGCATTTCAGATGTTCACTACGCTACTTCCAAATTAAAGAGAAGAGAGTACTCAGAATTGAAAATTCAAAGTGTGTTGATTTTCACTTTCAAAGCCAAATCAATGAGATCCCTGTAATCAATATCATCCCAAACAAAGTAAATAATCAAGGGCGGCTTTTTTGTAATCCCCTAAAAGATAGATGGGGGTTTCTTGGAATTAAACTAAATCTCGAGGGAAATCTTTGCTGTTACCCCGAACACATATGTATCAGATTATCATACATACAAACATTAAGAAAGACAGACCACGGTAGTAAATTTGTAACTACGTCATCAGCAGCACCATATCTTCCAATAGATATTCCAACCTTGATTGTATGGCCAATGGCTGACCCCATGCATCTTCCAAACTGAATTCATGTAATGGCTCCATGCCAGTAATTTCCTCCAACCCCCACAGCACATGCGTAAAACTAGTAATTTCCTCCAACCTCTCCATCACTTGCGACATCGTGGGTCTGTGTTCGGGGGAAACACTAGCACAATCCATTGCTGTTAGCATAATGTTTAACATTGTTTCCTCCTTTACTTCTGACCTCACAAGCCCTGAATCTAACACTTTATTCATCCATTCCTCAGGATCAACGGATTGAACCCACTCAACTAGAGGGGTGACCTCACCATCATCTCCGGTGACAAGAGTTGGTTTTCCAGAGAGGAGTTCAAGCAGCACAAGTCCAAAGCTAAATACGTCAGAAGCTTGGGTCACTCTCCTTGTGTGAGTTACTTCAGGAGCATAGGGCGCTGAGATCCTCGAAGGCGGCAATCTAATAGAACTAGTCAGCTTCGCCAATCCAGCATGCGAGACAATGCCATATTTTTTCCCACCACCGAGGAGAATGTTTGAGGATTTTATATTTCCATGCACAAACTTCTGACCGTCTTGTTTGTGGATGTGAGCAAGACCCCTTGCTGCACCAACTGCGACTTTCAATCTGGTTTTCCAATCTAAAGGTGTCCAAGCTGCACCTCTATGGCCTGTGGAGTTGGAGAAAAATGTAGTAAGGTATAACGACTATCAGATACAATGTGCTAGGATGGCATTGTAAGATCAACTTCTCATATTTTTAAAAATTATGTTTAGTTCTACTTGTAGGAACATGACTACAACACGCTTGTCTGATCGTATGACGTTAGACTGAGGCCCCTAAAATTATTTTTCTTAATAAAAAAGAAGAGAAAATTGGGAAAAAATACTTCGAAAAATTAATAAGAATGGGAGATATGGAAAAACAAAAATATCAAGTGTTTGTCGAAATAATAAACTTCTCAAACAAACTATTTAGCTTAAGGTGTATTAGGATTAATGTATAATTTAGTTTTACGTACCATGCATCATAGCAGATAGATCCCGATTAAAGTAATCGTATACCAAAAACTTTTCATCTTCGGAGAAGTAGTAGGCCCTCAATTCAGCAATGTTTTCATGTCTCATTCTTCCAATGACCTCCATTTGGTGTTGAAAATCTTCTAATGTAAGAATTACATCTTTCAGTCTCTTAACCATTACCGTGTATCCATTTTCTAACGTTGTCTTGTAAGAAGTCCCGAATGTTCCTTTCCCGAGCACCTCAGTAAAACCTCTTAACAAATCCTCGATTTCAAACGAGGGGTTAGTATCCTTAACAAATACAAGTCTTCTTGGCGAAAGAGTTCTTGGGTACCACGCAGTTATACCCTCCAGCATCTTCACCACTTCAGACATCTTAGGTCTCTTCTTTATCGACTTCGCCACACATTTTATTCCTATCTGCAACATTTTAACCATCTGCTCTTTTAAGGTAGGATCCTTCAACAGGTCCGCATCGAATACATTAGCAGCCCTCACCCTGCTCATTACAGAAGTGACCAGCTTGACTAGGTCAACATACACGGCGGGCTTTCTCGTGAGAAGTTCGAGCAGCAGAACTCCAAAGCTATACACATCCGATGCTTGCGACACGTTTTTACTGCTCTTGACTTCTGGAGCGTAGCAATGTGAAGTCGAAGGGAATGTCGTTTCTATCAAGTTTGTCGGACCAAGATCAGATACCCAACCATACTTGTCAAGATCATGAAAAACATTTGAACTTTTTATGTTTCCGTGTGCAAGATTCCCGTGCTTGTGTATTTCATAAATACCCCGAGCTGCACCAATCGCAATTCTCAGCCTGCTTTCCCAGCCTACATCAGGCCGATATCCGCCGGGCCTCCCTAAAAACATCAAAATATATACAGCTAAAATAAGAACATCTTCTAGCTTATCATAATGGCCTCACCCAATGGGTCAAAAAAATCGGTATGATCGAATTCTCCACCCCTATACTTTCATTTATTACAAATATGGCCCAAATCTAAAATTTATTTTGGGGCAGAGAGTTTGAAGATCGACGTACCGTGTAACAAATCGTAGACGCTCCCCTGACTGAAATAATCATACAGCATCAGCCTCTCATCACCGGAAGAATAGTAAGCCTTCAGCGCCGCCACGTTCTCGTGCCGAATGACTCCGACGATCGCCATGTGCCGATTGAAATCATTCTCCGAAATACCCTCCGAATTGAGCCTCTTCACGACGATTCTCGACCCATTGCCCAATATAGCCGCGTACGTGGTCCCGAAGGTTCCGTGGCCGAGCAACTCGGCGGCGGCCAGGTGGATATCTCGGACGTCGAGAGCAGGGGTAAAATCGGAAAAGAAAAACAGGTTCGGAATGTCGAGGGACACGTCATCGTGGAGAGACCTGGATGAAGAACTTAGATCCGAAGCACGGGAGAGGATGCTGGGGCTTCTGGACTTGGCATGGAAAAGTTCCCATAGCTGTTGCTTCCTCAATACAGCTGCTACTAGCCTCTCCCAGTTATCATAGATTGTAGACATTTTTTATTTACTGTATTTATTATTTTTTATTTGCTGCCCCCATAATAGTTGTTCTGAAATTCAACTAAAAATCAGTTTATATTGTGGCTCAAAGCTGGAATCCCAATTTTCATCTCGAGTTAACATTGACTTTTGTGATAAAGTCAACGATTCATCAATAATTTAAAATTTCATATTCTATCTTTACTATATCTTTCCAAAATATAGAATATAAGTAGTATAAGGCTCTATTCTTTTGACTTGATTTCAATTAATTTCAGTTAATTTCAATTTAGTTAGTATAAATTAAAATAAAATAAATAAAAAATAATTTGAATCAATAATTTTAGGTTTAATATTATAATTATTTTTTTAATGATTTATAAAAATTATTATTATTTTATAAGAAAATAAATTCAGTTCCTCTTTATTATTTTTGTAAAAAAAAATCAATTCAATTCACTTGGTTAATAAAAATCAATTCAGTTCACTCTAGTTTAGTTCAATTTCATTCCGGTCATGTTGATTATGTTCAGTTTAGATCTATTTTTCAATCTATTTCTCACCAATTTTAGAAAAACATACGGTTCAGATGCTGGGCTTCTGGAGTGAATGAGTGATCATGAAAGAGTTCCCATAGCTGTTGTTTCTTAACAACAGCAGCTACCAGCCTCTCCCAGTTGTCCTAGCTAGATTGCGGACATATTTTTTTTTGGAATTTGTTTGACCTGAGAAATACTATTCTGTGAAGTATGAAAGAATAAAATTTTAAATCAAAGCCACCCACCACAATTCCTGAAATTCCAAGTGTGAAATTTCCTGGTAAATGGAGTATATAAAATGTATAATAATACTCTTCTTCTATTCACACTAAGGTCATGTTATTTTTGAACTAAATTTGATTGATTTACTTTGATGATCATCGACCACAAAAACATCACCAGACATATTCATAAATTCAACAAGGCCATCCCAGCTGTCACAACTAGTTATGGTGTGAGTGTAGGTAACAGATCCTCCAACAGATATTCCAATCTTGATTCAATCGATCCAGTCGATTGCGGTTCGATCCCACTGAATTCCTCCAGCATGTTCACTACTTGAGACATCCTAGGCCTGCGTTCGGGTTGAGTACTAACACAATCCATTGCTATTTGCTCCACGTGCACCATCCCCACGTGCACCATCGTCTTCTCGTCATATTCATTTAGAAGCTCCAACTCAAACACTTTGTAAGACCATACACCGCAGACAATAGAATGAAACCACTCAACCAGCGACTTGACCTCACCGTCATCTGTGGTGGTTTGAGGCCTCTTCCCAGTGAGAAGCTCACGCAGCATAACTCCAAAGCTGTGAGCCTCGGAAGCTTGGGTGACTCCTCTGGTGTCTGACCGACTAACAGTCCTCGACAGTTTTGCCATTCCAGCGTCGGAGACAATGGCGTAGTTTTCTCCATTGAGGAAGAAGTTGGAGGATCTAATATTCCCATGCACAAGCTTCTGAACGTGCCTTACAGCAACAAAATCTTTCAATCTCTTAACTACAATTGTATTTCCATTTTCTAAACGTGCCTCGTAAGAAGACCCGAATGTTCCTTTCCTTAGCACCTCAGCGGAAGCCCTCAACAAATCCACAAGGTCAAATGTACCGTTAGCATCCTCGAAAAACACAAGTTCCCTTGCTACATGAGCACGAGGCATCCAATACAACGCCTCTAACATTTTCAGTACTTGAAAGATCTTAGGTCTTTTCTTTGTCGACTTTTCTATACATCTCATTCCTATTTGCAACATTTTAACCGCCTGATCCCTTATGGTAGGAAGCTTCAACAAATCTTCATCAATTCTTAGGTAAGTAACCAGCTTGGCTAGGTTGACAGCCTGGGGCCCACCAGGGACATGTACAGTGGGATTTCTAGTGAGAAGTTCAAGTAGCAGAACCCCAAAGCTATACACATCCGATGCTTGGGACGCGTTTTTCGTATTCTTGACTTCCGGAGCATAGCAATATGCAGGTTTCATGAATGTCGTTTCTACCATCCTTGTTACACCAAGATCTGATACACAGCCGTACTGATCGAGATTAAGAAAAACATTTGACGCTCTGATATTTCCGTGGACAAGCTTCCCACCATTATGTTCGTGTATCTTGGTGATACCCCTTGCCGCACCTATAGCAATTTTTAATCTAGTTTCCCAGTCTACGTTGGCCAGAGGAACACCACCCCCTCCTGGAAAACAACGTAATAATATTCATAGTTAAATACACAAGTAAGTTGTACTAAAACTTAAATAACTTGAATTCAGACAAAAATTCATCGTACCATGTAGCAAACTGTGCACGCTTCCCTTATTGTAATAATCATACAGCATGAGCCTTTCATGTTCTGAAAAATAGTAAGCCCTTAATGGAACCACATTCTCGTGCTTAACACCCCCAACAACCGCCATGTGCCGATTGAACGCTGTTTCCGAAATACTTGGGGTGGAGTTGAGTCTCTTGACTACGATTCTCACCCCATTATCCATTGCAGCTGCATAAGAACTCCCAAAGGTTCCTCTACCGAGTAACTCAGAAGAAGCCAAGCATAAATCTTTGACGTCAATTGAAGGACTGAAATCTGAAATGAAAACCAGCTTTGGTGTTCTCCGATAAGTTGATGAACACCCAAGATTTTCAAAGTCAGGCACCAGATCATCAAACGGAGACCTTGATCTGAAGCTCGAACTGAAATCGGAAGCTTTAGAGAGGATGCTGGGGCTTCTAGAGTAATCGTGAAAGAGTTCCCATAGCTGTTGTTTCTTCAGAACAGCAGCAACCAGCCTCTCCCAGTTGTCATAGATTGCCGACATCCTTTTTTTTGGAATTTGCTTCTCCTGAAAAATACTATTCTGTGAAGTATGAAAGGATAAAATATTAAATCAAAGCCACTCACAATTCCTGAAATTCCAAGTGTGGAATTTCCGTGCATTGTTGTGGACTAGACTATTTTATTTTTCCCTTTATTATTTATTTGTAATAAAAAAATATAAAATGTATAAATAATAGTAGTACTGTTATAGTCTTATTACAATGTCAGGTACAATGATTAAAATATGTTTCTCTTAATACATAAAAACACTAAAAAGAAAGAAAAACATTTACTAAAAATCTAGGCGGTAGAGCTCAACTTAAGATCTAGGCGAGGACTTTTAGTACAGTGCTCCTAATTGATGTGAACTTCTCTCCCATTTACCATTTACATTGGTTGATGTGACTTGTGAGGTTCACACCAAGTTCAGAGAGGTCGTATATGCAGATGGTGGAGGCATCACTATAAAAGTTGCAGATAAAAAGACCAAACAAGACAAAATGAAACCACAACAAACGTATTCATAATCTCAACATGAAAAACAAAGCCATCCCAGCTGTCACAACTCATAACTAGTTATGGTGTCAGTAAGGTAACAAATCCTCCAAAAGATCTTCCAATCTTGATTCTATGGATAATGGTTTCTCCCATGTTTCTTCCAATATCGGTACCTCAGACGATTCGACCCCACTATATTCCTCCAACATCCTCACTACTTGAGACATCTTAGGTCTTCGTTCTGGGTAATTGCTGACACAATCCATTGCTATTTGCAGCAATTGTATCATCATCTCCGCCACATTCCCGTCCCTTGGAAGCTCTGAATCAATAATTCGACCAGCCCATTCATCGCGATCAAGATTTTTAAATGACTCAACTAGACAGATGACCTTTTCATTGTCTGTGGTGGTTTGCGATGGTTTACCAGAGAGAAGCTCAAAGAGCAAAACCCCAATACTATAAGTGTCGGAAGCTTGGGAGACCCTTTTGGTTTCTGTGACTTCAGGGGCCAAGTAGCCTAGTGTTAGCAAACTTGTTTGTCCAACGGGATTCATCAGTTTTGCCAATCCAACATCAGAGATGATTCCATAGTTTTCCCTGTCAACGAATATGTTTGAGGATTTTATATTTCCATGCACAAGCTTCTCCCCATTTCCTTTGTGGATGTGAGCGATACCCCTTGCTGTACCCACTGCAATTTTAATTCTGGTCTCCCAGTCTAAAAACGTCTTAACCGTGCCTATTTTCCCTGCAAAGTTAAAGAGAATGCATTCAAGTATAATCACTATCAGAAAAAATGTGCTAGTGTAACATTACAATTCCTACATCTCATAAGCAATCACTACAACTTCAGCACACAACTTCCAAGTGACGTGCAATCTTGAGATAAATGAAACAAGATTGTTTTCGTCTCATCATAAGAGATAGACGGGAAAAACAAGGCAAAGTGAGTTGTCTTAAACTTGTCAATGCTCCATTAGTTCATTACAAAGTGCCTACAAAGACTGGATTAAATCTAATAATAAAATCATACAAATGCAATAAAATGTTCCTAACCTCAAATATACGAGTATTCACAGAATGTCTAACAATCTAACATCATGTATCAACTTTGAAAATAATTTCAAAACAATACAATCAAGCTGCCTATAATGTTACCAGAACGTACCATGCAGCAAAACAGATAAACTGTCCCGGTAATAGTAATCGTATACTAAAAGCTTTTCATAATCCAAATACAAATATGCTCTCACTTGGGCAATGTTGTTGTGCCTCATTCTCCCAATGATCTCCATATGTTGCTGAAAATCTATAAACGTGACACTCACACCCCTCAAGTTCTTAACCATAATTGTGCTTCCATCAGCCAGCGTTGCCTTGTAAGAAGTCCCAAATGTTCCTTTCCCAATCATCTCAGCAGGAGCCGCTAACATATCCTCAAGAATATACTTGGGGTTATTAGCATCCTCAATACATATAAGTTTTCTTGCCAAAAAAGTTTGACTGATTGGGTTCAACACACTAATTTTCTCCAACATCTTTACTACTTCAGACATCTTAGGTCTCTTCTTAATGGATTTCTCTACACATTTCATTCCTATTTGAAATACCTTAACCATATCATCTTTTGCCGTAGGATCCTTCAACAGATCTGAATCAAATGCATTAGCAGCCCACACCTTGTTTCTTATAGAAGTAACCAACTTGACTAGGTCAACAGCTTCGGGACCGCCAGGGACGTGAACAGTGGGCTTTCTAGTGAGAAGTTCTAGTAGCAGAATCCCAAAGCTATATACATCAGATGCTTGTGACAATGTATTAGTTTTCTTGGCTTGTGGATCGTAGTAATGAGAAGTTGGAATAAATGTTGTTTCTATCATATTTGTTGGACCAAGATCCGATACACAACCATACAAGTCAGGATTACAAAAGACGTTTGACGCTTTAATGTTTCCATGGACAAGCTTCCCACCATTATGCTTGTGTATTTCGGCAATACCCCATGCTGCACCAACTGCAATTTTTAGTCTGCTTTCCCAGTCAACATGAGCCCGGGGCTCACCATTTTTTCGTCCTGGAAAAACATCAGAATATGCGTAAGTTCATATACATTGTTCAAGCTGGTTGAAGAAATAAGACCATGTATAACTAAAAGACATCCTGGAGACGTACTAATAGTGGAATCAACTATTTTGATAAAGAGTCAGGTTTTATAGATATTTCATACAGTATTTCTTTAAAAATGGATAAAGTAAAATAGGTACATCAGTTAAAGTCGCAGAGAATTCAACATACCATGTAACAACGTGTACACGCTCCCCCTATTGCAATAATCATACAGCATCAGCCTTTGGTTTTCGGAGGAATAGTAAGCCCTTAATGCAACCACGTTCTTGTGCTTAACACCAGCAACAATCGCCATGTGCTGATTGAACTCTGTTTCCGAAATACTCATGTGCTGCAGCTTCTTTACGACGATACTCACCCCGTTCTCCATTGCAGCGGTATAAGAACTCCCAAAGGCTCCCCTCCCAAGTAACTTAGAAGAAGACAAGTATACATCATTGACTTCGATAGCAGGACTAAAATCTGAAACGAAAACCAGCTTCGAAAATGATCTCTCAGACCTTGATGAACTTCTAAGTCTTGCAAAGTCAATGGTGGTCAGGTCATCTATGGCATACCTCGAGCTGAAGCTAGAACTGAAATCCGAAGCTCCGGAGAGCACGCTGGGGCTCCGGGAGTGATCGTGAAAGAGTTGCCAAAGCTGTTGTTTCTTCAAAACAGCAGCTACCAATCTCTCCCAGTTATCATAGATTGCAGACATTTTTTTTGATGCTTCTCCTGAAAATGCGTTCCTAATAAAAAAGATAGATAAAAAGATCGCCTACATGGCTACATTGGCATTCAATTATTAACACTACAGCGCGAAACCCCATATCCAAGCTTATGTGTTCGTTGACGTTGAATTTGTCAGAAGTTTCTTTGCCCGTTCTCTATGAAAAGAAATAAATAAATAAACAAACGAATTGTGAGGTTCATTGAAAAGGTCGGACGCGGTTTGTAAAAAATATAAAAATCATTTCTTTACAAAAACAGCCAACAGCAACCAAAAAGGATTAGTGACTTTCACTGAGTAAATTCGTCGAACAACTAATGGATTACACAAAACTGACTGAAAGAAAAAAACTAATCATCGATTCATGTTCGGAAAATGAAAGTTTCGGACAAAGAAAATGCGTACCGGCGTCGATTTCGTCAAATCCCCATTGTTCCGGCGGCAAACGGAAAGGCTCGCCCGCCGGAAATAAATGGAGATCAGTGTTGAACCCATTTAAAAAAAACAAAATGAATCTGCCATGAGTTTTAAAAAACCGAAAATTGACATTTTGTCGAAAATATCTTTAATTTTAGATTCGTCTCGACAATATATCTAGACGAATTATATACCAAAACTATAGAGTTTGACTAGAGAAAATTTCACATAAATTTATAAAAAATATATTTTCATGTACTATAAAATAATATAAAAAAAAGATATAATAAATATTGTGAGTAACGAATGAATTAGGGTGAAAAAATAATGGTATTAAAATAAATAAATAAGTATTGAATATATAAAATTATGAAAAAAATTTCAATTTATAAATGTGCAAAATTTTAAAATATAACCAAAAAATGAAAATTGACAGTTTTAACTTTTAAGGTATTCAAAAAGTAAATTTTTACTGATTAAGTGATTATACTTTAATTTTAAATTTGAGAGTGTATAAAAGAGTTAAATTTATTGAAAGTACCGATCAAGCTAAATATAAATATATGTATTTAAATACTCTCTTTTATCTCTTAAATATTTTTATATTTTTTCTTTTTTTTTTAGATTGTTTTATATATATTTTTTACATCTAAAACAAAATTAGTTAGTAATACTTTTTTACTTAAAAATATAATTATATTACTTTATTTTTCACTTATTTTTTGCTTTTACGCATTAACTATTTTTATTTTTTCGCTTAAAATATCAAATTATTCCTAGTTTTTTTTAATAAACTAATATAAACTTTTTTTTTATTTACATGCATTTATTTACATGCATAAGATAAAAGTATAAATGTTCAGTTGAGAGATGGGAGGGATAAAAGTATAAGATTAAAGTATTTACTAAAACACTTTTAATTAAAATTAGTCAATAAACAAAAAAGTAAAATAGGCAAAAAGCCTTATTATATAATTAAACTAAACAATAAGTATAATTTATAATAACTATATTTTAGGTGCTCAACACCTTAACAAAGCCACGGACCACTATATTTTTTTAGGTGCTCAACACCTTAATCCCCGAAAAACAAAGCCACGGACCACCCTAACCACCACGGTAACCACGACGACCACCACCACCACGGTCCCCACGACCAACACCACCACTACGGTAACCACGATCAATACCACCACGGTCCCCACGACCAACACCACCACCACGGCCACCCCCGCCACCACCACTGCCACCACCATGAAAGGGAGGAGGAGGAGGAAGAAACAACTCAAGATTAACTGTTTTTTTCTCGTTTTCAGTGACTAAACCGAGTTACGTAATTGGCCTTGAACCGGACGCCCTCTTATGAGATTTGAGAGGTCACCCCATTTCTTTGCCCATGGGACATATATGTTTCAAAATTACGGGCACCGTCTCTGCAAGTGTTGGTGTGACTATGTTCTCGTAATTTCGAAGTTTAACAGGCTCACAGAAAATCGTAATCATTGTCAACACTGAAGAAGCCACTCTTGCATTATCTTCAGGTTGATTTTTAAAACAATTAACCGCAGAGCGAAATCCGTGGTCGCCGATCGATATATAAGCCCTACTACTAATCATCCTAAAAAGATCAGCATAAACACTCGTAAACTGAGTAGAAATCATACCTTCATGTGGCACCAAGTCAAGGAAATTTTGGTCGAATTGTGGCGGGTCACCGATATTCATGGGGACCTCAACGAGGAGGCCGTCGATCGTCTGGTACCCGATGAAATATCACAACGAGGAGGCCGTCGATCGTCTGGTACCCGATGAAATATCAATTATAGGCCGCAAAAAATAATCGGCAATTCATCGCTCCATCTCGATTGATAGTTAGCCTGTATATGATTCTTGTATCGTTGCGATCGTACGAGAGCATGTGGTTGAACGGTCGATTGTGGAAAGTATCCATCCCGTCTTCCGTCCTTCTGTAATCGAGGTCGATTGTGGAAAGTATCCATCCCGTCTTCCGTCCTTCTGTAATCGAGTCCGCCGCGAATTGCCCTTGCACGCAGTGAAGTATGCAGAAATATTAGTCAGAGACTAAAAAAAATTAAAAAAAAAATTGTGATTTGGGAAGCTTCATTTCACCTATAAGTTAAGTTAATCTTGTATGTTTTGTTGTTTTTCATACTCATGTTGATTAATTAATTAATCATGAAATAATTAATTTAAAGATTTATTATTATATAATGATACTCCACATGTTTCAAAAATAATTAATTTAAAAGTTTTTTATAATCCTACACATGTTTATTAATTATTTTTTATTTCACTTTTGTGGTTTTTTGTTTCGGTAATTAATTAATCATAAAAAAAGATGATGCTCCACATATTTAGCTCCACATATTAGTGATGAATTAATCTTCATATTTTAGTGATGAATTAATCTTCATTTTTTCATACTCCACATATTAAATATAATTATGAAAGGAGAACACTCTTAAAAGAGAATTAAATTATAATTTTATTGATTGAATTTTATATATAAACTAAGAGTACTAATAAATAATCAGCATTAATATTCTATTTTTTTTCTAAATCTTGGATTGAGTAATTAAAAAAGTAATATTTTTTAACAAATAGTTAATGAGACTCTCTCCCACCATCGCTATGAAAACAGATGGACTATTTCTATTGCCATGTGATGATGAGAGGACACGATATTTCGAATACAAGTACTGGATGAACGTTTGGCGTTGAAATTTGGGTTGACGACAGGTGTTTGACGTTGAGTTGAAATTAGGGTTTATTGAATTAGGGATGAACGAATATTGAAATACATTCAAATAATAGAAAGCTCGGTCAATCAAATCACCCGGTCTTCCTATAGACTTATGTAGAATTTCGAAGACAGTTGACTAAGTCAAAATTACGTGTTTTCAAGTTCAATTCCTAACATTTTATTGATGAATTCCACTTTAATTTTCAATGTTGATTTCCATGCATTTTCAGTAATATCTAACAAATTGTAAAATATAGAGCCTTTCTTTATTATATTAAAAATCTTAGGTGTTTTTATAATTAGTAAACATAAAGATTTAATTACTATATATATATATATATATATATATATATATATATATATATATATATATATATATATATATATATATAGTATTTCAATCAAGGGGTGAAATACTAAAAAAGTTAGGTATATTTAGGCTATATATATTAAACAATTCAATCAAGATTCTTTGTTTATTAATTTTGAATCTTTGGGATTTTGTTTGTTTATTAAACAATTCAATAAGATTCTCCCAAAATACAGCAGCAACGTGAATAAAGAGCAAAAGAAAAATTAAGTTCACTTGTTCTACACGTTCCCTATGAGTCACTTGTTCTACACGACCCTCACATGTCCTTACACATAGACTAAGTCACTTGTTCCACACGCAGGGCTCGTACTTGAACCCGACTCCCAACAACGTAATTGTGGATTTCTAAAACAATTAACCGCAAAGCGAAATCCGTGATCGCCGATCGATATGTAAGTCCTACTACTAATCCCAGAGATCCTAAAAAGATCAGCATAAACACTCGGAAACTGAGTAGCAATCATACCTTCATGTGGCACCAAGTCAAGGAAATTTTGGTCGAAGTGTGGCGGGTCACCGATATTCATGGGGACCTCAACGAGGAGGCCATCGATCATCTGGTACTCGATGAAATACCAATTATAGGCCGCAAAAAATAATCGGCAATTCATCGCTCCATCTCGGTTGATAGTCAGCCTGTATATGATTCTTGTATCGTTGCGATCGTACGAGAGCATGTGGTTGAACGGTCGATTGTGGAAAGTATCCATCCCGTCTTCCTCCTCGATTAATCGAGTCCGCCGCGAATTGCCCTTGACGTAGGCAGAAATATTAGTCAGAGAGTCCAATAAAAATTTAAAAAAAAAATTGTGATTTGGGAAGCTTTGTTGTTTTTCCATGATACTCATGTTGATTAATTAATTAATCATGAAATAATTAATTTAAAGATTTATTATTATATAATGATAATCCACGTGTTTCAAAATAATTAATTTAAGAGTTTTTTATAATCTTGCACATGTTTATTAATTATTTTTATTTCACTTTTGTGGTTTTTTAATTCAGTAATTAATTAATCATAAAAAAAAATGATGCTCCACATATTTAGCTCCACATATTAGTGATGAATTAATCTTCATATTTTAGTATAAATTAATTATGAAAGGAGAACACTAAGAGAATTGTGAACTTGGTTTTTTGTTTCAGTAATTAATTAATCATAAAAAAAATGATGCTCCACATATTTAGCTCCACATATTAGTGATGAATTAATCTTCCTATTTTAGTATGAATTAATTATGAAAGGAGAACACTAAGAGAATTGTGAACTTTTCAAATTAAATCAATTAAATTATAATTTTATTGATTGAATTTTAATTGATAAACTAAGAGTACTAATAAATAATCAGCATTGATATTCTATTTTTTTTCTAAATCTTGGATTGAGTAATTAAAAAGTAATATTTTTTAACAAAACTCTCTCTCACCATCGCTATGAAAACAATATAGTTTGAGGACACGATATCGAAAGTCATATCTTCGAATACAGGTATTGGATGGACTATTTCCATGCATTTAATATCTAATAAATTGTAAAATATAGAGCTTTTCTTTATTATATTAAAAATCTTAGGTGTTTTGAAATACTAAAAAAGTTAAGTATATTTAGGCTATATATATTTTTTAGGATGCTTATGTTTTTGTTTATTAATTTCAAATATTGGGATTTTGTTTGTTTATTAAACAATTCAATCAAGATTCTTTGTTTATTAATTTTGAATCTTGGGATTTTGTTTGTTTATTAAACAATTCAATCAAGATTCCCCAAATGAATAAAGAGCAAAAGAAAAATAAAGTTCACTTGTTTTACACGACCCCTAAGTCACTTGTTCTACACGACCCTCACATGTCCTAGACATAGACTACCCTACGAGTCACTTGTTCCACATGCAGGGCTCGTACTTGAACCCGAATCCCGACAACGTGTTTATGCTTCTGGGCTGCTCGGCCCAATCGCCTCTCTTCATGGGCTTCCCTTTGAAGCATCATCTTGTGTGCAGGAACGTTTCACAACAGCAGCAACCAGCCTCTCCCAGTCACAAGAACGTTTCACAACAGCAGCAACCAGCCTCTCCCAGTTGTCGTAGATTGTCGACATCGTTTTACCTAAGATCAAACTATGAACTGGTAATGGTTATGGTGAGCTCTAATTCTCCACTTGCATTTTTCAATTGCATGTTCATTTGAGTTGAATTTGTTGCCAGTTTCTTTGTTAGTTCATTGAAAAAATCAATAAAAAATTTGTGATGGTGATCAGTTGAATGCTTCTTAGTTCTTACATAAATGGAGAAATTAGAATTTTAAATCTTGCTCATTAAATTATTGTATTACTGAAAAATATACTTTTTTACACCAAAAAATTTTTGAAAAAATAAAAAAAAAGTCTTGAGAATGTATCAAACATAAAAACAAATATGAATCTTGAAGATGAAGGAGCTACTGAATGAACAAAAACCAGAGAAAACTAGCAAGCTTATTCATAAGAAGTATCAACACGACTACTTATGGTGTTAGTGTGGGCAACAGATCATCCAACAGATATTCCAATCTCGATTCATCAGATGTTTCGTTCTGCGGTTCGACCACTCCAATCTCCTCTAACATCTTCACTACATGAGACATACAAGGCCTTCTCTCTGGGGAAAATTCAATGCAATCCATTGCTATTCTCAACAAATGTAACATTGTCGTCTCCTCCGTATTTCCGTGCCTCGAAAGATCAGAATCAAACACCTTGGAAGTCCAATCCACACGAGCAACAGACTGAATCCAGTTAACAAGTGAGATCATCTTACCATCATCTGTGGTGATTTGAGACGGCTTTCCGGATAGAGGTTCAAGGACCAAAACTCCAAAGCTGTAGATGTCAGAAGCTTGGGAGATGCTTCCAGTGCCCGTGTCCTCAGGGGCACATTGGCCTTGAGTTCGCCGTCTAATGGGCCCCGTCAGTTTTGCCAAGCCAGCATCAGAGACAATGCCGTGTTTTTGTCTGCTGAGAAAGATGTTTGAGGATTTTATATTTCCATGCACAAGCTTCCCGTTCCCGTTGTCTTGTGCATGGATGCGAGCAATACCCTTTGCAGCACCGAGTACGATTTTCTGTCTTGTTTCCCAGTCTAAACGAGCCCGATTATTATTACCTTTTTTCCCTGCAATGTTGGAACTCAGCTATATTTGTAGAATAAAATGCTTTCATCATAAGAAACAAATTCATCCGAATGCTGTAATTTTAGTTCGACATACCATGCAGAAGACTTGCAACGCTGCCCTGATTATAGTAATCATACACCAACAGCTTTTCATCTTTCGAGAAGTAGTACGCCCTTACTCCAGCAATGTTTCCGTGCCTCGTTCTTCCAACGACCTCCATATGGTCCCGAAATTCCTCGAACTTAACAGTTACACCACTCAGTCTCTTAACCACAATTTCACTTTCATTTCCCAACCTTGCCTTGAAACACATCCCAAAAGTTCCTTTCCCTAGCAGCTCAGCAGAAGCCTTTACCACATCATTGAGGTCAAATGTGGGGTTAGCATCCTCAAAAAACACAAAATTTCTCTCCACAGGAACACGTACGGCTTATTGGGTTCAACACGCTAATTTCCTCTAACGTCTTCGCTACTTCAGACATCTTAGGTCTCTTCGTGATCGAGGTTTCTACGCATCTCAGCCCTATACGCAACATTTTAACTATGATCTGGTCCCTTATAGAAGGAAGCTTCAACAGCTCTGCATCGAATACTTCCATACCCGAGGCCCTGTCTCTTACAGAGGTAACCAGCTTGACTAGGTCAACAGCTTCGGGACCACCGGGGACATGAGCAGTTGACTTTCTAGTTAGAAGTTCGAACAGCAGAACTCCAAAGCTATACACGTCCGATGCTTGCGACACGTTTTTACCGCTCTCGACTTCTGGAGCGTAGCAATATGAAGCCGGCGTGAATGTTGTTTCCGTAAAATTTGTCGGGCCAAGATCTGACACACAACCGTACTCGTCAGGATTACGAAAAACATTCGACGCTTTTATGTTTCCATGGGCAAGCTTCCCATTGTTCAGCATGTGTATCTCGGCAATGCCTCGAGCTGCACCAACAGCGATTCGTAATCTGATTCCCCAGTCCACCCGAGCCTGACGCTCACCGTTCAGTCCTGGAAAACATTGGGATAAACAATGTAGATCGAAATGAGAAAGCAATATGTAAATGATGTAAATAGTTCAACTTCAACATACCGTGTAACAACGCGAACACACTCCCCCTTGTGTGATAATCATACAGCATCAGCCTTTCATCTTCCGAAGCATAGTAAGCTCTTAATGCAGCCACGTTCTCGTGCTTGACACCCCCGACGATTGTCATGTGCCGATTGAACTCTGTTTCCGAAATACTCGTGGTTGACTTGAGTCTCTTGACCACGATTCTCACCCCATTATCCATAGTAGCCGCATAAGAACTGCCGAAGGTTCCACTGCCTAGTAACTCAGAAGAGGCCAAGCACACATCTTTTATGTCGATAGCGGGGCTAAAATCTGAAAAGAAAACCATCTTTGGAGTTCTCCGATAAGCTGATGAACTATTGAGTCTTGAAAAGTCAGAGGCCAGATCATCAAGGGGAGACCTCGAGTCGAAGCTCGAACTGAAGTCCGAAGCTTCGGAGAGGAAGCTGGGGCTCCGGGAGTGATCATGAAAGAGTTCCCATAGCTGTTGTTTCTTCACGACAGCGGCAACCAGCCTCTCCCAGTTTCATAGATTGCAGACATCTTTTTACCTAAGCTCAATCTATGAAAATGCTGAACTATGAAATGAAAATATTGTGCTGTAATTCACCACTTGCATTTTTCAATTACTGAAACTCCCATTGACATATCAATTTTTTATTTTACAGTTGGAGTTGACTTGGTTTGAAGTTTCTCTGTTATTTCCCTATGAAAATAAACAAACAAGTAAATAAAAACAATTGTGATGCTCAGTTGAAAGCTTCATACACCATCAGCAACTAGGATTGAACATTTGGGATTTGCACGAAAACTGAAAAAACTAATCTTCCAATCGAAAATGGAAACATTAGAATTTGATAAGTACACATCTTTTGACTTTGATAGCAGGACTAAAATCTGAAACGAAAACCACCTTCGAAATCTAAATTGTCATCACTACAAATCGATACGGCATCAGTGTGGGCAATACATCCTCCAAAACTATTTCCAATCTCGACTCCAAGGACGGTTGCTCCCAGTCCCATGTACCGTCCGACTCGAATTCAGGTCCGACCCCGCTAATCTCCTCCAACATCTTCGCTACTTGAGACATCCTAGGCCTGCTTTCAGGGACAACATTAACACAATCCATTGCTATTTCCAACACTCGTATCATTGTCTCCTCATTTCCATGCTTGACAAGCTCAGAATCAAACACTCTAGTAACCCATTTATCACGAGCCACGGACTGAGTCCAAGCAGCTAGTGTGGTCACATTGTTCAAATATCTGAAGTGAGACTGTTTTCCGGAGAGAAGTTCAAGCAGCACAACTCCAAAGCCGTAGACATCGGAAGCCTGGGACACATTGCTCGTGTCTTCAACTTCTGGGGCGTAGTACCCATGGGTCAGCATTTTCGGCCGTTTGATGGGACTCATCAGCTTTGCCAATCCAACGTCAGACACAATGCCGTATTTTTGCCTGTTGAGGAAAATGTTCGAGGATTTTATATTTCCGTGCACGAAATTCTGATCGTCTTGTTTGTGGATGTGAGAAATACCCCTTGCAGCGCCGACTGCGATTTTCAGTCTGGTCTCCCACAGTAGAGGAGACTTACTCTTTACTATTTTCCCTGCAAAGTTGGAGGAGAGAAAGATCGAATTTTTGCGGTTAACTAACTTCAAAAAGCTCGTAATTTTAGTTGTACGTACCGTGCAGTAACGCAGAGACGCTGCCATGACTACAGTAATCATACACCAGCAGCTGTAATTCGCCCTTGCAAAAATAGTAGGCCTTTACTGCAGCAATGTTTTCGTGCCTCATTCTTCCGATGACCTCCATACGCTCCCGAAAATCTCCAAACGTAACGATCAAATCCTTCAATCTCTTAACCATGATTGCGGTTCCATCTTCTAACCTTCCCTTTTGCGAACTCCCAAATGTACCTTTCCAGACCACCTCATTATAAGAAGCCTTCAAAACATCCTCGAGGTCAAACGTCGGGTTAGAATCCTCGATAAACACAAGTTTTCTTATTTTTTCCACCGGGGCACCGATTTTCGGGTTCAGCACAATAATTTCCTCCAACATATTTACCACTTCATACATCATAGGTCTCTTTGTTACCGACTTTTCGACACATCTCATTCCTACTTGCAACATTTTCACCATCTGTTCTTTTATGATAGGGTTCTTCAACAGGTCTGCATCGAATACATTAGCAGCCCAAAACCTGTTTATTACAGAAGTAACCAGTTTGACTAGGTCGACGGGCTTAGGACCATAAGGGACATACTCAGGAGACTTTCTAGTGAGAATCTCGAGTACCAGAATCCCGAAGCTATATACATCTGATGCTTGAGACACGTTTTTAGAACTATTCTTGACTTCCGGGGCATGGCAACGTGGAATTGCCCTGAAATTTGTTTCGATCAAGTGTGCTAGACCAAGCTCTGACACGCAACCATACTGGTCGGGATTAAGAAAAACATTCGACGCTCTAATGTTTCCGTGGACGAGATTCCCACCTTTATGCTTGTGTATTTCAGCAATACCCCGGGCTACACCAATCACGATTTTTAGTCGGCTTTCCCAGTCCACGCGAGCCCGAATATTACGACAATGTCCTGGAAATCAAGACACCAATATATAAGTAAAAGGCGAATATATATATTATAAATCGGAGTTGCAGAGTTTAAGATGTACCATGTAACAACGTATGCACGCTCCCTTTCAGGTAATAATCGTACATCACGATCCTTTCATCACCTGCAGAATAGTAAGCCCTCAGTGGAACCACATTCTCTTGCCTAACACTCCCGACGATATCCATGTGGCGCTTGAAACTCTGCTCGGATATACTCATCGGCTTCAGTCTCTTCACCAGGATTCTCTTCCCATTGTCCATTTCGAGTGCATACGTCCTCCCGAAGGTTCCCCAGTCGAGAAACTCGAAAGAAGCCGGGTACAAACATTTGACGTCGATCGCATGGCGAAAATCTGAAAGGAGGACCAGCTTTTTAAGACTCCTACTCGGCGACGAGCACGACGAGGAGGCCAGGTCGTAACACGAAGAGCTTGAGTCGAAGCTCGAACTGAATTCCGATGCTTCGGATAGTGCACTGGGGCTCCTGGAGTTATCATGGAAGAGTTTACAAACTTCTTGTTTCTTCAACACAGCTGCTACCAGCCTCTCCCAATTCTCATAAATTGCAGACATCTTTTTTTTTGCTTTGAGTTGATCAAAGTCAACTCTTTCAGTATTCATATATTGTGGATCAAAGCTGGAATCCCAATTCCATTTTGAGTTGACATTGAGAAGTCAATATTCATCAATAATTTAAAATTTCATATTCTTTATTAAATCATTAAATTAATTAATATATTTAAATAGTTTAAATTAATGTTCGCAAGCAATTTTGAAAAAACAAATTTATTTTACAAAATTCAAAACAATGAATAAGATAAAAAAAATGGGGTTGTTTGTAATTAAACTAAAAATATGGGAAATTTCTGTAAATAAGTGAAGGTCGGATGAGATGCCGATGCCCACGCCCACCTAGTTGCAGCGAAACCCATCCACTCGCAAGGAGCAACTACGGTAAAAAAAAAATGGAGCAAGACCCACCTCCATCGAAGAGCTGGAGCATCCACACCCGCCGCGAAATCACCTCAAAGTACGAAATCCTAGAGCGCGTGGGTTCCGGCGCGTACTCCGACGTCTACAGAGCCCGCCGCCGCTCCGACTCTCTCGACGTCGCGCTCAAAGAGGTCCACGACTATCAGTCCGCCTTACGGGAGATCAAGGCCCTCCGAATCCTCCAGAACTGCCCAAACGTCGTCGTTCTGCACGAGTACTTCTGGAGCGAGGACGACGACGCCGTATTGGTGCTCGAGTACCTGCCCACGGATTTGTCCTCTGTCGTCAAGGCCGGCAAGAAGGAGTGGGACGGTGGGATCAGCGTCGGCGAGGTCAAGCGGTGGATGGTGCAGATTCTGTGCGGCGTTGACGCCTGCCACCGTAATTCGATTGTTCATAGGGATCTGAAGCCCTCGAATTTGCTGATTTCTGCCGATGGCGTTCTCAAAATCGCCGATTTCGGTCAGGTATTTTTAATTGATTTTTTCTGTAAATCGTGATTGTGCGAGACCCAGTAGAATCATGTTTATTTAGAAAAAAATAAATTGAAGAAAAAAAACTAGGGTTATTGATTTTTTTCTTCAATACATTGTGTTAATTTTTGTAATTCATTCTGCATAAGTTAGATTATCTCAGCGTTATATGATTGATTTGGCAGACACACTCTGTTTAAGGCTCATTACATTTGTGTGTATTTCTTCGTCTAGGCTAGGACACTTCTTGCACCCGGGCTCGTCGATGATAAATATATTCAGTATCCTGATCAGCCTTATTCAGATCAAGAAGCCTTAAATCAACATCTCGAAGTTGTACCCACAACAGAAGATGAGCCGGTTCAAGAACACTTAAAACCGGGCATAGAAAAATATGGCCAGGAACCAAATGCCGACCTCACCACCGATATCGATGAAGAGAGTATGAGCCGTGATGGGGACGCTTCTTATCTCGCCACGTGTGCCACAAGCGACGTAGAGGATCCCTTTGGGAACTCCTCTTATTCTTATGACGGAGAGGATGATGGTGGAGGTGATGGGAAAAGTCCTCTTACCTCGTGCGTCGGGACCCGCTGGTTTAGAGCCCCCGAGCTACTTTATGGTTCAACGAATTATGGGCTGGAGATCGACCTGTGGTCGCTTGGTTGTATTTTTGCAGAGCTTTTAAGTCTCGAGCCTATATTCCCAGGAATATCTGATATAGACCAGCTGGGAAAGATTTTTAGCATTCTGGGGAACTTGACAGATGAAGTCTGGCCTGGTTGTGTGCATCTTCCTGATTACAAGATAATTTCCTTCTGTAAAGTGGAAAACCCGACTGGCATAGAAGCGTGCCTTAAAAACAGGTCTCCGGATGAAGTACTTATCGTGAAGAAGCTGTTGTGTTTTGACCCTGCGAGTAGAGCTACTGCAATGGAATTGCTTGATGATAAGTATTTCAGTGAAGAGCCTCTCCCGGTTCCTTTATCCGAGCTGAGGATCCCGTCTAAACTCGAGAATCATGATGAAGGTTCGTCTGCTGAGTGGAATGATAAAAGGGATTTCGAGCTGGATTCGGATTTTGATGAGTTCGGGTCAGACATTGATGCTGCCATCCGGTTTTCTTCATATTGATAGCAAGGGCGTGCCTCAGATGGATTTAATGGTAAAGCACCTGTTTATTTTATACAAATTTTATCTTTTGTGTGTGTCCATGTGTTCATCTCTGCAGTTTCTTTAAAAGTGGTCTGAATATTTTGTGGAATGTTCTCTTCATTTTGTGGTCTGAACACTTCACTTTCTTATTTTATATAAATTCTCTCATTTATAAAATAAACAATGCAGTGTTGATTGTAGTTTCAACTCAGGACAAACAAGTATTGTCCAACCATCTATACAATAATTTTGTTTTATCCACAATCCATAATTTTGTGGTCATCCTCTATCTTCCAAATCCCTACATAATTCCATTCCAGTTTCCATTCATCAACACAGAACTCATTCACTCCCCGAAAAAAAAAATGAATGACAGTGTAGACAAATTAGTGATCTTTCTAGCAAAGAGGGATGGGATTGACAAACTGGTCAAGACTTTCCAGTATGTATCCAAACTGGTCCATTGGCACATGGAACAAACACATCCCGATTTTGCCAACAGGGCCAAGCAATGGGAAGTCGCCTCCGGCCTCAGCCGGAAGGCCTTTCGCAGTGGCCGGTTTCTCACCGGATTCAACGCCCTCAGGCGGAACCCGGGACCCACGGCCACTTTCCGGCTACTAGCAGTGCTGTCTAACGCCGGCGAGATGGTCTACTTCTTCTTTGACCATTTCCTTTGGCTGTCAAGAATCGGGGTCCTTGATGCAAAACTGGCCAAGAGGATGAGCTTCATTTCGGCGTTTGGTGAGTCCGTTGGGTACATATTTTTCATCGTATCTGATTTTATAATCATTCGCGAAGGGATTAGGAGACAGAAGGGGATTGCTGAGAAGGGGGACGAAATATCAGCTGATGCAAAGAAAACTGTGAATGAAATTAGGGTTGATAGGGTGATGAGATTGATGGGTGTGGCAGCTAATTTGGCTGATCTGATTATTGCATTGGCTGAGATTGAGCCCAACCCTTTCTGCAACCATGCTGTTACATTAGGGATTAGTGGGCTGGTTTCTGCATGGGCTGGGTGGTACAGGAATTGGCCATCATAAGTTAGAAGAACTATACTACCTCTGAGAAAATTTGTCACATGTAATTCTTAGTATGTTCTACCTTGCAATCGAGTCGTGGTTTTGAGTTTATTTTTCCGTTTTCGCTGTCCAAACTGTTTTAACTTGCGCGATCATTCTAAAAAGGTAGAATAGCACTATGTTTACGATGTTTTCCGGTTTGTATTTACATGATGATCGATCACGAACTTAAAAGACGAGGATACCCCAAATCTTGCTTGAAGTTCAAACAACGTACAAAACCAAGCAAGTCGAAGGAAGCCCGTAAAATGAAAATGACAAGTAAACAAACCATTTTCTTGCAGTCAAAATTATAGTTAAACCGCCCCAGATTAGAGTTTGCCACGTGGAGACACTTGATTGGCGAGACACCAAACACAAGATCCCACCCGACCACACCGGATAACTCCTTACAACCGACCCGCGAACCTCCTCGGTGATTTCGGGATTAAGGAGAACACGAATACCTAAAATATAGAGAGAAATTTCGGCTTTTCCTTGCACGAGAAGTTCATTCATCCCTACTCTATAGCAGTAGCCACTTTTCAATTCCGATTCCTAACTTTGAATTTCTGGATCTGCATTTACTCAGTCCGTTGACTTTCACGTTAACATTCAGCATCTGCTAGAGGGTACCTTTTTTTTTATGGCGATTTGCTAGTTTTTCGATTTGGGTTTTAGGGATCGAGCGATGTATTTGTACTGAGATTTGAGATTTTGGTGTTCGATTTTTTCAGATCTCGCGTGGAATGGCGGAGGATATGAGTCACCCGTCGAGGTACGTCAAATTGACCAAAGAACAAGCGCCGACGGAGGACATTAATCCCGGCGAGCTTAATATGCCCATTGATGTTCCTCAAGTACTCTCGCTCTCTCCCTCTCTCTTCTCTGTGTGTATATGTGTGTGTGAACTGTGATATAGTTTTTGGATCGGGTTGTTTCTGGTGTTTGTTTGGGAGTTTTGTGGTATCTTGCCCGACGAACTTGTTCTTCATATCTAATGGCAGTTTCGGTGTCGATTATGATCATATACTCATATAGAAGAGATTAAAATAAGTTGTAATGCAATTGCACTTGGGGCTGAAAATCGAGCAAAGCTACTCGAGATCGATCGCATAAAGCTTATTTGAGCTTGGTTCGTTAGCAATATGCACTAAACTTTAACACTTGTTTCCATTCCATAGTACTATTCAACTACGTCTGAAATAAACTCGATTAGTAAAAAAAGAACAAAATGCACATAAAACTTGTCTCATTTACACCTGTAATTACACGTGATTCTTTTAAACATTGCAATACATATGAGTTGATAATGTGATTCTCAATTATATGACTTGGCTTCACAGGGACTGTAGAGTTTTTTTGGTCAAACTTCTCATCTGTCAGGATTCAGATTTGATTTTGCGGTTTTTATCCTGCAGTTGCATGTTCCCAAGTGCAATGAATGTGGGCAGCCTTTACCTGAAAGCTATCAAGCTCCTGCTGATGAACCTTGGAATACTGGGATTTTTGAATGTGCTCAAGACCCAGAAAGTTGTAAGAACCTTTCTCTTGCATGAAATTTCTAATATTTTAAATTGATAGTATCTATTTGTACTGTTTGCTTGTTTTGCTTATTCACCTTCTGAAGCAAGGGAAAATATCTTGCTCAATTACTCTGTTAATCGTTTCAAAATCCTTGATTTAATTTACGTTTTATCTTGCAATAGGCCGAACCGGACTATTCTGCCCTTGTGTCTTGTTTGGTCGAAATATTGAACAACTGAGAGAAGATACTCCATGGACTGGTCCGTGCGTCTGCCATGCCATTTTTGTAGAGGGTGGGCTTGCCTTGGCTGCTACAACAGCAGCCCTACATGGTATGATTGACCCAAGGACTGTTTGTCTCTTAAGTGAGGGATTGTTTTTCAGTTGGTGGATGTGTGGGATATATACTGGCCTTGTGAGGCAGTCAGTGCAGAGGAAATATCATCTCAAGGTGTGATTAAAGTTTATTCATTATTTTTGTGTCCTCTAATTTACTACATATTATAGTATAAGTACTAATTGAAATCTAAGCATATATGTATAGACTATAGTCTAAATAGTTTTTAGCTTCACTCTATTTTGAAATAATGTGTACATAAACTTAAAACTACATCTATTGTGAAAGGATAATAAACTTAACTGGAATGTAAAACGAAACGAGGCTACTCTTAAGGTCGTTTTGAAATTAAATCAAAATATTAGGACTCTCTCTCTTATAACAGTTTGTCGAATGTCACTTCGTATTCAGAGTTGTTTTTGATGTTAATTTATGTTTTGTTATGCATGCAGAATTCGCCATGCGACCCTTGCTTGGTGCACGGCTGCCTGCACTGGTGTGCCATATGCCAAGAGCACAGGGAGTTGAAGGGCCGCCTATCAGATGATACCTTTGAGCCCATGACCGTAGTCAATCCGCCACCTGTCCAAGAAATGAACGCTTCAAACGACACCCACAACCGTACGCCCTCTGCAAATGGGAATGATCAAGTTAACGTAGAGATGCAAGCTTTATAAAAATTGCCGCCAGACAAATTAAATACTAGGATATATTTTAAAAAATGGGTTCTGAGTGTCTTCTCCTCCACTTCTGAAACTAAGTAGTGCAAGTTTTGAGTCCCTGTTGAGACAGCAGTGTATGACCCTAAAATAGTGAGCTTGGATGTGAAGTGGGTTCGAAAGCCCGTCTGAAAATTATTTGTTTGCTTTCCATGTGAAAACTCTTGCTTGTGAACCGATGAATATTCTTAATGTCGATTATTTAATTAATTGTTAGAAAATGTGATTTCCATAGAATTTTATTATTAAACATTGCAATAGAGAAAATTGTAAACATAATTGGATAGAATTTTTTATTACTATGATGATTGATGATCCATAAACCATTCAATCAACTTATTTATAAATATTTTATTCACATTTCTTTTTGACATCCCAAGAACATTTACATTTTATTTTATTTTTTCACCCATTAGTCTCTTGATAATTATCTTAACTATTAATTAAAAAAAAATGTTTGAATAATTTTGAAAAGAGTGTAAAATCCATCTCCCGCCTCAGTAAACTGAATCAAACCTCACCCAATAAAATTGCGCTCTAGCAGAAGTACAAATCTCTCTCTATAGTCTCCAAATTCCTCCGGGGATTTGATCTCCAAAACCCTACCCACTTTCCTCCCCAAATTTCAAGCATTCAATTTCCAGAGAAACGAGAATGCACATAAAGGAAGTCTGCTTGGAGGGATTCAAATCCTACGCAACAAGAACTGTCGTCCCGGGCTTCGACCCGTATTTCAATGCCATCACGGGTCTGAACGGGTCGGGCAAATCGAACATCCTCGATTCGATTTGCTTTGTGCTGGGCATCACCAATTTGCAGCAGGTTAGGGCTTCCAATTTGCAGGAGCTGGTCTACAAGCAAGGCCAAGCTGGAATTACCAAAGCCACTGTGTCCGTTGTTTTCGACAATTCCGATCGAAGCCGGAGTCCACTTGGGTACGAGGACTCTCCTGAAATCACAGTAACTCGACAGGTGCTGCTCTAATCCCCCCCTTTTGTCAAAGCTCGTTTCTTTAAGTGTTTTTTTTCACTTTTCAGTGAAATTTCTCCCACCATAGCCAAATTACCATCTTTAGTGTAGCACAAATTTATGTGTGCATAATACCTGGAGTATACGAAAATTTACGAAATGAACTTATCGATTTATTGCCAAGAGCGTTGCATTTTGAGCATTTCAAAGTTTGTATCATTTTAGTGATGTAAAAAGTTCAAGGTTAACTTTATAATTTCATTTCAACTTTGAATGTTGGGGATCATCTTGAATTTGGTGAATTTGAGTTGGGAGAAAATTTGAACTTTTAATTTATTTATTTTTGTGGTATAATAGTGTTTGCTTGGTGACAACTGACAATTACTGCATTCGTTGGTTACAAATTTTAAGGCATTTAAATATTTCTGAGCTGGTTGCTCTAAATTCTTGATTTGATTCCATTCAATTTCGTGTTTCCAATGGGCATATTCAGTTATTCACTACAAGTTGAATCTTATTGAATTCTGCAGATTGTAGTTGGTGGAAGGAACAAGTATCTCATTAATGGTCATCTGGCTCAGCCTAGTCGAGTCCAGAATCTTTTCCACTCAGTCCAGCTCAATGTGAATAATCCACATTTTCTTATAATGCAAGGGCGAATAACCAAAGTGCTGAACATGAAACCTCCTGAAATTTTGTCTATGCTCGAAGAAGCTGCTGGAACAAGAATGTACGAAACAAAGAAAGAAGCTGCTCTCAAAACACTTGAAAAGAAACAGAGCAAGGTAGACGAGATTGACAAGCTTCTTGACCATGAAATACTCCCAGCTTTGGAAAAATTAAGGAAAGAGAGGATGCAGTATATGCAGTGGGCCAATGGAAATGCAGAATTGGATAGGCTCAAGAGATTCTGTATTGCATATGAATACGTGCGAGCAGAAAAAATTAGAGATAATGCAGTTCTGTCCGTTCAAGAAGTGATAAATAAGATTTCGGAGGTTGATGGTACTGTTGGGAAGATGCAAGAAGAAATGCAGGAAATGGAGAATCAGGTATCAGAGTTGAGTGCTGAAAAAGAAGCGAGTATGGGTGGTGAACTAAAACTTCTATCAGATCAAGTTGATGCTCTTTCACGGGATCTGGTGAAGGAAACTTCGGTGCTTAAAAATCAAGAAGACAATATTAAAACCGAGAAAGGGAATGCAGCCAAGGTTAAATAGTTTGCTTTGCAATATCTATATTCTTTGTACAGTTTGTTTTGACTGATTCATCCAGTGTCTTCTGATGTTACCAGATTGAGAAGGGTCTTGGAGAATCAAAGCTGACAGCAGAAGAGATGGCCACTGCCGTGAAAAATGCTGAAGAAGGTGCCACTGGTCTTAAGAAAACCGTCGAGGAGCTCATAAAGAGCTTGGATGAGCATGAAAAGGAGTACCAAGTATTAAATTTATTAGTCTGGATTAATATCAAATTGGAAATTATATTGTTATTATATTTTAATTTTGAAATGTATTTTTGTAGGGTGTGGTAGCAGGTAAGAGCAGTGGAACTGAAGAGAAGTGCCTTGAGGATCAACTGGGAGATGCCAAGATAGCCGTTGGAAGGGTAGAGACGGAATTAAAGCAGCTGCAAACAAAAGTAGGCCATTGTGAGAAAGAACTGAAGGAGAAATCAGGTCAGTTATCATTGACACGTGAAAATGCTGCTGCTGTAGAGAATGAGCTCTGTGTCAAGAGGAAAGAGGTCGAGAAGGTTAAAAATGCTTTGGAATCTCTTTCCTACGATGACAATGTTATGGAAGCACTGCAAAAGGTATGCTTGCCTTTTCCTGAGCAAATCTCACTTCTTTTCTCTGTAAAAGGATATATACCTCTTGTGTCTCATACTCAAGTACCAAATGCTGTTAGGATCGAATGGTTGAGCTGGACATTGTGCATAAATTAAAAGAGGAAGCCCGCGTGGTATCCTCACAGTTGCCTAATGTTGAATTCCACTACAATGACCCAGAAAGGAATTTTGACAGGTCGAGGGTAAAAGGCGTGGTCGCAAAATTAATTAAAGTGAAGGACAGCAAGGCAGTTCTTGCCTTAGAGGTTACTAAGTGCATTTTCAGGAGAATTCAATATTTATTAATATTCTGTCACCGGCTTTATTTCCTTTCTTGTGTATTATGCAGGTTGTTGCTGGTGGGAAGTTGTTTAATGTTGTTGTAGACACGGAAAGCACCGGAAAGCAGCTTCTTCAGAAGGGTGGTCTTCGTAGGAGGGTGACTATCATCCCATTAAACAAGATTCAAAGCCATCCTGTCCCACCAAGAGTTCAAAATGCTGCTGTTAAATTGGTGTGATTACAATCCATCTCTCTGATTTATGGTTTAGAGTCCTTTGGTCTTTCTGCCATTTGACCATAAGAAAATGTCTTACGGCCGTTTAAAAAAATTACTATTGGCATTTTTATGTTGAGTTGTTCATTCCACCCATACTTTCATTTCTTGGACGCAATACATTTCTGGGATCCCAGAAATGTACTTTTTTTTGTATAAAATATGGCTGTAGACTGTGTATGCAAATGCTACGTCTGTCATATTTTATTCAAAATGGATAAAAATACTATTTCTCAAGAATATTGCTAAATGTATCCAATGATACTTTTTTTTTTATCAAATGTAACATGATAACACTTGTTTTTGCCATCTGCAGGTTGGAAAAGGCAATGCTGAAGTAGCACTTTCTCTGGTTGGATATGACCAAGAACTGCAGGTATGCTTCCAAACTACCTGATTCTAGATCAATGATTCTCTTTTTCTTCATTTTATTTATCTTTATTTTTGGGCGTCTTCGGTTATTTATTATTGCTCCAAGACCATAAAGCACATCAGAAGCTCGTCAATTATCATATGCACTTGTCAGGATTTTCTCACTGTGTTGTGTGTTCCATTCTAATGCTTTGAATATATTCATTCAAATTTTAGATTTAATCTGGATTCTTATTTTCTATTTTTTTGTTTAAATGTGAAGTAAATATTATCGTAAGCTATACCCTTTTGACACATGTAAATGCAATGTAGACTGCTATGGAATATGTGTTTGGATCAACTTTTGTCTGCACAACAAAGGAGGATGCAAGCGAGGTATGATTTGTTTGGCAATATAGTCAATCGGTTATTTTCTAAAGACTCCTCACAATATTCTTGACAATGACACATATTTTAAATACTTCAATAATTTATCTTCCCTTATAGAGTGCTAGTTTTTCTTTAAATTCTGTATTATTTTTCGTTTGAGAAATGGCTAGTTCTACTAATGAGATTATGAAGCATGAATTCCAGTATAATTTACACATAAAATTGCAAGATAAATTGCATTTCAAGAAAATTTTGGTTTTATGGGCTTCATATATGCTAGAGAAGTCAATGGAATCTTATGGGGTCTATTTTCGTAATATGTGTTCTGTAGTAAATAGTACTACTACCTATAGGCTTGTATCAGGCTTAAAACTGATCTAACAGAAAGCAACATCAAATGAAAATAGCTGCTTTTTTCATTCCTTATTTTTCTTCCCTCAATTATAAACCATTTAGTATATGTCCATAGGTTACTTTCAACAGAGAAACAGGAACACCAAGTGTCAGCTTGCAAGGTGATATCTTCCAACCCAGTGGGCTTGTCACTGGTGGTAGTCGCAGGTGAGTGATAATAGCTTCTTCCTTGGGTTGGAATTTCTATGGATTCATCCCTGTAATGCTAAAAATATTGTTGTCCACACGAGCAAAATTCTAATACTCCTACAAATAATTTCAGAGGTGGAGGTGACCTGTTGAGGAAACTCCATGCTTTGGCAGAGGCTGAATCCAAACTTTCTTTTCATCAGAGACGTTTGTCAGAAATCGATGCTAAGGTTCTCTTTGTACCTGACTCTTTTCTAATTTCATCTTTTTATGCTCCTAAATAACCAAAGGCATTAGGTCAAATCAATTCATGGCCTTGTGATGTGTAGTTTTCTTTTAGGCAAAAGACGGTTATTAATTTAAACATGAAAATGAAGTTCAATACTCCGTGAGGCTTTCATTTATATTTAATAAGCATATTATTGATTGTATTTGATATGATTCAAATCCTTTCTATGTATTGTCATCAGATTAGTGAGCTTCTTCCTCTTCAAAGAAAGTTCAAAGACCTTAAGACACAGTTGGAGCTCAAGTCACATGATCTCTCACTCTCGGAAAACAGAGCTAAGCAAAATGAGCATCACAAGGTTGAGCCTTTTTTCTGTACCATTCAATATGTGTATCTTTATCCTCAATCGCAATCATAATTAATAGTTTTATTTTGGGTGTTGTAGCTCAGTGAGTTGGTGAAGAAGATGGAGGAAGAGCTTGGAGAAGCAAAATCAGCAATCAAAGAGAAGAAACTTCTGTATGAAGAATGTGTAGCTAAAGTATCAGATCTTGAAAATTCGATCAATGACCATGCTGGGAATAGGGAAAGTAGACTCAAGGATTTAGAGAAAAAGATCAAGGCTATTAAAAGTCAGATGCAAGTTGCTTCAAAGAACCTTAAGGTAGTTTTTCTGGAAATCTCTAACACGGACACTGCTTTACATTCACCATAATGTGATCTCCTTACATTTCACTTTTACAAAAAGCATTGGTAATTATCACTGAAAGTTTCTCAGCTTACCAAGCTAAGTTTACATGCCTAATCAATTCGTATTTTCTGTAGTTGATATATTGGGATTTTTAGTGTATATTTTTTTGAAAAGAGAACTTTTGAAGTATTAATTCATTCTTCATATTATATAATATTGAATGCTGTCACATCTATTCTATTTTAGTAATCGAAAATTACTTATGTAACTAGGGGCATGAAAGTGAAAGAGAGAGGCTCATAATGGAGATGGAAGCAGCTCAAAAGGAACAAAATTCATTGGAGAGCCAATTGGCTGCTTTAAAGAAGCAGATTGATGATCTTACTTTGGAAGTGGATTCTCAGAAAACCAAGGTGCATTTCACTGTAATCCGATATTTTGATGGTCTAAAACCGGAATTCTATGCTGAAGAAATCTTATTTATCATTGCATTTTCCAATTAGGTTTCTTCAGTAAAACATGATCACGATAAGGTCCAATCCGAGCTCAACTTGGCCCGAAGGAAGATTAAGGAATGTGATTCCCAAATTACTAGTATTGTCAAGAAGCAGAAGGAAATCCAGCACAAAATTAGTGAGGCCAACTTAGAGAGGAAAAGAATGGAAAATGAGGTAATTTCGAGGTTCTGAAAATCGAGTTTGTCATCAAACTAGCGAAGCTTCTGGTTCAGTGGTTCATAAGGTCGAACGGGTGGCTAATAATATAAATTTTTTTAATGTTAAAGTAATATTTTAACTATTAAATAAATATAAAAACATGATAACCCAATATTTAGAAATTTTAAATTTCACTAAATTAATTAACAAAATAATTGATGGATGTGCAGTATTTAAACTTTTATTTATTAAAAATAAATCTAATATTTCAATAATATACCAGCCTCTACACAGTTTAATCATTTTGCTTTTTTTTGGCTACAGGTCAAACGCATGGAGATGGACCAGAGAGATTGTTCATTGAAGGTTGAGAAATTGTTAGAAAAGCATACTTGGATAGCATCTGAGAAGCAACTTTTTGGGCGAGTTGGGTCCGATTATGACTTTGAGTCTCGTGATCCCCACAAGGCCATGGACGAGTTTGGGAAACTGCAAGCTGCCCAATCTGGGTGAGAAAATTGTGCATTCATTAGTTTTATAAACTCTAGGTTTAATGTGCTAAGTGCTAACTACGTGGAAAGTTACCCTTCTCTAATATTTTTTTTGGTCATCTACACATTTCCTATTCTAGCCTAGAGAAAAGGGTAAACAAGAAGGTCATGGCCATGTTTGAGAAAGCTGAGGATGAGTACAATGACTTGATATCCAAGAAGAACATTATAGAGGTTATCACTGATTCACTGTGGAAAAAATAATACTGTGAAGTGTAATCATTATGTCTGTGTGTTTATATAGATTTTTCCTATGTAGAATGACAAGTCCAAAATCAAAATGGTGATCGAAGAGCTTGATGAGAAAAAGAAGGAGACGCTTAAAGTCACCTGGACCAAAGTTAACAAGTTAGTAATGGCTTTTACTTTTTGACTTCTCTCGCTACAGCTTTTTACCATGGGTATACTTACTATCTCAATATTATTGGGTTTTTTCTTTTGTTCAGAGATTTTGGGTCTATATTTTCTACTCTGTTACCGGGCACAATGGCAAAACTGGAACCTCCAGAAGAAGGCACTTTTCTTGATGGCTTGGAGGTTAAGGTTGCTTTTGGGAGTGTGTGGAAACAGTCCTTGTCTGAACTTAGTGGAGGGCAACGATCTTTGCTTGCCCTTTCCTTAATTCTGGCTTTGCTTCTTTTCAAACCGGCTCCATTGTATATATTGGATGAGGTATGTTTTATGTCATTATCACACTTTTTTTTTTTTTTTGCACTGAAAATACATTGAATTGCAATCTTCAGTTCAGGCTAATAATTGTGAAATGTCATTGCCAGGTTGATGCAGCTCTTGATCTAAGTCACACACAGAACATTGGAAGGATGATTAAGACTCACTTTCCGCACTCCCAAGTTAGTTTCTTGCTTCATCGCTTTTATTCAACCTCCAGTGCATATCCTTCTTTTATCAATCTAATCACACCCCTTTTGTGGTGTAGTTTATTGTGGTTTCATTGAAGGAAGGCATGTTCAATAATGCCAATGTTCTTTTCCGGACAAAATTTGTCGATGGTGTCTCTACTGTTCAGAGAACAGTGACAAATAAACAAAGCAAGTGATTGTGTTTATAATTACTCCTATCTGGTGAGCCATAAACAAAATCTTTTATAATCTATTTTTTTTTTCTTTTTCAAATGATATGTGATAAAGCCACCTATTATCTAACAACTATATCTAATTCTGTCATAGTTTGTTGGAGCTTGATCGTTGATAGTTTTTCCTGCTCAACATAATCAAGCAGCAGCTTGCTGAAGATTTCAAGGATCGATATTCTTGGTCATTTTGTAGGTGTATGCTGTATACCAGCAAGATATATATTACTTACTGTACTATGCATTAGGCTATTGTTGCAATATAAGCTGGTTGATTAAGAGTGTTACACCACTTGTCAGAATCTACGTGTCACCAAAGTTTCCTTTCGTGCATTATGTGACACTAGACAATTTTAAAAACAGACTCAAATAATAGTAATGAAGATCCTCTCATACAACAATGCTTGTAAGGTTGCAAGCTTGTTACTCAAATCTGTAGAGTTTTTTTTTTACTACATAAATAAAAACTGGAATTTGCTGGCATGCAATAGAAAGACAGCTTGGAAATTGATCTCATACGAAAAAAGCTTGTGTGAGTTTTAAGAAGACGGTGGATTTGGTTGTGTGAATGAGTGAACATGGTATAATCTTGAACCCACGTGACAGAATTTTAGACTGATCCTATTCCCCACTTATATGGTCAATATTCTTAGCATGGATTCAAATAGTACTTAGAATGTAAGTAGTGTATTGAAGAGTTGTACAAACATTGGTTTATTATGGTTTATGATCATTTATTGTGACTGTAAATAAACAAATGACTAACATACTCAGATTAGTGAAAGGGTAATTCATTGGTTCAATGATAGGTGGACCAAAAAATAATTGTCTGGGGGGAAGTATTAGGGAAGACGCTACATTAACACCAGGTGTAGAGATGACTCTCTACACCGCCAATAAAATTTTGACATGTGCCATTATTGATTAAAATTATTTATTATTAGTTTTGATATGATATCTATAAATTTGGTAATAAAAATCAAATTAAATTTTGTTTAATTTCCTTCCATTGTTTAATTTAGTAAAAATATCTTACTTACTAAAAATTCAAAAGTAAATTAATTATTTTAATTGATTAATTAATAAATAAAATTTAACTAAATTTATCAATTTGATTAATAAGTAGATTTAATTAATGAAGTTCTCATATATTAATTCAATTGATTGATTATAATTATAATTTAAATTAAACTAATTAATTAAAAAAATAAAATTTAACTATATTTATTAATTAGATTGGTAAAATCGAATTTTATTTATATAATAAATTGATGCCTGATGTTATTTTTTAATAATTTAAAAAACTACTTTAACAATATAGAATTTTTTTTTATTTTTTTTATTATTTATTATAAATAAGTTTTTAATATTTAAAAAAAATATTAAAACCCTGGTATTTTCTAATTTGTACTTATTTATTATATTATAGGCATATAATTAATGTTAAAATTATCTTGTACACTTAATTCAAAATATAAATTGTAATTAAAAAAAATAGTCTATTTTAATTTTATTTTTATAATAAATTATCTAAGTTATATATTAGGATTTTAAATTATTACATAAAAATAAATAAATCAAATTATACTACTTGAATATTCCAATTAAATTATCAATTCACTTTGTTAAGATAAAAACAATTTCATTTGATTCAATTTAATTTTATTAAAATTTTTAAAAAATGATTAATTAATTATGCTCAGTACTACTATATTAAAATGTCACATTAAAAATTAAAATTAATTATTTTATGATCACTGTTCTTCTATAAGATTAATACATTTTTATATAAATCATAATCGAGAAAATGCTCATTGCACTCGATTAAATTAATCTATTTGAATAATTTATTTTAAAATTGAATCAAATTATTATTTCAATATTATTGTATTCATTTTAAAATTATTTAACTAAATTATAGGAAATATTCACATCATATAAACCAAAAAATGTGCATTCAATAGTAAATATGCAATTGACATAATTTCAATATTGTACAAATTTCCATCGTGCGAGATAAGATCATCTCGTTACGACTCCCGAATTCTTTTCAGGTACGGAAACTGAATAGAGTGTGGCATATAACTTGGTAGTTGTTCACTTTTTATTATTTTTTTGTGCTATATGTTACGGTTGGTTGTTCGGAGAGCTAGTCTGTTAGCTCGTTAATGCCGTAGGTTTTTTTCCTATGGGATGTAATGTATCATCATACATTTTCTTTTATATGTGATTGACCTTTAACAAAAAAAAATATTGTACAAATTAATTACCATGATCGAGAATATTAATGTACTTTAGACAAAAATCATGATCGAGAATACATCAACTTCACACTCAAAATTCAATTTGATTATTTTACTTATGTATAAAGAACTTTAGATAAATAGTCTACAATTTATTTCAAATTCATTATACAAAATTTAATAAAATAAAATTTAATAAATAAACTAAATTTTATGTCAAATTTATTATAAGAAATTAATTTTAAGTAAAATAATCATTTGAGTATAATTTTTATTAATGTTTTTAGTATAACATTTATATTGTACAATTACTTAAAATATACTTGCAATATTTTCTATTATGAAATTTATTATACTTAAATTTTTTTTACTAGTCTAATTAAAATTTTTAGTTTAATTTAAAATTTTAGTTTATCAATTGAATGTAAGTACTTACATCATTAATTTTATTAGCAATATAATAATTAATAATTTAATAAACTAATTAATAAATTTTATTTAATTTAAAATTAAATCAATAAATTAAATTAATTAGTTTACTTTCAAATTTATAGTAAGTAAATCATTCTTACTAAATTTAACAATGGAAGGAAATTAAACAAAATTTGATTTGATTTGTACTACCAAATTTATAGATATCATATTAAAATAATAATAAATATTTTAATCAATAATACCACGTGTCCAAATTTTATTGGCGGTGTAGAAACTCTCTCTACACCTGGTGTTAATGTAGCCTTTTCCAAGTATTAGTAAAAGAAAAATTAGTTATAGTCGATTTTAGCTAGTTACTTGTTATTGTAAGGATAAATATGTTAGGGCATTACAATGCCTTAAAGGATTTAGGCAGAAGTTGTTTTGCTAACATATTTATTTGTTTTCTTCTTTCTTCACAATTTAAACTGTTGTAATCACTTGTCATATTGGTGATTTGATTTAGCATAGTTCATTAGTTGGAACGTGCTTGAAAAACAATCAACATAGAAGGTTTCTGCCGCAGCACAGCCAGGCAGTGTTATGCCGCAAGCAGTGCAAGGCTTGGACAAGAGGTTGAGTTCAGAGAATCAAGCGAAGCATGATATAAGGGCAAGGGAATGCTGAAGTCCAGATAGTATGGAAGGCAGTGCAGTGTGGCAGTAAATTCCAGAAGAACTTCAGAAGGCATCCTGCGGCAGCAGTCAAAGCAGCCTGCCCTGGTTTCTCTCAACCGCTTGTTGACCTAGCAAAAAGAGGAAATCAGTTGGAGACTCTCACCTATAAATAGAGGACGACCCAGCTGCATTTACTCAACACTCATACAACATCTTTACACCTCCAGAAACACATTTCCTCTCTAGATCGATCATCACGCCTTTAGTGCCGCGACTTCACTTGTGAAGTTCGTCGAGCCATATGTTCTCTCGTCTCTAAGAGAGTTCTTTTGTAGTGCTGATGATCGTGACTTTAGAATAGGTGTTATCCAGTAGCTAGGTTTCATTTGTTGTTGATTGTTCATACTCTTCGGATACGATAAACACCGAGGCATACATGTGTATAGCCTTAGGTAAAATCATTTGTAAATCCAAGAGTATTCCTTTTGTAAAGACTCGTTTCTTTAATAAAGTTTCTGGCCGTAAGGCCGTTTCGTATATGTATAATTTAAATACACATACAAAGATTTAATTCCTTGTCATTTACTTTTCGTTTGTGTGTGTGAGTTCGTTTTTACTAGTAATTTATTTTTAATTTATTCCGCTGCAACGATATACATATATAACATATATAAAGCTTAAACTGAAACATTAAGACACACGCTAAAATATATAAATTACGTAAAACGAACATTTTCTGTACAAGGCATCGCGCTGCGGCATACGCTGTTCTGCCGCAGAACACTGCCTTGTCTAGGCAGCACATTTCACTGCGTTTTACTTACTGCCTACGACTTTCAAGTGGTATCAGAGCGGGCACTAGACTTACTTAGTGTTTAAGGTCCGTCTGATCACGCACACTTACAATGGCAGATCCATTTTACATCGTACGAACACCGGTTGTTCTTGACGGTAGTAATTATGGATTTTGGAAAACCCGCATTGAAGCAAGGATCAAATCAATTGATCGCAGTGCGTGGCTATCCGTACTTCGAGGATGGAAACCACCTCAAGAGGAAATCCCTGAAGGCGGCAAGCTTGAAAAAGCTCCGGAGAAGTGGTCTATCGAAGAGACTGCCGCAGCTACTGCCAACGATAGGGCAAGGTGTGCCATCCTTGAATCCATCGATTGCAATATGTACAGAATTGTCAAACAATGTACTACTGCCAAACAAGTGTGGGATTTGCTGGCTCTTCATTGTGAAGGTAACAACACAGTGAAGAAAACCAAGGTCCGTATGCTTATGTCTCGTTTCGAGAACTTGCGTATGAACGAGGACGAGACGTGCCTTCAGTACTTTGGAGAATTAATGTCCATTGTTACTGAATGTGCTGACCTTGGTTCACCCATTAGCAACCCGGCAGTGTGTAGTAAGATAATGCGATCGATGAGTAAAAAGTTCCTGCCGAAGGTCACTGCCATAGAAGACAGCGAAATGTCTGAAGAAGATTTTGTTTCATTAATGGCGATCTTCAAGAACTATGAACTGAACCATGAAGATCGTGAAACTCACGGGAAACCACGTCCACGAAGCGACGAGAGGAACATTGCCTACACCGTGGCAGAGCCCGACGGCAGAGAACAAGGCAATAGTTCTCAAGGCAGCAGCCCCACCTCTACCAATGACTTGACCGATGAAGAGATCTACGAGCTACTTGGATCTGATGGTGGCGATGACCAGTTTGCATTTCTCGCCCGGAAAATGGATGCTGTACTTGTTCGCTCGCTGAAGAAGCCGTACGATCCCCGACGAAGGAAGTTCCCGGCAAGGTCACCACAAACTCAAGATCGACGACTTGTGATCCGCCAACCAAGCACGGGATCCACCTCAAGTTCAAGTCCAAATTCAAAGGACTGGTCGAGGATCAAGTGCCACGTATGTCAAGGGATTGGACACTTCTCAACCGAATGCCCTTCAAAAGATCGAGGCATTGGAATTTTGAATTCCATGGTTGCGCAAGAAGATATGGAACAATATTGCCTTGAAGACTCAACCACTGCGCTTACTGCTCAACTCGAAGGCACAACCCTATCTGACGATGAAGATGACAGTCCATCCAATGTGAATGCACGACGGCATGTTGCATTCTTTGCCCCTGCCGCAGAAACGACAGAAAGCCCTGCCGCAGAGAACTGCCTGTGCCTCACTGCCTCAGTCAATGGCTATGAATCCGAAGAGGAGACCATTCCCATTGATATTTTCATCGAGCTCAAAGAAAGTTTCGATGAGCTACGCATGAAATTTGCCCGGCAGACCAAGATGATGAAGTTGCTTACATCAACCAAAGCCGGATATGAAGAAGAAGTGAAGAAGCAGGCCATGGCAATTGAACAAATGCTCGTAGAAAAGAACACCTTTGAAGAACGATTGAAGAAGCTAGATGTCCAGCTCACTAGAAAAGATTTAGAGGCCGAAAAACTAAAAATTGATTTTAATCGTGTAAATGAAAAACTCGAAGTTGCAAACAATACTTTTGTAAAACTGAACACGGCAACAACAAAATTAGATGCAATAATGAGTATTTCACATGTTGAACGGGAAGGCCTCGGACATCAAAAGGTTGTAGATGCCGTTTTTCCAAAGAAAAACCCAACGGACATGTCATTTGTAAAGGCATCAAATGACGATTCAACAACTGCCGCACAATCCTCAACTCCAAAAAGGGATGACCAAACCGAAAGCAAAGCCACTGCCTCAGCCAGAGACTGCCGCAGACGGCCAAAACAAAGGCAGACATCATCAGGCAGGATGAAGACAAGGAAGCCCCTGCCTAAGCAACATTTTAAATCGAAGAGACGATATGTTTGCCACTACTGCCTTGTACCTGGTCACATTCGACCTTTCTGTTGGAGACGCGAAGAGGACTAAGCAAGAGGATTTTACTTTCACTCCAACACTGGACCACGACATCCCAAATTTTTCGCACACTCTATGCCTTCACGATTTTCTATCAAAAAGAAGGCAACGACGATACGCAAATGGGTGCCCAAAACTAAACTCTCTTCGAATGTTTGTTTTTCAGATCCCTCCAATGACTCCTCTGCCGCATCAAATGCCATCCAAAGTGCTGAAACATGCAATGTTATCTTCACTGCCCTCAAAGCTACCAAAGATGATAAGTGGTACTTCGATAGCGGATGCTCGCGGCACATGACCGGAAATAGTGATCACCTCATCAACTACAAAGTTTTTCACGGAGGAGAGGTCACATTTGGAGGAGGGTCCAGTGGTTCAATAATTGGCCGAGGCACATTAAATGTGAAAGGGCTGCCGAAGCTACAACAAGTGCTTCATGTTGAAGGCCTCATCATGAATCTCATAAGCATAAGTCAACTATGCGATGAAGGCATGAATGTAAAGTTTACTCACCAAATGTGTGAAGTGTTTGATAGTGCAGGGAACCCACTCATTCAGAGGGAGCGTTCCAAGGCAAACAACTGCTATTCCATTGGAGAAACATGCCTCACTGCACAAGTCAAAGATGACATTGATCTATGACATCAAAAACTTGGACACACAAGTCTTGGGAATTTAGAGCGTCTAATCAAGCTCAATGCTGTTCGTGGACTTCCAGCTCTCCCAAAAATCCAGAAGACAACATGTGGACATTGCAAACAAGGAAAAATGACTCGTACAAGTCATCCAGCAATACCTGCCGCAGGACAGTCTGATGCCTCTGCCGCAGGACCTGCCAATTCCAAGGC
This sequence comes from Euphrasia confusa, assembly GCA_954870475.1. NCBI lineage: Eukaryota > Viridiplantae > Streptophyta > Magnoliopsida > Lamiales > Orobanchaceae > Euphrasia > Euphrasia confusa. The sequence continues at coordinate 37,931,877 of OX940960.1, forward strand.
AGGGTTGTATCAAAAGCAAACCAAATGCTTTGATCTCCTCCACATGGATTTAATGGGGCCAATAGAGACAAGGAGCCACTCTGGAAAACGCTACGTACTCGTTGTAGTAGATGATTTCTCAAGATACACTTGGGTGCGTTTTCTCCAAGACAAAAGTGAGACGTGTGATGAGGTGACCAAGCTCATTATATGGATAAAGACCAACCATGAAGCCTCAGTAAAGAGAATAAGAAGTGACCATGGCACCGAGTTTGAAAACCAACGGCTTTCTCGGTTTTGTGACGCGCATGGCATTGCCCAAGAATTTTCTGCCCCCATAACACCGCAACAAAACGGCGTGGCTGAAAGGAAGAACCGAACCCTCAAGGAAATGGCGTGTACCATGCTGATCGCCAAGGGCCTAAGCAAGCAATTTTGGGCAGAAGCATTCAATGCCGCATGCCATATCCTGAACCGCATCAGCATACGATCAGGAACATCAAAGACGGCCTACGAAATTCTGAACAATAGAAAGCCTAATTTGAAATACTTTCATGTTTTTGGCTCTGTTTGTTATGTTTTAAATGATAGGGAACCTAGATCGAAACTTGATCCAAAATCCCTTAAAGGATTATTTGTTGGATACTCTAGGAATAGTCATGCCTATCGTATTTTTATCATACAAACTAGAACCATCATTGAATCTGTGAATGTTGATTTTGATGATCTTAGTCGACTCAGGAAACCTAAAGAAGAAGATGTGAAAGGTTTGCTCGAGCCTGCCGCAGTAGCAGAAGTTGAAGGCAGTATCACACCTACGCAGCCTACTGCCGCACCTACTGGCTCGAATGATGATGCTCAACCTTCGACAGCATCTCCTGAGCAATCAAACGATGATAGCACCCCACATCAATCAGATTCATCAGATGGTGAAGAGGAATCAAACCAACGACGAAGGGATCCCCCAAGGCATGTTGTCCGAAACCACCCTTCGAGTCAAATGTTGGCCAGACGCATGAGAGTTCATCCGTATATCAACTACCGCAACATGACCAAGAACATAAGCATGTCTGCCACATGCGTTGAAATAGGCATTACCTCGTATCTCTCAACGATCGAACCGAAGAATGCCAAAGAAGCACTGGCCGATGAATTTTGGTTTATGGCAATGCAAGAAGAGATGAACGAGTTTGAAAGAAACAAAGTTTGGAAGCTCATTCCTCGTCCCCAAAACAAGAATATCATCGGGACAAAGTGGATATTCAAGAATAAGTCGAATGAGCATGGGCAGGTTGTACGCAACAAAGCAAGGCTAGTGGCGCAAGGCTATACGCAAGTTGAAGGCATCGATTTCGATGAAACTTTTGCCCCCGTAGCACGCATGGAGTCCATTCGTCTACTCATTGCCATTGCATGCCACCTCAACATCACCTTACATCAAATGGATGTGAAGGCAGCATTCCTCAACGGCATACTTGAAGAGGAGGCATATGTTGCACAACCAAAGGGCTTCGAAGATCCGAAACATCCTGACCATGTGTATCAACTGCACAAGGCATTGTACGGCCTAAAACAAGCTCCTAGAGCTTGGTATGGCTGCCTAACTGATTTTCTACTCAGTTTTGGATTCACCCGAGGCACTGCCGACAAGACCCTGTTTGTCAAATTCAATTCTTCCAAAATTTTAATTGCTCAAATTTATGTAGATGATATTGTTTTTGGATCCACATGTGAGAACATGCTTAAGGCATTTACCTCTGCCATGGCATCAAAATTTGAGATGAGCATGGTAGGAGAACTAACTCATTTTTTAGGGCTCCATATCAAGCAATCATCAACTGGAACTTTCATCTCACAAGCTTCATATGCTAAGAATCTCATCAAAAGATTCCAACTTGAAGGATCCAAGCCCATGAAAACACCTATGGGCTCAACGGACAAAATCTCCCGAGGCACTGATACTGCCGCAGTGAATCAGACACTCTACCGATCCATGATAGGGAGTTTGCTTTATCTTACGGCAACCAGACCAGATATCATGTATAGCGTTTGTTTATGTGCCAGGTTTCAAGCTGATCCAAGGGAAGAACACTTGAAGGCAGTCAAACGCATCATACGCTACGTTGCCGCATCAGTTGAGTTAGGCATATGGTATACCAAAGATACCACCACCGATTTAGTCGGATTTTCAGATGCCGACTGGGCAGGAGACACGGAGGAACGCAAGAGTACAAGCGGAGGATGTTGCTTTCTTGGAAACAACATTATTTCATGGCAAAGCCGCAAGCAAAACTGCATTTCTCTATCCACTGCCGAATCAGAATATATTGCCGCAGGGAGTTGCTGTACCCAACTGATTTGGTTGAAGCACATGCTTGATGACTATCACCTGGATAGCAATGTTCTTACACTCTACTGCGACAATACGAGTGCCATAAATATCAGTCATAATCCAGTGCAGCACTCAAGAACCAAACACATCAGCATAAGGCATCATTTCATACGAGACTTGGTGGAAAAACGTCTTTTAAGGATTGATCACATCCCAACAGAGAAGCAAATAGCTGACATCTTCACCAAGCCATTGGACTCAGAACGCTTCACTGCCTTAAGAAATTCTTTGTGCATGTGCACCATGCCATAGATGCTGATCTGCATCATGCTGCCGCATTGTCATGCCTACTGAACCTCTGCCACAGCATTCTGCCTTAGTCAATTTATGAAATTAAAATTTTCCGAAGGAAGAGAAAATACCCAAACCACTTTAGGCAACATGGTCAAACCTATATACATGTAATTAATACTCAATGGGTTGAGATACTATGTACTAGGTGAACTAAGTATTTAATAATTTCATTTTTGACATGGCATTATGTCCAAGTAGAGTTTAAGTACTTATGATGCAGCATGATGTTCCATTAGGATTAGATAGCTGTTAATCTTTTCCTAATTTTGCTTTGTAAGCCTTGATTTTTCACACCACAAAAATATTTTACTTATTTGTTTTTTTTAAAAAAAAAAAATGAAAAAAAATGAAAAATAGAAAAAGAATATATTCCAAAAACAGAAAAAGAGAATATTAAAAAAATAGAAAAAGAAAATATATTAAAAACAGAAAAATCAAATATTAAAAAAAAAAAAAAAAAAAAAAAAAAAAAAAAAAAGGATTTTGATTTTGATTTTTGGCAACGACATGCCGCAGAGCAATGCCCCACTTGACCGTTGGGCAGCACTTGAGTGTGCGGCAGGCGACGGTTCAGATCAAAAGTAACCGTTGCCTGGTTTTTACGTCCCATCAAACTCCCATCCGTTTTTCTCTCCTATTTTCTTTATCTATTATTCAAACTCCTAATCCAACTACACTTCTCCTACAAATCAGATTCAAAGAGTTTGAATTTTCTTGAATTCTCAAAACCCTAATTTTTCGATCGAACACTAAGTATAAAATTCTCCATCTTCTTACGTTCGATTATTTGTGCTCTGTTTTTTTTAAACCCTAATTTCATCAAGAACTTTGAATTCAATGGCATCATCTCCATTCGCCTTTGCTCGCTACTTCTCGGACCCTCGCCTGGTGGAGCTCATCAAAGAATCTCGCCCCGATGCAACTATGGAGGATATTCAGCCCGCGGAGTCTCTGCCTTTTATCAACCGCCTCATCGCCATCGATGCCGCCGCCGCCGCAGCCGCCGCCGCCGCAATCGACGCCGCTTCCCAGCCGTTACCATCTACTGAGAACCAGCCGCCGCACGTCGAGGCCGGAGAAGGATCAGGTAAGGCTTCTCCCATGAACATTTCCCCGGATCATGATGCAGGGGGAGAAACTGCCGCAGAAGAAGAACCTGCCGCAGAGGATGAGCCTATTCCCCTTCAGATCATACTCCCTGGACCCAGCAACTCCGAGCCATCCCAGACTCCTCGATCACCGGTGGTTATTTCTGAGATCGACGATGTGCTTGCATACGAGGCTGCCCAGAATGAACGATCATTCAACACCTCTGACTTGAAAGGGCTTTTTACTCCTGAGCCCTCTGTCACTGCCGCATTCTCTGCCATCCCACAGGCAGACCCTGAAGTGCAGCAGCAAGGCAAAGACGTGCCTTACGACAGGAGGGACGATGATGATGATTTTGATTACGCCGAGCTATAAGAGAACTACCCATCTCATAAAAAGACCAAGGATCGCAAACCGACTCCTTATCCTTCTGCAAATCCACCCTCTGATGCGGAGGATTCTGGCCACTCAAGTCAGCAGCATCATGATGCCGCAGGATCTGAGACGGAGTCTGATCCACCACTGAGTGAACTTTTTTCGAGGAAGCGCAAGCCTGAGCAAGTGCCCATTACTTCTCGCCGTCCATCAACTCGATCCACCACTGCCTATGCCAAAGGCAAAGGCCCTGAAGTGCCACCAACCTCAAAAGAAAATCCAATTGATTTGGAGACTGCCACTGCCAAGAAATCCCGAAAAGGGAAGGAGAAAGCTGCCGCATCCAAACCCGACAGCTCTCATAGTGGTGATGCCGCAGTCATACCTGCTGCAAAGAAGGGCAAGGCACCAAAAGTTGATGCTCCGAAGGAGGACTCTGATTCTGACATGAAACCCGGAAAGGGTTACTCGAAGAGGTTCTGGTCAGAACGTCGCTCTGTGATTGGACCACAATTTTACTCCAACAAGTCTCTTCTCCCAGATCGCAGTGTCGATTTGTCAATTTGTGCCAAACACAAAGTTGACAAATTCTTGAAAAAGATGAAGTTGGTTAAGGCAGTCACATATGCCGCACCCTACTGTGAGGATTTAGTGCGCGATTTCTATGCTAACTTGCGCCCATGCTTTGGAGATGATGGCTCTCGTGGCTATGGCAAGGTGTATCTCCGGGAAAGGATCTTTAACTTCTCCCCTGCTGCCATTAATGCCTTCTTGGAGCGTGCTGATATCGAGTATCCTGCCGCAGTTACTGAACCCACTACTGCCGCAGTGTCTCACAGACTGACTCGATCACCTCCTGATGCAGCCAACAATATTCCTGCCTCCAAACTTACTTCTTTTTACTATTTTCTGTTTACCATTGCTAGGCACAACTGGATTCCCACATCTAATGTGCATTATGTGCATACCCAAATGGGGGAAGTCTTGTTTCACCTTGGTGCAGGTAGGCAAGTGAATTTGGGAGAGCTCATCTTTGAAAAAATCGAGTCCCAGGCAGAGAACATTTCTCAGACGCAGAGCCTTGCATTCCCTTCACTTATTTGGGAGATGCTGAAAATCCAAGGGCTCTCGTACAATACTGCTGATCTCCTGACCGCTGTCCCAAATGCTTACAAGCTGTATGTTCGTGAGAACAATGACTTGCCATGGACTGGTCTGCATGCCTCTGCCGCAGTGCCACCAACTCCGCCCCCAAAGAAGGTTCACAAGAAGCAGGCTGCTGCCCCCAGCTCCTCTGCACTGCCGAGTATCCATGCTCGCGCCCAAGCATTTGCAGAGCTATGTGCTGAACATCATCTGGTAATCATGAAGGAGTTCATGGCCGAAGCCATTGTGGATGGAATTTCTCATTTTCTTGAAGATAAGGGATTTCCTTCACAAAAAGGGGGAGTACCAGCAGCTGAGCGCAAAACGGCAAGGAGCACGATTCTGAGGAAGTTGAAGAAACGCATTAATGAGGATATTAAGGAAGCTGATGCGGAAGAAGCTGCTGCAGAGAAGGAAGCTGCCGCAGCAGAGAAGGCTGCCGCAGATACTGCAGCAGAGATTGATGGTGAAGAGCGTGGATCGTCACCCGAGCACGATGATTGAAGAACCTGAAGGATTGCAGTTCTGAAGACCCGAAGAAAAATTATTTCTTCTTTTGATGTTTAATTTTTATTTGCTCTGAACACTTTTTATATTTCTGCTATTTGGTTATTTGTTCTTGAACAATTTGTTTAAGTTCTTATTTGGTTTGAACAATGTTTAATTTAAGTACTTATTTCCTTTATAAAAAATTGGTGTGTTATTTAGAGGCTTACTTAGTTTAACTTGTTTTTGTTTTATTAGTTAGGTATCAAATAAATTGTTTGTTCTACTTAGGAAGTATCAACTAAGGGGGAGTTTCATTGCCTTAGTTGTTTATCAAGATAAATTTCATATACTTCTAAATCAGATGTATTTCATTGAGGGGGAGTGCTCCATTGCGTTGCTGCCTCATGGTTTTGTGAAGAAAGATAAAAAGGGGGAGTTTGTAAGGATAAATATGTTAGGGCATTACAATGCCTTAAAGGATCTAGGCAGAAGTTGTTTTGCTAACATATTTATTTGTTTTCTTCTTTCTTCACAATTTAAACTGTTGTAATCACTTGTCATATTGGTGATTTGATTTAGCATAGTTCATTAGTTGGAACGTGCTTGAAAAACAATCAACATAGAAGGTTTCTGCCGCAGCACAGCCAGGCAGTGTTATGCCGCAAGCAGTGCAAGGCTTGGACAAGAGGTTGAGTTCAGAGAATCAAGCGAAGCATGATATAAGGGCAAGGGAATGCTGAAGTCCAGATAGTATGGAAGGCAGTGCAGTGTGGCAGTAAATTCCAGAAGAACTTCAGAAGGCATCCTGCGGCAGCAGTCAAAGCAGCCTGCCCTGGTTTCTCTCAACCGCTTGTTGACCTAGCAAAAAGAGGAAATCAGTTGGAGACTCTCACCTATAAATAGAGGACGACCCAGCTGCATTTACTCAACACTCATACAACATCTTTACACCTCCAGAAACACATTTCCTCTCTAGATCGATCATCACGCCTTTAGTGCCGCGACTTCACTTGTGAAGTTCGTCGAGCCATATGTTCTCTCGTCTCTAAGAGAGTTCTTTTGTAGTGCTGATGATCGTGACTTTAGAATAGGTGTTATCCAGTAGCTAGGTTTCATTTGTTGTTGATTGTTCATACTCTTCGGATACGATAAACACCGAGGCATACATGTGTATAGCCTTAGGTAAAATCATTTGTAAATCCAAGAGTATTCCTTTTGTAAAGACTCGTTTCTTTAATAAAGTTTCTGGCCGTAAGGCCGTTTCGTATGTGTATAATTTAAATACACATACAAAGATTTAATTCCTTGTCATTTACTTTTCGTTTGTGTGTGTGAGTTCGTTTTTACTAGTAATTTATTTTTAATTTATTCCGCTGCAACGATATACATATATAACATATATAAAGCTTAAACTGAAACATTAAGACACACGCTAAAATATATAAATTACGTAAAACGAACATTTTCTGTACAAGGCATCGCGCTGCGGCATACGCTGTTCTGCCGCAGAACACTGCCTTGTCTAGGCAGCGCATTTCACTGCGTTTTACTTACTGCCTACGACTTTCAGTTATGATCTGATTTTCGAAAATTAGATCATGGTTTGAAAATTAAATTATTTTAGAGATCATCAATGAAATGGTCAAAGCTCAAAGTGATAACACAACCAACCAAACATACTTTAAAAAGTTTACAATATAATTGACAAACTATTGAGTTGCAAATAGATTGAACGCGGGGTGATTTGACAAGGTTGCGTAATGCGTTCATCCATTTCTCCAAATAGTACATCATCTCTCCACACAGACAAGGTTGCATTCATCCATTTCTCCAAATAGTACATCATCTCTCCACACATGTCGATCTCAATGACCTAAAAAGAGCCAAAAAAATCACTAGAAAAATGAATCAAATTGCACCAATTCAATCCAATATCAGACGGATTACATAAATGGACCATAACTAATTGTAAATCATTTAACTACCAATTCCAATATCATTTTTTATGGTACTATCCACCCTTACACATCTTAACCACGTATTAATATCTTAAGTAAGTTGATTAAGGTGGAACAACTACTTGTCAACCAACTTGTTGGACCTATGAAGCAATAAAATATTAGTCGGTACATTTTAAATTTGGTACAGGGTTGACATTCTCGGGTTTCAATTTTCTTTTAAGGAGCCGTTGACTCTAAAATGATTTTGAATAATATAATGAGATATGCAAAATCTTGCAATGAGAATTTCATATAGCAGTCAATAGAGCATGAGCCAACGCCACATGTAGCATCTCTGGATCAGACGATGGCCATCATAGATAAAATCGCTACTATAAAGTATATACACATATTCTTGAAGATAATTTTAATTTTCATTTTATTCTGTTGTAACAATATTATTTACTTTTTCACTTTAAAAAAATGTCATTTTTACTCACATTTAATTAATTTATTTTTACATTTTAATAATAAAATCATTTTTAATTTTTTCTTTTTTATTAAATAGTATAATCTCTGTCATGACATTGAGCTTTTTGTAATTTACAAAAAATAAATAAAAAAATGTGTCAACTTCTCTAAAACAAAAGAATAATGTCATATTAAAACATAGTGCCATATTAAATTGGACTAATGTCATAATAAATTAATAATGCATCATACAAAAAATCTATTCAAAAAAGATAATTATCAAAAATGTCAAACCAAAAGTGCAATTTCACAAAATTTAAGTTCAGGTCAACCCTTGTAACTATAAAATTAGAATTATTGATCTATTGATATGCACCACATCAATCATACAGATTTTCTTACAGCTGAAAATATCTTTTGGGATCAGTTGAGACAGTATCAGAAGATCCCAACTCCCAAACCTTGGGCATCCTAACCTGTGTTTGACCTACAGATCATGAATCTATTTCTTATTATCACAAAGCACAAGTGGCCAATTAAATTAAGGTTGACTTTTGTGTAGGATTCCAACACTATATAAACCAACAAAACCATGCATTTTAATCAGACACACAGATAACAAACACCATGAGAAGCAATATTGAAGTGAGGTTGAACAATGGTATGGCCATTCCCATAATTGGCATGGGAACCTATTCCTTTGAAAATGATAGGACAGCTACCCAAAATGCTGTCCACATGGCCCTCAAGGTATGTTTTCTCATCCAGTTTTTTGACAAATCCGAGCTCTCGTACGTTGAGATCATTGATCGATCGATTTTCCTTTGCAACAACACATGAATCTTGTGCATGAAATCTTGCTGCAGATGGGTTACAACCACTTCGACACGGCACAAGTGTACGGCTCCGAGCCCGCCTTAGGGAATGCTTTACGAGACGCAATCTCCAACTGCTCAGTCGAAAGAGAATCGCTTTTTATCACATCCAAATTATGGGGAAGCCATCACCACTGCCCTGTTTCTGCTCTGAAGCAAACCCTCAAGTAAGAGCAAAAATCTCGAGGTCTATATGTGTGATTTTAACTACAATTAAACTAATTAGCGAATCTTCATATATTCATTAGGAAGCTGGGAATGGAATACTTGGACATGTATTTGGTGCACTGGCCAGTGAAGCTGAAGCCATGGGCTTGCCATCCTCTGCCGAAAGACGACGAATTCGAGCAGCTCGACATGGAGACAACTTGGGCTGGAATGGAAAGATGCTTGGAATTGGGGCTGTGCAGAGGGATTGGAGTCAGTAATTTCTCCTGCAGAAAGATTCAAAGCTTGTTGGATGTAGCCTCAGTTCCTCCTGCTGTCAATCAGGTAACTAAGTTAAGACTGTCTTACGTCGGTATATTTTATTTAAAAAAAAATTATATTCCAATTCAAATTTCACAGGTGGAAATGCATCCATTGTGGAGGCAAGAAAAGCTGAGGGATTATTGCGAGGATCGCAAGATTCATGTCAGCGCTTACTCAGCGCTCGGTGGACCGGGGAATTTCTGGGGTTCGACAGCTGTGGTTGAAAATCCTATCATTCAATCTATCGCTCTCAAGCACGGTGTAACTCCAGCTCAGGTAAGCCGGTCGAGCTTCAAATTATTATAATCAGGGGCTTAGGGCTCGATCAACTCTAATATCCTATGTCACGTTTTCCTTTTTCAAGGTTGCTCTGCAATGGGGGGTGTCGAAGGGGGCAAGTGTAATCGTGAAGAGCTTCAACGAGGAGAGAATGGTGGAGAACATGGGTGCACTTGGTCTCAGACTGGAAGAAACCGATGTACTTGAAATCGATAAAATGGAGGAGAGGAAAATAATGAGGGGTGAGTTCTATGTCAATCAGACGACGAGCCCTTACAAGACCATTCAAGATTTATGGGATGATGAGATATAGTCTGTGTGTGTGTTACCACGAATTAAGGGATTGTTCTAGCTACTTAAGTACCATCAATGGGTGTACTAGTTCCTTAATTTGATACTGTCAATCGTCGTTTGTGTATTCATCTCATCTGCAAGAGTGCATGATGCATCGTGAACCTGTATGCATTGTAGACCAATAGAACTCATGCATTAATCACTGTTTTTCATTTGAGTTGTTTAAGAAGACAAAGACTTCGAAACAGAAACAGCGTAAACACTGTCGAATCGGAACACTGGATACCATTCTTCAAAAATAAATTATATTACAATGATAACGGGAGCATCATAGATTACACGATTAGTTATCATAAACAAAAAAAAAAGTGATTTTTTTTCAGTTTCACCCGCCCGGCTGCCGGCTGGCATGTTCTTGGATTGAGAAATTATCTAGTTTGAGATTTTTTCGCAATAATATCTCCGCCCTGGCGCCCTCCAATAGAACTTGATCCCAAGTCTCGCTACATATTTGACCGACTCTCGCACTTATGGAGTAGAACCAAAATTTCCTTGTCTCGTCACTCGTGTTAACCAGCAACAGACCAAACCAGTAATTAACCAACCTATCTGACTGGGTTTTAATCAGCTAGTGACCTTATTTTGATCCCTCTGTCTGATCAGTGTCACTACTGACTCACTCGGGCACGGATGATGGTCACTGCCCATTGTACGACGAGTATTAAAAATCAGCATAAACACAATTAGGCAAACATAGTATCCACAAAAGAAACACACCTCGTTCATCACATTGATAAATGTCACACATTCCGTTCAACAATCTCCAGTGAATCATAATATAAATGAGTTTCATTTATATTTTGTTCCTACTACTATAATGTTTTCTCTAATCGGCCACAAAAAAATGGCTACACATACATACAAAAATAACACAACAGAAAATAACCTCTCTTTGCTGTCACAAAGACTTCCTAAAGAACTTGCCGCCTCTCTTTCCCATGCCGGTGCCATAAAGGTTAGACGAAACAATAGATTTCGTATCCGGTTTCCATTTCAAGTCCTTGAGAGAAGAGAACACACTAGAAAGGGTTGGATTGACTTCACAGTCCTTTATATTGTTGCATGAATATACTTTAAGGCTCTCAAGCTCAATCCAGGATGTTATTCCTGATTCCAACCCGTGTGTTGTCAGCATTGAGCATCCTTCTAAAACCAGGAATCTCACTTTCCTGCGCAATAAATTTTACACCAGACAAATTAAAACAGGATAACGAATCAAGAGTTTGAAACGAAGAAAAACAAACACAACACTGAAGGGTAAATGGTTTATACGTAGAACTGGAGGAAATTATAGTCAAACGAACCTAAATGTACAATGCGAAGACTATTCCATTATGAGATTACTTAAACAAGCAGTGTATCTGAAATCCTTACAAACCAAACGAACCTTAAATCTTCACAGACAATAGAGAAATTGAACATGTGTGAAATGGATGGTGGTACCGAATAATTCAATGGCATCTCTTAACATTCCAAGAAGCTTACAACATTAGAAAGCAACAAACAGGAAGGGCAAAAAGATCCATTACCTCAAAACACTTGAAGCCGCAAAGAACATATCATCATTTAAACCCCAGCAACTCTTGAAAAACAATTTCCTCACATTAAGGCAGATGAGAAACAAACCCCTCAAACTCCTCTTATCCCTCAACTGACACTTTTCTAAATATACCCTTTCGACGCCCGGACAAGATCCCAAATCCTCATCAACCTCACAAGTAACATCAATGCTCTTACACGAAATGAAACTTAAACACTTCAAATTCTCACAGTATGAAAGAGCCGGCAACCATCCACCCTCCATTCTATGGTCCCGGAATTTCAGCTCTTCCAGCATTTGACAGCACTGCCCGATTGCTCTAATCCCCTCGTAACTCCCCATACACCCACTCAACTCGAGCTGCACCAGACTCTTACACCCCTGTGCTAAAATAGTCAACCCAACATCCGAAATCGACGAGCTGTACAACCCATCCACATTTCCGGTCAGCCTTAAAATCTGCAAATTCCGACAAGCAGCAATCCCACGCAACACCTGGTCACTGCACTTGAGCAACTCCAATTCTTGCAACGTGGGACAATTTTCAGCCAACCCCAGTAGCCCCATTTCACTACAATTAACAACCGACAGTTTTTTCAAATTCCGACACTCGCAAGCTAAAACCCTTAAGCCCTCATCTACTTCACTGGCCCCCAACACAAAGTTTTCATTAAAAAAGCTATCTTCTTTACCCTTACCAACATCACAGCCCACATGGATACACACACTCTTGTGGTTACAGAAAACACCCGAATTTTTCGGTGAAACAAAACACCCACCAACCAGATCAACATGAATGACATTAGGGAACCTAAAAAACAACCTGCCAGAAACCAAGAAATCCCATTCAAGAAGCTTTATTGACCTGACCAGCTTGCCCTGGAGATCGAGCCACCTTCTGGAAACGAGAGAATTGGAATCCCTCTGAGATTCCGGGAGCTTCGAAAGGATCTTGAGCAAGATTTCATCCGAGAGGAGTGAGATTCTATCGAACGCAATACCTGGTTCTGGTTGGGTGAATAAATCTTGGGTCTTTTTGGTTGTGAGTTGTGAAGAAACAGAAATGGGCGTATTTTGGGTTGGGTTGAAGGGTTGGGTTTGGTTTGGGGTCAGAGAATTCAGGCGCATTTTGAAGAGAACATGGTTTATGGATTTCTTGGTTTTGAGTTTGAGCCAATTGGGGTTTTCGTTTTCTTTATCCGGTGAAAATAAAAATGGGATTTTTCTTGCTTTGCACTTCGATTCCATTTCTTCTTCTTTCTCTTATTTTTTTCAGCTGTTTTTTTTGCTGTGCTTCTGAATATCAAAGAGTTCAGAGTACTGTATTTTCTTATGCAATTTTTTTTTTCTTTTTAGTGTATTTGTTTCAAGAATTTGAAATGTGTTTGGATCCCCTGTTCCAACGGACTACTACTACTGTGGGGTCTACCGTGTTCGAGAGAATTGACTATTCTTAAATTTGTTCTGAGATTTGCGCTTTTTTGTTGTTGCGGCTCGAGAGAATTTGATTTGAATTGCAAACGACGCTCGTTCGTGCTTATTGGGCTGCTTGTAATTACCCAAAAGATTTTGGCCCAAATTAGTTCCCCAAATATCATAAAATAAAATGTGAAGTACTCCCTCACTCTCACAATATCGATACATTACTTTTCTTTTACGTGTGTCAAATAATAATTGATACAGCTTAAAAAATTAAATATATATTTTTGCTTTTTCAATTTAAAATTCAATTTTATCATTACTTTATTCATCTAATTTATAAACTCTACTCACAACAACTTTATTTTTTAACTTAAAAATACATTTTTTACCCTTTAATTTTTGGTCAAAAAATCAAATAATAACATTTTTCTTAAGACCTGTTCTTTTGGACTTAATTTCAGTCCAGTTCAGTTCAGTTCAGATCGCTTAAGTTCAGTTCAGTTCAGTTCAGTTCAGATCGCTTCAGTTCAGTTCAGTTCGTTTCAAAATAAATTAAAATAAAATAAACAAAAAATAATTTGAATCTATAATTTTAAATATAAAATCTAGTTACCGTCATAATATTATTAATATGTTTAAAAAATATTTAATAATTTATACACATTATTATTATTTTTATAAAAAATCACTTCCGTTCAGTTCAGATCGCTTAAGTTCAGTTCAGTTCAGTTCAGGCTTAAGTTCAGTTCAGTTCAGCCAGTTTCAGTCCAAAAGAACAGGTCCTTAATCTCCAAACAAAAAAATATTTTTATTTTGGTTAAAAAATCAAAAAATAACATTTTTTTTAGTCTCAAACAAAAAAATATTACATGTTTAAAGAGTTGAAGAGAGTATTTGGAAAATATATATTCATATTCATAAATTAATAAAAAAAACATTGGGATTACGAGTCTCCAATAATTTTAGTAGATCAAAAAACCTAGCATTGTTTTTAAACGAACAAATTTGAATATTAAGTTGGTAATACAATTTTTTACATTTTTGTTTTTTAAGTTTAGAAATAACTAAATAAGAGATGTATTGGGGCCCGTGTGTATATAATTTGGAATTGACCATTATTTATCCCATGCGTCATAATTGTCACCACATATTATGTATTTTGGCTTTAAGTGTTAATTACTTTCTTCGGTTCTTAATTTTTTGATTTCTTTTGATTTTTATTATTTTAAAAGGTTTGCGCACAGATGAAAATGGAATTTTATTTTAATTTTATTTTTACAATACTCGTATACTTAGGACCAACGTAATTTCATAATTTCAGTGCGATTTATTTCAGATCATATTAGTTCAGGTTAATTCAAATCACTTCATTTTAGTTGATTAAATTTCTTTCAAAATAAATTAAAATAAAATAAATAATAAATAATTTTAAATAATAATTTTAAATTTACAATTTAGTTAAATTCATCATATTATTAATATTTAAAAAAAATATTTAATAATTTATAAAAAAAAAAATATTATTTTTATAAAAAATCAATTTAATTCAGATCAAATCGTTTCGTTTCAGTTCAAAAGAACATAACCTTATTCTCTCTAAAACTAATGGTCAAATTTTTTTTACAAATAAAAAATAACATGTAAAATATTAGTTTGAGACGAAAATAGTATTACATTATTATTAATATTTTTTCATCTAACTTATTATATAATAATATATATTATATTTTTATTTTTATTATTTAACATATAAACAAAATTATGCAAACTTTTAAAGAATTGAAGAGATTATTTGATTTGGGGTCTATTTTTTTCGGATGAGGGATATATATTTTTATTTTTATTTTCGGAAATAAAAAGAATATATTTAGGATATGTTTGGTAGCTTTAGTTAAAACCACATGAGTTGATATAACTATTTTATTTGATGTATGGCACATTGGCACATGAGTTGATATAACTATTTTATTTGATATAACTAGTTATTCAGCCCGCTGTTAAATATTGTGTACTTTGTTAGAGTTGACAGCATAGTAATTAGTAACATTAATTCACAAAGGCTTTTACTAATATACCCTTCACATATTTAAAAAGAAAAAAAAAACATTTCATTTCATTTGTCATCAGTTTAATTTTCCAATTGTGCGCGCAGCTATTCAAAAATTATTGTTGGCTTTGATTATTTTTATTTTTCATTCCTTCAAAAAACTTCATTTTTTGTTCTTCTTTTAATCTTCATTTCTTCAAATGTTTTACATGAGAAATATTAATGATTTTTTTTTTTTTTGAAAAAAATGAATGTTGTATCAAATTTTGCTTGAATCTTACACTCGTTCAAAGTTCTTTTTTAGATCTGTTTATAATAATCAAATTTTTTTGTGGATTAATTTGTTTATGTATTTCAATCTGGTTGTATATATATAAATGGAAAATAAATTTATAAAATTTTATAGTTAACTTTAGTTGGTTCAAATTTTCTAGAGAATAAAAATGACATTTTTGTCATTTGAAATATTAATAGTAACTTTAATTTTATTATAACCGTGGCCTATTGATATCAACCAAACATCACTTAAAGTATAATTTGAACTAGACATACAAGTTGAGGTATCTCATTAACTATCTAGATGAAAAAGAAGGCAATTTATAACGTACAACTAGATGTACAAAGCATGGTACATCTAGCTGATTAATATTTAAATTTAAATTTATTTATTTATTTGACATTCTGTTTTAATTCTCTTTTTTATTTTTTTCCTTTATTTTTCTCTCATATATTTTTTTGCTTAATATCAAAATTAATTAATTTATTCAATTTATTTTTTTGCGTAATATAAGAATTAGTTTTCGTAATTTATTTGTTTGCGTAATATTTTTATTTAATTTAATATTTTTTTTACGTGATATAAGAATTATTTTTCATTTTTTATTTATATTAAAATCGTAGGATAATGAATATCTTATGTACAATAATGAATATTATTGTATTAAGTGATAAAGATTTGTGGGTAATATAATTATTTTTTATATTTTTTTTTCTTAGTACAAGATTGTTGTATTACTTAATGAAGATTTGATTGTTTGGTTACGTGATAAAGATTTGATTGTTGTATTGCGTGATAAATATTTGATTAATATGTTGTAAATTGTTGAAAATTCTAGATGAATATTTGAATTACGCATAATGAAGATTTATTTATTACGTAATGAATATTAATAATATTAATATAAATTATTTTTTTATAATAAATATTAATAATATTAATATAAATTAAAATAATTTTTTTATTAAGTAGAGATTAAATACCATTTTAAATTTATATTTTTGTAATAAATTGAAGTTTATTTTATTTAATGTTGATTTTTTTTATTTAAGAATTTAACGCTAAATTATAATTTTAATTTATATTTTTATTGTTAAATGATCTGCATGTACGATGTGTATTGTACATACAGTTGCACGATATAGAGACTCGAAAAAGAATGTCCACCAAACAGAACGTTGGGCGTGGTAGTTGAAGAATAACAAGTGTGAGGCCATGGTAGTATGGTACAATTCGTTACCTTAAAAGGAACGAAGACTCTTGGGCTCACCCATCCGTTTTGGTAATTAACCAAAAGATTTGGGCCCAAATTAGTTCCCGAAATATCATAAAATAAAATGTGAAGTATTTGGAAAATATATATTCATATTCATAAGTTACATTGGGATTACATTGAGTCTCCATTCATTTTCGTAGATCATTAAACCCAGCATTGTTTTTAAAAGTACAAATTTGTGAATACTAAAATGTTAGTAGTTCTATTTTTTATTTTTTTATTTTTAAAAAGTTGAGAAATAGGAGATGTATTGGGGGTACATAATTTGGATTTAACCATTATTTATCCCAAACGTCTTTATTAATTCTTAATAATTGATTATCGTTTGAAAATAAATTTAATTTAAAACTATAAAATATAAATTATTTTTATATAAGAACATATAACTATCACTTTTTTCGTTGGATTTTCAAAGTTGGGACTTGGGAGCATCGAATATGATTAATAATTCCAACTTTATAGTAAAGAGAAATTTTTAGAGTTGTTGAAAATAATAGAAGAAAAATAAAGAACAACTTAATTCTTCTATACCAAATCCCAACAAGCATAAGTTCAAAAGACACCCAATTAAAAAATAAAAATAACAAATATAAACCTCAAACAAACATATATATAGTCCTACTATTAACATTCTACATTTATTTTTATGGAATCCCCAAAATCTCCCTCGTCATCATCCATGCCGCTTCCGGGCAGTTTCCGCGTGGGCTTAGCCTCATGCAACATCGTCAGAACGTCTCGCATGGATGGGCGGTCGGCCGGGTTAGGGCTCGTGCATAGCAGCGCAACCTTAAGGAGCAGCAACATTTCCTCCCTTACCGAAGCACACGATGCACCCGCATTCTTATCGAGCAGATCACTCACGTTGCCTTTTGTCTTCATTTTATATTTCACCCAATCGACGATGCTGTTTCCCTCTCCGAACTCCGAGTCCACCGACCTTTTTCCGGTCAAAATCTCCATCAACACCACTCCGTAGCTGTATATGTCACTCTTCTCATCGACTTGCAATGTGTAAGCATATTCTAAAAATAAAAAGGTCAAAATTGTCAAATTAAGTCCAAAGTCAAAGAGTTTAATTATCAAAAAAGAGTTAGGTTTACGTCGGATTAGTCAACCTAATCATTGTGGGTCCCAAATATATCTATCGAAAGAAAATAAAAAATAAAATAAAAAAGACATGTCACGCGCGATAGTGGACAATTAAACAGTAGAAAATCATGGGGACAAAGCGTGAAAAAGAAAAAAGAAAAGAAAAAGAATGATGATTTTCATTTTGAAAAAAAAAAATTAAAAACATTATAGGGAGGAGCCATTCATTATTATATCCACTATTTAAAATCACGTTTCATTTCATTTATATTTTATTTTATAAATATGACAAACCCATTATCCCGACGAACCGCAAAAGGCACCGATCACATTATATATGCACCACGCAAATTTCGTCACACACATTTCTTGTTCAAATATTGTTAACGAACTTCACGAATATTACGTTTCAGAAATTCGACAGAAAATTTATTAACAATTAAACATTAGTAATTAATAAGCGAACAAATCAAATTAAAGAAAAGGGTGATCAAGAAACAACATACCGGGAGCAATGTAGCCGTAGGACCCGGCGATCACGGACATCATCGACTCGTCGCTCTGTATCAGCTTCGCCACCCCGAAATCAGCCACACGCGCCTCCATCTCACCGTCCAATAATATGTTCCCCGGCTTCAGATCACGATGCACGATCACCGGATCACAATCGTGGTGCAGGTAGCAAATCCCCTGCGCCACCCCCAACGCAATCTTGTACCTAGTCACCCAGTCCGAAACCAGGTTATCGACCTTACTCTTCCCATGCAGCAAATCGTCCAAGCTCCCGTTCGGCATGTACTCGTACAACAACATCGTACACTGATTGTTACTACAACACCCCAACAATCGAACAATATTCCGATGCCTCACGTTCCCGAGCACCTCGACTTCGGCCAGAACCCCTTTTCGTCTCATGATGCTTTCTTTGTTCTTACCCCAGAGTTGCTTAACCGCTATAATCTCCCCTCCCGGCATCTCGGCTTTGTAGACGGTCCCAGTCGAACCCATCCCGAGAATCTCGTCCGAAACATTCAGGCTTTCTAAGATATCATCAGCCGTGAAGTTCAGCCGCTGGAAGGCGGTCAGCCTCCAAGGGCCGATCTCACGGCCGCTCGAAAACTTCTGCCGGTTGTTGTTGTACTTCGCCTGGAAGCAACGACTGCCTGCGATAAGTATGAAGAGCCCGACTCCGAAAGCAGCCGCCATTATCCAGACGATTGCTCCGGCTGTCTTCTTCGGCTGGCGTGGAGGGACGTCCATAGCAGAGGCCGACGAAGATCCGCAGGGTTTATTCAGGATCGGCCCGCAAAGGTTCTTGTTCCCGGCGAAGGAAGACGGGTGGAGAGTAGTGAAGACAAGCCCCGACGAGGGGATGGGCCCCGTCAGCTGGTTGTACGAGACGTTGAAGCTTTCCAGAGTCGTGCAGTTGTTGAAGTTAGACGGGATGGCTCCGGTGAGGAGGTTGCCGGAGAGGTCGACTTCCGTGATCGAAGGGAGAGTCGAGATTTCCCACGGGATGATCCCGGAAAACGAGTTCCCGCTCAAATCCAGAGAGATGAGCTTCTCGCAGTGGCCGATGTTCCACGGGATGCTGCCGTTGAGATCGTTCCCGGCGAGCTCGATGTCGTAGAAATTAAGACACTTGCCGAAATCGGGGACTTTGCCGATGATGCCGGCTGAGCTGGCGGCGAATATTTGGAGGCTCGGGGCGTTCCATATGTTGTCGGGCAGGGGAGAGCGG
Source organism: Euphrasia confusa (assembly GCA_954870475.1). NCBI lineage: Eukaryota > Viridiplantae > Streptophyta > Magnoliopsida > Lamiales > Orobanchaceae > Euphrasia > Euphrasia confusa. The sequence goes on from OX940960.1 coordinate 37,951,426, forward strand.
AACGCGTTTTCCGATATGTTCAAGAACTCCAAGCTCGGCGCGTTTCCGAGATCGTCGGGGATCGGGCCGGATAGCCGGTTGTTGCTCAGCTCGAAGTAAGTGAGATTGGGTAGGAATCCGAACCGGGCCGGAATCGACCCGCTGAGGTTGTTGTTATGAATCCTCACTCGGAACAGAGCCGTGCAGTTGGTGATCGAGGTTGGGATTGGGCCGGTGAACTCGTTCGAAAATAGGAGTAGCCTCTCCAGGTTGTTGTCGGGGCAGAGGTTTGGAGGGATCGGGCCGGAGAGGGAATTTGTCGAGACGTCGAGCCTCTGTAACCGGGCGTTTGACCCCAATTTCTGCGGCAAGATCCCGGAAAGGGAATTGTTCCACAGATTAAGCACCTGTAAATACGGGAGCTCGCCGATGCCTTGTGGGATTTCGCCGGAGAGGTTATTGTTCATGAGGGACAACACGTTCAGCATTCTTAAATCGGAGAAACCGGAAGGGATTTCACCGGACAGCTGGTTATCCGACAAATCGAGATTCTGCATCGATTTCATTCCGGCCCATCTCGGCGGAATCGGGCCGGAGATACTATTGAGGAAGAGATACACAATTCTCAGATTTTTCAATCGGCCGAGCTCGCCGGGAAGATGGCCGGATAAATTCGCCTGCGATATATCGAGGAATAGTAAACTCGACAGGTTGGAAAATTGGGGAGGGATTCCACCGTCGAACGAGTTGTAGCCCAGCTCGAGATGCTTGACCCGATCGAGGAAGCCCAATTGGGAAGGAATCCGGCCCGTCAATCTGTTCCCACTCAGATACAGAAATGTCAAATTCCGGAGCTCCCCATACCCAGAGGGGATTTCGCCGTCGAAATAATTGCCGCCGAAGCTGACGTGTTCCAGGCCATTAAGCTGGACGAGCTCCTCCGGGAGCGGGCCGGTGAAATTGTTGCTGTAAACGCTGAAGAATTTGAGAGATTTGAGCTTCGAAATTCCAGAGGGGAAACTGGAGATGTACTGGTTGTGGTTGAGGTCGAGGGTAGTGAGGTTCGCGAGGTTGAAAATGACGGCCGGCAACGGGCCGGAAAACGAATTGTGGCTCAGGTTCAGGGAAGCGAGACTGGAAAGGTGCCTCACGTCGGCGGGTAAATCTCCGGAGAGGTTTCGGCCCGAAAGGTCAAGGCCCGTGACCAGGCTCGTCCGGCGGTCGCATTGGACGCCGGCCCACGAGCACCAGTATGTCCGGGCAGTGATGTCGGGCTTTGTCAGGTTCCAGCCTTGCAAGGTTCCTTGGGGGTCAATGAGGGAGGATTTAATCGCGAGGAGGGACAGGAGCTGGAGGGGCGGAGAGGAGGCGGCGGCGGCGAGGGAAGCGAATAGAATTACAGAGAGGAGGAAGGGCAAAATGGTCATTTTGGATTGGTGTTGAGAGGAGACGACGGCTGAGAAATTAGAAGAGAGGAATGAAGTAAATTTAACGAGGTGGGGATTGTTGGTTTTGCTTTTTCGGAGTGCATGATGCAGAGAGGGCGTTTCGTGATGGTGATGATTAGCTTTGTCTCAGTGGGCTGTGTTTTTGGCATGAAGAGAGAGAGATAGATTTGGGGCAAAATGACAAATAATGATAAACCTTAGTACCTATTTCTAATACTACCTAACTACTACTACTCCACTATTTTTTATTAATTGCAAAATACACCCTCGAAGTTAAGTGTGCTTATTGGAAAGGAAAAGGTCTTTTAAATTAGACTGATTAGGGTTGGAAATAGACGAAAATTTAAATTTCTTGTACGTAGTTAATTAATTGATCTCAATATATGTCACCGCAACAGTCATAACTTTATAAAATTACGTCTCGAACTATTAATTTTACGATTCTAATTACCATTTTTTTATATTATCTACTTTCAAAAAGGTACAAAACCTAATTCTTTAATCGGTCATTTATTCAGCCATGATTTTTGAGTGAAAAATACACAAGAATGAAAAATAAACGTATGAATATTAATTTGATTTCAAACTTCAAATACAAACTTAATTAAGTACTTAAGTATTGTATTTTTATTATTTTTCTTGGATATAATTTTTGGTCTTTTTCTTTTGGTTTTCCTCCACTCCTCTTTATCATCATTCCTTGTTTCCTTTATCTTTGGGCCATCATCTATTTGATTGATAAATATGGGTTGGATTGCAAATGTTAGTTGCAGGATCCAAGAAAGTGATTTCCATTTTTCAACAATTAATTCCATTTTCACCCCTACACTATCCCTCTATCTCATTATTGGAATAATCTTTTTTTTCTTATACGAAATTGGACCACCACCACCTTAAATTTGTACACTGCGTCGTCGTTCGTTTTCGTGTATTATTCTAACTAACATATATACAGTCTAGTGGAATGATCATCAGGTGCCTTAGTCAATTTTATGATTAGTGATAATTTAATACTTCTCTAGTTTCATGTTTCTGCCCATCAGCAATGTACTCAGAATTAGAATTCGTTTCTTTGTGCAGGAATAATTTGGTTTCTACAATTTCCCTATTCCATAATACTCCGTACTTGTGAAAAAATTACCGAACCTTTTTTTTTTTTACAAATTAATGTGACTAAATTGAAATTAGTATTAAATTTTAGTGTGCATTGAAGAAATCATAGTTATTCATTATTAAGTTGCCTGTATATAATTGGAAAATAACACAAGAGTATTTAATTTTGTGGCAGCAAACTTTAGTTCAGTTTGACTTGGGGCTTGGTTGGTGGTGGGCTGTGCTTTAATGGAAAAAGATGGCAAATTACAATGTACGAGTACTATATCATTAATGTTTTATTTCAAAATTGTTGATTTCTAGCTAATTAACAAGGTGCAATTAACATCATCATGATATATATAATCAGATTCTAGATAAATAAAATTCTCATTTGCATTTTATAAAAGAATATCACATTTTTCTAAAATATAAAAATATAAATAGTAATTATTTATTTACTCTTGTTTCATAAAAATAAATATATTTTTCATTTTAATTGTTTTATTATTATACTTTTTATTTATTTACATTTTAATACCTACGCTATTTTATGTATTATTTTGCAAAATAAATAAATAAATCATATTTTCATAAATTAAGTGTTAACTTTACCTAACAATCATTACCATAACAGAGTGTTTTTTATTTTAATCCTATTCATGTAGTATAGAGTATAGAATCCCTCTATGTGCACCAAATTTTAATTAAAATATAAAAAATATTCATTACAAAAATAAATAATCATACTTGAACAATAAAATATCTTTATTTTTAAAATCATTCATTTATAAAATATAAATTATAATATACTAAAATATTCATTATATATTAAAAAAATATTCATTAAAAATAAATTATAATAAGTATTACGTGTACAATACTCCTTACACATAGTATCACTTACAGTACGTTACAAAAGAGTTCAAAGATTCACTATTTCTACTCAACAACTTTTCATTGAATCATTCCACACGAATAAGTAATTAGTACGGAGTATGTTAATTTTATGTTTTTCAAAATTAAAATTGAGTCAACTTTGCAAGTCAATAATAGTTATTTAGCTTATTTTGAAGATATAAAGATAATATACGAAAGATCAAGATCCAATTATTAAAAAGAGGTATATATCGAGTGTTGAGGAAATAAAAAATAAGATCTTTTTTCGTAAAGAAAGTCGTGACAGAAAGTTACTCTTACGACTAGAGTCTTCGGTTCAAGATTCTTACTGATTTACTGTGTACATAAATTAATTGATTAAAAAATATATGTGGGTTGACACATTAGTATAGTATGTACTCTCTCAATCTGCACATGAACTGACCCAACTATTATGAAACAATTGATTTTTTTATTTTTTATTTTAAGTTATATTTACTTGTGTACTTGTATGCATATCATGTAACAATCTCATAGTATATGTCACAATTTAAAATAATATTGCAAAATATCATTTTGAATAAAAAAAATAAAGTATGACCATGCAAGTATTAGTACAAAAAAAGGTACGTGTGTTTGCAGAAATTGCATAGTCGTCCTTGTTCATTCATTCAGAAATGCATAACAAACAAAAGTGGTGAAAGACGTATCACTACTGTCAAAATGCGATTTGTCTATTGAATACTGATCGAATGAACATCGATGTCGACAGTTCCGTAGTTGACGAATATATATTCCTCTAAAGTCATGCATCTCCTTTTTATATACATGCGACCTAGATAGCATACATTATTAATTAACTAATTTTTCTTTCTAAAACATAATGTTTGTATAGTAAAATAAATTAATACTCAGTAAGATCAACATTCAATATAGAAACAATGATATATTAAATCACTTAAAATATATTATGCTTTTTACGATAATCTAATATCACTTGTTGCGATTTAAGACACAAATTGTACGCCGCTCGAGAATATATATGAGATGGGAAAAAAAGATAAATAAAAAAGAACGAACACATAAATTTACGTGGAAACTCAAAATGTTGAAAAAAACCACGAAAGAAAGAAATTTACTACATAATTGAAGCTTACAATAATTCACTCTATAATTTTTGTTTACGGAGAACTCACGTTTTTAGAAAACGGCACGAGTTGTTTGGCCTACGGTCGGCCAACACTACTTTTTGTTTTTTTTATTCGAATCACTAATTAACAAAATTATTTTCGCAGTCCCACAATTATTTACACATTTTTTTTTCTACTACAGTAAGGGAGTACTAGCAAAAAGAAATGACAAATTTATATTTTATATTATTATTGTTGTATGTGTAGAAAATATTTTTAAATAAGCCAGCAATATAATCTCATTTCAATAATATAAATTTAGAATATTTCATAATTAATTCCTAATCTTGTGCATTTTTTTTGTAACTTTGAAAGATGATACGGTAAGGGCAAAATGGTAAACAACCAATGGGCCGGTGGACCGGTAGAACAGAGCACTGCAGTGTCCTTTGAGCCCACAAAGGATTAGTGGCTGGCCCATTAAGGTTGTTTTAGTGGGCTGTGGGACCTTCTCACGTTTTTGTCTCCTTTGAACACACAACAATGAACAAACCATCACACAAATCGAACCAAACCCTTTTCTCGTTGTGTTCCTCACACGCGTTTCGCCATGCGTCGTCGCTCGCGTGACGGACTTCGGCCCCACCTTTGGGCCCGTGCCTGAAAAAGGCAGATTTTATTCAAAAAAAAAAAATTGTTGATATATTTTTATTTTATTTTTCAGATTTTATTTTTTAACGAATTGTTCTTATATGTATAATTGTTGCCCTCGAGACCTAATTTTTATGTATTCGTTGAGCTTCGAAATGTCAAGTTCAAACGGGTTAGTTTCAATTAAATGTATCCCTATTAAGTTACACGAACTCGATTTTTTACAGTGATTGATTCGATTATCACTCAATTTTTTACACCGACTCTAAACATGGCTTTACAATACGAATGCAATGAATTATATTGCAAGTCAATAAGAGAGTGGTGGACAAAATTATTAAGGTTTTGAAGAGCAATAAAGTAAGCATGTGAGGTTCCTACCTAGCTATGAGTCAACAAAATTATGATTTAGCTATATAGTATAAGTTGTTGATTTTGATAGGCCATGTCAAATAGGTCTCAATAGCTTAGTGTATGACTTGTGAGTTTTCCATACAAATCCTTTTAATGAGATCCATATTATTGTTACAAATCTAGAATTTAATTTGAATTAATTGTATTGGCTCAATGTAGACCATAGTCAACCACCCCAATTTCAATAAAACACCACCATTACATATTATGTGCAAAACTTGAAATTTTGTTACAAATTGTTAATGATACTAATCTCTTTTTTTATTAATGTCAATATTAAGATTTGTTCTGATTTTTGTTTATGGACTAATTATATTTATTGCTCTGTAATATTAATTCTAAGTTATTTTCTTGTATAACTAATAATTTCATTTTGATTTTCTTTTCCACACCCTACATTATACTATAGATTGCTGGTTGGATATGCATTAGACACTCTTGAGTAAGTATATCATGATAGTTGAAATTGTATATATTTTCGGACACCGTCCAAATCGTCGGACGTCATTTTAACAGCAGTACTTCAAACCCAATTTTTAACAACTGTAACTCTAAGGGACAAATCATACTCTGTATAAGTAAACCATGATTAGATGATTGATTAATTTGATTTCAAATCGATTGAGAAATCATTTAAAATATTATCTACTTTATTGAAATGTATTTTCTACTAAAGGTTTATCAATTAATACACCTTCACCTTCACCTTCACCATTGACATTGAGTATCCAAATTCTTATTACCATAATCAACGGCTTCATGGCAATTGCTGCATTTGGAAGGAAAGACAAAAGGTACCCAAAAAAGAAATGCAGTAATTAAGGAGTCCACCCTTTTAAGCAAAAACTCAAAAATACAATGATGATGTTTTAGAAGATTTGCAAGATTTTTTTTTTTTTTTTAATTTTTTTTTTCTTGTAACTTTGTGCATAATGAATAATGATTTAAGGTCATCTCATTCCAGTCATTCTCACCTTTTTTGTTCTATTGTAAATTATACTAATAATTACCAAAGGCTTTATTATGGGGTTGGTGATTCTACTTGTATTTTACCTTGAATGACAGCTCATGGGTATCTATAGTCTACATAGTTCATGTGAGTTCAGTATTAATCCATAAATACACCTTGTAAAATTCACACCAATACAAAAATTGCAACGGGCGCAGCATAAATTTTCTGGAAAACTACTTAAAATCGACTAAAGACTAGATAATAAAACTTGAACTTTGCGAGCATCAATCCGTGCAGTGCTGTAGCTAACGATAATGAGATTCACCCAAACATTCTAAAGTCCATTTCTATCACGTTGGGCCTCATGACTCATGAGCAATGTAGTTAGTGGAGGCAGAGAATGGTTAAAAGCAGATGACCATCAAATAATTTGAGCGGAAAAAAACTATCCCTCAGATATACAGAATCAAAGCACGAACAACTATATACTCCAGGAAGCAGGATAAACAAAATTCAGATGACAATGATATTTGAAACAAGTCAGAGCAGATAACATGAAAAACAAAACATCCTTAAACCTGCCTCAAAGCAGATAAAATATACTTAGAACAGAAACTGCACAAATAAATAGCATCATACATAAATATATTGAGAAGATTAATTTCGTTTTTTCACTTGGCACCTACAAGCTACAAAACAAGGTAATTTAAATTTCGGGCTATAATTTTCTTTTCTGCCCGTCTTAATATTCAATTTTCCACATACAAATTTTCAGTATTCCAAAGGAAATATCGAATGCATACTCAATACTGCGAATTATTCAAAGACGCCACAAAGAACATTCCATCAAAATTGAAAGCCCAAACATATGTAAGACCATTGCAGTTAAGTTCAGGAACCTTGATATTGGAAAATTAGAGAGGGAAAGGAGTCAAATGAGCAAATTCATGACCTGCATACAGTCGGGCCAAACACGATATAAAAATTAAAAATTACACTTCCTCGTACAAGTCCAAAAAAATCCCAAATCAAAAACCAAAAATAATAAAGGCGATCAACGGTAACGACGAAGGGACAAGGTCTGGTTCCTCTTCCAGGTGGCTCTTCGCGAAGGACGCGCCTTGTGGTGCAAGTGACCCTTTCCTCTGAGACCTCTGTACTTCTTTCCAGCAGATGTAAGCCCACGAAGCTCCCTGTGCTTGTGGACAGGGTTGCAGATCCAGTTAATCCTAGGGTCATTGCGGACAGTGGTGTGGGCTGGGTCGATCAAAATGACCTCAAAGTACTTGTAGGTCGAGTCCTGCAGTCGCAAACACAGAACAACAAAGTTTTTAATTTTACAAGCTGAGAGTGTTAAAATGATCAACTCATCAGAAGAAGAAGATAAGAAGCCAAATAACCTCATTGATCCAGTAGGAGTTTAGAACCCTAAGCGAGCCCAGTTTCCGGCCGGCACGTTCCTCAGCAACCGAACGCTTGCTGCGTTGGAACTTCAGCTGCGTAACACCCTGGTTCGTGGGCTTACCATAGACGATACCCTTAGAAACAGGCCTCTTACGCCCACCACGTCTAACACGCACACGGTAGATCACATACCCCTGAAATGACACAATGAATATAACAATACAATCTAAATACACAATCAAAATTTCACATAAATCCACTGAGCATAACCCCCAACAACCCAAACTAACAAAAGAACCTTATAAAAAAATTATAAAGTTCAATCGAATGATTTCTAACTGGAGATACATCGTCTAATGATTATTATACGAAACTTTTACAGTAATTTGCCGAAAGCTATTTATGAGATACTGAATAAACACGGATGGATGAAGAGATACCTGTTTGGCCTTGTAGCCGAGGCGGCGGGCCTTGTCGGGTCGGGTCGGGTGGGTAACACGCACAACAGCGGGAAGCTGACGGTACTCCCAGCATCGAACCCTGAGTAAGAAGCGCATCACATCGGATTGCTTCTTCTTCCAGAGCTCCGACACGTACGTATAAGCACCTGTGAATCCAACAGCGGAAAAAATGAAATGATGAATCAAATCAAATTCAACGTGCATTGCAGTGAAATGGAGAGAGCGTGAAGAAAAAAAATGATTACCCATTGTTTGAGTCGGCGATTCAGAATTCGTTCGCCCTCACCAAAGCGACGGAGTGTGAGAAATGCTGCTAGGGTTTGGGTTTGGGTTTGTTTTAAAGCACGATGTATGGGCTGAGTGTGATTAATGTGTCGGCCCAATTAATATTCTAAGCCCAAATTTGTACAAATTGGTTTGGATAAGGCCCAACTCTTTCCATATGCAATTAATGTTTGAGATTCGACTACGATTACGGATTAAATATGAGTGCATGCGTTGCGAGCTCTGTATTAATCAATTTAAGATTATTATAACGTATTTAATTCTATTTTAAAAGGTGTTTAATTTAACAATATATCTTTATCAAAAATAATTTTAATTTTATACTAATCCGAAAATAATGGGTAGTGTTGAAGTATTTGTGTGATAACTGACTTATTATTTCTTAATAAGTTATTAAGATACGATGTGTCTTATTTCTTAATTAAAATCTAATGTTTTCGTTCGTGTATCTGGGAATAATTCAGAATCATTAAAAATTAAAGAAAAAGGAAAAAATTAAATACAATAAATAACCCATAAAACCTCGAATGCATACAAAGGTTTCAGGTTCACAGACAAATAAAAACAAAATCCTCGCACCACCCAAACAGATAAGAAAATGCGTCGTTCATTCGGCGGAAGCGGCGGCCGCGGCGGTCTACGAAGCGTCAACAGGGCCCTGAGAGCCGGAACCGGCGCTCCGCCTGAACCCTTCTCGCCGTCACCGTCCGCCAATCCCGCAACCGCCAATTCGAGAAAACCCAAACCATTCACCAATCAGCAAACCGCCCCGCCAAACGCGGCCTTAACCCTCTCGAACACCAATGGGTCATCCGCGGCTTTCTCAACCCTCATAAATCCCCCGAAATCTGGTGCCTCCGGCGCAGCTGCAACCGCGTGGGGATCTTGCAGTGACGGCGGCGATGACGCTGACACGGACTGGGAGTATGTGGATGCGATCAATCCTGACAATGATCAACGGCCTCTGCTTCTCTACGATGATTCTGTCTTTGGGACTGTTCCGTCCACCGATGAAGTCAATTATGCAATCTCTGCTCTTCAACAGTAAGTTTTTTTTCTTGATAAATCTCCAATTTTCTTAATCTTGATATATGGAGTAACTTTTATTTGATTATTTTTTAGTAGCACATTAAGATATCATCTACTATTTGGTGGTAGGGACATTTATAATGGTAGGCATTAAAAATCGTATTTCTAAATCACTGTTTTCTTAAAAATGCGATTTTTTACATGTTATATATGTTGAACAGATTAGGCGAGGTTTAATCGAATAAAATACCTAAGCAATCAATGGGGTTTTTGAATTTTGATGCATTTGTTTTGTGTTTGTATGGATTTCATCGGAAAAAGGGTGTTTGAGCCGTCCTCTCATGCGCATACTGCAAGGCAAAAACTTGCCGGGGAGAACAAAGATAACAACATAGCGGAGGTGTTTGAGCAGATAAGTTCTTCCTCCGAGTCAGGGGGAGATTGGATCGAGCCCTCATTGAATATCCGCAGTTCAAGAATGTTGCAGACTTATGGATCATCTGATAGAGTATTTGAGGCCTTCCATTTGCTGCAATCTGAACCTTCTGTACAGGTGCTCTCTCTCTCTATATCTCTATATATATATAATATAGTAATATACATACATAATCTGTTTTTTTTTTAATTTCTTGAAACGTGGTTTGCTGGTTTTTCTTTTATTAACTGTGCAGAGAATGGTGATTGCCTTGTCGTCTGATAAGGCTGTTTGGGATGCCGTCTTGAACAATGATGTTGTGAAGGAATTGAAAGGTTCAATCAACCAAGGTTAATTAACAGATTATTATTAACTTAAATGTTCGAAAACTCGCTTCTGTTTATTAGCCCCTTTTTCGTTTAATAAATTATTTGGGCTCAATTAGGTGATGAACAAGGAGCAGAAAATAGCCCAGATAAGCTGGCCTCGGACGATGATGAGGAGAATCCAGTCGGGGACATTCTGAGTTGGTTAATCGTGAACACCAAGGCAAAGATCATGCAACTCATTGACAAGATAACGAAACTCGCGAATGAGGTTTTCCAACCCGGGAATGAAGAAAATAATAAAGGAGACAGAGTGGGGCCTTTTCAGGAGAAGCTGAAAACTTCTTTGTTCCTTTCTATTGTCGTCCTCATAATCGTGGTTGTCACCCGAGCCAGGAGTGCCTGACCCTAATTCAATTCGTCGACATAACCTTTCCCAGAATATAAATTCAATGCATTTCTTTTATTAGTGGTGTTTCAAGTTTGGAACAAAGCTAGTTTTGTATAAAGTAGACAATAAATAGGCATGTTTTTAAGGTTTGAAGTACTATTATTATTATTATTATGTTTGGTTGTGTTTCTTATAATACTTCCAGTTAACCAGTCAAATTACATAGGACATAAACCACACATGATGTTGGCATGGATTGATTTGGTTTTGATTAACCGAAACAGAACTTACAAACATTTCCAAACTGAAAACCAACAATTAAGGTTACATATATAAATTTCGGTGGAAATAATAATAATAATTGGTTCAAAGAAGCATATTTTATTAAAACTAACAAGCAGAAATAATATTACAAGAGATGAAGAAATAAAAATTTAAAGAGGAAGATAGACAAGACAAGTTTGAATTATGATACAGAGTCTGGCAATCTTAGAATGCAAATACGCCAGAAGAGCCAACTTTTGGGAATTTCTCCATTTACAGGTTACAGTGGAACTGCAACTGCAAGAGCATGGTGATGATTAAATAGCAGAAGTCTAAATGATAAGACGAATTAGAGTCCCACAAACCTTTTGCCTTGCAATCAAGAGCTAGAGCTACCAATGTCGAAGTCCATCGTATAATCATATTCTATGGTCGGAATCACAGAAGCCACAAATTTCAAAAACAAGAAGAGGTACCTGAAAGGAGGGGGAAAACGCTTAGGATACATTGACCTTGCTAAATCTAATCTTTGTAACTGAACGTTGAATCCAATATATGGACTCTTGATTAGTAGTAGGAGAAAATACGAGTTTACTATTTAGAAAACGACCATTTGATTATTTGTGATTGAAACTACACACACTAACTGGGGTTCTCAAATAGGAAGACACGAGAAAAGGATTTTACTTGTCAACTTCTGGCTCCACTCCTCGTGACATTAGAACATCAATAATTTTCTTCATTACAGCCCCATGGCGGCATGGATGTACAGAAGCATGCTTCCCGGGCAAGTGCGGGTGGTCTTCAATGGTCACCTGATCCCAGTGTCAAACAAAAACACCACTGAGTAATAAATACAACACAGAGTAGGCCAGCTAATAGTAAGAAAGATTAATTATAAAATCAATTAATTATAATCAACATATTCCCCAAAAAATGCTGAAATGAATCTCACCGTCTTGCGCGCGTGGTCTTGACTAACATCCTCAAGAACATGTTCAGGTTTCAAAAGCATCCTCGACTACCACAATAACAAGGATATACTTTTATTTAAAGAGCATGATGATTAGCTGATAACATATAATTGTAACCATAAGCGTAAAAAGGAAATGTGCAACAAAAATCCTAATGTTTACCTCATCATATCCAGTGAGCCAGACCCGAGGAGTTTGGTAATATTTGTCATACCTACAACAAAAATTGTCAGACAATGAGCAGAAACTTAACCAGTCAAAACCAATTTCACGGTTAAACTCATCTTACGTGATGCTAACATCATATGTTCTGGTTCTTAGAATGTTGTCATCATCAGGCTCCTGAGCCACCAGATAAGGAGTCTGAAGGGCTGCCTGCAGTGATCACAAAAGAAGTACGACACGAGGAATCGATTGAGTGAAGGGTTGCCTCCAGAAATTAAAACTGAGCAACTACAAATATTTACATCATCGCGTAGAAACATATAGAAAAGTTACAATTGTACAAGTGAATGACCTGTTTCTAAATTCAATTTGGACCTGTATAACTATCATTGTACATCCTGAAAATTTCTACACTCAGTGGTTTGTAACTTACAGGATCATCTTCAACAAGGTTGTCTGCTTCATCGAATTCTGCCATATCTGGAATGTCATCCTCTTCCTCCCCGCCAAAGTAAGATGGAATTGACTGGATCGTATTCTTCTTGCTGATTTCTAGTGTTTCCATCGAGGGTAACTCATCTTCCTCGCCATGCTTGTTTTCTTCAAATGAGCATTATGTCAAGAAACAACAGTAGAAGACTAACATTTTATAAGATAGAAATGGACTACATACCTTTAGGTTTTCCGTGAGTTGCCAACCAACCATCATCGTCTTCGTTATCAAGCAAAACTTCACCTCCTGCAGCCTCATACTCTTCCTCGATCGAGGCAGCTCTACGAAGACACGGGACTGCCCGCGAAGAATGTGATGAGTAAAAAAAACAAATAAATAATATGGAGGAACATTATATAAACCTATATGGACACTGGACACTCAGAAGTCAGAAATGATAAGAAAATAAAATAGAAGACGAATGAAAGCACATTTCCAGGTATTGAATTCAGTAGTATCTTACTCAACATACTCTGAGAATGACTGGCAGACTTTGAAGATAACATCAACACAGAACAAAAAACAAACTAACATAATTTGAAGCTATACTCGTGATGGTATTGAAACAAAGGAAGCCACTGACCATTTCTCGTCATTAGAAATTGCTTATCTTGGGGCAAATATGACTTCCTCTTGCTAGGCTCACCGGATTCCCTTTATATGGAAAATCAAAACAAATAAGATTAAGTCAGATGTCACAAACCAAATCACCTAGGGAGGCGTTCCATCCTAAAACCAATTCGTTATACGAAGAGTAGGTCCCTACGTTTATATGACTGAATCCGTTTCCACGAGAATTCAATGTGGAGCAACTTCCACGTGAACATCACAATACAATTTTAACATCCCCAACCCCATAAACAAAAATTATAAAAAAGACACATATCGGAAAATCGAACCATCATTCGTGTTGATCCCAACAGTGAGCTACAAAGTATACACAATTGTGATTCGAGGATTTTCGATTCAATCTCATCTCTTGAATTGCAGGGCACCCAATAAATTCACATAAAAAACAAAACTTTTTCTGAAGATACGATTCTACGAACCAATTACGCCTCCTAATTACACGAACCGGCGTACTAAACTAAAAACAAAATCCCACAAATTAGGCATCGATGAAATTTTGTACGATGAATCGATGATTGGCGATTGAGATAGGGTGAATTTACCAGGACCACGTGGGGCACTTGGAGACGAGATTATCTCCGGCGAGAACAAACTCGTTGACGCTGAGAACGCCTTTTTCCTTGAAGGCGGAGACGGTGCGGTGGCTGGTGATTCGTTCGACCGTCCCTTTGAACGCCTCGTGGAGCTTCTGCGTCAGCACCATATCTTCTCAACCCTGATTTGGAAATTGGGGATTTTCAAGATTTGTCGATCGGAGGTTTAGCTGAAATCAGTTTTGTTGCAGAGTTTGCTTTTTGCGTGAAACTGAATTTTGACTTCGAATTCTCCAATATTGTTTGTTATGACTTTTATGAGGTTGTAATTAATTTAGGCCCCCTTAAATATTACTTGCGGAATCACAATTAGACAATTAGATGGATTATTCGTATAATAAAAGATACCATAATTTAATATTTTACTTAATAGTAATATAATATAATCATAAATAAAAAAATTGAAAAATAAAATACTACTGTTGCGTTATATATGTGGTAAAATTTAAACCACTTTAAAATCTAAGTGGAGTCTAAACCACTTTTAAGTCGCAGTAGGATAGTAATGGCTACCTAAATATTACGGATAGTAATAAAAATATATACAGTCGAACGAAACAAAATATTACTATAAAGCGTACCTCTCGTTTTCGCTCGTTGAGGCACGCGTATATCCGACGGCTTTTTCCAGAATTTAACGGGGCAACATGATGGAATTTTTTGAGAGAATTTTGAGAGAGTTTTGAATTTTTTTTGGTAGGTTTGGATGATGAATATGGGGGATATGAATGCACAATTAAACCTACACCAAACCCTCAACTCAACAAAAAATCTGATCTCGTGGGCCCCACAAGTTATTTTGATTTTGTTTTTATTTTATTTGAGATTGTTTTTATTTATTTTGGATTTATTTAAATAGTAAGGGTATAAGAGACATTTTATGTTCAATTGGTGTAAAAAACTCACACTTTTATAGATGGGGACTTTAAACTCATCTCTTTATCAAATGTGACTAAAAAGTCACATTCCCACTAAAAAAAATTCAACGTTGATCACTTATGTATATAACGAGTGACCACAAAGAGTATAGAGTTTTACAAAATAAAAATAATTTTTTCGTATAAAATATAATATAAATATAAAAATAACATATTATATATTATATATCTTTAAATTTACATAATCAAATTAATAGTTTTGACTAAGAAAATTTAACCATATATTATATTATCTATGTAAAACATAAAATACTAATAAATCTAAAAACTATAAATTTTGACCA
This sequence comes from Euphrasia confusa, assembly GCA_954870475.1. NCBI lineage: Eukaryota > Viridiplantae > Streptophyta > Magnoliopsida > Lamiales > Orobanchaceae > Euphrasia > Euphrasia confusa. Next base: position 37,966,623 of record OX940960.1, read on the forward strand.
TATACTATATGTTATTGATTTTGATAAATAAATAGTTTTGACTATGGAAATTTGACTATATATTATATAATCTATGTAAAAATTGTATTTAATATAAAATATTAATGAATCTAAAGACTATAAACTTTAACCATATACTATATGTTATTGATTTTGATAAATATTTGAAGTCAACTGAAAAATGTTTTTGATTTTGATAAATAAAAATATTATTAATAAATATTTCTATTATATATAAATTATTTATTTTTATATAGAAGTATAAATCAGACTTGGAAAATGTAAGACTTATGACAATATAAAGTTTATTTTTATTTATAACTAATTACAAGTTGAGACTTGAATTTTTTATTATTATAAGGAGTTTATTCCTATATAGAGTATTACTATATAGAGTTTTATTGGTGTGGGATCAAAAATTGAAAACGTCAAAATAAGGAAAAAAAATACAGTAAAAATGAGATGACTTAATAATTTTAAATTATATTTTTTTAATTTTTTTGATATATTATACTTTATTTATAATTAATTTTATAAATAATAATAAAAGTGATTGTTTATTTTGCAAACGTTTGGTTTATTTTGCAACACAAGTAAATGTTATGATTTTAAATGCTATTAATCCTTAATTAAATTATAATAAAATTCAGTAAATTGCACATAATTTATTAAATTATAGTAAAATACACGTAAATTGCACGTAATATAATTATTTATTAGTACTTTAATACAAATATTTGTCTAAACCCTTGTAAACTCAGAAACGGCCCTAATCGTTACCATGGAATCTCAACAGCAACTTTGAAGTCACTGAAAACCTGAGCCGCTTTATAGGGCTTGTTAGTCGGGATGGGTTCACCTGGTGGCGTATATGTATCGCATATGACCTGCATTATGTCATCATATATGCATACACGAGAAACAAGTATTGTATGAACAGGTTTGCAAGAATATAATAGCTTCATTTATTGAAAAACAACTCTACCAACCAAAATGTTATTTCCACCTCGAAGGGATCTTTGAAAAGTGAATTGCATGTTACAAGGAAAATTAATGCGAAAATATTTCTGATGTGTATTTTTTATAGCAAATGAACTTACTATAATATGACTTCACTATCTTCACCGGGAGCTTGTCTCGTACTTGATCCATCATAGTTCCACTTTGGAAGTTCGGAAGGGTGTTCTGTTGGCTGCGACAATGTCTACAAATCGTAAATAAATAAATAAATAAAATGTAATACTCTTAATGCACAAATAACAAAAAAAAGTGTCGTGTACCCTTAATTTTCTATGGACATCGATTCGAGATCCCCCAATTCTGCCACATTGAAACACGTAAACAGTCGATGAAATTATCGAACCTCGATGGGCATTTGTTTAATGCCGACTGAATTTACGATACGAAACATGTACCATGTATTCGGCAATGATCTTATCCGTGTACGGAGTCACGTCCAGTTTCAGCAGCTGCTCCATTCGGTTGATAGTGCCACGTTAATTTCTGTAAATTGCACGTAATTTATTAAATTATAGTAAAATGCACATAAATTGCACGTGATTTTATATTTATTTAGAAAATAACGTAATTATTTATTAGTACTTAATTTGCTTAGACCATTGTAAACTCAGGAACGGCCCTGATGATTACCATGAAATCTCAGCAGCAACTTTAGAGTCACTGAAAACTTGAGTCGCTTTATAACGCTTGTTAGTCGGGATGGGTTCCCTGCTGGCGTATATGTATCGCATATGACCTGCATTATGTCATCATATATGCAAACACGAGAAACAAGTATTGTATGAATTCAGGTTTGCAAGAATACAATAGTTTCATTTATCGAAAACAACTCTACTAACCAAGATGTTATTTCCACTTCGGAAGGGATCCTTGAAAAGTGAATTGCATGTTACAAGGAAAATTAAAGCGAAAATATTTTTGTTGTGTATTTTTTTATAGCAAATGAACTTACTATAATATGACTTCACTATCTTCACAAGGAGCTTATCCCGTACTTGATCCATCATAGTTCCACTTTGGAAGCTCGGAAGGGTGTTCTACTAGCTGCGGCAATGTCTACAAATCATAAATAAATAAATAAATAAATAAAATGTAATACTCGTAATGCACAAGTAACAAAAAAAATTGTCGTGGACCCTTGATTTTCTATGGACATCGATTCCGGATCCCCCAATCTTGCTACATTGAAACACGTACAAAGTCGATGAAATTATCGAACCTCGATGGGCATTAGTTTAATACTGACTAAAATTACGATACGAAACATGTACCATGTATTCGGCAATGATCTTATCCGTGTACGGAGTCACGCCCAGTTTCAGCAGCTGCTCCATTCGGTTGATAGTGCCACGTTAATTTTTGTAAATTGCACGTAATTTATTAAATTATTATAAAATGCACATAAATTGCACGTGATTTTATATTTATTTAGAAAATAACGTAATTATTTATTAGTACTTAATTTGCTTAGACACTTGTAAACTCAGGAACGACCCTGATGATTACCATGAAATTTAGCAGCAACTTTGGAGTCACTAAAACCTGAGTCGCTTTATAGCGCTTGTTAGTCAGGATGGGTTCACCTGCTGGCGTATATGTATCGCATATGATCTGCATTATGTCATCATATATGCATACACGAGAAACAAGTATTGTATGAATTCAGGTTTGCAAGAATACAATAGTTTCATTTATCGAAAACAACTCTACTAACCAAGATGTTATTTCCACTTCGGAAGGGATCCTTGAAAAGTGAATTGCATGTTACAAGGAAAATTAATGCGAAAATATTTTTGTTGTGTATTTTTTATAGCAAATGAACTTACTATAATATGACTTCACTATCTTCACCAGGAGCTTATCCGTTACTTGATCCATCATAGTTCCACTTTGGAAGCTCCGAAGGGTGTTCTACTTGCTGCGGCAATGTCTACAAATCGTAAATAAATAAATAAATAAAATGTAATACTCGTAATGCACAAGTAACAAAAAAAAGGTGTCGTGTACCCTTGATTTTCTATGGACATCGATTCCGGATCCCCCAATCCTGCCACATTGAAACACGTAAACAGTCGATAAAATTATCGAACCTCGATGGGTATTTGTTTAATGCTGGCTGAAATTACGATACGAAACATGTACCATGTATTCGGCAATGATCTTATCCGTGTACGGAGTCACGTCCAGTTTCAGCAGCTGCTCCATTCGGTTGATAGTTCCACGTTAATTTCTGTTTTCTCGCACATCTACAATTTCAAAAATAAAAAATATATATCCCCCATTGATTAAAGGAAGTCATGAAGCAGAAACTAGTCATATATAAATTAATATTCATGGAGATTTTATTTTTAAATTATTTGATGAGAATGATGTTATTGTTACCATAGCAACTCGGATTTGACCTTAGCTGAACCGGGGTCAAAATGGTAAGATACGCTCATATTTGAAATGCAATGATATGGTGTACTTCCTATAAGCTACTACACTTCACTCTCTGTAGTTTTAAAATTGTTCAAAACTATACCCCGAGTTTATTTTTTATTTTTTCAATTCACCATATATGTAGTTTCCTTATCAATAATTTTGTTCCAAAAATAAAATAAAATGTAGCAATTCTAGCTCCGCGTCAAGGTCACAATAGTATAGATTCAAAGGGTACACCGTACACACATTTAAACGAAAACAACACATTTCTCCGCATCACCACCAATAACAAGATCCGATCCCACAACAATATGATCGTATCACGACTTTTAACATCCATCAGGTATGAGCACAACGGATCCAGATGTTTTTCTGTTCTCGAGATCCGCATGGGCCTGGGCAGCCTGGGACAACGGGTAGGTATGATTCACACGGGCCCGCAGAACACCTGCAGCCACATTGGTAAAGACCTCCGAGGCAGTTGTCAAAAGTTCATCCCGAGTCACGGTGTATTGCATCATAGTGGGTCTCGTCAAGAACAGAGATTTCGCTGCTAGAGCTGATAGAGGGATCGGGTCGGGAAGGCCCGAAGACTGTCCGAAACTCACCATGTACCCACGGATTTTCAAGCATGCCAGTGATCCCTAAGCAAAATTGATATCAGAGTTCAAATACTATAGAGGAAATTGCAGAGTGTGTTTAGGTCTAAATAATTAAAAACCATTTTATGACTAGGGATATAAGAGTGCAAGGTCTTAATTGGATAATAAGACTACATCATAGAATTTCATGTTCAGTGATAAATTGAGACCAATTGCAATTCATCTGTGATGGGTAAATGTACGAGAGTAATATAAAGAGCAAAGAAATGACATACCTCAAAAGTGTCCTTCCCGACAGAGTCATAGACAACCTCAACTCCTGCACCGGATGTTATCTCATTTACACGAGCAACAAAATCTTCATCCTTGTACAGTATGGTATGGTGGCACCCATCATCTTTGGCTTGAGCCGCCTTCTCTTTTGTTGAGACGGTCCCAATAACAGTGGCACCAAGGGCGTTTGCCCATTGGCACAAAAGGGACCCCACCCCACCGGCTGCTGCATGGACTAGGACAGTGTGTCCTGGTTCAACCTATTAAATAATACATTTTGGAAAATTTTTATTTATCAAAGAAAATATAAGGGAAAATTAAAAAGAAACAGACCAACTTACTTTAAAACATCGGCGGAGGAGAAACTGAGCGGTCATTCCCTTGAGCATAATGGATGCCGCTGTAACTGCATCTATAGAAGGAGGCACAGGGACCACTTTATCAGCAGGAAGGATTTGCTCCTCCGCATATGCACCCATCGGGTTACCGGCATACGCAACAACATCTCCAACTTTTCGACCGGTAAGACCAGGACCCACAGCAGACACCACGCCCACAGCCTCCATGCCTGCCATTCAGACAATAGTTCATAGTGAAATTTGCGATTCAAAAAAAGTGTGTAATACACGCAAGTGCCAATACGAAATTACAACCAAAATCTGTATGAATAAACTTATCAAGCGGTAGATTAAAAATAAATTATAGGAGGATTTAAGTTTAAAAAATAAAGGAAAATGACCGGGCGTGAAGGGTATTGTTGGAGCCTTGTAAACCCCTTTCCGGAAATAAATGTCAATGAAGTTCAAGCCGATGGCCTTATTCTTCACCCTGATCTCTCCGTCCTTAGGCTCCCCGATTTCCACATCCTCCCATTTCAGGACCTATAAGCATGAAATGCATAAAGGCACTAATTAGTAAAGTAAGCTTTTCAATCTTATGCATAACCACCTTCTTTCGCGCAATGCTTAAATTAGAATATCATTCATAATACCAAGTTTGGCCCTGAATGTGTATTTCAATTGTCCCAAGAATACATATGATCAAGAAGTTATTCGGCCAAAATTGCGATTCTGGTTTCATAGAAAGATCAATCAAGAATCGAGAGAGGAAAACCAATAGTTTGTTACTACAGAAACTGTTAATATACACAAGTTACAGTGCTGAAAGTGAAATTAAGTTCAATGCTAATCTCAGTACGCGAGGCCAAACTCATCAACTTAGTTTAAGCTATAATTAATTTGCAAGTGATTATCAGCACATGATATTTTCTCCAACAAAAATCATGAATCACAAAAATACATGGAAATCACAATAATTATTTATTTAATAAACTAAAGAGATACCTCAGGGCCACCGAGTTCATGAATCCTTATAGCTTTAACCATGTTTGATGCTCCTACTGCGGATGAAGAGATTGCCCTAATCGCTGGTTTATTTTGAGCCCTAATCGCGCAAGGGGTGGTCTCGGAAATAGTCCTTTGGAGCTGATTGAGTGAGAGGGGCGGTTTTTGAAGAAAACAGCGGTGCTGGTAAAGATGAAGAAGATTCGCGATCCTAAGTAAAACCATGGGTGGGTGCACTGTAAATCACTGTGATAATAAAATACGGAGTAACAATAATTCCATATATAAAAATGGTGGGTTAAAAATCGGAAAGGGTAAAAATAAAAAATAAAAATAGGTAAAAAATAAAAATGCACTGTAAATCACTGTGATAATAAAATACGGAGTAACAATAATTCCGTATATAAAAATGGTGGGTTAAAAATCGGAAAGGGTAAAAATAAAAAATAAAAAATAAAAATAGGTAAAAAATAAAAACCAAATTGATACGGAGTAACAATAATTCCGTATATAAAAATGGTGGGTTAAAAATCGGAAAGGGTAAAAATAAAAAATAAAAAATAAAAATAGGTAAAAAATAAAAACCAAATTGTTGACAGTGGGATTCGAACCCACGCCCTTTCGGACCAGAACCTTAATCTGGCGCCTTAGACCAACTCGGCCATATCAACTTTTGATATTATCGTGTACTTTTTTAAATTTGACTTTTAAAGACATGACAAAATAATTAACAAGATTGCAAACACGACTTATGTGACCTGTAAAACACTACACACCCTTTCTATTACATTCATGTATGTTCATTTTTTCATTTTCCTTTTATTTTTTTATCATTCATGACTGACGAGCTTAAGAAAATTGAAGTTTCCTAGGCTCAGTTCATATCACATTCCAGGGCCATAATTTCTGATAAAGATGTCCGAATCCAAATAGCTGATTCAATCTTATAAATAATTATGTGTCTCTTCTCATTCTGACATATTAATTTAGAATATGAGAGACCTATAAAACGTGTATAAGAATCACGATTTGATGATACTTCTCATTAATTTCAGTGAAAATCGGTAAAATCGAATATAACTGGTTGTGGGATGATATTGTTGTGATAGTTACGAGCAGGGGCGGACCCAGCATATAAATTGAGTGGGGGCCAAATTTACAAGCTCAAAATACTAAAGAAAAAACGAGTTATTTCATAGAGTAATTGTTTATATAAGCTCTTAAAAAAATGTTTAAATAATTGAATTAAAATAAGTGAATCTATCAAAAAGAATTATATTAAAATTAAAAGTTTTTTAACATGAAAAATATGTAGTACTGTCTTTTTGCCTCAAAAAATTATTGAAACCTTGTTCATCAACAAAAATTAAAATAAATGATATTTTTAACCAAAAAATAAAGAGAAAATTGTAGAAAATTGTACGTAAGTTAAGAAACTAGAACAAAAATAGAAATAAAATTATAATTTAAAATATAAAAAAAAATTAGTAAGGGTGCCTATTAATTAAGTAGTGAAATCCAAACAAAAAAAATGTGGAAAAAAATTAACAAAAGATAGAAAAAAATAATGAATATATAAAAATAGTGCTATATCATTAAGAAAAAAATTGTAATTTGAACAAAAAATACAGTGCATTTATATATTGTTCCTAGTATCTAATTATTTATACTTCATAGAATAATAATAAAAATAAGATAAAGTGTTTAACAATTTTTAACTTATTGAAAAATAACAAGTTAATTAAGCGCATTAATAATTATACTAGTATATATATATATATATATACTCTGTATATAATTACTTAGAAATCGAGGACAATTAATTACGGTACTACGGTATAATTTTACAATAAATATAGGAATACAGACTATGTGGGCCTTAAAATAATAAAAAAAAAACTTTTAAAAATTTAAGAAGGGAAAGAATGAACTCAAACGTCTCTTGTTTATTTTATTTTTCAGATTTTTAAGCTTTGAACTTCGTGGAAAACAAAAAACTTCAGTGTGGGCCTTAAATAATTTACCTTACTATTCGTGCAAAATATACAATCTCAGTGCGGGCCGAGGCCCGCACTCGTCCAAGTGTAGGTCCGCCGCTGGTTACGAGTCATAAAATCGTGTTATAATTCTAGAAAATGAAGGAACCGGTTGATCGAAATTCGACAACTTGTCGAATATGCAGGGATGAAATTCGTTACATATCATAATCACGAGATGCAATCCTTCAACAACTCATGCCATTATACTCGATATTTGTACCACGACAGAATGGTTTGGTATGAACGTTGGGATCAAGAATAAGCTTGAATTCGTTAATTACGCAAGATTAGTAGTCACTGCAGACTCAGTCCAATGTTGTTAATCAATCCTAATAATCCAATAGCCTTTCTAGTTTCTACAGGCCGATTCGTCCTCTACTCGAATCTCAATCTCGACTCTCTAAGTAATTAACGGATTGTAAATGTTCGGCACATCGACTTCTTCGATCTTCAGGCAAGTGTCGAGGTAACCTTTTTGCTCTGCCTACCTTCCCAAATCACACTGCCTAACCCTGCGTATTTGTTTAATTCAGCTGAAACCTAACTCGTTGAAAATTTATGGTTACCTGCTCCAAAAACATTCTCAAAAATATTAAATGTGGTCCTTGTTTTGCGTTATTTTCACTTTTCTACCCCACATATTTCAGTAATATCCGCCCGTGACCATTTATATAATTTAGGAAGTTTTGTTATTATTATTGAATGATTTGTTGTCTCGAAATTGGGAATATTGAGAAACCATGTGGTGTGGGTACACCACAACGTATACCAATAATATCCTATTTTCTGACCTCTCTCTATTCAATACAAATTATACAATACACATCTGTCAACTTTTCGTTCGTCTAGTATAGTAGTAATTACATGATTAATTGATTATGCCCCCAATAACATATTGGAATTTACAAAAACTACAATACGATCACATTTTATTTGATTATGCATACAATAACATATTGGAATTTACAAAAAATACAATACGATCACATTTTATTTTATTTTATAATTATTACTAATACTATTATTCTTATTTTATCTCCTTAGCATCTAAAACTTTATAGTGTTTTTTTCCTTTTGATGTGGACATTATAATACCCACAAAAATGTGTGTTTATTGAAAAATCGTGGCCAAACGAATGAGCAATAAGTGTGTTTGACAATAGGCGTCCAAGTTTCGGACCCATACATCATCGGCGGTCTTCCCTAAATGCCAAATAGGCTGCTGATATCATGTTCCTATATATATTCACAGTTTCACACACACAAAACCTTAAATTACATTACACCTCTTAATTCCCTTGCCTAGTACAACAAATAATGGCTGTCGGAATCGCGATTAAATCCGACGGCAAGCAATACGCCGGAAAAATCACTTGGTTCGTCCTCCTCTCTTGCATGGTCGCCGCTTCCGGCGGGATCATCTTCGGCTACGATGTCGGAGTCTCAGGTAACTAATCGATCGATCCATAATTTATTAAATTGAACTTTATATTATAATATATGTTGGGTTGAATTAATTAGGTGGGGTGACGTCAATGGACCCCTTCCTGAAGAAATTCTTCCCGGGGGTTTACGCTAAGATGAAAGGGGACACGAAGATCAGCAACTACTGCAAATTCGACAGCCAGCTCCTGACCTCCTTCACCTCCTCCCTCTACATCGCCGGCCTCGTCTCCTCCTTCTTCGCCGCCGTCGTCACCCGCGACTACGGCCGCCGCCCCTCCATCATCATCGGCGGCCTCTGCTACATGTTCGGCGCCGCTCTCGGCGGCTCCTCCATCAACATCGTCATGCTCATATTCGGCCGCATCCTCCTCGGCGTCGGCCTCGGCTTCACCAATCAAGTATATTAATTAATTAAATAATTAATCGAAAATGACACGTGGCCCTAATTTTAATCTTTTTCCCCCAATTCGTAGTCAGTGCCATTGTACCTCTCGGAGATGGCCCCTTCGAAATACAGGGGAGCCTTCAACGTCGCTTTCCAGATCTGCGTCAGCATCGGGTACAACTCCGCCACCCTCATCAACTACGGGACGGTCAGGATCGCCGGCGGCTGGGGGTGGAGGATCTCAATCGCCATGGCCGGAGTTCCGGCGGCGGTCCTGGCCTTCGGGGCGCTCTTCCTCCCGGAAACCCCCAACAGCCTCATCCAGATCAGCGACGACCACAACAGGGCGAAGAAGGTGCTCCGGAAAATCCGGGGAACGGCCGACGTGGAGGAGGAGCTCGACGATCTGGTCGAGGCGAGCCACGCCTCGAAGGCCATCAAGCACCCCTTCCGGAACCTGATGCAGAGGAAGTACCGGCCGCAGCTGGTGATGTCGGTGATGATGCCGTTTTTTCAGCAGATCACCGGAATCAACATCATCGCGTTCTACGCGCCGCTGCTGTTCCTCACGATCGGGTCCGGGGAGAACGCGTCGCTGCTGTCGGCGACGGTGACGGGGATCGTCTCGTCGAGCTTCACGGTGGTGACGGTGGTTTTGGTGGACAGGATCGGGAGGCGGCCGCTGTTCCACTTCGGGGGGGCGCAGATGCTGGCGTCGATGGTGCTGGTCGGAGCGATCATGGCGGCGAAGCTCGGGGACGAGGGGACGATGGAGAAGGGGTGGGCGATGGCGGTGTTGATACTGGTGTGCGTTTTCATGTCCGGGTTCGGGCTGTCGTGGGGCCCGCTGGGGTGGGTGGTGACCAGCGAGATTTTCCCGCTGGAAATCCGGTCGGCGGCGCAGAGCATCGTGGTGGCGGTGAACCTGTCGATGACGTTCGTGATTGCGCAGGTGTTTCTGGCGATGCTCTGCCACCTGAAGTCGGCGATATTCTTCTTCTTCGCGGCGTGGGTGATGGTGATGTCGGCGTTCGTCTACTTTTTCCTGCCGGAGACGAAGGGGATACCGATAGAGAAGATGGATCAGATTTGGGCGGAGCACTTTTTCTGGAAGCGGTTTGTCGTTGACGGCGGTCAAAGCGTGGACGGCAGAAAGACTATTGGGGAAAGTGTGTGATTTAATTGGAATATAATAATATTATTTTATGTATATCTCTTCTTCAAAAATCAAAAGCCATATCTCGCAAAAGAATTGTGACGCCTTTTTGTTTTATTTTAAACAAAAAAAATGTTCTTGGAGGTAGAAAAATCCACACTTCAATAGTTCAATGGTTAAAAAAAAAATCTTTAGCAACAGAAGTCGTCCACCTCGTCACGTAGCATTCATTATTATAATCGCTTATTATTATTAAAATAATTATATTATACTCTTTAGTGGAATAAACTTATAGATAATTATATTAGTGGAATGTGGAATGCTATTTTATGGAAAAGGCTATATATACACAAAGGGTAACCAATCTTTGATACACTTCCAATTAAAACATGACATTTGGCGTGTTGTAATAATATTATTGGTAATAAATCTTTTATACATTTCCATCAAAAAATATAACATGCGTTCACTTTGTAATAATAATTATTTTTATTTTAATATATTTCTATCGATTTTTTTTTAATTCTTTTTTTCTATTAATGTAGTGCTCATAATTATTGCAAAAGTTTACATTCCACATTATTAAAATAGTTTTTAGACAAATAATCAAAATTTTATTTGAAAAAATTAGACTAATCATATATTTTTTTTAAATAATTATTTATAGATGATATTTATAATAAATTATTTTTGTGATTATTAATATAAAGACTTGTTTAACAATAAATCAAAATATTATAAATTAATATTATTAGTATTAATATTTAATTTAATTAAAAAATTGGTTATAACTATTTATTTAAAATTGTATATTGTTTAATATTTAGTAGAAAATCTCGATATGAAATAGAAAAAATTGTAATTTAACAAATAACGAAAGTTGATACATGAAAAACGAGTATCGTTAATATATTTAAAAAATGAAGTCAAATATAAAATAATAAAAATGACAATAATAATAAAAAATAATAATAGTTTTTGTATTTTCTAAATAATATGATTTTTTATATACTCATATTAATTTGAATCAATAAGTCAGAGTGTATGGAAGTTCACTTAAATTAATAATTTTTGTTTAAAGTTCTCTCAAATTAATGAAAATTCATATATACAAATCAATTAAAAAAACAAGTCAAAATTTGCATAGAGTCTCAGTCTATAGACTTTTTAAATTTAAGAACTTTTAAAGTTTCAAAAAATATCTTTTGAAATCATAATCCAACATACCACTCTAATATATAGATGAAAAAATCTTATGAAATCATAATTCAGTACACCCCTTTAATAGACATACATGTGAAATATGCGACCATCTAACATATACAAATGTTGAAAAAAAATTTATGAAATCACAATCCAATACACTTATCTAATACACACACATGCAAAATACGTGAAGTTTTCAAAACATTTATCTATTTAAAAAATAAATACATTTATATTTTTTTAATTGAATAATATTAAATTAAATTATAGTAATTAGTTGATTAGAATCTAATTTATAGATATTGAAAAATGAAATAAAAATTGAAAACAAAAAAATAATTTGACGTTCATTTCAAATTTTAAAATACTTTATTGTAAACTACATTAAAAGACACACATGCCATGCATATGATATTTTTAGAAAAATGATCTCTTTGTCGAAGGTTGTTAGCTCACTTGAATTGAGTATCGTAAGGTTTACAGTTCAAAATCGAAACATGAGTGTGTGAGTATTTAAATTTGTACAATTGACCTAAATAAAAAAATAAATTTATTTTTTTGAAAAATAAATGCATTTATTTTTTCTTAAATAAATAATAATGAAATATAGATTGTGTATATTATAATTGATAATATTTCATCTACAGTAATTTAATTTATAAAAATCAATTATTATTATTTTTTATGTTTTACTAAATAAGGTATTTTAATTTTTAAAATTTGTAAAAGAAGTAAAAAAAATTACAGAAAAAAATAAAGTTTGTAAAATTATATACACTATACATATTTATTTAAATTATTCAAAAACATTTTTTTTTCAAAATAATAATCTTTTTACTTAAAAAAATTATATTTACTCTATTTAAAAACAAATGTTTTCAAAATAAAAAAGTACTCTTTCCGCAAAAAAAAATACAGTTTTTAAGATTATATATTTATTATATATATTTAATTAAATTATTTAAAAACAATTTTTTATAAATAATTTTTTTACGCAAAACAATAAAGTTTTAAAAATTATATACACTATATATATTTATTTAAATTATTTTTAAAAACAAAAAATTTCAAAATAATGAACTCTTTACGCAAAAAAAATTATATTTACTCTATATATTTAAATAAATTATTGAAAAATAAATGTTTTTAAAATAAAAAGTACTCTTTCCGAAAAAAAATAATAAGTTTTTAAGATTACATTTATATATATTTAATTAAATTATTTAAAAACAATTTTTTTCAAAATTTAAAACTCTTTCGGCACAAGAAAAGGACTAAATCTGTAACTGTTCTTCATTACCTTTGACCACGTGCGAAAAACTAAAAACTAAAAATGAAAAATAACTAAACAAATAAATTCCAAATGTCAAAAATTAATTGGAAGTGTATTGAAAAGTCAATACACCGAGTGTAACCGTATCAGCTTCCCTATTTTATACCCGTTTTTTTTTGCAGATTTGACGAATCTAATTTGATGGATAAAATATACTTTAATACATTATATATAGAGTATATAGTAGCCATTAAATTATGTTAAAGTACATGCAATGGATTGTTAAATGTGAACTAACCCGTGTTTTATTCGTATGCAGTTTGCACCCATTCAACTTAATTGGTTCTTATTTGTACGTATTATTCAATAAATTAAATCTTCATATTTTGTCATAGACTCATAAAGTTCAGTTAGTTAATTTGTGAAAGATACATATACAAATTCAACAAGTTGTTAATTTGTCGAAAAACTAATTATATGGAATATATATGGTGAAGAGTATGATAGTGCATGCTCGATCGATCAACACATAATCGATATACTGTAGCAACCCCACCGCTCGGAGTACTCAATGATCAACCACCGATTCAGTTCAGTGGTTCCTTAATAATTACATGTTTGATACCAAAACTCAAGTTGATACAATGGTACCCGCATTACAGTTTAAGAAGTACTAACTTAACGAACAAAATGTATTGCTCTACAAAACGAATTAAATCCAGCAAAACAAATGAGATGCACGCCGAAATCAAATTTGATAATAACACCATTTGAAACTTGGACCCTTGCTAGTACTATAGATCAAAGAATAATAATAATATCTCGTTAGAATACACTAGTATATGTTCAAGTTTCAACAAGTGTCATCATCAGAATTGAATTTTTTTTGGTGGTATAGTGTTGTATGTGCAAAAAGCCCACTGGGGCCGGGGCTGAGATATGCCTTTTGTAGCCTTCACGTTACAATAGTGACATTCACTAGTAATACTTGTAGATAGGTCAAGGTGTATTGACATTTTGTATTTTTGATACTCATTATGAAAATGATTCAAACTTCCACCCATTAAATTAATAAAAACATACCTATACGTGTGCGATCATGACACAATGTCGATGTTATATGAAGTACATACGTAGTACTCGGTTATTTTAATTTTGTTACTTTTTGAATCATACCATTCAATGAAAAAAAACACGGAATCTTGACCTAGTTGGCTCGATTTTAGAGCTTTGAACACATATTCACAATAATTTATTTATTTTAAATCTAAAAAAAAAAACTTTTAAATAATTTGAACACAATTATAGTTTGCCCATATGTTCAGTTGGGCTAGCAAAGGAAAGCTTTGAATTGTTGCTACGGACCACTTATAAGATGGCCCAATAAAACATGGGCCACTGACCCAGACCAAGTAGCAGTAGTTTGATTTCGATTTCATTTCGATTCAATTTTTGTGTGGTTTGATCGAATGTTTAGCCCCGTATCGCTGGGCGTCGAATTTGAATTCTCAGTATAACACTTTTCTCCCTGTAGTAGAATCTTTACTTTGAAGATGAAATAATACTTGTGCCAAATTCCAGGTTAAAAAGCACAAGGTATTAAAGATAATTTAAGCATATATTCTGTCCACATGATATATATAAATATATATGTGCGTCACAATTCATAGAATAAAGAAATAAAAACATTATATGCTTAATGTATGAAAAATATGAACAACCAGATATTTAATTTGGGTTTAAAATAAATAAGTACTGAAAGACTCAAAAGCATCTGCAACAGTTTCGCAACGGATTATTGACTTAGCATATTGTAACATGCCTCCGATTCGATCGATCGAAGAGATTAATTAAAAACAAATTAGTAGATCATTAATTATAATAAGTATGAACTACAATACATAACGTAATTAATTAAACTTGATTTACAAAAAACAATTTAATTTTTATTTGTCCTATAATTAACAATTTCTTTTAAAATGTTCGAAATCAAACAATTATCAAAAATTATATTCATATTCATATTACTCAAGCAAAAATTTAATGCGCGCCCATACAAGTTAATCACATAAAAAGTTTCGGATACTCTTGGAAGTTTGAAGAAACTAAGCAAGAACAATTTTACATTACTCAATCAATCAACCAGCCGAGATTACATCAGATTGATTATTGATTGGCACCTTTTAGTGTTGCAGAGATAGGAATCCAGAATCTGCATATATATAATACAGTATATATTGATGGAGGCTAATTTTTCGATTTAGAAAATATAAATCAAATATAAACATTATATGAACAAGTATATATTCGTGTTACTAAAAATAAAATAGAAATTGTACAGCGAGATATGGAGTTATTTATTCTTTACTGTCACAAACTTTTCTTTTCATACTTTTAGAATCATTTCAATCAATTTTGAAACTACTTAAAAAATTGACCAAAACGGTTTCGACCACTTAATATTCAACTAATTATATATAGTGTGATAATAAAGGAGATAAATTTTAAAATACACATTTATTTATATATAGTGTATTGCTAATTCTAGAGTATATATACATGAGAGGGTGAGAAGGATGGAGATGTAAGATGTTATAGGGTAATTATTAAACTCTTCACGCTCGATTTAACGTGTTCAATCTAACATTGAAAATACGTATGTTTATAGAGAATTACTAATATGTGAATTCCTTGACTCTTCGATTAAGTAACATGCATGAAACATAAACAGATTTGTCGCTCTCTGCATATATTGATGACTCTGAAATCGACAAAATCGTTGCGTCCAAATGTCCAATGAATAGTTCATAGGATTTGTAGGGTTTCAAATCAAATTGTTTGATTCTTTGTCTTCTATCTCTACCACCCCACAAGTATTTTAGGAAAAATGATGCTTGATGTCTTTATCTCTCTTATTTTAATTGCTCACTTTTGCATAGGGTTTTAGGGTGGTTGTGACAATAAACCAAAAACGTGTACAACTTAAAAGTTGAAATACCCAATTTTGACTAATCGGCTAATTGCGTCAAACGACTATTGACTGTGTGCAGTGACGACGAGAGAGTGTTATTGTTGGTAATGGTCAAATTTGGGGCAAGCTTTATATGATATGTAGTGTGCGTTGTTGGGCTAAAATGGTCAATAATGGATCGCCCATTGTCGTTTCTCGGTCGAGTGGAATTTCACTATAGATAGTAGAGTAGATACCCACATTCAATTTATTTACTAATTTATTCATACTGCATATAATTAAGTATCAGTATTGTTTCATTTGTCTCTAAAAAAACCTGTGTTTTTTTGGTAAATTACAAATCATAGAATTATGTCTTTATCAAATTAAATATTATATTTATTTAAAAAAAAAATGATACTTATTATCGGAACGTAGTCTTTTGAAATCAGAAATACGGAATATTTTTTTTGCATACTCCGAATTGGCGCAACGTGAATCACGTGTATTTACTCGATTTAGTCGAGTCGTGTGTCCACGTCTGCGTGTGTTGACGTGGCGCACTCCCTTGTGTTGAAACTTGAAAGAACATCAGCCAATTTACTGTCGGAATATTTGTTTAATATTTAATATTTATTGTTAGGAAAAATTACACAGGGATTTAGCTCAATAAAAATTCAAAACCAATATAAACTAAAAAAAATACAAAAAAACTAAAAAATTGACAAATCAATTTTGACCGCTATTTTTAATCTTATTTGACATAAAGGAACCGTCACACGTCACACCCACATAAATTACTACATTCGTGTTTTTCAATTAGGAAATTTAAATTTACGTCACCACAATAAACTTTATTAATTATATATTCTAATAATCCCTTTAGAGCATCCACATTAGCTTTTTCTATGATTTTATATTTTATTATGGACGGTACTCAGTATCTAAAAAATTAAATAGTTCTTTGAACACGATTTTTTTTTCAAAAATATAGAATATTAATTTTTATTTATTAAAATGTACCTTATCCATTATTTTTTTTTTGATGATTTTGACCTTTTGTATTATTTACATTTAAATATTTGAACATTTAAATATTTGAATATGGTATGTTTTTCAATGTTAATTCATTACTAGTTCGTATTTTCTTAAATAAACTCAAATAGATTAAAAATGAATCGAATAATTATCATTTCAGTAAATTTAGAATTACAAAACAATTAATAGTAAAAGGTAAGAGATAAAGTTTTTTTTTTTTTTTTTTAATATGTGGGTAAGAGTTTAAAATTATTTGTATTTTAAATATGGAGTCAAAATAAAAATCTAATTTTAATTTAAAATAATAATAAATTAAAGACAAAATTTATTTTAAAATTAAAAATTAAAAAATTATTATTTTATTTTAAAAATTAATATTTATTTTAAAAGGCGTGACTATATTTTGAGATATTATTATCACACTTTTTATTATTTCTTTTGTTTATTTATATTATATTAAATTAATTAGTTTAATACCCCTAGTGAAAATAAAAAAACACTTTTATTTTTTTATGATTATAAATCAAACTATTGTATTCATTTATTTAATTTTTTAACATGAAATAAAAATAGTTTAACTGAAAAATGATATTATTAATAAATTATTCAAGATTACAAATAAAATAATACAGTACAAATTATAAAAATATATATTTGAAATTAAATAAATTAAAATATTATTTAATATAAAAAATAAAAATATATTATACTCGGTATTTCGTTTTTTGCTCAAATAATACAAGTCTATCCACATGTAAGACTCATATTCGGTGCAAGTTCCGAAAAATGTTAAAAGCTTATTATCTCCATATCCCTCCAAATGAAAACCATACAAAATGCAAATACTAAATTTCAATTCTTCAAGGAAATGGTTATCTTTTTTTTTTTTGACACACAAAGAAATTGTTATATTATTGAATTTTATTTAATAAATAAAGTAGATTGAATTGAATAAGTAAAATGATGTATAGTGGTTGTTGTTATTTAAAAAACAAACATGAAATTTAGGTGAAAATCCGAAAAATAAATAAAAATATTAAACGTAAAACTTATCGTGAGATAGTTAGAGTTAAATCCATTAATTATTCGAATTCCCAAATTCAGAACTTTAAAATGAATTCACGAATTTTAAAACATTCCCAAAATGGTGGGCCACGCTTTGGGCCACCCTTTCCATTATTGCACTATGCTTCAAATACAAGCTGCCCATTTCTACTATAAATACCTTAGGTTTTTCTTTTTATCAAGTATTCACAACTTCTGAAAATTAGTTTCCCTCGTTAATTAGGATCATCATTATTATCAATTATCATAAAACATGGCCGTGGGGGTGGCGATCAAAAGCGACGGCAAGCAATACGCCGGAAACATCACGTGGTTTGTGCTGCTTTCTTGCATGGTTGCAGCCTCCGGGGGAATCATTTTCGGTTACGATGTCGGAGTTTCAGGTTCGTTTATCCTCGATCGTTAATTTCGTGTAAAACATATATACATATGAAATGTGACATATGTGACATATATTGATCAATAGGGGGAGTGAGCTCCATGGAGCCTTTCTTGAAGAAATTCTTTCCCGGGGTTTACAAGAAAATGAAACAAGACACAAACATAAGCAACTACTGCAAATTCGACAGCCAACTCCTCACCACTTTCACCTCGTCCCTATACCTAGCCGGCCTCATTTCTTCCTTCTTCGCCGCCACCATCACTCGGAAATACGGCCGCAGGCCCTCCATCATCATCGGCGGCCTCTCCTACATGGTCGGAGCCATACTCGGCGGCTTGTCACTCAACATTTACATGCTCATTATCGGCCGCGTGTTGCTCGGGATCGGCCTCGGTTTCACCAATCAGGTAACATAACTAAATAATACTACATCAGTCCCGTATAAGTTCTTTCACTAAAAAAACCACAATACCATTTGACTTTAATCAATGATAATATAATAATATTATTTTTTAACATCCGTGTCCATACTAGTACGACGGTGGTAATACTTATTTTTTGCTAGAATGACATAAATACCCTCGAGCAGGATATGCGTGCCAAAAGGAGAGAGGGCTAGTAAAGTCAAAGTTTGTCTAAAGATAGAAAAATGTTGTAGGCTTGTAGCATCTTTTTGTCCATTTGAATCTCATGCACAAACAATCGAATAAAGAACAAAAAAAGGTGTTAAATGCATATATTCCATCAAAGATGTTGAGAATTTTTAGATGATCATTCTTAACTAAACAAAATTTATTATTAAAAATACTCAATCTGTTCCATATTAATGGTAAACTTTCTTATTATTTGTAAAAGAAGTGTAACAGTTGGTTTGGAGAGTAGTACATTTTTACTCTTTTTACTTTTACTGATACGAAACAATTTGTTTTCTTCCAGTCGGTACCTTTATACCTTTCAGAAATGGCGCCCTCGAAATACAGGGGAGCCTTCAACGTGGCATTCCAAATCTGCGTTAGCATCGGGTACAACTCCGCCACCCTCATCAACTACGGGACGGTCAGAATCTCCGGCGGGTGGGGGTGGAGGATCTCCATCGCCATGGCCGGAGTTCCGGCGGCAGTCCTGGCCTTCGGGGCGCTCTTCCTCCCTGAAACCCCCAACAGCCTCATCCAAATCAGCGACGACCACAGCAGGGCAAAAAAGGTACTCCGGAAAATCCGAGGAACGGATGATGTCGAGGAAGAGCTCAACGACCTGATCGAGGCGAGCCACGCCTCGAAGGCCATCAAGCACCCATTCCGGAACCTGATGCAGAGGAAGTACAGGCCGCAGCTGGTGATGTCGGTGCTGATGCCGTTTTTTCAGCAGATCACCGGAATCAACATCATCGCCTTCTACGCGCCGCTGCTGTTTCTGACGATCGGGTCCGGTGAGAACGCGTCGCTGCTGTCGGCGACGGTGACTGGGATCGTCTCGTCGAGTTTTACGGTGGTGACGGTGATCTTGGTGGATAAGATCGGGCGGAGGCCCCTGTTCCACTTCGGGGGGGTTCAGATGCTGATCTCGCTGATTTTGGTCGGGGGGATTATGGCGGCGAAGCTGGGGGATCAGGGGACGCTGAACAGGGCGGACGCGCTGGCGGTGTTGATATTGGTGTGCGTTTTCATGTCTGGGTTCGGGCTGTCGTGGGGCCCGCTGGGGTGGGTGGTGACGAGCGAGATTTTCCCGCTGGAGATCCGGTCGGCGGCGCAGAGCATCGTGGTGGCGGTGAATTTGTCGATGACGTTCGTGATTGCGCAGGTGTTTTTGGCAATGCTCTGCCACTTGAAGTCGGGGATTTTCTTCTTTTTCGCGGCGTGGGTTTTGGGGATGGCGGTGTTTGTGTACTTTTTGTTGCCGGAGACGAAGGGGATTCCGATCGAGAAGATGGAGGTGGTGTTTAGAGAGCATTGGTTCTGGAAGAGGGTCATCGGAAGTAGCGAGTTTCCGGAGGACAATAAGGCCTGATGTTTTGTTGACTGAGGGTTAATTCTGTCTTTTTTTGTTTGTTTGTTTGTGTGGGTGTGTTTTATATTGTTTTTGATTTGCATAATTGCTACTGTAGTTGTAATGGATTCTGATTCGGAATATCAAATCAGTGTTGTGACTTGTGAGTTCATGAATGAAATTTCTTATCGGTTCGATTATGGCGGGGCAAGGCATCCTGAGTTAGTGACAGTATCGTTTGCGTAGGGCACGTTCGGGAATGTGGACATGAAAATATTTTGGTTATTTGAGTTTGATTAACAAGATAACCGAATAATATGTGAATAGAGCGAAAGAAAATCGAATATAACCGAATAATATGGTTAATTGTGTCTTTTTGTGTTTGTTTTATGTTATTTTTGTTTTACATAATTACTACTGTAATTGTAATGTGTTCTGATTCAGTGTTGTGAGTTCATGAATGAAATTTGTTTTCGGTTAACCAAAATTTAAGGTGAAACGAAACAAACTTAATTTGCTAAAAAAAACTGTCAAAAATGGAACGGAACCTTGTTTTCGATTGATCAATAACTGAAATTTATTATAGATTCGGTTGTCGCCAAAACAGCAGAAAGACAGTAAACCTTTAGCTGTTTAAAAACAAACCTTTGGCAAGGCCATAAATAAAGTTCACAACTGAAAACAAAGTGTACCTATGAGTCCTCCAAATTCTAATGAAAAACTTGTAAACCACTTTTCATTTCAGAAACTTCAGAACAAGAAATGGCGAGGCAAGCGGCGTGAGTGAGTGACGGTATCGTTTGCATAGGGCACGTTCAGGAATATGGAAATGAAAATGAGGGTTGAAAGTTGAGTAACCATCGTTTTGAATTGGGAGTTTGGTTAACCATATAACCGAAAACTATGTGAATAGAGCGAAAGAAAATCGAATATAAGGTATTCAGGTAACCGGAAAGTTTGAAATGATAACTCAGTCTATGTAGGGAAAGTAAGAATTCAAAATTGATCAATAACAACCACACCATCTGTGTACAAGATTAAGCTACAGACAGGTAGAGAATACATATTACAAAAATATATATAAAACAGCTATTCAAAAATAAAATAACGAATGAAATGTAAATATAATTGATGCTAATAATCAAGAAATTGTTTTATAGGAAGAGAGAAAAGGCTCTTCAATCTTGCATTCCTTCCACTCTTGATCATCCCCAACATATCTCCTCCAGAACCAATGCTCTCTCCATATTCTATCCATCTTCTCTATCGGCACGTTCTTCGTCTCCGGCAGCAGAAAGAAAACGAACGCCGTCATGAGTGCCACCCACCCCCCAAAGAACAAGAACGTCCCGGCCTTCAACCGGCACAAGATTGCCAGGAACACTTGCCCTATCAGGAAGCTGAAGAAGAAGCTCACCCCCACCGTTATACTCTGCCCGGCCGACCTTATTTCCAACGGGAATATCTCGCTCGTTATCAGCCACCCCAGCGGGCCCCACGAAAGCCCGAATCCCGAAACGTAAACGCAAATCAGCACCACGATCAACATGTTGTACCCCGGGCTCAATGCCCCGTGGTCCCCTAGTTTATCGGCCATAATCACTCCGATTAGCACTTGGGACACAAACATCTGAATCCCCCCGAATATGAATATGACCCTCCGCCCCACCCTGTCGACCAGCAGGGACGAGAGGAACGTCGAGATGATGCCCAGCGAAGTCGTGATCAGCGATGACATGATCGACCCGCTCTCGTCTGAACCGATCGTCCGGAACAGAATCGGGGCGTAGAAGGAAATGACGGTTATGCCCGTCATCTGCTGGAATAACGGAATCGCCACGGCCATGACCAGATAAGGCCGGTACGCCCTCTTCATGATTTTGCGGAAAGGGTGTTTGATCTGAGCCGACGAGTAGTTGGCCTCGAGGAGGTCGTCGAACTCGGCCTCCACGTCGTCGATGCCTCGGATCCTCTGCAGCAGCTTCTTTGCCACGTCAGCGTCGAGGCCTTGCTGGATGAGGCTGTTTGGAGTCTCTGGCACAAACATCGTCCCCACGATTAGGATCAAGGCGGGGCCCAGGGCGGTGGCGAGAGAGATCCTCCAGCCCCAATCGGAGTCTCTGATCATGGAAGTGCCGTAGTTGATGAGGAAGGCCGCGGTGGTCCCCACGCTCAGAAAGCTCTGGAATCCGAAGTTGAAAGCTCCCCTGTATTTCGACGGAGCCATCTCCGACAGGTAAAGGGGGACGGCCTGGTTCGCAAAACCGACCCCAACTCCGAGCAAGAGGCGGCCGAGCATCAGCATGTAGATGGACTGGGCGGCCCCACCGACGATGCTGCCGGCGAGAAAGGCGATCCCACCGACGAGGATGGAGCGCTTCCGGCCGAAGTCGCGGGTGATGCGGGAGGCGAAGAAGGAGGCGAGTAGGCCGGAGATGTAGATGGAGGAGGAGAACGCCGTCAGGAGCTGGCTGTCGAATTTGCAGTAGTTGCTGACGTCGACGTTCAGGTTCATGTTGTTGTAAACTCCCGGGAAGAATTTCTTCAGGAACGGATCCATTGACGTCACTCCACCTTCATTTTTCATACGCACAAATTTAGATACAATTATGTAATTGGGTTCAAAAGAGCATAGACTAAATAGTCTAAATTACTAACCAGTAACTCCGGTGTCGTAGCCGAAAAGGAGTCCGCCGGTTGCGGCGATGATACAGGAGAGCAATACGGAGGCGGTGATCTTGCCGTTGTACTCTGCTCCTCTGTCGGCTCTGTTAATTCCGGCACCGATAGCCATTATTATTATATTGATGTTGTTTTGTGGATTTGATTTGTACTGAGGAAAGTAGTGAAGATGATTGATGATATATTGATATTTAGTTCGACTTATAAACCTTTATATATAATGGTATTCAAAAAAAGCAATAAAATAAAAACGCAATCAAACACGTTTGTTTATCTCTAGCTATTTCATTGACACAACCTGTGACGTTGATCTATGTATAATTAATTATGTTTAAGTTTTTCCAAAATTTTAAGTGATTTCAAGGTTCAATGAATCGTGATAATTAATAAATGTAATTTGTGTTTGTGGCGTGAGTATATTTTCTTGACTAAGATTATTGACCAATCGTTCTACAGTATAATCAAAATGTCAAACACGGACGTAGTATTTAATATCTATATAATATACTGATAACTTGTAAAATTAGTTAGTTTACTTTGAATTTACATTTAATAAAATGTTAACGTATTGTTTCTTGTTTCGACGTGATTGCGTATCTTCAATTTAATTTTATAGTTTATATTTCGTATTAATTAGTATATTTATATCAATAAAATATTGTACGTCTTGTTTTTTGAGTTTTTCTTAAGTTTTCAACCTGCAAAATAGGCGAGGGCCGAGGAAGACAACTTTAGTCACAATATTAAATCTATACAGTATATTTTTAATAAAATCAGACGTACAAAGATGAAATAAAAGAGCTACGACAACAAGTGGACCAAGTGGTTAAACGTGAGAGGTGTTGACATTCTCTATATTTGCAATATTAATCCTAGTTTAGTGCAAATAAGTTTATTTCAGTAACAAGTAATCAGATTTTAGTATGATTAATTATTTAATTAAATTGCGTGAAAATGATTTTTATTTTTAATTTTTTCTATTTAAAATCTAAATGACTTTAACTGAGTTTTAAATATGAAGGTATAATTTAATTAATTTTGCATGTACTAAAAATATTAAAAAAAGATGAATTCCACATTTCATTTTTCATTTTTAAATGCTGTTTATTTATCATTTTTGGCAAAATTGATGACATGGCTCCTATTTCAGGCCAAGTTGAGCTCGCTTAACTCGACAATATCTGTGAGGTTTGTGCCAAATCAACAAATTTAAGGATTCTACATAACGTGGATTCTATGGTATTTTTGGAAAAAAACTGTCAAAATAAAAGGCACTTCTAAAAACAATATTTTTTTCATTTCATGAACTTATGACTCTGTTTGTTTTTTAACATGTAGATTAAGAATTATATTATTGTATTTTTTTTTAACTAAAAAGTAAAATTATATTTAAAAATAAAAAATAAAAAAATTATTTATTTAGTTTTTGGAATTTTTTTATTATTGTGAAATATATATTTAAATAAAATAATTCTATTATTAATAAAGGAAAGAAGTACTAGTGATTACTCTCTTTTCTCAAAACAAATTTCACTTTTTGTGAAACTGAATTGTAAGAAAAATATTAATTTTTGATTTTTTAACTAAAACATAATAATTAAAATATATTTTAAAGTAAAAAGTAAAGTAGTTGTGATTAAACGCATTTTCAATGCTAAAGTCAATTTTTTACTTTTTATGAACTCTATTACATGTTTTTTTATGAACTCTATCACATGTTCTATTACATGTTATTGTTACCTCATATCAAAGTGGTCAAATTCAAAAAGTAGGCAATTTTTGTTCGACGCCAACATCTTACATTTTTTTTAAATTAATTATATTAATTAGAAATTATTATAACTAATAAGTGATAAAAGTTAATTATGGCCCACGTTTAAAAATTGGTCTAGGCCACCACAGTGGTCATTTTTTTTTTTTTTTTTTACTTTGCTATTATTTTGACCATTTTTTGGTGTCTATGCTCACTTCAGGTGCTCACTTCAAGTGGCTTAATGTCCTCAAATAGGCATTATTGAGATGTTCTAAAATTTAGAAAGTATGTAAATAAAATTAACAAAAAAATGTATTTTAAAATAATAAAATTAGATATTTTTATTTATTTTTTGCTTGTCATATACTCCGTATTGTGAAACACTAAAATAAAGTTCTCATATCGAGATTGAGAGTGATTCTAATTAGAACACTTAGACCATGTACAATAGGGGATCAATTAAGGTGTCAATTGTGTATCAAGTCATCCAGTAGAAGGTGTCAAAAGTGTCAAATTTAACACCATGTGGGCCCGGTGTCAAAATTTGATCCCATACCAACTAAAATTTGACACCCTAGCTGGCCCCACTCATTCTTTATTTAATCAAATAAATATCATTTGGGCCAATAAAACGATGACATGTGTTTCTTTAATTAATTTTTTTCACCTCATTTTTAAAATTAGTTTTTACACCATAATTATTATAAATAAAAATAAAATAAAAATACTATTATTTTTTATTTTTTGTTCTCTATAAATAAAGTGTAGATTTGTTTCATTTGGATACCAATTTTTTTTTTACGTTTTTTACTCTTATTTTTTCACTTTTTGTGTGTCGTATTAAAAAAATATTATTATTTATTTTATCAAAATATTACAGATTTTTCAAATATTTTTTGTCAAATTTTCTTAATTTTCGTGTTTAATAAATTATTTTGTTGTAATTTTTAGTTTAATAATTATTTATATGAAATAAATAAAGAAAAAATAAATAATAGGTGGAGTATAGAATAGAGTGATGGAGAAGAAAGAGAAAATAATTGACACTTTGAATAACACTCTGCTGGGTCTTATGTTGAAAAAAGAGTGTTAATTGAGAGTGTCAAGCTGACGTGGCAGGAGAGAAGTGTCAAATTTGACACCCGCTGCTGTAGATAGTCTTAAAACAGTGTAAACAATAACGAAATTACCCGGTGGCTGCATTTCAATTTTCAGCCGCCTTCCTCGAAAACCAAATCCAATGAACCAGTGACGTGGCACACAATGATCACGTTGCTACTATCGCCTTATCCTCTTGTCTCACACAACTTGCTAATCATTCTCATCATTTTTTGGGATCCCAAATGGAAGGTTGTGTAGATAACGGAGCATCATATTCGGTAATTTTTTATGGGCAAAATCTGCCCATGGAGAGAATTTGATTTTTGCGTTATTTTTTTTTTGTTTTTTTTTTTTATAAATTTAAAAATATAATTTACTTAATATATATATAAAAATAATATTTTTACTTATTATTTTTATATATTAAAACATTTTTTTTCTATTTTTAACTAAAATATCAAAATATATAATATTTTTAAATAAAAAATTATATTTTTAGTTTTTTTTAAATTAAATAAATTAATAATAGTATAACATACATTAATTCATATCTAAATATAAATAAATTATTAATAAAATTAATAAAATAATTTTTTAAGTAAATTCTGCCTTGGGCAAATTCTACCCAAATAGCAGGACCCATTCATATTAACCGTAAATATATACTCCGTCTGACCCTAAGAAATTGTCACAGATAATCAATTTTGACTTTTTTAGTTCGTTCAATACATATAAAATAAAATTTACAAAAAAATTTAAAAAAATATTTAAAATAAAATTTATCTAATAAACTTTATTTTAATTGATTATAATTATAAATATATAATTTTATAATAACTCGTATACTGCTCGTGATAGGCAAGTAATTTATTTGTTTGAAATAATCTAAAATTTTATTTAATCTCCAACATATTTCGCCAAATATTTATTAATGGACTTACAAATTATTTTATTTAATAATCGAACTCTCACCTAAATTTGTATTAATCTCATTATTAAACTTTCTATTATTTTAAAAGATTACGCCTGTTTGATGTAATATATAGTATGTAAGCTTGGCATAGCCGAGTGGTAAGGTATGTGGTGATGTTGATGTAATATCTCGAATATGACAAGTTTTCATTGAAATATTATGAAATTAGTCATGAGATGAGACTTATTGACTCTCTCCTACATGTGTCTGCTACTCGGGCGCATCCCTCGATTTACATTCTACTTGATCGAGGAGTTTCTGATCTGGTGGGAGAGGAGTTTCTCGTCTCTGCATTTCGTTTCTAGTCTCTGTATTTCTCGAGTTTCATCCAACAAATATCTAAAACCGGTAAAGGAAAAATCAAAATAAATGGAAAATAAAAATTATAAAGTTGAAAAATAAATAAAAATATAAAAAAATTGAATTTTTTTGGTGAAAATGAAGGGGATGAGATGACACAAATGCAATTATATTAATATAACGTACGTTAACCTCCAAAACAAAATTTACAGAACTGAATTAAGGATAATTAAATTTTTTTAAAAAAATCTAGTCGAACATAATTAATAACTTGATAATTTGATTATGGAATATGAAAAAAAAAACATAATTAATACATAAAATTAAAAAAATGAGGAAAAAATGAATAAATAGAAGAACGTATACATGTAAATCGATTGAAAAATAAAAAAGGACATACGAAGCCAGATTACAGCAAGAGAATATAATATACCTACAAAGTTTGATCTTTTTTTTTTTAACTCCGGTGGATTAAGGAATAAGAGGAGATCGATTTTTATGTGATACTATTAATTGGAATTAAATTAATATTAATAAAATAAAAAAGAATTTGAGAAAAAAGAAATAGAAACATTAATTGGAATTAAATTAATATTAATGGAATAAAAAAAAATTTGAGAAAAAAGAAATAGAAACGTATATATTTAAAATGATAATTAATTATTATTATCAAAAAATTTAAAATTACTATTTAAAATTTATATATAATTTAAATATTTTTAATAATATTACTATTTATTTATTTATAATTTACTGTGTGAACACAACATTATTATTACTTTTCTATTAATCCGCTGGCATTAATTAATCCAAAAATTATATAAATGTATAGATTACATTATTTATTGAAAAATATAAAAATATATCAATAATATTATTTATTTTTTATATCTCAACTGTTTATGAATTGTTTTTTTTTTAATAATTTACAAAGAGTAGTGCATACATAATTTAAACAAAAATAATACCTTCCAATTACAAAGTATATGAATTAAATAATTATGATAAGTTTTACTGTATTGAATATTGATGTATAATATATACTCATATGTCCACTAATTATAGACACACCTGGTCAACGTTGACTTTTTTTGTCCGTCCAATATATATGATAAACAATATACAAAAATTATGAAAAAATAAATAAAATAAAATTTAATTATTAAATTTTATTTTAGTTATTTTTTCATAATTTTTGTATATTGTTTATCATATATATTGGACGGACAAAAAAAGTCAACGTTGACCACCTTTGTCTATAATTAGTGGACAGAGGGAGTATATATATATATATATATATATTTAAGGTAAATTATACTTACCATATCTACGTACGAATACGATCACTAGTTGACGATCTATTAGATGCTACACCTGGTGTATTACTCTGATAGCATCTTAACCGTTGATGCATACACCATACACGTCGGCGTGTGTGATTGTGTGTAAATTTGTATAAAATAATATTAAATCAACGGTTATAAAATGCATGGTGTACTCCACCGGGTATAGCATAGATAAAATCCTAGTTGACAAACCATCCAATTATATTTAAAGTATTTTATAATTGTTGTAATTGGCATTAGCTCAATTGGTAAAGGGTGGGTTGTATTTGTTGGAAAATGAGCGTCTCGTAGAGAGCTTCGATTTGATATCTCATACGCTCAATTTCGAGAAGTATGAAGGAGAAATTAATTTTCAAAGATGTAACTTAATTGGAAGAGAATTCCAAATGAGATAATATCCTACGTAATAAAATATGCATGGTGTAGTTCATAAACATAGGGGAGTACCCTATTATACATACATTTGTGTTATTTTATTGTTAGAAAAATAATAATAAAATAATTATATTATTATTATTATTATTATATAAGTTAAATTTGATTTTAATTATAAAATAATGGTCATTAGTGACCATTAGTGTGGTGCTATGAATGGTGGGACGTTAAGATTGTGGTAATCAAATCGTCCACGTTCAACGTACTTTCGTCTCTAACATCTCTATATAAGTGCAATCGATTTTGCATAGAAAGCACTTGAGAAGCACACGAAAATAAACGAAGATGAACAAGAGAATATACAGACATCTTCTGAGCAATCGCTCTCGTCTTTCTTTTGTTTATCCCGTTTCTTTGACCCTCCGGTGATATTTCTTAGGCAACATCTCAGTTCGCCGTAAGCAAATGTTTTGCTTTGCAATCGTTGTATCCTGGGAAACAATCGTACCCGTAGAAAACGAATTTGTTTTAAGGAAATCGTGAATACACGAGCCTCGATTATTCGATTTTTCTTTTCTTCCATCTTCCTCTAATGGATACACACACCATACACAAGAAGTTACTACAGTATTTAGCACGTGTTTTTATTTTATGAAATAAAAATAATAATAATATTATAATAACACTGGTCATTTTTAAATAATTTCGTGGAAACGTGGGAAGCACAGGTGCTGCAATTATAATTTGAATATAAGCAACAACAGTCAACAAATAATTGAATCGGACATGAAGACAAAATGGCAGGAAGGACTGTTGAATTGACTGAACATATCTTTGGTTACTTATACAATTAACAATAACGGTAATTCCTTGTGGGCAGATTCTGCCCATGGACAGAACGGCCCAAATTTATTATATTTTTTATTTTTTATTTTTATATGATTATAAATATAATTAGCTTAATAAATTTATCAAAATAATTTTTTTATCTTTCATTTTTATATATTATAATAATTTTTTTTCTAATCAATTGATTATTTTAGTATAAATATAAAAATATTCATTATCTTTATTTAAACATTTTTATTTTTTATTTTTTTGTGCAATATATATTTAATATAGTATACTTAATTATAATATATGACAAAATAATAATAAAAATATTTTAATAATTTTTAAAAAATTTTATAAAAAAAATTTGTCCATGGGCAGAATCTGCCCATTTAGCACGTCCCTAACAATAATAACAATAATAATACTGTAAAAGGAAACTTCCACACTTTGTTTTATGAGATAAAAAAATAAAAAATAAATAAATAGATGAAAATGAAAATTATGAAATTGATATTATACTAATACTACTTTGTATAATTTTGTTGCAAGGATTTCGTCAAAAAAAAATTTTGTTGCTATATACTATATGTTTGTGCGTTTGGTCGCGACTACAAACTTTCCAGAAATTATCAAAATTACGAGCAGCATAATAGTAGCGACTCGAAAGAAAGTTTGAAATTGATACTATTATATTTCTCTCATCAAACACACGTTCTTTTTTGTAAGTTACAAAATAAATAGTGTTAGTACGAGATCAATTTCATGGAGATGTGGAAAGCACAAATACTTGGTCAAGACAAAACACAAGGACCGCAGATAGGGGGACTTGACTAATACGGAGTAGTAATCTCCGCTCGACTCCCATACAAAACAAATAAAATAAAATGCTAAATAAATATATAAATCGTCCGTTTAATTGCATTTAAATTTTAATTAATTGTTTTATTAGTGCAAACAATTGTTACTATATTAAAATGATTTTTTTATTTGAAAGTGGTTAATATTTTAATTCAAAATTAAAATTCTTTATCCTATTTGAATTTTACGCATTGTTATTATTTCCATTTAACATATTTTAAAATATGATTCTTCATTTACCCTTTTCTTTGGTAGCACGTAGTTTGTAGTATAAAGCATTACTCCACACTCCGCTAATCACAATTAGCCCACTTGCAATTTTTTAACTTTGAAATTTTACTTGATTAACGATTATTAGTAAATATTACCATTCATGGTACCCGACCAATTTCGATAATAATAATAATAATAATAATAATAATAATAATAATAATAATAATAAAGTAAAATTTCGGGTCAAGTAGTACGGCGGAACTTCAAAGATGGATGTCCAAGGCCCAAGTTGGTTGTTACTAATAATTCATCCATCACACTCGCGCACGTTTCTATATTTATTTATTATTTTATTATTTTATTTATCCATAATTTTTTTGTCTAAAATGTTTACAAACAAAATTATTATTTCAAGAACCCACTCGTATTATTTTATCAATACTCACTAAATATAAATACACAAACAACCCCAACAAATTATCTTCATCTTCAACTTCATTCAGTGTAGGTGGTTTGTCACTACTAAAACCCAAAAAAGCAATGGCTATCGGTACCGGAATTAACAAAGCCGACGGAGGAGCAGAGTACAACGGCAAGATCACCGCTTCCGTATTGCTCTCTTGTATCATCGCCGCAACCGGCGGACTCCTTTTCGGCTACGACACCGGAGTTACTGGTTAGTAATTTAGACTATTTAGTCTATGCTCTTTTGAACCCAATTACATAATTGTATCTAAATTTGTGCGTATGAAAAATGAAGGTGGAGTGACGTCAATGGATCCGTTCCTGAAGAAATTCTTCCCGGGAGTTTACAACAACATGAACCTGAACGTCGACGTCAGCAACTACTGCAAATTCGACAGCCAGCTCCTGACGGCGTTCTCCTCCTCCATCTACATCTCCGGCCTACTCGCCTCCTTCTTCGCCTCCCGCATCACCCGCGACTTCGGCCGGAAGCGCTCCATCCTCGTCGGTGGGATCGCCTTTCTCGCCGGCAGCATCGTCGGTGGGGCCGCCCAGTCCATCTACATGCTGATGCTCGGCCGCCTCTTGCTCGGAGTTGGGGTCGGTTTTGCGAACCAGGCCGTCCCCCTTTACCTGTCGGAGATGGCTCCGTCGAAATACAGGGGAGCTTTCAACTTCGGATTCCAGAGCTTTCTGAGCGTGGGGACCACCGCGGCCTTCCTCATCAACTACGGCACTTCCATGATCAGAGACTCCGATTGGGGCTGGAGGATCTCTCTCGCCACCGCCCTGGGCCCCGCCTTGATCCTAATCGTGGGGACGATGTTTGTGCCAGAGACTCCAAACAGCCTCATCCAGCAAGGCCTCGACGCTGACGTGGCAAAGAAGCTGCTGCAGAGGATCCGAGGCATCGACGACGTGGAGGCCGAGTTCGACGACCTCCTCGAGGCCAACTACTCGTCGGCTCAGA
Organism: Euphrasia confusa; assembly: GCA_954870475.1. NCBI lineage: Eukaryota > Viridiplantae > Streptophyta > Magnoliopsida > Lamiales > Orobanchaceae > Euphrasia > Euphrasia confusa. The sequence goes on from OX940960.1 coordinate 37,999,081, forward strand.
TCAAACACCCTTTCCGCAAAATCATGAAGAGGGCGTACCGGCCTTATCTGGTCATGGCCGTGGCGATTCCGTTATTCCAGCAGATGACGGGCATAACCGTCATTTCCTTCTACGCCCCGATTCTGTTCCGGACGATCGGTTCAGACGAGAGCGGGTCGATCATGTCATCGCTGATCACGACTTCGCTGGGCATCATCTCGACGTTCCTCTCGTCCCTGCTGGTCGACAGGGTGGGGCGGAGGGTCATATTCATATTCGGGGGGATTCAGATGTTTGTGTCCCAAGTGCTAATCGGAGTGATTATGGCCGATAAACTAGGGGACCACGGGGCATTGAGCCCGGGGTACAACATGTTGATCGTGGTGCTGATTTGCGTTTACGTTTCGGGATTCGGGCTTTCGTGGGGCCCGCTGGGGTGGCTGATAACGAGCGAGATATTCCCGTTGGAAATAAGGTCGGCCGGGCAGAGTATAACGGTGGGGGTCAGCTTCTTCTTCAGCTTCCTGATAGGGCAAGTGTTCCTGGCAATCTTGTGCCGGTTGAAGGCCGGGACGTTCTTGTTCTTCGGGGGGTGGGTGGCGCTCATGACGTTGTTCGTGTTCTTTCTGCTGCCGGAGACGAAGAATGTGCCGATAGAGAAGATGGATAGAATATGGAGAGAGCATTGGTTCTGGAGGAGATATGTTGGGGATGATCAGGAGTGGAAGGAGTGCAAGATTGAAGAGCCTTTTCTCTCTTCCTATAAAACCATTTCTTGATTATTAGCATCAATTATATCTACATTTCATTTTTTATTTTATTTATTTATTTCATAGTATTTGTCTTAGGAACATTGCATAGGGCTGCTTGTACTTGTATGATGCGGTTAAGCATAATGTTTAATGTTATGTAACATATTTTGTTCAAAAAATGGCTTTGCTCAATTAGATATAAACATAGTTATGAGTTATGACTTATGACTTATGAGGCCTTTCTTCTATGGTCAAACTCTTACCGCCAACGAAAAAAATTCTATTTTTTTTATCAAAACAATCCCTTTATATCCTATAGATATATGTTTAGATAGGAAAACACATTAACAATATATTGCTTTTTAAATTTAATTTGTTGTTTATAATAATGTTTAAAAGAAGTAAAATATATTTTTAAGGTAAAAAAATGAATAATTACTTAATTTCTAAGAGCATAAATAATTGTGAAAAAAAAAAAACATTCATTTTTATTTGGAGATGTCCGGCCCAAGACTATATACAGTTTAAATGTGGAGATGTCCGGCCCAAGAATATTACATGAAACTGGGCTATGTAAACTGGGCCACAAAGAGAACGTTTGAGAAATGAATGAGTTTATTTACACCTCTAGGATTATTAAACCCACCCCCTATATTAATTTATCACTCTAATTTTATTAAATTGTTAAGTTCACTCCCAATAAAATATCTATCTTACCCTTTCTTTTTTATTTAAAAAAGTACTTTAACTATACTATATACTCACAGCGTTGTCTCGATTCTCTTTTCCGGCGAGAGAAGGTCTGCCGTTCTACGCAATACTGTGAAGAACAACAAATTCCTATAATATAAATTTCAAAGCACTATACCAATTCTCTTGAATTTCCTTCGTCTATGAAAAGGAAATTGTCAAAAACTAAAATCATAAATTTAACCCGTAGCAAAATTACACCATTTTTATTTTAACTAAAACGAAGATAAATAGAAGGGGACTAGAGTGTGTGGGTCAGGTTGGGTGTACGCGGCGGAGAATCGCGCGCGACCCCTGGAAGAAGACGCGCGTCTGGCCTACGATGGCTCAGCCAGGTCCCTCTGCGGCAACAAGGCCAAGACAAACTTCCCGCCGCCGCCGCCGTCCCTCGACCTCAACCTGCCGTCCAACCACCGTTTCTTCTCGCCGGCCGGCCGAATCACGATCAACGACTTCCTGCACACCGCCGTGCTCAAGGACGCCGCGCCCGCTCCGAAGTTCAACTGAGCGCCGCCTCCCGTCAGCGAAGATCCGGCGAGGTATTTCAATGGCAAGTGTATATGGGCAACAACAACCAAGGCTGCGGCGGCGGGGACTGATTTACTTTACCGAAGACAATGAAAACAATATTTCACCGTTATTGATTATTACCCTAATTTACATAAGAGTAATTTAGATATTTAACTTAGTGTTTTAAAATAAAAAAATTTAAAAAGGGTGAATTTAGTAATGTTGGAGGTGTAAATAATAAAAAAAATTAAAAAAGGGTGAATTGTTGGAGGTGTAAATAAACTCACCCTTATACTAATAATCTCTAGGCCCACATTGCACTTAATTATTCAAAATTTGGGACGAAGCCTAACGTTTTCTAATTTCCGTTTTTATTTTAAATAATTGGAGGTAATCAAACTTTGTTACTGTTGTTAGTTGTATAACCGCACCCACCGAGATCTGATACTTCCTTGTGGCCTGTGGCATGTGGGACCAAACTATTCCCTGCTTTTCACGTTTCGACAAAATCGTACAACTGATAATTTATTTTATTGTCACTCAATATTAATTTTAAGCCTTTTTTTCCTGTTATTTAATTTCAAATGAGTGCACACAAACATTATAAAATTACATTACATACTCAATTATTAAGATATTTATGTATAGTGTTAGTCATTTGCCAGATAATATACGGTACTATATGTATACGTGTGTGTGCATAAATTGCCGATATAAATTATTAGTCACACACAAGCATCAACAATAGTAGTATATTGTAAGTACCTCATTAATTATGTTAAAATTGTATCAGAGCATGGTATATCTCTACTTATATACAAATTTATGTCACATCATATAATACATAAATAATAAACAATATTTAACAATTTATAATTATACTTCTCAATAATGCAAAATATAATTTTTTACTCTTGTAAATTCAATCATTATACACATTTTTATTTTATTTACATATACTACTAATATATTAAAAAATAATTACTAAAAAAATAAAAACATTGTACCGAGTATCAACAATTTTGTACTTGTATTTATCTACTCAATAGTTTACCTAATCACAATTTCATTTCATATAATTTTTTTTTTGAATTTTATTATTATAATTACAAATCAATAAGATAAAAATTTATTCTCTCTATACCAATTAATCACGTCTCAGCAACCTCCGTATCACAACATTTATTCCATTTATAGCATCACAACCAATCGTTTTTCGATGTGGGTCGAAATTTCGTGCCCAATTATTGGCCACACGTATATTTAGATTTTTTAAAGTAAAATTCTTCTTCTTCTTGACGTTATTATTATTATTATTAATTAATTAAAATAAAATACAGGCAGCTGTACTGTTTTGTACAGTGTACAGGTATTCTGTGCAATGGCGATCGGTGTAGGCACTGATGCTGCAGCAGATTACAATGGCAAGGTCACCGGTTTGGTATTGCTTTCCTGTATCATCGCAGCTACCGGAGGATTGCTCTTCGGCTATGATACCGGTGTTACCGGTATTTCCTTAATTTTTCCTTCAATTAATCACTTTATTTTATACATTAAACCCGTTTTCTTGACTTAATTTCAGTCAAGTTCAAATGAATTCAGTCCAAATTATTTTTTATTAAATTCATTTCTGACCGTTATGTGTTCGTGTGAAGGTGGAGTGACCTCAATGGATCCATTCTTGAAGAAATTCTTCCCGGGAGTTTATGACAACATGGGCAAAGACACCGAGGTTAGCAACTACTGTAAATACGACAACCAGCTACTCACCGCCTTCTCCTCCTCCATCTACATCTCCGGCCTCTTCGCCTCCTTCTTCGCTTCCCGCATCACCCGCCAATCCGGCCGCAAGCGCTCAATCCTCATCGGCGGAGTCGCGTTTTTCTTGGGGAGCGTCGTCGGAGGCGCAGCCGAAAACATCTACATACTCATATTAGGCCGTCTCCTTCTCGGCGCAGGGGTCGGTTTCGCTAACCAGGTTCCGTTTCTGATTAAATCCTTATAAAAATAATAATAATAATTTTTATAAATATATATATTTTAAAAAAATATTTTAATGTATTTATGTCTGAAAAAGATTTAGTGTGTTTATGACAGTCAGTCCCGTTGTACCTCTCGGAAATGTCGCCGCCGAGGTACAGAGGATCGTTCAGCTTCGGCTTCCAATGCTGCCTCAGCATCGGAACCACCGCCGCCTTCCTCATCAACTACGGCACTTCCATGATGGCTTCCGACTGGGGCTGGAGGATCTCTCTAGGGATGGCCGTTGTCCCGGCCTTGATCCTAATCGTAGGGACGATGTTCGTACCAGAGACTCCAAACAGTCTGATCCAGCAAGGCCGCGATCCCGAAACAGCCAAAAAGCTCCTCCAGAAAATCCGAGGCATGGATGACGTGGGAGTCGAGCTCGACGACCTCATCGCCGCCAAGCTCACCTCCGAAAGAATCGAGCGCCCCTTCGAAAAAATCGTGAAGAGAGCCTACAGGCCTTATTTAGTGATGGCAGTGGCGATTCCGTTCTTCCAGCAGATGACGGGCATAACCGTCATTTCCTTCTACGCTCCGATTCTGTTCCGCACGATCGGGTCCGCCGAGAGCGCGTCGATCATGTCCTCGTTGATCACGTCGGCGCTCGGGATCGTCTCGACTTTCCTCTCCTCCCTGGTGGTCGACAGAGTCGGGCGGAGGGTCGTGTTCATGTTCGGCGGGGTCCAGATGTTTGTGACTCAGGTGATGATCGGAGGGATAATGTGGTGGAAGTTGGGGGATCAGGGCTCGTTGAGCCCGGGCTTCAACCTCCTGATCGTGGTCCTGATATGCATTTACGTTTCCGGTTTCGGGCTTTCGTGGGGCCCGCTGGGGTGGTTGGTTACGAGCGAGATTTTCCCGCTGGAAGTGAGGTCGGCCGGGCAGAGCATAACGGTGGCGGTCAGCTTTTTCTTTAGCTTCCTTATCGGTCAGCTGTTCTTGGTGATCCTCTGCCACTTGAAGTCCGGGACTTTCTTCTTTTTCGGGGCGTGGGTTGCGTTTATGACGGGGTTCGTTTACTTCTTGCTTCCGGAGACGAAGAATGTGCCCATCGAAAAGATGGATAGAATCTGGAAGAAACATGGTTTCTGGAAGAGGTATGTTTGTGATGATGATCATGGATGCAAGGAAAACAAGAGTGAAGAGGAGCCTTTTCTTTCTTCTTCCTATATATAGTATGTGTGTCAGTGTGTGTATCTATCTATATGTGTATATGATGAGATATACTGCTTGTACCAACTATTCTTTGATCAATAATATTTCCTTGATGATTTCCACTCCATGATTGCTGAAAGAAGAGTGTAGTTTGGTATGAGGCTTTTACTCTGCATCCTCAACTTCGTGACGGGCGAGTCTTCGTTTTCCTTCATCCATTTTTCTATCGCCGCCCGATCATAGCTATATCCATCCCCCGCAACGCAAGGATCCTTCATCACATCCTTTAGTATCGGGCATATGAAGTGATCTCCGGGCTTATCCGCAAGCGCCGCCTTCGTTAACTTTTCGAGCTCAGGAAGAATCTCGGTTTTCAAATCAGGCCGATCCGCGTGTCGAAGCTCCGTGCACCTCAATGCCAGATCAGCAAGCTCCCTCGTCTCGTCTATAGGCCATTCCCCGGCCTCAGAGTCGAGAACTCGTTTCAAATTGCCTCGTTCGATCGCCTTCTCCATTTTCCACGCGAGTCCGATTGCAGGCTTCGCTGTCAGCAGCCGCAGAACCACCATTCCGAAGGCGTATACGTCGGACTTGGGAGAAACGAGGCCTGTCCGTTGATACTCGGGGTCTATGTAGCAAAGGGTCCCGACGGGGCTCGTCTGTTTGAACAGCTCTGTTTCGTTCGATACCCCCGAACGAAGAAGCATAGTGGATAGGCCGATATCCCCGATTTTGCTCACGAAGTTGCTGTCGAGAAGTATATTCGCCGGCTTTAGATTGCGGTGGATGATTGGGTTCGGGTTTGAGTCGTGTAGGAATACTAAGGCCGATGCTACTTCATTCGCTATTCTGTATCTGTCGAACCATGGGATCGGGGGGGTGTTGTTTTTACGTATTAGTCTCTCGTCGAGACTACCGTTTTCCATGTACTCGTACACGAGGCAACCTCGGGCAGGGCACGCGCCGATGAGTGTCAGCAAGTTCGGATGACGGATTCGACTCAGTATCTCGAGCTGATGTTGAGAGAAAAAAAAAACGAATGTGTAAGGAGAAAATCAAAAATCGAAAAAACACGAGGCGCGTTTTTACCTCCTGCTGGAAATGTTTGTTTCGGTCGGCTGCTTCCGAGTGAAGAATCTTCACCGCTGCCGTCGCGTGACGAAGATTGCACTTGTAGACCGTCCCGTACGACCCCATTCCGACTTTGAGGTCGTCGGAAAACGATGAGGTGGCGAGCACGATCTCGTCCCACGTGAATTCCAGGTATCGATGGGCGGGGCCCATAAAGGACCTCTCCAGCTTCTCTTTTACTTTGGAATCTCGAACGGATCTCTCTTCGGCTGCTTTTCTTCGTGTCACCTCTCGTTCCATGGATTCCTTCGTGTTGCTAGCTTCCCTCTTTGCGTCTTCGTATTTGGCCTTTTCTTGTTCGGCTAATTCTTTGGCTTCGTCTTCTTTGAGGCTTATCTCCCTGAGCTTCTCGGTCTCCTCTAATCGCTGCTGGTGAAGTTCGTTTAGCTGAAGCGACAAGTTCAGAGTTCTGTATAAGGAATATATACGTTGATTTAGACGTACACGTGGCGTAGGACGACTATACCTTCCTCGACGCATCTAGGACTTCTATCTGTGCTTTTGCATACATTCCCTGAACATGTTTCAGTTCCATCCGTAACTCTTCTACATCGAAGTCACTGATCTGAACCTGAAACCGAGAAAGACTGTTCTGTTGAGGCATTCTTCGTTATCTCGACGAATTAAAGAAAAAAAAGTCGTCTTGATTTACCTGAGTTCCTGATGAGAAATCTTTAGATGCGTATAAACTAGACAATTGATTGTTGCTCGTCGGATAATAGCGGAGTCTGCTGGTATCAGCGACGGAATCATTAAACGAGGGTCGAACGGACGATAATTTCCCGTTGGAAACAACGTACACCGTGCAAGAGCTCGGGCAGCATTCCGAGATCCTCGACGACTTGCTTTGCCCTCTTTTGGTATCCAATAAACATTAATGTTTATTCATCACAAATGCTATGATCATTTCATAATGCTATGATCATCTTCACAATGCGGTTAGATTCGTTACCTCGAAAACACGCCCCCTGTGGACGATGCTCCAATGACAAGTTTGTCGACATTGAAACCTTCGACCAGGTTCGCTATCGCACTCACGGCATCGTCCGACTCAACCTGTACGATTTCCGTTTGCACCTTGATTGCCAAAACAAACAACACTCTCAAGAATCTATAAAAAAAATTGTTTTCAGACGAAATTCAACGAAACACAAAATTAAAACCTCTCTTCTGATGCAGAGCATCTTGTATGGAAGAAGACTCTCAGTTTTTCTCCATTCCAACTCCTTTCTGTAAGCCGACACAACGTCGTTTCTGACTTGCGAGATCGGGAACTCGATTCCCACTGCGAGAAAAACGAACCACCACAACTTATATATAGATCCAGTTTTTGATATATCTACAACACAAATGAATTGAAAGAACCTTACTTGGTGAAGGGACTGTGCTGATCTCGGGGAAAACGTGTAGCAACTTGAATCTGACGTGTTCGGAACCTTCCTCGGGAATCAGATTCTGCAGAGCCCAAGTGATTGTGTCCTTGCTTCTCTTGTTCAAGTCTATAGCTATGGCAACAACGTAAGATCCGGTCGAGGGCTTAGATCCGTCGAGGCCGCCGCGGTCAACGCTGGTCGTACTTTTCGTTTCCATCTTTTCCTATAGTGTGATGGTGATTTTCAGAACAATTTGCTCAGCAATGTCAATGGCATGGTGAAGGTTGCATGGTTTATTAACAGTGTTTTGGGTTTGATCTATTTGAGTCAAAGTCAAACAATGGCCTGTGATTTAATGAGTTGATCACATGTCCTCATGCTTAATTAATGCCTCTGATTCCATAAGTTGTTCACATGTTCTATTGCTAGTCAACACTCAATCAACCCTAGCCTCGTCTAGAACACCATCTTGAATGTAAAAATATACTTAGTCTTTCTGTCTCATAATAATTGTCACATTTCCTTTGTAAATAATAAAAAATGCGATATACTATCTGTGATCCATGGATCTCTGATCGGTCGACAACTGCCCTGAAACAGAAGTAATATGATATTTGGATCACAGTAATTAGTAATCGTAACTCATCCGGTGATTCTTTAGTCGGTTCAATTACTTCCTAAAAACTCATCACACGGTAACACACAAAAAAGAAGGGGATTTCTCAAAATTAATTTTATAATTTTTTTTGTCAAGTGTTTTAGACTCAGCCTCCTCAATAAAATCTCCACATTTAATTGTTTTTATTGTTCATTTGAATAATTTTCCATAGGTGTGATTATTTTTTCACTAATTTTGCCTTTTATTTTGTTGACTAAAACTGAGGGTATAATTGGAAAGATAACAAAATTCAAATATTTGGATGGACTTGCGCTTGCAGACCGTTAAGTTAGGACTCGGACTCGGACTCGGAGCGTCTATAAGCAGGGTATACTAGTCTACGCCTCCAGTCCACAGTAGCTAACGACGCGGTTTACTTTTCCTTGATTTCAAAAAATAAAAAGTCTATTTTTTTGGTCTCTCTATTTCGCCGTCGATCGTATTTCTGAAGCTCGGGAAATCGGATAATTCGGTAGCAGAAAATTCTAAAGGTGAGCGAACCCTAATTTGATATCTTTTGTTTTTTGTACAGACGATCGATTTTGTTTATTTTGTTTCGTTCTTTGTTGTTTTAAAATCTATCGGGTTTGTCTCTATCATCGTCAATGCTTGCTTTAGAATCGTGGAATATTTTTTGGATGTTTCTTTGGGGTTGACTGATTTATGATTTGATGATAATCGAATCGTTAGTGGTTCTCGAATTGTTTTTTCTGATCACTTAAAAATCTGAATTTCTATGATTTAGTTTTCGATGATCAATTCGCATTTTTCATATTAAGATTGGTTTTGAAAGAAAATTACATGTCTGTATAGTTGCGATTAGTTTACGTATGGTATTCGACTAAGTTGATGATGCTTATACCCATTCGTTTTGTTCTGCATACCCGAATTATACAGACCGAGTAGACATCTGTTTTCAAGGTACTTCAAATGCCTTCAGCCGTCTCTCCTCAGTGGCAAGGGAAAGCGAACGAGTTTTTTCAATCCTCGGGTATGTCTAGTGATCGAGCCCGATATAATTCACCGGTCCTTTTTTGTATACTTTTTCTAGCACATTCTTGTTCATACGATGGTGGGGTCATGCCGAGGTGTCGTTGAACAGGTGTCAAGCTTAAAGAGGCAGGGAACTCTGCTGGAACATTTGTCGGAGAGGTTGCGAAGGATGCAAAGGAAAATGTTGCTGACGTGGCAGAAAAAGTTGGGTCGGCAGTCAAGAGCCGGTGGGCCATCTTCCAGCAGCCGGCTACAAGGCATGCCATGCAGGAAAAACTTATCTCCGCAGCTGCTACAACAAGCATGTTCTTGAGGAAGGGGTTTTCCGAGACGAAAGATAAAGTGGTCGTTGGGAAGATAAAAGTTGAAGAGGTAATTAATAAGAATCTTATTCTTGATATAGGAAGCTTGTTCGGTTATGACTTTATAGATTAGGTTGATGGCTGTTTAGTTTTCTCTCTTAATATACTCAATTAGTTTTGATGAGCTAACTTACTATCACATGTAAAGTTGCCATTGAAATCATTGTTGATCTCTACTTGTGTAGCCTTTTGAAAAACAGAACTTAATTATTGTATGATAATTTCAATCATATTTGGAATGTCGTATTTTCAAGTCCAAGGATTACTAGTGTTGGCTATTGCCATAAATAAGGTGATTTACATTGTTTGCGACAGGGAATTTACATCTCAGAGAGTGTAGAGAGCTTTATATGTATATTGTTTTAATGAGAATGGACAGTCGTGAACTTGCATTTTCCATTTGCAGAACTAAACAAGATAGCCAATAGTTAGAAACTAGGGGTAAGAACACCCATGTGACCATTTTTATTGATTATTTATCTAATCTGCATTTTAGTTTTTATATGGTAAGTTGACAACGCTGTAATTATGTTTTAAACGATATAAGTTTCTGCATAGTTTGAATGTAAGCTTGAATTATTAATTACATTTTTGTCATTTTTGTGGGTAATGCATTTCATTTTTACAACACGAAGGTGGCAAAGAAGACTGCTGAAAAAAGCAAGACTATACTGACTGACATTGAACGATGGCAAAAGGTGCTTGAGATTGACTAAATCTCATTGTTACTAATGGAGTATAATGCAAGTGGAAGGCTGCTAATTTATTTCCCTTTTATGATTTTTGCAGGGAGTTGCTAGTACAGATGGTAGGTTGTTTTGTCCTTGTTAACTACATATCCCGACAAAATTCCAAAATCATAAAAGGGAAATAAATTTAATTTAATATGTTTAATTTAATTGAAGCTTTGTGGAAGTCACTAATGCATAGGACTATTTCATATGTTTAATTTAAATACAATTATTTTTCTTCCTACATCATTAGTATTTGGTGTGCCAATTGAACACGCTGTTCAGCGCCAACAGTCCAGTATGCTCATTCCGAGTATACTGATGAAATGTGCAGATTCTCTCATACTATCAGGTGATTTTTTTTAATTTAATGAATTTCCCACTTGTGTTAATGTAATTAATTATCTATGCTGAGAGAAACAAAAATTTTCCTGTGTGTACTAGGACTGAACTCCCCTGAGCTTTTTAAGGCCCAAGGCGACAGAAAGGTTCTTCGGCATTTAGTATCCTTGTACAATCAAGGTATCTGAATAAAGTATACATTTTGTGGGTCCTGAAATGATTTCTTAAGCTGCTCATTGTGATCTGTTGTCGTAATTTTGTATCCCAGATCCAAACGCTTCATTGCCAGAGGGTGTGAGCTCGGTTGATGTTGCAGCTCTTATCAAGTGTTATATTGCAAGCCTCCCTGAGCCGTTGACCACCTTTGAGCTGTACGATGAAATCAGAAGTGCCCGTTCGAGCATCAAGCAAATGAGAAATATTCTTAAGAAACTGGCAACTGTTAATTACATGACTTTGGAACTAGTCACTGCCCTTCTGCTCCGTGTTAGTCAGAAGTCTCCTCTTAACAAGGTGGAATTTAATTTAGCTATTTCAGGAATAGCTAAATCTAGTTGAATTCAGAATGCTGAAATGTGTTGTGCATCGTTTTACAGATGGATGCTCGGAGCCTTGCAATGGAAATGGCCCCTTTAATAATGTGGCAGGAAGGTCAGAGACCGGAACACTATAAACAGATCTGGAGTCAGCCATCGAAACTTGATTCCAAGGGAGATAGTGTAGATTCTCCCTCCAACAATAATAGTGCTTGGGACATGCATGCAGGTGATATTTGACTCCGAACTAATCCATTGCAAGGATCATTTTTTTTGGCGTTCGCTTCAGGTTTAAATCGATTTTTTTTCTGCATCCACTAGATGATGGTGAAACTCAAGATGCGTCATCTTCCATTTCTCTTGATGATGGAGTGCCGGTGGATTTCCGAGCTATTGAAGTTATTCAGTGTTTGATTGAACATCACAATGCGGTTTTCACCGACGCAAATGAAACTGTGTGGAGGTAGTTAGGTTTTGTAAGGAAAAAAACACTCTTATAATTCTGAGTGTTCTGTAGATATCCTACAGTTTTGATGTTTGGTGAAACAATTGTAAATCGTTGTGTTGTGTGTAGTTAGTGACAAATTCTGGGTTTTTAATCATCCAAAAATGATACTGTATGTCCCTTCAATATTTTTGCAGAAGAATTTATGATTTCCTAGGAATAAAAAATATTATCAAACTCATAATAATATCTACAGTATTCTTACATATTTAACTCACTTTCAAGTTAATTTCTTCTACTATTTATATTAAAAATATATTAATTAGTAATAATTTTTCATCTGAATTATAATAATTTTTCTATTTTCTTATTTGTAGACATTTTTGCTATTGGATTTAATTCTTTTTTTAGAAACAATAAATAGATACTGTATTTTTTAGGTGGAAATCCAATCGAGTAAACAAACCCCAAAATCAAAGTTGATAATTTTACAAAGCAATTTCCAATTCTCAAACATGGGCTCTCCTCTAATCCGATTGATTTTCAAGAAAAATCGGTTGAAATTCATTTGAATAAAACACGGATTATTCAGCACATATTAGCATGGAGAGAAAAGAACACAAATTGATCAGAGACGATTCTCACCCAAATCTACCTTTCTCCGACGGCGGCGAGGGCTCTGTTCTGAGCTCTAATTTTTTCTTGGATCATGTCGGAGAGGTCGTTCTTACGTATACCGCACATGGCTTGTCCTGGAAATTGCTCGATCAATTGCGTAATAATGTAAGTGCTCTGTTTATCTGTAATTTCTCGTTTTTTATTTTCCTCGTAAAAATGATTTCTTTTTAATCTTTCGTCAACGATTGGATTTCTAAGTGGACAATTAATTTTAGGTTTATCGTGTATGCCTATGCTGTAATAATGTTGGTGGCAGTGAATTAATTTAATTGAAGCTTTGTGGCTAATTACAAAGTTATTTAGCTTTAATGAAGTTAAATTTGCGTGCATTGGATCAGGAAGATGGTAGAGTCTCGTGCCTGGGATTGAAAATTGTGTCAGATATAAAAACGAAGGTTAGCTTTGCCGATGTCTATGCTGTTGACTTCATCGACTGGGGTTTGGTACATGGATCCGTTGTTTCTAGTGGTGAAGGGTCTCTTTTGGATCATTCTTCGGAGGTGATACATTTTTGGCTGATTTATGCACCAAAACGTGATTATTGTATCCATTGCATGGTTTGCGTTCCATTCATATTCTTGTGTACTCTCTTTGATCACCACAGATGTACCGGTTTACAGTGCATTTTATCCACAAAGCAAAGACCCAATCTATCTGGACTCCATCAGTGTACACTTTTGGTCATAACAATCCGGAGATCTGTAGGAGTTGGGTTGACCAGATTAGAGCATATCTTAATGTGGAAGCTAATCGGCCTAAGAGTCTCCTGGTATAAATCAGTTTACTGTCACCAAGTTATTCAAATGTTTTTTTTCTTTCCTTTTATTCTGGGTTCGGACATAAGTGTGTAATGGATGATTAGGTTTTTGTTCACCCAAGGAGTGGAAAAGGACAAGGATGCAGAATATGGGAAGCCGTAACTCCATTATTTTTCCAAGCCAAGGTGAAAACAAAGGTAATTGGATTACTTTTGAATTTTGAATTATTGATTACTGTTTTGTGTAATATACATGTTGTTTTTGTTTCTGGGTAGTGTGTGATATATATGTAGTGTTCTGTATGTGTGAATGCGCTTCTACAATGCAACATTTCTTTGAATGTGTGTTTTGTGTGTGTAGCGTTTTTTTTTTGTGCGTTAAATGTGTAGTGTGTTTTGTGTGAAAAGGTGTAGTTCTATTTTTTTGTGTGTGGTGTGTCTAGCAATATATTGTGTATGTAGTGAAATATGATTTTTTATATTGGACGGTCTTGTGGCATGAAGGATGGATTAGTAGTTTCATCTTGAACACGCTCGAGTTTGTAATTTCGGTTTGGTGGTCGTATCTCTGATATTTCATTTCAAATGAGATGAGGTTAATTTTTGTTACATTGGGTAAAGAGATGCTAAAAATAACCTCTAATTTGAGGTTTAATTCTCAAATAATACGTGTTTTATGTGGCTTAGTGATATCACTTCTGCATCGTTTCATACTTTCATGTAACAGGTTGGCACACTTTCGTAGTGTATTTTTTAATTTGTTTTTTTTCAACATTTCTCTATTTTTATGCAGGTAATAGTGACAGAGAGGGTCGGGCATGCAAGAGATGTTTTGACCTCAATGACTAATCGGAATCTGAGCTTATATGATGGTGTTGTAGCTGTTGTAAGTGAGCATACCATTCTTTTTTGTTAAAATTAATAAATCATTGATTATTGACACTGTTGACTAGTCAACTTGATTTTCGTAGAGTGGTTTCTTGAGCACTTGTTACAATACCTCTGTTTGAGTTTTATCTTTACTAACAGTGATATTTACATATTGCAAATGTTTTATTTCATATTATTGGGCTAAATTTGTAACACTCGATTCTTTCTACTCATGATTTCTTTTTTATATGTTACTAGGGAGGTGATGGATTTTTCAATGAAATTCTTAACGGTCTTCTCTTGTCACGGCATAAAGCTCCATTCCCAGCAGCTCCTTCAGACTCCATGCAACCCGTCCAGAGTGTTTCAACTCATAATGTCGAGAGAACCATTTTAGAAGAGTCGTGTGATGATCATCATAATCAAGACGATTCTCCTCTTCTCACGGGCTCCGAACATGTGCGGCCTCATTCAACAAATCGTGGTATGTTAATAGATTGCATCTCCATGTGTGCTATTTATTTTTGATAAAAAATATTTATTTTTTTATTTTTAATGCAGAACAAGATCTTGAGTTTCCTTTTCCAAATGAAATGTTCAGATTTGGGATTATCCCAGCTGGATCTACTGATGCCATTGTGATTTGGTACTCTGGGACTACCTTATTTGAGTTGCTTTTTTTTTTTTGTGTGTGTGTTTGTGTAGCCGATATTTTATTTTTATTGCGATCATTATAATGACTTGTTTCTTACTTTTGCAGTACGACTGGGGCCCGAGACCCCGTGACATCAGCATTGCATATTATACTTGGTAAGAGGGTGGACCTTGATATAGCTCAAGTTGTGAGATGGAAAGAAACACATGCGTCCATTGAAGAACCCTGTGTACGCTATGCAGCTTCTTTTGCTGGGTATTTAACATGATTATTTTATTAGTTATTTCTCCCTTTTTGTGTTTGAAAAAAATCTGTCATGCTATTTGATTCATGTTTTTGCATGTGTTTTGACTATCTATACCGGTTTCACCACTTGAGTTTATTTGCATTTTCTTTTAAAGTTCATCTCTTGCTCTAGATATAAATATTCCATTTAGAACATTCTTTTAAAAAAAAAACTCGCCTCAAACTCCAACGAACATTTTTCTTGGTAAATATTCATATCCCTCGCTTGATTCTATTAAACCCTAAATTCAAACCCAATTCTTAGGTACGGCTTCTATGGAGATGTCATCACAGAGAGCGAGAAATATCGGTGGATGGGACCTAAGAGATACGACTATGCTGGGACTAAAGTTTTCCTTCAACATAGGTATGCAATTTTCAGTTGGCTGTGTTAGTCTATTGACAGGAAACGAGCTTTCGGAGGTCTTCCATATTTAATTCCATTAAAGGGCATTTCAGATTTTCTGTAATGTGTAGTGGAGAAAAGAAAATAAAAAACGAGGTTTCAAATAATTTATAAGGGAACCCCCAAAGGTTATTAACAATGCCAAACCACATGAACCCCTTAATATCTCGTAGTGTAAACACTTTACATTCTTGCAGCTATTGCAATTAGAACTGTATTAGGTTTGTTATGTTTTTGTAATGTATTTTCAAGGTCATACGAGGCAGAAGTCAGTTATCTTGAAGTTGAATCGGACAATGGTAGCTTGGGCCCCGAAATAGATCCTCAAGTTAGTAGTGCGAGTCTTTGGTGTCTTCCTAAAAAGCCCGACCGCGTGAGTTGCCGTGCTAACTGTCCGGTTTGTAATTCAAAATCTAACGACCCCACCTGCCCGGCCCAAAACTTGAAAGGACTGAGATGGTCAAGGTCCAAAGGACGATTTCTTAGCATTGGTGCTGCCGTTATATCCTGTCGGAACGAAAAGGCACCTGATGGTCTAGTAGCTGACGCTCATCTCTCTGATGGGTTCTTGCATTTGATATTAATTAAAGACTGCCCCCATCCCTTTTATCTATGGTAATTAATCTCTCTCTTCATTATCTCTCTCTCTTGATTTTGTTTATCCTCATTACATCCTCTTTTATATGCATATGCGTAGGCACCTTATTCAGCTTGCGAGGAGAGGCGGGGACCCCCTGGATTTCAATTTCGTCGAACACCATAAGGTATATATATTTTATTTTTCTTCACCAGTGTGCTGCCTGTATATATTGCATCGATCCTGAGTTGTTTTGTCCCGTTGTTGTTGTGAGAAGACTCGAGCCTTCACATTCACGTCGTTCGGAAAGGAAGGTATATGGAATGTGGACGGGGAGCCTTTTCCTGCGCACAAGCTATCTGCTCAAGTATTCCGAGGCCTTGTCAGCATGTTCGCGACGGGTCCATTGGATTAGCAAGGACAAAATTTATCCTACACACACATTCCCAGAGACTGTAACCGTGCATTTTTCTTGCGGTCGTTGCGAATCGAAATTCCGGCGGGTGATATATATAGATACTACAATATAGTATGACTCTTGTCTTGTGTATCACTGTGTATTAGTACTTATATAGTATATTTTTGTAAACATTCTAATCTTGTATACTACTGTAATTCTTAGTGAGTTCAAAGTCATATGGAAATTCCACATGAATAATAAAATTAAATCATCAAATAGAAAAATCAAAACTATTTGTTTTTCCCATGGTTCTAAAAATCCCCGCCTAGCTCCGATTAATTCCCGCTTAGGCTCTAGGCTGTACTCGACCGCTTCGATTTTAAGCTCTAGGCCCCTAACCCGCCTAAGCGCCGCCTAAACCCGCTTTGGACCGCTTAAGTTCAATTAATTTCGTTTTTACTTACTTAGACGATTCTCGAGCAGATTTAACTGAACAATCAAATTAGACGCAAATCTTGATAAATCAATAAAATAGATGATGTTATGATAAATTTTGAGTTACAACACCAAAATTTGAAAAAAATATTAAATATATAATGAAAATGATCTAAAATTTTAAAATTACAAACTATTTTTTATTATTTTACTATGTTAAACTTGTGATTAATACTATGTTTAGATTATTTATTGATTATTTTGTTCAAAATATTGATTTATTATGCATAGAAATATTTTTAAAATATTATATTAATTAATTAAATATAAAAAAGTAAAACGATTAATCCCCGCCTAGTCCCCGATTAATCCCTTTAGGCGCTAAGTCCCTAGTCACCGCCCGACTAGCGCATAACGCCTTTTAAAACCTTGGTTTTTACAATTGTTACGATAATTTCTGCGTCAACTTGACTTTGACTCAAAGCCATTAGACGACTCGGAATAAAGTTAACCAGAGGATCGTTCTTTAGCGTCCTCTTATTTTGTGGAGGAATTTGTGAAGTGAACAAGTTCCTGTGAAAGAGATCTAGTAGTAATATATAAGTAGACCGTAGTATTAAAAACTCAAAATTCTATTAATATAACTTCAATTTTTAATTTACATGTTTCAAAAAATTCTATTAATATAACTTTAATTTACATGTTTCAATTAACATTTTTAATTTTTTAATTTACATGTTTTTTGTGAGTATATAACTGTTGTCCAATTTTATTCATAAATGTTCCACAACACGTGTTTAAATTTGATTAGATGATTTTATGATAACGTACGTTGAAGAATCAACACGGAAACCCAATACCAAATCAAATTTTATCGGTCCAAATGATTTTTTGTTGAAAATTGTTGGTTTAAAATATATTTTCTCCATGAACAAGAACATTAATAAAATAGTCGGGTTTGAATACTTAAATTGAGGACCCAAGACATTGCAATCGAAATAGACAAAAAAAAAAAACATTGCAATTGAAATAAAAAGTAAGATTCTAAAAAAAAACATTGAAAAAAATGAACTTTGAACACAAACAATATAAGATCATCAAATCAAAATCCTCTACATTATAATTTGTTAGTTATAAATTAGTTCTTTAGTATAATTAGTTAGTTATTCATAGACATTTGACAGTTTTAAATAATGGAGTAAATTAAATTCGTTAGTTATATGCTGTATAAATTAAATTTCAAGTTCAACTTGCTATTTTATTCTATTAGTATTAGATTCTTTAGTCATAGTCCAAAATTTTAAATTCTAGATAAATAGTGTTAATTAACCTGGATTAGAACTTGGAGAAATACATAAAATACTAAATTAACAGTTTCATTGTCTTGACATTGTCTTGACAGAGATAAGGTTTTGTTTGACCCCAAATGTCGAGGCGTGATTCGTTAGGATATATTGTTGACCAAGTTCCCGGCAATTGTCAAGCCAGCTTGTGCACTGCCGACAAATTACAACTTTCCATTTTTCGTCTTCTTCTTGATTTTGGCTCTGTCTGAGAGTGTGATGATGGTGACAAAAGAATTCAACAGCTTGTGAAGCATGATGACCTGGTATGTATGTATGTATATGTATGTATCTTTTTAGTTTTTGGTTGAGGTTATACATTAGTTGTGTTCTTTTTTATGTATGTGTTTGGGATGGTGGGGTTTTAGATTGGAAGGGGGAGGGTTTAGTGGAAAAAGATTCAAACTTTAATTCAAGGTTCTTCCCAAAATAGCTTAAGAATTAAAAGCAAAGATTTTGAATTTCATCGTCAAAATGAGTTTATTGAGAACTTCATATTTTTGAATACATATGGGTTTTCAAGAATTTTGAGAATTTCCTGAGAAAAGATGTGTCTTCATTGCACCCTAATTTGCATACATCGAAAAATAATGCATGGTTTTTGTCGTGTTTATCGATGTTCTTAAAAATCGAAGGCAATGATTTTGAATGTCATTGTACAAGTGAGCTTCAAATTCTTAGCAACTTCAGGTTCTTGAATATATATGCAGTGGAGTACTATATATTATATGGGTTTTCAAGAATTTCAAGAGTACTTGTTTCTATTTTGGTCGAAGAAATTTCCAGGAAAGTCTGTCTTACTCTTAATTGCACCTGGTATATGTGTTTCATGTATCTTCCACCCAAATTTGCATATATTAAAAAAATCCTGGATTTTTATTGTGATTTCTCATTTTTCTCATTATACGAAGTCAAAGAGTTTGAATATCATTGTCCATAGGTTTCAAATTCGTAGCAACTTTAGATTCTTGAATCTATCAGTTGTCAAGAATTCTTTTTTCTATTTACGGTCGAAGAAATTTCGAAGAAAAAGTTTATCTTTATTTACCTGGTAGATGTGTTGATGTAGCATGACCCAAATTTGCATAGTATTAAAAAAATCATGGATCGATTTTCTTAAGATATGAAGTTCAAAAATAAACAATTGTCTTGAATACTGTATATGGGTTGTCAAGACTTATTAGAGTTCTTGCTCTGTTTATGGTTTTCGGAAAAAAATCATTGTGTTTCTCATTTTTTTAGCTATCATCACTTGATCAAACCACAGAAAGATGCTGCAAGAGCATAAATTTTATTTTTTTGTTAGATATGAGCTCATGAAGTTGAGTTTCGATTTTCTATGTTCTCAGATTATTGAGATATGAATATGGATGACAAAATTGTCGATAGAGGAAAAGGGTCGAATGAACTGGCGGCGCCAGCACTCTCAGTTGCCGCTGTGGCTATAAGTGGAAGTAAGAAAAGCAAACATATTCTCAATTGGGCTTTGGAAAAATTTGTCCCGGAAGGATTGATGCACTACAAGCTGCTCCATGTCCGACCATTGATACATAGAATCCCGTCACCTAGTAAGTTCATAAAATATGTAAGAATACACGTCGTCCCGTTATAAATTTTGAGATGATGATATATTTTCTATTAGCTGCAGTGGGAAACTACATCCCGGTTTCTCAAGTCGGAGAGGATGTGGCAGCTGCATTCAGAAAGGATGTTGAGTGTAAAGTAAACGAAAAACTTCTTCCTTGCAAACTAATTTGTAGTCAAAGAAAGGTAAAGTAAGTTGAAGACAGAGATAAGCGGGCGGATATTTTTCTTTTGCTTCCACTGATATGTGTATACACTGGTTTCACACGCGCAGGTGCAAGTGGAAATCGTTCAAATCGAGTCGGGTGATGTGGGGACCGCGATATGTAGGTATATTCAGAAGCATAAGATCACTAAACTTGTTATTGGCACTTCGTCTCGCAGTATGTTTTCAAGGTACTTCACAAAATCAATAGAAGATTCGGTATATTCGAGTAGAATATTATGCTACCCTATGTGTACTAAGGCAACAAAGTATTTTCGACTGACACGATTACTTTTTGACGTGTTCAGTGCTCGCCCATTGTCGTCAAAAATACAAAAATGCTGCTCGGCCTTTTGCACTGTATATGCTGTCCCTAAAGGAGATTTTTCATCAATGCATCTTTCAGATTCCGTAACAAACAGAAGCTTTGATGATGACAGTAGCGAGACGAGTTGTTTCACTGATAATTCTTCGTGCCTTTCTTCAAGCTCACAAACGGGTAACTTTTTCTTTTCTAGATTCAGTTATTAGTTAGATTAGAAACTCTCAGCTGCTCGGTCGATTTGTTGAAGCTTTTGAGTTTAGAATTAAGTTTTTATGTGATTTCATTGTGGTCTATTGCTCACTTGCAATGAGCCAACAATTATTAGTAAATCCAAAGTTTGTCGAGAGACGTAATCTTTGTTTTCTGGGGTCTCTTCAGATTGGACAGTCAAAGACTCGTTCAAGTCTCATTTGCCTTCACTGCCCGAGCAGTCTTTTCAAGATCTTCTGGGCATGGACCAAATCCTTCTTAATCAAACAGAGCATTCGAATGAATCCATGCATCCTAGGAATCCATCTGTCGATACCAACGATTCGGATTCAAACTACGCGAGTCGTTTGGATTTAAACGATGCAACTAACCAGGCGGGTCCTAGTTTCACAAAACCAAGGACACACACTCCTTCAATGGCTCAAACTTCGACTTCCGACACTTCCACTGTGAATCAGGTGACGTGTTTGTTATTGTCTTGTCACGTTTTCTAGTAAATGGAATTAACTCCTCGAAAGTTTGAACCAAGGATATTGATTTTCATGCAGGCCAACATCAATCTTGAGCTAGAAAACTTGAAGATCGAACTCAGACATGTGCGAGGAATGTATGCAATGGCCCAAGGCGAAGCACTTGATGCTTCTAGGAAGGTATAGGCCGACTACGTTGCTAAATAAATGCATACCTCAAGGGGGTGTTTTTATAATCTACCCTTACTTTTCTTGTTCAGCTAAATGAACTTGAGAAACGTCACCAGGTGGAGAAAAATAATCTCGGACGGATGATTTTGAAGGAGGAAGAAGCCGAGGAGTTGGCCAGGCACGAGAAAGAGAAGTACGAAGCTGCTAAGAAAGAAGCTGACTACATCAAGGAATGCGCCGAAAGAGAAGCCGCGGAAAGAAAAGAAGCCGAGACGAGAGCTTCTCGTGAAACTAAAGAGAGAGAAAATCTGGAAATCGCCTTGAGCGGAGGTGTCAGTCAGTACCGGCGGTACACGTGGGAAGAGATTGAGTCTGCCACGTCATCGTTTTCCGATAGTCTCAAAATCGGAATCGGAGCGTATGGCACTGTGTACATAGGCAGCTTTCAGCACACGACTGCCGCTGTGAAAATTCTCCATGCTAAGGAAGCAAGCAAAAACAAGCAGTTTAAGCAGGAGGTATATTATATGTGTATTTTTAGGATAACAAAATCGATTCTTCACTTCACTTCACGTTCTTCTTCACATAATAACTTATCTACAGCTGGAAATCTTGAGCCAAATCCGACACCCGCACTTGCTCATCCTCCTCGGGGCCTGCCCCGAACGAAGCTGCCTAGTCTACGAGTACATGGAAAACGGGAGCCTCGAAGATCGCCTGAAGAGGAAAAACAACGCTCCTCCCCTTTCATGGTTCGCCCGATTTCGAATCGCATGGGAAGTAGCTTCCGCCCTCGTATTCCTCCACGAAGCCAAGCCGAAATCCATCATACACCGCGACCTGAAGCCGGCCAACATACTGCTCGACCGAAACCACGTCAGCAAAATCGGAGACGTCGGCCTCTCGACAATGGTCAACCAGGACCTTCTCTCTCTGTCAGCCACATTCAGCGACAACGGTTTAGTGGGCACGCTTTGCTATATCGACCCCGAGTACCAAAGGACGGGGGTGATTACCCCCAAGTCCGATGTCTACGCATTCGGGATGATTGTATTGCAATTACTCACGGGAAAACCCGCGATTGCATTGGCCCACTCGGTGGAAAAAGCGGTCAATAATGAACGATTGACGGAAATACTCGATTTGGGAGGCGGGGTGTGGCCAGTCGAGGAAACGAAGGATTTGGCGGGCTTGGGGTTGAAGTGCACGGAAATCAGGCAAAGGGATAGACCGGATTTACGAGAAGAGGTTCTTCCTGCTCTGGAGAGATTGAAGGACTTTGCTGAGAGGGCTCAGGTTGAGGGGTTAGCCTCTGCTGCAGCACCGGTGGCTCCTAAACACTTCACGTGTCCCATTGTCAACGTACGTTTAGATCTCGTCCTTTTTTTTTTTTTCGACTCGACCGAATACTATAAGCTAAATCTATGAATAAATTTTGTGAATGCATTGCAGAAGGTGATGGATGACCCGTGTGTTGCTGCGGATGGGTACACGTACGATCGCCAGGCGATTGAGGCGTGGATTAAGCAGAATGAGACGTCGCCCGTGACTGGATTACGGTTGGAGCACAAATACCTAACGCCGAATTACACGCTTCTTTCTGGGATTATGGAGTGGAAGTCAGGGAAGGAAACCTGAGTTTGCATCTTCTGTTGTATGATGTTCTGTTGATTTTTTGATTTGTTTTTTGTCCATAGTCTTTTGATGATTTGTATGAAAAGAAACACTTGCAAAAAAGAGTGAAGTGTATCTTGTTATTGTACCCTCTTGAAGAATTATAGATAGCTCAAAAGTGATATATATGTCTTTGTAATTCTGTGTTATTCTTTGTAATTTTTCATTTTTGTATTATTGTACTTGCAACAAGTGGTATACAAATGCAAGATGGTAAAGATTTGGAGGGAGTACAAAATTTAATAGTAGTAACCTATAACAATAAATTTCTATTGGAAATTTGATGTTGACATTGAGGCATCAAATGTAAAGTATGACAGGCATACAACCTTATATACAGTACTTCATATCCTGTCATAATTATTAGAGATTTAAAAAAATGATATTCCTTCAACAAAATTGTTAGTTAACAACCTTCACAAAAAAACCAACCAAAAAACTACTAAAATAATATTACTATGTCAGCTAACCAAAACATCAATCTGATGCTTGGATATAGACAGACACACAAGAAATCACAAAAACAAAAATCCTCTGTACAAGTTTTTGATCACCCTTAAAACACCCAGCAAGTTCGTATACTTGCCTCGTCACTGCCGGACACAAGTCAATCCAACCGCATTCTCATGATGCAAATAATGCTTCCTGGATTAAACATTCCATTTCCATCACAGCCCCAATTAGCAGTTGAGTTGTATCCATGATCAGCAAAAAAGTCAACTGCATTCAAGTTGACTATCCCCCCAACAACTAACTACATTCCGATTTCCTCGAGCTTGTCGAGAATCTGCTTTATGTCCGGCCGGAGTACACGGGACGGAGAGCAGCAAGCCATCGCGAGTTGAAAATATCTGAGAATCCCATCTTCAGTCGCCACCTTCCGATCCCCGCTTAACCCGACCATAATATCCGGATGGTACAGATCCACGATCCTGTCATCAAGAATCGCACTCCTCATGGCACTGGGTAAATAAAAATCCTGGCCCGGAGTCGGGTCTTCGTCTATCGGCTCTTTTCCTGTCAAAAGTTCTAGCAAAATCACCCCTAAGCTATAAATGTCGCTCTCTTCGCACGCATCCTTGATTTTGATCAGCTCGGGGGGTTTGTACCCCTGGGAGGCGGAGAGCTCGAGCATGTGCTGCCCGGCGGTCGGACTCACCAGGAGGTGGAGCCCGAAATCGGAGACGTACGGATTGAGATGCCTGTCCAAGAGAATATTCTTGGATTTGAGGTTGCCGTGGATTACGGGCTTTTCCAGAGATACGTGGAGGTGGTGGATGGCTCTGGAGATGCCGGTCGAGATCTTGCATATGGTGGGCCATTTGCGGGCCTCGGCGTTATTACCATCTGCGTTCATTAAATAGAAAAAAAAACATATTTCATCATCTCAAGTATGTGATTGGTATTGTTGCATGTGCTGTGTTTTGACGAGTGCCAGAACATATATGGAAACACAGAGAGTGATATGTCAAGAACCGAAATACTAATGAGGAATCTTTCAATTCAAGACCGTTCTTTTTTTTTTTTAATCGGATCAGAAAACGATTAATACGAACAGAATTGTCGTTTTCCAATTTACACCGACCGCATCTGATTATGGTCCCGAATCACTACAAACGCATGTGAAGGGGGGGCTAGAATTACCAGGTAAAAAATCAGATAATATTACCACAGTAAAGGATCAATTGTGACTATGCTCCAAAGGTTCAATATCATCTCTCATCATCTAAGTAAACCAAGCACAATATTACCAGCAAGAACAAACAAATCAAGATCGACTAATTGTGAACTACATAACATCAATCATCAAGCCCCAAACATCATCTCCATTTTCTTGCCATTAATCAAATAAAAATCAGAATCGAAATCGAATCGAACCCATGAGAGTTCATACATACCTCTGATAAACAGAGCCAAATTCCCATATCCATAAAAGGGATGAACCATGAGTTTCTCCCCTCTCGGGCCTGCATAAAAAGCATTCAAAGGCACCAAATTTGGGTGCCTCACGGACCCCAACAGCTCCACAATCGGCATCACCTCTTTCGTCCTCAGGGTGCAGGTAGGCCTCAAGAACCTGAGCAATGTGAGCGAGTTCGAACTGTTATTTTTGTTTGCCAAACACGCCCTATACAGAGTCCCGTAGCTAGATTTCCCGATAACCTCACCGGGCGCCTCCAGAATTTCCTGCACGCCGAGATCCCCGCCGCCTTGAAATTGAATCAAATCCCCTTTATTTACCACTAACCCTTCTTCTACACACCCAAACGCGCCCTCCGGCTCTGTCGGGGCGTTCTTCGACTTTCTTCTCACGAAACAAAAGACGGCGAGAAAGAGAATCGTCGCGGAGAGTGATAACGAGGTTAGGCCTATGATGAGTATGAGTTTGTACTTGTGTTCCATGGTAAAGATCGGAGCTTTATGGGTTTTTGGGAAGAAGGAAAAACCCGAGATCTGAGAATGGCGGTTTTAAGCATGTGGGTTCGGAT
Source organism: Euphrasia confusa (assembly GCA_954870475.1). NCBI lineage: Eukaryota > Viridiplantae > Streptophyta > Magnoliopsida > Lamiales > Orobanchaceae > Euphrasia > Euphrasia confusa. The sequence goes on from OX940960.1 coordinate 38,024,360, forward strand.
GGGAAATCAAGAATGGATTTTTCTGAAAGCCCATTTGGAATGGGATTAGATTAGAACTGGAAATGAAAAGAAAAACAAAAAAAGATGTGTTGCAGAGGATCTCGGCTTGTTTGTTTGCGGGGAGAGAGAGACAGAAGCAGAGACAGAGTGTTAGAGAGAGAAGGAAGCATAAATAGTGGCAGGTGGTGGATCCATCCATGCCATGTTTTTATCTGCTCAAATCATTTTGCTGATGTTTATGCATTCATGACATTATTTATGACGGTTGATGGACCTTATAATAATCTTTTTTTTGTTATCAAACTTATTGTTTGACTTTATTACGTATCAAAACATAGTTGTAAACATGTCAAATTCATTAAATTTATTTTTATTCAACTCTCAATTATGTTTTGTACAATTCAATTCAACATTGTTCATATATATAAATTCAGCTCAAGTTAATTCAGTTCAAAATAACAAAGTCTAAAAGTTCATACAATTAGTATCACACTATAGACAAAAAAGACAGTTAAAAATGATGCCTCGTTACCGACAATGTGTCGTCAATTCGGTCGATTGATAGAAAGGAATTATCGGTAAACCTAACCCATAGGTATTGCGAAAATTTGTGATATTGAAAACAAATGATCATATTATAGTCCTAGTACATGGCAATAAAATGAATAGTCACGAACATAATATATATGAATCTTACATTACATATAACTTTGCATCTTTTTTTAGGATCATAAAAAAGAAGACCCTAACCCGGTCAGTCCTATACACACACACAATGTACTGTTACTTTATTCAGCAATCATTCAGAACTAATTCATACTTAGAAAGCCATTTCCACACCTTCTAAGCTATGTAATACATAGGATTCGAAATCTTGAACGAACGTTCAGACATAGACGACCCCAATAAATCACTCCATTGGTCTCCAGAGTTACCCAATATTCGGTAACCCTCTCTAACGACCTCGTCCCTCTTATCTGACTTATACTTAGCCGCAGTCTTCGCATGATCTTCCGGGGACCTGCAGAATAAATTGTAAACAAACAAGATTCTCAATAACGTGTGTGGTGTTGGAGTTGAGAAACAGATTGAGCACTAGTCACTCACCTCAGTATGAGCTTTTCCCATCCACGAAACCCAGCTCTCAACAAATTATCAACAGTAATACTTAGGTGCCTTTCTCTTCTACCAGTCAACAAGATAACCTTGAATCCCAAGTTCAAAACCTCTTCGTAAAGCTTCAAACTAGGCTCTATAGCGGGTGCAATTCCCGACTCGACCCATTCATCAAATTTTGAGCTATCGAAAATCTCCAAGCTACATTCGTTGTCACAAAAGCCAAATATCAGATTCATGAGCACATTACCAATGTAACTATTAATGTATACTGAACACGTTCCAACAACAACAAGAAAAACTGTACCAAAACTTGCAGATTTACAAAAACAATTGTGAAAAAAAAAATGAAAAACAGAAACAAGAAGAAGCATTTGGTTAAAATTTAAAACAAAATCATGAATGATTTCCAAAGCTAATCCAATAATGTATTCCAAATTTTGTAATTAGACTAAAACTTCACGGTTAGTTTAGCCATCTAAATCGAGCTATTTTCAAAACAACCCACGTCATATAATCTCATTTTAAGCATACCCCATGCATCAAAAACTCAATAAAACAGTTCATTAATGTCCACCAACCAAATATAAATGTGAGAAAAAAAAAACAGAACTTTACTATTCAAAAACCAAAATCACAGTAATCCAAAAATTACGAAATCTTTGAAACACAGAAAAATGACATTACCCATAACCATGTTGAACATAGTAAGGGAGATTCGAAATCAGAGTCTCATCCACATCAAAAATCCACGCGTTCTTTCCATCCCCGCTGAGATTCACACTCCTCGCATAAATCCCAGCTTCATCCGAAACCCTCCGAAGATCGATCGCGTATCCCTTTCCGATCATATACTCCTTCACGTAATCCCCACACTCCTCCGGGACCGTTTTCCACGGGCCCAGATTATTCGCCTCCACCGAAACCCTCCAGGCCGTACATTCTAAGTGATCTTCGGCCCGATTCTCCATCCGGGCTCCGTCCATTTCGGGGACTTGAACGATTACAGGATTAAAAATCGTTTCTTGGTGTGAGAAACCGGCGAACAGGGCCAAGAAGATGAGGATTCTTGCTGGGAATTTCATGGTGGGCCAATCGGAAAATAGGGGCTTTCGAATTTCACTGTTGAATGTCAAATCAATAAAAGGGGAACGTATAACAATATATCAAGAATGGAATAAAATTTTTGGTGGGTTTTCAACGTCTACAAGAAATACTTTTCTTTCTTGATGAAATTTCAATGCAGTATGTACATGGGTTTTGGGCTTTTTTTTATAATAGGTAACAATAAATGTTTGGTTTAAAACTTGAGAACCTTAGCCAATAAGATTGCAGGAGGTAAAGGTTGAGACCTTAAATTAGGTCGGTGGATAGAGGGTTTATTTAAATCGTTGTTTATGTTGCGTGGGCCGGTTTGAGGGTGGGTGCAGGGTCAAATAGATGGTTTGATTGTTGACTTCGTACAAAATTTGTGGCTCAAGGAATTCTCAAAATTATGTTTTAAAAAAACTAGCTTTGATCGTGTTGCTCATGCCATAGAGAATCAAAGGTACACAAGTTTGCAATTCTTATTTAAAACCGAAAGTGATCACAAAACATATACAATACAATTTCACCTTTGGCTCATAAGAATTGCGTGACCAACGCTTCAAGAATGATGCATTTTATTTAATTTTTGGCCTTTTCACTAGTTGAATCGATGGTCTTGGATAACCCTTGCTGTTGGACATAGTACGCTTCTGCGTTTTTATTGACAGTGTTAGGTGACAATCCAAAATTCCATAGAACTTTTAAATCCCACATCGGTTGAGAGTATATTCTAGAATGAACACGCATGCTATATAATAAGGACGAGCTACAGTTGGTTTCTTACTTACCTGGATGGGGTCAATGGGCGATCAAGAAGGCTCATGGCCTAGGTTGGTGACCTCCATTGCACTTAGGAGGGGCGCCCGCCTAAGGTCGGCTCAAGTGGTCGAACCTACATCATAATTTGTTGCTGAGGGGGCCTGCGTTCGCGCGGCCCCCACCCAATTTTAGTTCAATATATATTTCTTATTCCTTCCATGAATATGACTTGAATGGCTTCTAATTTATTTTTAATCAGATACAATAAAACATTGTTTTTTTTCTTCTTAATTTGTCAAATTTTTAGGTGCTCGCGGACTTCTCAGTTTTTTGCCTTTTTTTTCTTCTTAATTTGTCAAATTTTTAGGTGCTTGACTTTTCAGTTTTTTGCCGAAATGAAACGCGCTACTGAGTTTATAATCATCCAATTGATTTTCATCGATTGGTTGTATGGTCCAACAAAGAACTATGTATTGGAGTCCAATAAAATTTACACTCGAGAACTATGGAATCCAATAAATAAACACTCAAGAAGAGTTGCATAAATAATGATTGACCAATAATAATAATAATAACAGTACTGGTTATATAAATTAATAAGTGGAAATTGGAAAAATGGTCATTAAACAAAATGTTTTTTTATTTATTAGAAATTATACTTCCTAGTAAACGTTAAAACGGGTTACTTCAAATTTAAAGTAGAAATTATGGTGAAATTGGTGAAGGCCACTGTAATATCCCCTTTCGCTATGACTCCTCCGATAGAGGCCCCCAGGTCGACAGCAAAAATTCGCATTTCAAAAGAAACACAATCAGCATGTTTGTAATCCCACATCGTAAAGTACTAGAGAATCAGCGGAGAGTATCTGTTATAAAGTAACTATCAAATGTGATTTTGTAAACCACGCAGCTATGTGGTGAACACAAAGCGAACTATTCTTTCGCCTTTTACTAAAGAATACCGTGTGTTCGCCACATTAAAAGTAGCATACCCATTTTTTTGGAGGGTCCTTTCCATTAGGTTGGACCCCAATAATTCCAGTAAAATGTCATTTTTCTAAAGGTTACTACTAGTTAAGTGTAGTAATGATCAAAATTATCAAATGATAACTTGATTATAATTTGCATCAGACGCTTGAGTTCGATTGTTAGCTCATTATACAACTTGTTTATATTTCCATCGCATCATTATGTTCGTCTCTAGTCTCTAGTACCGGACCTCAATTTTAATACTTCAAAAAGTATTACTCATCTTAGTAATATGTTAATATGTTATCCCTCTATTTCAAAAAATCGTCTCTAGTCTCTAGTACCAGACCTCAATTTTGATACTTCAAGAAGTATTACTCATCTTAGTAATATGTTAATATGTTATCCCTCTATTTCAAAAAAAAAATGTAGTAATATGTTATTCCAAAAAAAAAAACTGTGACAAAAAAGTATGCAATTTTTTTGAAACATAAATAATGCTACAAGTTAATACTCCAACATTCTACAATTTACAGTTTATAATTGAGATCTTTCTTTTTTCTCTTTTCAAATTAGCTCTAACTAAGTTCATGAGAATTTTTTACAGTGATCCCCCTATTATATTTAACGTACCTATTATTATGTTTTGATCCGGAAATAGAATCATTTTTCGTCCTTATCCAAAGATCATTTTACCAAAAAAGGAATTGTATATTTAGCATTTAACTATTTCAATCAAAAAATGCGGCGAGAATGATAAGTTTTCTCGCTTGACTAGTGACTATACTCGAAACCTTATCTTGTAGCACCGATTTTTCAGACCCCAAGTTGGTTAAAACTTCCTGGATTACCACCTACCTTGGCCTTGCCGTCTATTTTGTTTATCCACAACATTTTTTTAATAAAATCCCATAAAACAATACCTCATTTGAATTGAATAATAAATACTAGTAAATGCGAAGAAAAAAAATACAAATTTGACTCCCTTGATAAATCAGTATTTCTTAATATAAAAAAATCAATCTTATCTGCAAGTCTTGTAATAATAAACACATAAATAAAGATGAAACAATTAATTTCAGTTTAAAAAATATCTGATCTTAATAGTTGACACCAGGAGGAATGAAATAAATATTTTTTTCACTTTAAAATACTTTAAAATACGAAGTATAATTTTATATTAATTTTATCTAACAATTTTTTAAACATTAATTACAACTACTTTAATTTCTACTTAAAAATATAAGTATATTTTTACTCTGTTTTTTGATGTATTGATTATTGTACATCTTCCCCATGCGCCTAACAAATTGCACCGCACTCCCCATTCCCCAAGATAGTAAACATACGCAGCTACCTCACATGACACCACCACCACCCTCCAATCCTTGTAACCAACTTCCCTCAAATTTCTATACATATATATATATACACACAATGCATCGACTCTGTACCAATCCCACTTTCCCATTTTCCCTTTATTCGCACCTTCAATTAGGCTCGTAGAAGAAGAACAAAAAATATGAATGCTCTTGCTGCTACCACACGCAATTTCCGGCAGGCGTCTCGCATCCTCGGCCTCGACGCCAAGATCGAGAAGAGTCTTATTATCCCCTTCAGAGAAATCAAGGTCTTTTTTTTGGCTTGTTAATTTGTTTGGTGATTTTATGTTTTAATTTGTAAAATTTGTGATTTTTTTTACGGTTTTTTGAAATGGGTTTGTGAAAATACGTAATCTTTCTGATTATTACCTTACCTGTGGAAAAATCAAAACGATAAAAAGTGGTGATTTTTTTTTTTAGATGTGTTTTTCTTGATATTGGTGGGGATTTTGATCAGGTGGAATGCACGATTCCGAAAGATGATGGGACTCTGGTGTCCTACATTGGATTTAGGGTGCAGCATGATAACTCCCGTGGACCCATGAAAGGAGGGATCAGATATCATCCTGAGGTGATTACACTTACCAACCTTTGTATTATATTTGCATGACATATGGTGGTGCAAATTGAGTGATCTTGTTATTTACTCTATTACTTTATAGATCCTGATAGCTTAATTTCATTTTGTCGAATATTCCACGCCGCTGTCAAAATCGAACGTGATTCTTGCTTTATTGAGCTATAAGATGCAGTACCTTCATTAGATATTAGACTCGATGCTAGGTTTTAGACAAAGTGCGATTTCGCAAGCTAATAACAGATGTCGGGGGATCATTTGTAATTTATAAGAAAAACTAGAGCTTTTTGTAATAAGGGTAAACCTTGGGGGTTGTTTTTACATTACTCGTCTAAAATTACTGTTATATTGTTTTTTTTTTTTCGTTATGTGCTAAATTGTTGCTGTTATTTCTTTACATCCGTGAAGGTTGACCCCGATGAAGTGAATGCTTTGGCTCAACTGATGACATGGAAGACAGCTGTAGCAGATATTCCCTATGGTGGGGCCAAGGGCGGAATAGGGTGCAGCCCCAAAGATCTAAGCTTAAGCGAATTGGAACGCCTTACTCGTGTCTTCACGCAAAAAATCCATGATCTTATAGGTGTTAACATGGATGTCCCAGCACCGGATATGGGAACTAATGCCCAGGTCAGAATAAACAAAAATGAATAATAAATAAATATGTAAAATATAACAGTGACTCAATTTATTTCGAGATGTGCAGACAATGGCTTGGATTTTGGATGAGTACTCAAAGTTCCACGGTTACTCGCCCGCAGTCGTTACCGGAAAACCAATTGTAAGTAGGCTCTAAAATAAGATCACAAGATAATAAAATATATTTTGCTTAGTGTATTTGTGTTTGGTGTGTTTTGTTAGGATCTTGGAGGGTCGTTGGGTAGAGAGGCTGCTACCGGGCGTGGAGTTGTATATGCCACTGAAGCGTTACTCGCAGAACATGGGAAGTCGATAAAGGGCTTAACATTTGCCATTCAGGTACTATATTTAAGGATAATTACAAACGATACCCGTAAACCCTTGAGAACTGAATAAGTGACTTTACCATAATGAATAATGTGTTACTTTATGTAATATTTGTTATTAAGGGGTTTGGAAATGTTGGATCGTGGGCCTCACAAATCTTGCACGAACATGGCGGAAAGGTTGTTGCAGTGAGTGACATAACTGGAGCAGTTAAGAATCCTAATGGAATTGATATACCAGCTTTGATTCAGCACAAGGAGAAAACGGGAATGCTAGCTGATTTCAGTGGTGCTGATGCTATGGTTTCAAATGACTTGCTGACTCATGAGTGTGATGTTCTCATACCTTGTGCTCTAGGCGGAGTTCTTAACAGGTTTTATTTTAATTTTACTCTCCCTGTTTTAAAGTTTCTTGAGTGAAAGTTGTCGTAAGAGTTGCACACTTATTGCACGTAGTTTGTTGCAATCTGATTCAGTTTTCGTATGGATTTCTTATATATAAGCAAATCTCAGTATATTACTTCTAACAAGAAGTGGTTCTGTTCTTTTTTGAAGAGAAAATGCTGGAAATGTCAGGGCCAAGTTCATAATCGAAGCTGCAAACCATCCGACTGATCCAGAAGCTGATGAGGTATAAGATTTTTTTTTGTTGTTGATCTTTCTTAACATTTTTCTCTGTGATAGTATGCTCCACATTTTTGTAACAATGTGCTGTTACACTTCGCAGATTTTGTCAAAAAAAGGAGTTATAATACTTCCCGATATATACGCAAATTCAGGAGGAGTGACAGTTAGTTATTTCGAGTGGGTTCAGGTAACAACTTTCCCAGCTCCATCTCGGAAAAAAAAAAATATAATCGCGATTATTTTATCTGAAAATTTTGTAAACTGTATTTATAAAATGTGGCCTTTTTAATTTTGGTGTGAAGAACATTCAAGGGTTTATGTGGGAAGAAGAGAAGGTGAATCGGGAGCTTAAAAGATACATGACAAAAGCCTTCCATAATATCAAGAACATGTGCCAATTGCACAACTGCAGCCTTCGGATGGGCGCCTTCACTTTGGGAGTTAACCGTGTTGCTCGTGCGACTCTACTCAGGGGTTGGGAAGCATAAGCCATTTCTTAAGTTATTTTCTTTTTCGTCCGGACGACGACAGTATTGCCTCTTTTGCTCATTTAATAGTCGATACATTTTGTAGTTTGTTGAGTCACTCTTTTGCGAATTTTAGGTTGTGCTCATTTTATGTGAACTTGCAAGTAAAGAAACAGATTTTGTAGCAGAGTAATATTTTATCAGATACTATTATGTTTCATTTTTTTTTCCGGAAGAGCTAACTTTTATATAAAAAATAAAGTCCCACATCGTTTTTATTTATGCTATACCATTTCGTCACATTAATAATCACTGAGTATATTCAAAAAGAATATAAGTAACTGCAAAGTTAATAAGAAGAGTATATTTTACACCTTCAGAGGATAACATAATTTATTCAGAAAAACAAATGCAGTATGGGCTTGTTGCATCTTCTTATCCTCAGACCTCAGTCAGCAAAGATAATAAAAAGTAATGTAACCAAAATAGTTTTCCTTGTTTTACAAATGGCATCCATTGGAATTACTGCCTCCATATACAGAGCTTGCACCTCTCAACACATAACCAAGAAGCCGTCGACTCAGGCCCGGCCCGCGATAACAGCCAATGTAGTGACTCCAAATGTTGAAGGTCTTAAATTAGCCGGAAAACAAGAGAAATCTTCATCGGTGCTTAGTGACGATCCAGAGGATGAATTTAAGGTTTCCAGGAGTTCAGATGAACAGAGATTTTCTGACGAGAGGTGGAAAAAAGGGACTTGGGATCTCAACATGTTTGTGAAACAGGGGAGAATGGATTGGGATTCTGTGATTGTAGCAGGCAAGTATTTTTCGTCGTTTGCTTCTTATCAGTCTGAAAAAATCAGTATCTTGAATGCATACTCCAACCAATATGTGTATTGATAACATCTTTGATATACGCGTAAGATCATCCAACACCTGTTTTATGACATCAACCATTGTGGTTTTTTGATCCACGTTGCAGAAGCAAAGAGGAGAAAATATCTTGAACTTCATCCAGAAGCATCAACCAATGAAGAGCCGGTCGTCTTCAGAAGCTCCATCATACCATGGTGGGCATGGATGGTTCACTCCCACCTCCCTGAAGCTGAGCTGCTTAACGGTTAAATTAAACATCACATCGTATCGAAATTCAGTATTATTCGACTATCAATCACTAATGATGGATGGCATTGTCTCATGTTTGCAGGTCGAGCTGCAATGGTGGGATTTTTCATGTCATATATCGTAGACGCTTTGACGGGGCTTGATTTGGTTGGCCAGACGGGGAATTTCATTTGCAAGGCCGCCCTCTTCCTTACCATCGTCGGGGTGATGGTTTTTCGGAGGAAAGAAGACCTTGAGAATATTCGAAAGCTTGCCGATGAGGCGACTTTTTACGACAAGCAGTGGCAAGCATCGTGGCAGGAGGAGGAAATTCAGAAGAATGACAGATAAGATAGATATGGTTTAATGCCTGACTATTTCACAAAGATTATACAGTAAGGTTTTTCTCAAGAGAAAAATAAAATACTACAATAAAAGAAAGACAAGACATTTAATTTTGTACTTAAACTTGGTAGGGGCCGCGCGAACGCAGGCCCCCTCAGCAACAAATTACGACGTAAGTTCGATCACTTGGACCGACCTTAATCAGGCACCCCTCCTTAGTGCAATGGAGGTCACAAGCTTAGGCCATGAGCCTTCTTGATCACCCATTGACCCCGTCCAGGTAAGTGAGTATTACATTCTAATTCCTTCGTATTATACTACATGATATTTCGTCCTGGGATATAATCTATCGATGTGGGATTTGGAAAGGTATGCATAACCCTCGTTCAAGAAAAATTATAAGAGAAATTCTTAATTAAAAAATAACACAAACATATAATACCAATTTTATATAACCTAATGGATTGAGATTTGAGTATGTTATTTAAAATTGAGAAGGAGAATCTAACATTTGTTTCAAGACCAATTTTATATAACCTAATGGATTGAGATTTGAGTAGGTTATTTAAAATTGAGTAATACTTCCCAAGTCAACACACCTAAAAAATTTCTAACAATTTTCTCCAAGAAAATAAAATAAACGAAAAAGGCAAACAAGCCTATAAAAATTTCAACTTGATTGGGAGGGGTTAAGAAAATAAAATATACGAAAAGGCAAACAAGCCTATAAAAATTTCAACTTAATTGGGAGGGGCCGCGCGAACGCAGGCCCCCTCAGCAACAAATTATGACATAGGTTCGATCACTTGGACTGACCTTAAGCAGGCACCCCTCCGTAGTGCAATGGAGGTCACATGCATGCTTAGGCCATGAGCCTTTTTGATCACCCATTGACCCCGTCCAGGTAAGTGAGTATTCCGTCCTAATTCCTTTCTATTATATTACATGATATTTCGTCATGGGATATCATGATCTATGGATGTGGATTAGAAAAGTATACGTGACACCCTCGTTCAAGATCCTCTCTAAGCAATCACTCAAGAAGCATTTGAAACATAAGTTTAGAATGAAGAAACGTCTCAGATTCAAACAAACGAGAATATAAAATGTTTCAATTCAAACATTATTGCAAATTTGAAACGCGGCAAGTTTTTTCTTACTTCGATGATTCAGTAGGTTTAGATAAGCTTCCGTTGACATTATGTATTAAAATGAGAATATAACAACGTATTTAATTTTTTTCAATATAAATTATTCAGAAGAAAAAAAAAAGTCATTATTTCAATAAGAAGAATTGTTGTTTTATAAGAAGAATTTAACTGAATTGTTGGGGCCCACTCATAAGAATAGTTCCCTCCAAAAAAAGAAGTATGCTGCTTGAAATGTGGCGAGCGCACGGTATTCTTTAGTAAAAGGCGAAAGAATAGTTCGCTTTGAGCTCACCACGCTTTAAGAACGAACATGCTACATTTCCCTCTCACAAAGTGGTGAGTATCTCAACCAGTAAAAATAGTGTGCAAAGCTAGGTACTTAACTAACATTATATACAACCTCTTGCAAGGTTTTTGAACCCCTTAAAGCCTTAGCTACAGCGATTTCGGGCAAACAAGCTATCGAGCTCAGAGGGCTCTGACAACTCGATGTTCGGCCAGATCGGATGCTTTCTCGATAGAGGTTGCTTGCAATATTGGCTTATTAATCAAATTTTGAGTAAAATTCTGGTAGTAGTCTCATAAATTATTACTCGGTTACATAATTAATACATTTTAATGTGTGGATTCTCATTAATTGTTTACAAAAAGAAATGTTCTTACAAATATTTACTACAAATTAGTACATATTTTTGTGATCTGTGAATGTCCCATATGGGAAGAAATTTTGTAAAATAAAATTGTCCCAAACTCAGAAAATATTTTTAAATTGGGTAGGGCGAGTGCAAACACTGACCCCCTCTGCAACGTATTTCGACACACTGTCCTCAACTCTAGATCACATTGTCTCAAGATCACGGTAAATATTAATCCTTCCATAAACTAACTAAACATTAGTTACAAAGTAATCAACGATGGTTGGAGAAATCATCCTCATGGAGAATAAACTAACCAGAAATTTGCTTATAAGTCTAAAAAAATTCAAAGTAACAGCATCGTGATAACCTAATATAGACGAACCTGGCCTTTGCTAATGAGGAGCGTTGACGAAAACCTGGGAGTTTCTTGAATCAGATTCCAAAAAGACCTTTGCTAATGAGGAAAACCTGCGAGTGTTAAATCAGATTCCAACAAATCAAGAAGTCATTTTAATCAAATGATAAATACTAATGTAAGAATTGATGTCAAGGTAATTATAAGTTTGCAATAACAACAAAAGAACGCGGATGGGCTCGAGTAAATGAACATAGTGTGCAGTGGAGTAATATTACTATTGCTCTTACAGAATTAATACATTTTAATGTAAGGATTCTCATTAATTGTTCACAAAAAGATGAGTTCTCACAAATAAATAACTATAAAATTACATATTTTTGTTTGTTTTACCTAGATACATCACTCAAACTCTGGAATCTGGATGTCCCATGGGGAAAAACTCTGCAACATATTTCGACACGGGCTTGAACATTTGAATCGACCTTAGGCGGGCGCACCTTTTGTGGCCGCCAACCTAGGCCACGTATCTAGGTTAATCGATCACCTATTAATTGACGCTGCCCGGGTATGTAACTCCAAGTAGTACTCCCTTACTTCCATATAGCTCCTCGACTCTAGTTAACATGAAAATATGCTGTAGATGACCAATTGTACTAGCTAGTATAGGCTCCTTGGAATCTGCCAAACTCTCTAGCAATAAGTGATGTGATTAACATCCTAACAATGTAGGGAAATTCAGTATTATTCGACTATCAATCACTAATGATGGATGGCATCGTCTCATCTTTTGCAGGTCGAGCTGCAATGGTGGGATTTTTCATGTCATATATCGTAGACGCTTTGACGGGGCTTGATTTGGTTGGCCAGACGGGGAATTTCATTTGCAAGGCCGCCCTCTTCCTTACCATCGTCGGGGTGATGGTTTTTCGGAGGAAAGAAGACCTTGAGAATATTCGAAAGCTTGCTGATGAGGCGACTTTTTACGACAAGCAGTGGCAATAAAATACAGTAACGTTTTTCTCAAGAGAAAAATAAAATAATATACTACAATAAAAGAACGACATTTAATTTTGTACTTAAACTTGATAGGGGCCGCGCGAACGCAGGCCCCCTCAGCAACAAATTACGACGTAGGTTCGATCACTTGGACCGACCTTAAGCAGGCACCCCTCCTTAGTGCAATGGAGGTCACAAGCTTAGGCCATGAGCCTTCTTGATCACCCATTGACCCCGTCCAGGTAAGTGAGTATTGCATTCTAATTCCTTCGTATTATACTACATGATATTTTGTCCTGGGATATAATCTATCGATGTGGGATTCAGAAAATTATACATGACCCTCATTCAAGATCCCCTCTTAGCCATCAATCAGTTGGCATGAGGCAAATATTGTATTACTCACACTGTTAGTAGTTTGATTTTTAGATAGCTAATAGTAACATGTTCCAATCATTTGCAATACCATAAGTTTTTTCAATAAGTTCAGTGTGAAAAAACATCTCAGATTCAAACAAACGAATGTAAAATGTTTCGATTCAAACATTACTGCAAGTTTGAAACTCGGTAAGTTTTCTTAAATCCTTAAAGTACATCTGCGAGTATTACTTTTGATGATACAGTATACGTGTTCTGTCTTATAATTATAACATATTGAGTACTACATATTTAATTTTTCAATTTTTCAGAAAAATAAGTCATTCAAAAAAGTTACAATCTGATAATTGAATTGTTAAAATAAGGTAATAGGATTTGTTTGAATATTTCACTAAGAACGATTGTTTTAAAGATAAAGTATTATGTTGAGATGTTTAATTGTGGGTTGTCTATAAGTAGTAAATATAAGGAGTGGACTCTTCAACAAGCTTGAATTTGATGAGCAGAAATTCTTGTAAATAATTGATTTAATGATGAAAACTTATTTAGGCGAATATAACAATTAATGGGTGAACTTTGAGTGTGAGACTGTACCAAGTCCCTCCAAACCCTATAAATCACATTGATACTCCCATCTAGATTTAACAAGAATTAGAGCTACATCAATGTGATACTCTCCCACCTAGATTTTAGATTTCACAAGAATTAGAGCTACAACAATGTGACTCTCCCACCTAGATTTTACAAGAATTAGAGTTACAGCAAGAACGCAGTTAGCTTCTAGACAGCAATACACTTCAATTATGTTAATACACAGACAATTCGAACTTCAATTATGTAGAGTTGACTATGTTCCAGTAATTTACAGTGAAACATAATTAAAAGACAATTAAAATTTGAACTTACTTGTTAGGGGCCAACCAAAAGGAAGGCTCCCTCCAAAAAAAAGGGTATGCTGCTTGAAATGTGGCGTACACACGGTATTCTTTAGTAAAAGGCGAAAGAATAGTTCGCTTTGTGCACACCACGCAGCTGCGTGATTTTGATGACTGGTTCTGATGGTGAACTTATACCAGTAACTCTTTCCCGTTGTAGAAGTATTCTACGATGTGGGACTAAGAGCCTTGATTTAACACCTCTGTTAATAGTAGAAGAAAAATAAATAGTAATCATAATGTAAGAGAGATAATTTAGATGGTTAGTCATATAAGTAACAAGTACTCCTACAATTCATTAATAAGGCAACCCTCTAATATTTATACTTGAATTGACTGGATTTTCTAACTTCCTCCTAATTAATTTTAGATAAATATGATTATTAAAATTTGGACTTGCCAATTCAATATAATATTCTGTTAGGCTGCTTAATCCTATTCAGACATAAGGATAATTGACCTTGTAAAACTGCAACTAATATGATGAGTTTAAAGAGGTAGTCTAAGGATTTTAATAAATTCTCTCATTTTTCGGTGTTTGGGCAACGGTCATATAAATATACCATAAATAATGCTAATTATAAGGAGGTTGAGTAGTGGAATATCTGATATTCTTAATAACCCTCAAGGAAAGATTGAGATCAATTTCCAGGCAAAATATATGTGAACATTTTTTTGGGAGTAAACGTGTTCTACATTAAAGAGGTAAAACACAGTGAAGTGAATACTGAAACCAAAAGAGGTGAGTGTTTTTTTTAACTCCAAAAATAGAATATAATGGATACTAAGGAGGTAACGCCCATTTAGAGAAAATGATAAAAACATTATAAAAAACTGTTGGAAGTAAAGTTTTAAAAAATTGAATTGTTATTGTGTGGGGGCCGCGCGAACGCTGGCCCCCTCTACAGCAAATTATGGCGTAGGTTCCATGTGGGATTTAAATCCTTCATACATTTCACACATTTAACAACTTTGTGAAATGTATAGTACGGAGTAATTGCCAAAAGCTAGCCCAATATTAGTAGCTGTGCTTTCATGAATTTAATCCATCTGTTCAGTTTTCTCTACTTTGTCTGATTATGGCATCCAATGCTTTTGTAAAATTAATGCGTGTTTTTGTTGGAACTTAATGGATATCGATGTTTGTTTTTTCACCAATAGTACTGCAGTTAAAGCTTCGACGACTATCAATGAACGATACATTCGTTCACATCCGAAATCAAGAAGAATGAATTTGTTATCCGAACATGATCACACCACTGGATAAAACAGACCCCACTATAACATACCAAAAGATCTAAACTACTAACCGTTAAATTGGGTCCCCACCTTGTTAAAACTTTCGGTTAGGAAAGTAGTACATAGTGCTCTAAACGCGCTAGCTCCACATAAAAATCCATGGACCCTGGACCGGGTCTTGCCCGACGTCCTGTCATTGTCATCATCCTTACCCCCCAAGGGCTCGGATGTATGCACAGGTGGCGTAATCGATCATGTGTGTACAAAGTGGGGATCGACGTCGATTTTTATATAATGCTTGCCGTGGTGGTGCTCTTGTCGGACACGTGTACCCATGACAAGAATACAAGATAAATATATAATTCATTTCAATAAATTGGAGGACTTATAATTAAATATATATACACGAGCGTTGTATTTTAATTTTTTATATTAGTTTGTTGTATGGAATGAGTATTAATCATGCACGCGCACTTACAAAGTTGTAATGGTGATATTTTTGGTTGAATTATTTTATAATGGCTATCATCGTCACCATCAGATATACATCATTCAATATCAACCAAAATAATTAAACAATTAAATAAATAAAACAACAAGATCAAGATTAAAATCTTTCAAGCTACTCTCGAGACCTCTTACTGGTTTGTTGAAAAATATAAAGCATAAAAAAGTACTATATAAATGTTGAATAAACGAAAAATATTGTCACACTTCATTGGTATTCATTTGGAGATCGAGAGAGTTTATACTCAGTTACGACGATTAATACTTACAATAACTTGTTTTCTTCAGTACGTATTCATATCAAAGCCGACATAAATCTAAAAAAAACAAAAACCATGTTACAATAACTTGTTTTATTCAGTATTCATATCAAAGCCGACATAAATCTAAAAACAAAAACCATGTAGCTAGTCATCGCCATCCCTTGGTCTTAAATTATTTAATCATAATCGTATATTCTCATTAAAATATTAAGCATGCACAAAATAAAGTACTCATTACATTTCTTCACGGGACCAACAAGAAACAAGAAAAAAAAAGTTGTGGTTATAACACTAGTCTGTCACTTGGTTTTGAGAAAAAAGCGTGTGTGGTTGTCCTCGTCTCGACAAGTACATCAAGTGTGTAGTAACACCGTTAACACCCCAACCACTATCTATATAAATAGTGGCTAACTACCTGAAATCCATTCTCCATAAGTCGTAAAGACCTATCTAGCAATATATCACAAGAATCCAGTAATTAAGCCCAAAAAAAAAAAAAAAAAAAATGCGTCCCATAATCTTGCAATCCATTTTCGTTCTACTTCTCTTGATTTCCATAAAATGTTATTCGCTCGGTGAGATGGACGACTCATCAGACACGCAAAACGGGCCGTCAGGAAACCCTACCGGAGGCAGTGGGTCTGCTCATGCGCCGAGCTGGGACTACAGTTGGGGGTGGGGTGCCAGCCCGAAATCCGGATGGGGGTATGGGTCGGGCTCAGCCAAATCCCCAGGTGGGTTCGGAAGGGGATATGGTTACGGGTCAGGGTCAGGGTCTGGATCAGGGTCAGGGTCAGGGTCAGGGTTTGGTTACGGTTACAGTAGCGGCGGTGCAAGTGCGGGAGGTCATGGCAAAAACAAGCATGGTTGAATGAGAATCTCTATGAGAATTAAAGAAAGGGTTAAACTTGTACTCCATATAAATGATGGTTTTTCAGGTTTCTGATAGTATAAGAGAAACATAGTATGAAAAGGAAGGACTTGTGTACGTGTTTTTATATTGCATAGTCATATGTATAACGGTGTTGTAATAAATGTGCCGCATGTAGCATGCCTGTAAAGTACGTGTGTGTATCATTATGCTACATTGCTACACATAATATTGTGTGCTAATCTATTATAATTAATACTCTCTTACTATAAAAGATGATATAATCTTTTAGATGTTTCATGGGATCATGAAGTCCACGTTTCATTCTTCTTCGCGAGTCGGTTTGAGTATGTTTAAACGCGAGCAGATTGTTGAATTTCGTGAAAAGATCGATATTGCGTGTGCTCAGATCGAGGGTCTACACTCGACAGCAGCTCTCAGTCATTTCTTATTAGGTTGCATTGTGTTTTCAAGTGGTATAAAATAAAAATAAAAAATGAAATTGCGAGGTAAACTAGTATTTACGTCACGACTTCACTTTGTTTGTAAAAGAAGTGACAATGAATAGTGGGCCATCCAAACCTCAATAATTGGGCCTCATAGTTTTATATAGTGGGCTGAGCTTGGTTCAATAGGCTGGATGTTTTAATTAAGTTGGAGCCTACCTTACAATTGGGCTGCTCTAACAAGTTCGTACATTATCATTCACTATGTAATTTACAAATTAACGCATCACAAAACGAATACTAGTAAATTATTTTTTTTATTTTTTTTTGACATTCAAATGAAGATTGTCTTATACTCCGTATATATAATAGAGGCACCCTTAAAAAACTTTGTTTTTAACTTTTTTATTCTAAAACATAATTGTACTTTGACTCTTTTACGGAGTATATGCTTTTTCAAAACAATATTAAACGTGAAAAAACAGATAGTGTATTTATAAGAGTACGCATTGCCATCTCATTGTCCCATATATGCCTTGCATACGTGAGAAGCACCATTTTTCTATTTTACCAAAAAAAATTAATTCTGTTTTACTAATGTATTTATTGTACTTTATTAACTAACAAATGAAACGTGGCAATTCCTTATTGGGCCAAACGGGTAAACCCATGACCTTGATCAAGTTGAGTCGTTGACGATATTTGGACCAAGTACGTAGTGCATTATCACACGAATACTCATATTTGTGACAGCAGGACCACGTACTCATGCCAATCAATATATATGGGTTGGACTATTTTTTATTCTTTCTGTTGTGAAAGAATATGCTCCGTATAGTTCTTTGTATTTTCGATTTAATCATATTTTTAAAATTAATAAATAAATATCTTATTATTAAAATTAAAAAATAATTAAAAAAAATAATTGTATATTGTGTTAGACTATATAGACAGTGACACGTAAAATTAATTGGTTCTCGGGAGTAGCTTTATTCAATTATAATATGGTTTTTCTTTCCACATAAATTCACGAAACAATTCATAAAAAACCACAACACACAATTTTAATATATCCTTTTAAAATTAAACTAAAAATTGTATATTTAATTAAATATCGACCGTAATATTGATTGTTGGTGTGGGGGTGGGTGGGGGTTCTAGGCATAATGCTCACATTGAAACTCACATGGCTTCCTTTTTATTTTATAAAATATTCCAATTGAATTTTATTAAATTTTATAAAATACTTATATGTACGGACTATACATTTTGTTTCAGAAACAAAAAAAAATAGAGATTTTTTTTTTGTAATTTAAAAAGAAAATATGTTGTTGTTCTGCAAAAGTAATGAGTATTATATAATGGCCAAAATGTATTTTAAAGCCATGATTAATGAAATACAAAGCTTGGTGCTAAAAGTCCAAGATTAGTTGGTTAAGCAAGCATGTTGCCATAATTACATCCTTCGTTGCAAGGCCAAGTTACCATCATATTATATACTATATAAATATATATAGCTCGTTTGATTGCAAGAAAGAAATAACTCAGCCATATAGACAAAACGACACCAACTTATGTTCTGTCAAAGCTTGCAGTTGCGTTCATCATTGCTCATAAGCATTAATTAAGGATCAAGGCTAATTTTAGTAATTAATTATAATCTCTTCAAATAGTATTTATTACTATAAGTACATATATAGGGGGGTAATTTATTGTTGAGGGCTACTTTAGAACAAGTTCTAACAATATTAAGTGCGCATTTGGTTGTATTGATATAAGATTTTCAAAGTGGTGTGTGTCCAAAGTCTGAATCGCCATAAGTCGAAGCGCTTATACATTTTCAGAAGAACGAATAATTGTGTATGATTTGTTACCTCGTTTAAACAAGATAGGAAGATCGATCCTTTGAAACTGGATTAATAATTAATACAAACTTTATTATTCCAATATAAATCCAAAACTTTGTAAATTAATTAAATGGCCTAATTAACTACTCCACACGGCATAAAATCTCCAAGGTCTAAGAACAAAATCTTGATATACACACAAATAAATAAACAAATGCACTCAATGTGTAGAGTAGTAGTAATACCCAAAAGTAAGGGTAAAATCGTCAAAACCCAAAATTAACCAGAGGGACCAAAACCACAAATCCCAAAGAGTTACTGTACTGGAATTACAATTTATACTTAAATATGGATCGCTCGAAACCAGCTCATAAATACCCACACACCACACGGAATAATCCTAAATTCCTAATTCCTAAAACACACAAAATTAATACAGTACATCAATCAATGGCAGAATTGGAAAGCCCTGAGACGATGGCGAAGGTCGTGAGATTCCTGTCTTCCACTCTCGAGCGAGTCTCCGAGACGAACGATGCCGTCTTTGGATCGCCGACTGACGCTCAGAAGATGTCGATTTTCCACGGTCTGAGCAGACCCACGATCTCGGTTCAGAGCTACCTCGAGAGGATTTTCAAGTACGCTAATTGCAGCCCTTCTTGCTTCGTGGTGTCGTACATTTACCTCGACAGGTTCGCCCAGTCGCAGCCGATGATCCCGATCAGCACCTTCAACGTCCATCGCCTGCTCATCGCCAGCGTCCTCGTTTCCGCTAAGTTCATGGATGACATGTGAGTTTGATGTATAGTATGATTACATTTTTTTTCTGACTTAATTAATATTTAAAAAAATTGTTTCTCTGTTTCAGAAAAAAATATCAACTTCATTTGTTTACAGAGTTAAGTTTTCGTTGTAAAATATTTTTACAGTTTTTTTTACTTTTTATTAATTTAAAAATACATTTAATTCCATCTTCACTTTCTGGTCAAAAAAGTCAATTTTTTTTTCTTTCTAATTTTTGTAAGTGTATATTGCTCTTGGACGAAGTTTGTGGTTAGTCAACAATTGTTCCACATCATTTTTTCGAATATACTGTCAGAGTGAAGCCAAAATCATGTGATTTATCTTTCCATAGTTTGTTTCACAGACAAAACCACCGAAAAATTGGTGTCACACATTGCACCCACTGGTGTGTGTGGAGTACATTGTTTGTTTAATGTTTTCTTACTATTGTAACAAACACGACAGACGATAACGACACGGTTTGTCGATGTAATTATGCTAAGGGGGATGCATGGATACGTACTATTGTTAGATGTCTCACGTCGTTTGTGAGATGAATCATGAGCTCAAGTATAATTTATAAGTCCGACTATTCATAATCCACATAACAACTCGTTTATTAATCTATACTTCTCTATTTTTACGCAGATACTACAACAATGCTTACTATGCGAAAGTAGGAGGTATCAGCACGATGGAGATGAACCTCCTGGAAGTGGATTTCTTGTTCGGATTAAGGTTCCAGCTGAACGTGTCGACATCAACATTCGGTTACTACTGCAATTATCTCCAAGGGGAAATGCTTCTTGAATATCCTCCGATATACGCGTCGCCGTCAAATCTTTGGGTTAATGAAGAAGGGTCAGCTACTCATCAACACCAATTAGCAGTTTAGTTGACCTTTGTTTATTTCGGTTCCAATCCATCATTTTTTGGTATAATAAGTTTGAAAAAGAACAAACTGATTTTATATTGAAGCGAGAAATTCAACTAAAGTAATCAAACTTATTATGTATAAAAGAAAAAAAAGTTTATTTTAGCTGGAAATTACTATATGGTTTAATTACCCAAAAACAAACAAATTTATTTATTACTAAGTACTCCTATTACTTTTGTCCACTGAAAATATCGTTTTTTTTAATGTCTTAATAATTTTTATCGCTTACTAATAAATTTATATTTAAAAATTAGAAACATACAAAATTATACCATAAAATACACGGATTATTTTTTAATATTCTTTCTAAAATAGGACATTATTAAAGAAAATATAGTAAGAAATGATTTAAAAAGAAATTAGAGAAATTTATTATTGGTATGATTGATCCATCAATAACCGTCCAAACACCGAAACACGGCCCAATTGTTAAGAGTCCGAATCCACGTTCTACCCTACAAATTTCAAAGCCCCGTTTGAAAATTTGATGCCGCCATTAATGAAGGAGCTTCTGTAGTCACTAGTCATCACTCTCCGCCTGTGAGTTTTTTTTTTTATATTTCGATCTGCTATGTAAATGGTAGAATCCGATTCCTTAATTCTGGTTTCACAATGAATTTTGTAAATCTTATCCAGCGATTTATTTATTTATTCCATAAATTTATATTTAAATTATTTGCGCATTCTGGATTTCCTTGATTACGGTGTATTTAAATCTTTGATAAGTTAATATTTGTTTTATATAATTTGAGTCTGTTTGATGAATTAACAGTTGTATATTGTATAATCAAACTCTACTTTTTGAAATTATTCAACATTCGTCTTTATACCATGAATCGGATAGTGTAGATGTGATTATCGAAAATGATTGTGCGTAATGGGTAATGTAGTTGGCTTGCGGCTCAAATCTGTACGGAAAGGGCAAAAGGGAATTTCTGGTGGAGCGTAGAAATCGAAAATAACACCAACACGTAGAGATGAAAAGCTATGGGATCGAATGTGATTCGATACCCCAGTAGTTTTAGCAGTAAATGATGTATATTATATACTAAGCGTTGTGCGTATCTGCCTAGGAAATAAATGTTAGCTAACATGTTAAGAGAACTTCTTTCAAATTAAGATTTAGTCATATTTATACATTGTTTTGAGTGTAAGTTCGTTTATAATGCATTCTTCTCGTCTGAGTTTTTGTGCTAATTTTGTTTTGTTAATGCTTTCATAGGACGTTTAAGTCTGGCTTCTGCTAGCCCACCTCCCAAGATGCCCTCTAAACGTGCATACGAAAATGGTGAACAGTACTCACTGCCCACAAAAGTTGGGCGGTTGGGCGGCAAAGAATACGGTGACGGAGAAAGAATGGCTAAAGACAATGAGAGTACTTTGGAAAACCTTGAAGAAGTTATGTCAGAGGCTAAAAGCTACTTGAAGGAGTTCGATGTTAGGTTTTCTAAACTTGTAGGAAAAGATCCGGAGCATATTTCTATGAATTTCGAGGCCGAGTCAAAAAATGTGAAGACTGGAACCGAGGAGATTTGCGTGGCGGATGACATATCCCACGGAAAGGAGAAAATTCCGATACGAGCAATGAACGGCGTGGATGACGATCCACCACCTTCCCTCACTTACATCACCCGCATGGTTTACCCGCCATGGTATCGAATAATCGAGCCAGCCGGGTGCAACTGTGTGGATGGGTGCTCGGATTCTCGCCAGTGCACCTGCGTCGTGAAGAACCGAGGCGAAATTCCATATAACGAAAACGGGTCCATCATGAAAGCGATTGCTAAGGTTCACGAGTGTGGGCCTTTGTGCAAATGCCCTGAGAATTGCATGAACAGGGTGAGCCAGCTGGGGCGCCAGTATCGATTGGAGATTTTCAAGACCAAGAATAGAGGTTGGGGCGTGAGGTCGCGAGATCTTATCCCGTCGGGAGGTTTTGTGTGCGAATACATTGGGGAGTTTCTGAGGGAAAAGGAAGCTGATCTAAGGATTGGAAGCGATGAGTATCTTTTTGATATATGGAAGGGTTCTGGTGGGAGTGGAAACGGATATTCTATTGACGCTGCGGTTTATGGAAATATCGGGAGATTCTTTAACCACAGCTGCTCGCCTAACATGTATGCGCAGAAGGTTATCTATGACCACGATGATCACAGGATGCCACGCATTATGTTTTTCGCAACGGAGGAGATCCCTCCTCTGACGGAGATGTCTTATGATTATAACTATAAGTTGGGGACGGTTTGCGATGCAGACGGGAAGATCAAAACGAAGGATTGCTACTGTGGTTCTCGCAAATGCAGGAAAAGATTGTACTAGGCTTAAAACCAAATCATCTTTTTATATTTCTGGTTGAGTTTCTGAGGTTGTATTGTTTCAGTGATGAACAGAATGTTTCTTGTATTCAGATTTTTTATTTTTATTGAATTTGATGTTATGACAAAATGTGTCTTGAATTCAGATTATTTTTATTGAATTCATAGTTCAGGAAGCAGGTCAGGAAGACGATCCTCCAGCATTGGCGCCTCTCCCTATTGTAAGAGATCAAAGCAGGTGAGTCTGAGTAGAGATATATCATAAGGTAGTTCAAATTTCCATCACTACTCAATTTGACGGCTTAATAGCTTCGTAAAAGCTGGAAACTTCAAACCTCACTTGCTTTCTTGATGCAAAAGAATCATCATCATTGTCATCTTCGTCAACCTCCGTATTTTTCAAAGCATGGTATCCGTATCTAGCCATGCCATGACACTCATAATACTTTTCTGCCATATCTGCCTCGTAGCCATAGAACTCCTCACTCACCTTGAAATCCAACAGAAGGATTTCGGATACAAATTAGTTGGGGTTAACTAATTTGTAGAGTGTTTGGTACACATTTTATGGGCCCTTAATAAATAATGAGCCCGTTCTTAAATGATGTTCAACATCAGTGGAGTTGACAGCCCAAAAGGGAGGGTTGGGCTCTCTCACCAGAACAGTAACCAGATTGAGAGATACAATTATTAATTTGCCATTTGCATATGTAAAGAAAGAAAAAAATACAACGGACAACATTTGCCCTAATTTTATTCTGAGTTCTGCGATTTTTTTTTTAAAGGCTCGTCCCTGTCATTTCTTCTTCATCAGTAATTTGAGGTAAGCTTCAAATGAATTATGTATAAATCTTATTTTTGGATCCATAGCATATAAATATTCTCAAAAATTAATTTTGAGGTCTATTTATACAGATCTTAAACAAAAATCTGTTTTGATTTTTTTTTTCTTTCGTACATGGACGAAAATTGTAATTTAGGATATTTTACTAATGTGATATATAAATAGTACCTACACCTCTTACAATAAACAAGATAAATCGTGGTGAAGCAAACATGGGTTTGAATAAGTTATCTCATCAACATTGAGTTGAGTTCCAAATTTTAATAGAAACATTAATAACAATTTAATATCTCCGTTTATACTCTAAAGTAAGGTCTGAAGATGGAGCAAGCTCTAGGTTGTCTTAAGGTCAGAAAATCGACCGTGGCTGTAGTTGAAGAACTCGGGATATTCGATAAAGTGCATGGGCCTGGGTGGCACTGCGTGCCTTGGTGTTTCGGCAAGATGAAAGCGGGAGAAATTTCACTGAGAGAGCAAGCAAAAAAAGTTCGAGTTGAATCCACAACTCGGGTATTTACTTTTCTTTGAAAGATTTTGTTTGAATTTTAAGTAGAATTTCAATAATGATTATATTCTTATTTTTATCAAATAATTATGATTTTTTAAATAAATGATTTAAATTTTTTATTTTTATTTTAGGATCATATATCTGTCACTGTTGTAGTCCGTGTTGCATATCGAGTTGTGGTAAAAGATGCAGACTCTGCGTTTTATAATCAATCAGACATAAACTCAAAGATTCAATCTCGGAGTTACGATGGTACGTATTATATAAATTTATTCTTATTATGTAAAAAAATATATTATTGTTATGTGTTAATAATTTGACTCTTTTGTTTAACTTGACTCTTTTGTTTAGTTATTAGAGCTACAGTGGCTACGTTGGACATGACATCGGTCTTCTTACAAAAAAACGAAATTGCACAAGCTCTCGATGCTGAAATAAAATCGGTAATAAAATTACATTATTAATTAATAATTTGATCGTTTCATATCCCGTTGTTTAGCTTAATATATATTTTTTTAAATGGTGCAGGCCACTCTTGATCTGGGAATTGAAATTGTGTGCACGTGCATCATGTCTATTGAGATAGACAAGTCTGTGAAGACCCGTTACTAGATTGTGTATTAATTTAGAATGCTAAGTAGTATGTATCTCATGTTATGCTGAAGATTTGATACACATGCTATGTATTGTGTGTATCTCATGTTATGCTGAAGTTGTATTATTCTAAAGACTTTGAGTGAAGTTGCTATTTAAGAAACTTTGGGGTTGCGATGTTATTTTCAAGCTAAAGTTTACATTATGTGTATTGTCAATGCAGCAGTAAATCAATAAGCACAAAATTTTCATATGAAAATTTAAAATTCATCGAACTCCAACATAAGGAAACAGATATCCTGCGTCGTATTTATATGTAGGTTATGTTTCACTTTCAGCCATAGCACCGGATAGGGTCAGTGCAACCTTTCTCGGCTGATTGCCCAAAACCAAGTCGCCCGCCCTTTGCAAGGTACTGCTGGTGATACTCTTCGGCTCGGTAAAATTTCTTGGCAGGAAGTATCTCGGTGACTATATTCCTGTTCAGAAGCTTCTGTTGCCTCTCCTTGGACTCGAGGGCTGCTTTCTCTTGCTCGTCTGTGTAGAAGTAAATCCCAGATCGGTATTGTGTTCCTACATCATTTCCCTGAAATTTAAAACAAACATAACAAAGTTGTCAGGTTTCTGATAATATTTGCTTTGGAATCACTATTGCCCCAATCTGACATTTTTTTAAAACAAAAAACTGTACATTTGATATATCCACGGATAAGTCAATTGCTAGTTTTAACATATCTTCTGTGAATCATGCTAGTTAAAACAAGGCTCCGAAAACTGGTCAAGGCATAAGGCCGATGAAGTTATAGGGTTCAATGGTTCACCGTTCCCAGGAGAATATATCACACACAACCTACTGAATAAATAAGAGAGAAAAATGTTAAAAAGTCTGCCCTCACATGATTATATATATTCCTCAAAGTCCAATAAATGAGATTTTTTGGTAAATTCTCATTTACTTAACCTGATTATACTACAACTTTAAGACCTCAGTGCATAAGCACCATCACAGTGTAAGGGTGGCCGTGCTGCTGCCTTGTGTTGAAGAAAAAGAAAAAAAATTGGGTGCACAGTCGGGTTTTAGTTTGCTAGACTTGGTCAATCCGCATTTCCCCTTATTTTGACCCCTTTTCGAGATATGTTGCCCGAAACAATAAAGATAGACTTTAGGATAGGATTATACCTTTTCATTAATCCAAGATTTTGAAACCCCAAATTTAAACTTGCAAACAATTTCTAAACTACTTTGACAAAATTTTGGGTTTCTACCAAAATTTGATAATGAAATTTGATAAGAAATGTGATTGAAAACGTCTCCTGTAATTCAAGGAGTCCATATAGTCAGTGATAATAGTTATTTGTCTTCTGATCAGCGGTGGCTAAGCTAGTATGAAACAAGCATATTTTCAACAACTCGATATCCAATTGAAAAGCAATATCCTAATCTTGGTTCAAGTATTCATAATACGAAGAAATAATTATACAAATATTCGTTGAAACATTACTTTACTACTCTCTTCAATATCCCAACCAACACTAGACGAGCACAAGAGACTAGGCTACTAGTCTATGAGTTGGTTGAGTAGTAAGTAATACCATAATCCATCAAAGAAATCCCAAATCAGTAAAACCACCATTTTTGTCATCACAGTTAAAAACATTTCACTCAATATTAAGGGAACCGATAATGCAGTTAGTGTTAAGCACGGGGACAGACCCACAACAACCAACTCACGGGCGCTCGAAAGAAATCGGTAAACCAATTAGCAGGTTCAACTCAAATACTCAATCTCATGTAACGAACCGATTAAGATGATAATGGCTCCCACCGAACAACAATAACATCGAAATACTAGTAATCAACTATCTTTATTAAGGAGAGGTTTATCAAGCACGCACAAATCAATTAAACTAACAATGAAAACAAATCCAGAAAGTAAAAGGAAAAAACAACCCACCTGGCGATTGAGAGTGGTGGGGTCATGCCTCGCCCAGAAAACATCAAGCAGTGTATCAAAGCTGCAGTCTTTCGGGTCATACTGAACCCGAACCACCTCCGAGTGGTTCGTCGTACCCGAGCACACATCCTCGTACGATGGGTTGTGCGGATAACCCTGTGTGTACCCGACTTCGGTCTTGGTCACGCCCGGCACCCTCTGGTAGGCCAATTCGACCCCCCAGAAACAGCCCGCCCCGAATTGGGCGAACTGCTGGGCCGGGCCGGGCACGTCTTCGTCGGGTCCCTGGGCGATTGACGAGTCCGCGGCTGAGCGGGCACCGAAGCCGAGCTTGTTGAGCCAGCTCATTCGAAGAGTGGAGGGTTTGAGGGTGAGGGTGAGGGTGCGGGGGTGATTAGAGCGGGTGGGGAAGGGTAGTTTGGGGATAGAGAAAGGGCGTTTGATGAAGGAGGAGATGGGCGGTGTGGCGACGGCGGTGGTGGCGGTGCTTTTGAGGAGCATATTCTAGAGAGAGGAAAAAGGATTGCGCGTTAATGCCTTTTGTGTGGACGTGTGAAAATTTCAGCTTTTGTATTTCAATCTTCAATTTATTACTCACAAGAAAATATATTTTTGACTTTTAATTCACAAGTTTCAAACATCACACCACCGCCAACAAGATTGCTAATGACCCGAAAAACGCCACAATCAAACCATTGATCCTAATTGTACTTAGACGAGATGCTGAATTCGAAGGATTACTAGTCCTGGAAGATCCCGGAGGAAGATTCCCGCCCGGCTGTGCCTCAGGCGGCCCTACCGGCGACAGAACCTGATTCTCGACTACATTGACATGAAGTTTCATCCCCCCAAGGCAATGCAGCCTGTTGCCACAGACGAAGTATCTGTCACCGGGGCCCGTCAGAGCGAATGTTGTGTTGCCATTACTACTCGATTGTAGTACGTTGGTCGTGTTGCACCCCTTGTAGTTTTCCTTGGTCACCTCGTCCACGGAATGGTACTTCGAGAATTGGAACACTGCCAAAAACACAGTTGAAAAAATAACAGTTAAAAGTAGAATTTTCGTGTTTGTGTTTGAATTTACTAACCTAAGGTGTCTCCTACAGCAAACGTCTTGTCCTTCTCCCAGGAGTCGATGTCTGTGCTTATGTCCCAACCCGCGCTATCGCCCACGGTGTAGACTGTTGCCGAACATGTTGAGGCACAGAGGAGGAAGATTACAGTTGTTGGAAATAGAAGTTGATTTGCCATTTTACAAATACAATGGGAAACAAGGGATAGTGTTTATAAAGAATTTTAAGCTTATTGATTTATGTTTTGGTTGGTGATTAGATTACCTAACTAGCTAATATCTTGTAGGGTATATAAGTTCAGTGAAGAAATTCTCAGGATCCAATCATATTTGTTAAGTTGGCAGCGGGTGTTGAACGCTCCAACCACACATTGAACAAAAAATCTCTGGACGAACAAACTGAAAAATAAATAAATTAGACATTAGTCGAGCTTGGCTCTGACGAGAAAACATTTTAGGTTTCCACCATCAAACGCAACACAAGAATTTCTGGTCCTGGGAGACTGCAAGGAAACCGATACCATAAA
The DNA here is from genome assembly GCA_954870475.1 of Euphrasia confusa. NCBI lineage: Eukaryota > Viridiplantae > Streptophyta > Magnoliopsida > Lamiales > Orobanchaceae > Euphrasia > Euphrasia confusa. The sequence continues at coordinate 38,052,926 of OX940960.1, forward strand.
TCGATAGGAACATGGTGGAAATAAACAGATCAATGACTTCATACTCTGAAAGCAAATGCTACTCCGTCAATTTCCAACAAAATAAGAATTTAGAAAGTATAGTTCTAATAATAGTCGCATAAGAAATGAAGCAGTACACTGAAAGAGCTACATAGATGGTCACTCCAACTCACACAAACCAAGGATGATTAAAGACTTGAAAATCATTGTCAAAAGATATCAACTCTTAAAGCAGAAGTTGAAGAATTCGTTCATGTCTTCATATGGGTTTGATCTTGAAGTGCAGAGAGATAAGCGAGAAGACTAAACATTTAAGATCCTGCAACAATAGAACATGACAAAAGTTTTAACATTATTTATTGATTTTGAAATCCAGTGTAGTTCAAGCATAAATCCACAAATATGGATATACATCACAACAAAAATAAATAAACAATACTCGTAATAATATCATCTATTATATCATAGACATAAAAGAATAATTAATAAACAGATATGATCAGAAATGTGAGATCCAGAAACAATAGAAATCAAGTTATCTGAACAAATAAAATTCAATAATAGTGTTTGCCCTCGATTGCCAAGTTGAAAGAGATTATCAGATTACCGACTAGGCGGAAAAGCTCATGTACAATCAATTCATTATATACCTGATTCAATTACGTGAATATAATCCCAAAGTTGAAAAGGTTGTGAAGTAAATTATTTTTTCATTTTTCTTTTCATTTTATTGCAGAAATACATATATAACAAAAGCCTCCCCGCCCTACATTTCTCTAGGAGCATCAGCATTTAGTCTCTGTCTACTACCAAGCATTGTTATAAACGAATAGTGTGCACATGTCACATTTAAAAATAATGTCTACCCCAGCCAACTTTGCCTTGCCCAAGTTTTCAAGCAAAGCTAACTACGAACGAACCCAATTTCTCATTCCCACCTTTTCTCCAAAGAGTCAGAAAATACTCTATGAATTCATTCTACTATATATGTATCTTAGAGTGTGCAGATCCAATATATTGGTACAAAAGCCTACCAAAAATATCAAGCCCTGAAAGCCACTTGAACAAATAGATACCCCTGAAGTGAATTAGACAGAGACAAGCAAACAACGTGTGAATATCTCACTCATTCCCTAGTTGCCCTTGAAAATTATTATTAGTCTTTCATTTCATATACTTCACAAGTTCACCCAAAATTCATCAGTAGCTCAATTAAACATCCCCCAACAAGTCAAATAAAAAACAATGCTCTAAAGTCTAAACATCTAAGTCCCTCCCATCTCCTTTATAATGAGTGCTGTGCTATACCCTTTTCGTCGGGAAGTGCAGTCATAATTCATAGCTCAATAACATCGAATTAAATTCGGGGTAATTCCAAAGCACTGCATCATATAATTCATGATAAAAACATTGGAAAAAAAAGCACAAGAGCAGAACTAGAACCTGAACCAGATAATAAAAGATCCGCAAACCCTCAGGATCTTTACTAGTCTGAACGTCCATTAGAGAACCGATCTTCGAAGTCGTGAAAGAAATATGCTCATTCCCCATCACAATCTCCAGCTCCTGCCTACCAACCCGGTCCGGTTCCGGCCAACTGTTGTCATCTTCCTTCATTACCTACCCAAAAAGAAAAACACAATTCAAAACCCTAATAACAAGTTAAATGGGGGAAATTAAAAAAACAGATGTTACATCGGAAACTGAGACGATGCGACGGCACTCCTTGAGGACGGCGGGTGTGAGAAACACCTCCTTGCGAATCATGGTGTCGTTTTTGTAGTTGGAGTTGTTAGCGTATCGGAGCTTGCCGTCGGGTCGGAACTCGAATTCAAGGAACTCGTGCCCGAATTTTCCCTTGTGCCCCACGTAGTAGCGGAGGTAGAACTCGCCGTTGTCTTCTACGTCCGCCATTGTTTTGTTTCAAGGGTTCGCGTTTACTGGAGTAGAAGAACGGTGGGGGCTTCTGGAAATCCGGAGAGTGTATTTACTCGTGGTGTTCGACTGTTTTCACACTATTCTGCTTTGGGCCTGTTTTTATGGATTGGGCTTTTTTTTAATTCTATCCAGAATTCTTATGGGCTTCTTATCTAGGCATGGTCCATTAAGAAGGTAACAATGTGTAGATGTAGAGCATATTGCCAATTCAATGAGTTAACATGGCTCTGTACAAAAATCCATTTTCAGCCTCACTGAGTAACCTTTATTCCTTCCCAATTAGAGGAACTCCACTTGAATTTCACACCCCCGAGTTGTAAAATTATGGTGTAGTATTGTTGCCGTATAAGATGCAGTAATATAACATGTGATGAATCCACATTTTGTCGCAAAAGGGATAAACGTTCTCTAAATAGTCATATACGTGTGTCGTGAGATATGATCAGGGCCAAACAAAATGGATGATCACGTATGGGTTATATATTAAGGGATCTTGGTTGAAATAGCTGCAAGGCTTAAAGTTATACTAGACGAGTGTAACGTCCAACTTATCCAATCAACTTCGTTGCTGATATGCAGATGAAAGGCGTGTTGATGTTATATCATCCGCCTAAGTTTGAGGAGTTTCCTCCACCTTCAAGCACAAGACGAGGGTTCCAGAGGATCAGATCGAAACTTGTTTTCTCTGAATTAATCGATTCTGATTCTGAGGTTATGCCAAATATGAAATACCAAGACTCCTTTCTAGAGTTGGTTTGCATACTTCCTCCCACACATACACAAGGAGCAGCTTTCAGGTATGATATCGGAGGCGGAGCATTTCTCAACACACTCAAGATTCAACGTACGAATCAAGAGCTAGGTATCATAATTACACATTCCTTAAAATATTATTTTTACCTTTATTCATTTAAAACAACTTTAACACTAAAATTCATTGATTTTAATTTTATTTTATAGTAATTTTTAAAAATAAGGATGATATTAAAGTATATTCGTAATTATTATAATAAGAAAAAAATTGTAAGAGAAGTGGGTTTAGTAATGTTGGAGGAGGTGTAAATAAACTGAAAAAAAAAAATCCCAACACGTGTAAAAGTGGAACTTAAACAAACAACAAACGTCACGCAAATCATCCAGAAATCTATTTATAGGAAAGCGGTGAGTCCGTGTTCAAAAACGATACAAACCTCTAGTACACGAGATAAATCAGACCTAAAAAAAAATCACACACATACACACACATTATTCATCAGAAATATAATTAATAATAAAACATAATAATATGTACCGATCAGGCAGCGCGAATAGATTCTCCGACGATCATTACAGCAGCTACTACACGCCGTCGTCGCCGTCGTCGAAAGTGCCGACAGCCCTGAGATCGCTGTCGCAGGGAGTCGATGAGCTGCCGGTTTACGAGCCCTCAGAGGAGGTAGCTAAGAAAGATAAAACGCGGACCAAGTTTGGGGAAAACGCAGTTCATTTGATACCTTTAATCATCTTCTTATGTGCCTTGATCCTTTGGTTATCTTCTAATTCTGGTGAGTATTATACTACTTATTTTTACAATGTGTTTTATAGATCAACCAATTTCAACAATTTGTGAATTTGATTTAGAGTTTGTCATATACGGAGTACTGGTTATTATTTTTGACATTTATATCCTCGGAAAATCGGATCGTTATTTCATTTGTTTCTTGAATGATGCCTCTTCGTCGTCCTTAGATGTTTTCACAAGGGGCATGCAAATGTCGTTTTGTTGAAAATATCGATGTTTTTTGTTCGTGCAGATATTGGTTTGAGAACCAGTTCTGTAGCAGAAGACGTAAAAGGAATTACATCAACGGCCGAAGGGCATTTGGACAGTGATGGAACAGGACATTTTCCTGTGGAACTAGAGGACATGGATCCAGCGAAGCTGAGAGATAAGCCGACGCCGTATCTTTCTAAAATTACAGAGCATCACGAGATAGATAGATAAATATATAGATATATAGATAGGTCTCTGTATGATCAAATCTATTTGAATTACTAGTTGTTTTTGTTTTGGCACATGATTAATAAAGGGACATACATTCAATGAATATGATATGCATGATGTACTTGCTAATTGAGAAAGTTCTTTTTTTGGAGGAAATAATAGGATGAATCTTTTGTCTTACTGTGAATTCAAAGAAAAATAGTCTCATAACTTCATCACCCGATTTCTTAGCTTCCAATCTTCTCTCATATAATGTGTAACGAATTCACGGGACAACCCATCGGTTGAAATAAAAGAAAGCGGCATATGCCTCTGCTGAACAAGGATTGAAATGTCTCGTAAGTGAATGAACAGATAATAATTTATTGTACTCATCGCCGAGTTGATGAAAGTTCAAGTGGAATTTGTGTTGTTTTCTTTGTAAGGTTAGATATCAAGTTTAAAGACTGTCACCACTTAACTTTACCTTCCTTGGTTAATTACAAATTTGCAGTAATGTCTGAATTTTTGAATTGTAACATTTTATATTCGTTTGATTGAATCTGTTGTTCCTCCACACTAAACTTATTGTATTCTAAAAATCATACCATATAAACAGTGTGACTAAGTACATTATTTGATTCATGATTTGCTAAGAAGGGATCTTGAATATTTTTCCAAATCCCACATCGATAGATTATATCCCAGGACAAAATATCATGTAGTATAATACGAAGGAATTAGAATGTAATACTCACTTACCTGGACGGGGTCAATGGGTGATCAAGAAGGCTCATGGCCTAAGCTTGTGACCTCCATTGCACTAAGGAGGGGTGCCTGATTAAGGTCGGTCCAAGTGATCGAACCTACGTCGTAATTTGTTGCTGAGGGGGCCTGCGTTCGCGCGGCCCCTATCAAGTTTAAGTACAAAATTAAATGTTTTTCTTTTATTGTAGTTTTTTATTTTTCTGATGTTTTTTAAACGAAAGTACTAGTGTATTTATTTTTTCCAAAACACACATCGCATAATAATAATAATAATTTTCATTTTTCCTCCTATATAAATACACACTCTCCATATTCCTCTAACTCATCACAATTCATCAAACTTAAAAATCACACAACAAAAGAAAAACAGCCATGGCCAACACACTACTACTAACCACCACCACCACCCTCCTCCTCTCCTCCACCATCCTCGTCGCCTCCTCCGATTCCTTCTTCCAAGAAGAGACGTTCACGAAGCTCCACTTCTTCATCCACGATTTCGTGAGCGGCGTCAACCAGAGCGTCTACAACGTGGCCGAGTCCGACATCACCTCCCGCTCCGACTCCTGGTTCGGGCGGGTCCAGGTCGTGGACCACCTCGTCACGGTGGGCCCGGAGCTCGACTCCGAGAAGGTCGGACGGGTCCAGGGCATTCACGTCCTTTCCGACCTCAGCGTGGCCGCCATCGGGGTCAACTGGAACTTCCTCTTCAACGACGGGAGCACCATCACCGTGTTGGGAAGATTAGTCGCGTTTGCTAAGGAAGGCGAGCTGTCGATCGTAGGTGGGACCGGGCAGTATCTGTTGGCGCGTGGGGTCGCGTTCAAGAGGACTCTCACCATGGACCCGGTCTCGTTGAACAGTGTCATGGAGTACACTATGTATGTTTACTCGAGCCCCACCGCGTTTTCGGACATCTGATTTCGGGGTTTAGTTTTTATATTAAGAATAGTATTCCGTAATGTATGAAATGTATGCATGTTCTTGTGATTTTTCTCCATTTGATGAAATAAAAATGTATCCACAGTTTTAATCCCACATCGGAAACCAGTAAAACTGTACTTGGAAACTTTTGTATATAACAACCATGAAAATCTGATTTCCTAATTACGCAGCTGCGTGGTGAGCTCAAAGCGAACTATTCTTTCGCCTTTTACTAAAGAATACCGTGCGCTCGCCACATTTCAAGCAGCATACTTCTTTTTTTGGAGGGAACTATTCTTATGAGTGGGCCCCAACAATTCAGTTAAATTCTTCTTATAAAACAACAATTCTTCATATTGAAATAATGACTTTTTTTTTTCTTCTGAATAATTTATATTGAAAAAAATTAAATACGTTGTTAAATTCTCATTTTAATACATAATGTCAACGGAAGCTTATCTAAACCTACTGAATCATCGAAGTAAGAAAAAACTTGCTGCGTTTCAAATTTGCAATAATGTTTGAATTGAAACATTTTATATTCGTTTGTTTGAATCTGAGACGTTTCTTCATTCTAAACTTATGTTTCAAATGCTTCTTGAGTGATTGCTTAGAGAGGATCTTGAACGAGGGTGTCACCAGGGGCGGAGCCAGAAAAATCGAGTAGAGGGGCTGAAATTATCTTATATATAATATTTATGTATATACATATATTTTAGGGGGGACTGAGCATGAGAAAAATATATTTTTTAAAAAAAAATTAAAAAAATTACAAAGGTAAATTTTTTTTAGGGGGGGCTTAAGCCCCCCCTATGCTTCAAGTGGCTCCGCCACTGGGTGTCACGTATACTTTTCTAATCCACATTCATAGATCATGATATCCCATGACGAAATATCATGTAATATAATAGAAAGGAATTAGGACGGAATACTCACTTACCTGGACGGGGTCAATGGGTGATCAAAAAGGCTCATGGCCTAAGCATGTGACCTCCATTGCACTACGGAGGGGTGCCTGCTTAAGGTCAGTCCAAGTGATCGAACCTATGTCATAATTTGTTGCTGAGGGGGCCTGCGTTTGCGCGGCCCCTCCCAATTAAGTTGAAATTTTTATAGGCTTGTTTGCCTTTTTCGTATATTTTATTTTCTTAACCCCTCCCAATTAAGTTGAAATTTTTATAGGCTTGTTTGCCTTTTTCGTATATTTTATTTTCTTAACCCCTCCCAATCAAGTTGAAATTTTTATAGGCTTGTTTGCCTTTTTCGTTTATTTTATTTTCTTGGAGAAAATTGTTAGAAATTTTTTAGGTGTGTTGACTTGGGAAGTATTACTCAATTTTAAATAAGGTACTCAAATCTCAACCCATTAGGTTATATAAAATTGGTCTTAACATACTCAAATCTCAATCCATTAGGTTATATAAAATTGGTCTTGAAACAAATGTTAGATTCTCCTTCTCAATTTTAAATAACATACTCAAATCTCAATCCATTAGGTTATATAAAATTGGTATTATATGTTTGTGTTATTTTTTAATTAAGAATTTTTCTTATAATTTTTCTTGAACGAGTGTTATGCATAACTTTCCAAATCCCACATCGATAGATTATATCCCAGGACAAAATATCATGTAGTATAATAAGAAGGAATTAGAATGTAATACTCACTTACCTGGACGGGGTCAATGGGTGATCAAGAAGGCTCATGGCCTAAGCTTGTGATCTCCATTGCACTACGGAGGGGTGCCTGCTTAAGGTCGGTCCAAGTGATCGAACCTACGTCATAATTTGTTACTTAGGGGGCCTGCGTTCGCGCGGCCCCTCCCAATCAAGTTGAAATTTTTATAGGCTTGTTTGCCTTTTTCGTTTAGAATTTTTTTATTTGTGTTGTGCAAGACTTGAAGTAATATAGTATATTGAAGGTGTGTATAATTTAAAATATAAAAAATATATTTTAATTTAAAATTAATGAAAATAAATAAGTAAAAATCTACTCCATAGTAAATAAATAAAGTAAGTAATAAAGTAATCAAAATGTATTTGGCTCTTTTCCTCGAAGTCTTCACCTCACCTATTGTCCGCTGTCGGCGTTTGTATAAAAATCAAAATTGCATTTTCATCCCACCTGTAATTCATTATTTCCAATATTTCATTTTCCCTTTTCCCGTTAATTTGCAACCGCATACTTTCCTGCTATTCATTCCGGTCAACTCTTCCGCGCTGATCCCATCTCACGAACGGTCTCCGATCGTCCGTTGGAGAAGGAAAACATTCATAGTCGCTCACCGTCGAAATATCGCATCCGATCATGAATCCCGAATAGTAAATCCCTAATTTTATACTGTACAATTTTGAACTATTACCGGGTTGAAATTCTTAGATTTAGGTCGGAGATGATAGATCTGTAGGAATTGTATGGTAGTTTTTATTTATTTATTTTAGATCAAATTCTGTTAAGTTTGTAATGCATTTTCAGTGGTATTCGTTAGTTTTCTTTTGGGCAAAGTAGTTTTTGCTTGTTAATCTGAGTAATGGAGACGGGAAGTTTTTATTTTCACGTTTGATATCTCCGTATTGACGAAATTATGGTTAGGCATGTATTGATTTCTGATTTCTGTGATTTAAGCGCCTGACTTGATCGCATGGACTCGTATAAAATTGGGCGGAGGTTAATAATATGGTCTTGGGGTAACACATCACAGTTGATTACTGCATGTTTAACTTAATGCAGTTACTTTTATTTCGCATTGATTTTGATGTGATGGTGGTAAACAAATTATGATCACTAGAGAGATACATTAACCACTGAATCTTCTTGCATTTTTCTTGAGTGAGCCGAAAGTTATTAGATCGTATATTTCATCAACTACTGGATTTTAATTGCATGTATTTTTATTATTTTCGAATGATATAATGTCACTCATTTGTTGTTATTTGATGTTTGTATTTCAGTGACTACTTGTTTAAGCTTCTTTTAATTGGAGACTCTGGTGTTGGCAAGTCATGCCTTCTCCTACGGTTTGCTGTAAGTATATCTTCATATTTCTTAAATATATTAGGCTCGACAGAAGCTGCAAATACTTTTTGTCATTGTTATTATTTTGTTGGTTTGTCTTCCCTGAAATCAGCTGTTTGAGTTTTTTTAATCAAATTATCATCACTTCATTTTACTGTCTTTTGAGAATTTTCAGGTTTCAGTATGACATTTTTGTTATTGAAATATGATGCCATTTGATGTAGTGTTTCTGTAAGCTTTGGCGTTGTGAAACTTACTAGTAATTACACCTGTGGACTTATTTGTGGAAGTATTTGTTTGTGTAGTGAAATCACTTAAACAGTTAAACTAACTGTTGATGGTGAAACCTAGTGCACCGATTGACCTTTGTCGTGATTTTGTATGCAGGATGATTCATACCTTGACAGTTATATCAGTACCATTGGTGTTGACTTCGTAAGTAAATAAGTGTTTTGACAGTTAAGTTTTACCAGGATTAATCATGTTTCTTATCATGTTTTTACATTTACAGAAAATTCGAACTGTGGAGCAAGATGGGAAGACTATTAAGCTTCAGATTGTAAGTTTTTTTTCTTTTCATTATTGATACTTGTATTCTGATTTGGATTATAATTGACTTTGCTATATATGCATATATTCATGAACCATATTGGCTGACTTAGAATTTTTTAGTAATTAGTAGATTTTTTTTGGTGTTAATATCTTCTTACTAGTTAGTCTTGCTATGGAAACTTTGTGTTTTAAGTTTTCTGACTGAATCTTATTGAATGGAACAATAATATGTTCCCTTATTAACTTTATTGTGCTTCAACTTTATTCTACAAAAGATTTAGTCATTTGAGATGATATAACTGCTATGCTACACTATTAGTCAAGTATGCCCATCATTTCCCGATGACATTCATTTCCGTAATTGCAAGGAGCGGGGCTTAAGCGACTTTTTTTGGCTTGCAGTGGGATACTGCAGGACAAGAACGGTTTAGGACTATAACCAGCAGCTACTACCGCGGTGCACATGGAATCATAGTTAGTTTCTTTCGTGTTGATTTCATTATCCCTTGAAAGGCTATTATTCCTAAAAACGTTGTGCGATTTGGAATATTATCTGGCAGATAGTGTACGATGTAACTGACCAGGAGAGCTTCAACAATGTGAAGCAATGGTTGAATGAAATTGATAGGTATGCCAGTGAAAACGTAAACAAACTTCTGGTAGGAAACAAGTGCGATCTTGCTGATAACAGGGCTGTGCCGTATGAGACAGCCAAGGTATAAGAAATCTTATCAGTTTACACAGTTGCTAACCGTTGCATTGGACTTGAGAAATTTAATTAAAAATACTTTGTTTGCTTATTGTATAAGGCTTTTGCGGATGAAATCGGCATTCCTTTCATGGAGACTAGTGCCAAAAGTGCCACTAATGTAGAGCAGGCTTTTATGGCCATGTCTGCTGACATTAAGAACAGGTTTGCCTTCTATTTATTCTTTTTCCCCCTTTATTCATCCCTGATCCCACCCATCACGTAAATAATTTTTTTGGTAATCATTGTCAAGCCTGCTAACATGTATGGCAAAAAACTCGAACGGTGAATTTAAAATGCCACCATAAGTTCAGTTTAGGCATTTGACAAATGATCCCAGATCCCCTCCAAGAATCTTTGATTTGTGTAGAACATGAATTTTAATACTGCTTTTACGTTTGCATTGAGACTTTTAGAGTCCAAATCCAAGTCCCTTGAGACACAAGTTATCGAAAGATGTATATTTGTACCTTTTGTAGGAGCCTTAATTAAACTTTTGTTATAACTTTACATTTATCCTTGATAAATGCAGGATGGCAAGTCAGCCTGCATCAAGCAATGCAAGGCCACCAACGGTGCAGATTCGTGGACAACCTGTTGCCCAGAAGAGTGGCTGTTGCTCTTCTTAGTGGGTTACGTCTGTGACTTGGCCCATTTGAATTGGGAAAGGTGTGTCCGTGTGATGAAAGGGTTCAACCCTAAGTTCATTCCAAACTTTGCAATACGACATTCTGCGTCTCAAATGGCTGTACAAATTACGATGGATTGTGTGGTTTGTGTTGCACTGAAGTTGGGATTCTTTTGAATAAATTGCTTCAGGTTTTTATTTTTAAAATTGAATTTATATCCTCACGATCATTTGGTATGTATTATCTTCTCTTCATTTGGGGCTTTGCCACTTCATTTTCTAGTTTCTACTTTCTACCTTGTTTCACGGAGGGGTATGTTGTGAGTTGTGACAATGTATATTTAGCAAAACTGTAGATTAGAGGCTTGATCAATTTCGATTTATACTCACCATTAACAGTCTGTCGAGGGCAGGGTCTTGTGACCCTTTGCTACAAAACATATTAACATAGATTTGTGATTTAACAGCAAGAGATTGGATCATAAGCTGAGCTCGAATTTTCAATTTATTTGGAAATAATACAAGGACAAAAAAGAACCCGGAAAGGATTCAAACCGAACATATAATCTCAAAGCAGCACAACAATAAATTAAAATCCCAAAGCCACAAACATATAATTAAAATCCCAAAGTCACAAAAGTTTCATAAAATCAAAATGTAATCTTTTTATCCTAAAAGAAAACAATACAAGCTCAACCCAAATATAAGTAAGATGTGCAAACTCATTTTTAAAAGGTTTGAACCTAAAAAACAAAGTCTTTTTATAGTTTTTGTAATGTTGTTGTTACCTAGTACAATCTTTTCCTGCATTTGTGAGAACCACAATAGCAATCCTTAGTTTTGGTATTCCCATCTGCATCACAAACTGTCCCCAGCTTATAGTTATAATCATAAGACAGCTCCCTCAGAGGAGGAATCTCCTCCGTCGCAAAAAACATAATGCGTGGCATCCTGGGATCATCGTGATCATAGATAACCTTCTGCGCATACATGTTAGGCGAGCAGCTATGGTTAAAGAATCTCCCGATATTTCCATAGACCGCAGCATCAATAGAATATCCGTTTCCACTCTCACCAGAACCCTTCCAAATATCAAAAAGATACTCATCACCTCCAACCCTAAGATCAGCTTCCTTTTCCCTCAAAAACTCCCCAATGTATTCGCACACAAAACCTCCCGACGGGATAAGATCTCGCGACCTCACGCCCCAACCTCTATTTTCAGTCTTGAAAATCTCCAATCGATAACGAACCCCCAGCTGGCTCACCCTGTTCATGCAAGTCTCGGAGCATTTGCACAACAGCCCACACTCGTGAACCTTAGCAGTCGCTTTCAATATGGACCCGTTTTCGTTATATGGAATTTCGCCTCGATTCTTCACAACGCAGGTGCACGGTCGAGCATCCGTGCACCCATCCACGCACTCGCACCCTTCCGGCTCGATTTTCTGATACCAAGACGGATAAACCATGTCGATGACATAAGCAAACGTCGGGGGCTGATCTCCATCCACGCCGTTCATCGCACGTATCCGAATTTTCTCCTTCCCTCCGGATATGTCTTCTACAACGCAAACCTCCTTCACTCGCGTTTCCACCTCTTTAATCGGTCTCGGTTGATTAGGCATGCGGTGCAACTCGAACTTGTACACGAGCTTACCGGCTCGATTACTTTCCTTCCAAGCTTTATTCACCACGTAAATTCCATCATACACATACCCGACCCCCTTTCGTTTATGCGTGACTCGTACGGGATAACCCATCTTCATACTATTGACCAACGCGAGATTACCCTTCTCGAGCTTTTGATCATCCACACAGTTGCCTTGGCCCGAGTATATCAAAACGTCGAGAGCCGAAGCCGTGTTCTCGTATCGACCCCCGTCCACTACGCTAGTCGCGTAAATCTTCCCTCCGAGAGAGACTTGATCTATGCCCGCGACTAACTGACGGTGAAGGCCGATAACTACGAGCTGGGACCTGAATCGGAACTCGTCTCCGATTTCGACTCCAGGTACGTGGCCGAAAGGCTGATCAACCAGAATGTACTTTCCTTCTTGCTTGAGACGCTTAGCAGCCTCGAAATGAGCGAATCGCGTGGCTTTTCTTTCTCCTGAAGGATCTAAGTTCTCGAGCTCTTTCGAAAACTCTTTGAAGTACTCTTCGAACAGCTCGAGAGCCTCAGCCACCATCGCTCCGCGAGGCTCCTCGCGATGGGAGATAATAAGATTAACCAACTCGTTGTACTGATTCTCGTTCATGTGGATTCTCGGCTCGTTATTATTATAACCTCCCACGACCTCGATCTTGATATTTGTATCATATTTCACTGCAACTTCCTTTAAATCACAATCTTTCTCTGTTTCGTCGAGAAAAGATCCCCGCACATTCTTTCCGTATTTTTTACTATACGGGTCGCCGGAGTTAGTCAAGTAGGTTTCAGCCTCGACAGGAACTTCTGTCAGTGTTCCCGAATCGTGCTCCGACGACTCGTTGCTCTCGTTGTTTTTGGACATTCGTTTTCCATGTGGTTGACTGCTAAAACCCGCGCCATCTTCGGATAAACGTTTACACGGCGTCTTTGGAGAAGAGCTTGAATCCTCGAATGAACTCATTACGAATGACATGAAGTAGCTGATAAGATTTAGAAACAAAATTAGTTAAAAGAAGACAATATCGATCACAACAGATTATTAATCGACAAAAATAATTCTATAAATTGACAACTTCAAACCCTTATGTACGTCTACAACACCATTAGATCGAGTCTATGGAGTGTGGTTTAGCGACTAACATGGTTCAATCGATATGATCGCTATTTCATCGAACATAAGAATTTAGATTTACCTATATACAGTATATAGATTTACCTATTTATTAAAGTCTCGCTGATTATTAAATTGTTCAGATTTATTTAATTAACTTTTAAAAGATTGATCGTACCAGAAAAGAAACTCAAGATTCAATTAAACAACTTTTTGGTACAGATGCTAAACCAGAAATTTAATTTCAAAAAATGTAAAATGATAAATTGAACGAAACACGAATCAGGATGCAGAAAAAAATGTAAAATGATAAATTGAACGAAACACGAATCAGGATGCAGGTGAGTTTCACAAGAGTTGTGACCATTAGAAGTCGATTATTATTTATAAAAAATATATATGAAATTTATGAAAAAAAATTGTTTTTAACCAACAAACCAATACATAAAATAATAGAATAAAATAAATTAACAAGAAAACTTACTTCAGATCGATATCTGGATACGATTGGAGTAAAAAAATATCTGCAAAAAATACAGTGTTTGTATAATATTATCGACTTGAAATTTAGACAATGAGGCGGCGGTACAAACTCTCACGAAAAATATATAAATATTTGTTATATAAACCGTACGATTAATCATATGTCTTTTAAATCGTTGGATTAAAACCAATCAACTTTAATTTTTTTCAAATAATTTAAAAAACATATATTTAGTCATTTATTTATTTTTTAATATTAATAGAATTCAAAATTGGCTTGAATTGTTTTAAACCACATAAATTAGTTAATCTTCACCGTGCAAAATTAATTATACTTTTTAAAAATAATTTGTAAAGTTATCAAAAATTCAAAAAAAAAAAAAAAAACTCATTTGTAAAATATTTTTTAATAGATTAATACCAATCAAGTTTCTATTGATAATGTAAGAATTCTAAAAAAACAAAACACTTTGAGTAAAATATTTTTTAATATTTTTTTAATAGATTAATAATTTACTATTGATAATATAATATTAATCCATAATTTCTTGTTTAAATAATTTTAAAAAGATGAGATTAATAAATATTATAAAATCAAATCACGAAATCAAATCACGAGCAAATGGTAAATACGGTAAATAGAGTTATATGAATTAATTTTGACAAATTGATTTATTGTGTATATATTTATTGTGTATATATATATATAATATTTTTGCAATCACTCTATCATACACTTATGTGTATAATAAGTTGTACGCCAAAATCTAGTTAAAATATAAAAAAATATTCATTATAAAAATAAATAATTATAATCGAACAATAAAAAATAAATTATCATATACTAAACTATAATAAATATTATGTGCAATAAAAAATAAATTATCATATATATACTTAAATTATAATAAATATTATGTGTAAAATACTATGTACACATAGTAGCAATTGCCACAATTTTGTGGTCCTGCAAATCCTCATAAAATTGCTTAATTAACGAACATTAAGAAAATATTAAATCAGTTAAAAAAAAATACTCAAATAGGAATCAAGTATCAATTAATAATAAAATAAAAAATGGTTGTTACATGACACAAGCAAAAAAAAGAAAAAAAAATCTTTAGCTTACAAGAACTAAGAAAACACAGTAACACATGAAATATATATACAAGTATATATTCATAGTGCTAAGCTCTTAATATTAAGGCTCAACTCATCATTAGTTTCCTGAGGAGCTACACCTACACCTGCTGCCTGAGACGATCCCTTCTGCGGCGCAAACCTAGCAGCAACGGACGATGTCGTCGGCCCCACAAACTTAGCACAGCCGTCATGACCCAAAGTCCCGTGAATGCTCGGAAAGAAAACATCACCACCCTCCTTTGCGTAAGTCATGAATGGAAACCAGGAAACTGTCCTAACCATCTGTGGTGGGAAGCCAGCTTGACTCAAGGTGGACGACACTCTCGGCTGTACAAGACAAATTTATGTACGTGTTATAGACAAATCGATCGAGGTAAATTACAAAATACTTAAGACTCATGAACTAGACTTGGACATACCGAGTAAATCATGTTACGGAGTTCGGGAACCGATCCGTGTCTTTTCATCATCGGCGATAGAGGAGGCCTTTCGGAAGTTGTAAGGGGAACACGGCTGGTGGTGCTAGACTGAAAATTCAATTAGAAAACAAAAATCACAATCAATTATATTTTTTATGACTAAAAATAGTAGAGTTGATTAGTACTACTCACTCTTACAAAGATAAGAGTGCATAAATAGTTGAGACAGAGGTAGAGGTAGTAGTAATTAAACTTACAGTATGTGAAGTTTCAGCTACAGCCTTATTGGCTTGTGAATCACTCTGGAGGGAGGTTGGTTTGTTCTGCACAAGTAACAAACAAATTAATGCCTATATGTCAAGAAACAATCGATCACGATTTTTTTTTTTTTTTTTGTGTTCAAGTCTTGATGAGTGAATGAATTACCATCTGATCGGTGAGAGGGATGTCGAAGACACTGGAGCGGCGTCTCTTCTTCTCGGTAGCCGACATGCGGATGAAGTACTTCTGCGCATGGCTGGATGAAGTACTTCTGCGCATGGCTGGCGACTTGGGACGAGTTTCTTGTTGGGACGTATTTATTGGCTATTCCTTTCCAATCGCCTTTACCGAGCTTCTCCAAACCGACTAAGAAAGACCGGTGCTCCTCCTCGGACCATGGCTTGCCTATTATAAATTGTTATTATTATTTTTACAGCTCAGAAATTAATTTCACCACAAATTTAGGGTTCTTGGGGATAATCAAAATAATTAAGAGTACTAATTAATTAATTTAAGTAGCTCTATTTGGTTAATTCCAATTTCAATCCACGAAAAATAAATAAGAATTAGGAAAAAAAATCGGATAAATCGAATCAAACCTTTCTTTCGGTCGTGCGATTTGGAGGATTGATGAACCAATCCATCGGACAAGTACCCCGAGGGCTCGACGGCGGCGTTCTCGGGATCGCACGACTGCAGATTGCCGAGACTCTTGCTCTTCCTGATTTTCGATTCTATGCCGCCGTTCTCGGCGGCGGCGACATCAATCTGGACGCCGAATAGCTTGAAGCCGCCGCCGGAGTTGTTGTGTCCATTTTGGGCAACCTTTTTCGCGTGCTCGTGAGGCATCGATGATGATCGATCCGTCCGCACACACACGCGTTTCACGTTTCTCTTTCTCTCTCTAGAATATATATATAGAGAGAGAGAGAGGAAGGGATGAGGATTGCGAGGTGTAAAGACGGAAAATAAATTAAAATGCGAGGAGGAAGGGTGCGAGATTTTGTTGTGGATTATGGGGGAAGACTGCCTTTTATATACACGTACAAAATAGGGATTGTTTTATTTATTTATTTATTTTTAAATTAAAAAAATGGGTTATTTATTGTTGGAAATTATCCGTATTCTATCGCGTGCTTATGACTTGTTGTATCTTAGTTGTCAACGGCTAATTTTTTTAATACAAATATGGGAGACCCAACCATAATTCAATACCCAGTATATATTATTATTATTATTATAAATTATCCATAATTTATGTTTAAATCGTGTATATTCGTGGGATATATTAGTATCTTAGGGGGAAAAAAGTCAAAATTATCCAATTGAGATTTATATGTCATTATTATAATCGTGTGATTATTAAGTAAAATCATATAAAATATTTTGAACTAATAATATAAATAACATAAGGATAAGTAAAAGAGAAAAATAATGCAAAAAATATTTTATGAGATATAACTTATTTGAATTAATTATCAATTGTATGAAATATTTTTAAAAAAAAATTATAAATATTTCATAAAAATAGAATCATCTTTCAACATTAATCTCAATCAAATTTGAGTACTTGTTGTAAATCTTACCTACCTGAATTTCTATTTTGTTATTAATTTTTAGTAGAATAAATTTATTTTTTACAAGTAAAAATAGTAAACTAGGTTAGTATAGTAAATGAACGATTTTTTTATTTAATATTTAAATTGAATCTGTGTGTATATATATAAAATAAAATATTTTTTATGATAAAAATGTATGATTTATTTTATAATTTTGAATTTTTTAGACCGGTTCTTCGGTCGGACCAGTTCTCATTTCAATTTAGAAACTGATAAATCAGTTCCAATTTCGAAATCGTCCGACTCCAAAGGTTCCGGTTCAATTTGGACACTTCGTTTTGATTTGAAACTCGGATCCGGCTCACGGCCATTTCCCAATTAAACCGGCTGGTTCAAATTTAAAAATGTCACATTAATATTTGTTCAAAATCTCTGTTTTTTCTTTTCTTTTTGGGAAATGCTGCTTCCTCAGCATTACGCATCTATTCTTAAATCCTGCATCACCCGAAAAGCCGTCGAACCCGGAAAGCAGATCCACGCCCGTTTATGCCTCACCGCCGCCGTGCCGCACAACCTCAACGTAGCCACACAGCTCGTCAACCTGTACTCACTCTGCCGCTCGCTAAAATACGCCCACCACCTGTTCGACGAAATTCCCAAGACAAACGTAACCCTCTGGAACATCTTGATCCGCGCCTACGCCTGGAACGGCCCGCACGAAGCCGCGATTTCCCTGTACCGAGACCTTCTCCACGGCGGTCTCGCGAAGCCCGATAAATTCACTTTCCCCTGCGTGCTCAAGGCCTGCTCGGCCCTTTCGGCCGCCGGCGCCGGCAGGGAAATTCACGATCAGGTGAGGAAAATGGGGCTGGAGACCGACGTCTTCGTCGGCGCCGCCCTCATCGACATGTACGGGAAATGCGGATGCGTGGATGATTCTCAACGAGTGTTCGACAAAATTCGAAACAGAGACGTCGTGTTGTGGAACTCGATGCTAGCTGCTTATTCCCAAAACGGAAAACCGGAATCATGTTTGAAGCTATGCAAAGAGATGGTGGCAACGAGGAATTTCAGGCCCACCGAGTCGACTCTGGTGACGGCTATTTCCGCTTCTGCCGATTGCAGCACATCAATCGGTCAAGGTCGCGAGCTTCACGGATATAGCTGGAGGGTCGGGTTCGACTCGAACAACAAGGTCAAGACTGGACTGGTAGATATGTATGCTAAAACCGGAAACCTGAAAACAGCTCGTGTTCTGTTCGATCTATTGACCGAGAGAAGGGTTGCTTCTTGGAACGCGATAATCACGGGCTACGCGATGCACGGTCTCGCTCGCGAAGCGCTCGACTTGTTTCGACGGATGGTGGAAGAAGCCCGGCCCGATCACATAACTTTCGTCGGGGTTCTATCAGCCTGTAACCGCGGAGGGCTTCTGGAAGAAGGGCGGAAGTATTTCCACTCGATGGTCACTGAACACTGCATAGAACCTGCAGTTCAGCATTACACGTGCATGGTCGATCTCCTCGGCCATTTCAACGAGCTGGACGAGGCCCACGGTTTGATTCTGAAAATGACCGAAACGCCCGACTGTGGGGTATGGGGCGCTCTGCTTAACGCGTGCAAGATGCATGGGAACGTCGAGCTCGGAGAGCTCGCTTTGGAGAGATTGATCGAGCTCGAGCCAGAGGATGCTGGGAATTACGTGATTCTATCGAACATGTATGCTCAGGCAGGGAGATGGGAAGGAGTCGGGAAGATTAGGAAGTCAATGGCCGAAAGGAAGGTCAAGAAACAAGTCGGGTGCAGTTGGGTCGAGGTGAAAAACGAGACTCATGCGTTTGTGTGCGGAGATATTTCTCACCCTATGTGGAGTCGGATACGAGATGAGTTGGTTGAGCTCGAGGAGCTGCTTGCCGGAGCTGGATATGTTGCGAATACGTTGCCTGTTTTTTACGATGTGGAGAGTGACGAGAAGAGGGAGATGGTGAGGTGGCATAGTGAGAGGCTGGCGATTGCGTTGGGGCTGATGAGTAGTCCCGCGGGGAGTAAGCTGCTGGTGACGAAGAACATCCGCGTTTGTGAGGACTGCCATGAGGTGATGAAGATTATATCGAGACTGAAAGGGAGGGAGATTACGGTTAGGGATGTGAACCGTTATCATCGGTTTAAGAACGGCGTGTGTTCTTGTGGAGATTATTGGTGACGGTGTTAGGACTGCCCGGAATATATCGGATTGTGGTCTAAGTAGAAATCGGACTCAAATGTTGGTGGTGTAAATAAACTCAGACCTTAAATTTATTTACTTTAAAATACTAAACTAATTTTACACTTATTTTATTGACATAGTTCTTTTGTATAAATTTAATTATAATTACTTTATTTTTCAACTCTAAATACATTTTAATTTTTCATTTTTTAATAAAACATAATTAAATTTTTTTAACTTTAAAAAAATCAATGAAATTTAATATTAAGAGTTTATATAGAGTTTGATAGTTATTGATTTATATGAATTTTGACGGAGTTTTACTTATTTTTTTTTATTAATTTATAAAAAAAATCATAGATTGTAAAAAAATTGAAATACATTTTTGTTATTGATTTACAAATTAAAATAGCGAATAAATTTTATTAATATTTTTTTAACTTTAAAAAGTCCATGAAATTTAATGGATTTAGAAAATCAACCGAGTTTATATAGAGTTTGATAGTTAGTGATTTATATGAATTTTAATAGAGTTTTACTTATTTTTTAAAAAATTGAAATACATTTTTTTATTGATTTACAAATGAAAAGATTGAATAAATTTTATTAATATATCATAATAAAATTTAATTTCTAATACATTATGAATTTGTAATTTGATATTATATTGTTTGAAATTATATATTGTTTAAAATAACATGAAAAAATTATTTTATAATCATACTCAGGTGTGAATTTAATTTCGTAAACTTTAGTTTTTAAACAAACAAAATAATAATAACATAATATATATATATATATATATATACATAGGTATTGAAGATATAATATCCTTTAGACATTTCTTATATTTATCTATGTACACGTGCATTTTTATGTAATTTTAATATTTTGGTGCATATTCATGTGCAAATGAATATGCAAAGATATTCACTTGGATGTAAAATTTTGCTATGCAATTGTTCATATTTAGTTTGCAACCTCGAACCATTTGCATCCCCTCGATCTCTCCCTAACAACTACGAACTCCCTTCCAATCCCTTCTCTTCAGTTCCTCCTTCTCAACCATGACTTGCCACGAGCAGCTCACCTCGCTCTTGGCCGCCAACTCCTTCGGCGGTATTAAGGCGCGCTCATTTTCCCCAATTCAACTCCAAGACGACGTCGTATTGAAGCCCTAATTGTGCCCTAATTGCAGTCCCAAATTACGACCCAGAACGACGCCGTTTTCATAATGTTTTTAATTCAGTTTTCTTTAATTAAATGTTTGTAATTAAACAGCTCCCTATGTACGGACATTCACCCTATGCTAGGGTTTTATGATTGCGGTATTAATACCCAAATGATGGGAGCCGCAATCCCAGGGGTTTGAGAATCGAAAATATCTTTCCCTTTTTCCTTCGTCAAAAATCTTCAAACTCAATAGGCGGCGCCACCTATATCTGCGACCGCTTCTCCGACACCACATTGGCCGTTGACTCCACCTACCTCGTCTTCTCGATGCAGCTCGAATATTGCACGTACATTTCTATAGCACAAGGTTCAAGTTTCCAGGTGCATTTTTCGTGCATTTTTATATATTTATTTATATATTTATTTATTTTTATTATTATTATTATTATTATTATTATTATTATTATTATAGCACAATATTCAAGTTTCAAATGATGTCATAATCAAAACTTATTTTGGTTGATTTTGGTAATTAACATGATTTTTTTTATTGGTTTTTAATTGTTAATTGCGTATTTTAAGTGTTAGATCCGGCTAATTAATTGAAATGTTCAATACATAGTACTAGTATATGCATGATCGAATTACAACTGATGCATATATAGTCGTTTGATGTGAAACTAATCGCAAGATTGGTGGATCTTGTATGAACATTAGGAGTAAAGCAAAGATAATTTATACGATTTGTTGTAAATTTTACCGATTAGTGATCCTTCAAAGCTTTCTAAGTGGAACTATGACGGATTGACGGTTCCAGCACAAGCTAGGCTCCTGGGGAAGACAGTGAAGTAATCCTATAGTAAGTTCGATAAAATTATCGTCTTTCATTTTCATTGATTCTTGTAAAATATATTCATTATAATGAAATGAAAACAGCCCGCATGCGATTTTCAAAGATCCATTCAAGAGGGCAAACAACATTCTGCTGAGCTGTTTTTTCACATCGACTCGGTGCCACCTACATCTGGGACTGCTTCTCCGATAGCAATCATGTGATATAATAATAATAATAATAATAATATGTAAAAATGTACGAAAAATACACGTGACTCGGTTGTTGTTGCTTGTTTAGTCAAATCTTTTTATTTTTTAATGTAATCCCAGGATGTAGATTATTTGTGATGCCTACACGCCAGCTGGCGAGCCGATTCCAACGAACAAGAGGCATAACGCGGCTAAGATTTTCAGCCACCCGAATGTTGTTGGTGAAGTACCATGGTACGAAATCGTTCAAGAATACACTTTGCTGCAAAAAGCAAAGTGTATAATAATAATAATAATAATAATAATAATAATAATATTATTATTATGTAAAAATGCACGAAAAATACTCGTGATTTGTTTGTTGCTGCTTGTTTAGTCAATTTTTTTTATTTTCTAATGTAATCCCAGGATGTAGGTTATTTGTGATGCCTACACGCCAGCTGGCGAGCCGATTCCAACGAACAAGAGGCATAACGCGGCTAAGATTTTCAGCCACCCGAATGTTGTTGGTGAAGCACCATGGTACGAAATCATTCAAGAATACACTTTGCTGCAAAAAGCAAAGTGTATAATAATAATAATAATAATAATAATAATAATATGTAAAAATGCACGAAAAATACACGTGATTCGTTTGTTGCTGCTTGTTTAGTCAATTTTTTTTTTATTTTCTAATGTAATTTCAGGATGTAGGTTATTTGTGATGCCTACACGCCAGCTGGCGAGCCGATTCCAACGAACAAGAGGCATAACGCGGCTAAGATTTTCAACCACCCGAATGTTGTTGGTGAAGTACCATGGTACAAAATCGTTCAAGAATACACTTTGCTGCAAAAAGAAGTGAAGTGCCTCTTGGATGGCCCAAGCGAGGTTATTCAAGGACCTCATGTGATTATAGCCTTAAATTTAATTATTATTTTCTTTTTTATTTATTTTATTTTATTCACTTAGTTTGTAAATTTTATTCAGGTATTTTATTTTTTACTTTGAAATATATTTTTACTTTTTATTTTTTTGTTAAAAAATTAGTTAAATTTTTTTTAACTCTGTGTCAAACATGACATCTATTTTTGAACGGAATTAATATATTTTAATATAATATAATGCGCTATTTTTTAACGGAATTAATATATTTTAATATAATATAATGCGAGATGCTCATTTCGATAATTTTCTTAGTAAGGGCTCCTAAAATGTCAAATCGTCATTTAATTTTGTGTTTTTCCATTTCTTCTCGTGTGTCATACGGGTAATATTGTATCAACGAGTGTTTTTATAACTAATTTTACAAACTCAATATATTTTATATATAAAAGTAAATGAAAAATAAATAGAAAAGAAGAGGGTAAATGGAAAAAAGAAAAGGTGAAAAAGGCAAAAGGCTTGATCCCTTAACCTGTTTGAAGTTTTATAGATATGTGCCCAACTCAGCTACAATTTCAATTGAAAAATTAAGGCATATTTGTATGAATTAATTAAAATTTGAGTCATTTAAATGAATTATCCAAATTCAATTGTACATAATTCAAAATTTAAAATATTTTCGTTCACACTCGTATTATTTTGAAAATCAACAGATTAATTTGGAAAAAAAAATAATAGATAACAACTATTATGAAAAACAAAAAATAAATAAAAATATAGAAGTTAAAAAAAGTATAAATGAGAAAGAGAAAATAAAATTGTACCAAAAAAATAAAAATGGAAGACAGCCTTATTACTTATTAGTTGAAGAAGTTGAATTTTTTAGAAAGAGGAATACAATCCGAAATTAAAAATCAAAGACAGACGATTTATTTATAATTTATAAACTAATTAATTATAGTTTGAGTAAAATATAGTTAATTAATAACAATAAATTAATTATAAAATTAAAATAACATTTATTTAAAAGAAAAAAAGAAAAAATATATGAAAACACCGTATGTGTCACATACGAGTCGAGGCGGATACACCTCGTATGCCTCACGTCTATAAATTTTGAAAGTCTTTGAAAGTCTCGTCTCGTGCGCCTCAGAACATAGGCGAGGCGTAGCCATTTTTTTAAAACAATGCTAATAGATATAAAAAGAATAGAGATTAACATCTCAAATTCGATCACTTATTATTATTTTCAACTGAAAGGGTAGATCCGGCCGGAAATAAAGAAAGTACATTGACGATTCACATGACATGCAAATAACAAACAACAACACAAATGAAAAGCAACAAACAAACAAACAACCAAACAAACAGAAACAGAAACAGATGAATTAATTATGCTGCCCGTACTGCTCGGCCTTGTCCTTCATCTCCTTGGCCTTGGATCCGAGCTTCGTCCTCGCTGTGTCGAGGCTGTCGGCCCCCATCGGGTGCTTTCCGGTCATGTACCTGTACATCCACGACAGCACGCTCAGCGCCGCCACCCCGAACCCGCCGGAGGCCAGGAACCCCGACCCCAGCATCAACATCGCTATCACCGCCGGCACCAGCACCGGGCTGAAGATCACCAGCAGCGGCGTCGCTATGGTCAGCGCCACCACCGTGCCCGCCAACGTCAGCCCGGACAGGAGGAGGAGAGAACCGCCGGCGGTGGCGGCGGTCACCGCCTTCATCACCTGGTGGCTCAGAGGGGCACTCTGCTGCTGCTGGTGGTGGGGCCTCATCGCGCCTTGCTGCTGCGAGTACGGACTGTAGTGCTCGGTGGCCATTTTTGAGATCTTATTGAAGATTTATGAACTAGCTGTAATTAACGAGTAGAAAATGGTGTGAGAGTAGAGAGTGAAATGGAAGGGGAATAAATAGGGGGAGATGGAAGGGGTACGTGTAAGAGGAATGGACATGCAAAGGCTGCATGCAAAACAGGAGTGCTGGTTTTAGGACACGTATACTTTGGTTGTGTTACCAGCTGTCCAAATTGTAGTATTAAGTATCCTATGTCTGTAATTTTTGTAATACTAAATTTATATTTTTAACTATTTTAATTTATATTTTAAAATACTATTATACCTCTATTGTATTTTAAAGTTATTTTTTTTTTTTTTTGGTGTTATAGTGTGACACCTTCAAAATGAGGATTGTGTATACATTTTTGTGGGTAACCAAAAATTTCTGAATTGTAAATGAACATTTGAAACTAATTTTGAAAGATATCACAAAAAAAAAATGAAGAATATGAATATGAGATAAATAAGAATAAGTATAAGAATAAAATTATTGATAATTTTTTACAAATAAAGACTTTGAAGTACTCCAATGGACCAGTATGGCAGTCCGAAATTGGGCCTAGGCCCAAAATTCTGTTTATACGCAACAACCCAAGGCCCAACTTCACAACACGCGAAAATATAGCTAGCTGCTCAAAATGGGAGAAATGACAAATCAATATGCACAAGAACTATAGCCTTCCGAACACCACCGATGTTTACACTCACTCGAAACAATCCCTGCATTAATCAAGAGATTCCATCCGATTTACCTTGTCAACACTTTTCTCTTACATGAAATACTGAAATAGTACATTCACAAAATTATTGAAGTGGGTCAAATTGGTCCAATTTAAATACCTTTAGATCTTCTTCAACATTTTTTTTTTCAATTGCATGGTTACACGGTTGCTGGATTTGATTACATATTTAATATTAAATGTTACAAGAATAATAAATTAATTTATAATATGGTTTCAAAATTCAAAATTCAAAATAAAAAATATATCTTACTTGGTCAACTGCAATATTTAATTGTTTGATAATTTGACCCTTTCCTATAGTAGGTAAAAAAAATTCACACCGTGACATAACTTTTCAAACTGGATGATCATTGCTTCGTGATATTTCTCTCCCAAATCTTAGTATCAAAACGACTATATGACGAGAAAGGCGGATTATTAGATGAACTAAAAACAAAAGAGATGATGAGAGTTTTGGACACCGAAAACGTACATACACACATACAGTAATGAATGGATTGGCGAGGCATCGAAGAAACACGATGGCAACAACCTGGACGTACCCATCACCAACCCTAGCTAAGCCAACTTGGCATTAAATTAAATAAAATTAAATAATCATCGTTGAAAAGTAAGTGTCTTAAAAGTCAACAGAGTGGTCCAACGGTCTTCTCATGTGCCTTCATTAATTACCTCCCACACCTATACATAATACATATATAATACATTACACTAATTAATCACCATGTACTCTTCTTGTATTAGTCACTTAAAAGTTACTGTTTCAAATAGTTATACACTCTTCCTTTTCAATTGCCAGGGTCTGCACAATTTATTTGTAAATTAATCCGTAATTAAAAAATAAAATGATGTATTTGAATTAATCCTTTTGAAACTTGGTCAAAATCTAATATGTACTACGTACTACACTCCAAGAATATATTTTTGTTTAGCGGCAAGTATACTTTTAATCACTATGACCGAAATACATTTATTAATTGTAATTAAGACGACCAATGTCGATTTATTTAATTAATTAATTAATTGATGCTACGTATTTAGCTTAAATTCTAAACGCGACGAAATCGAAATATTTTATAATTTGTACCACGTGTGGAACTATATATAATACGGCTTTTATTAAAGTTATTATGTTGAATGAGTCAACTTTCAACGTTGAAGCATGCAAAACTAAATTATATTCGAATCGCACCCGGTTAAATGCATGTACTCTCATATAAAAAAGGATTTTATTATTCTTTTTTATTGTTCGTTAAGTTTGAAAAATGGCTGCCATTCCTAATTTAAGTAATCATTTTGTTTAGAAAAATTATTTACATTTTTTTATGTTTCTTAATAATATATATATTTTAATTTTAATTTATGAAATATTAAATCTCTCTTTAGAGAAAAAGAACACTTTCTTAACAAAATATAAAAAAGAGAGACATACTTTTTTGGAAAGGAAAGAGTACATTAAAACATCTTAAATTTTCTAGTATCCATGCAAAAAATAAGTAAACCAATTTAAAATAAAATAAAATAATTATTTTTTTCCAAAACAATATAATTAGATGACGAGCTCAACCCATACTATTCTAGTCAAATAATTTCTCAAAATAGAGTTGTATATTTATTGGATAAGGGAAAAAAAAAATGAAGAAAATATTGAAGTAGAAGTGTAGAATAGACGGGAAGCAACATGGAAATAGAGAGTATGAAGCATGGGTCAGAGTAAAAGGACAAATCTTACAAACCAATTTTGTACGACAAGTCTTTGAGCGCCCACAATCATATTTGTCCATTTCCAAATTATTTCAAACGAAACGAGTTTTACAAATATGTAAGATGCTAAAAAAAAGTGACTCGTAGTTTAAACACCTAAAACAAATTATACAATAATAAATAAATAAAATTTAATTGATCATTTGTATTTTTCAATCAAATATGAAATATTACTCTTTTCGTCACTGTTATCGTACAATACTAGAGAGTCGTAACTCACAACTTCGTAAGTACGATGATTTACTTCATGATCGAGGTCTGTAGTTTATGTTCAAGATGACTTAACTGCATAAGGAAAGAAGAAAAAAATATTTCTTCACTCCAATAAAAATTGCACTACTTTTTTTTTGTGATTTTTCATAAAAGTTGATATACTCAAAAAAGAAATAAATATTAATATTTTTTCATTTAAAAAAATTATTTTTACTTTATTTACTTACTTTTTAAAATTATACTCACAATTATTTTACTTTTTAATTTAAAAATACATTAAATATTTTATTTTTTGTTAAAATATCAAAAAAATAAAATTTTCTTAATATTTGTAAATAAAAAAGTATTGGATCTTTTATGAAATAAAACGAGCATTAACTTATTTTTGAACGGTCACAAAGAATTTGACAGACTGTAGTTCGTAAGACGACGTAATGCTTTTTTTAGTTCAAGCGTTTTTCACTTGAGTATGTGATATAGATTTTTCACTTCTTTTATGAGTATGAAAATATTTACAAGTCGAACAAATATAAGAAAATGAGTATATTATTCAATCTTGAAGAAGGTTTATTTGTTTAATAAATTTAATAAAATAAAAAAGTGTGACACTATATGATGCAAATCTTATCATGTCAAATTATATTTTATTTATTTAATTGTTTTGGATAAATCTGCGCGGTTGCTTCATCTCTCTCTCTCCTCCACAGAAGCCAGGTGCGACGAACGTTCCCAAATCCAGCACCCTATATAAGCCGCCCTCGACCACTCCCAATTTTCAACTCAAACTGATCCAACCGAATCGTAAATTCTGAAAATCAAACAACCACCCCTCAACTTATCCGAAATTACCGAATGGCCTCACCGGATGAAACCTCAGCTCTCGAGATCATACGGCAGCACCTCCTCGACGATTTCGCTTTCGCCGAGAACTACTGCCCTCCGCCGCCGTCCGGATCTCAGATCTCCAGAACTTCCAGCAATTCCAGCTCCGAAATCGACGCACAATCCTTCACTTTCGCTACCCTAAATTACAATAATATCGATTCGACCCCAAATCCGAATTTCCAGACCTTCTACGCCCCCCAAATCGACCGCGGCAATCTCCTGGAATTCGATTCGCAGTCGAAATCGACGAGTTTCTCCGGAAGGAAGCCTTCGCTTAACATAGCCGTTCCCAAAGCGGCGGCGAACGGCGGAGGAGAGCAGAGGCACTACAGGGGAGTCAGGCAGCGGCCGTGGGGGAAGTTCGCGGCGGAGATACGCGATCCGAACCGGAAGGGAACGCGCGTCTGGCTGGGGACGTTCGACACGGCGGTGGAGGCGGCGAAGGCCTACGATCGGGCGGCGTTCAAGCTGAGGGGGAGCAAGGCGATACTCAATTTCCCGCTCGACATCGGGAACTTCAAACGCCAGGCGGAGGGCGAGGTCGAGGAAATTGTCTGCCGGAAAAGGGGGAGGGAGGCGAAGAAGGAGGTTAAAAGAGAGGAAGGAACTGGGGAGGGTGATCAATTGACGGCTGCGGCGGAGGGGCCTTTGACTCCTTCCAGCTGGACGGCGGTTTGGGATGGCGGTGATGGGGATGGGATTTTCGAGGTCCCGCCGTTGTCGCCGTTATCACCACATCCAAGTTTGGTTTATTCAAGGCTGGCGGTTATTTGAGATTCTTACTGAGGGATAAAAAAAAGTTACTGGATCAAAATGCACCTGACGACAAACGTCCGGGGTGGATTAGGAATTTAAGAAAATATGGTGGAGAAAAGAGAATTAGCAACTCTTTTTTGGTTCGAAATAGTAGTATATTTATATTACGTAGATTGAAGTGTATGATTTGTTTATTCCTTCCAAAATCCAACTGTGTTTTTTTTTTTTTTTAATTTATTTGTTACTCGAAAGATAAGATTATGCTCTTTATACTACACAAATATAACTTGTAATATAACTTGCATTCTCTGAACTTCTTTATTATTGGTCATATGATTAATCTCATCGCGCCACCTTGAAAATTTTACATTTTATGCAATGGCGCCAACAATTACTCTAAATTATTTACGACGCGGCAATGAATATTTATAGTTTATTTAGTAACAAGTCAAAATTAGCTGTTAATTCCATCTTATGATCTTATAGATTTTAAAATTGGAAGTCATATGACGAAGTCTACGAAGCAATTAACAAGCAATATAGATTTCGAATTTGAATCATTCAGATAAATTAAAGGTAGAATTTAAAAATATAAAGGGGAATAAGTAAAATTTCCTAAAAGTCGCAACTTTAACCTTTTAATTTTCGTGTGAACTAGTACTTGTTTTTTTTTTTTTGGCTATATTTGACTTCACGAACATATACGTACATATGCTTTCAACCAATTCACTTCTACACGACTAATTCCAACCCTATAAGTGTTAGTGGTGAAAAGAGGAATGGCCGAATGGGTATATATTTGTCATGGTAAAATAATATTCGAAAGTTTTCAACATAAATAATTAATAAAAAAAAATTCCAACAAGTAATATAATGCACGAAAAAGTGTTCTAACATAAATAAGTAATTTGAAGTAAAAAAATTTAAAGTAATATACAAGAAAAATTATATTATAAGTAAAAAGTTAAATTTATTTATTTAATTCGTAAAGTCTAAAAATATACGACCGTATATATGCAAGCAACAACTAAAAAAGTTTTTAAAATATACTTGAGAATTATAGGGCTGGAAACAAACGATTAGCTTGTGATTAGCTTGTGAGTGCTCGCGAGCTGCTCGAGTCGAGCATTATTCTATACGAGCTGAGCTCGAACCCAATCATGAAAAAGAGCCATTTGAATATATATATATATATATATATATATAAAATTTTAATTAAATATTTTTAATTATATATATATATATATATATATATATATATATATATATATATATCAAGCCGAGTCAAGATTTCGAGCAATTCGAGTCGAGTCGAATTCGAACAATACGAGTCGAGTCGAACTCGAGCAATACGAGTCGACTCACTTGAACAAGCTGAAGTTGAACTAATTGAGTGAGCAAAAGTAGAGCGGCTCGATGGAGCCGAGCTCGAGCATGAAAAAAAAAATTACGAGCCGAGCACCCTCCCGAGCGGCTCGTATGTCGAGCTCGAGCCATCTAATTTTTTTTCGACCCGACTAAATAAGATCAAAACTCGACCTAGCTTGTTTCCAGCCTTACTTGAGATAAAGAAATATATTAAAGTAAAAAATTTTAAAATAATATAAAATAAAAATTGTATTTTAAGTAGAAAGCTAAATTTATTTATTTAATTCGTTAAGTCTAAAAATATACACTAAAACCTTATAATTAAATTAATAACTTCGCAACCATGAAATTTTATTAATTTAAAGAGGTTATTAATTTATTAAAGTATTCTTTTTCATTTAAAAGATCAAGTCGAGATCGAAATTTTTTATTAATTTAAAAATATAATTAACCTATCGAGTATTAATTTATAGAAGTTTTACTGTATATGCAAGCAACAACTAAATTTTTTTTTAAAATATACTCAAGATAAAGTATACAGTACAAGAAAAAAAGTGTGAGGCGTACAAAATATTTGAGAGTTGAGAATATTGAGATGAAGAAAGGTGATGAGTTTTTCAACTTAATTTCAGGTGGCTATTCAAATCAATTAACTCGATCAATTAGTTAAGCTTATTTTAATTTTTTTTATGACAGTGAAAAATATTTAAATAATAATTCAATTTAATTCAAATTCACTTCAAAATAAAATCTTAATTTAACCATGATCATTACAGCCGTATGAAATTTGAGTGCAAGTATGCATCATCGAAACGACAATACATCCAACAACTTGGTCCCATATTTCCATTTATATATCACAAAGTCACAAACTGTACCTTGTCCTTTTCTTTCCATTTGTATAATAACAACATTTATATCATTGTTAATAGATAATCATAAAATATTCATTTTCAGGCTGGGAAGAATATTAATTACTTGTCAATAATAATTAGAATTTTCTAAACAAGTACACAATAATAACTCAGACTCGATCCTAAGAGTAAACACATCAAGGCGAGCTCGATCAACACGAGTCAGGCACCTGCATCCGGCATCCTGATAGCCAATGCCCGACGGCCGAAGGGGCTGCCCCCAATTCCCAACCACTATAATTTTCATCCTTGTTAAGTATCAAACATCGGTTGAATAATTTTTTAATTTTGTTCAATTGTTCGTTGCTTTCTTCATCGAACAATTTGCTCGGATTCAAGTCACATGAGTCATGACTAATATGTACATGGGGAAGTTGATTATCATGTCACAAACTTGAAAACAATAAAATTTAAATATCCATAAATATTTGACTTCTAAAAATTAAATAATTAAATAATGTATAAAAATCAACAGATATTTTTATTTTTTTCTAACGCATGCATGCATATGACTGTGAAAATCGAAAACACTACCAAAATCAAACACGTGCAACTTTGTAATCTGAGGTTGCCAGTCCGGATAAGCTGCTGCCATTGAATACATTTTTTTATTGCAGCTGCGGCCGGTTTGAATCAAGATTAATGTTAATATGTTAACTTTTGTTATTATGATTAATTATTTGGATCACATCTCATTAATATTTATTTTAGAGTATTGGACTTACTGATATAATTAAATTTCAAGTTGCTTAATTTTTCTAGTAGTTCGAGCTTTTAAATGACGATTTCAGCTGGTATCATATCGTTATGGCTAACACTGAGGTTTTGGGTTCGACTTCCCCCGTACTAATTATTCACTTAAACCTTCTCAAACAATTGGCTGAAATCTCACACAAGTGAAGATAAATGTTGAAAAATATAATAATACAAATGTTTAAATAGTATTGGATGCAGTGACGTACCCAGAAACATTAGTCAGCGGGTGCAAATTTGAAAAAAAAAATATCCCTTCATTTCATAAATACAAAACCATTTTTTCGAACTTTCGAACATGTAAGCTTAAAAAATATGTTAGTTTTTTTTACTTTTTGAGCAAAAAATAAAATATATAAATGTATTTTTAAGTTAAAAATTAAAGAAATTGTGAGTAAATTTGAAAAAGTAATGAAAAAAATATGAGTAAAATTGTATTTTAAAGTAAGAAAATAAGAATATTTATTTTTGTTTTTGGAGGGTACTATTATTGGGAAATGTCCATTTAAAAAAAGTGGTTCTGTTATTATAAAAAATAACAAAAATAACAGTTGTGATTTTAGATTTGTGAAGAACTAGACAAACAATTTAATCAGAATATTATAGATAAATATCAAATTAATTTGACTTAATTTTATAAAATATACGTGTTAATTATTAATTGATTAGTATTTATTATTAATTCTATTTTTTTAAAAGCATTATAAATTAATATTTGGCGTTAATAATTAAACAATATTGATATTTTAATTTATTTTTTTAAAGAGTAATAAATTAGTATTTTAATTTTTTTTAATAAATAGTTTATTATCTTATTTTTTTTAGATAAAACATAATATTTTAACAAAATCACAATTAGATTGTAATTATTTTTAAATAAATTATAATTAATTACCATAATATATAAAAATTAATTTATAAAAATAATTTTTTTTTAAAATTGAGGGAGTGCGATCGCACCCCTTCGGGATCAAGTGGGTACGTCCCTGATTGGATGTTCGCCGGAATTGAAAATACGTTAGTTATGTTGATAAAAAAAATATTTTTAAAATAAAATAGTAAAATATATTATATTAATTGCGGAGTATTGGATGTCGCCCATGAAAATTGAAAATATGTTATTTATGTTGATAAAAAAATTGTTTAAAAAAAAAGTAAAATATATTATACTAATTGTTAGTAAAGTTAAAATAATAAATAAAAAGTAAAAATAAAATTAATTATTAATTATCTTTGGGTCTCCAGATTGAAATCTTCCACAATTCCACCAGTAGAAGAAAGAATTAAAAAATAAATTCAACCTATTAATATATATGTACGTGTATTTGAGTATTGAAAAATTAAAAACATGTTAGTTATGTTGATAAAAAAGATTTGTTTTTTAAATAAAAAAAGTAAACTAAGAGTATATTGTTGTAACTGTTAGTAAAGTTAAAATAATAAATAAAGATTAAAAAAGATGTCTTTAGTATTCTTCAATAAAATATGATTAAAAAAACAAAATGTCTTCACCACTCAATTTTTTTTCTCCACTGTCATTTTAAAATAATGTTTTATCTTTTGAAGAAAGTCTGTATAAATATGCAAGTCACCAAGAGAGCAAAATAGAACAATCAAATTCTTCTTGTCCAAATCACCTTGCAGGTCTGATCATCTGAATATCATGGCGACAAGCCCCGACGAGTCTTCAACGTTGGAACTCATACGCCGACACCTACTTGATCCCGACGACTACACCTCTGCCGAATCCTTTTGGGACAACCTCAATCTCTCCTTCTCAGACGACCATCTCCTTTCGGGAGATATGCAACACGGGCTGCCCATTCCGCATTCGGCCCAGCCCGATGATGGCCGTTTATTTGAGATCGATATGAAGAGCATGAGCTGGCCCACCTTGTTGAATAATGATCCCCCTCTCCCTTTTCCACAGCAACGTCAGGATTATCCCAGCTGCCCTGTGAGGAGGGGGAGGGGGTTCAGGGGGGTTAGGAGGAGACCGTGGGGCAAGTATGCGGCTGAGATCCGAGACCCGGCCCGCAAGGGTTCTCGGGTCTGGCTTGGGACTTACGACACTGATGTGGACGCTGCCAGGGCTTACGACTCTGCAGCGTTCAAGATGAGGGGTAGAAAGGCCGTTTTGAATTTTCCCATGGACGCCGGAAAACCTGGGCCAGTATCTAGCGGGAAGAGGAGGGGAGACAGAAAAAAGTAATTAGTTCACATAATATAGGAGTATGATATATATCAGCTTGTAACTCTGTTGTACTGTTGTGTGTTTGTATAAACAAAAACATATGGACTAGCAATAAAATTTAGATTTTATTTCACAATATAAACTGTAAATACATACTGTAAAATATTTTTTTATACATAGAGATGGGCAGATGAAATTCTCACGATATAATCGGGTTGAAATTTGCAAATTTTTCGACTATCCATCGCCTTTTAACATATAATGTATAAGTAGGCCACACGGATCGATCAGATACAGTCCACAGCTCAGTTGATGAGCTCCTACTAAATAAAATGATCAATCATGTGTTGTATAATGTCAGCGCCATCTGAATGCATGTAAGTGTCTTTGACCTGCATATATCAAGAAAGAAGAAAATTCGGTTCTTTTAGTAACTAATGTCGGCGCCTAGCTACATGTCATATAGCCTCTGAGGAAAAAATAGGAGGCGTTTTCTAATTGATGAAGAGAGGACCTGAATAATGCTGTGGGCGGCAAACTTGAGGAGACTACTGTGAAAACTTACATCCACTTTCTCCCATGATACGCGAGAAAGGCCTTTCACTAGTTCCTCTGGATATGATTAGTTAGGTTAAAGATACTTGCAGCAGCAGGTATATATAATGTTTTCAAAGCTCACAGTAGGATGAATGGAGTACATAAGTGACAAACCTTCAAGCTCGTCCAAAACATTTTCTGTTTCTGTAGGCTGCTCCTTGTCGTAAGAAGCCTTGCACAGCTCTTCATACACCACGTGTTGATATTTCTCATCCACAGAATTCTCCCACTGTCGAGGAAAATAAATTATACCAATGCAATATAAAATTTTCAGAAACCTCTATTTTACATTTTGTATTCTGTAAAATATCCCAATAAATAGACTATTCGCAACAACATGGGTGGAGATAAGACCTTTGGCAGTTCATTATTGCGTCTAATTGACGATGTTCTCCACCCCACAATATCTAAGGAATTATTTGTTAAGATAACAAGTGAGAGTACAGAGAAAGCATGCTAATTAATTAGTCAATAAAAGAATTACTAAATAAAAGTCTTAAATCAAGGATACGGTCATGGCCAACATTCGAATAAGCAACCCTGCGTTCGAAAGAACGTAAAGCGGACCTGCATATGTGAGTCAAAATCTTAAAAAAGGGCAAGCATACTTATTTATATTCGACATGTAGTGACCTAGGTATAATATTACTGATCCAATTAAAGCGATGAGAAACCTTACATAAAACAGCATTCTTCATTATCTTCCACCATGCGCTTAAGCAATGGAGGCTTTCCGTCATCACCATCCGTAAGAAAAAGATGTCTACCTGTTCTCCTAAATATCCAATGAATTACACAGCCGGCAACTTTCTCAAAAGCAGTTACCCCGAAAAGGAAAGGTACCTGACATATGGGCAAAGATCAAAAGATTAGAATATTTCGCATTGACTCACTTTCACTTTTTCTTTCCTCAATCACATCTACTCAATACAAAAATTAAAATAATAACACAATCAGTATAGGATATTATTCACTCCACACAACACCAAACCACCAACTGTATTCATTCTCTATTTCTGTGATTCTGTGTAAAATCCAACTTTCGTCGACCCACGACCGTCGTTATAAATTCATCTCATATCAACTCACACTTGCAAAATTTATAAAGCGTCAAATACATAGATCACACTATTCCAAAGTATAGTTGTATACACAACAATTTTAATTGGTAGTATACTAGTATCATATCATGCATAAGAATTGCATGTAAGTCATTCAAGCAGTCTCTGCGTAACATATGACTACCTATAAGAAATAAGAAGTTTTAGAAAAAATGGAAAGCAGAAAGGCTGAGACCTGATTATTGCCCCTAGAACCGAGATGCGGAGTGGCAACAGTAATGAAGTTTATTGGTTCAAGATTAGCAATTGTACCCTTTGACTCTTCAACACAACCGTTACCCGATACTTCTTGTTCTCCTCCTCCATTTGGAGGTCTATATAATTTCCCAATCGCATATCTTGCCACAAGCCCCCCAACAGAATGTGCAACAAAAGAAATTTTCTTCAAAGAAGGCTTTTTTTTGATCACTTCAAGAACCTGTGCAATGCAGCTCAAATGTGTAAATAAAATTATGGTACAAACATTTCGTTTCAAATTATATATTTTTAATTGAGGCTGTGTGAGAAATTCAAACCAGTGTTGGATACATTCAGACTTTAAAAGTCTTGGTTATTTGATAAATCAAAACTTTTATACTGAAAATTTAAGCAGCGGTGAATTTTTATGAATATTTTTCAGCTTTTCATATTTAATGAGGAAATAATATTAATAAGTGTTGTGGACAGAGGGAGTAATATTAAAAAGTATTGATAAGCTCAGCGAGACTCATATACTTATAGATTGATACATTAGTTATATCAAACGGGCCCCAAGTCATAAAATTCAATGAAAAGGCACAGCAAAACAAAACCCAACCTCCTCAGCTAGCCGCTCACCCATTACGTCAACACCATCCAATGTTAGCGTTGCCGCATTTCGTTCACTGCCTGCAATACAAGGAAACTTTTACAGACCATGGTAGAGACAATGGATAATATTCCAGGGCATCATTAGTGCATGTAAATGTCTTCTTGCGAAGCTAACTACTTTCCATTGCTCCTTGAAAGAAAGGAAATTAAACATTCTTAAATATATAGCTCATCAACTATGAACATAAAACAAAATACTATGTAAACATTGATTTTCAGTGACTGAATTCCAAGAGAAAATAACCAATTCATATATAACAAATGTCATCATACATAGACGATGTTATACATGTTAATAAACATAAAGCTTAAAACTGGAAAAACTGGGGTGAAGCATTTGCATCTTTAAATATCTAAGTGAAGAAAAGGATATGAAAAATGGACATAGAATCCACATATAAATCCGGTCACGATATACAGATTGCACAACTCACAGTGAACTAAAACTTTATCAGGAAGCTTCTCGACGAATTTTTCGGCACCAAACTTCCAATCCGTTGCACTGCAAACAAAAAATGAGTAGAAACAGGATTGAAATTTTTTTAAGAGATTACAGTCCCTTCTATATCCATAAATCCAGAAATAGCATCAAAATATACGAACAAATTCACCAAAAAACACACACACAATAGAGATAACAAAATCCTCAATTCTTCACCAACAATTTCAGGATGAATCTCGAAGATGCCAAATCGTATAAGTGAATCTACCAGAATGTACACGAAAAAGTACCTTCCGAGAATCCCGTGGACCATAACAACAAGATGATCGGCGGAAAAAGCATCGGATTCTACGGAGCTGTACACGTCCTCGCCTCCGTTTCCCGTTCCCGATGAGCAAACGCCGCCGTTCTCACGCAATCCCCTTTCCATTTTATTTAATTGAAATAATATTAATAATACTGTGTACTTTAAAAGTGACTGATATAAAGAAGCGGTTGCATTTGAACGCATCAATATATAGCTGATTAGCTGTGGATGATTGTGTAAAAAGAGGGTTTAGAAAATTAGTTGAAATTAGTAAAGAAGAAAAATACTATGAGTACTATACTAAAGTAGTAGCAGCAGACTCCACCCAATCCCTTTGCTTTACGGTTCGTGTTTTCTTAATTTGTAATTAAAATTGAGATTTTAATTTATCAGAGTAATTGACACACTTTTCTAAAAATTAGTCGCAAAGGCCTTTGTCGACAGACGAAATAAAAATAAAATATAAATTTGACATTTACTTCAACTTGATTTGAGATAAAATTTGATTGAATTTGCACTTAAATTTCAATATTTGTAATGTGGCATATACTTAAGTACATTAGATATTTACAATTTTTATGTCAATATAATCAAGTAGTAATTTTTTCCACACGCATTGGAGTCATAAATATTACTCCAACATACCCCCTTTATAGATTTGCATTTGTGTGTGTGGGATTCATACCTCCCTTTATAGATTTGCATTTGTGTGTGTGGGATTCATACCTCAAGATAATACGTGTAGGCAACAATTGAGTCCATCTTTAGTTCTTTACATGGTCCATGCCAATAATTGGGATAACAACAAAAATCAAACAAACAGAAAATAAAAAAGATTAAGCAACCGAGAAAAAAGCTTTTCAATTTTTGTATTTTAATTAATAATAAAACTGTTTACACAATCAAATTTTTTTAACATATGCTTAAAGAATAGTTTGATTATAGTTGAAGCTAAATGATGATGTTCAAATGATTAATAGTCAAATAATTACTAATCTTGAAGGTCACAACAGTTAAAAATGTGGATTCCGGCAGCAGAACATGTTAACAGAAGGAAGATATTTACAGACCCGTTTAAAAATCAATCGTCGGAGCTGTAATCGCTCGACTCCTGCAAAATGGGAGACAGCATAACATGTTAACAGATGGAAGATATTTACAGACCCGTTTAAAAATCAATCGTCGGAGCTGTAATAGCTCGACTCCTGCAAAATGGGAACGGCCGCGCAACAAAACAACTCCTTGTCTTTGAGATGAACACAGCTCCCGTCCGAATTCCACTTGAGATCGATTACGGAGAATTGAGGGAAGGGGACGTTAATGCAGTAGGCGCCCGATGGAGTCCACATGTACAGATTCGTATTCCCAGTGCAGAAAACTAGTCGAGGGCACGTGGGGTCCCAGGCTGCAGCTCGGACAGGGTCTTTTTGTATCAAGATGGCCGCGAGCTCTAGTTGCTGCACGTTCCATATCCAGAGGACAGTTGGCATGCTGTCATTGCGCGTGCATATAAACTGGCTGTCACTGCTCCACGACATGAGGCCTGCGATTAAATTTTATATATAGTTTGGTGAAATAACGTTCGCAAATGTTAACATCCTCGATAAAACAAATGGAAAGAAATGACAGAGATAAAACCACAAGATTTTCAATAGCAGATGTGAGAAGAATAATGAAAAACATAATTAGTAGTACTGTATTAGTATTAAAAGTTGCCTCACTTATCCCTTGCTTTGGGTTTGGTTTCTCTGGTGGAGGCTTCTGAGAAGGAAGAGTGATCGGCAAATCCATAACATCGTATCTAACTTGAATGTATGTCTCGGTAGTATTATCTGAAAAGGTAGGTTCTCATGAGAAAACCGTTAGATAGCTTATTACAAACTGTGCAGGAAAAAAAGGGCAGAAAAAAGTAGTCAATTGTTACCAGCATTCCTTTGAACAAATTCATCGGTTAGTGATAACTCTGACATATCGAGTTGTAATGGTTCATCTACTTCCTGAATGGACAGAAAAAAAGATCAGAAGCAAGTCAAAAGAAATGTAAACGGCTTAATAAGTGAACACAAATCTACCTTGAAAACAGCAGCTGCACAAGGACTACGAACAACAGATAGATGTGTAAATTCCGCAAACACTTTCCAAGTCAAGTGATTTAAAACCCGTATCATCTGGTCATAACTTCCCACAGCTAAGAATTGGCTACATGGTGACCAAGAAACACTTTTCACTCCTAAAGCGCTTTCATATGCTTGATACTTAGATAAACACCGTCCGTCGGGAGAATACACCAGAACCTAAAAGAAAGAGAAACAATTTATAATGACAACTAACATGTGAATTAATGTGAGAAATAATCATAACCGATTAACCATTCATAAGCTCACTTCCATTTTCAGAGTGAAATCTTGTAATGATGATTCCACCAATTACAAAGTGTTTCAAATTTATTAAAAGCAATCGATCACAATGCCATACACCTCGTTTACATAAAGTATCGAGTACCTTATACTCAAGAAGCGAGTCCCATATAACTATGGCACTATCATCAGGCGACCACTGAATATCCATCAAATCCAACGTGTCCACTGCAAAAACACCCATAATCTCCCACGTGCTACAAGACAACAAATTCACATAGTCCTTGCAATCACGCCTGGTGCATATTGCAGCAAACTTCCCGTCTTTGGTGAACGAAACTCCCTTAGAACCGTGCTTTGGCCACTGCACGTGTATGCACGCTGTGTTCAAAAGTGACCAAACCGTTAACCGGAGCTGGAACTCAGACGTGGTCAGTATGTGGCGACTGTCCGGGCTCCACCTCGCGTAGGAGATGCCCGCGGGGCCTTCGTCTATTTTGCATGTCCATTCGGGCTGCGACATTGACCAAGCTTGTATCATGGGCCGCTTAAATAGACCACAGAGTATGTACTCCGAATCGTGTGCCCATTCAATGTAAGTTATTTTGTCCAAGCAAGAGAATAGCTGTACCACCTATGAGAAACAGTAGACATAATCAACATAATCGCAAAGATAAAATTCCTCCGAAAATACGGATTTGATGCTATTCTCCTAAATCCACTAACGAGCACTATCTGTTGCGTTGCGTATGGTATAATAAAACCAGCAAGCCCCAAAAGTCTATATACCAAAACCATTTCTCGATAACTATTTCCAGGAAAATAACTAGTTCGACAGCAAGCCCTAAGAGTCTATATAAATTATTCAGCTATAATTGTTATCCTCTATAGAATAGCAGTGTAACAATGAATGATCCAAAGACCTAATCCGAACTATCAGTTCATATACGTTTTTCGATTTTTTCATAATTTCGTATTCGTGAAAGCATAAGAAGAATTCGAGTGTTCAAGCTTAACATTGAGGTTCCGAACAGTACACATCAGACCGAGTACCTGGAATTGCAACTCACATCGACTGATTTCGCAAAACTTCGAAATTCCAGAAACCCAACAAGTTTCCCCAAATTAAAAATAAATAAATTGAAAATTGTATGTATGTACCTTGAGTGTGTGAACGTCGCGAACGACAAGTCGGTAATCAACGGCGACGGCTAGAAGGCTTGCGTTCGGAGAAAATGCAGAGGGCCCCGCTTGCTTGAACGTTTCCGTGAACTCCATTGTCGTCATGGACCAACATTGATTGATTAGGCAAACAAATGGATCTGCAGATGAGTGATAGTTTTAAGCAAAAATATTCATTTTAGAAAATCCAAGAGAAAGAAGCAATACTTACTTTTTTACAGCGGTAAGGTAGTTCCTATTTAATATTTATACTATAGAAATTACTAGTATTTGAATCCCTAAAATACTTTACTTTATTTTGAAAAAATAACGAATTGGGATGCAGCAGTGTTGACTGAGTTTGGGTCGGTTCCGACTTGGGCTACGAGTTATCCAAGTAAATAGAAGTGTTCCAATTTGCATAGAGTTTAGCGAGTACTCTATAATGTCGTAGAATATATGCATATGCGTAAGAAGATTACAAAGTGGTCTTGTTTTGTTTCGAATGTTTTTTGTTTTTATGATTTTTTTGGCTATAAATACCTCGTTAGTAATTAGAAAGAAATAAGCGATAAACTCTAGCTTTTTTTTCTTGTTTTTACAATAAAGGATTAAAAAATATAATCAGGATTTTGTACTTAAAATAATTAAAAATATATATAATCTCGAATTCCAAGTTCATCGAAATTCTTGGAAAAATTCATCCCAAATTCATGGGAATTCTATGTACTTAATAATTAAAAAATAAATAAAATAATAATTTATTTGTATATAATATCAATTAAATTATTTAAATTAATTTAGTAATAGTAATTAATTATATATTTTTATTAAATAAATAATTTTATAAAAAATGATGTCATATTAAAATATATTTTATAATTAAATATTTAATCAAATATTTTTTTATAAAATATTTTAAAAAAACTAAATAGTTTTGCATTAATCAAATATTGTTTCATCTAAATTTTATTGATTAATTAATTGGATTTATCATATTTTTATGGAAACAATTTACATATTATTATTATTATTAATTACTTGCATTATTATTTTTTTAACAAATTATTAATTTATATTTAATAAATCATAAGAATGATTAAATTAAAAAACATATAATAAGAGAATATTTAATTAAAAATATAAAAATAAAATGATATAATTACTTAATATGTATTTAATAATGAATTAATCACTAATAATTAATATTTAATTTTAGTTTTTAATTCTTTTTATTAATATAAATTACATTAATTAATTAATTAAAAACATACATTTTTAAAAATTAATTTGGTAATTTTGTTTTAATATAATTTGAAAATAAATTTTTTTGTGTGATGATTTGTTTATAAATTATTTTTTACTTGATTTAATTTTAATAATTTAAAATCTGTTTTTATATAATACTATTTTAAGTATAAAATAATCAATATTTCGGGTTAATAGAATATTGGAAAAAAATGGTGGATGAGGGTGTAATGTTGAATCTTGCGAGACATTTGACGGAAATATTGTTGTGCATACAACACTGCCATTGGGAAACAGGATGAACTGCAGAATGCTATCTGGAATTCTGGATGGAGGTAACTAACTGCATCACAAAATTATTCAAAGTGTCGGCTTTCCATCAATCGATTAGTAAAAGAGAAAAAGCCTTGAAGTTTGGAAGAAAACTAATCATTTTGAAAGCCCAAGCAATTTACGTCATTTCATTACTAAAAATCGAGCATTCCAAATTATTCGATTGATGAAAATTACACATTGTGCTTCTTTCTGATCTTGCCTTTGCTATGATGCTTCCTTTTTGCAATCTGGATCTTCTTCTTCAACTTCTTCCCCATAGGTTTCAAGAATTTCGAGGTTCGATTTTCATCATCCATCTCCACATCTGCTAACCAACAATGTTAAGATTAATACTAAATTTCATCGATAACACCCTCACTGAAAAAGGCCAAATTTCATACAATGCCAAGTTATTACTCGATGAAAAGCTAAGTTGCAATTGTGATCCAGTACCAGTCAAGTTCTCGATGAAAAGCTAAGTTGCAATTGTGATCCAGTACCAGTCGAAGATGATGACAACATAAATGTTATCAACTAGAAAAACCAAGTTACTGGAAAAGAGAAAAAGTGATGGCAGCTGCACGATGAACACTCGATTTTGCTTACTAATTTTCTAAGCATATGGATACACTTCCATGACTCAAAATCTTCAATTCGGCATTTCAATTTTCAAAACAATAGTAGTACTGCTATATAATTAGGAATTTTAATGGAAACAAAAGCAAATCCTAAATTAAATGAGAACAAAATTGGAAAAACTGGAAATTAAGAAATTGGAAAAGATAAAGAGAGAAAAGGAAAACGAACCTAAGCCGTTGGGGTTGGCAAGAGTTGCAGTGTCGGAGTCGATTAAATCCATGGCCTCGACAGAGCGAATGGGTTTGACCGGAAGCTTTGGGGCGGCAAGGGCAGCCTCCTGGACGGCGAACTTAGCGGCTTCTTTCTTCTCGTAAATCGGCTCGACCAGCTCTCTCCTAATCGCCCTCAACCTTTTCTCTCTCTTTGATCTAATTGATTTGCCCATCGTTCCTGCTCTCTTCTGAATTTTTCTAGGGTTTTTGAAAGAGGAGGCTAAGTGAAACCAATTCTTAAAATGGGCGCTACCATTTATACCTAAACGATTAACCGATAACGAAAACCGATTATCGGTTACCCGGTAATTGCAACTATTCGGTTCGATTATCCCTTTATCAGTTAAAGCGAATAATGGTGTGTTAAAATTTAATTTATTGTCAATTGATAAATTTTTCAATTTGTAATGGAACAACCCAACAAAATAAAATATGAACCATTTTAATTCTTATTAATATATGTTATACATAATATAATATATATATATATATATATATATATATATATATATATATATATATATATATAATAAATCAATTCCATAATTACTCCACCCTATATATAGATGTATTTTGAATTTTTGATACTTCGTAATATTAGTGTGACAATTTGGGATGAGAGAAATAATTTTTATGAATTCAATTTATTTTTTGACATAATATAATTTATTTTAAACACTCTCTCAATTAAATAACACTTGTCATATTTTTTTGTAAAATTACAAAAAAGTGTGACAAGTATTATTGAAATGAGAAAATATATACATAAATGATTGAGATATAAAAAAATATTATTAATTTTAGGAGTTAGAAATAGTAATTATTTTTGCAATTGATATTTTATATTCACAAATCAATCTACATAAAACCTCCATAAAATATTAATAAAATTACAAAAGATGAAGAGTGTGACAAGTGTGACAAGTGTTTTCTT
Source organism: Euphrasia confusa (assembly GCA_954870475.1). Classification (NCBI taxonomy): domain Eukaryota; kingdom Viridiplantae; phylum Streptophyta; class Magnoliopsida; order Lamiales; family Orobanchaceae; genus Euphrasia; species Euphrasia confusa. Next base: position 38,096,993 of record OX940960.1, read on the forward strand.
GTAAAATTAAAAAAAAGTGCGACAAGTGTTATTGAAATGAGGAAGTATATACATAATTGATTGAGATATAAAAAAATATTATTAATTTTAGGAGGTAGAACTAATAATTATTTTTGCAATTGATATTTTATCTTCACAAATTAATCTACATAAAACTTCCATAAAATATTAATAATCTTTCTAAATTAATAGAATTTTCTGAACATTACTTGATCTCTGAAAAAAATACTCAATAAATTAATAATTTTTTTAAATTAATAAAATTTCAAGGCTATTTATTTATAAAGATTTTACTATATTAGACTCTATGGCTCCACTTCCAACCTCATAATTACAATTAGTAAGGAATATGAAAATAATGAATATTTTATATTTGTTTATTTTTATTTTTTTATTTTTATAATATATGAAATAATTTGGGTTTATTTTTATAATATATGAAATAATTTGGGTATAACAATTAAATAAAAGTAATACTTATATAATTAAATAAAAGTAATACTTATATATTTTCGAATAATTATTTATTCATTTATAATTATTTTTTACGCTATTTTTTAAGAAATTTTATATTATATTTAGACTTGCTTATTTTATAATTTAAAATAAGCAAGTCTAAATATAAGAAATTCAAAATCAATTCTTTTATTCTCGTGTTTTGAACTAGAAAAGAGAGTTCCGAATGTGTTAAAAAAATAAGATTAATGCATATTTATAATGAGTCATTATCTTTTATATAAAAGTCTTCAAGCTTATAAATTTATAACACAAAACTAGATGATATTTTATAACTTTATTTCCAAAATGCGTTGTACAAGAAGGTGTATTCAATCAAGACTCTATAAGATTTTATGGACTTTTAAAGTCTACGGATATTCGGATTTTTAAAAATCCATTAAAATCTTGAGGTATTCAATACAGATTTTAAAAAGTCTTTAAAAATCTACTCGTATTCAAAAGTTAATGAATTTTAAAAGTCAATAGATTTTAATTGATTTCATGTTCAAAATACAAAAGAATTCCATCATTTGAAATCTCTCATAAATACGTGAGATTTCTATTGACTTCTATTTTCATTGATTAATTTATTATAAAAATAACAAAAAAAATAAATATATATATATATATATAAAAACATAGTAGAATTAATAATAAAATTAGAAAATATGAAAAAGATAAAAATAAAAAATAAAATAAAATTTTCAGAAAATAATACTATAATAAAATTAATATTAAAATTATTAAAAAAAATTAATTAATAATAAAATTAGAAAATATGAAAAAGATAAAAATAAAAAATAAAATAAAAATTTCAAAAAATAATATTATAATAAAATTAATATTATAATTATAAAAAAAATCCAATTTTGGTCTATTAGTTCAAAAGATAGAATTGTCAATTCTCCTCCGGACGATTGTTTTCCAAGAATGTTGAGGCGGGTATAGACTTTTAGTTTTTTCACCTTCTTTTGGTTTTGCAACTATTTCAAAAAAGTATGTGGATTCAAATTAATAAATATTTATTTAGTAAAAAATTATATATGTATAAAAAAAATTAAATTTATTTATCAAGTTATTGTACCAAAATATAACTATTTTTTAATTATATAATTTACTAGTTTACAAATTGTAAAAATCCATTTAAATCAATAAAAAATATTTAAAAAATTATTTACAAAATTAAAATTTACATAAATATATAAAAGAATGTCAATTAAAGTTTACGAAATTTTATATATAAAGTCAGTCAAACTCTGCATAGACTCCGTGGATTTTTCAAATCAACGAAACTCCATTGCCTTTTTAAAGTTCAAAAAAATCAAATCTTAATTGAATACACCCCTCTAAAAAAATTGCTAAAAAAAAGTTTTTTTTTTACCAAAAAAAAAAAAGAGTTGAAAAAAAAGAGCGGACATTCTAGATAATCTAGATAAACCAGCCATTGGGGGTTTTTTTTGGACTTAATTTTATTTTAAAACACAATCATCGAGTCTTATTTATTTCTTTTTAATTTTATTTCAAAATTGTTAAATTGCATATTTAGTTTAACAAGATAATAAAAACTGTGAAAAAAAAAATAATAAAACTATTTGAATTTAAAAACCACTTCATCTATCTCAAATCAATGTTACACTTACAAAAAAAGTGTAACTATTAATTTAAGACGGAGCGAATATTATTCATAATATAAAATGTGCGAAATATAAACTTACATAATTTTCATCCCAAATCAGAAATATGAAATTTGGTAATGAATGAATTAATTAAATTGTTTAATTATATCATCTGATATAGCTTTTGCATCCTTTGAAATCCCAGCCAAGCCCGCCATTGCAAACCCAGCACAATAAAGTCCGTTTTCTCCTTTCCAACGGTTTCCAGATTTAGTTTCATTCTTAGGCATCCCATCATCTCCAAAGAGTCCACCGTCATCCTACCACATGAGATCATATCAAGGAATTTAATAATAATAATAATAATAATAATAATAATAATAAAGTAGTACGTAAATCGTTACACCTTTAATATTAATACTAGTATATAGTTTTACCTTGAGCCATTCACGTACTGTGCTCTTATACCCTGTCGCGAAAACAATAGCGTCGAAATATTTTTCATCACCGTTCACAAAGCGAACGTAATCTCCGTTCACATTCGCAACACTCGGAAGAACCTATAAAACACCAACGATCGATGTTCATTAACATTTGTACGATCAACAACAACAAGCTCATATACATTAGTATATAGTAAATCAAACGTGGCAAGAAACTCGAACTACCTTAATTTCTCGAGACCGAATTTTATCGATAGTCCCGGCATCAATGACCGGAGATCGGCCGGTCGCCCTCTTGAGATAAAACGGCCCCTCGCTTGGCCTTGTGATGCCAAATTCGGATAGATCTCCGTAGTGAGATTCGCTCATCATTAGGACAATTTTGTCGACCAGATCGACGGGTGCATTCGCGAGTAACTCCATGCCGTGTTTCACCATCCAGTCAGTTAGAAAATGGACCTGAAATATTATTTTAAAGTGAAAAAATAGATAATTTATTATTTTAAAGTGTACATAACTAATTTTGTTACAAATACAGTATTCTAATAAAGGCGTGGAAAAACATTCTATTTATAGATATACATTATTTTAAGGGATATGCATTGTTTTAAGAGATGAAAGAAGTATGACTTACAGGACCACGAACGACGATCGAAGTACGAGCACCCCAGTTGGACAAGTCGAGGGCTATCTCCATGCCGGAGTTTCCACTCCCGACGACGAGGACATCTTTCCCATCGAACCTCTTTCCGTTTTCGTAACGGCTCGAGTGCATCACCTCCCCGTCGAACGAGCCCAAGCCGGGAACGGAAGGGATGAAGCCCTGGCTATTCTCCCCCGTGGCCACGACCAGGAACTTTGCCACGTACTTCTCGGTCGAGCCTAGGAGGGTGTTGTTCACCGTGACGACCCAATTGCTCGAGTCGAGCTCGGCGGATGCCACCTGGCGATGGTAAAACGGGGCCACGTCGAAACGAGAAACGTACTCGTCCAAGTAGGCGATGAACTCGCGTTTGGGCACGAATGTGGGGGCGTTGGGGGGGAAGGGCATATTGGGCAACTCGCAAAATTGCTTCGCGAGGTGGAGCTTGAGCCTATCGTAGGCTCGTTTCTTCCAGAGGGAAGCGTAGCAATCTTCTCTTTCTAGGACGATGTTTGGGATGTTTTGAAGGTTCAGACAAGCTGACGTTGCTAGGCCCGCGGGGCCCGCACCGACAATTAGGACAGTGGTTTCTTGTTCAATCATTGCCATGTGATTACTTAGCTCTCAAAGAAGAAAAGAAAACACGTTTTGTTTTTGGTTTTGTTTTTGTTTCTGTTTTTCCAACAATGTTATTTCTTGGTGTCTCCCAGGATGTGGGAGGGTGTGATTTATATAGAGAGAAATGTGGATTAGAATTTTTCTCTCATATAGTATGTAATTTATGAATATTACATATATTCCAAAATGTAATAAAGAATCCTTAATTTTATTTTTTTTATTGTTTCTACTGACCATGTATGAGAATCTCTAATACGGAGATAATTACAAACATTAACTAATTAAATTGAAAAAAAATTAATATAGTTAGTTAGAACATAAAAATTCATTACTTCTTAGAAATAAATACTAGTAACAAACTAATTAGTTAATTCAAGAGGTTGGTGTAATAACTCTCCGCAAATGTTGGATGTCCCACGGATTGAATTCAAATTAATTTCTCGCTTTATTTAAAAAAAGGCAGTATTTAATTATTGTTAGATATTTATTTTACTAATTTTGGCAATTTTTTGTAGTAGAGATATTTTCACTTGAAATTATGTTTGCCCAATACGAGGATCGACTTAGGCCATGTCGAGGGAGCAACGCCCCCGAGTGAGGAAATTGCAATATTAATTTTGAAAAACTTTCAAGTAAAAATGGAAGAAAGTTTTAGCAAGAAACATCGTAAATTTATATAAGCTCTAAAGAGAGATCATCTATTTATATATCTATATAAATCAAAAAAATGTACTCCATTTTACTCATGAACCAATCATATTATTTTTATTTTTTTTGCATTCATAGTTTCATACTATATAATTAAGTTTTTTTTTCCTTGAATAATTTTGTTAAGGTCAAAAAGGATCAATTTAAAAGAATATTGAAAAGCCGGGCAATTTTAAATGTATTTATATAATTAAATACCCTAATTCTTTTTTAAGTTCTTACTCTAATATATATAGTTGAATTTCCCTTTACCACCTTCAAGCTTTCTAGAAGAGTATATGCTTGTACATTCCAGAAAATATTATCATTCGATGTGGGATTTGAAGCTCCTACAATTTCACCCGTTCCGTTTTTTCTCATGTGAACCAACTCTTTATTTGTGAATCAACTCTAATTTATTTAAATATAGTAACAAAATAATAACATTAAAACTTTTTACGTTTAATATGTTATTATCTTGTACAAATACAGTATTTAATTCAAATTCATTATATAAACAATATTAAACTGAATTTTAGGGGACCCACTCAAAAGAATGGTTCCCTCCAAAAAAAAGAGGTATGCTGCTTGAAATGTAGGAACACACGGTATTCTTTAGTAAAAGGCGAAAGAATAGTTCGCTTTGTGTTCACCAAGCAGCTGCGTAATCTTTTAAATTGAATTTGATGGTCCAGTTATACAGGAACTTGTCCACTAATTTTGGTTTAGTTTCAGATGTGGGATAAAAATAAAACAAGATCTAAAGCCCAACGACTTGGGGGTAGGAGTGGGAACGAGCCGAGCCGAGCCGAGCCGGGCTTTGCATAAATAGGCCTGAGCCTGATATGGATTTTTTAGGCTCAAGCTCGACCTATTACCTGTCAAAAGGCTTTTTTTAAAGGCTCGGCTCGGCCTTTTTAATAAATAGGCTTAGGCCTGAAAGCCTTTTAAAAGCTTTTGTAGATCAATAAATAAATAAATTTTTGATTGATAAAAATAAAAATAAACTTGTTACTTAGAATTTTTAAACCAAATTATAGAGTATGGAAATTAAAGAAGAGAAGAGTACGATTAAATGCGAAGAAATGATGAATAAAGCAGTATTTTGGGAGTTCAATTGTTCGAATATAGGTAAGTTAATAAATAATAATTAGTGATTTGTAATAAAGATTTAGAAGTTAAAAACATTGTTTGCGTATTTATAATTGTTTATTTATTTATTTATTTATTTATTATATATATATATATATATATAGGCCCGGCCTTATAGGCCTATTAGGCTTAAAAAAAGCTCAAAGCCTGGCCGATTTGATTAAATAGGCCAAAAAAAATGTTTGAGCCCGACTTGTTTAGTAAACGAGCCCGAGCCGAGTCGGGCTTTAGTAGGCCGAGCCGTAGGCCCCTGTCGGGTAGCCTGGCTCATTCCCATCCCTACTTGGGGGTGTTTCTATCTTGCATCGAAATTTGGGTGGGTTTTGAAATTTTCATTTTCGCAATTCAATTTAAAATTTTAGCTATACAGTATTATAAACAAGGAAGTTCTAGTAATTAATATAAAATTGTATTTAAAAAATAAAATAAAATAATTGCGAACAAAGTTAAATAAATAAATAAATATGTAAATATATGATTTTATTTTAAAGATTAATTAAGTAAGGAGTACTATTTTATTTGCATAAAAAGAAAATTACTTAATATATTTGAGATATCATACCTCTATATTAAATTAAAATATTGCTTATTAATTTTAACACTTTTCACAACATTGCACAAGAGAGGCACACCAGCCACACGATACCTCCCAACTTCCTATTACGTACACGGGCAAGCTCGTGTATTTCAAACCCCACATGAAACAAAACACACTCAAAATTTTCAGAATGAAGACAATAAATAACATGCCACTACCCAAGTTCTTTGTATTTGAAAGAACATACTACTAGTAGTAATTGTTATTAAAACATAATTGTCATAACGCCAAGAAAAAAGAATACTTTGCTATTTGTTCTTCTCAGGTTGTTTCCTATAAGCCATCCTCGTCGTTGGTGATGCAGCTAATAAATAGTACATAGAGTTACAACTAAAAGTCGGAAACAAAGTTTCGATATCAAACTAAATAGGGACTCTTGACATGTCTCAGTAAATGTGAAACTAGCAAAGGAAATGATACGATTCACAAGCACAGGAGAACGAACGAGTGCAGTAAATTGTAGTATTCATTTCCTCTTATCTTACATCAGGGCCATGGGAGAAGGTTCTTCAGTACGGCCTGTAACGCATGGGACGCCTGAACCTTGGAACCCTCCTGCACGTAAAATATTACAATTAACATCAGAATTTCTAATAGATAACGCGAAAGATAAAAAATTATAAAAACACTATAATTCATTGGAACGAGTAAACATTATACTTTTACTAAGAAGGGCTCGTTGACAATCAAGCACTAGGCTTGCACGACCGCGCAAGCTTTGTGCTTGGTTGGAAACTAACATCTCTTAGATATAACAATGTGTGGAAAACTCGAATACTTATCCAAATCAAAGAAAATCTTCCGAACCACCAATTATTTTTCCAAACTAAAAGCATAAAGAGTAGATATATTGCTCACCCATAACCGTAAGGAGGGAAGGCAGGAGGCCCAGGCATGAAAGGCCTTCTTGACCCGAAATACGGGTTAGGACGCCTTCCTCTGAACTGTTTCATTCCAGGAACATTAGTTCTCTTGGCAGAAACCTGCCAAATTCCAAAAATTATATATTATATAATTATCATCAGGGCAAACAAATAATCCTTCCTTATATGCTCAGCCCAAAGATGAGTACAAGAACCTTCAGCTGCCGGCCATGCAGCTCTGACTCATTTAGGAGCACAGCATTTTGAACAGCCTCAACCTCCACAAACTCCACGTAAGCAAAGCCTTTGGGTTGACCAAACTTGTCGGTCAAGATAGTGACTCTGTTCACAGTCCCGCAAGACTGGAAATGCTGCTGCACCTCCTCAGGTGTGCACGCATAGTCCACCTGTAATTGAAGAGGCATCAGCAAAGAGATTTTTAAATAAATAGGCCAACCAGATGAATTGCGTGATCCTGTAACTATTCATGCCGCACGCACATATATGGCACAACCACTGAAGGCAGTAAAAATAATAAGACTTCAACAGGGTAATAGACTTAAATTCTTAGCTAGTAGGCCCATTTATGTTATAAAATATTGACAATTTTTTGAGCTAATTTAGCCTATTGCGTGAATGTCTTCTAGGATTTCGATCATGGAAAGTTCTTATATTCTTAGTAGTACAATTCATAAAAGTATGCCAGTTCAAAAACACAAGGCGTCAAGAAATTAATCTGCAGGCAAATTGGTGTGAAGTGAAACAGTGCAGGCATAAAGGAGGAGAACAAGCCTTTTAATGGAGAGAGCGAACCATTATAGTTGCTCTAGATGTACAGAACTGACTGGAGCATAAATTGGTAACCTATCATGATGTTATCATACTTTATTTTTAAATTATTATTTTAAACATTTTTTTAAAGAATTAATATATGTTAATTATAAACACACACAAATATAGTACATTTTATTTATTTATGCACTTTTGACAAGACTTCTGATGATCTAATTAATTTAATTGTGCATATTCAAAAACTTGTTGTGCATGTTTAGTGATACTATTTGTGCATCTCATGGAACTAATGTTGCAAAAATAAGTGGTTGATATCATAATTAAGCATTACATCATACATACATAATTGTGATTAAATTTTGAAGGAAAAAAGAAAATAAAGTAATGATTATTATGCATGTTAGGTGACACAATCAGTCAGTCACTATTGTGATTTGTGGGTACAAGTTCAGCACCACTATTGTACCAATATTTTGCATGTTAAGTAGGCTGGTTATTCAGAATTAGTAGTAATTTTTTATGCACCAACCAATTTATATTTACATATGCATTTATATTTATACTGTACAATGTTTAAAATATACAATACTCTGTATAAATTATATCAATAAGTTGAATTATAATCAAATTTGAATCAGTACTCAAATTTGAATGAACATACAAACTTGAATTCGACAATTGAATCAAGTTTACATTATCCCAATTCTAATTCAATATTATTACTCGGTTAAACTTTTCATTATTGAAATCCGATTCGGAAAATGGAAGCCTTATTTTGAACTGAATCGACATTTGAAATCTTGTTTTTATTGGCATTATTCTTCGTAAACCCATGGTGATAGCAATAAACTTCCTACATTAGTAAATTGGCAGATAAAAACGACCAGAAACTTACATTGCCAACATATATGGATCGAGCATCCACCTCCTCCTTTTCAGCCTGGGTAGCCGAGGTACCACTTGAATCTTCTACCACACCCAGAAAAAAGATGATGTTATTAATCACAAGCTCAATGGCATTATTTCATCAGATTATCCATGTACGCATAAAATGATGTGCATAATTTCCGTGGCATTACAAAGATAGAAAGAAAAAGGTACATGATCCACGATATAATATGTAGACGAGAAGGAAAAAAATATTAAACTACAGGTGAGAAAAAAGGGTAAGCAAATACAATGGCAATACTTTAGATATTCACTTTTGTATTATCACATAACAAAAATGAAAAATCTTCTCAAAATAAAAATAAAAATTATCTTTAATGTCATAATAACGCGTGCTAAAGTTCGCCAACCCCAAAAAGGGCGGTCAAAATCCAGGGGTCGTAAATGACACGCCTAAAAGGAAAAAAGCACACAAAAACATTCAATTCAGTTAAAACACACATGCCGTCCTTGGCTTCTTGGACTCTTTTTCCACATTTACATGTCGTCGTCTCAACCAAACCAAGAATTACAACTAGCAGGCGTCACAGCCAGCCTTTATTACAGCCCACATACATTGATTTAATATGCACATTAGCGCGACATGTCGACATAGACCAACAAAATTATTTGGACATATAACCACCCTAAGATAATAAAATTTACCCACATACCCATAAAACATGCGAAAACAAATAATTCCCATATGAACCAAGAATTAGAGGTCAGTAGCACGACAATTGTAAATACAAGAAATATAACATTCAAATCAACATGATCTCTTAAATCTTAACCAAAGGCAATAAAGAACTGCTTAAATAAGGGGGCAAAATCTAAACGAATTAGGCAAATATCGCTTAATTCTTTAAGTATATAATTTATTCAGCCAGATCTGAAGGGTCATGCCACACTCATTGAACTGTGAAATCATTAACATATTATATCAGCACGATTACCAAAAATCATCAAATATTTATAAGGACCAGTAATATTTTTGCTATAATCTTCAGATCCAATCAAAATGGAGCGTCGTTCCATAATTTTTTGTATGGAACAAGGTATAACCAATAGGAAAAAGCATTTAAATATACGTTTCTCAAGGGAAAATAGGAATGCAAACTCTTAGATCTAACATTGAAAGAAGTTTACATACTTTGGCCGTGCTGCAACAGGGAACTACCGTGACTCGCCATACTAATTTGTCTCACAAATTGTTAATTAAGTCTCACACAGAAACTATCGACAAACGATGAGGATGATAAATCTTAAGCTTAAATTTGAAACGAGTCAAATGACCACGAAATTAATTAGATTATTTGTAGATGATACAGGAGTTTAAAAGAAATTACAAAAGCAAAGAGATATGAGTGGAAACTGGAAAGCAAGTAATAAAGTCACAAGGGGATAGATGGTTGAGTTATACCACGAAAAAAAAAGTCGAAAAAGAAAAAAAGAGGTAAGCAAGTACAATCAATTGAAATGATTTAGGTAATCATAATCGTATTATCATACTGCACAAATATTTTCAAAATAAAAGAAAAAAGGCAAGCAATTATAATGGCGGTGATTTAGATGATAATATGATTTAGATAATCATAATCGTATTATCATATTGCACAAATATTTTCAAACCAAAAGAAAAAAGGCAAGCAAATTACAATGGAGGTGATTTAGATGATAATAATCATATTACAACATTGCACAAATTTTCTCGAAATGAAAATTCTAGAATCTAAATTATCTTTGATGTCATAATTACGGGTTCGAAAGTTCGCAAACACCAAGAAAGTCCATTCAAAGTTCAGGGTCATAAGTGAGTCCATTGACACGCCAAAAGGAATAAAGCACACGGAAAACATTCAATGAAATTAAAGCACATGTTCCATCCTTGCCTTCTTGGACCCTTTCTTTCACATTTACATATCTTCATTTATTAGGCTGTTAACGAGTCAGTACGGCATGGATTAAGCACCAAACATGTCACGATACAAAACCAATATAAAGGCAAGACCGGTAGAGGGTAGTGTTGGGTCAATGGGCCCCTTAACCAAAATAACTAGTGTTGGGCCACTTTTTAAACAAGCATGTTAGGCCCATTTGGCCTGTTACGCCCCTTAACTAATGATACACACACACACACACAGTCTAGTACAATATAAAAGTCATGACATGACTAATGTCAATGATAAACTTGAATCAGACCTATTAATGAGCAATGAATATTAAAAAAACTGTCATCGCTTATGGGGGCAAATGGCTGAGTTCGATAAACATAAGCCAAAACCCTAGAAATTACTATAGGCATTAGTCTCATGTCTTAGATTTTAATCCCTAGAAGAAAGAAGGTTTTGAACAAAAAATCCCACTGATGTAAAGTGTAAACTTACACTGAGTCCATCAAACAGCTTATCGCCACCCCATCAACCCTTACATCTAGACTTGTTTATCAGTATACATTCTATGACGTATAGGCATGATTAGAGGGACAAGAGAGGATAAGGGAGAGAGGAAATGGAAAACATATTGGGAGAGAGATAGAGAGTGGAATGAAAACAAATTATGGTTCCTAGAGGGAGAGGATGAATCACAGAGGCATCAAGAAAAAAGATCCGAAAAATTCCAAAGGCGGAATACAATGGCATATGTGCATACTACAGCTGATGTGGTTTCTGTTTGCTTCCGGTAAGAGCACAAGGACTACAATGGCAGAAAAATTTGCTTTTAAAATCAGCAAGGTTCGTCCTTTGTAATCTAACCAAGTTTCAATTATAATTTTGGTTAGGCGAGTTCTTGGAGTACTGTAAACTAGCAAAACAAAACTAACCAGTTATTTGGAGAATAGAAAACACTTAATTAGGTTGGGGTTTCCTTTTCATATTTGATTAAAAGTTCTAAATTACATCATCATAGCAATAACATATCAAACGACCAATTTAAGGTTCCTCAACTTCTGTTTTTTTTCGTTCATTAGATTAATAAATTAACTTACTTTGTCTCAATTTAGGCATTTGCTACCTAAGATTTTTGTTAGTACTTACGTTTTATCTAGTTAATTGAATACACTGTGCTTATCAGAATTCAGAACCCTGCTGACTCTAACATTGGACATTGCTCTTAACAGAAAACCAAAAATAAAAATAAAAATGGAACCTTTTTCTATTTCTTACCAGATCCCTACTCAACACCAATTATAATGCAGTTCCTAGATCTCAAACAAATGATTATGAAATCCTGTTTCAAGCTCCAAATTACATCAAATTACAGCGCTTCAAATTTTTATGTTGCATTACAGTTAGGCCGATGTTAGACACCAACAAAGCACATTAACCAGTTTCAATATATGTTGTCAAGTAAAAAGTGACCTCCGAGCATTTGGAAATTCTTAACAAGCACACATATTATACATTACATTTCACAGGAAATCGATATTACGTAGCATCAAATAAAGAAGATGATGATCACAATTAAATGGGCTCAGAGCGTGTAAAGAAAAAAAGAAAAAACCTTGAGTTGCGCCCATCTCCTTCTCAACCTTGGCCTGCATTTCGCGAAGCGCGCCTGCTTCTTCCTCGATCTCCTGCAATCTCTTCTTCATAGTCTCCAAGTCCTATCAAATTAAAAACACCATAGCCTCATATCCATTCTCTTCTAATTGAATTAATAAATATACACACACGCGCGCCGGCGATATGAGTAACATACCTTGTCTTTGGAGTCGCCGGCCGCATCGGCATCGACATCCGCATCGGCGGAAGGGTCGAAATCGGATTCCATGTAAGCATCCTCAGGCAAATCCCCGCCGTACACGTCGTCTTCTTGCTCGTGCTGCCCCTGGTGTTCCATCTCTCTCGGCAGCTGTGTGATGGGACTTAGGGGTATGTGCAATTGGTGCGCGTATACGAAGCACAGTGTGCGTGTTTGCGCACCAGATAAATATTTGAGCTCGATGCGTCAATTGGATTGAAGAATTTTTAATGGAATTTTTCTGGGGTTTGGATTCGTTGAAAAGGGCATTCGAATTTTACAGAGGTTGGATAAATAAGGAAGGATGAAACTTGAAAGAGTCGCCTCTTACCTTTTTTAATTTTATACGAACACTGTAATTTTATTTTATTTTCATTGTGTCCGATATTAATTATTTATATATTCACTTGAATTTGAAATTGTATAAAAAAATAATTAAAGTATTTGAATTTAAGTATTTAGATTTTTTACCCATAAATTTTGTTTTAATATTTTATTTTATTTATTTTTTGAGATAGTAATTATTACTACACTCAAAAGTACATTATTAAAATGTTAACTACTATTTTACTTTTATATTTAATTTATTTTTATTATTAATAAAAAATTAATTTAGATAAACTACTTAAAATTATAATTAAAAAAAACTAATAACCTAAATTATATACAAACTTATAAAATTATACTTTAAACAAAATCGCCCTAAAAAAAATCATATTTTTACAAAATTATATTTTCAAAAAATATATTGCAACCAAATTAAAAAGAAAAGTTATGATTGATTCGTGTTTAATTATTTTTTAAAGTTTATATATATATATTAATTAAAAATTCTATCTAAGGAGGAGGAGGGTGTATTCAATCTAAGACTCTATAGGATTTTTATGGACTTTTAAAGTCTACGGGTATTCAATTCGGATTTTTAAAAGTCCATTAAAATCTTGAGGTATTCAATATAGATTTTAAAAAATCTTTAAAAATTTACCGGTATTCAAAAGTTAATGGATTTTAAAAGTCTGGATTTTAAAAAATCTTTAATTTAAAAATCTACCGGTATTCAAAAGTTAATAGATTTTAAAAGTCAATGGATCTTAATTGATTTCATGTCCAAAATACAAAAGAATTCCATCATTTGAAATTTCTCCTAAATACGTGAGATTTCTATGCCTTTTATTTTAATTGATTAATTTATTATTAAAAATAATAAAACATAAAAATATATATAAAAACATAGTAGAATTAATAATAAAATTAGAAAATATGAAAAAAATAAAAATAAAAATAAAATAAATTTTTCAAAAAATAATATTATAATAAAATTAATATTAAAATTATTAAAAATCTTTTTCCAATTTTGGTCTCGATTAGTTCACGAGATTGAATGACCAATTCTCCGAACCCTCGATTGATTGTTTTCCAAGAATGTTGAGCCGGGTATATAAGCCATGTATCCGGGAGGAACTTAAAAAAAATGCTTCGATTTTTTCACTCTCTTTTGGTCTTGCAGCTATTTCAAAAAAATCCGATTCGTGCGGATTCAAATTAATAAATTTGTATTTAGTAAAAAATTATAAAAATAATTAAATTTATTTATCAAGTTATTTTAAAAAATATAACTATTTTTAATTATATACTGGAGTATTTTACTAGTTTAAATATTGTAAAAATCAATTTAAATTAATAAAAAAATATTTAAAAAATAATTCACAAAATTAAAATTTACATAAATGTATAAAAGAAAGTCTATCAGACTCTATGAAAATCCATATATAAAGTCATTCAAACTCTGCATAAATAGACTCTATGAAAATCCATATATAAAGTCATTCAAACTCTGCATAAATAGACTCTATGAAAATCCATCTATAAAGTCATTCAAACTCTGCATAGACTATGTGGATTTTCCAAATCAACCAAACTCCATGAACTTTTTAAAGTCCAAAAAAATCCAATAAAATCCTAATTGAATACAATCCTCTAAATTTATATTTATCACATTACATTCAATATATGTATATAAAATACATCTAATAATTTTATATTTTTCACATTTTACCTAAGTTTTGAAATAACATTCGTTTATCAGTTCATGTACCTAATTCATTAAATCTTACTAGTATGTATCTTACTGGAAATATTCTTATATGCATATCGTACGTTAAATGCAAGCAAATCAAAGCTATGTAATAGGTGAGATCATTCTTCAGCCCTAAATCATCAATACTAACAACAGCTGTAGAAAAAGTTCAGCGTGGTGATTCCCAGTCCTTCAAGTTTTTGCTTCCCTTGGGTCTTGCTACTGGTGCATTCATTGCGGCCATTTTACTATAGTACTTGTGACGAATATTGCTTTTGAAAGTCCACCTGCATTTTGACAATAAACAGCAACATCAGACTTTGATTCCATGAAACATGTCTTAAGAATGTAACCGATCGAGAGAAACAGCTCAAGACTCATGACTGGACAATGCTGTTGAAAACATAATGTTAAATCAAGTAGTACTAGATTTTCACTCCCATAGTACGTGTCAAAGTTTTGCACTGTTACAACTTACACTCCACAAAGACTCATAATATTTAATCCACCTATGTAGTATGTAAATAACTGGGCATAGGGAATTACCGGAAATTCGCAGTTGCTATTCACAACTTAACCAAAAACAAGACAAGACAAGACCATTTATTGTTCATTGTTATCAAAGTTAAATTTTAAATTTGTAGTTCTTCACACTACCAGGTTGCAAGAGCAAAATTTAAACCACAAAGGCATTGCAATGCAATAACATCATATATCACATTCAACCAGTTTTTCCCTCGTCTTCTGAAAAAAGCCCTACTTTAGCTTTCGTTTTGATTTGGATGTCAGACAACTAACCAAAAGCATAAATGGGCAACAAAAAGTTTAACAACAGCACACAACGAAAAGTTTATTTGGTTCTTCTTTCAGTATCAACAAGCCTTTAAGCTCCACTTAATAATATTCAAGAGCTCTTAAACTTGAGAATATCTATTCTACACTATAGTAGTGCAAATGCATAATTCATACACAATTGTTAACATCATATCATATGTTTATGTATTTATGTTGGCTATTGATACTTCCCTCATAGTTGATCCAAAACAGCTCATATAAGTATTAATAGAACGGAGTGCAAGCATAATAAACTCAGTTAGCTACAAGTACCTGGCAGTTAAGAGATCAAAATAATGAAAAAAGTGAGATGCGAGATTAAAAGTACATACCAGTCTGGGTTCTGTAGTGCATACTCAGTATTCCAATCAGTATGCCAATCAGTCGTGTCCTCATTAACGAGGTGAGTCCATTTCGTCCTCCCACTGCGGCCAAAGTGCTTAACCTGCATAACCTTTGGCAATATGGACTTGTCGATCTTATCCTCCCCAGTGGGGGCCGAGAAGTCGCGATTGTATATACCATCGGCCCCAGCAGTCCCGCCATAATCATCGGCATCTGACTGGAAGAAAGCACCCTTATGAAAGTACTTCTGCATGAATCTCCATTTCTCCTTCGACTGTCCACTTCTGTGTTTCGGGTTCATCCTCTCCCACTCTCTCCTCTCGTCCCGAGTCATGTTCCTCACCTTCTCAAGTTCCTCCTTCTCCCTCACCATACCCTCCCTGTTGTCTCTGTCTCTCTTGATCCTTGCAATTTCTCTAGCTTTCCAGGCCTCGTACTCCTCGGCTTCATTCACGTCATCGTCGGTGTCCACATCAGCAAAATCCGACTCCAGCTCAAGATTCTTCTGAATCTGCATATCCTCCTTGATTTTCTCAACCACAATCTCCTTTGTTTCCTTCTTCCTCGCCTCCATCCTCTTCCTCACGGCCTCCTCTAGAGCCCTTTCCTCGGCCTCCACCCTCTCGCGTTCCGCGATGGTGTCTCTCTCAGATTTCGGGACGAAAACAGGCTTCACCATAGCCATACCAGTATTATCCTCTTCTGAATCAGTCTCATACTCCGATTCAGATTCCGACTCTTCCTCTTCTTCTTCCTCTTCCTCCACCGGCATAAGTGCAGCCTCCTCCTGCTGACTCTGAAACAGCAGCTTCTCTTTAATCCTCCTCCTCCTCTCCTCCAGAGCGTCCTCCTCCTCATCCTCCATACCCATCCCCTCCAGCCTCCGGCTCTCTTCCTCAGCCGTCGATATAATCTCCGCCTGCCTGATCCTCCTGTGGTCTTCCCTCACCTCGTCACGATTCCCGTCCCGGTTCTGAGCCAGACGCCTTAGCCTCGGATCGTCTTTCCGCATGATGTCGGCCACGGCGCTTTCCCGGCTCGGGAAGGCTTTCTCGAGCGCCGCCGCACGAAAATCCCCGACTTTGTCATTGTCTTTCGCCCACTCCGGCGCCTGTCCTGGCCAGTACCTTTTCACCTTCGTCTGCCCGATTTTCCCCCGCAGCTTGTCCCTCACAGCGATTACTGTATCGCTAACGCCGGCCGTCACCGACATAGCTGCGAATTTGCAGAGATTCGACGAATTTACCTTCTCAATAACCTAATCGATTCGTACTTTATTCCAGAATTCGGCGGGAAAAAATCAGAGGAACCCTAAATCTAGATACGCAAAACAAAATAATTGTAAAACAATTAGTAATTTAAAGGAACACGAGAACCCACCCGAGTCGGCGACAAGGTTCTTCAACGGCGACGTGCATGCTCTCAACCAAGTACAACTGGATATCTGGGCCGGCCCAATTATTAGACTGGGTTGGGAGCTCAAATTTGTAGGCTCACTATTTTTACTGAATTCGTCCGATATGATGATTAATGAGAGCGCAGGCCCAATAGTTCTACTAATTTGATTTCTGATCGCATTAGCGCCACGTGCTTCGCACGGCCCTCTCCGATATAATTAAAAAATGCTAACGTGCGCCAAAGCTTTCACTTTCACCAATTTCAGCCACAAATTGGTGCACTGTATAAAGTCAAGATACGATTTCACAGTGACAGTCAAAAATCAACAGCTCTCCATCATCAAAAAAAAAGAAAAAATCACAGGAGACCATGAGCCGCCGAGAAGAGAGCCCCGATGAGCCGCTGCCGCCGCACGTCCTCATCTTCCCCTTGCCGATGCAAGGCCACATTAACTCCATGCTGAAGCTCGCAGAGCTCCTCTGCCTCTCCGGGATCCACGTCACTATGCTCCTCTCCCACTACACCCACGACCGTCTCCGCCGCCACGCCGACATCGAGGCCCGATTCGCCCGATACGCCGGCTTTCGGGTCGTCTCCATAACCGACGGCCTCCCGGACGACCACCCCCGCTCCGGCGAACGGACCATGGAGATCGTGATGAGCCTGTTGAAGATCGGGGGAGCCGAGTTCCGGAATCTGATGGAGACCACCGACGCCCTGAGCGACGACGACGGGGTCAAGCGGCGGCGCGTGTCCTGCCTCATCATGGATGGAGTGTTCAGTTTCGTCATCCCGGTGGTGGAGGAGATGGGGATCCCGTACATATATTTCAGGACCGTCGGCGCGTGTTCGTTCTGGGCTAATTTCTGTTTCAAGGAGGTCATTGAAGCAGGAGAAGTCCCTCTCAAAGGTCATTTATGTCCTCTTTCCTGATTTTTTTAGTTCTTTCAATTTTCTGTGTTCAATTTCAGCTTCACAGTTTATCATGGTAGTGTTTTGGTTTTATTTTAGTTGTTAATCAAATATTTTTTAGGATGATAAATGATAATCTAAGTAGCAATTGTTTGATTTACCTTTGGGAGATGCTAGTAGCAATTTTCTGATTTAACATTCAAAACATTTGTTACAAAACAAGCGGGTCGTACAATTTTTCGTGTTCGTGCGGTTTTCATGTCAAGTGAATGATCGTGCCAATCGTGTTTTTGTTCGTGCCAATTGTGTAAACGTTTGTGCCTACATATAGAAATGAATAATCCTTTGTAGTCTTTTGGTTTTAGATATAATTGAGTATATTTATTTATGATGTTTCTTCGTCTGCTTGTTTGTGGTGGATTAGGTAAGGACGAGGACAAAAACAGTTACTGGAAAAAGGAAGAGTTGGATTTAATAGTGTCGAGCGTGCCTGGAATGGAGGGATTTCTCAGGCGACGTGATCTTCCAGCCTTTTGCCGAGTAAGCGATGTTAACGACCCTGGTTTTCAGACCATCGTACGGGAGACTAGGCGAACAGCTCTGTCCAGTGGACTCATACTCAATTCATTCGAAGACTTGGAAGGTCCAATAATGGATCAAATCAGAAAGCCCATTCCGAATGTCTACTCCATCGGTCCCCTCCACACACATCTGAAGGCCCGACTAGAGTCCGAAAAAAACAATGTGTCCTCCCATCCTTCTAGTAGTTTCTGGGAGGAAGATCGAAGCTCCATCACCTGGCTCGACTCGCAGCCACCCAAGTCTGTGATATACGTGAGCTTTGGCAGTGTGACACTGTTGACAAAGAACGAGCTGTTGGAGTTCTGGTATGGGCTGGTTAACAGCGGGCACAAGTTCCTCTGGGTCATGAGGCCCGATTCTATAGTCGGAAGCGACAAAGACAATCCTACCCCCGTCGAGTTGGAGGAAGGCACGAAGGAAAGAGGGTATCTGGCGGGATGGGTCCCGCAGAACGATGTGTTGGTCCATCCATCTGTCGCTGCCTTCTTCACGCACAGCGGATGGAATTCGACTCTGGAAAGTATTGCTGTCGGTATGCCTATGCTTTGCTGGCCTTACTTTGCTGACCAGACCATAAACAGTCGGTTTGTGAGCGACGTTTGGAAAGTGGGGTTGGACATGAAAGATAGTTGTGACAGAGGGGTGGTGGAGAAGATGGTCAGAACCATAATGGGGGAGAGGCGAGACGAGTTCTTGGAGAGGGCTGCTCGTTTGGCTGAATCGGCTAGCAAGGCTGTTAGTGAAGGAGGCACCTCGTACGCGAATTTGAACAGGCTGATCGAGTTCATAAAGTCATCTGTGTGACTTGATCCCTCCATGTTTTCTATTACAAGATGTTTAATTTGTGTTGTATTGTATTGTACTAATAAAATCAGTGTTTATTGATTAATCTATACAATAATACAAACAGTTTAATTTCATTTTATTTTTTATCTGTGATTTTTTCATCCCTCTAATCCATTTGACTGGCTGTTGATGAACAGGCTGGTAACTGATAAGAAATTAAAAAATAAAATTTGAAGTACATTCTTATTATTATTGGACAACACAGAACAAAACTTATTTACAGCCTAATGTCTCCATGATTTCATGCAAGCAGTATGACTCGACCACCTAAAGCCGCCGGAGCTATCATTGGCCGGAAAAGACTTCTTGTACCTCTTCCAATCGTGGACCACCCTCGTCAAATCCGTCAGCTTTGCCGCCATGCCACGGCAGCAGTTTGCGTGGACTGTGGCGACTGACTCAACGTCACGGCTGTCCTGACAAAAACCGCTGAAGTGAATTGTATCCAGAAATTTAACTTTGAGCTTCAGTTCCCCGAAATACCCCTGGCGCATTAGATTCTGCAACACGTCTTGTTCCTTCAAGCCGGTCGAGTTGTCTTTGTTGGCGGACCAAGCGTCGAACAAGGCCCGGGTCTTGTTGTTGGATCGGATCATGTAGAACCCGGTGTTGATCCGATGGTTATTGGACCATTGATTGCCTCTGAATTTGTCGGTGCTGATCTGCAGGTCTATGGGAGGTTTTTGATGGGTTAAATGTGGGAATGGATTCCTCAACCATAATACATCGATGTCCTGTCAAAGAATGTCGATTACGAGTATGTATGTAATGGCGATACAACGATATTCTTGGATATATTGTACTCTAAAAAGTTACCGTGAAAATGAAGGTGTAACCTCGTTTGAGAACCTCTCCCAAGAACAGCGTCCTGCTCCACATCATCCTGATAAAATCTTGGGACATGTAAACATTTTCGCCCACGAAATCGACCCCCTGTGTCTCCAGTTTGTAGCAATGGAGCCTGAGAAATCTGCACCGTTCATAAGAGGTTTGATCCATGGCTACAAGTAGGAGGTGATTGATCAAGTCCCTCGTGCCATCCCCGAGCCAAAAACCATCGAGGAACAAGTCCAGCATCGGCTTATCCCCTTCCACGTATGCTTTATTTATGACGGAAATGATCACAGACTTGTCTTCCGTTGAAGCTTCTTCTAATGCATCCCCAAGCTTATCTGCACTTGCGGATTTTGAACGTGAGAACTCGTGATGTGGCCTCTGCAAGGATCGCTCGTGCTTGTAAAAGTTGAAGGTGATCGTATAAGATATGCAGAAGAATAAAAGCAAGAGTACAGCATAATATTCAGAGCGTATTTTGCCGGCCTTGCCCATAATATTGTGGGAGTGATGGGGGTGGAGAGGCAATCTGAAAAAAAAATCTGTAAGTTCTGTCCAACAAAGATGAACTATATATATACACCCCAATTGTGGGGTGGGTACATTATATTCCCCCATTTTCTTTATACATAATTAAAAAATTGTATGAGGTTGTCACGTTGATACTTTTTAAATCTGTGGAGTATCTTTTAATCTTGATCTTATTATGGTGCATGTTCTTACATAGCTTATATTGAGAAGTTGATCTTACACATTATCTTGATCAAATTAAGGAAAATCACTTTTACTATCATCGTAGTGAAGTAAAATCTTATTAATTTTATTTCAAATTCAATCAACCATCAACATATCTTGAAACAAGAATGAAGAGATTCTTAAGATGTGAAACAAACACATTTATGAATCATATTTGCATGGTTTATATATGACCTTAGTCGGTGGAGTCTACGGGTAATCCAGATTCTCCCTCGATATCATTCCTCAGTAGAACGCATTGCCTCTTGTATCTTGCATTATCCTTCGAAGCCAAGTCCTCGTATTTCTATCACAAAACGATAATAATCATCAAAACCGACATCAAAACCAAAACACGCACCAGAAGTTGTTAATTATAAAAAGGTAAAAACGAGCCATATTACCTTCCTTTTGTCGGGAGAGAGTTTGAACCACTTCTTGCCCAACCTCTTGTTTGTTTCCCCAAACGAAGAACTTGCAACCACGCCCCAATTCTCCATCACGAAGAACGCGTAGGAACCGCACGGCTTCACCGGAAAGCACCTTCTCTTGAGCATTTTATCGAACACATTGTCTGCTTTCCTTTTCCCCTTCCTCGCCACCGTCTTCCTTCTCCCGCAACACAAACCCACATTCGAAACACCATAATACTTGACAGGAGACAAAACCCCACTCCTCAGCCTCGTCACAATGTCGCGTCTCGACGACGACGGCATCGATTCATCTGCGTCGGCATTGCCATCGTTTTGAATTTGATTCTCGGGAGTATGACTAAAGTGCGAGGATGGGGACGGAGATTGCGCGCGGAAATCACGGGAGTCTCCGATATCCGGCTGGGTTGATTCGGGGGGAATGAATGGGTCGCCGGAATGAGGTTCCTTTCTGCGGACGTTGAACTGAACGGAAAATTGCAATTCACCGGTGTCACCTTGGACTTGTACGGTGTCTCCGGTGAGAAATCCAAGCAAATGGAGAGGTGTGGATTGAGAAGGTGTCGAAAGGGGAGGTGTCAGCGGGAGAATTTCAGTCATGTGATTGGTGTTAGCCATTGACGCGGGAACAGATAAACATAGAGTTTTTTCTTTGTTCAACTTAAATAAAAAAAAGTGCTTTTGAATTTATTTATATATTTGTAACCCGCGCGACTGATGATAATTGGCGCTTCACGTACCGTTGCGCTAGTTAACCCGTTTCAATTTAAAATATTTTTTTACATTTTACTTAGAAAAAAAACAAATTTTTTAATCTCTATACAAATAAAAAAAATAAAAAATTATTTTTAAGATGAAAAATAATGATATCAAAATTTAGGATTAAAAGGGCTGAACCAGCCGGGAATCTAAACAAACAACAAAAACCGAACCGCTGCACTGGATATTAATTGGATAACACAAACACAACCACAGTGAGACTGGAATCGAGAGAACTATTATCATCACCATCAATGGCTTCCGCAGCTCACATCACCTTCTCTCCCCTCCTTTCTCTCTCTAAAACCCCAACTCACAAACCCCAAATCTCCCTCCACCCGACAAGCAAACGGTGTTCGCTGAAGATCCGAGCGTCGGGTCAAGACATGCTGGGCGACTTCGGGGCGAGGGACCCGTTTCCGGCCGAAATAGAGAGCCAATTCGGCGAAAAGGTTTTGGGATTCATGAGCACGGAGCACAAGATCTTGATCCCGAACGCGTCGGCCCTCTCTCTCTCTCAACAGGAACTCACCGCTCCCGATTCCACTCACCCGCTGTCTCAGGATGAAGCCAAGAACCTCCTGTATAAGGTCAACTTTTTCCATCACCAATAAAAAGATTCTTTATGCTTAGATTCAATTTCGTTCATCTGATTATGTAATTAGAGTTTCAGCTTATCGGCTCTCAAAACAACTTAATGTGTGCCCAAATCGAACTATTTTAGGCGATGTTACTTGGAAATTGAGAATGTTTTTGTTTCATGGTGCAGGTTGTTGGTTGGAGATTGGTGCAAGAAGAAGGTGGTTTGAAGATACAAGGTTTGTGGAAAGTAAGGGACATGAAGTGTGGGGAAGAGCTTGTGAATAGGATCACAGAAGCAGTGGGAAGCACGGGTCATCTTCCTGATCTCCATTTGGAGGCACCCAATCAAGTTAGAGCTGTTTTGTGGACTTCTTCAATCGGTGAGGGAATCGACTTTGATTCCGTTTTCTTCGATTGGTTCGTTAAAATTAACACTTTTAGTTTATTTTTCTGATTGTTTTGATGCAGGAGGGTTGAGCATTAACGACTTTATCGTAGCTGCTAAAATCGACGAGATAAAAATATCAGATCTCCAGCCTAGACAGAGGGTTTGGGCATAGTAAGATTGGTAATAGTTTTGCATTTTTGTACACAACAGACAGTTCTTGCATAAATGTACACAAATTGAGCTTAATTAATAGTGTTGTTTTCTTCTCCATTGAGCTTAATCATCTGTGTGTGTTGAGATAGAACATCTGTGCTAATGGTGGTTTCTACTTAGACTTTTGAAATGCCATCGGAAATGTCTGAATCGTTCTATTGAAAAGTTTGTGACTTTTGAAATTTTTTGTTAAATGAATGAAACGAAGAACTTTGCAAAATAGTGTGTAAGCAATAACTTGAAGGATACCGAAAAACCATTTCTCGCAGTTGAGCCTGATGAGCACTCATTCGCCTTTGTTATTTAGCTTCTCTGCCTCTCTCTTGTAGTGGTAGTCCACCATCCTCTTGAGTCTTGAGATCCTCGACCTCGTCCTGCTTGTCCTGTCCTGGTGGATGCAGTTTTTTGTTCTGCCTTCCACAAAATTTGTCTGCTTGAAAATTGAATTCTAAACCAAGATTGTTTTTTTTTTCATTGAATATATTTTGACATAAAGTTAAGACTATTACATTTACGAACAACAAAAATGTCCAATTATTGTTATAAAGAAATAATCTTATTTTTATTTTTGTTTATTGATTGCCTTAAATCAATGTTCAAATCTCATTAAAAATCCCACAAGTTTTTAATTTAAAATATAATACTAATATTTTTTTAATTATCGTAATGGAAGACATGAGACAATTGATTAGGGAGTAAAGTGGTACATTTTCAATTGTTTTATTATTATGGAGTATTATGAAAACAAATACTATACTCTGAACTATAACAAAATTTTCAATTGTAAAGAAGTAGTACCTGTATTCTTTATAATAAAATACATTCACATAACACACTTATTCAAATTCAAATATAAAAGGAAGCAAAATCTCTCAACACCAATATAGTAATATACTAAGTCGTAAGGGTATAATTGGAAATATCTAAGCAAATTATCTCGGACTATTTACCGAAAAAGCAGTGCAAGTGATACAACGAAAAGCTTTGAGATAATATTAATGGCTGCGTCAGCCATTGCCTGCCCTTTGAAATGCGTCTTCCTTTCATCCCAAGGTTCGCCAGCTGTTGAACCCTCAATCGACTCTGTGGATATCATGTGTAGTGACTGATATATATATACGTATATGTGTGTGTATATATAACTACCTGTTTTGTGGTTGATAATATCCCGCAGGATTTTCTGGTTCCACTCGCAGCCTCCATTGGAAGAAGAATGAGGTGTGTGTGTTTTTGATGTGTATCACTTTTCGGGTTGTGGGATTTTATCTAAAATGCGCAATATTTAACGTTACTGTAGTGAAGGTGTTTGACAAAATGCCACAGAGGACTGTAACTAGCATACCAGTGGTTCTTGATTACAGTTGAAAACACACATTTTTACTGCATGCTTAAGAAGTTGAACTTGTTTAAATGCAGAAACGCAATGTGAGGAAAGCTTGCAAGGGTCGAATAACAGCCAAAATCGATCATAAGCCTCCGCCGTACTCACTCGTAAGTGATGAAAATGTTCAGCACGCTTGATGTCGTTTTCACTTGTTATTATATGTAATGGCGGTTGAGTATTGTTACTTGGCATGTTCGGTGATGAACCTTCTCTGGGTGCATAGGATGCTTTGGAACCTCACATGAGTCGTGAGACGTTTGAGTACCATTGGGGAAAGCATTGCCGTGCCTATGTGGATAACCTCAACAAGCAAATAGTCGGTACAGAACTGGATACCAAGACGTTAGAGGAAATAATACTTCTGACGCATAACAAGGGTGATTTTCTCCCACCCTTCAACAATGCCGCACAGGTATACGAGATGCAAATTCTTCACTTATGCTTATTTTATGTTTACTATTAATTCTTGAGCAGGTTTTCGTACATTTGTGATTTATTAACCGAGGAGTCCCACAAACACCATTTTATCACGATTAACATAATTTCCATTAATACATTTGGTTGCTTCTGTTTATTGCTAGTCTTGGAATCACGAGTTCTTCTGGGAGTCTATGAAACCAGGCGGTGGAGGCAAGCCATCCGGAGAACTTCTAAAACTGATCAACAGAGACTTTGGTTCTTTCGAAGCTTTTGTCAATGAATTCAAGGCGGCTGCAGCAACACAATTCGGCTCTGGTTGGGCTTGGCTCGTGTGTAAGCACTTCCAAAAAGAAAACCTGGGTTTTTCATTTTAGACATGTAGGCTGTATGGCATTGTTTTCATGATTACTAGAAAAAATAAAGACTAGCTGTTTGCTTTGGATTTCCTATTTCAGACAAAGCAAATAGACTCGATGTTGGAAATGCGGTGAATCCTCGACCTTCGGATGAGGACAAAAAACTTGTGGTGGTAAAAAGCCCAAATGCTGTAAATCCTCTTGTCTGGGATTATTCTGTGAGTATACCTTTCTCATATTTTATGAGTTTGCCAATTGGCTTTTCATAATTATTTCTTACTACTGTGTCCTTGACCTGAACCCTTTTTCTTACGTTTCATTTCTGTTGTTGCAGCCATTGCTTACTATCGATGTTTGGGAGGTAAATATTTATTGAGTTCTTTTTAACAACACCCGCCCCACCCCACCCCACCCCATCAGACACACACACACACAGCAATAAACACCACCGAAAATAAGAAAATACAGAATAAGTAAATTAGAAAGATCGTTGGGTAATTTATAAATATAGCCTTTGAAGTTTATGTAAGCTGGCTATCTTCCCAAAATTACAAATATACCCCATTCGTTTTTGCATTTTACTCAATAAACATTAAGCACACGCTTAGGGACGTAATTTGCAAAAATAAAACACACATCAAGAGAATTTGTAATTTTGAAAGATGGTCAGGTTCATTTGGAATAAGATAGAACCCTGAGTATTTTTTTTTTTTTTATAGTTTATCCTAAATCTGAAATATGTTAACCTTCTTCTTGCTCTGTTCTATTCTCTTTGCAGCATGCCTACTACCTTGATTTCCAGGTTAGTCATTTTACATGCCTTCTCTTATGCTCTATGGTCCATATAGTATGTTGTTCAATGTTCCTCAACAATAATGTTACTGTGCCTTTCAATACAGAACCGGCGCCCAGATTATATATCAACGTTTATGGAGAAACTTGTTTCTTGGGACGCGGTAAGTTCCAGGCTTGAAGCTGCAAAGGCTCGAGCTGCCGAGAGGGAAAGAGAAGAAGAGAGGAAGAAAACAGAACAGGAAGATGAACAAGAAGCTAACTTGGAAGCAAGGGCAGTGTATATAAACAGTGATGAAGATGAAGATGACTGAGTCTATGATTGATTTTGCAGAGTTAAATTATTAGTAGGATTTTTGTACGAGTATCTGTGATATAAGACAGATTGTATTATGTCCGAGGCTATATTAGATATTTTGATACTTCATATTCTGAATAGGAAAGATGAAAACTTTGAAATTACAAATAAACCCCTTGATTTGTGTTGCAAAAGTGAACCTTAAAAAGGGGATATGTATAGAAACAACCTGAAATTGACAAATAAAAAAGTGCATAGACAAGAAATATTCTAAAAAACACCAAAAAGATGCAAAGTTAATATACTTACAACTTACTACAAGATATAATCAAAATAAAGGATGAAGAATAGTTAGTATATTAAAAATGATCTTTTTGGAGATTCAAAATTCATAAAAAATGGTACATTCAACAGCTACAGGTTAGACATCCTCTTAGCAACAAACTGAGCTTCCTTCAGCTTTCCATCACCTTCAAGCGCATTTCGTAATTCTTCAAGGCTGCTCAAAGTGAGTTGCATGCCCTTCTCCAACAATTCATAGTAAAGTCCAAACGCCTCCGATAATCTTCGGACTTTACAAAGCCCGATTAAAACCGCATCACACGTACCTACTTCCACCTTCTGGTCGTTTTTCAAACTAAAAATCACTAACTCACAAGCCTCCAATAATTTCCTATTTTCACAAAGGAACAATATCAGTTCTTCCATGTTTACTACATAACCATTTTCGTAAAGTCTCTTAACAAGCTCAAACGCCCTATTCTTCACGCCACTCTTGAATACCAATCGGATAACATCAGTCGAGAGTTTAATGTTTGGTCTAATCTCTTTATCCAACATTAGCATCAACATATCCGAAGACTCACGAGCAAAACCTTGTTCAATAAGTTCCATAAGAACCCGATGGAACATAGAGGTCCTCGGCAAATACAAACTTCTCAACATTTTTCCCAGAGTGTCGTGTGCAAGACCCGCCTCCCGTTTCTTTAATAGGCCCTCAATGAGGGTCTCGTAAATACTGATACTAGGCAAAAAATCTCTCCTCAGCATCAGGACTAAAAGCTTATGCCCATCCTCAAAAGAGCCTTCTTTGCAATGCCCCGAGATTAAAGTCTCAAAAGCTATTGGATCTTGTGTGCCTCTTTTCATTAGATGCATGAACACTTTCACAGCCTTTTTAGTTTTTCCATTTGCGCATAAATACTTGAAAATCAGATTGTATGCCGAAACAAGAGGCGTGCAGTTGTCGTTGCACAACAAAATCTCCTTCTGAAACAACTCATCCAACAACTCTTCCGCTTTTCCAAAATTATCCGCTTGGCACAAGGCGCGAATCAGCACGCTATACGTAGCCGAATCCTTTCTGACATTCATCTCTTTCATCTTCTCGAGAAAATTCAACGCCTCATCCAAATTCCTGTTATTGCAGTGAGCATTCATCACTGTATTAAAAGTGCACGTGTCGGGGACAAATCCTCCACACTCTGTTAAAATCTCTTTTATCATATCAAATCTTTGAGACTCGCAGAGCCCTTTTATGAGTGTATTACATGTAATATCGTTCGGCTTAATCCCACTACCGACCATCTTTCTAAACAAACTCAACGCCTCGTCAATCTCCTGCTTCGCGCAATACCCTCTGATCAAAGTGGTGTAAGTAACAACATTTGGCCTCAAATCCTCACACTGTTTCTTAAGCATACCATTCATGACATTACTCGCGACGTTTACTTTTCCAACTCTACACAATCCATCAACAATAGTATTGTAAGATACTAAATCGGGTTCGCAATCGAACGCCTCCATTTCTTTAAACATTCTAAAGGCTTGGTCGACCATCAAGTTCTTACAGAACCCTCTTATCAAAATGTTGAAAGTAAACAAGTCGGGCTTCGCCCCGTACGTCTTAAGCATTTCATCATACAACTCGTAAGCCATTCCAGTTCTACCCCGTTTGAGCAAAATCAGAAACAGACTATTGAAAGTAACTGCAGAAGGGGAAATGGCCATGGATTTCATGACCCTGTATACCTTAATGGATTCCTGGAAAAGCCCGGCATCACCGTAGCTCCGAATTAAGCTGTTGAAGAACTTATCGGTCAACGGGACGGCGTTTTTGGATTTCTTGGGTATGGAGAGGAGGAAGTTCCGGGCCGGATTGAGGTTGCGGGCCCGACCCAAGATCTCGAGCATGATGAAATAGGAGTGGTGGTTGTGGGTAAAGCCCGATTCCTCGGCCCAGTTGAAGAAACGGAGGGCTTTGGAAGGTTCCTTGATGCGGCGGAGGGTCTGGAAGAAGGCCGTCTGGGAGAGGGGAGTGAAGGCGGAGAGGCTTGAGTGGAGTGCGGCCGACCAGGGTTTGGTGTTGATGAGTCGGGCCATGGTTCGGGCTTTCTTGGTTTTAGTGAGGTTAGCATCTTCGTTTTCGGATGGGATTTGTTCCGCGGCGGCGGCGGTGGCGGCGGCGGAGGTTGAGGGCGGTTTGGAGAATAGGTGTGAGAGACTGGAAGGGAAGAGTGATGTGGAGTACGAGAGCTTCAATTTAGTCGATGATTGCGCGGTGGTAGTGGGAGAGAAAGCCGGCGCCATGTGATGAGAGGAGTTCGAGCATTTCTGCTATATTTTGCTATGTAATTTCGGAAATTATTTTTTAAATATATTTTGGAAATTAATTTTTAAATATATTTCGGAAATTAATTTTTAATTTTTTTTATTTATATATAAGGCTCATTAACAAAAGTAGGCCCATAAACATTAAGGCCCATTGACCCAACATTTCCATGGTTCCCAAATAGCAGTCCCACCGTCGATTTCTGTGTTTCCTTCCTCCTCATCTTCCCCCAAAACTCCTCTCTCTCTACGTTTCTCACACACACTCAAGATGTTGCGACATGGTCCACGATTCCTCATGAGCCGAGCTTCCGCCATCTCGATGAGGTGTCGCCGCCAATTTGCCACCGATCTGCCGTCGGAGACGGCTGTAGACCCCAAGTTCATCGAGGCGTGGAAGAAGGTGATGCCGAACATGGATCCACCGAAAACCCCATCGGCGTACATGGTTCCTCGCCCGCCGACCCCATCCACCATCCCCTCAAAGCTCACTGTCAATTTGGTTCTTCCTTATGACTCGGTCTTATCCGGCAAAGAGGTACACGCACTCGCTTCTACAATGGGATTTGTTTTTTACTGTTGCAGCTGTGATGTGAATATGTTCGAATGAAGGGTCTGGTTTTTGTGTTTAGGTTTTGTCGTGTGTTCTTCGTCTCTCTGTTTGTGTATTTGTAGGCTGTTTAGGATTAGTGGGTGGTGTAATTCGTTTTCCGTATTTTGATATTTGGTTTATGGATGCATAATTTATCGAAACCGATTGACGAGGAATGAGATCATTTCTGGAATATGGATCAACGATTGAATGTGGTATTATATCTGAAATGAAATGTGTAGTGTGGGTTGGATTGTGTTCATTATTAAGTGTTGTTTTTTTCAAAATCAATATTAGTAGGATTACTTTGCTGCGTTGATTTTGAAACTGTGGGGTAATAAGCAAAAAAGTGTGTTGTTTTGCCCTTCTTGTTGTGCAACAATTAGTCGATTATTATGATAGCAGTTTGGAAGGGTAGAAGAATCTAGGAGATTTTGAAAGAATTCACATTCTTTATTACCAGACTTCTTAGACTGAAGCTCAAATAATACATGGATAATGGTTTCACATTTTCCGGAATTCTGTCTCTTTTGTATTGTTATTTGACCGTACGCCATCCCTCCTTGCCCAGATTCAAAGATTTTCAATCCATGCTCTTGCTAGGTGTTATGATTTGTGGAAAAACAGTGGTCTTGCTATGTGAGCTTATGTTTCAACTTTCAAACTAACAATAAATTATGTTGAACATGTAGATGAAGTTTTATTCACTTTAGGGCGGGAAAAAAACAGATATTTTCCTAGGAAGATTAGGGTTATGCATTAGCAATTTCAACTTTCAAGTCGAGATTTCTTTGAACCAAGAGACTTGATAATTCATCCTTGTAAATCTCAAATGTTACAAGTGGTACAATTATCTGTTAATTTTGTTAGTATGTGAACTTGTGATCAACCATGGATTAATTCCATAAATTATTTATAAATATTCTTGAATAATGTATTGTCATAAAAGTTCTATACAGATTTTGAGTTGCCCAAGTGCCGAATCAGTGACAAGTGATACTCTTGGTGTCAGATAACATATTATTATCAATTCCCTATAGTTCCCAGCTGGCATTACTGCAAGAACCAGAAAATGCAATTAAGTTCTATAACGTTGGATTCGTTTCACAAATTTTAATTTTGCTCTAATGGACATGCTTATTCAGTTATTTATGAAGAAAATATCATGCATATAAAGTATAATTAAAGTAAGCTTTTAGCATACCCTCCTTTAACTATATTCATATCACTTGGTTATACTTTATTTATGGTTTTTCTCTGTTATTTTGTCCCTTCAGGTTGATATGGTCATACTCCCAGCTCTTACTGGACAGATGGGTGTCTTGCCTGGCCATGTGGCTACTATTGCCGAGCTAAAGCCAGGGCTTTTAACTGTGCATGAAGGTAATGATGTATCCAAATATTTCGTGAGCAGTGGGTTTGCTTTCATCCATGCGAACTCCATTGCGGATATAATAGCTGTTGAGGCCACTCCAGTTGACCGCATTGACCCGAATATGGTTCAGAAGGGACTCACAGAGTTCCAACAGAAGCTAAACACAGCCTCGACTGATGTTGAGAAGGCCGAAGCACAGATTGGGGTAGATCTACACAGTGCTCTCAATGCTGCTCTTACAGGTTGAAGAGCTGAGGCAGTGAAAGTTGTCAACATATTCGTGTTTGTTTTGAGTTGAATCTTTTTTGTACTTGTTGGTTATCAGCTTGTTATTCGAACAAATATCCTGGGGTCCCAATATGGAAGGGGTTCTTTAAATAAATAGTACGTGTCCAAACTGGCTTTGATGCATTTCTTTCAACTAGGGATGAATCAATATGTATCTGAGTTATTGAATGATAATGACTTTGAAGGTTTGTTTGAAATCATCCCTGGATTATTTTTTATATTAACTCCTATGCATGTTGTATTCTTGTGATCTTAAGAGGCCTATTGAAGGTTTATTGTTCTGAGTAATATGTGGGTTGTGTACATCTTATATCATGGTCTAGATGCAAGTTATAGGTATGAAAATGGCAGAAACTAGAGTATTTCATCTGTTCACCAAAATATTAGGTCGTTCTAACAACTAAACGGGTGTCTTAAAGAAATTTTCAAGATACTTCCTAATCAGTAAATTCTTAAATCAAGAACAATTCCATCTTTAACTACAAAACAACAAAATTAAGAAAAACAATAAAACAAAAATTTCGCCGAAAAATTCTTTTGAACAAAACATTGGACTTGATTGTTGGGTCCCATCCAATAGGAAGGGACCTCAAAAAAAAGTGGTATGCTGCTTGAAATGTGGCGAGCACACGGTATTCTTTAGTAAAAGGCGAAAGAATAGTTCGCTTTGTGCTCACCACGCAGCTGCGTGAGGAATAAGGAGGGGATTTGATGGGATTTTATTACAGAGGCAATTCACTTGTGGTGTACTATATTCCGATGTGGGACTAAGAACGAACATGCTACATTTCCCTCTCACAAAGTGGTGAGTATCTCAACCAGTAAAAATAGTGTGCAAAGCTAGGTACTTAACTAACATTATATACAACCTCTTGCAAGGTTTTTGAACCCCTTAAAGCCTTAGCTACAGCGATTTCGGGCAAACAAGCTATCGAGCTCAGAGGGCTCTGACAACTCGATGTTCGGCCGGATCGGATGCTTTCTCGATAGAGGTTGCTTGCAATATCGGCTTATTAATCAAATTTTGAGTAAAATTCTGGTAGTAGTCTCATATATTATTACTCGGTTACATAATTAATACATTTTAATGTGTGGATTCTCATTAATTGTTTACAAAAAGAAATGTTCTTACAAATATTTACTACAAATTAGTACATATTTTTGTGATCTGTGAATGTCCCATATGGTAAGAAATTTTGTAAAATAAAATTGTCCCAAACTCAGAAATTATTTTTAAATTGGGTAGGGGGAGTGCAAACACTGACCCCCTCTGCAACGTATTTCGACACACTGTCCTCAACTCTAGATCACATTGTCTCAAGATCACGGTAAATATTAATCCTTCCATAAACTAACTAAACATTAGTTACAATGTAATCAACGATGGTTGGAGAAATCATCCTCATGGAGAATAAACTAACCAGAAATTTGCTTATAAGTCTAAAAAAATTCAAAGTAACAGCATCGTGATAACCTAATATAGACGAACCTGGCCTTTGCTAATGAGGAGCGTTGACGAAAACCTGGGAGTTTCTTGAATCAGATTCCAAAAAGACCTTCGCTAATGAGGAAAACATGCGAGTGTTAAATCAGATTCCAACAAATCAAGAAGTCATTTTAATCAAATGATAAATACTAATGTAAGAATTGATGTCAAGTTAATTATAAGTTTGCAATAACAACAAAAGAACGCGGATGGGCTCGAGTAAATGAACATAGTGTGCAGTGGAGTAATATTACTATTGCTCTTACAGAATTAATACATTTTAATGTAAGGATTCTCATTAATTGTTCACAAAAAGATGAGTTCTCACAAATAAATAACTATAAAATTACTACATATTTTTGTTTGTTTTACCTAGATACATCACTCAAACTCTGGAATCTGGATGTCCCATGGGGAAAAACTCTGCAACATATTTCGACACGGGCTTGAACATTTGAATCGACCTTAGGCGGGCGCACCTTTTGTGGCCGCCAACCTAGGCCACGTATCTAGGTTAATCGATCACCTATTAATTGACGCTGCCCGGGTATGTAACTCCAAGTAGTACTCCCTTACTTCCATATAGCTCCTCGACTCTAGTTAACATGAAAATATGCTGTAGATGACCAATTGTACTAGCTAGTATAGGCTCCTTGGAATCTGCCAAACTCTCTAGCAATAAGTGATGTGATTAACATCCTAACAATGTAGGGAAATTCAGTATTATTCGACTATCAATCACTAATGATGGATGGCATTGTCTCATGTTTGCAGGTCGAGCTGCAATGGTGGGATTTTTCATGTCATATATCGTAGACGCTTTGACGGGGCTTGATTTGGTTGGCCAGACGGGGAATTTCATTTGCAAGGCCGCCCTCTTCCTTACCATCGTCGGGGTGATGGTTTTTCGGAGGAAAGAAGACCTTGAGAATATTCGAAAGCTTGCTGATGAGGCGACTTTTTACGACAAGCAGTGGCAAGCATCGTGGCAGGAGGAGGAAATTCAGAAGAACGATAGATAATATAGATCGGGTTTAATTCTAGACAACAGTATAATCTGAAATAATATTAGATTATACAGTAAGGTTTTTCTCAAGAGAAAAATAAAATACTACAATAAAAGAAAGACAAGACATTTAATTTTGTACTTAAACTTGGTAGGGGCCGCGCGAACGCAGGCCCCCTAAGTAACAAATTATGACGTAAGTTCGATCACTTGGACCGACCTTAAGCAGGCACCCCTCCGTAGTGCAATGGAGATCACAAGCTTAGGCCATGAGCCTTCTTGATCACCCATTGACCCCGTCCAAGTAAGTGAGTATTACATTCTAATTCCTTCTTATTATAACTACATGATATTTTGTCCTGGGATATAATCTATCGATGTGGGATTTGGAAAGTTATGCATAACACTCGTTCAAGAAAAATTATAAGAAAAATTCTTAATTAAAAAATAACACAAACATATAATACCAATTTTATATAACCTAATGGATTGAGATTTGAGTATGTTATTTAAAATTGAGAAGGAGAATCTAACATTTGTTTCAAGACCAATTTTATATAACCTAATGGATTGAGATTTGAGTATGTTAAGACCAATTTTATATAACCTAATGGGTTGAGATTTGAGTACCTTATTTAAAATTGAGTAATACTTCCCAAGTCAACACACCTAAAAAATTTCTAACAATTTTCTCCAAGAAAATAAAATAAACGAAAAAGGCAAACAAGCCTATAAAAATTTCAACTTGATTGGGAGGGGTTAAGAAAATAAAATATACGAAAAGGCAAACAAGCCTATAAAAATTTCAACTTAATTGGGAGGGGCCGCGCGAACGCAGGCCCCCTCAGCAACAAATTATGACATAGGTTCGATCACTTGGACTGACCTTAAGCAGGCACCCCTCCGTAGTGCAATGGAGGTCACATGCTTAGGCCATGAGCCTTTTTGATCACCCATTGACCCCGTCCAGGTAAGTGAGTATTCCGTCCTAATTCCTTTCTATTATATTACATGATATTTCGTCATGGGATATCATGATCTATGGATGTGGATTAGAAAAGTATACGTGACACCCTCGTTCAAGATCCTCTCTAAGCAATCACTCAAGAAGCATTTGAAACAAAAGTTTAGAATGAAGAAACGTCTCAGATTCAAACAAACGAGAATATAAAATGTTTCAATTCAAACATTATTGCAAATTTGAAACGCGGCAAGTTTTTTCTTACTTCGATGATTCAGTAGGTTTAGATAAGCTTCCGTTGACATTATGTATTAAAATGAGAATATAACAACGTATTTAATTTTTTTCAATATAAATTATTCAGAAGAAAAAAAAAAGTCATTATTTCAATAAGAAGAATTGTTGTTTTATAAGAAGAATTTAACTGAATTGTTGGGGCCCACTCATAAGAATAGTTCCCTCCAAAAAAAGAAGTATGCTGCTTGAAATGTGGCGAGCGCACGGTATTCTTTAGTAAAAGGCGAAAGAATAGTTCGCTTTGAGCTCACCACGCAGCTGCGTAATTAGGAAATCTGATTTTCATGGTTGTTATATAGAAAAGTTTCCAAGTACAGTTTTACTGGTTTCCGATGTGGGATTTAAAACTGTGGATACATTTTTATTTCATCAAATGGAGAAAAATCACAAGAACATGCATACATTTCATACATTACGGAATACTATTCTTAATATATATAAAAACTTAACCCCGAAATCAGATGTCCGAAAACGCGGTGGGGCTCGAGTAAACATACATAGTGTACTCCATGACACTGTTCAACGAGACCGGGTCCATGGTGAGAGTCCTCTTGAACGCGACCCCACGCGCCAACAGATACTGCCCGGTCCCACCTACGATCGACAGCTCACCTTCCTTAGCAAACGCGACTAATCTTCCCAAAACGGTGATGGTGCTCCCGTCGTTGAAGAGGAAGTTCCAGTTGACCCCGATGGCGGCCACGCTGAGGTCGGAAAGGACGTGAATGCCCTGGACCCGGCCCACCTTCTCGGAGTCGAGCTCCGGGCCCACCGTGACGAGGTGGTCCACGACCTGGACCCGCCCGAACCAGGAGTCGGAGCGGGAGGTGATGTCGGACTCGGCCACGTTGTAGACGCTCTGGTTGACGCCGCTCACGAAATCGTGGATGAAGAAGTGGAGCTTCGTGAACGTCTCTTCTTGGAAGAAGGAATCGACGGAGGAGGTGGTGGAGATGGGGCGGGAGGCGGCGAGCATGGTGGAGGAGAGGAGGAGGAGGGTGGTGGTTAGTAGTGTGTTGTTGGCCATGGCTTTTATTTTGTTGTTGTTGTTGTGAGGAGTTATAGGACACTATGGAGTGTATTTATACAGGGAGAAAAATGAAAATTATTATTATGTGATGAGTTTTTTTGGAAATTAGTACTCGTGTTCCCCGAGTAATATTTCAATTTTTTTTATTATTATTTAGAGTTTGAAATATGTTACTATCAAAAAATCAATTACTTTGTTGGAACTTGGAAGTGGGAAATTTTATTGTGATTTATTTATTTATATAATTAATATAAATTCTTTCCATGTAGTATCACTTTTATTTTTTCTGAGTGTTCCACCGTAGTTTGACACTTGTATCTTTTAAATTTTCAAAATATAATTTTACAAATAATTATTGATAAAATATAATAAAAATATTGATTTGTATGAATGAAAAATAAAGTTTGACCAATTTGGTGAAACAATCATAATCATCATAATAAAATAAAAATGAGAACGAGCACAAACACGAGAAAGCGTTACTTATCTCGTCCGTCCTCGCGCATCACGATTCCACGATTTGAGATGTAAAAAATTTGTCCTCGCGCGCCAAGATTTTATTGCCCTCTCAAAATAAAATACTTTAATGTTTAATTAATGAGTATTGATTTAATTGGTGGAAAATTCTGTTTTATTTTTCACTTAATTGTGTATATTTAAATAATTAATTCACGTAATTTTGTATATAATATTTATAAAATCTGAATTTTCATTTAATAATAAATGAAATACTTCATCTATTTTTTTAAGTCATGCATATGAACTATACATAGTAGATCACAATAACAAAAATAACTCCAAAACTTGCTCTTTTAAACTGTCTCAAATAAATGTTCAATGGAGTATTATTTCTATCTCACATAAACTTCATCACTTTCCTCATAAAATACACATAAGAAGGTTCTATATTTCTCTGTAAGGAGAAAGTATAACGTTAGGAATTACCTATGAAAATATTTATTTTAATATTAATATTTTTTAATCAAGGAGAAAGTATAACGTTATTACCTATGAAAATATTTATTTTAATATTAATATTTTTTAATCAAATCAATCATTTAAATTTTTTTATAATCACGAAGTAGCTGTAACCTAAACAATAATTAGATTGTTAGCTAAATTAATTGAACACTTGAATTGAGGATTCTAAGGTCGTTCAAACCTATTACAAATTGATCTAAACCAAAAAAATATTATAATTTGGTTCTTTTTAATTTTCAGTTTGTTATATACAGTGTAGATTGTTTGATTTCGCTGATTATACAAATGATAATAGTTGAAAACATTAATTGTTTTATTACAAATAAGAAAACATAGAAAGAAAGCATATCCTTTCTTATACATAAAATCAAACTCGCACACACCTTATTCAATACTGCTATATATATAATTTAAAAAAAAAAAATACATGCACGAAGCCAACTACGCCGCCTGAACTCTCCCGGCCTCCGGCGTAACCAAATACATATCATACACGTAATGACCAATCTTCGTAACAATATCGAGCGACAAAGTCCTCGCCAGCACCACCCCTTTCGCCATCCGAAAGGTCCCCGTTCCTCCGATCACCGACAAAACCCGAACCTCCTCGTTAACGGGCTGCCGGCCCAAGATACTTATGGTGCTCCCCTCCTCATACTCCCCACCATAGAATATCATGTTCATGTTCATGTTTGCGGACGGCACTCGAAAGTCCGAGTAAGCATTGGTCCCCTGGTACCGACCTATGAGGTCCGACCCGGGATCTGACGTGGCGGTCAACGGGTTGTCGATGATCAAGATCCGGCCGAAGGTGGTCGGAGATTGGTTGGTGATCTCGGAGGTGGCCACTTGGAATACGGTTTGGTTATCGGATACAGCGAAGTTGGCGTGGATGAAGATTTGGAGTTTGGTTAGGGTTGATTTTTCGGTGTTTAGGTTTTTGAAGTGTCGGTCGAGTGAGCGGGTCAGTCGGGTACGGGTTGAGGCGGAGGCCGGGTCGGGTCCTGCTAGGGTTAAGAGTATGGAGAAAAGTATGATAATGGAGCATGGGATATTACCCATTCTTCTTTACTTTTTTTTTTGTTCGTTTATGTAAATGTGTGGGAATGTGTGGACGGGTATTTATAGGTGTTTGTCGTGGTGTTTACCGGTACAATCGACCGAGTCAATCGAGAATTCGATGATTTGTTCGAAGATAAAAAGTGACAAAAGTATATACAAACAAACTTGTTTTTGATTTCGTTGTCCTATATGGTGCATGCGATTCTTGCTTAGTTCGGTCTTTAGTTCTCCTAACATATAACAAAAAAAAGTAGATAAGATTTTATAAGTATTCAATTCAATTCATTTATTTTTTACATAACAATTTTAATTTACAATTTGAATTATATAATACGATCTAAAATTAGTCTGGTCCAACGTCCAACCAACTTGTCTCTTAACCTGACTCGGCTAGCTTGGTTCCAACGAGTCAAGATCGAATCCATTTTTTTAGCCCGACAATTCAACCAGACCCGGCCCGGTGACCCACCCGCCCTGGATCCATATCTGACTGCTCGCCACTAGAATTAACCTACCCACAAATCAATCCAGAAAGTAGTATATAAAAACATTTATTAATACTACTACTGTATAAGTGTATATCGAGTTAGAAAATGTTTTATTACACAATTATTTTAGTTTTTCAATTTATGTCTGACTCCATGTTAAGAACAAAATCCATTACCATCACGTGTCTTAGTGCTACTATCTGCTATCGTCTGTCCTCGCGTGTGAGGGCATGATCAAAGATAGGAACCTTAAGACCACGACATTATCAGATCATATTGTTTTGGGAGCCAAGGCAAGCTTTTTTCGAGTTTAGGTTGTTCACTATTTAATTAAATTTAACCTCGATTAAGAAGTAATTAAATTAGTTAATTATATCACATTTCATACATTTGGTAGTTAAAAATGATATATATGGGTCACTTATATATTTTATACATTTGCCCTATTTTTGTGTTGCCCAAATATTTTTATTTAATAAGAACTTAAGGAGAAAACAAAAAATATAATATTGCAAGTAAAATATTATAAAAAGAAAAAAACTCCAACCAAAACTAAAACCAAAACCAGCTCAACCCTTAACCACCACCACCACCACGGCCACCACGACCAACACCTTCATCATAGAGTGGAGCAGTCAACATAATAATATACGGTATAGCATCCTTCATCCAATAAGCATCACGAATCTCCATACCAGCCTTGACATGTCGCTCCATCGGTTGGCCCAAGGGGCGCGACATTCCATTCCAAATGAATTATGGGTACAAGAATTCATCATCAGGTTCCAAAGGGGGCATTAAGTGATTCGGTGATTCTATTTTCAAAATTCATAAGTTTAACCTGCTAAAAAAATATGGAGAGTATTTAACACTGAAGAAGCCAGAACCCTTATACCTCCATCGTTGGATCAATAAAAAAAATCAACGACATCGTACTTTCCGATCAAAATGTCAGCCCAACCTTAGTAACTGAGCAAAATCAACGACATCGTACTTTCCGATCAAAATGTCAGCCCAACCTTACTTTCCGATCAAAATAAGGCTTGCCCTGATTTAGTGATTTAGGTGTAATAAAAAAATTTGCGTAAAATAATTGTGGAGTTTTAAATTGTTTGGGCTTAAAAATAATGAGGCGCGGCTAATTGCTTGCGGAATTGCGCCAAAAATAATAATTATAATGGGCCACAGCTTGTTCCGATAGGAGGTAGTGTATATATAGTGAAACCCTAATATTAATTCAATCCACAAATCAGAAGACGCGTGATGAAAAGAAATTTCGATTCCAATCTGAAAGAGGTCCAGATGGATATTGAGGTTGGTGCACATCCGAACAAGTTCCAATGCCTTGAGGGGGACCCATACTATGAAGACGAAGAAGAGGTATCATTTTTTTTTTGCGAATTGCGATGAAAAGAAAATTCGATGTAGATCTGAAAGAGTTCCAGATGGTTGAGGTTTGTGCAGGTACGAAAGAGAAAGGAATCCAGATGGATGAGGAGGACCCAAATTCAGATCCCGATTGCGATTATTCCTATAGAGATAATGTCGGATACGAGGTATCATTTATTTTTGCGAATTGTGATGATTTTTATTATTAATTGTGTTTTCTAAAATAATCACATCTTCTTCTTCTTTTCCAGTCTAACATCGAAATTCTGTATAAGGTATCTTTCTTTTCATATTTAGTTGCGTTTGCGATTTTATATTTAGTTGATTCCCTGCTCAAACCAATTAACCTTAAATTCAATTGGATGAAAGCTTTTATTTTTATTTTTTTATTTCAATAATTAAGTAGCTGTGATGTAGTATATATATATTGATATTTATTTCTTAATATGTACTTTGTAAATATATATTCTTATTTTAAAAATTGAGATAGCTTGATTTTCATTTTGTAGATACTCAAGACTGAAGATGGGCTTTTGAGATTAGAAAACATTCCTGAGATTTTAGATTCTTCTTATAAGATTCTGAAATATTTTAAGGAAAAAGATGATGATGTTAAATTTTTATCTGAGATGGTGAATCGAGTCGTGCAAAATCGTTCTTTTAAGCATCAATTGTGTGTAGCATGCAAGAAGGTATATTGTCATTTTTTTCTTTATTAGTGGCCAATGTGAATATGTAGTGATATTTTAATTTTTTGTTGTTTTACAGGATCCCTCCATTATTATTCTTGTAGGCTATTTTGGAATTGATACTCAAAAACATTTGGAACTTAAGGATCAGATCTCTAATATCAGAGACGATTATTTCCTTAAAAAGGCTATTGAACAAGGGGAAGACCATGAGTTCTTTGCAGAGACTTTGAAAGCAGGGAATGATCAGATGGTTGTAAGGTGCTTCTCCTTACCTACATACATGTTATGAATTACGTAATTTTTTTTAGCTAATTAGCGCAGTATAGGTATTCTATTATGCCTTGATTAATGTTTACGTATTTGGTATATTTCTATTGCAGAGGTGCCTTGTGCATTCTATTATCATACTGCATCAATGCCAAATATTTGAGTTTGATGGGAATTCTTTCACCTAAATACGCCCCCGAGCGAATTGAAAATGTATTTCTACGATTTGTGATGTATTTATCAATTGTTTGTTTATTTCTACATTTTTTTTAAATCATATTTTCTTTTTATCAGCCTCCAACGCACAGGACAGAAGCTATGTTCATGGTATGTTCCTAATCATATTTAGCTGTGATTTCATTTTTAGTTTTAAAAATGTTACCACCACGGCAATCTTTCCTACTTAGGCGAGCGCCTCTCTATGATTGTGTTATTGCCGCCTCAAATGGCTGAGGCGGGTGAGTTGGTTCGCAAGAGGTTTATGAGTCTCTAAAGCAACTGTTTTCTTCTTTTTTTCCCATGAATCGTCTCTTTTCTTCTTTCTTTTTTTATTTTTTTATTTTAGCGATTTTTATTTTTTAAGAAAAAACAAATGAAGTGAGAGACAAATAGAGGAAATAAAGTAGATTACCCACGGGGTGAGTGACTCAGAGCATCTCCAATGGTGTACAATGTTTTAAAATACGAGACTCGTATTCGAGGCGTTTTGTCCTTGAGGCGAGACTCGTAAGAGTCGACTCGGAACGAGGCGTACGCCTTTAACTATTTCAATTTTTTATATAAAAATTTAAAATATATATATTAAACAAAATTTAACAATAATTTTTTTTATATTTGTTTCTTAGTTCGTATATATATTCTAACTTAAAAAATTGAATAAGATTTCCGTTTTTGTAGTTTTCTGGAATCAAAGAATTGGCTTTGGAATTACAAGATTGTGATCAGATTGTAGAGTTTTCTCAGAAGATTGTGAAATGTGTTCTTAGAGATGAAGATGTTGGATCATTTAATGATATGGTGAAACATGTCTTTGAATGTACGGAGTTTATTAGAAAGTTGGTTGAAGCATTCAAAAAGGTATGTAATTTTTATTACTATTGTAGTGGAGCAATCACCAAATGACCAAAATCAATTTGTAATTATTTTACAGGACTCAATGTGGATATTTATGTGTGGTTTTGCTGCTTCTAATAAAGAGAATATGGAAATGGCTGAACTGCTGTCTCAAATAAAAAATGATAATTTGGTTAAACATGCTATTCAAGAAGGGGATAACCATTGGTTCTGTAAACAGAGTTTCATGGAAGGGGGAGGACAGATGGTTGTAA
Organism: Euphrasia confusa; assembly: GCA_954870475.1. NCBI lineage: Eukaryota > Viridiplantae > Streptophyta > Magnoliopsida > Lamiales > Orobanchaceae > Euphrasia > Euphrasia confusa. The sequence continues at coordinate 38,139,612 of OX940960.1, forward strand.
GGTGTTTTCCCTTACCTACATGTTAAGAATTTGTGTTTATATATTTATATTAAGCCAAGATTGTTTAAGAATGATATTTCTTTTTGCAGATGTGCCTTGAGCATTATATTACCCTATTGTGTTAGTGCGGACTTTTTGAAGAATAATGGCATTTGGTTGGGTTCATACTAATGTACAAGTTTTTATTGTATTAAAAGATTGTTTGTTGTTTTCTTTGTTTTATTGACTTTCTAAGTTGACGTATTTTATTGTTTTATTATGGATTTATGAACAGTTGAATATTTTTTATTTTACGCATTGGATTTCTTGGAATTTATTGTTTTTGGTTTTTATTTATTACAATTTATTGACGTCATAATTAATCATTAACTTTATGTCCATTATTAATCATTAACTTAATGTCCATTAGTAATTCCACTATTTTTAGCATCTCAAAAGTCATCCACACATATTATTTCATAACACTCCTATTTCAGCCATGACTTTATGCAAGTGAAGTTGGGAAATATGTTTGAGCCGTGATTTTATACTTTAAGTCGGTGGTATATGTTGTATCGAGTTGGAAAGTTGACGTAGCTTGTTTTGATGAGTGTGGTGCAGTTCTTACATGAATTTGGGGAGTACATTGATTTAGAGCATTTTATGTTCATTTTTGTTTCCTATGGTGGTGTTGTTTTGCTTGCGGACAATCAATGTCTTAAGTGTGGGGGTTGTTTTACTCGTTTTTGTTAGTTTCGTTTATTTTTCATTACTTAGGAGTTTATGTTTTTGCCGTTTGTATATATTTTTACTTCTTTTCGTTGTTTTATTGTCCGAGCAGGTATACAAGAGACGAGTAGTGGAAACGAGCAAAGACGAGCGAAAACGGACGAAAGACGAGCAAGGAATCGACGAAAACCGAAGAGCCTAGAAGAAGGGCTACATCGCGCCGGTGGGCGGTACACCGGGGTGACAGAAGTCAGGAAATTTTACTCTTGTGGCTACGCGCCGGTGGGCGGTACACCGGCGAGATCCTGGGCGCCGCCGGCGCGTTGTTTGAATTTCCAACATCCGGATTTTCCGTTGACCAGATTTGATCCGCGTTGACTCGACCTTTGACCACTCAATTGAAGATATTTTGAGGGGCTTTTTGGGCATTTTCAAGCTACATTTTTTGAGGGACTTGAGGTTGTTGGCACTAGACTACAAGAAGACACACACACAATTCATTCTACACTTCCACCTACCAAGAAACAAAAAAACATAATTTTTATATTTTCTCTCTCTTGTTCTTGAGATTTTTGAAGGATTTATTTACTTGATATTTTAGTTCTCCATCTTAAATCAAGAATCTTTATTCGAGCCAAGTAGAAACGTTGTTCGTGTCGATTAGGAGATCATCGTGATACAATTTATTTTCTAATCCAATAACTTTTGATTCTATATTTTTATTTGGCTTGAGCATGTTTTTATCTTTTGATATTCACGTGTTTGTGATAAAAATAAAACATTAAATTGTAAGCGTTAATTTATGCGGTAAAACTTAAAATATTATAAGCTATAATACCTTTTCGTTATATAGTTTTTAACTTTATGTCAATTAGTAATTCCACTATTTTTAGCATTTCAAAAGTCATCTACACATATTATTTCATAACACTCCTATTTGGATGTTTGTTATTCATTTTGTTATTCATTTTTGAATTTATCAATCTCATGCAAACATCGTTTCAAACATCGTTTTTATATTTTGTTTTTAATTAATAAGTAAAAAATATATGACATGATCTCATTTATTGTCCTTAGATATAAGATTTTCAAGTGTAATCATTAAATTTCTTCTTCATCTTAATCATGTGTTTATTTTTTAAAGATTCTGGTGTATTAGTTTATGATATAATCTGGTGAATTAGTTTTGAACAATTAAGTAATCATAGACAAATTTAGTTACATATACATATATATCCATCTTAGGTTTAAATCATAGACAAATTTTAATTACAATTGATCAATCTATTTTAATTTTATTTATATCAAAATATGTATTCAAATAATTACCTTAAATAATGGAAAACATAAAAATATTTAACACTAAAATATAAACTAAAATTTAGGGGAAAATGGCAATTAGGCCATTTTTCACCATTTTTTGACCAATAAAGCCAATTTGTAAATTTGGTGTCAATTAGGCCATTTTGTGTCAATTAGGCCACAAAAATGTCTGTGAAAGGACGAAATTACCCCTCCATATATCCTTCACAAATCGAGCCGAGGGGAATTCATTCCCGACACATTCAATTCCCATAACACATTCTTCTCTCTCTCTCTCTCACCTCCGCCGCCGCTGCTATTCAACTGCCGCCGCCGAGGGAATTCATCTCCGTCGCCGCCGCGTTCAAGCTAAGGAGAGTGGGAAGGTCACCGCCGGTGAGCAGCTCGAATTCTCAGCCGCGATAATCGATTCCATGCAGTCCGTGTCCCTTGGCATCGATCGATCGATCGATTTGCTCGCCGCCGCCGCCGTTCCTGTCTCAGTTCAGATGTCAGATGCGCCGCCGCCCTCCGCCGTCGATTTCGAATCCAGGTACGCGATTTCGAATCCACGTACCCGTTCAGTGCTTAAAAGCTTCATTCAGCATGCATGCACAGTGTGTGTGTGGATTGATTCAGTGTGCATTGTTCATGCATTCAGTGTTGATTGTTTTTTGTTATGCATGTTCAGTATTTTTTCGTTGCATTCAGTGTCTAATTCACCATGCCCTCAGTGTTCAGTGTGCATGCATTCAGTGTTCCTGCACCGAGCTTGCCATTCAGTGTGTAATTCACCATGCACTCAGTGTTCCTGCACTGAGCTTGCCATTCAGTGCTAAATTGGTCCAGTCAGTGTCTAATTCCTGTAACACATTGTGTGGATTGACTGAGCTTGTTTTCAGTCAGTGTCTAATTGCTTGATTCAGTGTGCATTGAGCCGGACTAATTGCTCTTCCACACTGTAGACACCTGTTGCACACTGAATCCATATTCAACCATGTGGATTCATTCAGTGTTTGTTTGATTCATTCAGTGTTTAATGGCTTTGTTCAGTGTGCATTTAGCTTGGCTAATTGCACTTACACACTGTACCCACCTTGTTGCACACTGAATCCATCCATATTTAGCAATATGGATTCAGTGTTTATTTGATTCATTCAGTGTCAGAATGAATATGGTACCTGTTATTATCTCGTTGGAAATGCAATGTGTTACAGGAATCAGTGTGTGTTGACTTTGTTTCCTTTGAGGCATTGACCTGTCTCCCTTTCAATAAATGCCTGCCATGTTAGTTGAGGGTTGAGGCATTTACTGCCTTGTTAGTGTGATTACGGTTATAAATACCTCGTCATTTCTCTGGTTTCCTCATCTCATTTCTGTTCGATCGGGGGGAGCAGCCAGCAACGATGCCGAGGCGAAGGGGAACACTCGATCGAGAGCCAGGACCGACATCAAGCGAGGCAGAATTTTTCAATAAAAGTCCTCCTCCCTCGCCCGAACAAAGATTCAATGGCGGGCCAATCCGTCGGGGGCCACCAATGATGCTTAGGCGACCGGGCGCACTGGATCGGGAGTCAGGGCAGACGGCAAGAAGTCGGGGGGTTGAATCTTTGAATGGTTCTCACTGGACCGAGCAAAGATTCAATGGCCGTTGGCATAAAGAAAACTTTCCCCTCCCGGCTGTCTTTGTTCGTCCGATCAAGGACGAAATGGGGGATTTCATCGTTCTGACAGACTCCCTGGACCAGAAATGGCACGTTCCTCTCACCACTCATCGGAATCAAACGGCCATCCACGGATTCAACTCGGAACGCCTCGTTCGAGAGTTTGGAGTGCAGGAAGGCTGGAACATCCGGGTTACCTGGACCGGAGGAAGAAGTTTCTCGGTTGGCGTATTCGATCAAAATGGCCAGTCGATGGTGCGCCCGGTCAGGGACCCCCCTCGTCGTGACCCAAGACTTCCTCCGTCTCATTATTATTGTTGTTGAATCTGTTTTTGTCGTTTTTTGTGTTGTTTCCTGTGATTTTTGACGACGACTTGTCTTCGTTGTACTGCTCGTGATTGAATTACTTGCTGCTTGCTTAATAAGACTCTTTGAGTTTAAAAAAAAAAAAAAACAACACTGTCTGGTCTGACTTTGACACTGAACAGGCCTCAAAAACACTGTTTCTTTGACTGTGCATTTAACACTGAACAGGTCTTAAAAACACTGTCTGAGGCAACACACACTGAACCACACAATCAAACAAACACTGAGCACACTTTTATGGCACTGAACACACTCCAATAGCACTGAACACACTTTAATAGCACTGAACACCATTTTTTGGCACTGAACAGACAGGGACACACATTGAATCACACCATTTCATGCATTCCTTAAATAAATCGTGCGCTGACTGTGAGTCGTTATTTTTTGTGTTTTTTTTCAGCAGGGGCCGATGTTTTCGCATTCTGTGCATTCGGCGGTGAGAATTTGGTGTCCAGAATCGATTCCTCCCGTGCTGCCGCCCTTCACCAGCTGAACGAAACAGTCGAGCTTCAGTGGCCTGAGCTCCGAGACGTTGCGTACGGCATGCATTACTCTGTACCCGATTTCCCAAACTGTGTGCTCTCAACCGATGCGGACATGTCGAACATGGTATCCCTAGCTGCGCTTCACAAGCTGCCTCGGGTGAGCATCGACATTTCAGTCGCGACTGAAGACCACACCTCTAGTTCTGTGTTCTCGACGGTGTCCAACAGTACCGCTGTCAGTGCGACTGGAACAGAAAACAACGAGGGATTCGAAGCAGAAGATATGTTCCGCCTGTTTGGTCCGTCGAGTTCTAAATCGCTGTTGACCGATGGCTGGGACAAAGAGATTTCTGGTGTCGGTCAGATGTTCCAAGGAGGCGCCCCGGACTTTCGAAACGCGCTCTGTAAGGTGGCAGTCGGAGTGGGATTCGATTTCGAGTACGTGAAGAACAGACCCGAAAAGGTTTCTGCCGTGTGCTCGAAGAAAAGCAGCACGGGATGCAACTGGTCCGTGTGCGCCGTGATGGATCGAAGCAACGGCTTCTTCTACGTCAAGCAGCTGAGTAACGAGCACAGCTGCGGCGCGTGCTTTCGATCCCTGAAGCACAGGCGCGTCTGCTCGGACTTGGTTTCCAGTTTGATAGTCGAGGAGGTACGGAAAAGCACGCTGACTCGTCCGGTCCAAATCGTGAGAAACTTCCAGCATCACTACGGCCTGGAGATCTCGTCTGGCCTCGCTCTGGATGCGCTCGAGAAGGCCAGGAAGCTGATTCACGGCGACGATAAAGATTCCTTTGCCGCACTGACTAAGCACCTGCAGGCAATATCGGATTCCAACCCTGGGTCGCACCTGCTGCTCGAATTCAACGAGGCGTCCAGGAAGTTTCGCAGGGTCTTCATCTCGATGAAGGCTTGTATCGACGGGATGAACCACTGTCACCCTTTGCTGTTTCTGGACGGCACGTTTCTGAAGGGGAGGTTCAAGGGCCATTTGCTCGCTGCTACGGGCAAGGACGGCGACGGAGGTATGTGTACCACGGTTTGAAATGCACACTGAAACTGACCCTTGTTCAGTGTTTTTTCGTTGCATTCAGTGTCTAATTCACCATGCACTCAGTGTTCAGTGTGCATGCATTCAGTGTTCCTGCACTGAGCTTGCCATTCAGTGCTAAATTGGATCATTCAGTGTCTAATTCACCATGCACTCAGTGTTCCTGCATTCAGATGGACTAATTGTACTCACACACTGTACACACCTGTTGCACACTGAATCCATATTCAACCATGTGGATTCAGTGTTGATTTGAGTCATTCAGTGTTTAATGGCTTTGTTCAGTGTGCATTGAGCTTGACTAATTGCACTTACACACTGTACCCACCTTGTTGCACACTGAATCCATATTTAACAATATGGATTCAGTGTTTATTTGCTTCATTCAGTGTCAGAATGAGCACACTGAAACTGACCCTTGTTGCTTGCAGCACTGAATCTGTGTTTTCAACACTGAATGGGTGCTATTCACACTGACTGAAGTGTTTTTTTTTTTTTTTTTTTGTTCGTGTCTCGTGAATGCAGGGTTGTACCCACTGGCTTACGCCGTTGTCGATTCCGAGAACTATGCTAACTGGAAGTGGTTTCTGGACAACCTGAAGCACATCCTACCTCCTTCTCGCACCGTTACGTTCGTGTCGGACAGGAATCTCGGGCTGCTCGAGGCGATAAGCAGGGTGTTCCCAGGGTCCCCGCACGGCTACTGCATCAATCACTTGAAGCTGAACCTGAAAGACAAATTCAGAGGCAGATGGGCGACCAAGATGTTACGAAAAGGCGTGGTGTGGAATTTCCTGAAATGTGCGTACGCAACCACCGTCGAAGCCTACCAACTGAGCATGGACGAACTGTTGAAAGAGGGAGGCCAGACAGCGAAAGTGTTTTTCGAGAACATCGATCCAAAGAATTGGGCCAACGTGTACTTCTCGGGGAAGAGATACGGTGAGATGTCGTCCAACGCCGCGGAGTCGTTCAACAAATGGATCATGGAAGCCCGGCATCTTCCGATCACGGCGTTGGTCAACAACATCAGGCTGAAGCTGATGACCTTTTTCCACGGTATGATGAGCATTTATCAATCTCAAACACTGATTGCACTTTTTTAACACTGTTAGCCTTGTTCAAACACTGACTGGCCTTGTTTAACACTGAATCAGACAGGGGGGCCAGGAGCAGGAAGTGGACAACGGCTTTCTGCCCATCCGTTGAGAAGAAGCTGGGTGAAGCCATCAACGAAGGCAGGAAATGGGTGGTTGTGGGGTCGTCCGAAACGGTTTTCGAAGTGCAGTGCGTTCCGTCCGTCGTGGTCAATATCGCGGATCAGACGTGCACCTGCTGCCAGTGGCAGATTACAGGGGTTCCGTGTTCCCACGCAGCTGCGTGCATTCTGCGGTCCGAGAAGCCGATGGCCTCGTTCGTGGACAAGTTTTACCACGCAGAGAGCTACGCAAGGTCTTATGCCGATCCACTTCAGCCGGTTTCCATGTTTGATCAACCTTCTAACGTGCCAGAGAACGTCATGATCCAGCCGCCAACATCGAAGAGGCCCCCTGGAAGACCTAAGAAGAAGAGGATTCCGTCCAGGGGTGAGCACATCCCGAGAGCCATGAAGTGTGGGAGGTGCGGACGTGTCGGCAATCACAACAAGAAAACGTGCACGGAGCCTGTACCCTAGTTAGTTAGTAGGCTTTTTTCTTATTTTTGGATTTTTGTTGTGTTTTTTCGACATGATTTCTGTAATCAGTGACACTGAATGGGGTGAAAAAACACTGACTGTCAGTGACAGGCACTGTTTGGCTCATAAACACACTGACTGACTGTCATTTAAAAAAACACGGGATTTTAACATTATGTGATTTGTTTCTTGTTCAGTTATGCTCTTGGAGTGTTTTTAATTGTTCTTGTATCTGTAATTTTTGCATTTGCTTGTTTTTTAATGTTTCAATTCAATAAGCCTTAATTGCTGACACTGAGTGGACAAGATTAACACTGATGGCACTGAATTGGAAGAATAAACACTGCCAACACTGAACAGACAGAATTAAAACTGAATAGACAATATCATCACAACTGTGTTCAACTAAAAACTGCCCAGAAATATGAACAAAAAACACAATTTTTTTTACACAAACTAAACCCAAACACAATCATTTTCACAGATTAACAAAAAAATACTTCTTGTTTTTTTTCAACCAAAACTAAACAGAAAACACGCACAGCCCCAAGATCACTACTTCTCCTTCATGGTCAGGATGGTTCGTATCACGTGACCCTTGAATTCTTGGAACTCTTCCGTCCTGACGTTGTCCGGAATGGGCTCTTTCTTCAGAATCTTCTCCATGTAGTAGCATACGTACAAGGCACATTCATTCTTGAACAGTGACAGACGTGGAGGAGTCAGAGGAAAAAAAAAGAAGAAACACTGACACTGAATGCATAAATATAACACTGAACAGGCATAAAAATGAAACACAGAAACACAACACTGAATGTGTTAATTATGCACTGAGATACTTACAGAGTTGGGGCTTGCTGTGGGAGAGGCTTCACGGCCTCGATTCCAAGTATCGGGAAACCACACTTCCCCGCTTTCTCCAGCATTTGGCCCATGTTGGTCTCCACCTTTTCTTTCTGAAACGTACGAAACAATACAGTTTGTCAGTTATCGTTAGAAAGGGAACCGTTTTTAAAAATCGACTAAAATACAGTAGACGTACCAATTCCGATGCATTCGCCATGTAATGGTCCTTCGATTTCGCCAACCTGGGTTGAATAGAGTTGTAGAATAGCCATTTCTCTTTGACGAAGTCGCAGACGAGCAGCGTGAAATGGTTCGGTTGTGCAGTCTTTTTCATCCCAGGAGACAAAATCGGGAACATTATAATCCCTTCTCGCACGCACGGGATCATATCTGTGATTGTTTGGTACATTTTCTGGTTGTCATGACGTCCCATGACGATGGAAGTCTGCGAGGAAGAAAACAAAAAAAAAGAAACAGGAGTTTTTATTAAGAAAGGATGAACTGAATGAGCACTGAACAAGACATTATAACACTGAACAGCACATATAAGCACTGAATGTTGATGATAAACACTGATCAACCTTCAATAACACTGAACAGAAAACACACACACTGAGCAGCACATTAGAAACACTGAGCAGCATACATAAACACTGATCAACAGCAATGACACTGAACAGCACATAAAAACACTGAACAGACACCAACACACTGTACAACCATTAAAAACACTGAATGCAAATGCAGGAAAGACTCACCCAACAGTGCGCGGGGAGTATCAGAGCCTCCAGCTTCTTGTTGTGGTCTCGATGCAGCGACTCAGCAAAGGCGTCGACCACATGATTGCTGATGAAGGTGCACTTCATCATGTCGGTAATGTCAGCCACCGTCACGACTGTGTTTATACGGGGAAAGAACTTCATCGTCCACCTGATTGTCAAAAAAAGGGGAAAAAAAAAAAACACATTCTTAGCGCACAAAAAAAAACGAAAGAAAGAAAGACAGAAGGGAAAGACAGAATGTGAAAGAAGGAAATAAAAGAAGCTTCACTCACGTTTTTTGGTCGCTGTTGTGGAGGATGATTTTGTCGAGGATTTCCGGCTCCAATTCCAACCCGCAGTTCACTTCAAATTTGTTGTTCACGCTCATCAAGAAGTTGATATGATCGTCATTGAAATCACAGCGGATCGGTTTCTGGCTTGCCTCCTGCACCACCTTCTTACCCTTCTTGATCGCCTTCTTCTTTGCGGCAGGGGCAGGGGGATCGTACTGAAAATCGTCGTCGTCGCCGTTGGCTGGCTTCCTTTTCCTGCCCTTGACCCGTCGTACCATCGACCTGGTCTTCGCCTTGCTCGAAGGCTCTATTTTTTCGGCTTCCGGTCTCAACGGGCTCCCTTCTTCTTCATCGTCCTTGTTGCCGTCAATCTCATAGACGCACAACTCTGCCTGGAGACTCAAGACTTCATCTTCCCGTTCCTTGACGATTTTCTGTAGAGCCTCGATCTGGGCTCTGTGGACGATTTCTTGCGCTTTCATGTCCGCCTCCAGAGACTCGATCTGGACTTTTTCGTATTCATTCATGATCGACGACATCTGAAGGTCAGCCAACGCGTTCTTCAAAACATCCACTTCGTCCTCGAGCTCTTTCACTCTAGCCCTCAGAAGCCGCACTTCCTCCTCCTCACCGGAGCTTCGAGCCTCTCCCGCCTCGGTCACCGGATTATTCTGATCATTCGCCTTCTTGATCAATTCTTCCTCGAGCTCTTTCACTCGGGCCCTCAGATTTTTCAGCTCCTCCTCCTCGTCGGAGCTTCCACCTGCCTCGCCTGCTGCTGCCCCGGGGACCTTCTCCGTCTCCGCGTCGATCTTCGCAAGCTGCTCCGAAAGCTCGCTCTTCAGACGCTGGTTTTCGCCTTCCAGCTCGACGTTAGCACTTGTCGCTTCGTTCAGCCGAGAAGTCGTGCTATCGAGCTTGGATTGGAGATCCCTCACAGCGCTGGAGAGATCTTGATTCTCCGACAGGAGGTTGTTGAGCAACCTCTCGGCTTCAGCAGCAGAAACAGCGGGGCGTTCCTCATCGGGCTGCTGCTGTTCGGAAGGCCCACCCTCGTCCTCCGGCTCCGGGACTATGCAGGCCATCTCCTGATGCCGCCCGGAAGAACTGTCGTCGTCGTCGTCGTCTTCCCCATCGGAGGACTGCTCGTCTCCAGAAGGCCCGCCCTCGGGGCCTTTTCCTTTTTGTTCCTCTTCCTCCTCAGGGCTCGACGAATCAGAGCCCGGATGCTCGTCATCGTCATCGTCATCGTCATCAGACCGCTCTTCGTCCTCGCTCTCCGCCGCACGCGGAGTGTTCACGATTGCTTTGTAGGAAAGGTAGCCCTTGTACGCCTGGATCTCCGCCACCGTCTTGCCGTGTTTCAGAAGACGAGCATCCACCTGTCAGACACGGACATCACGCGTTAGAACTCAAAAAAACATCATCCTCCCTCAAGTGAGTAACACTGAACAGCATTAATAAGCACTGAACATCACAGTTATCCTACTTTGACACTGAAAAGCATAAATAAGCACTGAACCAGAACATCATTCACACTGTCCACCCACAAGCACCGTGTGCATGAATATCACACTGAACAGCAAGCAATAAACACTGAACCTCAATATTTCACACACTGTTCACTCAGAATCAGTCGACGGACACTGAATCATAAAACAAAACAGAATTAAAAGAAGCAGAAGAAAGAGAGAATATATTTACCGCCTCGTCCGCAAGACCCGCTAGGGTCTCCTTGGTCACATTCGAAAGATCATTGAGATGCCAGTTCAGGACCCGGGGGAGGTGCTCGTTCTCCAGCCTTTTTGCCAGCTTTGTGTGCTCACAAAGCCAGAACTGCACAAAAACCAAAAAAAAAAACCAAGGTAAATATCAAGGAATGAAAAATAAAAAAGACGGCAAGACGAATGTGAAGAACAGCAAGTAGAAGCACATACCAGAAGCAGTATCGTGCAGCCTTGTGTATTCTGCGGGTTGCCCCTGTTCGCAGCTGCCGAGTCGCAAAGGGCCTTGAGAATCGCCTCGCCCCAGTTGTAGCTCTGCATCAACTCCAGATCCACCACATAATCCAACCACTTCCATTGGATCTTGACGGAGGAAGTGGAGAAGAAGACAGTGCCGATCACTATCAACGAGAGGAGCCGAGCTACATCAGCAAGAGCCCGAGGCTTGCGACTACGACGCTTCACCAAAATGTCAAGCTTTTCCTTCAGCAGCTTCGGGTTCAGCGTCTTCTCCCCCGGGAACAGCCTCTCCCTGAATGTTTTGTTATCACACTTGGACCTCGAACTGATATCGAGCTTCCTACTGCCGCCTACGATTCCAAAAATAAGATCGACATCCTCGGGAGTGATCCGGACATCTTTGCTGCCGAGCTTAATAGTACGATCGCCGGCATCCATCTGCTCCAGCACGGCAGCTATCGCAGCGTCGCTCTTTCGGGTGTGGAGGATGGTCAGCCTCTGATCCTTTATGCTCTTGAAGAGATGGTAGAAGGGGGTCATCTTCAAATACTCGTCGTGCCCCGGTTTCAGCTTGTCCTTGATCTCATCAATAGTCCGGATGATGGTCAACAAGTTGGACCTCATCTGTTTATAGGACCTGGAACACCAAAAAAACACACACCGATGTGAGTGCAAAGCAATGAACAGGCATATACAACACTGAACAGGCATATACAACACTGAACAGGAACAATCAACACTGAGTGGCCATGTAATTGCACTGAGTGGCATGAAGAGGCACTGGAATGGCATGATGAGGCACTGAACAGGCATACACAACACTGAACAGAACATATTAACTCTGAACATACACCAACACACAATATCAACACTGAAGTGGCCACGCAGAGGGACTTAAATGGCATGTACAACACTGAACATGACAATTTAACACTGAACAAAACATATTAACACTGAACAGGCACCAACACACACAATCAACACTGAGTGGCACACACAAGGCACTGGGTGGCATACAGAGACACTGAGCAGGCATAATTTAACACTGAACAGAACATATTAACACTGAACGGCCACCAACACACACAATCAACACTGATGAACACACAACCACACCGAACCTCCATCAAAACACACAAAATTCATTCATGCAATGGAAATTAACAGATTGAAATTGAAAATCGGTTGAATTAGGGTTCGAAATATTTACTTCCTCTCCTTCTTCTCGCCGGCGGCAGGCTGAGGGATAGGGCTCGCCTGCTCTTCACTCGACGGAGTGTACTGAACAAGCCTCCGTTCCGTGTTTTCTGAAGCAGCAGCGGCGGTTGGAGTCGATTTCTTCCCGGCGGTTCTCTTCGCGGCGGCGGTTTTCTTCGACGGAGCCATCTGATAATCGAACTGAGTGATCAGAGATGAGAGGATTTCGCGGTGGTGGTTACGAAGCTTGGTTTCGGTTTTCTGTGAGTTTTCGAGCGGGAGCCGAGAGAGAAAAGAGAGAAAGTAATGGAGGTGTGGGTTTCGTGTGTGGAAGTTCGTGTGTGTGCGGGAAATAATGAAATTAATTGCTGAAACCGTTTGTTCAAATGTGTATATATGCGAGGGCAACGATGTCTTTGCACATTTTAGGCGGCCTAATTGACACGCGTAATTTCTCGAAAGCCTTATTGCCGAAAAAAGGTTGAAAAATGGCCTTATTGCCATTTTTCCCTAAAAAAAAAATACATAAATTAAAAATGTATCTTTTATTATAATTATCTAAATGATAATATCCTAATAAATAAATAACATAAAAAAAATTCCCATTAAATATGAAGTGAATTTTATGGAGTTTAGATTGTAAATTAAAAAACTAAAAATTATATTATCCTAAATACTTCTATAAAAAATGTACTGTCTAATATATATAATACTAATAGTATTAATAAAAAATATAAAAACGCACGAGAAATGAACGTGGATATATATATATTTTCTCGTGCATTTTTATATTTTTTATTAATACTATTAGTATTATAGCATAGGGTTCAAGTTTCAAATGTGATGTTATAATCAATACTTATTTTGGCTGATGTTGGTAATTATCATTGTTTTTTATTGGGTTTTAACCGTTAATTGCGTATTTTAAGTGTTTTGATCGTATATGCATGGTCGAATTACAACGGATGCATAGTCGTTTGATGTGAAATTAATTGTCGTCGGCGGCATCGGCATCACCAGCGGCTCAATCGCCGAGCGGACTCAGTTCGTGGCCTACATGATCTACTCCTCCTTCGTCGACGGATTCGTCTACCCGATTGTCTCCCACTGGTTCTAGTCCGTCGACAGTTGGACCAACGCCTCCAACCCGGGGGATATCCTATTCGGGTCCGGAGTCGTCGATTTCGCCGGGTCAGGAGGTATCAATAAATTCACATTTGATTTATACATTCTTTTTTTTATTATGTTTATTGATTTATACATGGTCGGAGGCATCGCGGGCCTTTACGGAGCCCTAATCAAAGGTTCGATGACACGGGCCGGTCCGTAACCCTCCGCGGCCACAGCGCTTCTCTCGTTGTGTTGGACACTTTCCTCTTATGGTTCGGGTGGTACGGGTCAACCCGGGCTCCTTCAACAAAATCCTGAGCCCGTACGTTCCCGACGCCTACTACGGACAGTGGTGTGCCGTCGGACACACAGCCATCACCACCGTGTTGGAACCATCATAGTTCCACTTAGGAAGCTTTGAAGGATCACTAATCGGTCCAGAGAGATAAACTAAGGCCACGACATATATAATATTACATAAAAATGCACGAAAAATACACAGAAATAAACTAAGGCCACGATATATATAATACTACATAAAAATGCACGAAAAATACACGTGAAAATATAAATATATATATAAAATTGAAACTAATAAAATTATAAAATTTAAACATAGTTGTTATCAAATGTTTTCAAAAGTTACAAGTGTTTCGAGATAGAATATTGAGTATATATATATTTTTTTTCTATCGTTGTTCTTTAAATTACATAGATCATGAGCGGAGTGAGTATTGACGATGGTTGGAACCGCGTGAGATATTTATTTTACGATGGTTGGAAGTTGGAACCTCGTGAGAAATATTTATTTTACCTTAGTTACTTTACCGTATTTTGTAATTTCAACCAGAGTATTAGTTAGTCAGCAGATTTAAAGAGAGCGAAACTCATGTGTGGAAAAAGTTAATTAAATAAAGAATAATATCAAAAGTCCTGTAAAATTGTTAATTCCACAAATTGTCATGCATGAATTAACTTAATATATTTGTGGAGTTAGCTAAATTTCAATTTTTAAAATTTTATAATAAAAAAACACCAATTATAAATAAAGAATTGATATTACATCCATTTTTCTTATAAACTCACCACTTTACTAAATACATAATTTTTTAAATAACTTACAATAAAAAATTTATCTTAATAAATTAATTAAAATACCAAATATATCTCTATATTTAAAAATAAAAAATATCACTCTTATGATCCAAACAAAAAACATTAACTTTAAATTTAATTTATTTTTTTAATTATTGATATAAAATGTAGAAAAAATCAAAATCAAAATCAGATGAATCAGAAAAATAATTAATTAAATAAATAAAATACATGTAAACAATAAAATACTATAAATAATAAAAAAAGGAAAAAACATAAAATAATCAAAAAATAAAGTAAAATAAACCTATAAGCATGAGAAAAAACTACACATTTTGAAAAACAATATCAAAAAATAAACTTGACATTTGAGTAGATTTTTTTACTTTGAATTTTTAAATTTTAATAAATATAAAAATTATCTTTTATAAAAAAACATAAAAATTTTAAAACAAAAAATTTAGTTAATTGATTTTATTTACTGTTTAAATAAAAGTTTTTAAATTAGTGTATTAAGTAAAAAATTATTTTTTTTATTTTTTAATAAAGTGGTGTATTAAGTAAAGTGGTTAATTTATAAAAATATTTGTGTAAAGGGTAAAATCATCTAATTCGAAATTAAATGGGACAAAAGTGTATTATATAATAACATTTGGGACTAATGTGCAATTTTCTCAACTGAAAGCCTCCCCTTCTCCACATTCAACCCTCACTAACCCCCGCAAAACCCCCCAATTATTTGCACGATCATGGAGAAGCTGAAATCAGTGATCCCCGAGAAGCTCAAACACCGAATCTCAGAAAGCACCATCGATGACGTCAGCTCTACATGCTCGTCACTCCTTAATTTCTTCCAAAGCTCACCCCTATTTCACCAGGTAAAAGAAAAAAAAACACTTTTTCATTCACTATTACGCGAATGGAAATTTACTGTATTTTTTTTCCTTCCGGATATTTGGTTCGAGATTATGTAGATGGTGAAAGATTTGACGGACCCAGAAATGGCTCTGTGCGGAAAGAATAAAGAAGCTGCGCTGGAAGCCAAGAACAAAGGCAACGAATGCTTCTCCGAAGGAGACTATTCAAGTGCTTTGCATTTCTACTCTCAGGTTGAGTTATTGTTTCTGTCTTCTGAGATTGGATTATGTTTTTACACAACACATTGGGAGTGGGCGTTGTCGTCGATCGGCCCTGCCCTTGTATGCGTATACACACACACAGTACAAGTAGTCGTAGTGGGGTTTCTGGAATTGATTTCCCATAATCTTGTTTTATTTACAAAAAATGATTGTGATCATATAGTCGAAAAATGGTATGAGTCGATACAATTTCCTAGTAGGAAAGTTGATTCTAAACCTTTCTCTGTGCTTTACATAGTTATGATTGATCGGGGTCTTCTTTTATCTTCACACGAATGAACCAGGCACTGCGCAGTTCTCCATTGGATGCCGAAGACAAAGAGAGAAGCCTGGTCGCGACAATTTTTCTTAATCGGGCATCCTCGTTGCATGTGAGTTTTATAGCTCATTCTTGTGCAATATGTTAAATGGGTTGTAATACTGTAAAAGTTCACATTTGCATGCCTTTCCTTTTTCTCTTGTCGAGATGTGAATTCTCGGCGCCCAGAATTAATTAATTTCCCGAAGCAATTATTGAGTTACAAGATACTTAGATTTACTTTTCTGTATCCTTGAATTTATTTTTTGTGTTATCTTCAGAAATTGGGATTATTTCTGGAAAGTCTGAGAGACTGCAACCGGGCTCTCATTGTATACCCTGCCTATACAAAGGTATATTCTTGATTCTCACTCGTATACATGAAAATATTGATTTCTTTCTCGGTTTTCATTTGGGGTTTGGGAGGAGGATCACAATGGGAATGGTAGTGATACCCATTTATTTGTATATATGATTGGGAATGACTGATTGTGCAAATAACCATTAGCTGCATTCAAAGACTTCACATGTTGTTTTTCTACTCAAGAGCGTCATCGGATCTTTAGACTGAAAACTTGCGATTTAGAAAAAAAGCACTCTTCACGACTCACCTGACGCAATTGGGAGTAAAATTAACGTGTTTCTTGTCTTTGAATAACCTGAACTTCTGGTTGTGAATTTGAACATGCATGCAAATGATTTATATCTCAACTGCTTTCCTGAGTTTATATCTTACTGTAGGCATGGTTTTGGAGAGCTAAGGCAAATTCCTTATTGGGCAACCATGAAGATGCTATAAATGATTTGAATGTGTCCCTGAAGTTAGAGACATCCTCGAGTGGAAAAAGACAGATTGAAAGTGAACTTAATAGGATATTGAACCAATCCAGGCTGACATCTAGGGCTGTGGATAAACCAAATGATGAAAGCTCAGGTTTCCTTTCACCATATTTCATTTCAGCATCTCCTCATTGGGATATTTATTGATTTTATTTTTTTTAATTTTCTCGGTTCCTTATACTGTAGGCCTTATGTGACAGATGAGCAGCTTCACATGGATCTCCATTGTGTCACCACAATAAGTAAAGGGAGGGGAATGAATTTGTCTTCCGAAATTCCTCAAGCTACTTTAATTCACACGGAAAATCCTTATGCTGCGGTAAGAATAAAAAAAAAAGGAAAAGAAAAACTTCCCCGGGAAATGATAGCACTTCCTAACCATTGGCAAATTGGTTCAGGTTCTGTTAAAGCATTGCCGCAAAACTCACTGTGCTTTCTGCTTCAATGAACTACCGGCAGATGCAGTTCCCTGCGTGTCATGTACAATCCCATTATACTGCAGTCAAAATTGTCAACTGCAAGCTGGTGGACAGTATTTTTCAAATCACAATGGAAAATATGAATCTCTGGAGAACTTGTCTCATGATCTTGAAAAACATATCAGAAATGTGATTTTGCCTGTTTCAAGTTCAAAAACTGAACGTGGTGCTTCTGAACATACACATGAGTGCCAGGGTATGCATTGGTCCACAGTTTTGCCCTCAGACGTGGTTCTTGCTGGCCGTATCTTTGTGAAGCATATAGAAAAACAGAATTTGGTTGGTGACGATCTTAGATTTCACGATTCTCTGGTAATTATGAATATCTTTTGGTTTTCTTTGTGTGTTGGACCTTTGATTGCTGAATTTGGCGATGGCAATGAGTCTTGTCAGGTGCTTGAAGACATGTCTTGTTCACTCCACGGGTTGGGACAGGTCGACCCATGCAGTGGACAATTACTATTACTATTTGATTAATTCAATAATCTTATTTAGAAGTTATATCTATATTTTTTTTTATTAATGCATATTCTCAATAAATATTGTCATGTTAATGTAAAAATGTAGGATATAATATTTTAAGTAAATAAAAGTCCCCAGTGTGAATCACAGGGTAGGCACGACCCAAATAAGGTGGGCCAGAGTGGGTTAGAGACGGCCGAGCCTGGCAAGTATTGCAATTCCTAGGTGAATTCGTTTTGTTGCAGGCTGACTTCCTTGTTTGTTTCTAGGATCTCTGTCAGAATTATGGATGGCTTTCAGCTGAAACCAAGTTGGAGTTTCACGTTTACTCTATAATCCTGCTGCGTTGTCTTCAGCAATTTTATGGCTCCAAACTTTCTCCAGAGTCGGACGTCACATCAGAGGTAGCTTGTAATTTTATATCGAGTTTAAAATAAACTAAAGTGACAGTAATATACAAAATTCATTTTGTTGAAGTCGTACGTTGGCCCCATCTTATTTGTTTGTTACGCAGATTATCACGCTTCTCGCTAAAATTAGGGTCAATTCCATGGCAATTGTTCGTATGAAATATTCTGATGAAAAACAGACTAAGGAATATGATGCAACCAGTTCTGTGGATCAGGTATTGTATTTGTAATCTGATATCGATTTAGTCTGAATAGAATTCTCATTTTATGTTTTATAGGTCCAAGTGGCTCAAGCTGTATATTGTGGAGGTAGCTTATTTAACCATTCCTGCCAGCCAAATGCTCACGCGTATTTCCTTTCACGCACCCTTTTAATACGAGCAACAGAAAATGTAGCTGCAGGATCTGAACTCGAATTATCTTATGGCCCTCAGGTAGTCTGGTTTTCAATGTGGTAACAATACCATAATTATGAAAAAAATAACTGCTTAATATTTTTGCTGATGAAGAGGGTAAATGTAATTACGTCAATCTTCAACAGTACTTTTTGTAATCAACCGTATCATTTATTTGTAATTTAAAACCTAAAAAAATTTCAGTCGCAACACATTCCCCCAACCTGACCACCCGAAATTTATTCCAATTAATAGACCGCATAACATAGCAAATATTTTTTTACAAGATTGTAGTTCAATTTATAATTATGGTTGAATGTTAGAACCAGCTTCATCTTCAAATAAACTGTGTGTAACTTCTTATTGTGATTACATTAGAATATAATGTTTAGTGAGGAACAATAATAAAATGGGAAGCACTATATTACTCTTATAACAGGTTGGAGAATGGGATTGTAGTGAGCGTCGGAAGTTTCTTGAAGATAAATACTCATTTATCTGTCAGTGTAGTGGCTGTGCACAAGTGAATTTATCTGATCTTGTCCATACCGGTTATCTGTGTACCAAGCCAAATTGTTTTGGAGTTGTCCATGACAGTTGTGTTTCTATATATGAACAAGAGAAATTCAAACACTTGAAAGAATCAAAATCGTTGCAGGTATTAATTGTGGTTAATGTTCAATATTTTCTAAGCTGAACATTATTTTTTTCATTTTAAAGTCTTCATCCACAAAACTCAGTACATTTGTTTTTTTTTTATTTTATTATTATCATTATTATTTTCAATGAGCATCACAAATTAATCTACATTTGTGAAAAAAATTGTTCTCATCCTATTATTTTTCTGTTTGATATTCTGAAGGAGTATATTCTCAATGATGATACGTTTGGAAGAGTAGCCCGTCACTTGCTTGAGCGATCTGATTCTTGGGGATACTTTAAGCCAGGCCATTGCTTGAGCTGTGGCTCTTTTTGTGATCTACAGGCTTCATTGGAGAAAATTGATGGAGCTATTATTTATATCCACAGGTTTGTACTGATGAAACAATTTATCGTTGAAACCGAGAAAGTCGGGAAATTTTACAATTATGAAGCGACCTATACAATCTTCCATATAATCTCAGACTGTTTTTCATGAGCGAGATTTTATTGTGCTTGTATGTGTAATCTGTTTATTTACTGGTTAGATTGCAGGACGCAGTAGGTTCTGGGGATAAAATCACGACTACTTTAATCACGGATGCTTTGAAATATATCACTATTTTAAAAACAGTATTGCATCCTTTTAACAAGAGAATTGCCAAGGTACTTTATGGCTGTCAGTTGACCTTTTTCAACCATACTCTTATTATTTTGATAATTTTTCTCATTGCAATATTTTAGATTAGGATCACAGGAACAAGTCATTTGTTGATTCTTACTGTTTTTAGGTGGAAGATAATATTGCGCAAGCATTTTGTTTGATTGGCGACCTGCAAGCTGCACTGGACCATTGCCGGTCTTCGATCAAGGTAATCTTTCAATTAAAGTTGATTTTCAAATTTGTGCAAGCCGTGGATGAAGTCACATCCTGCCCATTTTCTATAATGTCTGTTACCAATGACCTTAAAATTCCCAAAATGGAATCAAGAATGCCCGAAATATATTTCATCAGTAACTGACAATTTAAAAGCTCAACCTTGTAGAAATTTGATTTATTGTATACATTTGGTTTTTTTACCACATACTTATAACTTATAAGAAATACATATGCAAATAAAAAACTAATAAAAATGAACTATCAACTTTGTAAATTTATAGTACAGAGATTCATCTGGTGCATTTTTGTGCAACGAAGAATCCACATTGATGTAGTATCCAAATCACATGACGATTATGATGTACTAGATTTTGAATTCATGGCCCTTTCTGTTTTGAGCTTTAATGTTTATCGTGAAATTACAACACTTTGACCTGAAAGTTTTGATGTGAAACAGATCCTGGAAACGCTCTATGGTGAAAACCACATTGTTGTTGCAAACGAGTTGATTAAACTAGCGTCCATTCGTCACTCCATGGGCCAAACAACTGGTGCGAATGACACGGGCCGAATGGCTGATATATTTTATCGATATTATGGTTCTCATGCGGACATCATTTTTCCATATTTGCGATATCTGAAGAGAGAAGCTTAAGTACATGGTTTCTGAAGACTGCATTTGTGAAATGAGGGAACAACTGTTCGAATTTTCAAATTTTGTTGGTCGAATTAAATTTTAATTTACAACTGGTGAATACACCTGGGGACTTGTACATACATTGTTGGGATGAATGAAATTTGGTTGTGGTTGTATCCACATACATTGTGGCATATTTATGAAGGGGCATGTGAGCAATTACTAAACAAATAGAGGACTCTATTGTAATTAACCCTAATGAATAGCACATTCATACATACCTCAAGCTAGGCAAATATTTGTGTCAACAATGAATCAGTACTTATTACATGATTTGATACAAACAAAATGCCTGAGGAATAGACGCAAAATACACCCTATTGGTGCCTGCACTGCACAGATAAAACTATTAATTTGTTGTGATTTGTCTACATACATTGCTAAAACATCTATCACAACTTCTGTTACATGCTATGATCAATTAACGCGTTATCAAATGGCTACAAAAGAAAAGAATTCCACACAGGAACATTAAAACGCCGGATGAAAATGAAAGACAGGCGAGCAAAAGAGCTTCACACAAAATGCACTATTCCAAGTCCCATGGAAAAACTGGTTCTTTTTAAAGCATCATCTCCTACTTGCTTCCTTTAAAAGCCGAAAGAGAGAAGAATGACCTTGTTGCTGAAAGGTAAAATAGAAGGGATATTAAAATCAATACACATTTGAAATATCAGAGCGAGGTGGGACATAAAACACACACACACACACACACACTAATTAACCTTTGGTTGTGGTCACAGAAGATGAAACGTAGCCTTGCTGAAACTGCTGTGGTAAACTCTGAGAATTGAGATTGCTACTATTTGCTTGAGCTGTAAAACAAATTGTTTCATCTAAAATTCCACATTCATTATAGGAAAAAAAAGAAGAAAGACGCAATACTAGGGAAGCAATAAAAGTGGATTCAGTTTACAAGGAAGCCTTCATGTCATATTTCTCAGTAATCATTTTAATTTTGGTTACTTACAAAAAAAAACCCTTTAAAGTTCAATCTAGTTACAAAATGAATGGGAGGGAAAACTCAAATGTCTTTCAAAATATCAATTGCTTCTTGGTGTTCGCTTCTATTTTATAAGTTTCACACTTTTAAGGTAGTAGGTATTTTGTAAGAAATACAATCTCAAAGGGGTGTTTGTAATATCTTTAAAAGGGTGCCTAAATTTTTGAGAGAAGGGGATTATTTTTTTGGAAAACTTTAAGGGTAGTTTTTAAAATTTATTCTTAAAATATAGATTTCAACCAGTCTGGTGGTGGTAGGAACATCCCATAATGTTCTGCACATTCATCACATAAAAAAATAATAACATAATAAACATACAGTAAAAAAAATTAAATCTTCAGCACAAGAAAAGTACCGGTGTGTTCAAAATCAGTGTAGCTCTTCTGGTGACCATTGTTCATCGAATGATGGGTTGCTTTCCTCAGTAGATTCTCAGCACTTCTCTTGCTCGTAAGTTTTGAATCATCGGTGGCATCATCCTCTCCTTCAGAAAATACAGACGGACTCGACCAATCAGTCGTGTTCCCCTCATTTTTACTCTTCCGAGCAAATTTCAACAACCTCTTCAATCCTTTAGGCGCATCTTTCTGGTAGACTATTGGCGGAGGATTTTCGGCATTGCCCCAATCGATATAATCAGCCTCACTGCTTTCTTTTAGAAGCATTTGTGAGAGAGAATGACGAACCCTAGGACTCGACGCCTCAATTGGAGCTATATCAGCCGGTAAACCCACAGTATGGTCAACAGAGGTAACTGAGTGATCTTCATTTTCCTCGATTTCCACCCACGCTCTAGGTGAGATGGTCAGTTCGTCTTCAGCCTCGGATTTTAACTCGGGCTCAATCATTGAGTCAATCGTATCATCAGTGAGGCTAATTTGATTAAATCCTTCGTCTTCACACTTAAGGGGGCTTCTAGGGGTGGTGGGTTCCAGCTCCATACCCATGTCAATTTTTAACTCTTCTATTTCTTTCTTTTCTTGATGAATCACCGGATCAGAAGAGTTGGAAAGTGCTTCATTATCTTCAGCTGGGGCCCGATCTTCGGACTTTCTAACTGGTTCCTTAAGTTCAGAAGCTTTTTTTGTGCTGGGTGTAGTTTTAGAACCTTTGCGAATCAACGGTTTTGACTCAAGCGGTACAACACTGCTCTTCTTGGTAGCCTTGGTGTACAAATTGGGTTTCTTTGAGGAAGTAAGATCTTTATCAGGAGCAGTTTGAACTACTTTGTTTTTCGCGGTTTTGTTAGGCTTCGTCAAAGTGGGCTGCTTTTTCCCGGGATCAGTTATCGGGCTTTTTTTGCTATCGCTCGGGATTGATTTAACGGGCTTGGGCCTCGTTTGGGAGGTTGTTACTTTTGAGCTCGAGTGAGAAATAGGTGGTGTTGGCAGTGATCTTCTACCAGTTGGAGTACCCACATTAGTAGATGTTGAGGGTGGGGTTTTAGCAGGTGACAGCCCTGTAGCTCTAGCTGATGGGGCCGACGGCCATGATTTACGAGTGACAGGCAGGGTAGAAGAGGATTTAGGAGAATCTTTCTTAACATTACCGAGTCTCGGGATTCTTTCTGTCTTGGGATTTTCAGGTTGAGATACACTGGTACTCTTCTGTGGTTTCTGTATTTTCTTCACTTGAAGTTTTTTACTATCGCCACTTGCGTTCGCCGGGGTCATCAGTTTTGATTTTTTCACAACAAGAACTTGTTGCGCGGATTTGAATTGTTTTTCTTTCTCTGTTTTCTTTCTAGCAGCTTCAACCCTAAGTTTTTCGTCCCTTTTCTCCTTGTAGTGATTGTAAAACCCGCCTCTTTGTTCGGTAGGCAAGCTCTGTCTCTTGGTGCTAGCAGGCTCAACCTTCCGGGTTTTTACAGGCTTATTAGTCTCCAACATCTTCATAAAAAGCTCATTAAGTTCCGCTTCCTTTTGACGGCCCCACTCAGCTGAGGCATTTGATTTGTCATTAACGTCACCTAAATGAGGCTCCTCTTGAGTAACTACAGGACTACATGTTCTGTCTTCTAACGACTCCAAAATGACATCTTTTGCACAAGTCTCATTCGGATAATCTTCTATAGTATTTTCGACATTATCTTGGAAAACCTTGGCGGCACCTTCGACAGAAGTATCCTGGGGAGATTGAGGAGGCTCCTCGCCCATCCCACTACTCCATCTTCTCAGTACTGATTTGTTTGGGTTCAAAAGTGATTTCGACTTCTGAGTGTCTTCTCCTTTTTGCTCTCTCTGTTTGCTTTCAAATAGATTTATTGCATCCTGAACACTCATCCTCTTTGCATTGTTATTTTCGGACTTTCTAGTACGTGGTTGTTCGGGCCCTTCTTCGCCACTATCATCTTCTTCTTTTTTCCTAGCAGGATAATAATTGAGACTCTTGATTGTGATTGCGGTCGATTTACGCGATCCGGACCGCCCGATTTGTACCCTTCGCATTGGAGACGCTGACCTTCTAGGGGAAGCCGTTCGCACTAAAGTGCGGCTTCTATCAACGGATATTCGCTCTCCGTCGCTTGAGAAAGAAGACTCGTCAGTTTCGGTTGAGCTTTGTCTTTCAACCTGTGCAGCTTTAGCTGGAGAGACACCATATTTTACTACCATCTCCGAAGATATTGGGTTATCCATGCAGTTATTCCTTTCCTTTGATCCGACTCTGTCACTCTGGGAGAACTGTTTACTGCTACTCGCATTTTCAGTAGCCTGCTCTCCTTGTCTCATTTCAATGTACTTGCGTAATGAATCACTGGAATGAAGATACACGAACAGGTAGTAAATAACAAGGTATTACTACAAAAACTACCTCCGAGGTTTGAACCATAGTTAACTTACAAAATTATAAAAGATGCCCTTGACCCTGAGGATTGATTCAGGATTACAATTGAGGAGTATATTTGAAATTAAGTTAGCTGTTTTTTTTTTTCTGTAAAAAGTAAAACTTCAATGGTACTTTGTGTAAATATCCCAAATAATAATAGATTGAAATTCCCCAAATTCGTAACAAGATTAATTTTGTTATGCCTAGGTGTACCTTAAGTCTGTCGATCCAAAATGTTGAGAGAACTTGTATATATCAGCCATCTCCTCCACAGAATATCTCGACCCAGTAGCTTGATCAAAAGCAGTGCTTAGTTCTCTTCTTAGCGAAGTAAGCCTTACGTCTATGGCCCGCAGCAATTCATTCCTGAATACAAACAACAGTCAAGTGTACTGAAGATGCAATGTTCATGGATTTATAAGTAGTGACGAGACAAATAAAAACGTACTTGGAAGCATCTGAGCCTTCAGCCTGTAGACAAGCCATAATAGCAGTTAAAAAGAAATACGAGCAGTGACATTTGATGTATATTGAAAAAATAAAATAACATAAAATGTAATATTATTAATAACTTACTTTTGTAGTTCCTGTACTTTCAGAGCAGCTGTCGTCTGACAAGGAAAAGAATAGTTGTTATATGTACAAATGATTATAAGCATTTTCAATTTCCTACATAATGGATCCGGTTATCGGCTGGATTTCTTTTTTCCTTGGGAAAGTACATATGAATATAATGAGTTACCCAAAATAGAATAAATCAAACTCAGGCGTACAAAATTTGCATGCACTAACCAGATTGATCACTTTGGAGTGGATATTTACTATCCTGAGAAAATCAAAAGGGGGAAGAAAGAGTCAGTCTTGACATTAAAAAGATCTGTCAAAATCAGTCAGAAAATAATTATTCATACCTTTGCATACAGAGAAAGATGAAATCCCCGGGCTTCTTCTAGCTGGGATATCTCGTTTTTCAAGGAACTGGTAACGTCCAATATGTCTGCTGAACCAATTATATGTAAAAACCTGCTCCGAAGAAGTATTAACAGAACATAAGTACCATACACAATCTCTAATGGAACCAAAATATCAAAAACATTACATTCTTTGCTACACCTTATCAACGTGGCTTTATTAAACCATTTGATGTCGTGCGAGTGTTCCAGCTTAAGAAGTCTATAACTGGCATCTGATCCTTTTGAGTGCAAAGCTTTGATTTCGGCAGAATGCAGTGACAGATGATTCAAAAGCCCGGATGACACTTTCTCTTTCTTATCCTCGATACATACCCATGCATCATACCTTTGCAAGGCACCAAAGTAAGGAAGCAAATATTAATCCAAACTAAGAACATTGAGTATATGGCTGACCCGACACAACACGAACCCGGCATAAATTTCATATTTTTTTTCCCTAAAATGTAGCCACCGTGTTACGTTTTACATAACATTCCATGTATTAGATCTTTAAACACAATCCAGAGCCAAACACGAACTCGACTAATAACCCGATTTGGATGAATGAGAAATATGGGTAGCCAACATTCCAGAAATCCTACACAATGGGTTTCTAGTTGAAACATTACCTGTTTTGGCTCGGAACAATTTGAAACTCGATGTAATCCAGTGGAGTGGCGACATCCACCGTTGACTCCATCTTCACCAATTTATTCTGAAGTCAAATATTACTAATCAATCAAAAAATTGAGAAAGAACAAAAAAAAATGAACATTAGATTTCAAATTTAGGCTGATTTTTTTCTGAAAAAAAAAAACAAAAAAACAAAAAAAAACAGAGAAAGAAAATCGAAGTTCAAATCTATCGCAGCTACCCCTCAAGATCAGATCTAGCTTAAGAAACCAAAAAGGAACAGAATGCTTCCAGAGCCACCGACAAGAAGAAGCCCAGAATATATTATTATTGTTATTATTATTATTATTATTATTAAAAATAAATAAATAAATCAGAGCTAAAATAATCGAAAAATGCTTATTCATATGGAGTATGACAAAAAACAGTAATGCAACCGAGAGAGAGAAGGTGCGCACCGGAACTGAAGCTGTGGAAAGCTGAGGTGTGTGTGAGAGACAGTGAGTGAGAGAGAGAATGATGTTTTTTTTATTCGGCTCCTATTTATTGTTTCATAATAATAATAATATAATTACTGTAATTGTTTGTTTGCAAAGAGAAAAAAGCAAAGCAAATGAGCCTTTTGTTTGGTGCGAGTGGAGAGAGAACTTCAAGCTTAAGGTTTCAATTCTCTTTTTTCGATTTTCAATTTGAGTTCGGTCAAACATGAACTCGTGTTAAATTTCAAACTGTTTAAATATGCACACAAATTATATTTGAAATAATTTTTTATAAAGCTTGTGAGTTTGACGAGTTGATTATTTGTGTTTTAAAAGTGAATTTGAATGGTGAAAATAAAATTCAATGTTTCTTTGTAAACTGATAAAACAAAAAGAAAATTTGGTATGATATAGTATAAAATAAATAAAGTTACTATTGAATTAAGAACGACTAAATTGATCAATACATTAGGACTTTTTTGCTTGAGATGGAATGTAAAAATTAACATATAAATAATAGTGTATAGTTGACTCTTGAAAGTAAGATTATGAACTACTAACACGAGATTATAAAAGATAAATCTAGTGCTCAATCATTTGAAAAGGTAACAAGAAAATGTATTTTAGAACCATGGATGGGCCAGTGCATGTATGGCCCACCTTTAAAGTGTATGGGCTCTAAAATGAAGCCCTCTGGTTGGGCCCAATTAATAGTTTCACAAATCATTACCACTTCTAACAGAAACTTTCCACTTTTTTTTTTCTACATTTGATAATTACTTCTTGCCTTGGAGGAAAAAAGATGTGAAATCGTGAAGAAACAGATTTTCGTGAAGATTCCCCACCATACCAGAAAAAGAATTGAAAAAAGTCACCTTGTAATAATGCATTTGAAAACCCATTTTAGCAAATTACAGAACTTGCAGAGTTCTATAGCTCCATTAGGAGCCCCAAGTAATCGAACACAACATCATCTACAAGACTACAACACACGACGATCCAAACATCTC
The DNA here is from genome assembly GCA_954870475.1 of Euphrasia confusa. NCBI lineage: Eukaryota > Viridiplantae > Streptophyta > Magnoliopsida > Lamiales > Orobanchaceae > Euphrasia > Euphrasia confusa. Next base: position 38,167,275 of record OX940960.1, read on the forward strand.
ACTCAAGGTCACACACGAAAAGTAAATTTTCAACAAATTCTAAAAGAAAAATGCACAATAACACTGTGATACCAACTAAGTAGAGCCAAAGGCAGTAGGGAACAGACCCGACCAACCGGCTTCAGTTAGACCAGACATGGATAAGACCAAGCCTATTTCCAGTGTAGATCTCATTGCGATCCTCGTCATAAAAGAGAGCGGTGATATCCTCTAGGGCCTCTGCTACTGTGCTCCGAATTCTACGGGTAATACTTCGCTTACCAGAAGAGCTGCAGTTAGTGCCACCGCAATTTAAGCTGCAATAGCATTCGTTCGTAGGGAGGCCATTGCTGGCCTTTATCTTGGCAAGGCACTTTCCGGTCAAGATGTTGCTGATGTTGATAGAACCGGCTGCAACAAACAGCGTGAAAAAGGGCTTATTTTTTATTTTTGCCAAAATTCTAAAGATAAGCATTTGAAATGTCCCAAAACTTGGTATATACAGAATAATGCAGTCACAAACATACCATTTCTGTCAGATAATGGTTCTTCTGAATCCGCTTTGCAGTAAGATATGATGAGGTCCTGATCACTCGTGATGTATATATTGTTTGTATTACAATCTGGATGCCACAGAAGGTGATCCTCAAATGAGGTCACAAGCTCCCCTCTGAAGTTCCAAACAGCAACCGTGCGGTTTCTGAACGTCAGGAACAGTTGGTTTTCGTAAAGAAATATAAATGCAGATGGGGTCATGAACTCGGTCCTACTAACTTCTGTTATCTCAGTATTACGGACCTACATAGAGACGCTAGCTGTCAAGATTCATTTTTCACAAGAAACGGACATGGAACTGAGAGTTCAGAGGAGAGCCGACTACTTACATCAACAATCTGGAGATTCTCATTCTCTTGCTTGACTAGAAGCTTCTCGTTGAATTGTTCTATAAAATCGACCTTCTTGTTTTTATGAAGGAGATGGCTAAAGGACTTGAGTACAGTACCATCCTCAATTGAGAGGATCTTTAATGGCACACCACCATAGGTTTTTGTAAGGATCAATAGCATGATACCTGGACTGTTGAACAAAAGTGAACTCACTCAACTCAGCAATAAGATAATAATACATAACCCCACATATATAATTAAATGAAAAAAAAGAAGCACAAAACATTATCTTTAAAATATTAAATTATAGTACTTAATAAGCTCACCAGATAGTTGTTCAGAATCACGTACTTGTGTGTGGAACAAAATGAATACAATTGAACCCATATTCGGGGAAAACATGAATACCTGATCTTTATCTCTTGAACGTTTTTATCTGAAATAGAGTATAGCATTGTATAGTTCTTCAAGTCAAACACTTTGTATATGCTGCAAAAACAATACAAACACAGGCAATTTAATTAAAAGCATATATAGATGATTCACAGATGAGCTTGTTGATTAATAGAATTACCTATCTTGTGCAGAATAAGTAAGAACCTTTCCATTTACATCATCAAATTCCACAAAACCGGGCCACTTCAAAGACTCGGACTCAAACAGCGGGAAACCAGCATCAGGTTTACCCCTCCGTATGTATCTGAAAAATGATTCATAAAAAATGCAAAAAGGCCCTAGTAATTAGAGAGCAGAATGAGAAAGGATTGCAACCATAAGCAAATGATCATAGAAAAACATACTCAATCCTTGTGGTTCTGCATTTCAAAGAACTGTAGTTATCCGACGCATAAACAGAGACGGTAATGAGAGAGTCATTATTTTTGTTGTAAAACAAGCTCCGAATAACTTCATCAGGACAAACATTCAGGAAACATATCCTCTGGTTCGACTCTGAGGGCAAACAGGTCCCATATAAGTCGTTCTTTTTTATAGACGATGACTAGAATAAATCGTTTGTATAAGCAGATCAAATTTTACATATAGTTGTTGTACCTCGACTGAATGCTGCACAAACACCAGATTGCGCAAGAGCAAAGACAATATCACGAGCAGCAACTATCTCAATAATTTTCGACCTCTTCTTGAGAAATGGCAATGACAAAGGACAATATCCTTTGGGATCATGAGTATCATATTCTTCCTGAACCACAATCATAGCCAGTTAGCCATCTAAATCGTAAAAATTGTGTTACGTAAGAGATATTTTCATAATTTAAAAGTGACAAAGTTCTTACTCGACTAACACGAGTATTGAAATAATCATACTTATCAAAAGAATTTGTTTTTGAAAAAAGATCCTCCACAAATGGACCCAAAAAGTTCAAACCACGAGAAAAATAATACTTGCGGATTTAGTGTTTTTTATAAGGGCACATTTAGTTTGTCCACTATCTATATCACAAAACTTCTGAAGCCTCATAAACAACACTAGTCATCCAATTTTTATACACGTACCAGCCTCATACATATCGATTCAGCTGAATTTACTAAACAAAAAGAGAACTTTCTACTCGGGTTGCAATTGCAATGAACACTCTATCAAAACCCCAAAACCCCAAATTATGCTATAGAAAGCATTAAATTTCAATTTTCCACATGCAATAAATCCACCACAACCAACAGCAAACAAATGATAAAATACTTAATCAAACCTGCAGACGAATGTTCCGGAATCGCTCTTGAGCGTCACTCATACTGAACGAGCGGTCACGCTTCGAGGATATGTCCCTTCTCTGCAGCTTCTTCACGCTGTTCACAAACCCATCCAAGCTTCCGCGAGGCCGCTTCTTCGCCACCACCCGCCGCCCGCAGCAGGGCCTCGGACCCGCCGTTATTCTCCGCCCGTCCATATCAAACTTATCCAACCAACACGAACCCTAATTTTTTGTTGCACAGCTGAAATCCTAAACCCTAAGAACAAATTTACACACCGGATAGATACAAACACAGCTGGAATTCTTATACATACGAAAAGATGAGCATCGATAGAAATCGAACGAAAACCCTATAAAGGTAAAATCTCCGGACCCAGAAAAAATTGAATCGGAATTCGGAGCACCTTTACCGCCACAGGTCCAGAGAAAAAAAATCAAAAATTATTATTACTGAGTTATTGAATTTGACATATTTGTTTGTACACTCTCATTTATTTGAATTTTTGAATGCAGGTGAATTGTCTAATTCGCTCTGTATTAGTTTCTCTGCAATTGAATTAGGCGATGAGTGATATAAATAGAGAGAGATAGAGAGATATTTATTCGTCGGAATTTAGAAAAAAATTAAGTCCGGCTAGATTTAAAATCTAGAGTAATAATTACTGATTTTTATTTATTTAATGAATTTGGGAGACGACAAATTTTTACACCTAATTTATTGAAAATAAAAATAAAATTATACAATATTTAAAATATCCTCTTTAGTTTATGTTATTGTTTTGATTTTTTTTAAATAAAAATTTTCTGTTCTACCATAGTTGTGATAGCAGTAGTATATATTTTTGTTTTTAATAATATTAAAAATTATACTTACATTAAATAATTACAATCGAATAAATTTATTTAAAACAATAATTTTTTTATTTTTTCTAATCAAGTAGTAATTCTGATGCAGATAGTAATAAAATATCTATTTCTATGTTAATTTATTCTATTTTAAAAATTATACTGGGTACTTATGGTAATATATTGTGATTTTATGGTCTAAATTGTTAAAAATGAGTCAACTGATAATTATTTTTATGAAAGTAAATATTTTCACTCGTATCACAACTGGAATGATATTATACTATTATTGCTGTAATGAAATGGATTAGGTAACATAAATCTTATTTTTACTTGTTTTGTAAATATATTTATACTTTTTTTTAAATTACCAAAAAAAATACAAAAATAGTAAAATACTGTAGTGATTTGAGTGATAGAAAGAAAGAATACTATTCTAATAAATTAAGAAAATATAAATGGCGGTAAAATCAAAAATGTAATTTTCGGGCCATAACTATAAACGCATATACATTATTGAGGAATTATATTAAAGTTATATTCTCATAATGCCATTTCCGTTTTAATCACTTATTTTTAATTATTTTTGTTGAACATTTTAAAATAATTTTCTGATATTTTTCATTTTTATGTGTTAAGGTCACTCTTTTTTAAAATTTAATTTCGTTCATTATTATTAGTATTTTTTTTATAGTCCACATTCCACAACCAATAGTGGTAATGGCAGTTCCAACAGCCGCACACGGTGGTTATATTCCCTCCAATTTACCAACGCCGCCCAAAATAGCCGCCCAGGTAAAACCCAAACCGCCTCCGCCGCCAATTTCCATATCCACAAACCCTAACCACGTGAATTTGGATCATCTCAGAGAGCTCTACGCCGCCTGCAATCACTCCGGCCACCGATTCCCCACCGTAGACGCGGCCGGCAGAGTTGAGCCCGTTGACAAGCTCAAGCTCCGCACCGCCCTTTCCCACAGCTCCGTCGTCGTCTCTGCCTTCACCAAGCCCGAAATCCTGACGGAAGCGACGGATCTCATCGGCGTCGGTGGGAATTGGATAAGGAAAGTGGCGCCGGTGACGCCGCGAAATGGACGGCTGATAGGGTTTGGCCGCGCGGTTTCTGATTTGGGATTGACGGCTTCTATTTATGACGTCATGGTCAGTGCATTTCTCTAACTTTATATTTTTTTCAAACAAAATAATACTTGAGATATTTCATATTTTTATGTTTTTTTAATGTGACATAAAGCTAAAATTATGAAATTAAAATTTTCGTCTCGATAGTAAAATTACAGCCTAGCTTAAGTCTCTGATACCATATTAGAAAATCGCATCATATAAGATCTTGAAAAGGTTAGAGAAATTTGACAACTTGATATCTATAGTAGTGAATAGAATATATTCTCGATAAAATTAATCTCAATGATTCCTTTTTTGGTAAACTCTCTTTACTATTATAGTAGCAACTAGTTTAACCATCTCCGGCACGATTTCGAAACATCGATCATGTCGTCTTGCAGGTTCACCCTGCTCTACAAGGCCGGGGCATTGGTCGGATGATCATAAAAAGAATCGTAAGGTCTGTTCAAAAACGGAACATTGACTTAAATTCTCAATCATCTACACTTCTGAAAATCATTACCCTTCATGTTGCAGAATGCTCACAAACACAGACATATACGACATAGCTGCTCTCTGCACCGCTAATGAAAGGTAAATTATCGATCTCAAACACTCATTGATACTCCATTAGGGTTTAAAATATTGTGATTTATTATTTAGGTTATTTTTTAGAGCGTGTGGGTTCGGGGATGATATACTGGGATCGACGACAATGATGTACACACGTTCCGTCTCTTGTTCTTCCGACGACGAGCAGATAGTATACGCCGGTCGAAAGCTACTGTTAGTCCCTCCATTAACAGACCTCAAAACCTAGCTAGCTGCATATAAATTTAATATTGTTTCAACAGTAGCATTGTCTTGTGAACATTTGACTTCATTCCTTTTTACAACCTGTAATGCACTTTCAACAAATCACTTTTCCTTGGCATAAAGCAAAGCATAAGCACTAGAAATATATCTCTTGTTTTTTTCTTCCTTTATTGCCTCTGTCAAGAAAAGAACCAGAAATCCGGCTCCTGGAGATGGGGAAAATATGGGTCGAGGTCTGCATAATTTCAGCCCGTGGGCTCCAACGCTCATCGTCGTTCTTTAAGCTCCAGTGGTATGCAGTCGGATGGGTCGACCCGGAAAACAAGTACTGCACGAAAATGGAAGCTTCTGGAAATACGAACCCGGTTTGGAAAACAAGATTCTCAGCGTGCGCTGAGGAATCCGAGTTTCAAGATTTGGGGCTCACAGTCGAGGTTTACAGTAGAGAGCCCGTCTTTCTCAGGCCGAGCCTTCTGGGCTCGGTTACAGTTGCTTTGAAGGAGTTTGTAAACAAGTATCAAGGCGGTGGTTCTAAATCAGACGGTGTTCGGAAGCCTGTTGAGGAAGTTGGGAGCTTTCAGCTGAGGAAAAAGAATTCTAACAAGCCTGTGGGATTTGTCGATGTCTCGGTTCGAGTTTCAGAAGAGAGGGAAGAACCCGGCTCGAAGTATCTAGGTACGAACATCTATCCAGGTTCGAGTTTTCTATGAATATTATGTAGAAAAATTACATGATCATATATGCAGGTGGTGAAGGGGGTATAAACCTAGACATTGGATATGGATCTCTCCCAACTGCAACTCCTCATCTACCTCCAACCACCATTCCCAGTCACGACCCATCTCGACTCCCACCACCATTCCCTCCGAACTATCCCCACCCCCCGGTTTATGGACCAAACTACCCTCCATCCACAGGGCCCAGTCACTATACCTCTCGACCACCACCTCCTTCGAACATTGGTTATACTCCGAATTTCTTCCCCACGAACAACAACTACAAGCCTAGTAGTTACATAAACATGCCATCTTCTTCATTGGCACCAGTTTCAGGCCGTGGGGCCCGGCCAGGAGTCGGAATGGGAGTTGGAGCTGGAGCATTAGCGGCCGGTGCAGTGATCTTTGGCGATGATTTCCTGTCAGGGTTTGATGTTCCCAACGTCAACATATCAACTGATCCTCCTTTCTAGAATTGTGCTAAAAATTACAAATGCAGCTCCCCTCTAATTACAAAATCTCAAGGGCGGTATTTGTAATTACCCATAATTTCAATTAGTTAATGTCAATTACATTATCATTACTATTAACATCTTTAAATCAGATGAGAGTAACCCCTGCATATAAATGCTCTTACTGTTATAAGCTGCATTGGGCGAATGAATGCCGACATCAAGCTGTCGCTGCTTGTATGTGTGGCTCTTCCTCAGCAACACCAAGAAAGACTCTTTTTAGAAATTTATCGACAATAGACACGAATTCTTCGGGCTTTTCTTCTTGAGGCAAGTGACCGCATTTCTTGATCACCTCAAAGGTGGATCCTGGTATGGCTCGCGAAAGGCTTTCGGAGTTCCAGGAGGGGACCAGCCGATCAGTGTCACCCGTGATTATCAGAACTGTGTCAAGGATTAAGATATTTGAAATTAATATTATGCCTCAAATAAAAAATATATACAAGAAAAGTTATCGTAAAACCTGGACATGACACTTCTCTAAGCTTTTTCGGGTTGGATGCAGAATTTGTTAGCATTGCTATCGTGTATTCTACTAGTGCCTTATCCCAGCCCTTGACCTTCAACGGCTGTAAGTTTGAGAATAACTAAGCTTGCTAAACGATGGAAAGAAGGTAGGCATTATCGAATCTCAGACAAAAGGAATAGGCATCAAGTATAGTCACCTTTGTATACCCTTGTACAACGTGATCGGATACTTGATTTGCATCATACCATGCACTCCGAACGGCCGATATACCAAATTTATCGATTATCATCCTTACCTGACATGTAAAATAGGACATTATGATTGCCCACATTACCAAAATAGTAGCAAATTACTTACCACCATAACACCAAGCGCAGAGCGTAGGATTGCTGATAAAGCTTTCTGATAAAGAGAATTTATCATGGTAGTCATTCCTTTCGCCACACGCACTATAGCCTCTGCAATACTTTTAGCCAACTTCGACAAAATACCGAAAAAACGAAAAAATATATTCCGGCTGGTATTCGAATCTGAGCTTTTTCTCTGGATTTTGTTTTCAATTCCATTATTTTCATCCTTGACGGTATTACGCATGGCGAATGGCGCAATAATCGCTGGGGCAACGAGGATCAAAGCAGCCACACGTTCGGGTGCCTCGAAATATGCATCTAAAGCTACAAGTGCTCCCGCAGAGTGCCTGACAATCTTCAAGTAGTTAGTCTGTTAGTACGACTGTACGAGTATTCAATAAAAATGAGAGATGCAAGCAGAACATATACCCCACAAGAATGGTCTTTTGTGAAGCCAAGAAGTCGATGAAGTACAGTGTAGCCAACACAGAGAATATCGACGAATAAGGATTCAAGGGTCGAGATTCTCGATTACCAGAAGTTTGATCCTTGATTGCATTTACCCTTGCTGTCAAACCAAAAGCTGGTCTATCAAATGCAAGAACTTTAGAACCAGTGACCCGGGCCAGAGGTTTCATGACCCGGTTCCACGAAAAGACGGAGGCTCCGAATCCATGCAACAAAACCATAGGAAAATTAACCCTTTTAGCAGAAGTAGGAGATTCTGGAGATGATAAATCTGCATTGCATATCTTGTGGTGTAGGCGGACCCCGTTAAATTCGCAGAAGCAACTATCAGAATCGGCTAAAAGTGCTGGATCCTCCACTTCTTCTTGATCTATTCCGGCTACTTGTTTTGTTTTTCGGTTAGGTCCTGATCCCAGGAGCTGCTCTGATTCGTTTTAAAGGGAAACAGAAGCATACATAAGACATAAAAAATCCAAGCGCAGCAAAATGAAGGCAAATGAAAAGGGAAAAAATAGAAGGGACAAAGCCAGTTTTTTTTTTTTTTTTTGGCTCAATTGAACAATAAAGGTTTCACCTTTAAAAGTACAAATTGTGAAGAACAGATCTCAACCTTAGCAGAACAGAATTTGTAAGCTAAATTGTCGACAATTTCATTGAATTAAACCTAGGATATTCCATTGCAGCGAAAATAAAAGAAAAGGAAGTTACCAGAATATTCTGCACCAGAGCCACCGCCCAATGGGGGAGAAGAAGCAGCAGCATTTACAAGAAACTTGTTAATGGGGTTTTGGGAGGAAAGTGAAGAAGGAAGACGAGGTGGGGCCCATTGAGAGTTGCTCGGTGAAACCAGTGGGGTTTTGCAGTGAGAGAAATTGTGTGGTTTATGCGTTCCATATGCTGATGTGATACATACACTACTCATGTGTGCTCCAATGAACACTAAAATATTTTGATTCCTGGTTTTTGAGGTTACAATTTTGATTCCTGGTTTTTGAGGTTACAGCACTTTTCTGGGCAAAATGGGTTGGGGAAGAACAGAGCGATTTTTTCGAGGATCTGATAATGTTTTTTGTGGTGCGATTTTAGAGAATTATTACAACTTTGCCATCAAAAAATAAATTCATAAACTAAAATACTTTTAGAGCATCTCCATTTATGACAATCATAAAACAATTGTACCTATTAAATTGTACCTCATCATCCTAATGGTTTGAGGTACAATTTTTTGCCTTTATACATGTGGGACCCACTAAATTAGACACAAAACAATTTGTACCTAGTATCAAAACTTTGATACTATTGTTTCTCTCTCCCAAATTGTACTTATCACCCCAATGGTGTACCTAAGTACAATTTCATGCCATGTAGGAATTGTACCTACCATTAGGGATGCTCTAAAATAGTAGTTTAACTCCTACTTTTTATTTTTATTTTCAATTAAAATCAATAAATTTATGTTTGTGTACAAGTGAAAAACAATTAGACGTCATGTAAATTTAGGTGCAATCAACTTATAATATTTAATTAAAAATCGTAAAAAGAAAAGTGATACTAATTCATAGCCATTATTCATTTGTATTTTAGGAAAAGAAAAATGTCTATACTTCTTGGACCCAAAAATGTACATTATGAAGTTACACGTCGGTTAACTAGGATAAAAAAAGTTATATAAATTTCAACTCGAGGGTTAATGTAATTTCGAAACCGTTGAGGATCGTTTTGTAATTATTATGTAGAACGGAATGCAATATATATACACTTGTGAACCCCATTGCAATAAAAACAAAAAGAAAAAAAAAAGACTATGTAGGTCTGGTTTCAACATCAGCTTCCAAAAACCTGATATGCTCTAGCTGCACCATACCTCCTCCCTTCCCCTGATCAAAGCTGCATCTGTAAAAACTGACGATCGACGAAACAACAAAATTACTCATGAGAAATGCTTTTTACTCTTTCAGAGAGAGAGAGAGAGAGAGAGGAGGATTTTTTTGCTTACCTCCCATCCATGCCGACTACCATTACAGCATTGTTCCGAGACCCGAATGCCGTCAAAAACTGTGTGTGACCTGGCAAGTGAAACCGAGCAAACGACCATTCTGAGCTGAAATATTTTGGTAAAAATCCTGAAAAGATCCCGTTGAGAATAAGACTTGATCAATTCCATTTAAAGAGATAGTCATTTACAACAATTTACTACAAGTTACCTTTCATGAAAGACAAGGAAGAACCGGGATTAACACTACTATTACTTTGAGAAAGCAGGGGATCGAGAGAATACGATGAACTCCGACTGACCACACGCACCCTGAGACTAAATATATGAACAGTGCCTTTGTCACTCGACACAGCCAGCCACCGGACGTCTGATGACAGAGCAATACTATATATATATGCTCTGTCTACCCCTCTCCGCACCTGTTTTCCGCAAGAACTTAGAACAACGCAAATAGCAGACACAATACGAAGAAAAAAAAAAGAAACTTACAAACAAGATATATCTCTAAGACTATTTCCAAAGCAAATGATTTTATTTCTATGATCGACTTATAAAAGAAGCCTCTTGTTAGGAAACTTTTGGATGTATTCAATACACAAAATCATTAACTCTGATTTTACCTCTTGCAACAGATTCCCGTCCATCGTGTTGAATATCCTTATCAATGTCCCTCTCACACTAGCAGTCGCGAGAATCATTCCATCCATCGTCAGCGCCAGGCAAGCAACCTCCGAGTCGTGAGCATCGATCAACCTCGTCACGTTCAGACCGAAATGCTCGACCCTTACCCTCCCCCGCCTAGTCCCCGGACACGCCAGCACAGACGTGCTCATGTCATGGGACAGACAACACACACCCCTCGGATTCGCCACAGTGTCCAACTGATGGATAAGCCTCAAATCCACAAAATCATAAACATATATCCTGTGCTTCAGAACAACCACAACCCGGTCCCGCCTCAGCTTGACCCCACGAACCTCCGACCTGAACGAGAACTCGCCCACGCTTCGACTCTGATGATCATCCCAGATAACGACGATGTTCGACTTGTACCCGGAGGTGTTCGTTCTGGAGCCGACGAGAGCTAGAATGTTGCACGTGAAGAGCATCTCGGTGATCTTGAACCTCCCGTTTTTCAAGTCGTCTCGCCTGAAGGTTTCCTTGAACGGGTCGGAGCTGAAAATGCGGAAGCCGTTAGTCGTGCCTGCGGCGAAGCAAGTGTAGTCTTGGTTCCAGGAGACGGAATGGAGCTCGGGTTCGGCATCTGGAATCGGGTCGGGTCGAAGTAGACTCATCATTCAGTTCAGTTCGATTCGGTTCGATTCAATTGAGCATCGCCCACTACTACTTCCATTATGCCATTTCAAAACAACAATAACACAAATTCCTCAATTCTTCCTAAAATTCAAACATTGCAAACAAAAAAAAATCAAGAAACAATTTTTTTTCAAGCAATACATAAATCCAAATTACGCCGAAACGAAAATATGTGCGAAAATCGAATTGGGGAGTGATTGATTACCTACGAGGGATCGAAGGGTGCGGAAATTCGACGGCGGTGAGATTTGCATCGGAGTATCTCTCATTCGGGGTATTGACGAAACCCCTGAATCTCAACATTTGACCTAATTATTATTTTAGAAATCAGCGGACATTTTCAATTCGTTTCGTATGAAAGATGATTTTTTTTTGGTTGAGATTTCCGAAGGGGTGAAATTTTAGCTGTATTCGATTAATTAATTAATTTTTAAATGATTTACTGTATTTTTAATATACGAATTCTGGATACGGAGAATTTAGCGGGAGAGAGTAGGGATGGGTGAGTGGGGTCAGAGCCGCCACTGATATCTTGACACGTAGCATTAGAGAAAACATTTTGACTTCTTTTATTTGTTTTATTGCATTATTTAGTTGAGTGTAAAAACTAAAAAACAACAATAAGTGGAAAAAACAGTGTAATTTATTATTTAAATGATAAAATAATGTTCGACTTCGTCTTACCATCGATTTGTTTTATTGCATTACTTTTGACTTCTTTTATTTGTTTTATTGCATTATTTTTTTGGATCGATTCAATTTGTTTGATAGGTTCTACTTTTATTTATGTATTCACTCGCTGCATATCGAGCAAAATTACAATAATCAAGCAAAATTACAATAATCGAGCTCGATAAGCTGTGCTATTTTATGAAGTTATGAGACTTCGGATAATGTTCGACTTCGTCTTACCATCACAATACGATTATATACCCTTTCGACCGTCGCACATCCATATCACACAATTATTGTGTAAGAACTTTTAACTCGATTGATCGACAATATTACCGTTGTACTGTAACATTATCGATCATTTGATGAACTCAAATAGAATCAAAATCCACTCCACAGAACAGAACAATTAAACAAGAGCACATGCACTTCCGACATCTACTGTCTCTAACTTTGAGTAGAAAAACTTCCACACAGAAATTCTTCACGGGACCACTAAAAATAAAAACAGAAAAAAAATTGCTATTGAATATTGATGTGCTCTATTTCTTTCACACAAACCCTAAAAACATGTTATCATTGACAACCCTAAAAATGATATTGTGCAAACAACAATTTGTTGTAGATGGAACAAGTAATGCCCGTTAAGGGTTAAATGACTTGTGCTCGTATGGATTTGAGAAAGGGTTTTCGAAGAGAACACACAATGGCAATGACTAAACCAAGAACGATATATGGTCTCAAAATACAAGTTTCGAGTTTACGCCCAAGTTAATAAAATGATAAGTGTACATTGAATCAAGATCAAGATTAGTGGTTTTGGCATGGACCACCCTACAAAAAGAATCTATTTTGATTACTTCTATAAATAAACAAGGTTAGTTTTACACTAATCTTGATAAAAAATTAATACTAATATATATATATATATATATATATATATATATATATATATATATATATATACTTGCTTTGTCACTTCCTAAATCAGTGCACCAGCAAGATTTTGTGCTCCCTCCAATTTTGGCAATTGTGTGTAGTAAGTGATAAGTTCTTGGGCTCATCCCATATGTATATATTTTTTTGCTGTCTTAAAAATGGCACCAAAATAAATTAAGAAAACAAGGGTATATACAAGTACAACAAAAGTTGATCAAAGCCAATATTTAAATATGCTCAAGTACCTCAGGATCAATCTCCAAGACGTGCACGAGACGGGATCACGATCGCGAACGCAGCATCTTGCCGTACGACCTCAGATATACATATAAACAAAACAAGTGGAACAATAATCAGATATATAAATCTCTTCACGTGTTTTCGGGTGAAAAGTAGCTACATACGAAGTATTTTAAAATCCAAACCTGAATTGAGATCCACCTTTAAGATCTTAATTAATTGCAACGAGCGAAAATGATGTTCTTATGATTCTAGAACGTATCCAATCCAAGCCATTGCTATTTTTCTACAATGAATAGATCGAGTAAAATCACGAGACATGAGCTTTCTTCTCATATGTTCCATAAGAATCTTTTAACATAAACTTACAAGCAAAAGAATGTATTCCGGCAATAAGAACGGAAGATCCTCATCATCATCTTTAAGCAAAAGTATGAACTGAGAGAAGTTCAAATAGCCACAAAGCAACCCCACCGAAACTCATATCCCGATGTCTACATAACTACATTATACATTGACTAATGAAAAAAAAAACGAGCACAAACACAAGTGATTTGTTCACAAAACCCATTAATTAGTCTCGAGAGCATTAGTAACACCATAATCCACAAAACCCTCGACCAACTCAAATAAGTCTATCGAATTTTTCACCCGGAAAGTAAGGTAATGGCAAGAGGAGCTCCCTTCAGTCCAAGCACAGGCGGAGAGGGAAGAATGTATCTCCCGCATCATTCACTCAGTCACAGTAGAAAAAAAACACGGTTTCGTCTACTAGTGCTTAAATGAATGAGTCGGCAGATAATTCAGCCCCAAATCTCGTCCATGAGTGGACTGAGGGAAGCTCTTTTAGACCACCCCTTAATCGTCGAAACGACTCGACATCTTTTATAGATGGATCAATGTGTTTCTCAGTGGAACAGCTAGCAATCGATCGAGTTTCTTGCTTTCCTGGTGAAGCACTATAAAGAACCACACACACACACACACACTTTTTGCAGGTGAATCCTAGAAAAGTGACCAAAGAAATAATCAGTAGATATTCTTTTCAACCCACTACAAGGTACACCGGAATGAATGATCATGATTACAGATACAAATATATTTTTATTAAATAAAATAAAAAGAAAAGAAAAGAAAAAGAACTTATTTTTGTTACCTCATCAATCAAGGTGCTGAAAAAGGGTTCTTGATTTCAGGCTTCAAAATCATAATTTTCTGCACAAAACCCTAGTTTAAAGGTCTGATCTTTACAAAGATAAAATAGGGAAAAACCCATCTCCCACAAAATAAAAATCCGATCTTTATCACGTTAAATGAAGCCCAACACGAAGATGATGAAGGGTAGAAAGAAAAAACCGCTCCTGAAACCTTAAACCAGTGTAATAACCTTATCCATACATATATAATAATCAAGTAGGTAAAAACAAAAAAGAAAACAGATATAAATTAAAAGAGAGAAGGTGAAGAATTGCGAGTGAATCCAAGAGGGGAGATGACGAGTCGCTGTCGTCATGAGAATCAGAGATGAAGAAAGGGACCCCAAAACACACACACACACATTTTACATTGAAGATTTATTATTGTTTTTTAATTTATTTAATGATATTTGCATTTAAAGTGGGGGTTGATTGGTGAAAGTTCCTTTAGTGCAGAATGTGCAGTAAAAAAAAATGTGCCTCAAAAGGGGAAAAACAGTAAAACTCCACCTCACTCTCTCTCTCTGGAACGCACTGAAGTTGGAGTGAGAAATATAATACACACAAAAACACAGTGAATAATGTAGTATACTGTGTATAATTGTACTATAACACTGTGTAGGGGTGGGGTGGTCTTGTTCTTGAAAGTTTGACCATTGAATGATGTGTTTGGGACGGTGAAAAGGGTGCCCTACTCATGTTTGTGTAGTCATGTTACGCTTTTTGTGGCATGGGAATCGTACACTATTTCTGTTTTTCTTGTTCAACTAGTATTTGGATTGGCATGGCATGTTAGAATGTTGAATTCTGAAATTACGAAATCAATAATTGTCGACATGGTTAAAATGAAATCGATTGATCGGAGTGAAGGTTGCCGCTCGGAAGAGACGATTCCGTTGATATTGGGTCGGAATATTTTGACAAACTACTGAATTTGAACTTGAACGTGTTCGATTTAAATTGTAATCATTTTATGTATATTTATATGGTTGCATGATAGCTGAAGCTTTCCCTTTTACTATAAAATATAGAAAGTTATAATTAAAAATAAAATAAAAATTACACACATTTTCTGTAATTGAAAAATATAAAAATGGAATTATGGATGATATCTCTCAATTCTCAACCTCAAGCACATCCTACAATATACATGGAGATTTTCGAGTACAGTTTTTGTGTATGCATCCAAGTTAGTTACCTTTTGGACATTGCTCATTTACTCGATCAGATGACAGGTAAATCCGGTTACGGATGAGAAGGTTAGAATAACTGGAAGTGAAGACCAGTCGACCCGTCACTGTACGATTTAAGGTCGGCAGCTCTAACCAGAGCCCGGCACAAAGGGCATGTTCTCTCTCTTTCGAACCTGAAAGAAGCAATCATATTCATTCTGATGAGATAATCCACTTTTAAAATTCAGAACATTGTAATCCGAAATCTGAAGTAGAATGAAAGTGTGAATACAAACCATTCTGAAACACAATCTTCACAGAATATATGTTTGCAGCGCAGCAAAATGGGCGTCTGCATCTTCTCCTGGCATATAGCGCATAGATCTCCAGCCACGTTTACCTGTATTTGATCGAATCGAACGTAATGTCAAGGTACATTAGTATCCATCCTTAGACTTCTTATATAAACACAAAGAATGATGACTACAGTAAAGGGACAAGACCAAAAAGTACCCTCGAGGTTTGACCCAAATCGGAAGAAAAAAACAGCTAATCGTGACGGGGTGGGGGCTAAATAATCATTTTGCTTATGAAAGAGTAAATGTAAGACTATGAATTTCAGGAGTAATTTTTTGTATTTTGAAGTTTTTTTTTTTAATTCGGTCAAATCTCATGGATATAACCTCCTCTGGGCTCTGGTTATTGACAAAGTTGGCTATTAGCAAAATTAACACAAATGCTTGATTAGATGACTCTTGCATATATATGAACATGTGCAGATTTTGTACCTGCTCTGTTGTCGCATGAGACCCGTAGTGGACTTCCTTTCGGGTTAATGCCTTCAAGGCATAGAAAAAGGATTGAATCTGAAGAACAAGCACAGAGAAAATCACCATCATGTCTAATCTTATACAGATCCAAAGACGAAATAACTGAAAAGATGAAAAACTAATTAACATACTTTCTCGATAATTGATATTAGCTTGAAAGTTAAATACAATCCCGTTGTCAGTGACGAAAAGAGACTCCCGTAGTCTTTGTTCAAGAAGAATCTGTACCATACAGGGGTTGGCAACAAAGCACGATACAAAAGCAGTGTATATTCGACTAGAGTCAACATTTGGCCCTGAATAACAAAAATATTACTACCATTTAGATTCCTGAGCAAGTTAAGGACACGTCTGTACATCATTACAATCTGGCTCAGGAAAATGTTACCTGTCTACGGAAATTGTGGCCTTTGCCGTTCTTATAATACATTAACAGAACCAACTTTAAAAACATGGCTGTTTGTCGAGCCATGATATCTGAGAGTAACAAAATAGAAAAGAAATATAAGAAGAAACTCGAGAAGAGAAAAAACAAAACAGATTGACAATGCAAGAGAACATCAAAGAGAAGAGGTGAATAAAAAAATAATGAAGAGGTGACATTTTCAAGCTTTATATCAAAAGGTTTACTATCCAATGTGTTGCTAAAGCAAATAAATCGTGGGAAGACAGCAAGTTATGGTTATTTACCCACCAGGTTTAATAACCAACTCGTTTTAATGCATAAAATAACTGTGCTTTAAATATAGAGCCGACTTTGGTGTCAACTACTAAGGAATTTAAATATAAAGCATGAGATTTTATAGAAGCATGTCTCAGATAGATTAATATATTATATTAAAAAAATCAAATCCATACCATTTATCACGATGATAAATACTGCATGCCAAAAAGGAGGGACTGCTTTTGGAGGAATCATGAGCAATGGATAGAATATATCGTCCTCCCACTTCCACCAGTAGATTCCTAATACATTAAACAATAAAAAAACAGAATAACCAACTAGGGCAGTGAACTTCCTTTCTCCCTGCAAAATTATCAATGATTCGGTAGTTTTAGAGAAGGGAAAGCTCGGAGACTAAATGAATTTACACAAATAGTACTGCGCAAGAGTTAGCCTATGAAAATCTCACCTTTAGAGCAGTTTGTTTCTGGATAGCATCATTGGTCTTGAGCAAGACCATGGTGGAATAAATGGTAACAACAAATCCTGAAAAACATTATTGGAGATGTCAAGAGGGACTAAATTTATCTTTTGGATGACGATAGAAACAAGAGAACACTCAAAAGGGGATATAACTCAGGTAAGCGAACAAACACTATTCAATTTCATAGAAGTAGACGATCATTTGTTTTATCATTTCACTGTAGAAGACATGAAATAGTAATAACATCATTTGCAAATCAAATTGAAGCATTTACATCCAAAAGAGAGGAAGACTTTATCAGCAAGAGAAGTGCCGCTCTCCAGGGTTTTTACAGGGTTAAGAGTTTAGACTAGATATAGGGATAAACTGTTTTCAACTGTCTCTAGCTCTATATTTATCCATTTTCACTTTACTTCCACGTTTTTTTCGACAGCCCTTTCCTTCCCTTTTCCACATGGGAACGTCAATATCAACACACGATTTCTAAAGGTGCCATGATGATGCACATACAAATGTATGCTTGATTTCAATGATTTGTGCTTTAACAATTACCATGATTTAAATGGTTACTAGCTCTTTTCGAAAAACAGGACACCATGTACGCATAATATGTTTCTGTCAATCTCCCAAACGATACTAAAATGGAAGCTTCTCGTTCTCAAATTTACTCGAATACAAAAGCAAAGAAATACCACAGCCTGAGTACCTTGCAAGTGCTGCCGGATAAACACAATCAACAGCAGCAACGAGAAAGGAAGAATCTGCTCAATCCACCTGGCCGCCCCCTGTATATCGTATCTCTGATAAGAAGACCCTTCCCTGTTACTAGTACTATCACCCCCAACCGTGGACTCCTCCGCGCCCAATCCCGCCCCGTCGTTTTCGGCTTCGCCGGCAACACTATCATCCGGCTCGATAATCCGAATCGAAACCTCCCCGCCAGAACTGCTATTTCCACTCCCAGGGTTTTGGGCATCGGCTGCGACGGCGGTGCTGGTGCTCTCGGGGATGAGAGGGTCGGAGTCGGAGTAGGAGAAATCCGGACGGGAGCGGAAGACGCCGGAATATTCGAGTAGGGTAATAATTGGGGACTGCAGGAACCGCATGGTTCCCCCTTGATTGCTTGGCGGTGGAGGTAACTCGGATTCCAAATTCGAAGCATCGGAACTCGGCGCGTCCATAGGAAGAAGAAAAACAAGTCGATTTGGTGAAGGTGAGAAGTAATATGTATATTTAGTTGCAGAGAATTGTTCAAGGAAAATGGGGAAAAGTCAGAAGAGGGAGAAATGGTGAATGTTTACAGAGATGAGTACACGTATGAATACGTCATGTGTGTGTGAATTAATAAATAAATTAATTAAATAATAATAATAGCAGGTGTATGAAAAATGACAAGGGGAAGGATTGTCCGGGTGAGGACTGAGGAAGAAGAAGGCGCAATGACAACGGCTCATTATAGCATGAGTGCTAAAATAAACCGTTCTTTGCCCCTGGGTTTTGTTTTTGCTAAAAGTAGGAAAACGTGCAAGTCCTTTTTATACTTAGAAATATGAATATTTACCAAACTGCCCTTCTTCTTTTTTTCAAATACTCCTATATATTTTTAGTTACTTAAAAAAAATCTTAAAATAACAAAAATTAATATTCATTATATTTCAAGATAATATTCATTTTTTTATGTACCGTTTTAATATTCATTCTTTTGTAATATCGTAGTATTCATTATATTTGTAATAATCATATATTTCAAGGTAACACTCAACTCAATCGATTAATAACATTTGCTAATAATTTAGATCAAATGTGAAAAATAAATGTACTTTTGTAATTTTAAAACTTGTCTTCATTTTTCTACAACAATCTTACACTTCAAGTGTATATTTGATACTATAAAAAAGACTAACAAAGTGGAACTAAAGTTGTTCTTGGCGTCCCGCTTGTGTTTACTAGGAGTATAATTTTTACTCAAATAATGTTTTTCTTACCGAATATAATGCTAAGATTCCATATAATATTCAAATACAAGTAAAGTTACCCATTGATGAATTTATGTTACTAGTACCACCGCCCGTGCGATGCACGTGATTTATTTGTTTGAAATAATCTAAAATTTTATTTAATCTCCAACGTATTTCGGCAAAAAATTATTCATTGACTAACAAATTATTTTATTTAATAATCGATCTCTTATTAAAATTTGTAAATTCGTATTAAAATTTTATTATTTTCAAAAACTACGCATGTTTGATGTAATTTAGAGTATGTAAGCTTCTTGGGGCATAGTCGAGTGGTAAGGTATGTGGTGATGTTGGTGTAATTCCCCGACGACGCAGAATTCGAATCTCGGATATGATAAATTTTCATTGAAATATTATGAAATTAGTCCTTGGATGAGACCTATTGGATATCTCTCACATGTGTCTGCTACTCGGGCGCATCCTTCGATTTACATCCTACCCGATCGATGAGCCTCTGATCTGATGAAAGAAGAGTTTCTCGTCTCATCCTACCCGATCTCTCTCTCTCACATGTGTCTGCTACTCGGGCGCATCTTTTGATTTACATCCTACTCGATTGAGGAGCCTCTGATCTGGTGGAAGAGCAGTTTCTCGTCTCATCCTACCCGATCTCTCTCCCACATGTGTCTGCTACTCGGGCGCATCCCTCGATTTACATCATACCCGATCGAGAAGCCTCTGATCTGGTGGAAGAGGAGTTTCTCGTCTCATTCTACCCGTTCGAGGAGCCTCTGATCTGGTGGAATATGAGTTTCTCGTCTCTGCATTAGTGACATATTTACATCCTACCCGATCGAGGAGCCTCTGATCTGGTGGAAGAGCAGTTTCTCGTCTCATCCTACCCGATCTCTCTCCCACATGTGTCTGCTACTCGGACGCATCCCTCGATTTACATCATACCCGATCGAGAAGCCTCTGATCTGGTGGAAGAAGAGTTTCTCGTCTCATTCTACCCGTTCGAGGAGCCTCTGATCTGGTGGAATATGAGTTTCTCGTCTCTGCATTAGTGACAAACGAACCAACAAATACCTAAAACCGCTGGCAGAAAATCCAAATAAATGTAAAATAAAAATTATAAAGTTGAAAAATAAATAGAAATATAAAAAAATTGAATTTACTTGTGAATGAGATGGGAGAAATGCAATTATATTAATATAACATATGTTAACCTTTAAAATTTAACATAACTGAATTAGGTATAAACTAAAAATTAAAAAAAATCTAGTCCAACATAATTAATAACTCACTGAATTAGAGATAAACTAAAAATTAAAAAAAAATTTAGTCCAACATAATTAATAACTCAACAATTTGATTTTGGAGTAAAATCATAATTAATACATAAAATTAAAAAAAAAATTGAGGAAAAAAAATGAATGAAAAATCGTATATATGTAAATCGATTCAATGTTAAGAAAAATAAAAAAGAACCTATGAACCCAAATTATAGAAAATAAAATACGATTAATTGAAATTAAATTAATATTAATAGAATAAAAAAGAATTTTGAGAAATAAGATACGATTGATTGAAATTAAATTAGTATTAATAGAATAAAAAAAAATTTGAGAAAAAAATTTAAAATTTATATATAATAATTTAAATATGCTTAATAATATTACTATTTATAATTTATATTATTTTTATTTATAATTTATAGTGTGAACACAACATTATTATTGCTTTCCTATTGATCCACGTGGCATTAGTAGATCCTGAAATTATATACGTATAGATTTAAATAATTAGATTAAACTAGTTTTTAAATCTGTTATTTAGCCCAATAGTAATAATTAAGGTTGCTGTTACGGTAATAAATCCTCTAAGATCGGTATTAGCGTACACGGGAGTCAAAAGTCAATACACCGTGTTTAAGGTTTAATTTTAATTATTTAATTATTTAATTATTTATATATTTCATGAGAATATTCGCGTGAAATAATGAAATCCATACCACTTGCACTTTAAAGATAAAAATGAATTTGTTATTAGGTCGTAGGTAATTATGATTGTGTGTGCAATTATTGAAAATAATATTCTTAAAACTAGATTAAATAAAATTATTTTGAAATCTTTGTTTCGTAATTCTTAAAAATGTGTTAAAATTCATAATTAAAAAGTTGTGAAAAAAAAATAAAATTGGAATATGAAATCATCTTTCTAGTTTTTACACTATCTTTTAAAAAACTAAGTTTGCTTCAACAAAAATCATTGAACCTGCATTTGAAACTTGTAAGCATCATTCAATTTTAATTTGTGCCACCATAATTTAATTTGATGTTCGTAATTTAATCATAATTTTTTAATACATAATTGGACCTTCATAATTTGACAATAATTTAATTCATTATATAATTCAACTCTTATAATTCGACAGTGATCGATGACCATCGTAACTTCCAACTCTAACTCGATTTTCATTAACTGAAATTGAAAATAATTCTCCCATATTAAAGTGATTTTTAATTGATTTCAAATATTTTAATCAATTTTAAATATTTAAAATATTTAAAACCTTCAAAACATTTTTGAAATATATTAAAATAATATTTAAATGCTTTAAAATAAGTTTAAAATTTTTTAAAATAATTTTTTGCTTCGAAATAACAATAATGTTCAAAATTTCCATAATCCCACGAGGAAATTTCGAACCAAATGTTGGATCCAGTTTCCTGTATTACGATTTACGATTGATCCTTAATTTTACACTGAAATTCCCAAAGAAATAAATGGCAAACCCATCGGCATCAAG
Source organism: Euphrasia confusa (assembly GCA_954870475.1). Classification (NCBI taxonomy): domain Eukaryota; kingdom Viridiplantae; phylum Streptophyta; class Magnoliopsida; order Lamiales; family Orobanchaceae; genus Euphrasia; species Euphrasia confusa. The sequence continues at coordinate 38,189,435 of OX940960.1, forward strand.
ATCGATCGTCCTCAGATGTTTTCATCACACCGAATCGAAATCCCCAACAGTCGCAAGCAGTGGCATTTCCCAGCTCATCACAGACTACCCTAATACAGTAATCAAAACCCCCAAATTTTCTCCATGGCTTTTCAATCCTCGACGGACCCATTCGTCGTCGTCACCCAATACGACGCCGTCCGTGTCCCGGAAATCAAACCCATTTCCGGGGTTCAGACGCTTCTCATCCGCGAATGGCGAGATGGGTTCTGAAAACCACGCGAAGAAAGTGCCGAAAAAGATCGACTTTTTAGCTCTCGACGACGCGCTCGCGCGGTGCAAGGAGTCGGCGAGGCTGCGAATCGAGGGCTTCTGGAGGAGGAATTATCTGGTGGTGCTCGGCGCAGGTGGGCTTGCGGCGAGCCTTCTTCTGTGGCGGGTTTTGTTTGGCGTCGCGGATGCTTTCGTTGGTCTCTCGGAGGGCATGGCTGAGTATGGGTTTCTGGCTCTGTCATCCGCCATTGTCGCGTTTAGCGTGAGTTGTTTTGCTTCCTTGTTTTAATTCAGCTGATGCAATTTTATGAGCTTGTTTAATACTACTGAGTATCAATATTTATGTTAGTTATTGGGTGATTTGGATCATGCATTATACGTTTTAGTAGGGTGGCCGTTCAAGTCATTCGGTTTGTTTCGTACTTTTGTGTTTGGCTTTGGACTGATTTTGGGTTATACTCAAAATATGGAATAATGTTTTATAAAACAAACATAATTGATAAGTTTGTGTTAGGTTGTTGTGTTTTGTATCAGTAGCTTCGGTTTGTGTTTGTGTTTCTTGTTGAATTTGATCACCCCAGTTACTCAGGGTATTTGATTTATAGTGGAAGAACAGCTAAAGTCATGTTTTTTTTTATAATTCATGTCAAGGGTTTGTACCTTAATTCGAGGTTCAACATCAATCCGGATAAAGTCTACAGAATGGCCATGACAAAGCTAAATATGTCGGCTGGTATTCTTGAGGTAATGGGGGCCCCACTCACGGGAACAGATTTGAGAGCCTATGTGATGTCGGGAGGGGGCATTGTACTGAAGAACTTCTATCCAGGGTTAAGAAGCAAACGCTGCTTTCTCATTTTCCCAATACAAGGGTCGGAGAAGAAGGGATTAGCCAGTGTCGAAGTAAAGAAGAACAAAGGCCAGGTCTCGTTCAATGCTACTGGCATTTTTTTGAATTATTTTTCGAATATATATTGTACATAGAAATTCTTGATAGGATTGTGGATTTTGATCCTCAATCCAGTTAAGTAAATGTTTTTGAGTTAATTACCAAAGTATTCTTGAGGTTCGAGAGAGGTTATTTGCTTTTTGTAATGGATTAATTTTTATTGTAATTAGGCTAAACAATAGAAGTTGCTTTTGTAATTTAAGTGAAAAAAAAAACGTTCTTCTCATTCTTGTGTTGGTGATGTGCAGTACGATATGAAGCTATTGGCGGTGGATATCCCGGCGTTGAGTGGGCCCGACCAACGGCTGTTCCTGATTGGAGACGAGGAAGAGTACAGGATTGGTGGTGGGCTGATTTCCGAACTGCGGGACCCAGTCATTAAGGCATTGTCTGCTGCAAAGGAGTTTGAGGCGCTTGACCTAAGGGAAGACGAGGAAGATGACCAAAGGGAACTCCAAGAAGCCGAAAGAAAACGTAGACAAGAAAACAAACAAGCTTGACTAGTTAGTTACTCTCAAGTCTCAACAACTGCATAAGTTCTTTTTTTTTTCAATTCCCTAACCATATTGTGATGTTTTATTGGCATCTTTGAGTTCGGAGTACGAGTCAAATCCTTAATAAAGAAAAATTCATTTGCATTTCCTTTTTCCTGATGTTGATAGTAGGGCGGCGCTCTCTCTGGAGGCTAATGGTGGTTAAATTTAAAACAGCCAAAAAAATATCATAGTTTTGAGATTATTAGTTTAATAAAAACATTAAAATAATTAAACAAATGTCCAGCAACTGTTGACTGGAAAAGCTAGTTTCTTGATTTTTCTTACAGGCTTGCGTTTTCTTGGATATGGTGGCTGGGCTTTCTCATTTCTTTTATAAACATTGACAGTCGACCCATTGAATTAAGGTATGGATTTCGGATTTCGATTTGATTCAAGCAATACCATTTGATGATTTTGATAATGAGTTGGGTTTTGATTGGATCTGCCTGTACTGTAATTTCTTAATATGTGTTGTACATCAAAGATTCAATCTTTATCGTTTTTTCCTTACTAGGATCTGGATAATATTAGCCTGCTGAGAACCGTGCGCGAGCTCAAAGATCAGCTCAACATGAACCTCTTTCTGGTGACCCACTTCTTGTTCCGACGATTATTACAAGGGGAATTTATCATCATCATGCAAGGCTGTTGAAGGTAGGAAGATGAAATCTATCTTGATTGAGCCCGAGGACAAGATTGATGAGTAGGTGGGAACCTCGTCTGAAGTAGATACCCGACTGCCATTTGAGGTGTTAATTTACCTACTAAAATATCACCCGTCTTAACCCTAGATCCCAACATCACAATTCCACTTTTGTCTAAACTGCGAGAAAGTCGGGAATTGAGGTGTTTTGAGTTCTCCACTTCATCGGCTATTATTCATCCCCTGGCCTGAATGTTGTTGCACAGGTGATCAAGTTTTTGAAGTTTGCAATGCTATCTACGAGTATTTTGTAAATATGCAAATTAAATTACTTACAAATTATGATTTCTTTGAAATTTTATTTGGAATGATTAAAATGTTCTCCTAAAACATTAAAAATATAACAATTCCAAACATATCTTTATAATATATAAATCTTGAAACTAATAAATCTCAATTAGCCAATAGAAACAGTCAATTTTGCCACATCATTTCTATTAACCAATAGGATGGCTCAATTTCCCCTATAGCCTAACTTTTCACTCTTAATTTCAAATTCTATTAACCAATAAAATTTCTCAATTTTGCCACTTAGAATCTCTCAATATTTTCTCATTAAATAAATAAATTATTAAATAAATAAATTGTAATTAAAAATTAAATGTTGGTCAAATATCCCATAATTACATTCGCTACTTCTTCTTCTTTTCTCATTTTCCAAAATTCTTCTCCTTTGAACTTCCGCTGCTGCTGTTTGAATTAGGGTTTTTTATCAAAAAAAAGATTGCAGACAATCGTATTCAAATTTGCGATGACGATGATGATTGTCTTTTTTTTTTGCAGATTAAGTTTCCGTGGTCATCTTCTCCCAAATTGGTCAGTGTATCTATATATATGCGCTCCATATATGCGCTTCTTATTCTTCTTCCATAAAATCATCTTCGTCTTCCTTTCCTGTTCATATTTTCAGCGTATCGCAATATTTCAGATTAAGGGTTTTTCATCTCCTTCCCCGGCTTCCGCTGTTATTCCAGATTGAGGTTTCGATTGCACAGGTTTTTCTCAACCCTATTCATCCGCTATCAGATTAAGGGTTTCGATCAAGTTTTTTTTTGCCCTACACTGCTATATCAAAAGTAAGGCTCTTATCAAATTTTTTTTTTGTGCAGTTTCATAATCTACAATTTTTACAGCTATATCAGTGAGAAAGATGGTAAAAACCGAAATGATAGCAGCTGAACCTATGCCGAAGCCTTCTTCTTTTTCTTCGGTCGAGTTATGGTCTTGGAGTGGTATATTCCTCATATCCTTTGTATCCGCTTTGCTTTACCCGACTCCACTCGAAACCAATGCTAGGACATGCTTGCCTTTTCTCTTAACGTCCACTGTACTAGGCTACATGTTTGGTTCTTTGTAAGAAACGAAAATTATTTACTCGGCCAGCCGTGTCTTTCCATTTAGTTATTATTGTTTCCTCAACTCGATCTCAGTTTTTTCATTATTTGATTTTCGATTCAGGCTACCGTCAGCGTGAAGAAGGTATTCCGGTGCGATTTTTGCCGGTGTCTTGAGAACGGTCAATTTGCTGATCGTAAGTGTTGTTGTTTGCTCTGATTTCTCGAATTTTTCTTTTTTCTTTTCGTCCCATTTTTTTTTCTTTGATTTCGATTTGATACATTACTCGCGAAGCCTGAAATTTAATGTTTCGGCGGTAAAATAATTTCGCCGGTCATAGGAAGTCAGGATTATGATGTTGTGATGCGTGGGTGTTCGGTTGGGGCTCCTGAAGTTCATCTTTCATCAAGACTTCATGTCCGTATTGATGTTCCCTTTTTTTAATCCCTGTTGCATGCTTACTCCCGGCTCCATCATGATAACTATTGTTTCTCCTTCTTTCTCATCAAGTTACATTGACTTTATTTTTCTTTTCTATCTAATGGTAGGTTACAGGTGAAGCTGAGTATACAGATGATGTTCCCATGCCACCCAAAGGTTTACATGCTGCTGTAATATTAAGTAAAAAGCCTCACGCTAGGATACTTGCAATAGATGATACAGCAGCAAAGTCTTCTCCTTAGTTTGCAGGAGTATTTTTTGCTAAAGATGTGCCTGAGGAAAATAGGAAAACAGAGTCTTATTCAGCTGTTGTGTTACTCTTTTCATAAGAAATTGCTTTTTCTTTGCCTCTGAAAGATATTAGTAGTACTCCAATGTTTATACATTTCCAAAAATTGCTTTAATTCTCGCATATTGCTCTTTTTCTCAGTTTGAGGTATGCCGTTTAAGTTTTTGTTTTTCGACTTATTTGGTTTAGCGTTTACTAATTTCGTGTCTTCCAAAATCCTTTTTTTTTTGTGCAAATTGAGACATGATTCGTTGATCTTGCTTTCGCCTTTTTAAAGCTTCAATTTTTTAAACTTTTTTTGCAGATTGAGGAACCAATCTAAATTTTCTCATCCTGATTCTAATTTTCGATTAATTTGCTGTATCTTTTTTTGTAGATCTTTCATTCCGATGAAAATCCAACTCCTCCGTCGATCGCCACTCCAAGGAGTCTTCAACCAGCCGCTTCTCGGGTTCGCTGAAGCCCAGAATGAGTAAGATTTCCCCAAACGACGCTGAAAATCTTGAAATTTGCATAGATATATGTAAAGAGTTTTATTTATTTATTGTTTTGGTGTTTATCAATTCCAGGAGCGGAGGTCAATGGGGCGGAGACCTTCTCATCACGTATCGCTCCATACCTAACGAAAAACATGTGACTTAACATTAGTATTAATTAACCATGAAGATCGAGTCGACCCTCTGTGCGAGTACTGTGATATGTTGTTAATTTTTCCAGGTTTTTGACTTGGGGGAAGAAGGGTCGGATAGCGTGCTCCGTAGGATTTTTCTCAATATAGAAAGGCTCAAGAACAGTGGTGATGATTTTTCTACTGAACTTGCAAAGAAGTTACGAATAATTGTGAGTGGATTCTTCTAATAATTAGTTGTATTTTCGTACGTGTAGTTGTTGTAATTAATTAAGGTGTGTAGGTTGCTGGTGGAGATGATACTGCTGGCTGGATTCTTGGGGTGGTTTCGGATCTAAAATTATCGGATCCACCACCAGTAGCAACTGTGTCCCTAGGAACAGGAAATAATTTACCATTCTCATTCGGTTGGGTAAGAATAAGATCCTGTAATGTAATGTTGGTAATTTTCATCGCGAATATACAGGGTAATGTAATGTAATGTTGGTGAAGAATTCATTGCATGCTGTATAAGAATCTTTCATGAGCTCCGACAAGGCTACACCTCATATCCGGATAATAGTTCCTGATGGACTAAAAGATATGTTACGATTAAGGTTGGTCTCTCTCTTTCCGGTCTATCTTATTTTTTATTTTTATTTTTTTTATGTGGTCTTTGACCGAGAATATACTGTTGGCATGTGCTACTTTTGGTTTTGATTATAAAACTAAGCTAAAATATGTTGTAGAATCCCTGGATGACACTCGGCTCAAACAACCCCAACAATGGCAGCCTTCCCATAATCCTTTTGTATGCTAAGTATTTTGGTGGTGGTCTTCAAATAATCTTAATAGAAGGATATGGTATGTTATTATCTCTACACAACAAATTTACACCAGCAACTAAAAGGTAGGCTCTGTTTTAGTGTCTGGCATTGTAAGATGAACTTTTTTTTATCTCTTGGCATCTCTCTATTCACACGTCATTCTTTTTGCTAAGCTAAAGATATAATCTCTACTCACATATTCATATATCTTTCTTTTTACTATTGCCTATTTTTTTGGGGGTCTACAATAGCCAAGTAACACATGTTTATACGCCAAATGACAATTAAAATTTTTATTATTTATTCAAGTTTCTAAATAGTGCCGAGAACATATTCATGTTTCTTTGACTGAGGAGCTCGAACTTATCATGAACGGCGATATCATTAATTTTGAAGAGCAATGGAGAAGGGCCTTCATCAAATGCTTCATCAAAATTGATGATGAAATTGGAGGGAAATCAACGGCCGAGCCATTAATTTTAATCCTTGGAAGAATTGCTTGATTTTGGATTGCTTTATAGTTTTGTGTGTGTTTACATACAACTCTTCTTGATGAAGTAACTAAAAAATCTCAGGTGAATTAGAACATTTATGCATCATACGGAGACATGATTTTAATATGTTTTTATTCAACTCTAATGTAAGTTATTTATATTATTTATGATTATTGGATAAATTAAGTTTGGTTGCGGTTTATAAAACAAGAAGCATAGTTACTTCTTATTATGTTGTTACTTTATTACTTTTTATTTTTTTAAGCTGTCAGACGTTGGCCCTCACCGTGTATATGAACACCGATGTCATAGTCTATCGAGTAGTAGTGGGCAGATTTTATCCTGAACCTGTCGCTCTGGATTTGCATAGGGAAAAGTTGGAAGAGGCAATTGATGTTTAAAGGGGATGGTGTAGACAATGAATTAAATATGAGCTCGAGTGACAGTTAATCGTGACAATGATAATGAAGTCGGTGTTATTGATGATCATCTGATTTAAAAACTGGGAACTTTGTACTCTTATTACAACACTCATTAATATGAAATTAATTAATTTTGTACTAATTAAATAATATATTTCTTTTTTTATTTTGTTATGTTTCAGAAAAACCTTTTTTTTAATATTATATTTATTTTTGCTTTGTTATTGATTTTATTGTTTTTAATACTCTTAATATACATTAATAGATTAATTTAACATTTAATCATAAATTAGAATATCAATGATACTAAATAATATTACAAATAAAATATTTTAATATTAATTTTTACCATCTTTTAAATTTTTTTTATTACACTTAAATATTTTAATATTAATTTTTACATATAGAATACACTATATGACATGATTTTTAAAATTATTTTAAAAAATGAAAAAACTCTAAATTTTAATTCATTTAAAAAAATTAAATTCTATATTCTATTCTAAAAAGATGACAATGTTATTCTTTCATTTGATATATTAATTTTTTTTATTCTTACGCAAAAATAAATAAACTAATTGAGGTTTTAAAATAATAAGAATAATAAAACATACGTATAAGAAATGTTTAAAATATCAAATATTTTTATTAATAAATTTGAAATTTATATTTATATATTTATTAATTTTTATGGATAAATAAAAAAAGTTATATTATCCATATTATTTATGAATTTAATAATGCTTTAAAATATATATATATATATTTTTCAATTATTTTTTTTCATCAAAAAAATTGAATCAAAAATAAAAAATATATTTTATTTCAAATTCTAAAATCATTTTAGAATAAATAATATTTATTATTTGTTTTTTTAAATATGTTCGTAGTGGTATTGAACAAAGCATTGTGAAGTAACTATAAAACTCTTTCCAATTTATAAGACTCCCCATCCGAATAGATTAAAAGTTTGTAAAAAAAAAAAATCGAGCATTGTTTAAACATATATATTGAAATTAACTTTAAAATAAATCGAGCAAAACTTTGAGTTTTACTCCCGAGCATGCTGGGCTGAAAGATTATTTATGTACTTAATCGAAGCTGAACTGTTATTTTTAAATGAACTTAATCGAAGCTGAATTGAAGCGATCTGAACTGAACTCAATTGAAGCGATCTGAACTGAACTGAAATGTACTGAAATTAAGTCCAAAAGAACATGTTCTAAGTCTGAACTGTGCTGAAGAGAATAATTTTAAAATTACATATCCATTTGAACTGAATTGAAATGAATTGAACTTAATAGGTTTGAACTGAATTGAAGCTGAAAATAAGTCAAAAAGAACAGATCTTTACTCTCTCTGATTCAAGATTTTGTCATTTCGCTTTCAACGTGACAATTTCCTGTTATGATATTGTATGGAACGAGTTAGATGCATTATTTATCCAAAGTGAGGATTATCTATGTACTCACGGGCAATTATATGTTGCACTTTCAAGAGTCATTGCAAAATTAAAATTGTTATGTTTGAATAATATTCAATTCTATGCCAAATAGATTAGGGGGTTGTAACATTTTTTTTTCATATGTATTCAAACAAATATATATATATATATATATATATATATATATATATATATATATATATATATATATATAAATTTAAAAATAACAAAAAAAAAAATCAATTATAATTTCGGTGCACAATTAAACTCTTGAAAAATATATTTCTTATAAGAATAACTTCTTATAGTAATATTTTTTTCTCGGTACACTTATGAAATTTTTACTGTATATTGAAAAATTTAGTAGATAATTAATAGAAACACAATCAAAACAATTATTTAAAACGGAAAGAACTCTTGCATTTTAATAAATATTTCATGTTTGATATAACAATTAATAATAAGATTCGATACGAGTTGACAAATAAGATCGAAATTTCGATTGTGAGTTTTATATTAATTCTTAACTACTTACTATCGCTTACTATCGATAAAATACGTTGCATTTTTTTTTAAATTAATTCATAATAAATTAACTTCTACAACTATCCATGTTATATGTTTTATGCTTGGTTGACGTTATCATATTATTAAACATTGATAATAATGATATTAACTACTTTTGAATAATTTTTGAATTTTAAATTTTCTATACAATAAATATGAATTTATTTTCTAATAAAATTATATTTGAAATATTTAAATATATAATACGACTATAATGTGATACATATTTTTAAAGTTATTCTTTTTATTAATTTTCTAACATTATAAAAAAATTGAGTTAGGAAGATAGTTAAAAAATAAAAGAAACAATTATTTAAAAATTTAATTATATTAGCAATCTAACTATTCACTCATTATAATTCACACTTAGATATATGTTTAAAGAAAATAATAAAACCGTTTAAAATTATTATTGATTTTTTCTTAATTAATTCAAAATTACAAAATTGAGATTTATCATATATAATTCTATTTACTAATTATAGTAAATTTTTTATATTTTCTTTATTTATCAATTATATCTCTCTATTATAAATTTAAATATAGAAATTAATAAATATAATAAATAAATATTATTATGCAATCAAAATATTATAATTTAAATGCTATTTCATGAAAACTTTCTTTTTAATAATATATATTTTTTTCTTTGTTATTGATTTTATTGTTTTTAATACTCCTAATAGACGTTAATAGATTAATTGAACCATTATTTATAAATGGAAATATTAATGATAACAAATAATATTACATATAAAATATTTTAATATTAATTTTTACCTTTTAATTATACAAAATATATTAAATGATTATTTAAAATTCTTTTATTACCCATAAATATTCTAAAATTAATTATTGACATTTATATTTATGGATAAATACAAAAAGTCATATACTAAATTAGTTTAATGTCGTTAAATATTACACACAAAGATTATCCATATTATTTATAATTTAATAATGCTTCAAAATATATTTTTATATTTTATTTTCAATTATTTTTTTGCATCAAATAATTGAATCAAAAATAAAAAATATATTGTTTTGCAAAATCTAAAATTATTTTAGAATAAATAATATTTATTATTTGTTTTTTTCATCTATGTGGGATATTGAACAAAGTTATTGTGAGCCTTATTTTTTTCATAATATAAATTAAAAACTCCCCATATCTGAATAAATTAAAAGTTTGTTAAATTTTTTATTTTATTTATTTCAAATTTATGTAAACAAACTTAAATTTTTATATAATGTTTTAAACGTATATTCTTAAATTAAGTTTAAAATAAACTGAGTAAAAACTTTGAGTTTACTCTCGGTGCATCGCACAATAAAAAATTTCAAACTAATGTATACAAAAATAAATATATATATATTTATTTAATTGTTTAAACATATATTCTTAAATTAATTTCTAAATATCTCCAGGTAAAACTTTGAGTTTTACTCCGGAGCATCTCCCGGGTTGAAAGATACTAGTATTAACATAATTAACTGACGTGATTTGCATAATGCATGTTGTAGAGATTTTTTAATATATAATTAAAAAAAGATTTGATTCAATCTAACCTCTAAGTCTGGGTATACCAATTGTATTTTTCTTATACCAACCAATATTTAATTGGTATAGAAAAATTGGAATTTATACCAATCATAATTATGTTGGTATACTAACTAATTGGTACGGTTGGTACGTAGTTTCTATCGACACATTTAGAATTTTATTTTATATAACGATTTTTTTTTTCTCTTTTTCATATTATCGTCAATTTTGATGAAAATACTTATTTTATGTTACTAAATTCTAGTTTTTTTTATATATCATCACTAATTTTAATAAAAATATAAATATTTAGAGTTTATGTGTATTAATTTTTTCACTTTACTTTTTTTTTATGTAAGAAAAACATGTAATTTTATAATGATATATATTAATGTATTAATAATTTGTTTGGTATAAATTGGTACATACCATGTGTACATGGTACATGAAAATTTTGTACCGTGTACTGTACCAACTTTTAATATTGGTACGGTATACTGTACCGTATACCACTTTTATGGTATACTATTAAAGTTGGTACGAGTAGATATATAAATTGGTTGGAATAGAATCATGTACCATTGCCACCCCTACTAACCTCAACGAAACACTCCGGTGGATCAGATCTGTGTGTATATGAAACGAAACGAACAAAGAGTTATAATTTAAAATTTTATTCTCAAATAATTAGAATAATCACATTATTAATTAGTAACAATATTTCAATGAAAATAAAATAATTATAAACTAAAAAATAAAAACAAAGGTTTAAAAATAGTGTGAAACATTTGAAATTTCTTTTTTTCTACAATATTTCATCTTGTTATTTACTCTTTTTATTGTTCATTTCAAATTTTATTTTTCATTTTTTAATATAATTTTTCAAGTTTTATTATTTTTAATAATAATTTAGCTAATTAAAAAAACATATTTAAAAAAAATCTAAAGTTTTATTATTTTTAATAATTTATTTCATTAAAAAAGAAAAAAAAACATTATTATTGTTTTTATATACTCCCTCTTTCCCTTAAAACAGTGCACACTTTCCTTTTTGGTTTATCCCTTAAGACAATGCACATTCCATAAATGGAATTACTTTTCACAACTTTATCCTCCCAATACACATTTATTTACCCTTATACCACTACTTTTTCAACTAACTACTTTATTACTTACACATCAATACCTATTATACCCTTACTTTATATTATTAAACACATAAAAAATCACTTTTTCTTAATCTACGTGACATTTTCTCTATGCACTATACTAAGGGATGGAGGGAGTAATTTTTATAAGTTTTATTATTTTTATTAATATTTTAATCAAATCTATAGAAATCTGACGTTTAAGATTTTTTTAAAAAATTAGTTAATTTAACTTATATTACTATCTACTTCCTATATTTCAATTATTTATCTACTAACGCATATTAAAATAAAAAAATTAAAATTTTTGATTAAAAAAATATTTTTAAGGTTAAAAAAAGTGGTATAGTTAGTTGAGAATTGAGATTATTTATCGACGACCACCGTCGGCGAAGGCGGAAACTAGCAGATACTCGCACAGAAGCTCTAGTTCTGCAGATCACGCTCTCTTTTGCTGACAATATTAAATTGTTAATTTTCCGGTTGTAGTGATGGGCAGAAGGAAGCAAATTCGGCCGCGTAGGTCCGGGGGAATACTAGAAAAGCGGCCTCCAGAATCAGAAAATAACAAGGGGCAACCGAGAAAAGGCGATTCCGTCGACGTTGAAGCACCGTTTTTCGTTGAAATCGATAGGTCTAGCTGGGGTTCCGACGAGCACTACGATGTCTCCGAAATCCTTCTGTTGGATTTGAGGGTTAGTGAGGAGTTCTACGGCTATAAACTGACCGAGGAGTTTTTTAGGGATTCCAGAAACTTCTTGAGGTTTAGGTTGAGTAATGTGAACGAGCATCTCGGTCGTATGAAATTGGGGCATTGGCCGGTTTTGTCGGATAGCAATAGGCGTTTGGAGTTTGTGATGAAATGTACTGTGGAGGGGTTGGAAACGGATGTGACGATAGTAGATGGGAGTGTCGATGGGACAGACGAAGGGGTTATGGGTCTTGTTCACTTGGCCAGTTTGAAGTATTTGACTGTGAGGCCGATTTTAGGAACTGAGTTTCTGGAGGGCATGCCATCTGTGCGTGTCAGGGTCGAGATTCTGAGACGCGCGTTTGATGAATGCGGGTCCCTTCTTGAAACTACGAGGCAGATATGGAGGAAAAGTATGATGAGTGTCATGGCATGGCTGCGTCCGGAAGTTATGACTTCGGAAGCTAGATACGGATTCGATGCTTTGAAAAATATGGAGGTTGACGACGATGATAATGATGATGATTCTCTTGCATCAAGAAAGCAAGCGAGGTTTGAAGTTTCCAGCTTTTACGAAGCTATTAAGCCGTCAAAGTGAGTAGTGATGGAAATTTGAACTTCCTTATGATATATCTCTACTCAGACTCACTCACCTGATTTGATCTCTTACAATAGGGAGGCGCCAATGCTGGAGGATCACCTTCCTGACTTGCTTCCTGAACTACGACCTTATCAGAGCCGGGCAGCCTATTGGATGGTGAAACGGGAGAAAGGTGATTTTGGACATTTAGATGGAAATGGAAGAAGTCAGGATGTTTCTCCTCTATGTATGCCTATAAATTTGATCGATGCTTCTAGAAGGATTTATTACAACCCTTTTAGGTATGTTTCTCAGTATTTTCTACGAAATGTTTAATTATGTTGATGTTTGATCATAGATGTAGTACTCTATAAGCAAAACACTTTGATTTTTATTAGATTTCAGGTGATCAGTTCAAGTACTCGTTTTCTGAAGTAGTTGAACTGTATATACATTAGTAGGTGTTTTATTTGCTACATTTATCTGATCTTTCCTCTTCGTTTGCCCAGAGTTCCCGTTAAATCAACTTTTTCCACGTTTGAACTGTATATACGAGCACATACATTTATAATGCTCACATACATAAAAAAAAAAAGTGAACTTCAGTTGCAAAATATGCTGGGTTTGGGATTTTATCGTTCTAGATGTATATTGGCAGTTGCTATGCTGCACTGTCACAATTTAGTTTAGCTGTTACAGGCCTTCCCTGTTTATCTTTCTAAGAATATGTAAAGTCTATCAGAAAGTGATCCAGCAACCTTTTTTATGCTTTAGTTTAATGTTCAAATGTCCGTTGTGTCCTTGCACTATTCTTGCAATTATAGAACACCATTGATTTTCTTCCACCAGTTCAATCTGTTCATTTTTCCTTTTGTTGCTTGCAATTTTGCTTACTAGTGATTACGATAGTATGCATATTTTGAAATTAGTCATAACACCAGGGGATGTAAAAGGACAAAACAAGAGGGGGAGGTTTTAAAATGTATCATACGAATGGTATCTATGTTCATAGCAATTTCAATCTCAATCTCCAAAAAGGTATATCTGATTAGTATTTTATTCTTCTTCAGTGGGAACATTTCACTGCATGCTCAGTGTTGCTCATCATATGTTGCTGGTGGAATTCTAGCTGGTACGTTTCTCGAGTTCTATTTTATGAATATGAGATCATGCTTCTTTTGTCACTGGGTGCTTTTTGATTTTTATTATGTTGTTATTAACTAGGAAATAGTTACCTTGCTTGTAAAGGGTTGTCCCCTACACTACACTACACTTCACCCACACACACACTCACATATGTGTGTGTGTGTATACCGTTATCTTTCTTGTGTAGTTACTTTACTGTCATATCTGGTGCTTCTAGTTAACATAGATCAAATTGATAGCCTAATGGTTGTTCCATTGCTATACTAAAACATAGATGAGATGGGCCTTGGGAAAACTATTGAGCTGCTATGCTGTATTTTTGCTCATCGAATGCCATCATTGGAAGTTGCTGAGAGTGATAAGGCAATGCAAGTCGAAGGGTCTCAAAAGAGTATCTTGAAAAGACTGAAAAGGGAACGAGTTGAGTGCGTATGTGGAGCTGTCACCGAGAGCTACAGGTACAAAGGTTTGTGGGTGCAGTGTGACTTTTGTGATGCGTGGCAACATGCAGATTGTGTTGGGTATTCACTAAAAAGGAAAAATCCAAAATCTGGGGGACATGCCGGAGGAGGAAAATGTGAAGAACATTCAAATGGAACCTCAAGGAAGAATAAAAAGAAGAAGAATGATGATAAGGTTGTAGAGATGGATGGGGACTATATATGCCAGACATGCTCAGATTTGATTCAGGCAACGGAATCTCCGATTGCTGCAGGTGCAACTCTTATTGTTTGTCCAACACCCATATTGCTCCAGTGGCATGCTGAAATTCTTCGGTAACTCTTATTATTTTGTAGCCCATGCATTTATTGGAGTCGGTTGAACACTCAAACCTAAATTTTTATTTTGACTTTTGGATAACATGCGCTAATGTGTGTTTGACATATCTGTTCCTGAATGTTTAGACTGGTGATGCATTGCTGCTGCTGTCGATTTTACCCTTTCATTAGAACTTATAAATACTGCCACCACAAGATCATATGATCTGGAAAAGAATAATTTTTGACATATATTTTAGATATGTATAAGGATTCCTCTTAGTGCATATATGAGGTAGCTTGGTTCCTGGGGGAAAATCTACTTAATGATTTTATATTTCTTCAGAATAAGATTTCAACTAATGTCTTGAGTTTTCTTGGATCATACTCCTGCATAGAAGTAGCCCGTGTTATTTTTTTCAGAAAAGTTTTATTGCAGCCCCACCTTTCTTAAAACCTAAAGGTTTAATGGCACCACCAAAGAACATTGCACATTGAGTTTCATGACTCTAGGTTTAATTTTAATTTTAATCTGGATAATTAGTCAACACATCCCAATTTAGCTGATCCGTTCCTCATGTTTTTTTTTAATTAGGAGTAGATTATATTGTTCCTGAAATCATTCTTGTTTACCTCTTCTCTCATACTTCTATTATGGATGGAAGGTTGTTTCTTCTACAGCTTGTATGAAGTCTGGGAAATAAAAAACGTTAATATTTCTGAAGAATGATTGAATCTGTGGTCCATTAACAAATATATTTGACGTTTGGTTGATTTTTGTACATTGTTTTATTTTTCTGTTTGTTTCTGTCATACTTGTTCTGCTTTCTCTTTTGTTTATATTCAAAATTGTTGTTTGCGTCAACAGTCATACCAGTCCTGGCTCATTAAGAATATGTGTTTATGAGGGAGTTCGACACACTTCCTTCTCCGATGAACCTGTTATTGATATCGATGAACTTCTAAGAGCTGATATTGTCCTTACAACTTACGAAGTGCTTAAAGAGGATTTGCCGCATGATTCTGAAAGATATAACGAGGATCGCCGTTTTATGAGATACTATAAAAGGTATCTCTCTGGAATTGACTTTCATTTTGTCTCATACACCATGCTACGAAAATATATGCTCTGAATATTTATTAGCATGAGCTAAATCATAAGTCAGAAAGCCCAATCTAAGATTACAAAAAGGAACCATAAAGTTTGATATAGTGTTAAAATTAAGGGATATTTTTGTACTTGAAAGTTAGCTGTTTTGTTTTTGCAGTTATGTCAAACCACAAGGGTACTCTTGTAATAACCATATATCTATATTTATATTATAATTTCCTATTGCATGTGTTATGCACTTATGCTGTTGCCATTTTGAAATTTCTGGGAAATGTTTCTGGATAGATGATATTAGAAAGAATCAAAATGAATGGAAAAATATTTTTGCCAGATAAGCTATGAAAAATAAACGGGTCTCTTGTTTACATCAAGAGAGCCAAATACCCGATGCTAACTAAGGAAATTGATCTCTAACATGATTACATATTATCTGCAACTGCAGGATGACACTAGTTGATGTTCTATTGAAAGTGAAAAGAGAACGTTATTCAGTGTTCTCTACAACATTAGGGATCTTCAGATTTTAAAACCATTGGTTAATCTGGACAAGTTATGATTTCAGGATAGTGAGAAATACAAAAGACCTGTTTGTTTCTTTGGTTGTTTTGGTTCTCCTTTTTCCCTTTTCCCACCACCGTGCCCCCATCATGACTACACTGCTAGATCCTTTGAACATTTGGTGAATATACTTAAAAACCTCTCTTAGGATCCATGTTAGTACTTTATTGGTGATTTTGGCCTTTAAAATCTATAAATGCTTCCTTTTGGAAATTATAGCTCTGCTAGAACGCAATATATGACAGAGTTATATCATAGTATCATACTATTATGCCTTTTTTATCATGAATTTATGATATTAGATGAGTTCATGTTGCAGATACCCAGTGGTTCCAACTCTTCTAACCAGAATTTTATGGTGGAGAATATGTTTGGATGAAGCTCAAATGGTGGAAGGTAATGCTGCTGCAGCAACAGAATTGGCATTACGTCTACATTCGAAACACCGTTGGTGTATAACAGGGACTCCCATACAACGAAAACTTGATGACCTGTATGGGCTATTGAGATTTCTTGAATCAAGCCCGTTCAATATTCTCCGTTGGTGGACTGATGTTATTTCTAATCCGTATGAGGTATGGAGATATTACCATGCTGATTCTTGTTAATTTGATTTTGAATATGTATGAGGTAAATGTTAAATCAGTTAACAAGTGTGCTCAGTAACTATATTGACATGTATCTTTTAGATAATCATTTCACCTGTGATTTAATGGATATTTATTGACGTTTTGGGTGTAAATTTTTTTATACATTGTTGGAATACAAAACCTCACTTTAGATATAATTTAGATGTGATCTTATGTACTAATGAAGCATTACTACTTAACTAATAACACGTTTTATTAATTTCTTGCATCGGAATATATAGTAAAATCTCGTTCGTTCTGAATTATAGTTACGGGCCTTACGGCTAATACCAAAATAGTAATGTGACCTATCATTGTGGGGGCTGTGGTAGTAGTTTTTTATATTATTTTTCAGCAGCTAAAATCTTCAAAGGGCTGGAAGATTTGATTTCAGTTCATAATTTATGCTTGCTCTCTGGTCCATCAGTTCAAAAGTACGGTATGTAACTATAAGCCTTTTCCCTCTCATTTTGCAGAGGGGTGATCCAGGAGCTATGACTTTCACACATAACTTATTTAAAAAACTAATGTGGCGTTCCTCAAAAGCACACGTTTGGGACGAATTGCAACTTCCTCCTCAGGAGGAATGTGTTTCCTGGCTCTCCCTATCACCCATTGAAGAGCACTTCTACCAGAGGCAACATGAAACTTGTGTAGATGATGCTAGAGAAGTTGTTGAAAGCTTCAAGGACGACATTACAAAGAAAAAATCATCAGGTTATCAATAAGTTTTTGTCGCGCCACCTCATTAATGAACTGTAAACTAACTAAGATATAAAATATTATCTTTAGCTGCATACAAAAATACCTGATATTAATTTCGAGAACATTTAATATTCTTGCCCAGATTCCTTGTCATCTGATGCTTCGTCTGATCCTTATATCACCAATACGGATGCTGCTAAGCTGTTTAACTCGCTACTAAAGCTTCGTCAAGCATGCTGCCATCCTCAAGTAGGAAGTTCTGGTTTACGCTCTTTGCACAAGTCTCCCATGACCATGGAGGAGATATTATCGGTGAGTATACTTAATTGTAGTGGGATCGGAGGGTTTAGTTAGTATGACTACAAATTCATCATTTTGGTTAAGGAAGGCTTTGAACTGTTACCCTTTATTAGTTACTGTTTCCACTAATTATGTTCTTCACGCAGGTTCTTATTGGGAAGACGAAGGTAGAAGGCGAGGATGCCCTTAGGAAAGTAGTTGTCGCATTGAATGGACTTGCGGGTATAGCTATAATCCAGCAAGATTTCTCTCAAGCTGTATCTTTGTATAAGGAGGCGCTGGATTTGGTTGAAGAACACTCGGTGGATTTCCGATTGGACCCTCTGTTGAACATTCATATTCATCATAATCTTGCTGAGACATTACCACTCACCGACAACGACTTACAACAAAAACCTGTTTCAGGAAGCTCTGAAAAAATAATTTCTGAGAATTGTGATTCCAACGGGAACATAATATCTGATGATTCACTCAAGTCTCCATCGTGCTTGCTTAGAAATGGTGAAATAAGTTGTGATGTTGAGAATCATATGTTAGCATATGTTCAATGCTTACGACGGGCAAGTGAAGATCTGAAACAGAAGTTCTTGTCTATATTTACTTCGAAGTTATCCGCTGCTCAAGAGGAGTTCAGGAGAATTTATGAACAGGTTGTTCAAGCTATTTTCACTTATTCTTGACAATCAGACTTCACTTTATGGTCTCTCCTGTTTGTTTGCTTTATATATTGATTATAGTTGACGTGGTACAATTTCAAATTGTTTTGGTATTTATTTCACCATACAAGATTTCACATGATATATATATATATATATATTTTTTTTTGTATTACAACAAGTTGAGTATGCTTTTATGGAATTGAAGGATCCTAGTCACATCGCATATTTTTATGGCATAAACTCAAAATCCTACAGCTGAATTCTATTGTACTGTTGGATTTTCTTGAGATCATTTTGTTAGTCAATATTCTTACCTCTCTCTCTCTCTCTCTCTCTCTCTCTCTCTCTCTCTCTCTCTCTCTCTCTCTCTCTCTCTCTCTCTCTCTCTCTCTCTCTCTCTCTCTCTCTCTCTCAAAGGTCTGTGATGCTTTTATAGAAAGGAAAAATGAGCACACTACTTGGTGGTTAGATGCCCTCCATCACATTGAGCAAAACAACGATTCATCTAATACACTGATTCTGAAAATCGGAGAATCTCTCTCTGGTAATATGAACAAGAAATCAAGAATTCCTCCCTGGTTAGTAATGATTGCATTCTGGTTTAAGTACTTACTTTGTAAAGGCTCCTTAGCCATGTCATTGTGAATTCATCTTCTTAGGATTTTTAATTGATTCTTTGTTAAAAATTACAAAGTGCGATCAATGATTTTAACTTAGCTCAACGATTCGATCCATTTATGATTTTGATAACCTTATTGGAGCTTGTCATTGTGTCTGGATTTGTCTGGGTCATTGCAATTTGGTGGAAATGCGTAACGTGAAAATACCTGGTCAAATGAAAGTATATAGTCATCATGGTTTTACTTTTACATACACAAACTAACCCAAAACTTGGTATAGAAAATCCTGGAGTCATATATCTTAGCTATAACAACCAGTTTTTTGCACAATTGTGTACAAAGTACTTGAACTTTGTATCTCTGGATTAAGGGAATGAATGGAAAAGCTTTTGTTTGCTTTGTATGTGTTTGGAAATTGAATTCTGAACAACAACAATGTTTTTATTATGTTTCAAACAGCTTCCGCAGCATAACGACTCTAAAATACTACATTCAAACTGGTTTGGATGCTTTGGAAGGGTCACGGAAATCTTTACTTGATCGACTCTTGGAGATTGACCAAACGATGAAAAGTCCGAGAGAGGAGGATATTGCTCTTGTGAGATACTGTAAAAAGTGCAATTCTAATTTTGATGGTCCTGCGTGCACTCATTGCGAGTTAGATGAAATATTTCAGGTACTTAGCTATATATAACTTGACACCTTTGTAAAGTCTTTATTGGCATGTGTGCTGTTTAATTTGCATTTGTTCTGACCAGGTTTATGAAGCTAGGCTTTTTCGCCTCAACAAAAGCAATAATGGAGATGTGATTACTTCTGTAGAAGAGGCAGTGGATCTGCAAAAGAAGAAATCTGCTCTGAATCAATTTTTTTGGAGTTTGTCACGTGAAGACAAAAGCTCGGAGTTATCTGCTTCTGAAAACAGAGATAATGGAAAGAAGAGGGATGTGGGGGAGAAAGTGACGGTTAGTTATTGCACAATTTTCTATGTGAAACCTTATTCTGAAATTCCTTACACTATCTTAACTGAATATTGTGATTATCGTGCCTTTTATTTTTATATTTAGTGTGCTTTGAATTCACAAATCTTTGTTTTTTGGTAACTATATTCTACTCATGCCTCTATTGGTATATGTAATCTGTACAAATGAGAAAGATTTCTCTTCTAGATGGTAGATTCATTCAATTGCTTTTCCTTTTGATTTGTTAACCAGTATAATATGATATCCTTTTATTCTATTCTGGCAGGTCTCAAAGTCACCATCTGATTTGGAGATTGTGCTGACGATAATCAGAAATAGCTCCAGGGGATTCCTCGAAAGAGAAAGAATGTTGGTGGCCAAAAAGCAGCTTGAACTTCTTGAAGTAAGGGAACCATTTTCATGTACTTCCGAAATTGCATGTGGAATGTTACTCATGATGTGGTTTGAAATCTTCCGCAGCTTTCTTTCTCTCAAAATAAAATTTGGAGGACTTGGGCTGATTCAAAATTTTGATGCTTCATATTTTTATACTACTCAAGTAAAGGGTATATTTAGAATATACCCTTAAATCTTACTTTTCCAACAACATTAATTGATATTTTCTTAAAAGTGATTTTCGTTTGCTTTCTCTTTCCTCTTTCATTTATTGGGGGCTTGTTTTCATAATGCCAGACAAAATGAAATATGCTGCTTATGAGTGCGTATATCGTATCCCTTTTGATTAAGAAATGTATCCCTCTCTCTTTCTACTCAGGCATTCCGCAAGGAGTATGCCCTAGCAAGATCTTTGGCAATTTCTCAGGCACATGTTTTGCGTGCACATGATGAAATAAAGATGGCTACCTCAAGGTTGCGCCTTAGAGAAAATGAGGATGATAATTCTATTGATGCTTTAAGTCCAGAAGAGTTGGATATAGCGAGTGTAGAAAATTCTAGTGAAAAGTTTGTAGCACTGGGTTCACTATCACGTATAAAAGGACAACTTCGTTATTTGAAGGTAACAACATTAACAATAGTGTCCGATATTGGTAGCATATTGAGTTTACGGATCATATATGTATATAAAGCTCGATGGTATCTGAAATTAAATTCGCAAGTAATCGGGATTGATGTTATATAACTCTTTGACCCGATACATATGTTTGCTGCTATTTATTATCCTTTGCCAGGGTTTGGTACAATCAAGTCAAAACTCAAACTCAGAAAGCTTTGTTACCTCAAGTGTAACTGAAGTTGCAGTGCTCTCATCCAATGGATGCATATCTAAAGCAGATGACTCAATATCATGCCCTGTTTGTCAAGAGAAGCTTGGTAATCAGAAAATGGTTTTTCAATGTGGACATGTCACGTGCTGTAAATGTAAGTCTTCATCAGGTTAAAATGGTCTTCAGTAAGTACTGTCAATCTGTCGTTCTATGTTCATGACTTCATGTTTTTTCTCCGTCCATAACTAGGCGGATATTACATAATCATGTGATAATTGAGTGTTTTTAGGTTAGGATTAAATGATATGCCTTCCAAAAAGAAAAATATAAACAATGACTAGCACACCTTCTCTTGAATGGTGCCTTAGACATTGTCCATTCAATACTTTCATTATTCATTCTTCAATTTATAGTAATATTTAATTTATTTCCCTCATCTACCAACTATAAATCAATGGAGAAGATTTCTATTTTTTTTTGTTTGACATACATTAAGAATCCGCATTGTAGCATTGAAGATGCTATTAGGGTTTTAAGATCATGAGGAAAAACCGAAGAGGATTATTTACCCAAAAAAAAAATGTTGGAGTTGGGGAAAATTATTTTCCTACCATGGACTATTTCCAGATTTTCCCTTTATCATCATTAATTTATTACACCCTTAACAATATGTGATGCTTGGGATTGTGGGATTTGTAGTTACTTATATGATCTAGAAATTGAAATAATTTGTCTTAACCTAGTGAAAATGACGTTCAAATCATTCTTTTCTGATTAATGTTCGAGAGAGTTTTCATTGTGATTATTTAAAGTTGATATAGTAGTCATTTCTTTTCCAGGCATCCTTTGGCATCAACTGCTTATGTGCCTAATAATGCTTCTTCACTTGAATACCTTCATACATGATGGATTCTCGCAGGTTTTTTTGCAATAACTGAGAGAAGATCTACTACACCTGCAAAATACCATAATAAAAATTTGGTAATGTGCCCAACATGCCGGCAATCTACGGATTTTGGAAATATTGCATTTGTTGATGAGAGAAAAAATGAATCACACGACACGTATGACAAATCGGAAATTTCTATCAATGTCCAAGGTTCATATAGCACAAAGGTAAATCTCATTTTTGCAATTCACTGATAAACAGCCTATTATGGCATTCCATGGGGCTATAGTCATGTTTAATACTTATATTCAGATCTGCATTTTTTTATTTTTGGTATTTAGGTGTGTAGTTATATGCATGAATCAATTTGTCAACAATGTGTATGAGATAAAGTAAACTGAAGTACAAGATAATCTGTTCTGACTTGGAATAAGGAACTCGGATCATTTAGATAATGCCTTATTTTTTGGATGCAGTGACTGCTACTTGAAATACAGTATTGGATTTGCATTACTTTCTGTTATTTATTTGTGATTAATTTGCTTCTGGCATGAATTTTAATTGTTCATTTATTGTCATTTTTTTTGTGGTGTATTTTGAAGATTGAAGCGGTGACAAGGAGGATTCTACGGATTAAATCTACAGATGCACGAGCAAAGATTCTTGTGTTCTCCAGTTGGAATGATGTGCTAGATGTGTTACAACACGCCTTCACTGCCAATAGCATAAGCCACGTCCGGATGAAAGGAGGAAGGTACTTCCGTACTTGCTTGTTTATACTTTTGGGGAAATATTGTTTTTGGTTGATGCATTTATATACACACAGACTTTCGATAAATACACCGACTGCTGGGGATCCTGGACTTGCACAAAAAATGTCTTATCAACTGGTTTATTGTATTTGTCATTTCAACCCAACTTTGGTGTCACTCTATAGGAAATCACAAATTGCCATCAGCCAGTTCAGGGGGCAGAAGAACATCGCCAACGGGAGCAATAATAAGCCCGAAGATAACCTAGATTCCGAATCTCCACAAGTTCTATTGCTCTTAATTCAACATGGAGCCAATGGGCTGAATCTTCTGGAAGCCCAGCATGTCATACTTGTCGAGCCACTGCTGAATCCAGCAGCCGAGGCACAAGCTGTCGGGAGGGTGCACCGAATAGGACAGCAGCACAAAACACTCGTTCATCGTTTTATCGTAAGTTATTCTCTCCAAATTAGAGAAATGTGAGATCGGTTCATATATAAATATCTCATTTTGTATTTTTACCCTGGTGGACGGACGACAGGTGAAGGATACAGTCGAGGAAAGCATATTTAAACTGAACAAGAGTAGGAACACGAGTTCATTTATCAGTGGCAACAGGAAGAACCAAGACCAGCCTTGTTTGACTCTCGGAGACGTTGAGTCCTTATTCAGAGTAGTAGCACCGTCTTGCCTCGGGAACAATCAGACGACGGGCAATGGCAGCAGCTTGAGAGACCTACCGGCTTCTGTAGCTGCTGCCGTTGCAGCCGAAAGAAGGTTATTAGCTGAGGGCAGAGAGCAAACATAGAAGACGCCATAGCATTGTATTTGTACATATACAACAACACATATTCTTGGGCAAATTTGTACATTTACATTTATTTATAAAATTGTTCCATCCATCCGTGACGCACAGCATGACGGATTGAGCGTCCAGTGCACTTTTGCACCGGACAATAGCAAGTGCAATCTTGCACCATACACGTGTATACTAAATAATCTAACGGTAAATAAATGATAGTGTTTTGTTGTTTTAATTTGTTTTTTTTTTTGCTTAATTTATAATAATAGTATCTTAATGTTTTAATTTATTTTGTTTACAGATTATTAAATAAATGATAGTGTTTTGTTGTTTTAATTTGTTTTTTTTGCTTAATTTATAATAATAGTATCTTAATGTTTTAATTTATTTTGTTTACGCAATTTGTATTTTCTTATTTATTCAGATAATATTTATAAAAAATATAAAATCATACAGAATATATACAAAATAATTATATAATTAAATTCAAACACTAAATCTAAATTAAATTCAAAATTATATATAAATTTTTATAGGTTGAACCTCCAAATTTAAAATATTATTTAGAATTATTATAATATATTTAATTATATTATTTAGATTGAGTATTTGAATTTAATTATATAATTATTTGATAATATATCTTGTATTATTTTATATTTTATATAAATATTAACTGAATAAATAAAACAACAGCGTAAAGAAAACAAATTAAAACAACAAAACACTATCATTTATTTACCGTTAGATTATTTAGTATACACGTGTATGGTGCAAGATTGCACTTGCTATTGTCCGGTGCAAAAGTCCACTGGACGCTCCCTCAATCCCAGCATGACATAATCATCCGCTAATAATAATTAATTAATAAGTAAATCCTCAAAGAAACGTGTTGTGTTTCTTCTTGGGGCGCGTGCCAATCATCAATTGGTTCTCTCCTCTCGCCACGTGTCATCTACTCATCACACGTGCCAAAAGCCGCCACTCAGATCCCCTATATATAGACCAAGAACCTTCATCAACCCAAGATACACAAAGTCCAAAAGAAGAAGAAAGAAATGGAGTCTGCAATTTCTGGAGTCAAATTTTCAGTAGCACCATCGCCCTCCATCTTCAACAACAACAACCAAGTTTCTCGTCCTGCTTTCTTCTGTTCTTTACCAGTTCAGAATTTCCAAAAGGAAAAAAGGGGTTGTTCATTGAGAGTGGAGTGTGGTGCCACAGGGGCAAACTCGGAAGAAGACATTACTGGAATGAAGAAACTGATGATCAATGAGTGTTGCAGGGAAGGAGACGACATAGTCGAGCTGCTCGAGTGCTTGGAGAAAGAAGCAATCATGGGTGATGATAAAGGCAGAGACCCTAATGACTATAACAGAAGGGCACAGATCTTTGACAAGAGCTCCAAGGTTTTCCAGGCACTCAAAAACTCACAGAACACCTCCTCTGTTTAATCAATCTGTTTTCTAGTTTGTTTTCTTGTTCAATAGAATCCAGTTTGGTTATGCTTTTTTACTTCTAATGTGCTATGAAAGATTCACCGAAAACATTCGATGCGATACAAGATCTAACCGTAACCGATCCGAAACATGGTTACCAAACTAAAAAACTCCGAATACTGATACAAACTTCCATGATCATCCAAGGGTCCTCATATAAACCAAAACCCTACAACAGATTAGATCTAGACATAACTCCTAGAGCGTTGATAAAATAAGCAACCAAAGAATGAATCAATCAACAGAACTTCCAGTGGTTGTTACAGTTGACGCAAGTCACGAACGTAGTCATCGGCTCATCCGCACTCCTCGTCTGCATCTGGTAATAAGTCGTCTCCTTCTTCCTGCACCTCCCGCAAGTGAACTCGTTCGTGCTCGCCTTTGGGGCCGCCGCCCGCTCGCTGTTAAACATCGCCTTCTGCTTAATTTTCTCATTCTCTTCCTGCCTCTCGTCGCTGGCCATCTCTTCCGGTGTGAGCTCGAGAACTGCTCGGGGCTCGATGTCCCCAATCAGCACCTTCCTCCGGAAATCAGGGTTGTTAGGGTCCTTGATGTTGAAGACAACCGACCGGTACTTAAACTTTTGTGGACCGGTTGACCGACCCCATTTCTCGAACATGGCTGTCTCCACCATCACAGCCACACGATAGGGATCACACCCATTGGCACGTTCTTTCAGGCCGCTCACATCATTGCTGACCTCACTGGAGACTTTGCATAGGGCCTCTGCAAGGATCTCGCGGATTTTGTCCCTCGGTGGATCTTTGCAGTAGACAAGGGAGGTTAGTTTGGGCGGGCCCTCGCCAGAACTCAATTGTTTCTCCACTCTTACTTTCGTCTGGACGGTTTGGGACTTCTCGGTTTTGACGCTGGAGGAGGTTTCAATTTTTATGGATTTTTCGGGATTACTAGCCGCAATAGTCGAGTGAGTGGTGATGGTGGTGGTAGTTTTCTCTACTTTCAATTTCTTGGATGTAGGATTCTGGTCAGGCTTGAAGGAGTTTGTCCTCTGGATGGTATTTTTGGATCCGTTGGGCTCAGTGGCGGAGGGCTCGGGTTTTCCTGGGTCAGCATCGCCGACGGAACCATTTTTCTTGGCTTTTGTTGTTTCTTTGACGATTATGACCTTCCATATGTCGACTATTTCTAAAGCCAATGGCCTGATTTTGTCACTGCTGTGCTTAGTCAGCTGACGAAGACGTTTTCCAACCTGAAAAAAGAAGAGGTTACTGTATAAAAGGGAAATATATCACTCTCGGAATATAGTGGTAAGAAAAGATGACATGCCCACACAATTGTGAGTTTGGAGCTCATAAGCAATTAAGATTGTTTAACAGTAAACGCAGTCATGAAGGAAAAGTTACATAAAATTAAAATTCACGTTGTAACAAAGAGTGTGGTTCTGGTGAAGTCATATTTGCTAAATTAGACTAAAGATGATTCAAATCATATTATCAATATGGTTAAAATTCTGAATAATACTTATTTACTAAAGAAGAGATCCCGCGGTAGCAATAACATTAGTATTTGTTGTTATCTAAACAGGTTTAGGAAGGGGAACTACAGTACAAAGTTTTCAGTTCATAAAAACAGAGATCAAATTTTCGAAAATGGGGCTTTTCACATCCACTCTCTAAAGGCATAAACCAATATCTCAAACAAAAGTCCACCATTTAAAAAAAACATTCACAAGAGAGAATGACAGGAAAAAGAGGGACGTTTGAAAATACCTGTGTTGATACAAGGAGTTGGTAATTCACAGGAAAATTCTTGAGCCGTTTTAAAGCATCAACGCAGCGATCCTCTTCTCCCGGCGAGTTCTCAGAGGCATCTGCAGCCCTCTTCGCCGACTCAAAAAGCTCAGTCAGGTCCTTCTCCATTACTGCTATCTATCTATCCATGATTAAACACAGAAAATATGATATGAACAATAAAACTACAGAGAAACCAATTGATATAAAATAGAATCTACACTTCAAAACAAACAAAAAAATGAATATTCGGATCGAAAACGGAATCCATTCTCTACTGAATCTTACAATAAGCTGGTAAATATACATAAAAACGAAAAATAACAAAAAATTGACCCGTTTTTTTGTTTGTTTGTTTTTATTTATATAAAAAAAAAAGATTATTCCTTTCAATTAGATACAAGCTCATACACAATCGCCATAACTAAAAAGGTCGATGCAGATACATAAATTCAATCCCAAAAAAACGAGAGGAAGAAAACCTAATAATTTCCCTAAAAAAATTGTTTGCGAGAAATTACGGAGAAAAAAAAACACAAACACAGTAATCGGGAAAAGGGGATTCGAAGAATAACCTTGAGGAACTAGAAAATCCAATGCAGCATCAGCGCCTTCTTCTTCGTCGACGCAAATTGAAACCCTAGCTATTTTTTTCCTTTCGGCGACTGTAGTTTTTTTGTGATTTTTGTGTGCGCCTGTTTTTCTCCAATAGAAGTAGGCTGAGAAACAAGATTTGGTATGGCACGCGGACTGAATTTGACGGCGAAGATGGATTCATGATATCCTGATCGGACGGCTACGATTCCTTGTGCGTATAACTATATACACACGTGACTCTGATAATTGGATGAAGTTAACGGAATAAACTAAATTAACTAAATACTACTACGTACTAGACTAGTTTTTTTCTACAAATATCTACTCCTATTTTAAGTGTAAAAAATATTGAATTTAATTTTTTGATTAAAACATAAAAAGTAAAAAATATTATTTTTTATGTTAAAAAATAAAGTACTACTCCCTCGGTCTCGGTAAAGATGCAATATTTTTTTTTATAATTTACAAAGAAAATATTGTATTTTTGTTGAGAGGGAGAGAGTATAAAAAACAAAGAGAATAAAAAGTAAGGAGTAAAATTATATTTTTATATTTTAAAATAAAAAGTGAATGTTAATTTAAAGAAACTATAACTATAATTTTAAAACAAACTTATTTGTAAAAATAACAAATTTATTTGTAAAAATAGTGTTTGTTTGTTAATTTTGAACTAGTTACATAAGTGAACTAATTTGTCCCATATAAATAGTTTGATATTTTTAAAAGATTTTTTAAAATAATCAAAATAGTAAAGCTAGACACTTCTGAGGTCATTGACAAGTGAAACATATTGCCAAAAAAAGCTTCTTTCCAATAAAATCAAAAAAACAACAAAGGTGTTATTATGCTAACAAATGAGTAGCATTCAAATACATAATATTTGATATTATTCCACAAATGTTTTGCGGCCACAACACATCTCAAATCTCCAATCACTTCTGTTCGGGATCAGGTTTCTCAAAAAATGTCTTCCTCAAATAGTCAAATGGCTGCACAAATTTAGAAAACAACAAAAAATAGGTTACTTTTACAAGTGCTCAATTCTACACAATATCACAAGTGCCAAAATAAGCATATGATCATGAAATAGTCATTTAATATGGGCCAGAAAGATGCCAAAACCTACTCCAGGAGTCGAGGACTGAACATAAAATTTTGTGTTAATAAGATAATTAGCAAATGACGCGGAAGCAAGATTCAACACTGAATATACAATCTGTACTGAGCTAATGAAAAATAAAACATAAACCACTCCAGGCAGCTGCACATGTCAATTGTCATTGCCAACGTGAAAGCACATGAAAGGTAAAGAAAACGATTATTTGTGTATCTTACTAATCTTCTACTTCACAACTAGTAATCGAGAAACAAATCACTGTGGGAAGTAATGATAGGAAATAGTCGCGTATATTGAAAAGAAAAAAACATTTGGTTATGGACTTATGGTAGTATGGCCATTTAGGTTCACTCCTTACCATTATGGCCAAAACTACCCATGCAGTGTAAAAACAGAATATTAAAAAGTAGCCTTTTCACAAAAAATTTCATTCCAAAGTCCATTTATAAGATCGTGAAAACTATAGAAGAAGTAGATATAACTTATAGATGGACATTATATACCTAAAACTGATTGAACAATCGGATTACATTGCATTCCCTGATCTTATAATTTTATTGCACAACATCATTCATTTCAAATTGACATTAGATCCCAAAATTTGAATGCTTTGACACGTCCGATTATAGTGACAATTCAAACAACCACAAACGATTACAAAGACGGATTACATTGCATTCCACCCCATAGATCATTTCAAATTTAACATTAGCTCTCAAAATTTGAAAGCTTTGAGCCTTTGACACCACGTTCTGTTAGACAAAATTCAAACAACCAAAAATACAGTAATCCGATGCAAGATCTACTCCAAATGAAACAGATAAATAAAAAACAAGAAACAGGTAATATAATATACAAATTAAATAAAGGCAGGCACGGCAATTGTACAGATCGAGATTCGAAATCCAGAGAGAGATGTTAGGGTACCTGAACAATCCAGAAGGCGGTGGTACCGGCGGCGACGCCCCAGAACACGGCGGCTTGTACGTCCGTGGCCTGAAGACGCAAGCCGGGGCGGAGAGCCTTCAAGAGACCGGATCCTGACGAAACCATTATCGATGGAGTGATGAATTAGGGGAGAAACGAATTTGAGAAATTTGGGTAATGGTCCTTCTCTTTAAATTTGGGATTTTTTTATATTTTGGGGTAGAATACTAAAAACCGGGTCAGTCCCTCACTCTTCAACCCTTTCCAGAAATAGAATAATTAAAAATAGCAAGTTTACTAATTTTATATTAATTCAATTTTTGATAGTTGTTGTAATGTTGGATAACCACCATAATCTATTTAATTATATTTTTGTTCATAATTAAAATAATAAAACAAATCATTTAGATAAAATTATTTTTTTCATCTAAAATTTTGTCAAATTAAAGTAACGAGTCAAAAACAAGGCTAGATTGAATGTTTAGACTTAAAGCGAAAACCTCACAATAACTGAAGTTGCAAGTTGAGTCAGTTTCTCCAAGTGATTCATATCAGCTTCAATGTATAAGTCTAAGAACTCTAAAGAAAACCGAAAATGGCGACTAATCATATCGAGCTCAACATCTCATTCTTCGCATCTCCCTCTCCATTTTCCTGTGTTTTCAATGGCTTACGCCCTTTATCTGGCCCGCCAATAATACCCCATCTTTCAAACTGTTTTTGCCTAGCTCTTGCCCTCTCTTTTTCCTCTTCTGATTTGGAAGAGTAGCAGTAGGGACAAGAAACGGCATACTCCCATTCTGGGGATTCCATGTCAGCATCACTCACCGGTTTCTTGCATCCGTAACATAGCTTGTAGGTCCCCTGGGCCAGCCCATGCTCGACCGATACTCGTTTATCAAACACAAAGCACTCTCCCTCCCAAAGGCTCTCTTTCTTCGGAACTTCCTCGAGGTATTTCAAAATTCCACCTTGTAGATGATAAACCTATCAAATAGTTGCAAAAAATATTCTTTAGGTCGTATCTAATGCCCTAAACAAAGAGGCTAATTGTAAAATTTTATAAATTTTATACTGTATTGCTTATGAAGGGGTAATTGCAAGACAAAATAAAGTCTCAAGGTTATTTTTTGTAACTTTTTAAGTTGGGTTGTTTTCATAACTAGGTCAAACCTTTGGTAAGAAACCCCAAAATTTTCTATGTGTTTCATAATACAAATTACCTCCCCTTATATTTGTTTCTATTTGTAATACCTTAAGGAGGTATTTTGTAATTTTGAATGCTAGTTGGGCTTTTTAACGGTCCAAACTGATTAGAACAATAATCGCACCTCTTTGAAACCTTTGCTCAGGAGAAAGCTTGATGCTTTCTCACACCGAATTCCACCTGTACAGTACATTGCTACCCGGGGCATAGTCGTCTTCTCTGTCTCCTCATTTTGTTCTCCTGCCGATTGAGTTGATCCAACAGGCTCAACCATGCCATTAGATGATTCATTTAAATTGAATTTTTCATCCACCCATAATGGGAACTCCCGGAATACTGTTGTACAAGGATCAACTGCCCGCTTAAACTTTCCTATTCTAGTTTCATAACCGTTGCGAACATCTATGACCACCTAAATAGTAGGAACAACAAAACACGAAGTTAAAAAATAAATATACTTTCAACAAACCCACACTTCAAAATATATAAATATATATAAAGTCAATCCAGCGGCCAAGATTCTTCTAAAAATGCAATTGAGATAGACCGGCTTACCGTGTCTGGGTCACTGATCAGTTCATTCCACTCGTTTGGGCTCACATACTTTCCAACTCTTTCAATTGGTGACACAGCTGGCATCCCGAGAGTGACTATCTGGATAAAACGTAGCATCTAGTCATATTTTTAAATTTGAATAAAGAAACAAAGACAGCATCTCAATGCTGAAGACAGTAAGGCTAAACCTCTTTTTTCAGCTTGACCCTCACATGGTCCCAACGAAAGGGAGCATCTTCCCCAGCAGCAAGAGGAGAGCTGCTCGTATGCCCATGGTGAATAGCTTCATCCTCTGGACTTACAGGGGTCTCGACACGCCTGACACCCTTTAACCTGTCGTCTGATTGGATGAAGGCTAACACTTCTTCTACGGCATCACGGATCCCACATATGCTTCCATTGATTCCTTCTGGTGCAAGGATGATGCCCCCTGAAACACGCTAAAAGTATCTGGTGAGGCATGGATAGTCTAATAAAAAGGATGATGGCACTATCCAGCAAATGTGCAGGGAGTTCTAAAGACGAGAAACGATCAATCCAATTTGTTCAAGCGACTACAATTTTCTTCGATCGAGCAGCGTAGAACAATCCCAATAAGAACACATTAAAAACTAATTCAATAATCAATTGCAATTATAAAATGTGATTAATCAATTTCAAAACGGCCTAAACCCCAACAAGAGCAGATGAAGAACACTGGAAAAACTAAAATCCGAAACATCAGTACTTTTACTATGGAAAGAGAGGTACAGAGATAGAGAATTTACCAGGCGCTCGCAGAGCTCTTTCAATGGCTTCCGCAAATCGGCGTGGTCTGGAAAATCAGCGAACTTGTAGAAGGAAATCACCACCAATGAGCACTCCACGTTCTCGCCGGAGGCTTCGGACGCACCGGAATTTAACGGATTTATGCTATTAGCGAGGCTCTGATGACTGAAATGGGGTTGAGGAGAATCCGCAGAGAGAGGGAACTTTGAAGGTATTTGTGAGGTTAGATTAGTCATGGCGGAGTTAATGATGGTGATTGGGGGATTAGGGTTTGAGCGGGTGGTGGGAGAAGAAGAAGGAGATAGCATTCTGAGTGCCGCCGGTGCGGCGGCTGTTCGTCTGTAGAGGAAGAGAGGACGAGGGTGCATAGAAACATGGGGCAATGTTATCATCTCTCGCTACATACGATTTTTCTTATCGATAATTATTTGTGGAAATTAAATATTTTTACAATTTTTCTACCTACAATTTTAAATTACTCCACAGAAAAAAAATAAAAATAATAATAATAAATTATTAGCGTGTGCATTAAAAATAAATTTTAATTGAAAAAATACTTAAGTATATAATTAGTTAGAACGGACCTAATAATATAGGAGTATTTTGTTTAATAACTACTTTGGTTGTGTTCTTTTCATTTATTTTCATTCACTTTAATTAAGATAAGTTAGCTCGCTTCAATTTAATTTAATTTAGGTGTTAGATTAACTCTATTTTTAAAAAATATATATTCGTTCTAATTTATGATATAATATTATTCAAATTTTTTTTAAATAACTATATACAATATTTATTATTATTGATTTAAATAATTCAATTCAGTTCACTCAAATCAATTTAATTCAATTTATTCAATTCAAAATAACAAAAATTTATTAGGATAATAAAGAGAAGTTCATATATATTCATCTATTCCAACTAAATAACAAAATTTTATTAAGAGATAATATCATAAAACTGTTTTAAATTTATATCAAAAGTGTATTTGATGGCTCACTCTATTTTATAACCACGTATATTTTTTGTGCATTTTTCGTGCGTTTTTATGTATTATTATTATTATTATTATTATTATTATTATGTAGATGACGAACTGAGTCCGCTCGGCGATTGAGTCACTGGTGATTTCAAAAGGCCCACTGATACAGGAAGTTGTTGTAGTCGAAGGAGGTGGTGGGGACGTCATTAAGGCCGAAGAAGTGGCTGCCGATGAAGCCGTTGGAGGAAGGCGAAGGCGAATCCTAACATGTAGTAGAAGAGGCCGAAGTCGAGGACGACGTTGGTCAGCATGATGTTCATGGTGTTCTTAGATCTGGCGCAGAGCATTGCGAATCCGAGCTGCATCGAGAAGACGAGGTAGGCGGAGAAGAGGAGGAGGTAGGTGTAGTCAACGACGAAGGTGGTGTCGGAAAAGCGCTCGCATATATAGGTGGCTGCCCCAGAGGACATAACAAGAAGTCACTCATTCTAAATTAAGGGACTAAATTTATTAAATGTTTTAAAATAATTTTAAATACTCTTTAAATATATTGAAGTTTCTTAAAATAATTTATAAATTATTTTAAATACTTTTTAAATCCTTTTAAAGTGTCTTAAAATACTTTTTAAGTGTAATCAAATAATTTCTAATTTTTAATAATAGTAATAATATATTAAAACGCACGAGAAATGCACGTGAATATATATATATATATATATATATATATATATATATATATATATATATATATATATTATTTTGTTTGTTTAAAACTAAAATTTACAAATTAAATTCACACATGAGTATGGTTATAAAATAATATTTTCATGTTATTTAAAAAATAATTTCAAACAATATAATATCAAATTAAAATTTTATAATGTATTAAATACTAAATTTCATATTTTTTTTTAAAAATTACTCTCAACAACTTTCTTTTGGATTCAATTGAACTGAAGTAATGTAAACTTGAGATTGATTGATTTTCTTATAAAAAATTTAATACTTTTTATAAATTTTTAAATATTTTTTTACAAATATTAATAATATTAAGACAGTAAATAGATTGTATATTTAAAATTTTAAATTGAAATTATTTTTTATTTATTTTATTTTAATTTATTTTTAAACGAATTTAAATATTAAAGCAATTTGAACTGAACTTAATTTAAGCGATTTGAACTGAAATGAATTATACTAAATTAAATAAAAAAAAAAAAACATGTCCTTACTTTATTAACAATACCTTACTTTAGATTAAAATGATTTTGACAATTTTTGTTGATCTTAATCGCTCGATCAACTGAACCGCTGAACGGTGAGGATCTATCAGCAGCACCCCAAATTCCCGCAAAAAAAAAATACGTATAAAAAATATAAAAAAAAACTTTCATCACGTGAATTATAACATCACCAATTGACGTAAGATTTCATGACGTCACCCCTATAAATATTTTTGTTTTGCAAATTTCTTTAAAGAAAAATACGGGTATTCCATGTAACTACTTACCTCCCTCCTAGTTCCTACACACTTCTTTATAACTTACCAAACATATATAGAAAACCTTCTCTCTTATCTTCTCTTAGATCTCCAATAAAACAAAAACACGCACCCCAAATAGGCAACAACAAAAAAAAATAAAAAATCATGGGTCGACTCTTATTGCCTAATCAAGATTTTCATGCAAAGAGGATGAAGAGTGTGACAATGGAGCTTCTAAAGGGCAAGGAAATCGCAACTCGACTCCAAGCCCTTCTTCGCAATCGAGATCACACGAGCGACGACTTAGGCCTCGACTCCGCTCGCCAACTCACGCGCCAAATCCTTAGAATCTTCACCGGAACCATCTCGGAGCTGAGCAGCTCCGAGATTGCCCAGATCCCCTCCGTTGACCGTGCCGTCAAGAAGGCCTCGCCGGCAGCGGGGGTCAAAGAACGGAGAGGTTGTTACAAGAGGAGGTGAGACTATATATTAATTGATTGATACAATTTTTAAATAATTTTTTTAAAGTTATTTATGTGAAGTGTAAGTTAATTAGTTAGTTATATTTAATTGCACTTATCACCCATCAATTTAGGGTACTTAATTACTCCGTATTATCTAATTTCAATTCCAGAAGGACCTCGGATTCATGGGTAACGGTATCTCACACCCAAGAGGATGGTTTTGTTTGGAGGAAATATGGACAAAAGGTTATTATGAATTCCAAACATCCAAGGTAATAATTTTTTTATTTTTATAATTTTTTTTTTAGTTATTTTAACTTTTATGTTATTATTAATTAATTACAACTACACGAAAAAAACAGATGTTATTTCAGGTGCACCTACAAGCCGGAAGGTTGCAAAGCTACGAAGCAAGTGCAAAGAACCAAGGACGACGACTATCAAACTACATACTACAACCACCACACTTGCACGAAAACACCGCAAGTTCTCGTTGTGGATTCGGCCGGTTCGATGGAATTGATGGACCCCAACCTTATCAGTTTCCAATCGAGTGAAAAC
The DNA here is from genome assembly GCA_954870475.1 of Euphrasia confusa. Lineage (NCBI taxonomy): Eukaryota > Viridiplantae > Streptophyta > Magnoliopsida > Lamiales > Orobanchaceae > Euphrasia > Euphrasia confusa. The sequence goes on from OX940960.1 coordinate 38,225,288, forward strand.
ACGCCCCACCAAGATCCGTATTCCCCGAATCCCATGATCACCGACGTCTCTTCTCAATTGGTTCAACAAGAAGGTAATGCCCGTCTGAGTAATCAAGATTTAAGCTCGAATGAAGTGAAGTCGACGCCCGAATGGGTGAGCTCTTATTGTTTTGACAAGACAAGTCTGCATATGCTTGATATGGATGTTAATGAGCTTGGTGATATTGATTATAATTCATTGTATTTTGATTAATAATTATCAAATTGCCCTATACATAATGTATATGTAGTAAAAGTTAATAGTACTATTTTGTGTGATAAATTGATGTGCAATTAGTCGATTTATGAATTATGAGTACTAATGCGCGCCATACAAGTTTCTCAAATGTAATGTATCCTCCTCTCACAACTTGGACACCATGATGTGAAATTAAATGTAATTTCGTACAATTTTTTCATCACACGTGTCAAATTTAATTATCATGCGAACTTGATCCAAATTATGTACTTTAATCTAGCAAATATACAAATGACTGAAATATGGAGTATACAATAGCTAGTAGTTCAATTAATTAATTAAATATGCCTTTTATCATCAATATTTTTTAAATTAGTGTAAATTTGGTTATCTAGCTAGCTTATTATAATTTTTTTTTGTCTATCTCAATTGTTGTCTTGGGATTCGAACCAAGAACCTCAAACCTCCAATTCAAGTGCTTAACGAACTGAGAACTGAGCTAACAACCCTTGACAACTTCTTATAATTAAGTTATCATGATTTTATTTTTTAAAAGATAAAATAATTAAATTCTATTATAATTTTAATGCCACTATATGTGTTGAGATTGGAAAAAAAATTAAAGAAGCAAGAATATTTCCACTTGCAAACTAACTGAAATTAAACAAAATAAAATTTAATTAGTTGGCACTTCAATGATTGCAATGAAAATATAAGGTACATATATAGTTGGGGTCTTTTATATTTTTTGTCGGTACGTGCCTATTAAATAATTAAATATTAGTATTGATTAGTGTACAACACCGAAATAATTATGCAATAATTTAAATCTAATCTTTCCTTTTCTGATCCGTTGAGTCCCACTTGTCATCCATGGACGAGAAGATGAGGTCCATGCTGTTGCTGCTGCTGCTAGCGGAGTTGAACATTGCATCGGCCATGTCCGCCACCTGCAGCTGCCCGTACTCCTGGAACCTTCCGGCGGCAGCGGATGAGTGAAGTTGCATTGAGAGCCAGTTTGTGGTGGGGTCATGTTGTACTGCAGGTGGGGCCATGATGGATGACACGTGGCATGTGTGGCTGTCTCGATAGGTGACCTCGAATGTGAAGGGGTCGTCCTCCAGCCGTTGGACTTGCTTCTTCGCCGGACAGTCGTAGAATTTTTGGTGGGTGCACCTATAGTAGCTTCTGTTTTTTTTTTTTTTCCATTTTGAAATTTAATCAAAGTTACCATAATTGAAAAACAGCATAAAATTTTATTTTAGTAGTATATATTAATTAGTACTATGAAGAAGAAAAAGTTAATTTAATTCCGTGGCTTTGACTTGTTCAAACGTACTCCATATACTTTCAAACTTTAGTGAAAGTCAACCTCATGGTTCCATCAAACTTTCTCTCAAAATTTCATCTTGAAAATATTTGAAAGAGTTTGAGCAAATTAATCATGTTAAGAAAACCGGGTGACACGCACGATGACCCGTAATATAAAATAAAATAAAAGGTTGTTTAATTCGTTACTCTCGTATATATGTACGTACGTACGTACCGAGGATATGTGGATCCGAGGATCTCCTTTTGTCCGTATTTTCGCCAAGTGTAACCATCTTCGGGAGGAAGATCGAGATTTCCCATTTGAGGTGCAGGAACCCTCATCACTACTTTGTAACCTTCAATTGGTCTGCACATAATTAACATTATCACACCTTGAGAGATGAATGATTAATACATAAGTTACATGTAATAAGAAAGAAAAAAAAAGTATGTAATTACCTCTTTCTAATCTGTTTTTGAGACGACGAAGTTCTGCTGGAACCCGGCGCATTAACATCCGGGGTCTTAGTTTCCTCGCTCGATCCTCCCACCGGAATTTCTGGCTCCAACAAATTAGTCGGATTCACACCTTTCGCTATGGCAATTCCCGGGAAATTATCTCGATAATTGAGCAAATTATCGATCGGCTCAGTGGTAGTCGTGGCGGCATTCCTCAGCCACTCTTGAAGTCCGGCGGAGCTAACGTGGCGATAGTGATCATCCGCAAGCTGGTGTTTATTCCACTCTTGAGGATGATTAATGGCATCTAGCCTCTCTCTAACGTTGATGAAAACTCGAACGATTTCGTCACAAGAACTTCGGAGAGATTCGGGTTGGATCGTCATCGCGAGTAGGTTATGTTCCACGTCTCTAGCCAACCTGCACCCATGCAACACCATTGATGCCAAGTTTTCATCCATGTTATTTATTTAATTTTTTTGGAAATATATTTATGTATATTTAGTATTTCGATCACCCCAAGATTTTGGTGGTGAGTATGTTTTGGTGCTTGATATGATAAATACATACATGTATATATATATATATATATATATATATATATATATATATATATATATATATATATATATATATATATATATAAACATAGGAAGAAGGTAAAGAAAATGCATGGAAATCAACATTGGAAATTAAATTAAGTAGAATTGATCAATAAAATGTTAGGAATTGAACTTGAAAAACACATAATTTTGACTTAGTCAACGGTCTTCGAAATTCTACACAAGTCTATAGGAAGACCGGGCCTCTCATTGAATTAACAAAGTGTAAGTGTGTAAATGGACCATGTTGAATTTTCCTTAGGTTGGAATGTAATAACAAAGTGCGACACAAATTAAACGCATTCACTCATATCATTTATTTATTAATTAAAAAAAAAAAGTGCATGGTCATATGATGAGTGCATGCGTTTTCATTTGTGTAGATGAAAATATTTTTAAAAACAAATATTATACTAACAAATACTCCCTCCGTCCGTCACATTAATAATCGGAAACTAAAAAATTGAAAGTAAAAATATATTTTTAAACTAATAAAAATAAAAATATATTTTTAAATTAATAAAAATAAAATTGTTAAATTTAGACTAATTTTAAGTGAAAAAGTAAGAATATATATTTCTTTTTAAATGAAAAAATAAGAATAATTATTCTTTAAAATGGAGTATGATTATTGATATTAAACATCTAAAAAAATTGTGATTATTAATATTAGACAGAAGTAGTAGTAATGTATTGAAGAATAAGTATATTTTATTTATGGAATAAAACTTAATGAAATAGTTTTGGTATACAAAATTATTATTGTGTTGCTAAATTGACACTTTATTCTCGTGAAATTCAAATGTTACACTTATTTTTGTTAATAACTTACATTAAATTTTGAATAAAATATATTGTAATAATAATAATAATAATAATTTTTGTTTGATTATTGGCATAAATGGTTTCATATAGACTATAGTCATATTATTAAAACACCCTTCCTTAGTTCCTTATTCCTTAGTCAACAAAATATAAAATAGAAATGATAATTGAAAATGAAAAGAAAAACATGTACTGTATATAGGGGTGGGAACGAGCCGAGCCGAGCCGGGCTTTGGTGAAATAGGCCTGGGCCTGATGTTGAATTTTTAGGCTCAAGCCTGGCCTTTTACTTGATATAGGCTTTTTTAAGAGTCTCGGCCTGAGCCTTTTTAGTAAATAGGCCTGACCTGAAAGCCTTTTATAAGCCTTTTTAAAATCATTTTGAACTTCAACTCGATTCAACGAATAATTTAAGATTTTAATTTAAAATATTTTAATTAAATTTAAATATATTTAATAAATATTATAAAATTGCTTCTAAACAATTAATAGTAAAAAAAATAAGTAAACAATATTATGTAAATTATTCAAAAAAAATCTCCAATCAATGTAAAATAATCAAATTTCATATTTCAATTATAATTATTTTCTTGTAACACCTTATTAATATGTATGCATCATAATTTATACACTTATTAAATATATATATATATAAATAGGCCGGCCTGTTAGGCTTAAAAAGCTTAGAAATAAGCTCAAGCTTGGCCTATATATATAAACGAGCTTTTAAAAAAGTTTGAGTCTGGCTTGTTTATTAAACGAGTCAAGCCGAGCCGAGCTTTTGTAGGCTGAGCCATAGGCCCTGTCGGGTAGTATATATATATATATATATATATATATATATATATATAAATAGGCCGGCCTGTTAGGCTTAAAAAGCTTAGAAATAAGCTCAAGCTTGGCCTATATATATAAACGAGCTTTTAAAAAAGTTTGAGCCTGACTTGTTTATTAAACGAGTCAAGCCGAGCCGAGCTTTTGTAGGCTGAGCCATAAGCCCTGTCGGGTAGCCTGGCTCATTCCCATCCCTAAGTATATGTAAAAAAAACTGAGTGGGAAATTTTGTGATTTCAATTTACTAGTTTTGTCATTTGTGTTTCCACGTCGTTGAAGACCCTTAAGGATCGGAGTAGAGAAAATAAACAATAAGAAGAATTAATTAATTAATTAATTAATTTAGTATTTAGCGTTAAAAATAAAATAAAAAAAAGATTTATCCTCTGTTTCGCACTGGATCACCATAGCGTACACTCTCACCCTCCCTCCTTCCCTCAAATCCCTATTCCAGCAGTGCAGATCGATTTTCTCTACCACTCTCCTCGATCGGGCCGGGCTCTGAACAAAGATGCTGAAATTCCTGAAAGGAGTGGTTGCCGGATCGGGTGCTGGCCTCAAGGATCTGCCGTATAACATCGGGGAGCCATACTCTTCAGCGTGGGGCTCATGGGTGCATTACCGTGGAACCTCAAAGGTTTTTCTATCTGTTTAAATAACTCTGTGTTTATGTACTTTGATTTGAATTGGATGTTTATGTTTGCGAATTTCAATAAATGGAGTGTGAATTTCCGTTGTTTTTAGGAATTGTTACTTTAGCTTGTTGTTATAGAATGCCTGATGGAGACGAGGGAACTGGAAGGGATGTAGAATTCTGGTTTATTAGATTGGAATTAGCTTTGCAGAATATAAATTTGGTCGAATTTCCGGGTGTGGGGAATTTGACAATTGGTGTTTATGTTTGTGAGACTAGTTTATTAGTTTTGTGAATTTATTAGTTTTACGGATTGTTGGATTGCAACTTTGATTTCAATGAGATTGAATCAGCTCTGACTCGTTTACTGGGTATCTGTCCGTTATTAGTACAACCATTCATCATACGATGTATTTTACATCATTACTTCTTGTTCCTCAAGCAAGCTTTGCACTTGAGGCTGTATGTTAGCTCAAAATAGCTAGCTTGTTTGATGCAAAATCTGGAGGGGCTTCCTCTGCTAGGTTAAGTCTACAGTAATGCCTGCCTTTGGAAAATGATCAAACACATGAATTTAAATACAGTGATTAATCTTTAGAGGAGAAGTGAAAGGTCAAGATTCCCTCACTCCACATACTATTGTTACTAAATTTTGCTTAGTGAGTATCACGTAAACAGGACTAAGACCGCTTTGGCAAATTATAATTTATTACACTTGTAATCTGCAGTAATTATGTTTGCTATGGTTTAAAAAAATATAATAATAGTAACCCACTCCACACGAACTCTGCTTATAAACTATGTAGGTTGTTATTGCAGATCTTTGAAATCTTTTTTTTTCATCGAGTACTCTAGCTCATCATCTAACGTTGAACGATTAACCATTGTGAATAATAGCAGTTTTCTTTCTGCATAATCTTTTATACGAGAGCCACATTTGCTATGATACCCATGCACCATGAAGGCAAAATAAAATGGACGAAGGCAGGAACTGTGACGAGAGGGAGATAAAGATAATTATATTGCTGAATATACTTTAATTATCATGGATTCACAACCCTTTTTTGGTTCAAAAAGTAGCTCACTTTCACATATTCCAGACAGCGACTGTGATTAATCTGCTCAATAGTTTATACTTGATTAGTTTGTGGAGTATTATCTTTTACTTCTATTTCAATCATGTTATTTTTTTACTCCCTCAGTCCCTTAAGTGTTTGCCTGGCAAACACTTAAGGGACCGAGGGCGTAGATTTTTTTGGTGCTTTTGAATCTGTGTTCTGTTGTGATCGTGAAAAAGTTCTCTTATTATTGTCTTCCCTCTTACTTTCCCTTGACAGGATGATGGGTCTCCTGTATCAATATTTTCTCTTTCAGGGAGCAACGCGAACGATGGACATTTAGTTGCCGGCCGTAATGGTGTCAAACGGCTTCGAACGGTAACCCTTTTATGGATGTGTTTCAGTTATGAGATAATAGATTAAGAGTTATATTCCTTTTTCTTTTCCCTGTATACTGAATTCACTACTACCAATGCTAGTTTTGGTGCAAACCATTTTCTGAAGTTCAATTTAATCGATAATTATAGACATCTAGGCTCTAGCTTGTTTTTCCATCTTGTCTGCTTGCCTTGCTGTGTTCTATACATGACCTTTGGCATGCAATTTGATTAGCTTTAGATGCCTTTTTCTGTTCCATTTATTGTCTCCTATTCTTTAACCAGAATTATGTTGTGATTTTTTTTCTCTTCAGGTTCAAATATAAAACCCAATCTACCTCCCCCCCAAAAAACAAAAAGGACTAAAATTATGAATGCAATAGAATAAATATTGATTTGTGGTGTGCGTAACTGAACATGTTTTAGGATTTGGTATGCACTACAGTTAGGCTTATATAGGTAATGCGACTTGACACTAATAAAGTTAGATGTTAGGCAGTTAGGCTTCCTTGATGGCAGTTGATTTGCAATATCCTTTTCCTCAATGATTTACGCTGCAATCACATTAACCCAACTCATTAAAAAGACCTTTCCAAAAGTGAAGGCAAGGTTAATTCATTATACCATTGCAAATATTGTTGAGAAATTCCTGTCCCATCATGTTTGCTTATCTTGTACAGTACGTCTTTATTTGTTATGCTTTATATTGTTTCCAGTTCTTGGAGTCTGGCTGAACATATATGCATCTGGTTTCCTAGGCAAAAATCTCATTTCTGTAGTGCTGAAGGTTATATTTGTCTTCATTCAGGTCAGGCATCCAAATATTTTGTCATTTCTGCACAGTACTGAGGCAGAAATTATGGATGGTTCTACTGCAAAGGTTACCATCTACATTGTGACCGAGCCTGTTATGCCTCTTTCTGAAAAGATCATGGAATTGGGGTTAAAAGGCAGCCAAAGGTGCAAATGGTGTTGGAATATTCTCTTTACTGTTATTCTAGCATCTATTCTGTTGGTGTCATGCTTTTGTTTGTTTGATTTGTACTTCTGTTCCTGAATTCCTCACATTGTGATTTATATAACTTTATTAGGACATTACAGTAAAATGATTGCTTATATAATTTTTATTGTTATTGGTCTGTCACTTGAGTTATAAGCAATCTGATTACATTATCTTTAGCAATTGAACAACAAGTCCGTATATTTATTTATTAACACTTTTATGTCGAACTCAGTGACGGGTTTCCTTGGGTATGTACTCCTATTTGCCAGACCACATACTCAATTGTTTTCATCTTATGTCAGGGATGAGTATTATGCATGGGGACTGCACCGAATAGCTAAAGCTGTGAGCTTCTTGAATAACGATTGTAAATTGGTATGCATTTTAAATCTAAGCTGCGTATCGTATATTAACATTTCCCTTTGGAGACAAGTTCAATTGAATGTGCTCCACTCCAACTAGATATGAATTGATTTATTAGAATGGGAGATTAGTTGACACTCTCATCCCTTAATCGTAGTCCTGATTTTACCCATATGTGATACATGGCTATTTTTCCATGTTGGTTGTGCAGGTTCATGGTAATGTTTGTACTTCCAGTGTTGTTGTCACTCAAACATTGGACTGGAAACTCCATGCCTTTGATGTTTTATCTGAGTTTGACGGTAATAGTGAAGCTTCGAATGGGCCAATGCTTGTGAGTTCATAGTTTCTTCTCCCCAATCTTGCTTAGTGGATTGCTGAGAAACAATTTATTCTTGTACTTTCTCCCCAGTTTCTTTTCCCCAATTTTTCTTTTGTTGTTTAATGGTTTGGAGGCTAAAGTTAGTTCATCATTTCTGTGTTGTGTTTGACACAGCAATATGAATGGCTAATTGGTTCACAATACAAGCCAACAGAATTGTCAAAATCTGATTGGTCGGCTATCAGGAAGGCTCCACCCTTTGCTCTAGATTCTTGGGGCTTGGGTAAGTAGATTTTTTATTAACATTTTAATAGGAAGTGAGGATTTTATTATGTTATTTGATGAACAAATTGATATTGATGAAATTATTGATGTGTGGACGAATGGAGCCTGAATGTCTTGATTAGAATATAACATGATTGTTGAATAATATAATCTGAGTTTTTGGGTATGCATTTTTTAGATTCTCTGATATGTAGTGCTTGAGGCTGGAATATTCTTTCTGGGTCGAAGGTTGATGTACTCGTCATTTTGTGCTATGCCTCCATGTGTAAGGAGCATGTTGGCAGCACTTGAGAGTTGAGTCATTCATAGTTGGAATCCATATACTGTTAGTGTGAGAAACTTGGATAATCTTTGAACCAAGCACCCTATGAGGAGCAATCTTTTGCACGGACAGAATATTTTCCCTGTTGCTAAAAGTCATCTTGGTTATGTTCAATGTCTTTTGTTCCTGTTTGGCTATCTTCATTCTGGAAGATGTTCTTATTTTCGCAACACTTTCTTTGATCTTCATTATTTTTGGTTGGTTGGGTGGGTGGTAGGATGTTTTTCTTTTTATTTCTCCTGAAAATACTTATTTAGTTATTTGACCCCCAGTTCAAGTCCCACTTTATTTTATCTTGTGAAAATAAAGCATTCATTTATTTTTTGATGTGACAATTGGTAGGATGCCTTATCTATGAACTCTTCTCTGGCTTGAAGTTGAGCAGAACAGAGGATTTGCGAAATACTGCTAACATACCAAAGGTGAGTCGTTTATTTACCATTCCATTATTTAGGCTAGATCCCGTTCCACTAACCATTAGAAAACACATTTCGCTTTATTATGTTTCTAATTAATGAAATGTTTTAATCTCATTTTGTAGTTGCTTCAATTGTCATTTGATTTTTTTCTTCTCATTTTGTTTCATTTGACTTGTTAAGTTCCTGTGTATAAAGAAATCGTGTACTTCCTGTCTCGCAGTCTCTACTTCAAGATTATCAGCGTCTCTTGAGTTCTACGCCTTCTCGCAGGTTGAATCCATCTAAGCTTCTGGAGAATAGCGGTGAGTTCTTTTTTTCTGATTTTCGAGTGAAGTATAGATGATACCATGGAAAGCTAGATGACAACTTTGAGTTCTACGCCTTTTGCTTGTATTTTGTATCACAATGCCTCTGTTGGTGGATGCATCAGAATTTTGTAATTGTACAAGTTAAAAGCTGTCATTGTTGTTATTTTTCTCATATTTTGGTTACATGATATTAATATTACTATTTGTATTCAAATCAATTTTATATGACAATTTTTCTGACCCTTCCCCTCTCTTTTCCTACTCATGCTTTGTTGCTCTAAAATTTATTCATGTTAGCAACAATAGCACTGTTTCATTTTGTGTAAATTTAGTTTGGATGATTTCCCTTATATAGCTCACTCAAGTTTTTCATGTGGCTAGGCCAAAAGAATGAGCTTTTAAATTTTGAAAATCCACAAGCCTGTGACAATTCTACTCTCCTTTTATTTAATGGTGGCTTTGTTAAGTGTTGGTTTTACTTGTTAATGATGCTGGAAGTTAGTTTCTTATTGCTTTGTTAAGTGTTGGTTTTACTTGTTTTCAATTAAACGTGGAGGTTTTGTTTTTCATGAGCTAAAATTTTCCAGTGACGTGTCAACAGAATATTTTCAAAATAAGTTGGTAGAGACCATACAGTTTATGGAAATTCTTAATTTGAAGGACAGTGTGGAAAAGGACAATTTCTTCCGTAAACTTCCAAATCTTGCCGACCAGCTCCCCCGTCAGATAGTACAGAAGAAGGTACTGTGTGACTACTCCTTTTTTTTTTTTTTTTTTTTTTTTTTTTTTTTATCTTATGCAAAATCGCAAATCACTTGACTATGAAGTTGGCTGTTTCCAGCTTCTTCCATTGTTAGCATCTGCATTAGAATTTGGTTCAGCTACTGCGCCTGCGTTGACTGCACTGTTGAAAATGGGATCTTGGCTTTCAGCAGAAGAATATGGTCTTAAGGTTACTATTCTTTAATCTGTTCAGCTATATTTTATTTTACATCTTGCTTATATTTGGCTGAGCTTTACTATTATTAAATGAACATAAAAATTGTTTGTTTTTGTACTTTGTTTTGCCTTGTAGGTATTACCAACAATTGTAAAACTTTTTGCATCGAATGATCGTGCTATTCGTGTTGGTCTTCTTCAGCATATTGATCAGTATGGCGAGTCACTGTCCTCTCAAATCGTTGATGAACAAGTATGCCTTATAATTTTATAGTTTATAAGTCTGTCTCCCTGTGGGTGATGCTCAAACTTCTAAAGTACTCTATAATATTGAGGAAGTGAAGAAACTATTTGTTTGATAAACAGGTTTACCCTCATGTTGCTAATGGATTTTCGGATACATCTGCTTTTCTAAGGGAACTGACGCTGAAATCTATGCTTGTTCTTGCTCCTAAGGTCAGTGCACCTGCTGAAGCTTTTGGCATATTCTTATAGTGCATGATTTGAAAATATATCACTAAGTTGCATGCAGCTAGCCCATCTACTTATAGACTCTCATATACAATGATAAAACCTTTTCGCAGGCAATAATGCATAATTTTCGCCCCGTTATTTATTTATAATTACCGCTATGCAGTTGTCAATTATAGAAATACTAGATGGTTTGCCGGAAGGTGTAATAATTATTGTAGTTTTAATCATATAGCAATTTGAGTTTATGAGCACTGTAACATGGCTGTCAACATAAGTTTGTTTCAAGTGCACCAGAGCATGCTTTTATAGTGAACATTGCTGATATATATTATTTGAGGTGATTCAATGGTAATTTAAATTATTAGAATGATTGGATGTACATACTGATTATTGTGCTAGGTATGTGCATTTTATTTTGTCATTGTTACTTTCTCCATCTTATCATTATTTATCTTTATTTTATTTGTTACAGCTCTCTCAGCGCACAATATCAGGGTCATTGTTAAAGTTCCTTTCAAAGTTACAGGTATGCACGTCTTGTATGTTCAGCAGTCAGATCTTTCAAAGTGCTTGGTAGGTTTTGAGTCTCTACTTGTGTTTGTGATACAGGTTGATGAAGAAGCTGCAATCCGTACAAACACTACTATATTGCTTGGAAATATTGCCAGTCACCTTAATGACGGGGTCAGTACTAATACTCCTTACTGATTATCCTTTTGTTGGCCTTGAAGAAGTTATAATCATATGTATGGAGAATATTTGTTGTGATAAAATTTAGTAATCAAATTTTACTGCTATTTACAGACCAGGAAAAGAGTTTTGATTAATGCATTCACAGTTCGAGCTTTGCGTGATACATTCTCTCCTGCTAGAGGAGCTGGTAAAGCTCTACCTTTTTATTATTTGCCTCAATTTAACATCTCCCCTAATGACCCCCTTTGGATTTTGGCTGAAACAAGGTCCTACAACAGCTAGAGTTACATTACACACCCCCTCCCTCTCCAATCCACTCATTCCATATCTTACATAATGATACTTCTTTTCATGTCAGGTATTATGGCTTTATGCGCCACCAGTTCTTATTATGACGCCACTGAGATTGCTACCCGAATTTTGCCAAATGTTGTTGTCCTGACAATTGATCCCGACAGGTATTTTTGTCTTCTGGTTGATTCATTTATTAGTTATTTAGGCTACCGTCTACCTTCATCAATACCATTCACCCTTTTCCATTATACACTGCTGAGATCTATGCTTTCATTTTATGTTTGTTTATGAGACAAGTCCTCTTTCATTCTGGAGTTATAGTTAAGGTGTTTCTGGTTATTGGTTAAATGTACATTCTCTATCACTTTTCGTGCACTCTTTTGCTACATGATAAGCATGTTTGGGCAGTTGGGAGTATTGTAAGATTCAACTTAATATAGTTATGAGGTTGACGTACAGAAACTTATACCAGTGGCTTATAGAAATGTCAACAGGATACGAAGTTATAGAACTGCTATTACACTTGCCCTGCTATATGCCAATATTACCCTATCTTCTCTAGAGTTGCAAAGAAATCGAATCGAATATCATACTATTATTTGTATTCTTAAGAGTATTAGTATTCATTTCAAATATTAATTTCGTTTCATATTCGTATTCAACATTATTCAAATATATTCGGTCGAATATTCTAATATGTAAAAATATAAGTATATTTTTGTCATATTTTATTATCATTTAAAAAATGCAATTTTGAAAAATAAATACAATAAAGAAAAAAATTTACACTAATTTGAAAAATAATATTGTACAAAATGAAATAATCAAAATCCACAAGTCCTCAACAAATATAATTCGCAAAAATCAAATGAATAATACAAATGAGTAAAAAAATAAAATAAATTCATTTGCAACACTAGTCTTCTCACCTCATAGAATTGGTTCCATACTTGTATATTAATTTCCTTCCCTGGAATAGGTTTAATGTAGCCATATGCAGTGGATAATCTGTTTGTCAGGGACTTATGCTCAAGCATCTGTATATTCATGTGGTGGTGTTTGATATGCCTAGTGGATTCTTTAATATTCATGGTCGATATTTGTTGCATTCTCTCTCCCACCTCATCCTACCCCTTCCCCTTATTCCTTTTTGGTTGTTTCCTAACGCCTGCTACTTTCTGTTTTATCATTGCTAGGGCTATTACCGCAGATGTACCCACTCACTTTATTTCATCCACACTTTATTCCTTTAGTTAATTAGATACTCTTATGGTTAGAGTTTTGCTTGCATAGTTTTTATTCATTTGCTAATTGTACTTTGTTTTGTGCAGTGATGTTCGATCAAAAGCATTTGAAGCTGTTGAACAGTTTTTGCAATTAGTGAAGCAGTGCCATGAAAAGGTGTGTAAATCATTATTCTGCTCTCTCTCTCCCTCTTTCTCTCTTCTTTGGGGTTTTTGTGAAGATTCAATGTATTATGTTATATGAATTTCTTAAGATTAGTTTAACTGATTCTTAAATTCAGATAAACCAAAGTTACAGTTTGTTGGTAAAACAAGACTTATTGTGGTGGCGCTGTGACGGATGTTTACATTATATTCAACACGTGTGCATGTATTTAATTATTAATGAGATTTTTTTTTGGCTTGAAAACTTATAATAGAATTCTCTTAGATGCATGTCTGGTAAACATATAATTCATGTTTGGAAAGTAGATCTGTTATTACAACAAATCTTATAAATACTGCTTCTTTTGTGTTATATTACCTATGTATATTTCTTCCAAACTAGGATGATGAATGCCTGTTGTTCCATGATCGACATTTCTTTTCTCTAGTAAGAACATTATCACCAGATGTGGTATTGGCTCACAGAGTGCATTGAGCGCTACTTTCACGCGTGACTCTTCCCTCCTTCTGTATATTTTTATCGTGCTTGATTGTGCCTTCATATTTCTGCAGACGACAACTGGGGATGCCGCAGGTGGGGGCATAGGAATGCCATCTATTCCTGGAAATGCAAGTTTACTTGGGTATGTTTTGTGTTTAGACATCTTGTTTTTCTAGTTTTTATTGCTTGGAGCGATTTTTTCTCACTCCCATCCACAGCAGTATGCATAAGCAATCGAAGGTCATGCGATCTCTTTTATTTATTCTTCCGTTTTCCTTTATTTAATCGTGAAACTCGAATAGCCCCCATGCATATTGCAAAGAATTACTGGAAAGTCAGGTATAAGAAAATTAAAAGGGTTTGTATCATAGAAAACTTGTTTTTCTTTATTTACTCGTGAAACTCGAATAGCCCCCAATCCCATGCATATTGCAAAGAATTACTGGAAAGCCAGGTGCAAGAAAATTAAAAGGGTTTGTGCTCACCTAATCATCAACTACAGAAAATAATAAATATATCAAACATAAAAAACATGTCAAATAGTTGACAAGACAGCATTATAGTTACCACTCACCTATCTCATTTAAAAAGGCAACACTAGGGCACGAGGGATAAATCATCACCTAACCGACATCTTAACTTCGGAATAGAGATGAAATGCCTTTATTAATAAATGGATTTTAGTGACTCCGCTTATTGTAAGACTAGTGAGCTGTGTTGTGCTTTACAATTTGAGATTTGACTGATTGCGATCATTTAGGATTATGATCCTTAGACCACACAACCTCTCTTCCCCCCCCCCCCCCCCCCCCCCCCCCCCCCCCCCCCAAACAACAACACACAAACACCCATACCCACCCACACATCTACGATTTTAAATTGTATTCTACTTGTTTAGACTTCTTATTTTGTTAGATTATTTGTTTCCAATAATTAAGAATTTATACGTAGATACTTGTAGAAACATACACCTGGTTGGCTTCTCTTTTTCCCTGATATCTGTGTTTGGGCTACGTCTTGCAACTGTATAATTTCTTCGGTTAAATAAACTAGGAACTTTAATCTGTATAAAGATGATTTCCATTCGCAGTCAATATCAATTTAATGATGCAGATGGGCTATGAGCTCGTTGACTATGAAAGGCAAACCTTCTGAACAGAGTAACCTGGCATCACCCACCGAAAGTGCTCCTCATGCATCTTCAATATCCACTTCTTCTGGTGCACATTTTTCTCTCTAATTCTTTTGTATTTCCTTTTTAAAATAATATGGAACATTGAATATTGTTGAGACATGTTTCAGTTTTAGCTAAATTGTGATTATGCACTTGTGCAAATGATATTTTGGTATCTGATGTCACAGTGACGGATGATGCAAGTATAACGCCAGTTCGTGTAAGTTCCGGGACAGATTTAACTGATTTAGCCTATCAACATCAACCTCCATCCCCTACCTCAACCGACGGATGGGGAGAGCCTGAAATTGACATTCATGGAGAGCCTGAGAATGACAAGGATGGCTGGGATGACATTGAACCTCTTGAGGAGGCAAAACCATCTGTAGCTCTTGCAAACATCCAAGCTGCTCAAAAGCGGCCAGTATCTATTCCAAAACCAAAAGGTACCTTTCTCAACTATTTGGATTTTGGAAGATGGCCTGGTTAGATGTAAAGTCTTAAATCTGCAATTTTTAATAACATTCATCATGATAAAAGAACTGTACTGACTAAATTTAAAAGCTACCTTGAACCCTCAAAGTTTGCATTTGTTTCACGCGTACCCCCCAGAATAGGCACAATTTGTAAATATAACAAATAAAAAAAATTGTCATTTAGTACAGTCACTAATTTATTTGCCTCACAATCCATTCAAAAGAGTTTATTTAGTAAATACTCCCGTTGCTGCACCTGAGTATACTATAACCCAAAACCCTGAAGCTGCAACTAAAATACCCTTAATCCTCACTTGATTATAGTCAATTCTTATGTGATTATATTATCTTCATCTGGTTATCAAGGATCGGTAAGCACTTACAATCACTTGGAAGTTTTTGGTCGTGATAATTCTTGAAATATAGTTGGAACTTATCTTATAGAACTTTGAATTATTTGGTCCAGTTTCACATCCAAGAACAAAGAGTGACGATAGTGCCCTGTGGGGTGCTGTAGCAGAACCCGCCCCTAGACCAACATCCAAAACAAAAGCCAGTAGAGTAGTTGATGAAGAAGATCCTTGGGGTGCAATTTCCGCCCCTATTCCCAAGACATCGTCATCCAAGTCGTTGACAATGAAATCTAGTGGATCAGCAGATGATGACCTTTGGGGATCTATTGCAGCTCCTCCGCCTACAGTTGGGAACAAGCCCCTGTCAGCTGGACGAGGCCGAACGAATAAACCTGCTGCTCCGAAATTGGGTGCCCAAAGGATAAACAGAACATCATCTGGGACGTAAAAATTAGATGCACAAGTGCACGGGACTGAATTTTAAGTTTTTTTTTTTTGTAAAATCTTTTTACCTCATTGGTGACTTAGAAAATTCTTTTGAAAAAGTAGCAACCCAAGACAATTTGTATTGTATTTCTTATTGACATATTATACATAATCCTTGTGAAAGAATCCATTTTTCAACCAAAACAATTTTTTATAATGTAAAATGCACTTTTCGTTTTTTTTTTTTTTTTTCCATTTGATCGAGTGAGAGTCTATTCATATTAATTGGAGTAATACGTAGTACATTAGTTTAATATATTATGGGACAATTAATTATACATTTTGTTAATTACAAAAAAATTATGCATATTTAGTTTAGATATAAGTAATATACTACAGTACTACTACTTAATTCAGTCATATTCACGTTTGTTTTAAGCATTTGGGTATTTAATTGAGCAAAAAACATTTTGTTCTTAAAAAAGATTACTTAATTTTCTCAATAAAGAAAATCAACGATTGTATAATATATTGCGTTTTACTAAAAAGGAAAAAAAACGTTACTCGAAATTACTATAGTTTTCCATCTCAAATTAAAAAAAAAAATCAATTTAATCAAGTTATTTTTAAAATAAGGAAACGAAATTTAAACTTTAAATAATGTCTCTAAAATAGAAATATTATTAAAATAAAAACTCAAAAAATAAAATAAAAATTAATTAGCCGATGTGCCTAAGAAAGTAGTCGAAGCTCATTTATACTTGCAGATCTTCGTCTTCCTCCCCCAGCAAAACCCTCATTCCTGTTTAATTACTTTTTTTACTTTTTTTTATTCCCACATATAACCATTGGAACGGAGTGATTTTGAAGGGGGAAAAGAGCGAGTGAGAGAATAAGGGAAATGCTGTTTAGGAGAGGTATTCAATGTGATCTGTTGCTTCTCGTGGTTTGCGTGCTGTTGGTTTTAGCGGGAGATAATGGGGTGAGCGCGTCGATCCACGAGTATAAGAACGAAGCTTTCATCCCTCGCTTCAATTCCTTCTTTTTCCATGGCGGCAGTGAAGGGCTCTACGCTTCCAAGGTCATCGACCCGCCTAAAACCACTCCTACTGAGGATAGTAATAAACCCCTCAATGGAAAGTCCTTCATCAGGTAACAGAAAAAAATATGTTGGGTTTGCTTAAAAATATGAACTTTTTTTTATTAAATTTATTTATTGCTGGTGATCTTGATGTGCTTTTGTTATGTGGTTTGGTACTGTGAGAAGGTTATTTCAATTGGGTTCTGTGAATAGTGTGTAATTGGCTTTGTTTTTTGGTGTGTGTGGATTGTGGACTCTGTTTTTGTGTCCATTATTGATGTCAAGGGTTTTATTTGCTTTTAGTTTTTGTAAATGAATGTGACTTAGTGACGATGAATCGAAGTTTCTGGAAGGGACTGGCAATGTGTATATGTCCGTTCGAGCTTATACTACAACTTATTCTTCAACCATCCAAGATCCAATAAAACACACTAAGAATACTCTTTATCACATGTTTGTGTTCTAGGTTTGAATCAATCACATTTAGGAGGCCGAAGGAAATTGCCAGCAAGCAAAGTGCAATGCAGCAAAGCACTGGTGTGGTTGAAGCCATCATAGTCGAGGTCAAAGACAGCAATAGAATCGGTCAAACTTACATGAATTCCAATGCCATATGCTGCAACCCGTCTCTTGCAAAAGATGGGTTCTGCAAAGTCGGTGAGGTTATAGTCCGAGAAGACCCCAGTAACCCCGGGTGGCCCAAAAAGGTCCAAACTTCTTTCGAGGGGACAAACGACGAGGCAACCATGGTTCTTGAAACTGTCGAGATAAACAAAACCGGCATGTACTATTTATATTTTGTGGTCTGTGACCCGGAACTAAAGGGCACATTAATTAGCGGGAGAACCGTGTGGAGGAATCCTGAGGGTTATCTACCGGGAAAAATGGCCCCAATGATGACATTTTACGGCTTCATGTCCTTAGCCTATCTTGTTCTTGGGTTGTTATGGTTCGTGCGGTTTGTGCAGCACTGGAAGGATGTTATACATCTGCATTACCAAATAACTGCTGTGATTGGTCTAGGGATGTGTGAGATGGCCTTTTGGTACTATGAGTATGCAAATTTTAACGCGACCGGAAGTAGGCCGATTGGGATCACGCTTTGGGCAGTTTCTTTTAGTGCTATAAAGAAAACAGTGTCTCGGCTTCTTTTGCTTGTGGTTTCAATGGGTTATGGTGTTATGAGGCCAACTCTTGGAGGGATTACCTCGAAAGTGATTCTTCTTGGTGTGGTTTATTTTTTGGCTTCGGAAGGCTTGGAGCTTGTTGAGCATTTGGGTAATATTAATGACTTTGCGGGGAAAGCCAGGCTCTTTTTGGTTCTACCGGTGGCGCTTTTGGATGCCTGCTTTATTGTTTGGATATTTTCATCGCTATCCAAAACATTGGAGAAGCTTCAGGTAATTTTGTTTATTTGTAAAGGTATTTTAGTGGCCATAATTTTTTCGAGATCAAATAATCTGTTATAACTTAATCTTTATCTCCTCTATATAAATATTGGATCTTTATTTTTTGCATGTTGATTAGAAATTAGGTTTTGCTGTACATGTTCATGAATATCTTCTGAGGCCATTTAATTTCCATAATGTAAATCATACGAGGAATTGCAAGGTTTCTAACCCTGGATATATCGATACATGGAGAAGCATGGCCTTGAAAGTTTTTCAAAGTATTTACCTGACAATCTGGAATCTAGATATAAACTGTAATCAGACTTTTTTTTTTTGAATTTAGATTCGTCGGAGCTTGGCCAAGCTTGAGCTTTACCGGAAGTTTACCAACTCTCTAGCAGTATCAGTTCTTCTTTCAGTTGCTTGGATCGGCTATGAGGTAGTTTTTCTGACCAACAAACCTCTCTTGGCTGGCAAACTCTATTAAAACAACTAAATAAGCTCTACTTAACGTCATATAAGACTGTTTACAAAAAAGATGATTATTGTATTTTTACTTGTGATTAATTCATTTTGGTTGTTTAGTTGTATTTCAATGCCAGTGACCCGTTAAGTGAATTGTGGAGAAGAGCGTGGGTAATCCCAGCTTTCTGGACTTTGCTTGCTTTCGTGTTATTGGTGGTTATATGCATCCTGCTGGCTCCTTCAGACAATCCTACTAGGTAACTTCTATAATTTTCTTGTTTTTTCGTTTCTAGCTTTAAGATTGATTGTTTTAGTTTTCACCTGCTTCCATTGGTTGAATCTAGAGTATACTTTTCCTGTCTTGAAAATTATTTAAGACGGTAATTCAGTACAAAAATTGCATGTTGCATTCTGCGATACCTAAGTTCTCTCCATTTTGAACATAACAGTATATATTATTTGGAAGACCTGAGGAAGGTTATATGGACTATGTATACACCCTCATTGTGATCAGCTTAGTACCAAATGAATCGACTTCGAATACGCATCCTTGCCTCATTAGAAAACCTCCGGCACTTAATTTTGTTAGAATGGCCCTCGATAGTGTGTAGTTTGTTAATTGAAAACCCCCCCTTGGTTAAGCTAAATCTTAATTGTGCTTATTTGGATCCATCCCATGTTTTATCGAGAATTTAAGTAAATATAGGAACAAGACCTTTTCATGAACCCCCTTTTGTAAGCATGCTATAAATATTAAAGTATCATAACTCGATGTTGTTCACCAATATCAAAGGATGCATTATCTTGCAGTATCTATTGACTCTTCTGATGAGATATTTTAGTTGTAATTACAATAATTTATGCGGGACTTGTTTAATTGTAGGTATGCATATGAGACTGGTGACGATGATGAAGAGGGTATATCCCTGACCGGAGCAGGAGTAATAGTTGCTGGAGATCTGAAAGAAAGGAAATCTTCAATCGGATCAGATCATGTGTTCGGGCTCGTAGAAGATTTGGAGGAGGACAAAAGAGAATGATAATATATTATTACGTTTGCGTCTTCTCATTGGAATGCCACTTGATGTGCATATAACTGAGTTTTTTTTTTCAGAACCCCCCTCCTGTACCTTTCTTTTTGTCCTCTGTAAAAACTTTTAACAACAAACAGTACTTACAGGATTTTAATAAACTTGGAATCCAAAATGACCCTTTTGTGTGTTGTGTGCAGTCTTTTCACTTCAGAAATGTTTTTACAAAGCATTGTAAATATTGAAAAAATTATGAATATGTGTTGAGCTAGCGAGCTTATCTGTAAGAATGTCGTAAACATTGCTTCGAAACCAGCAATTATAAGAAATAATTTTAACCACATGCCCGAGGGCGACCTCCGCACGGTCATCAAGCAAGTCGCCTCCATTGTCGATGACAATTACCCCGAGATGATCGCTGGGAAGGTAAACTCGATTCATTATTTATCATTAATTCATTTTATTTTACTGTAGTATTTGGTTACTCTTCATCATTCATCCATAATTGATTTTAAGTTTTAACATCATAATATTAATTAATTAGAATTTGGATTTCCATTAATAAAATTCAAATATTCAATTCTTTTCTTTTCGTCGGCAGCTATTTATCAACGCTCCGTGGTTCTTCATACTGGTGTACGCCACCTTCATTATCTTCCTGCGTAACAAAACCAAGAGCGTGTTCAAATCACGCAAATACTACCGACACGCTGTTCAAGTAAGTTTGATCTATATTAATTCTAATTATTAACTTCCAACTTTTATTTTTCTTTGATCAAAATTTTATTTTCCAGATTCATCAGCCCGAAGTTTGTCCCACTTCAGTACGGTGGGCTCAGCCGGCCGAGCGACAACGGTCCACCCGAACCGGGGTCCGAGTTCATGGTGTAAGGCGCACGGGGAGAAGGTGAAATTCGTGATTAACAAACTTCGTGATTGATTCGTTTTTATTCGTTGGATTTCTTCATTTGTTTCTTTCTCATATGATATCTCACTTAAAAACCAACAAATTGTTTTAATTGCCAAGTAAAACCAAATTTTATTTTTGTTTATTTAATCTGCTTTCTAACAAATGATCTGCTCCAATTGTCCCAAGAATACATCTGAATATATTATAATTTCTGTGCACTTTTATTTTATATTATAATTTTTTTTAATATTACTTAAATGTATATTTGAATATATTTCATCAAAATGTATGCTTTTATTATCATCAAAATTTAAGTATGTTTGATTATAAAATTATAAAACATTTTTAAATATATTTAGTTATAATATTTCGTACATTTATTATATATTTATTATTCATTAATTATATTATATTAAAATGCACGTAAATTGCACAAAATAACTGAGTGCTTTCTACTCTCCAAATAACTGGTTAGTGTTGTTTTGCTAGTTTACATTGGACCGTTATCCCTTGCCCGAACCTCCCTTAATTAGGTATGAATTTTCCACCTGGTTTTGCATAGTTTATTAGTGTAATTGTTGAGAACCCTCCATGAATTTTCCACCTGGGTTTTGCATAGTTTATTAGTGTAATTCTTCAATCCAATTGACGCATCATCGAGCTCAAATATTTATCACCGAGAGAGATGGAACACCAGAGGGCCGATGCGGATGTTGATGCGGCTGGTGACTCCAAAGACAAGGTATGTTACTCGTATCGTCCGCGCGCGCGCGTGTGTATATTTATTAATTCAATTAGAAAAGAATGGATATGAGGCTATGGTGTTTTTAATTTGATAGGACTTGGAGACTATGAAGAAGAGATTGCAGGAGATTGAGGAAGAAGCAGGCGCGCTTCGCGAAATGCAGGCCAAGGTTGAGAAGGAGATGGGCGCAACTCAAGGTTTTTTCTTTTTTCTTTACACTCTCTGAGCCCATTTGATGTAATTTGGACTTTGGAGCTTGAAGCAGGATTTCATAATCATTTGTTTGAAATCTAGGAATTGCATTAGAATTGGTGTTGAGTAGGGATCTGGTAAGAAATAGAAAAAGGTTCCATTTTTTTTGGAGTTTCTGTTAAGAGTAATGTCCAATGTGAGAGTCAGCAGGGTTCTGAATTCTGATAAGCACAGCTTATTCAATTAACTAGATAAAACCGAATTACTAACAAAAATCTTAGGTAGCAAATGCCTAAATTGAGACCAGATTACTTGAAATTGTTGAATTCAAATGTAAGTTAATTTATTAAACTAATGAACGTAAAAAACAGAATTTGAGGAACCTTAAATTGGTCGTTTGATATGTTATTGCTATGATGATGTAATCTAGAACTTTTAATCAAATATTTATATGAAAAGGAAACCCCAACCTAATTGAGTGCTTTCTACTCTCCAAATAACTGGTTAGTGTTGTTTCGAGAAAATTCGTGCAATGTTGTAATATGATAATACGATTATGGTTATCTAAATCATTTCAATTGATTGTACTTGCTTGCCTCTTTTTTTCTAAAACGCGTGACTTTTTTTTTCGTGGTAAACTCAACCATCTAACCCCTTTTGATTTTGTATTGCCAGCCGGCGAGCACTCCGCGGCTGCCGCCGCCTCAGCCTCCACCAGCTCCCCACTCCCCGACCCCGAACAGGGCTCCAGGACCGAAATCACCTCAGCTGGCAGCAGCTCTCCACCTCCCAGAAATAACGTTGAGGACACGTGCGTCATTTCTGAGCTCCGAGTATCCCACAGAAACGCAATCCGGGAGCTCAAGGAAAAGTTGGCCATGATCCTGGACGAGGAGATGCCATCGGAGTTAATTTGCGGACCTCCTCGAGGGTGACGGGGCATTCATCCACGGCCGATCAGTAATTCCTTCATTTTTCGTGCATTTTATAATATATTAATCAATTCATTAATCATATTCTATTAAAATGCACGGAAATTGCACAAAATTAAATAAAAACACGTAAATTGCACGAAATTCGTACCAATTACACTCCCCATCTGGGGCGCGCGTCCCCCTGACCTCCGATCGCAGAGAGATAATTCTGCTGAAGTTCCTCCAGCCGGCCGAGCGACTGTCCACCCGAACCGGCGTCCGAGTTCATGGTCGCGGGGGAAGGTGAACTGAGTGACTAACGAGCTTAGAAAGATTGAAGTTACATGACCATTAATTTAACAATTACTATTAATTCGGTACATGAATTATTAATTTCAATTCATAATATTTAATGGTGGTGTTTTATTGAAATTGGGGTGGTTGACTATGTTCTATTTAAAATTTGTTCATTACCCATAATTCTAGGGGGTAAGAGAGGGCTGTTTGTTTAAAAGCTCTAATGTGTTAGTTAAGGATAAACAAAAGACAACATCTAAAGCTCCTAGGGGGACTATGTTCTATTTAAAAAATATTGTTCATTACCCAAAATTCAAATCTTCGATTCGTTTCTTTTCGTGTGCAGGTATTTATCAACGCTCCTTGGTTCTTCAAACTGGTGTTCGCCACCTTAGTCCGCAACATCCTGGAATTGAAGAGGAGATGCCTTGATTATAAAATTATAAAAATATTTTTAAATATATTTATTTATAATATTTTGTGCATTTTTTATGTATTTTTATTATATATTAATCAATTTATTTATTTATATTTTATTAAAATCCACGTAAATTACAAAAAAATAAAAAAATTCACGTAAATTGCACCTCTCACCGCCAACGAGGAGGCGGTGCGCAACTCGTACACGGCGAGGGAAGTCGGGAAGTTGGTGCTCTGGGTCGATAACTCCGCCTCAAGCGAGAAGAAGGTGACTGCTTACCGATTCATAGTACGCAAATAAATTTATCTTTGTTTAAATTGAAAATTGATTTTTTTTTTTATTATTATTATTAATTCTATACATGGCTAGTTGTGTCCGTTTCAAAAATGATTCAAATTAAAAATAATTTAAATTCGTACATCATTTCTCTCGTCTACGTGTTCCCTTTCTTTCTCGATTCAATTGTCGATCTACCGAGTTCAAACACAATTTTTTAGGCTCAGATTATATTCAAACAAGTTTGAGCTGACCGTGTTTTTGTAATATCAAAAAATGCAATGAATTACATATATCATTTCTAAACCTAATTGTATATCGAAAACGCGCTTGTGTGTAGGCATCACATCATCCCATTGAAGCAGGAGTTTTTGCATGTAGAGAATATTGATCCTTGTTAAACTTCTTCAACCTACAGCATAACATGAGAGATGCTATCTTATTAGCACTCATTGC
Source organism: Euphrasia confusa (assembly GCA_954870475.1). NCBI lineage: Eukaryota > Viridiplantae > Streptophyta > Magnoliopsida > Lamiales > Orobanchaceae > Euphrasia > Euphrasia confusa. Next base: position 38,249,527 of record OX940960.1, read on the forward strand.
ATAATTCATGATAATTACAAAAACTTCCCTGAAGTTTAGCCTAATTATAAAGACGAAGTTATCTTTTCATAATTACAGGTAGACCCCTTTAGTCTTTTATGTTGTTGCATTAGTGATTTTCCATAGGGGAGAGAGATAATTACAAAAAAAAAACTACCCTGCAATTTAGTCTTATTACAAAAACAATTTTTTCTTAAAAATTACACTAAATACCCATTACGGCATTACCACCCCTCTCGAGTTGAGGTGCAGTTTTGTAAGGCATAGATAAATGAGGGGTATGTACGTAATTTTCAAAGAAAACTGAGCTTGGTTGAAATTAGTCTAAACCTTGGGAGAATTTTCGTAACTAATCCTAACTAATAAGGGGTAACTGCAAAAATCCACCTCATCCTATCGCATTATAGAACACCAACAAACCAACCTGTGGGAGATTCATCAGTTCTAAAACGGCCTGCTTCGGTGTGAGCTCATTGTCGATAATCCGAGCGACAGCTGTCAAGACGGGCAGTTTGACCTTATATTTCTGTGCCAACGCGATTACAGCTCCTGCGGTGGCAATACCCTCAGCCACCTAAGAACATGAGTTGTCGAGCCGTCAGGGTGGGATATAAACAAGAGTTGATTTATTAATTATTATTATTATGAGATACTTAAAATTATTAACCGAGAAGAGGAAAAACCAAATATCAGATACCTGATTCATGGAAGCAAGTATGTCATCGAGTTTTTCTCCAGACCCGAGACGAACCCCAACAGTTCTGTTTCTTGAGAGGTTGACGAAGCAAGTGAGCATGATGTCTCCAGCTCCAGATAGACCGGTTAATGTTGTTGATTTTGCACCCATCTGATTGGAGATATTATTTTTACATAAAAATCAAAACGAAGCCCACATGACATGAAAATCTAATTAACTAACCTTTGTTGCTAGCCATCTGATCTCAGAGCAACCTTGTGAAACAAGAGCCGCCATCGAATTATTTCCGAGATTTAGCCCTTCCACAATCCCGGCAGCTATTGCAAGTACATTCTTAAAAGCACCTGCGATTTCAACCCCTGTAACATCACTGTTGAAGCATCAGGAGTTGCTGCTGAGCAAAAAGCACCACAACCTACGTTTCCACAGATGGATTTTTCGTCTAGCATGATATCACGAATTTGTTTATATCTTAAAAGAAGTTTGATATTGAGAATTAGTTATAAAATTACAATCACAACCTTGATGTGTTGATTCTCATGGTCCTAGAAGCAAGAAGTTCCTGAACAGCATTTGCCATCTTTTTGTCTTTCGATGCCACTACCATTGCTAATCAAAAAACAAACCAAATTAGACCACTTATTTAAACACACTGCAAGACTCAAGAGTACCGTTTAATGGGAAACAGCCAATTGACCTGTTGGCAATTTGTTCATCAACTCGAGTGCAAATGAAGGTCCCGATAGTACAACATAGGGCTGTCGAGGATTTCTCAAGGCCCGGGGAATTATTTGAGACATGGTTCTAAATGTATTTAGCTCCAAACCTTTGCTTAGAGAAATCAAAGGTAGGCCTGGATCAACAAAGTCAGAAATGCCCTCAAGGAATGAGGCACTGAACTGCAACATGATACACTAAGTAAGCACAGATACACTTGTTTTCGATTTTTTGCAACCGTTAGATACTCCAACCTCAGGGGTAGTTTTGTAATTATCCCTATATTTTTATTCTCTAAACTGAAAGGTTGAAAAAACAGCTGAACTGTAGTTGGAGATGAAACTATCATAATGAATTCAGTTTAGGAACAGAACTAAAATATCATACGAAAGGTAAAGACGAAAAAAATCAGCAACCTGCACAGGCACAGCATGGAAGCAAAAGTCTGCACCTTGTAGAGCAGCTTTAGCATCGGTGGTCGCAATTACATTTTCCGGCAGCTTGTGTGTTGGAAAATACTTACTGTAATAAAGAAGGATAACTAAAATTAGTTTGAAAGGGACAGAAATACGGAGAGTGTCACATGTATAAAAAAAGTATACGACGAGTAGAAAAAATGAAACTGCAGGTCAATTAAATGATCAACCGGAGGAATTGAGATATCATTACCTATTGACATGGTTTTCATTAATTGATTGACATATGACGGGACTTCGCACAAGCATATGAACTTCTAGCTCAGCTTTTCTTTCAGCAACGTGAGCCGCAATAGCAGTACCAAAAGACCCACCACCAAGCACCACAATCTACAGGGACAAATCCAGAATGTTCGAATAAAATCTAATTTCATTGCAAATAGTTTTGTTTTCAAAATTATTAATATGCAATTAATTCACTTATCCTAACTTTGTATATTTTCTACCAAGTAATCGAATCATCCCAATGTTATATTGGCCATATCAAATTCGAACCAACTTAGACACGGAAGAACATGCTAAAACTCGGTACGATTAATTCGTAACAACAGCAGCTAGCATCTGATAGGCATCGATTAACGATTCTGTTTCTTCGATATAATCACATTGAATCAAACCATCAATTGCAAGTCATGTTATTTTGTGCAATTATAACAGAAAAAACAAAAAGATAAGGCAATAATCAAACCCTAAACGACAAGAAAATGCGAGATTAAGCTCCATATTCAATACCTTGTTCGTGCGTTCTAAAACATCAGTGTTAGCCTTCGACTGGAGTGAACGGGACCATCGGACCAGCTTCTCCCAGGCCACCCGCACCACCTTGCGCCGGTCCTTGATTCTCTCGAGAGCAGCGCTGTGTTCTCGAGGGGTATCCTCCGGAGATGATGACGGACCAACGGTTTCAGCGGCGGCGCAGAGGCATTTACGGGCTGTGGCGGTGGGGGGCCGTAGAAGAGGGGTAAATTTGTAATTGAGAGCCGAGCTCAGGGGTTTGAAAGAGAGACGAGGAGGGCCGAACTCTGAGTAACTGGGCGGAAAAGGTGGGTCGAGCAGTGAAGCCGCCATTGCTTTATTTTTTGCTCTGTTTTCTGAATCAAGAAAAAGGGAATCGCGAAAGGGAAGAACCAGAAATGATTTGCGAGTTATTACCCAATGCGTGTGTTCCACGTGTCAGATACTTAATTTTAATTTAAATTCAATTTTTTCAAGAAATTTCCTTTTTTTAACTTAATTTTAAATTGATTAATGCATGGAATAGATTTATACTGGAGTAGTACTTAACTGTGAAAACAATTAACAAAAAGTTCAAATAGAGTTATGATATCAACAATTGTTCAACCACCACATTAAAAAAAAATCAACAATTAGTCACGGGTTGAGTTTGAGTTATACCCGGCATATAGAAAAGTCATTTAAAGATTACTATAGTTTAATGACATGGACACCTAGAAAAGACAATAAAGAAAAAGATTTACTCAAAGAATTTATCTTAAAATCAATTTTGGTAGACTATATATTTACAAATTTTGGATCATTTTCCGCCGAATTCAACGTGGTAGAACTCACAAGTGGATATCGTGTTTTACGTTTTTAATACATGAACGATAATATTTTCGATTTCTATAGTACTCAAAATCGAAGCAAATATCATTTGTTAATGTCACAAAAATAATTGCCCAAAATGGCAGACAAATTTCGTATAAGTATCCCCAATATCAGCACCAGAAATTGTTAAAATAATACACATGAGCCCACAACGCGCGTTTCACACGCCTTTTGTTTTCATAGTGATGTGTGTGTGTGTTTTGTACATATCATTTCCAGTAGTCAAATGGAGAAGAATCTTGCAAGCAAGAAATACATATATACTCTTCCATTCCATTATATTAATATATGTATATGTGTGTGTTCATTTCATATGAGATCTCCAAGAATTATAACAAGAAAACGGGGTTTTGGCAGAAGAGAGGTAAATTAATATTACTAGCTTCTGCGAGTATTTTAAAATATAGGTACCAATTTGCAAATTTATTTTGTTGGGCTACAACTGTAATATATTTTTGTCTGATTTCATGATCAGGTGATTAGGAAGTAAGAACTAAAATGGGCAGCCATGAACAGCAGCATGGTTGTGGTAGTGATAGTGACCATGACCCTGTAAAGGGTTGTCTTTGCTGCCCTTGTTTGACGTTTTCGTCGATACTAAGAATGACGAAACGGTGCTTGTTTGTTGCCTGTTATCCCGTGTTGCAGTGCTGTGGATTGGATGGATGCAGGCATCACCATCATCACCACAAACATTTTTACTGATTTTTCGTACTTGTATATATATATATACACTCATCATTCAAGATTCTTTATTTTCTTGGTTCTGTATTAATGACTTTGATTAGAGCTCGTTCATGCTCGATTCGGTTCTTGATCTAACGAGTTCAAACACAATTTTTGAGGCTTGGATTATATTCAAACAAGTTTGAACATCGTTTTGTTTTGTGCGGTGAACACGTTTTCGTATTTTAGGAAAAGCATATTCTGTTTTGGCTTCTGCTGCTATACAACAGTCAACAAGCAGGTATATGGCAAATTGACAATGTTAGGACTTAGGACAAAAAGGTTTTGCCAATGGGCTAGTCTAGGGGTGGGAAAAAATACCGAAATATCGAAATACCGAATTTATCGTATCGAAAAATGTCGAAAAATACTGAATTTTCGGTATATTGAAATTTTCGGTACGGTATGATACCGTATCGATAATTTTCGGTACGGTATCGGTATGAAATTTTTAATGTTTCGGTATTTCGGTATATACCGATATACCGATAATAGTCGGTACGGTTCGATATTTCGGTATATATATATTTCGGTATGCAAAAAAAAGTCGGTATGATTCGGTATATCGATATTTTCGATATAATTCGATAATAAAAATTTCGATATAGTTCGGTATATCGATATTTTCGGTATACCGAAAGTTCGGTACGATATCGGTATGAATTTTTTCGATACCGAAATTTCGGTATATCGATAATTGGTATACCGAAATTTTCGATACGGTATCGGTATGAATTTTTCCGATACCGAAATTTTCGGTACGGTATCGGTATGGTTATTTCGGTACGGTACGGTATGCCAGCCCTAGGCTAGTCCCACCAAAGGACATCAAGGTTTTGCTTATTTACAAATTACCGCCGTCATTTACATTTATTATGCAAAAGTGCCCTCGTTTGCTCATAAGAAAAAAATGGGGTTTTCTTGTAATTACACAAAAACTCATGGGTTATCTTGCAATTAACTATTAATGCCACCAAATATTTTTGTTGTTTTTTTTCACCGGTTTGCTTTTCTACTAGTTACTTCAGTACACTTTTATATCAAGTGTAAAGAAGGAAATAACTACAGGGGCCTTTTTTTACAAAAACAAATGTCCCAGCCAGTTTAGAATGTCCTTCAGAAAGTACCAAAGGTCCAAAACCCTACTTTATTGTCGGAGAGAGACTTTGTAAGTTTTCGTAAGTTTTCCGATAAGCAGTTTTAATATCAAAAATACTATTTCCGTTTAGGAAGTGTGCAAACACGTTAAGAAATAATTTTGAGTTTCAGTGGTAGAAGAAAAAATGCACAAAATCAGAACCTACATAGGTCCCAAATAAAAAAAAAAGTTTTAAACTTTTGAACATTCTGATCAAATATAAAAGCTGCATTTGAATCATATCTGAACGTCACTTGTTTTAGACTTGTAGTAAAATATATTCCATGATATGCCTAAATCTGGTTAAAAAAAGTCGTCACTTGATGGTAGCGTTGGGAATGGAGGAAGTGCAAGGTCCAGATGAGGTCATAAACGGGACGCCTTTGAATGTTGCAATGCCCTTGTCATCCGCGAAAAGATGCTGCAGACATCACCAAGTTCAAAGTTAAGATTGTAGAATCACAAATGCCTATATAATAGTAGTAGTAATCAAGAAATAACAAATGTTATTGAATTATCAAAACAATTTAAAAGACTTCATACCGGAGTTATTTTGTCCAAGTGCCTCTTTTTGGGGTTTAAAACCAATTCCGGCTTGCCGTCATGTCTAAATTAAAAAAAATTGAGAAACAATAATCAATTTCCGACTTATTCAAAAATTAACAGTAGGAGAAACTGGCCTCAAACCAGCCCCTGAATTATAGATAATGAAAAAATAATTACCCAGAAAATGTAACACATTCCCCAACTTTAGCACCATCAGGAGCAATTAATGGCTCAACAACTGAATGGTCTTTATTTGAAGCACATAAGACCTGTAGTTTAATTCACAAAAAGAAAATTCGATGAATGTGTTGCGAGTTCTGACAATTTCCAAACAATAAGGCACATAAAACATGCAGACATTACCTTCTCCCAAAACTACAAATAATAGGGGGTGTTGTAATTTAAAAAAAAACTAAGTCTGCAGGTGTAAGAAAATACCAGTCCCTCTGACATCTCATCTCGCAGCTTTCCAGGTTTCACATTCGTTACGAGTACTACACGACGGTTCTGAAGACGAGGTCGCAAAAAGATTCATTGGAGTGTTAAAAAATATTACACATTGGAGTTGGTTATATTATAAATGATTCAACATAATTCATAATTTTCCTACCGTTAACTCTTCTGGAGTGCAATACTTGGCCAGGCCACTAACAACTTGCCTGCATTTTGCTTCTCCAACGTCTATCTCTTCAACCAACAAACTGGAGGGAAGGGAAATTATTCATATTTTTCAAGCAACAGGAATAAATCCAAACCATTTTAAGCAAACTTGAATAATTTAGCCTCGTGAATAAATCTACCGCTTTGGACTAAATGAATGCAACACAAGAATAATTGTCTCAAGTAACCCTGAAAATAAAAATGAGAAACGCATAGTTTAGTGACCTTTACCTGTCGGCGGATGGATGTTTCCACGCTTTGCGAATAACCCCAATCTGAATTTTAAGCAAGCTAACACTCAGTGTATCTTCTTTAATGTCAGTCGGTTTATCAACAGGTTTCTTCTTCTCTGTTTTAACTTGACCCTCTTCAACCTTCTTCTGCTTCATTGAGAAATAAAGCATCAATATTAGCGTGTAATCGATATAGAGTGAATAAATCATTTAAAAAGAAAATAGTCAGTACTAAATTCTTTACTCACTTGTTTTAGAAAAATATTCTACAACACATAAATTAGTAAAATATAGCATAACTTACTGTGTCAGCAGCACTCTTCTTTCCTTTGGAGTCTGTACCCGAACTAATGGCCCCTTTTGTCTCTTCGGCAGTTTTCTTTGTTTTGGTATCTTCAGCCTTCTTAACAGCAGGTTTTACTACCTGGGAAACAACAATCAATGATGCGTCAAACACGAGAGTTTGATCATCATAGCAACAAAAAAACACTATAAAAAACATTACTCATTAATAATGCACCCTTAATGGATGATTTGGCTTTCATGAAGGTGATAGACACAAATTCTGATTCTGATATACGCAATTTAGTAATTGTGCTTTAACTAATTACTGGGTTCCACGTTGCATGGAAAGACAGTATTTATTAAATAAATGCGAAAGAATGACGTGCACAGCGTAGATAAGTATACCAATTTTCTGCTACACTTTGAAATAATCTTAGCAAACGCTAATTTGATCAACTTTTTATATTACTAAACTGGACTGGATATAGTATACATATGAGTAAGAGTTTCAAACAATGATACCAACTTGCTAAACTTTAATCTCAGGAGTTTTTCTCCTATCAACCACAAAAATTTATACTTACAAAATCAGAATACAGCAAAGGGCGAATTTACTGGGAATTAGTTACTCACTGGAAACACAAGGTTAACCTTCTCTATTACAATCTTTTCGAACATATCTCCAAAATCCACCTTGTTCTGCACTTGAAACCAAAAAAGTGCATCAGTGCATGCATATGCACGTCAATGGAGTTTGGAATATTTTACATATGCATTGCCTATTTATTTCCAGAAAATAGAACACGAATCATTATCTATATGAAACGCCAAGAATCAAAAAGAACTCTTAAGAAGTACTACTGTAAGAAGGAGAAATGTGTGTTTACACAACACAAACTTCTTACCTGGATGTAATCAGCCCATCTGAAAACATGTGGCAACTTGGATTTCTCGTCGCTTGAAATGCTAACCTGATGCCATCAGTGACGAAATAATAGTTAGAACACTACCTAGAAAGATAGGCAATCTAGTCTAAAACTCTGACCGGGACACAATACGCCTCAATGTCACTATGTTACCAAAAATAGCAAGCACTTATTCCATTATCTAACGGTTCTAGTTCTCAATCAAGCATCCTTAACTATTTCTTCGGTCCACCGATTAATCAAATGGTATAGTAAAAAATAATCTAACAAGGTAATTATTAATATTAATGGCACTACGCACATACCAGAGACGAATGCACAGCTGAGAAGACGACGACATCAGCTGCAGATGGTTTCAATCCATTGCCCAATACAACAGACTTTGTAATCAAGTCCTCATTCAAACCCGCAAGAGCCTTACTACATGCGTCAGAATTCCGCAGAAAATTCTCGGCGAAATCGATCCATTTTATCAGCTGCCAAAGATATTTTTCGTCTTTATAAATTACCCCAACTCAAAATCACGCGCATAGACGAAAAAAGAAGCATAAAAACTACCTCGCCATTGTTAACAAGTGCATCCCCTTCTTTCGATGACTTCAGGATGCTTGTGCAGGAGCTCTTCAAATCGCTATCCGACAAGCTTGCAAACGAGTTCTGCGATGTAATCATTTTCTCAGGAAAATTAAAAATCAGCAGTATTAATTAAAGAAATAGAAAGAAAAAAAAACTTACGGTATTAACAGAGAGATGTTTACAGAGAGCTGAAACAATATTTTGCGCCATTGCTAGAAATTCTACACCTGTGATTTTCAACTTTCAGATTCAGCTGCTCTATTCAACAAAGAGAAATAAATTAGGGCTTATCAAATTCGCTCTTCTCGGTTTTATTAATGGGCCGGGTTTTTTAATCGGTCCACGTATACACTTAAGCCCAACTGCCCAAATGAATAATAACAAGATTTATTTAAAAAATTGAATTTTCAAAAGTAATTACTCCAAATTTATTCCTAATTTTTTTATGCAATAGAGATGGTTTGGTTCATTTCAAATTAGCCCTAATAATTGCATTCCGTGCCGGAGGAGAAATACAGCCGGCGACGGAGATATTGATCGGCCACATATTTTAATCGGAGTCGCAATTGTTTTTCAATCGACCGACAATTAAAAAGGTATTTTTTAAAGTTTTTGAATTTACCCTTTCTTCCCGCAACTTCACTAGTTCTTCGATTTTGACAGCGATATGGATCGAGTCAGCGGCTTGCCGGATGACGTCATCTGTCACGTTCTGTCCTTTCTTCCCACTCAGAGTTTCGTGCGAACCAGCGCTCTCGCGAAAAGGTGGAGGTTTCTGTGGGCTGACGTCCCGTTTTTAGGGTTCACCTGCAATGGAGGAATCTGTAGAGAATGCAGAGAGGAACAGGGGCATAAACGGAACTTGAACACTTTTCACACCAGCAATCACGAATTCGAGCCTTGGGTTGTCGATATTTTCTCGCGAAATGTTCGCAATCTCGTTATCCGACCAAATTACCCCCTTAGGCTGCCTCGACTCTTATTCGACAGCAAATCCCTGGTTGATTTGTGTGTCTTCGATTGCGGTGGTATCCCCATGGAGGGCACCATGTGTTTCCCCTCCCTTACGAGGCTTCGACTTGTCAATGTCGAGTACGATGATGATGATTCCCTTCATCAACTGATTTCAGGATGTCCTGTGCTTGAGGAGTTGATCACAGAGAGGATGGTGTTTTTTGCCTGTTTGGTAGCTTCTCCCTCTCTAAATAGGCTCGTGATGGATATGGACAAGGTCGTCGCGATGAAGCTAGACAATCCCGCACTTCAGTATCTCCGCTTACGTGTGTACAAGTATCAGTTTTTGTCGGCTTATTCAATGGACTCCTTGATTGAAGCCGATATAGATCTGCGTGAAAGCAAACCTTCTTGTTTTTGTCATGTGTTGCATATGGTTGGTATGATGTCCAACGTCAAGTGTCTTACACTCTCAACTCCTCGATTGGAGGTAACGGTTTTTGACAATCTTATTCGTTTGTTTCTCAACTGGAAATTCATGTTAAGGTTTTGTGATTTTATTGACAGTATTGATTTTTTGTTTTGCTAGGCTCTTGACTCCTCGTTCAATATTTTGGTTACTAGCTTTCAGAATTTAACCGAACTTAATTTGCGTGCTGATTGGCGTTTCATCACACGTTTCCTTGAAAATGCTAATAACCTTCGAGTCTTTACAATTTGTGGAATGGTATGTTTTTCTTGTTTTTTTTTTTGTTTATATCAATGGTTTTCACCCTTGGGAATTTTGTTTGCATTTGATATGTTATCGTAATTAATCAGGTTGATCATAATAACCAATGGTGGAAGGAGCCGGAAGAAGTGCCTTCATGCCTGATTTCACATCTTGAAACAATGAACTTAGTCGAATTTGGGTGGTCTACAGAACATGAGTTTGACATGGTGAGATATATTTTGAAGAATGCCAAACTCTTGAAGACGATGAAAATAGTAAGCACCGGACTCCATGAACTTGATCCGAACAAGGACCTTGAAGCACTCAAAAGACTCTCATTGTTTGAGAGAGGGTCTGAAGCATGTCAACTTACTTCCGTTTGAGGTTGCTTCCGGTAGGAATGTTCATTTTATTTTTTATTAGAAGCTTATTTGTTACGGTAGTTCTTGAGCCAAATTTTTTTGCATATTCATTGAAATAATCTCATCAACACAAAGTTTTTCACTCTATTCCACAATTTCATCTTAAGTTATGTCTGTGGCAGCCGAAAAATCAAAATCTTGCTGTTTTTGAAAATAATGCAAAACTAGAGGGAAAAAAATGAAAAAAAAAAGAGTGAAAACAAAACAATGATTATTGACTATGGATTTAGACTCCCAAATTTTATTGAGAAAATCTAATTTTGATCAACAAACAAAATCTGGAAAATAAAATAAAAATAATTGAAATCTTTATGTTTGTATAGTATATACTATATAGTACTTGTATATACTTATATTCTTCATTGATCCATATCCAATCATCAAATGCCAAATAATATGTATATATCAATTAATAATTCAACTTTTCAATGTTGCGAGGTATTATTATTTATTTTTGTACATGTCTTTATAATTAAGATAATAACAAATTGCTTAAAGAAGAATACAATTTGAAGTAATTGTTTTCATAGTTTTTTAAAATTGTTATCAACTTTGAAAAATACAATTTGAAGTAATATAATAAAAATACAATTTGAAGTAATTTGAAAAATACAATTTTGAAGTAATTGTTTTCAATATTGTGTAATTAACATCGCAAATATTTTTGCATGTTTTTATTTAAGAAAATATTCAGTGTTTCACTTTGAAGTACTAAAACCCAACCCAACCCACCTACCATTCTTTTTCTTTACCCCTGTGATTTTGGTTCTAGCGCCATTGCACCGCTCTGCTTTTTGGTTTTTCTTCTCACAGTAAAAAAAGAAAAGGAAAAAGAAAAAATGGCGGATGAGGTGATTCTACTGGATGTGGGTGTGAGCATGTTTGGCATGAGGGTGAGAGTCGTACTAGCCGAAAAGGGTATCGAGTACGAGTACCGAGAGGAGAACTTGTCCAACAAAAGCTCGCTTTTGCTCGAGATGAACCCGGTTCACAAGAAAATCCCGGTCTTGGTTCACAACGGAAAACCCATTTGCGAGTCCTTCATCATTGTTCAGTACATCGACAAGGTGTGGAAGGACGACGAGTCACCCCTGTTGCCTTCTCATCCTTACGACCTTACCAGAGAGCTCAATTTAGGTTTTGGGCTGATTTTGTCGACAAAAAGGTTCCTTTTTTATTTCATCTTTTCTTCTTGTTTTTTTTGTTGACTTTTGGTTGACTAGAATCCTTGTTGCTGTTGTAGTTCTTACTATTTTGCATTACAATGAATCTGCCATATTTCAATTTCAGGGTTATTAGTGCCTAGTGTAATTCAATTATCCGGTTATTTGGTTTATCGGAATCGGGCTCGGATGTATTAGACGAATGTCGTGTGTATTTGCATTCAAACAATTGATAGTTGTGATTTGTGAATGATGTGGGTCATTCAATAATCATTTGTTGGTTCATTTGGAAGGTTTAGAAATCAGGGGGTGACTTTCATAGGCAGTCATTCCATTTCTGATCTTGTTAAGGTGTTATTCTTAATATTCAACAGTCTATAAGTTTGTGAAATCCATGGCAGAAATATCCTCACGGTCTAAATACGAATTACCAATTTGTTGTAGGTGTTTGATACTGGAAGAAGAGTATGGACGAAAAAAGGAGAAGAGCAAGAAGCAGCTAATTAAGAATTTATTGACACCCTTAAGACGCTAGAAGGAGAGCTTGGAGACAAGCGTTTCTTTAATGGCGACAAGTTTGGATTTCTTGATATCGCCTTGGTCATTTTCTATTTTCTACTGCTGGTTATATACCTACTAGACTTGTGGCAATTTCACCATCAGACAGAGATTATTGTCCTAAGCTGATTGAATGGGCCGAGAGGTGCATGGGAAGGAAGAGCGTCTCAAAGTCATTGTCCGATCCCAAGGAACATTTGACATGCCCGATGGTGTAATCAACAAGGAACTCGCTGCTGGTGTTGCACAGATGGTTCAGATGCTGGATCAAGATGTCCTTGTGGGGTGGTAGTATTTTATGGTGATGCTTTTTGTATTTCTAATTTACATTGTTGTTGACCAACTTTGACTCCTTTAAGCTAGATTAATAGAGCGAGGGGGAATTGATTCTCTCCTGACTTTAAGCTTCCATTTAAATACGATCAAATGTTTGTTCGTTCAAAAACAAAATGAATAACTTCATCTTCGTTGAACTCTTTGTTAGATCAATAACTCCTTGTAAGGCTTGTTAAGGTGTTATTGACTCCACTTTGACTTGGTAAGAGAAAAGATACACACGATGATGTTAAATATCACACATACGTTGTACATAAATTTTAAAGCTCAAATATAATTTTAAAACCCAAAGATGACATTATTATGTCCAGCCGAGTACATAGATTGTACATGTTAAATATCACACATAGGTTGTACATAGATTTTAAAACTCAAATATAATTTAAATTATCTTATTATCTTAACAAGACATGTGTTATTGATCCAACTTATTCTTAGTAAATACATTTTTTTGTTTTTTGGTAAACGTCAATAACATATATGAAAATAAAGGAAAAATCTTGACACTCACAACTATTTTACTTTCTAATTTAAAAATATATTTTTATCTTTAAATATTTTGATCATTTTTTATTTAATTAATTAAAAGGAAAATATATTTTTACATTTTACTTTTTAATATTTTTTTATTTAATTAATTAAAATGTATGTATAATTTTACAAAAATATAAATATAAATTTATAAATTCCACTTCTACATATTTTAGTTTCTAATTTAAAAATACATTTTTAACTTTTACTTTTTTATCACTTCTTTATTTAATTAAATAAAATTGAAAATACATTTGTATATTTAATTTTTTATTTAATTAATTAAAATGTATGTATAATTTAAAAAAAATATATAAAAAATAATATTAATAATTGAAGCAACTAATAATTATTATAAACATAAAAATGAATCATCTGCGCGCCTAGGTAGGTTCGGAGGATTATTGAATTGAATAATGCATGGACCATTTTTGTGTATCATTTTCTGTAGCTTTCCTTTTATGGCATGAAGTGAATTGTAGTGTATATAACTACTAATACCAACTTCTTTTGCCGTTTTTGTTTGGAATCCTGCAGGAGGGCTCTGTGATAGCGTGTGGGTTTTAACCAGAGTATATCAGGAGAAGAAGAAAAGAAAAAGAAACAAGAAACAAGAAAGAAGAAGAAGAACGTCCCCTTCCTCATCACCAGGTCGATCACCACCCCTTTTTTCGATTTCTTCATTATCAGACAACGAAGCTCCAATTTTAACGATCAGATCTGTTTCTTTATGCCCACAATTAATACATTTCTTTTTTATTTTTTTAACCCACCAGAATATTATATCTCAAAACCCAAATTTTATTTTCTTGGTCCGATTGTGTAGGATTGTATTTCGGAGGAGCGAGAGAGCTGTGCTTCGAAGTTCGTACTACGGTCCAAGATTAACACACGCTACGAGAGGTAAGTGAGTTTTCTCATCTCATTACAAATTTGATGATAAATTATGAATGTAAGATTATGAATAGTTTAAATGTTTAACCGAATAAAATGGCCAGTCGAGTTGAGAGTAATTAGGAAACTTCAATTAATTTTTCAGTATCTTTACCAGTTTTATGTATGTACTGTACTTATTAGCTGTAAATTATAATTCCTCCCAAGTTAAAGGAAAATGTATTGCTAATTAGAATCTTTGTATTTAGGAATGATTGTTATATCTCTTGGCATATAATTCTCTAATTAGTTTTAGTAAAATCATCAGAACTTAATTCCTTCTCATGGTATCAAAGAAAGGTTGATCTATATATCCCTCCACTACCCTTATGATGGCACGGATGAAATTGTTATCAGCGATAGCTCGGAACTTAATTCCTTCTCAAGTCGTCCATATAAGTTGAAAATCAAATTTAGAATCCATCAAGTTGAAATAATATTATTACTAACAATAATTCTTCATTTATTTTTGCGTATAAACCTAGCTAGCAGATTTCAAATGGGAATAGCCGAGGCCTTCACGGTGTTGTCAGATATATTCACCGTGCTTGTATACGTTTCTCCATCGTAAGTGTTCTTAAAGAATTCAAATTAATTAACTCCTTTATAACATTAACATAAATAAATATATACTCCATATTTGTAACTAGGACCGTATTCTGGCATATTTATCGTTCGGGGTCTACTGTGGGATTTGAACCGATTCCATACATCCTGGAGATGTTTGCGGCCTCCCTTTCCTTATATTATGGCTGTATCACTCACGACGAGACAGCCATAATCATCAACGCTGTCGGATTTTTCTTTCAGCTCGTATTCATCGGCATGTACATGTGGTACCCGCCTACCATCAACAGGGTACGTAAATAAATAATTTACACATATTATCAATTACAGTAATTATTTTTTAATCATGTGCTGCTGAATTTGAATTTCTTTTAGACTTTGGCTCGATACGTTTTAGGCTTTTAGCCATCTTCACATTTCTGGGATTGGGTTCCATTCTGGGAACCTTTTTCTTTCTTTCGCATGAGAGAGAAACCGCAGTCGCATGGATTACGAGCTTGGCCGTGCTCTTGAGCTTCTTCGGACCTAATGCTACCACAGTACGTAATAATACTTTTATATGCATAAAAAACTGGAGTACAATATTTTTTATACACCAATCAATATATAATAACTAATGATAAAGTTTGGTCAGTATATATATATATATATATATATATATATATATATATATATATGTATACTTTAAAATTTTAATTGAATTTTTCACAGGAACGAGCGTACCGAGAGAGGGGAGCTAACGGAAGCATGGCTCTTGCGCCGATGTCTTTCTTATTGGCCATTATGGGTACGATGAGATGTGTTGCGTCTCTACTTACCCCACACCAGCTGCAGCATTACCTGCTTATTGCGGTACTTTAATTTTAATTAATTCAATTCATACAGTATTAATTATTAGTATGTTTTTCCTAAGTTTGTTTGTTTTATTAATTACTGTACTCAGATCACCAGCGGAGTGGGATCTGTTGTAGCTTTGTTTCAGATCATAGCTTATTGCGTCATCAGGATTTGTTTAGGCCACGCGGTGGAGCATGCAGATGTTGGCTAGGGTCTAGGATTGATGGAGTCGAGACTCGAGTCGTTTGAGAGATACATTTATTTTATGATCATTTGACATTGTTATAACTTTGGCTTGTGGATTCTATTAATTTGCTTTTGTGATTAACTAGTATTTATGATATGATCATTTGACATTGTTATATTATAAATTTGGCTTGTGGATTATATTAGTATTTGCTTTTGGGATTAACTAGACTTTCTGGATTGTGAATGTGATGTTATTAGCTAATAAGTTCGATCTAAAATATGTCAGCAAAACTAAGATGATCAATCTTTATTCTTCTACCTCCGAACAAAAGCATTAGTAATTTAGTACCACACACACGAACACCAACAATACAAAAGCATCAAATGGGAGCAAGCAATTCAATGCACTATAGATCCAAAACGAGAGCTTTGGAGAGTATGGACTTGGCTCGATGAAAATCAATTCCAATTTCCAACACGAAATACAATAAAGAATACTCCATGTAGTATGCATTATTGGAAATGTAAATGTAACACAAAGCAAATCAAATTCAGTAATCAATCATAAAAGCTACACTGTTCTCAGCTGACAGAAGCTGGAACCATTCAACGAATAAGATGTCCCTAACTTCAAATTAACAGGAGTAAAAAATAAAAATCATTAGAAAGCTATAAGAAGTTGAATATCTATCTCACTCGGGAATCAAGAACCAAACAATAGCTAATTAGGAAATGTTCAGATGAATCAAATTCGTGTCTGCAGATTATTAGTTCGACATCACAGTACAAGAACCTTGGGGAAAGTGGGAAACACAGTTTTTCACTTAGGAGTTTTCTGTCAATAACAAGAAGTTGCAAGTCGAATATATAGACGCAGCTGCAGCCCTCACTGCTAAATCCTTCTTCAACTTATCTCCTGCCCCTAACCTGCATTGTTACCCTTGTCAGTTTTGAAACAATTTCACCGACTCTGCCAATAGTCCAGGTTAAATACCTGCTGTCATTTCCTATGGAACCCGCCAGCTGTGAATCATGGTGCTGGTGTAAGGTACTTTTAAGGAGACCCTTTTCGCAATGCAGCTGCATTTCTTTCACTTGGTCCAGCCAACTTTCCTGATAATCCCAGATAGAGAAACACAAATCCAAAAAATTAAAGAAAGCATCACAAGGGAGCACGATAAATTCGTAAAATGTGAAGGTTGGAAAAAGGTTAAAAATAATCAAGGACAAGATGTCGCGAGTTCAAACTTGTGATTTGTGAATGCTTGCAAAATATCATGAGCAAATAAACTTAACAGTCTATAAATAAAACCCTCACCAGTTGTCTCTCTTCATCGGAAAGTGCTTTATCCATCTGTTTAAAAAGAGAGTTCCATCTAACCGAGTGTGCATCAGCAGTCGCTTGGTCAAAATGGTTAGACGAAAATTCCCGAGACATTAGGAGGGGTAATTCAGTGCTAATAACGGCACAAACTCTTCTCTTACTCCGTTTAAGTGCTGCAAATGCAAAACATTTTTTTCTGAGCAAAATATATCAAACACTCTTGATTGTAGTGGAATCTTTTATTTTGTTCAGAAGATAAAAACAAAAGAATACCAGCAAGACGTCCTTTTATATCTTGATTCAGAAGATCCAACCATTGTGAAGCAACATTAGCCGCTGAAAAAAAAACATGTTCTCGCTTTAATAATTTTCTTTCCTTGAATTCTGCATAAGCCATCATCATGAAAACAAAATCGAAACATCGTAATGATTTTAAATCCAGTGTAATATAATTAATGATTCCAATTCCCAAACAAATAAAAACCAACAGAATAATATAACCAGAAAAAACAGGACCTTTAACTGAAAGTGAATTAGCACTGCCAAGATTCCCCGACTCCTCGTTTGACAAACAGCTTGTATTCTCTGACCCAAGCTTATCATTCTCATCACCTCTTGAAATCTCGGGACTCGGCAAAAAACCCGTTTTCGAAAAATAACCATAATCCCCACGAAACATCGCATTCTTAACTCCAAAACCACTCACGTCTACTGCACCACCAGTCTTGATTTGGTTCTGTTTTTCGTTCTTTTCTGACCTTACTAGAGCTTCTATAATCGAATGAACCTGTTTGCTATTCCTGACGTGATTAATAATCCCGGGATTCAATCCATTAAGCAAACCACTTGGAGCAGCAACCCTTGCAAATCTATCCACCTGTTCTTTCTTGGCAAGCTCTATCATCTTTTTCTTCATTAATTCGTTATTATTATTATTAACTCTCTTCCTCCCGCGAGGCTTCGGCATTGAGCTCGGGGCTGATCCGTAAAGATTGGTCATGTAGTTGTTTTGTTTCAAACCTTTCCAGAAGCCCATGGAATCCTTTCCATCAAGTGGTCCCACTGAGCTTCCACACTCGAAGTCATCCACTAGTCTCGACCGATGATAGTTTTTGGCAGGGAAAAACGGGTCGTTGCTTGATCTGGAGATGTCTTCGGAGTTGAGATCTAAAGCAAAGGCTCTAGTTTTCGTATTACCATCATCGACAGCTTTGCAGTTGGCAGCGCTAACTTTGACATTAAGATCCAGCTCTCTTGAAACCGAATTTGAATCCGGGTTAGCAGTTCCTTCCCTCACTGCTTGAGCTACATAAATACCAAACAAGAACAATTTTCTCAATTTCAAATCATTCAAATAATCACATTACTCGAAGAAGTTCGTACACGAAACAAAACTCTATAAACATCCAAATTCACTAGCAAATATTCAAACTCCAAAATCAATACTTAAAACATCAGCAGCAACTACAAATCATGATAATCATCCGTACCTTCAGAGCGCAAAATTGCTTCCATGTCACGCATTTTTTTCGTTCTATTTTCAGAACCACCGGAGTCTTCTTCGACATCAGAGCCGCCCCTTTTCTGTCCCACTAAAACCTACCAAGTTCGAACCACATTTAAAACCCTCTTCACACAGATAATTAAAGCATAACCCCAAAAGAAATACTTATCGTATAAATTGTGTATAAAAATTCGAACCTTTGATTCAGATCTGTGCTCGCTCTGACCCATCATCAATGCTCGATACAAATTCGAACAAGGGTCTTCAAAAAAAAACTCTTTCTGCGCAAAACCCACGGATTCAAACTCGATAAAAATGGCAGCTTTATTTGTTGGGAAAATGATTGATTGTAAATTCGAGTTTGTTAATGGGTCACTTCGATGAGAAGTTGAATCTGGAAAAAGGGTTTCTGGTTTTGGATTTGAATTGCAGAAAAAGGGAGCGCGCTGAAATGGTGAAAGTAGCGCTTATAATTATTCGTGTTTTTTTCAGTTTTCAAATTCAAATGGGAAAGGGCGAATTGGTTAGGTGGGCCATAGCATAGGCAATTCGTTGCGCCGGCTATTTTCTGTATTTGCAGTTTGGGACCTCATCTTTACTTTATTTTCTTCTTTATTTTTTATATGAAAACTTGGAAAGTACAACCGCTGTCCTTATAAAAATTGTTGTGCAGAATCAACCACACATGATATATTCATGACGCTTCTATAGTTCAGTCCAACCAAGCAATTGATTTCATACGATCAATCCACAACCCGAAATTTGAAATATGGAGAGAAGGATCAAGAAATATTATGTATACTTCTGTTCAAAAAATATGATTCCTTGTCTCCTTTAACAGCTGCAGCTGCAATACAACAAAAGTATCCATCCTCGACCCAAAAAAAAACTCATTTTTTCATTAGAACTTCAACGGGCTCTCATTAAGTGGTAAATGAGATCAAGGAGAATGAAAATTCAAAAGGGCGAAAAAAATGAGCTTGAATTGAATCCCCTGAAACAACAAAAAAACTCATGCAACACAAATACTACAAACACACAGGTAAACTCAAGAACAATCAACTCGTTTTTTATACAGAAAACCAAAAGGCCAATTTCAAATACACGAGCAATTAATTACAAAGGATTCTCCGAACCCACAATTCAATTCATGTCAACAACCAAGAATCCTTGAACTGTTCGAAAACACCATCCCTCAGATTCTCAACTCTCATCAAACAAAAATGAGTGCAAGAACCCAAACCCATCCCAGCACAAACCCTATTGGTCTTGAGCAAGTAACAGGCGGGCCCACAATCGACCCCCTGCCCCTGTATAACTATGCCCCAAGCCCTAGTCACACCCTCCCCAAATTCTTGATCCGGGCTGTTCCCTTCTTGCCCTAATTCCTCCACGAAAATCAGCCCGTCCGGCGACCGGGACCCTCCATTTCCCCATCTACCCTTCATGACAGCCCAATTTCCCAAAACAGCCTTCTCCGTATGGATCATCACCTTCTTCCCATCTTCGTTCCCCGAATAAACCTGCACCAACAGAGGCGCCCTTTTCAGGTTCTTGACGATTTCCGACACGGACTCGTGCATCCAATGATCGATTTTTTCGACAAAGATCGAATCTTTGGTGTTCTTGTCGGGGTGGAAAACGAGGGTCGATGATTTCGACGAGGGTACGCGAAGTTTTCGGGGTTTCTTGGTTTTGTTGCAGACGGGTAGAAATGGGTTTAGGGGGGAATTCTGATTGGGGGTGAAAAATGAGGGTTGTTGTGATAGGTTGATTCCTGATGAATGGATCCCAATAGACGCCATCTTCAAGAAAAAAAAGATGGCGATTTGGGAAAGGTAGATTGATGGACGTAATCTTCTGGTTTTGGGGTTATCTGATTGAAGAGAAGGGAAAAAGAAAAATTGGGGAAACTGAGATTAGAGAGATTTCGGGGATGAAAGAGATTCAAAGGGGGATTCCGAATCTTGTTGTGGCCCAATTTATACGTGTGAACATTGTATTTTATTTTTTTGAAAAAACGTTTTTAATATGGAACAAAACAAAATATATTCTCTCTCTTATTATGCTAAATAAACTTCCATTTCCACATAATATCAAGTCTTAAATTTCTTATCTTGTGAGTTGTGATTCATGCTCCGATCAAGTTTGACAACGTGCTCGGTTTGACAATCGATTATTATTGTGACCATTGTTAGAGATGATACTACACAACATGTTCAAAGTTAGTGATCACATTTTTTTTTGTAATTTACAAAAAAACTTGATTATTGAAGTGTTTTCGTAAATAAACATTCTTGTAGATTAAATTTGAAAAAATGTACTCTCTATTTCACAATACATATTAATGAAATAAGTACAATTTGAAATACCTACAACATTCACAAATCACCTAATAACTTCATTCACAAACACATGTTTCCAATATTCACAATTCATTCAATCAAACCAACTCCACACCCGGACCGCCGCCACCGGCCACCGCCTCCTCCTCCTCCTCCTCCACCGGCCGGCGGCACGTGGGGCACGACGAATGTGACCCCAACCAAACATCAACACACTTCACGTGAAAACAATGTCGACACTTGGGCAACACCCTTATTTTCTCCCCGTCCGAAAACTCCCCAAGGCATATGGGGCACTCAGTAAACTTAACCTCCCCCTGACCCTCGCCGGAAGAGGCATACACCGTCACCGGAATCCGGTGAAGAAAACCCTTCTTCAACCCCTTGGGCTGCCGCTCAGTGGGCCGGGCCGGGTTATCATTTGCTCCCAAGGCACACCTTAGGACACACCTCACCACCGAGTTCAACCCTAGTGCACATATCAAAGCACACAACAAGGCCGCGAGAATTATCACCATGTTGGTGTCGAAATTCCGGTTATAGCCCTCGCGGCTTTCGTTGCCGTTCATCGATGGCGGCGGCGAAGAGTCGAGGGGGAGGAGGAGGCGGCGGCGGTGGTGGTAGAATAAACTCATTGGATTTCAATGGACTCGAATTAACAAACAAACAAGAGTTAAAGGTGAGAAATGATCAAGAAATAATACATACCTGAAACTAGGAAGTTGTATCAAACTTTCAAGAACATAAAAATTCGATCTTTTTAATCCATACAAACAGGACACAACAGAGGAAACAAAAACAAGAATTAAAGGTGAGAAATGATCAAGAATGAATGAAGCTAGGTTGAAGATATAATGACAGCTGTCATTTGAAGGCCCTTTTATTAGGAATCAAAATAAATAAATAAAAAAGGGAGAACTTTAGAAACACAAAGGTTAAGTTGATGGCTCAAGCTATTCCTTTGGCCTTTTGTGTTGCATTATTAAGCAGTCCCATCAAAATCACGATCAAGGCTCGACCGATCCGATCAACCAATATCGGTGAACGGTTAGAGTGGTTCAACTTTAGCTACATGCTCGAAAGTAGGCGATCGACATTGCTAGGGCTAGAAATGCCACTATGCGTGTTCTTTTCGCTGTTTTTCCGATTATAGGTAAAGACAAAAAAACGATATACATAGGTGTAATTAATATTAGGATGAAGAGGCTCGTGAACACATCATGTAGTTGAGGGTAATGGGCATCCACGAGGCATATAATGATCCATACAATTACAAACTATTAGACTTCCATCTACTTCACCAACATTGAGCTTAATTGCTAGCTATAGGGGACCATTTTGATATTTTTTTCATAGTTTTTGACTTGGGTTTTGCATAGTTTAGGTTATGTAATAAACACAAATGCCTATAAAATAAGACGATCATATTCTCGTATCATCTCGATTTTTGTTTTAGTACGATGGTTCATGTAAAAGTACGGTCGATTGAACGGTTGTTATCTCGATTACGAATTCGAAAATTTTAATTCAATGTGATTGAGTTCAACAAACAAGGCTTCAAGATTTTTCAAGAATTGAACATTAAATCTTCCCCCAAAAAGAAAAGGAAAGGAATTTAGGGTTATTAGTGTATACCCCATGCTTGGTGATATAGCCCCATACACACATAACATGAAGTAGCATGAGAAAGCCTTTTTCTTGTCAGGGGGGCGGATCCCATGCACACCCCCACACCATGAAATCATTGCACCCTCACAAAAAGTCCACCCAAACCACGTTCATCTTCATCCCAATTTCTCACCTAGTGAAAGTGTGAAAAAAACACACACCTAAATAAAGATTGAATTTTTATCTTCTTTCTCGTCAACTCGAACCAGAAACAGTTACCCAACTACTCCAATTTCACAGATCGATTTCGGAGCAAGAATTAAAATGCAGGATCCGAGCTCCAAGAACTCGATGGGCCAAGCGCCGCCGTTTTCCGGGGCAATGCGCCCCGCCCATCACCGGAGGGCCCACTCGGAGATGAATTTCCGGCTCCCGGAGGATTTGGGGTCGGACCCTTTCGACGCGCCGGCGGGGAGCTTCGAGGAGATGGGATCCGAGGACGATCTGTTCTCGACTTACATGGACATGGAGAAGCTCGCCGGAGGCGGCGGATCTGGGATTGGGGGATCTATTTTCGACAATGGCGGCGGCGGGGCGGCGGAGGAGGGAGGTAACAGCGGCGGCGGCGGAGTAGCTAGGCCGAGGCACAGGCACAGCAACTCCGTGGATAGTTCGAGCTTGCTGTTCAATGAAGGCAGCAGCATTGAAGCTAAGAAAGCTATGGCGCCGGAGAAGCTGGCCGAGCTGTGGAATCTCGATCCCAAGCGCGCCAAAAGGTACTCTCTTTTTTTTCTCTTTTTTTCTCGGATTTATATATTTGTTGATTTGAAATCGGAGTGTGAATATTTTTGGATCAAGAAATATTGGATCTTTGTGAATCCCCTGAGATTGGGTTTATTAGTAATTAGTTGAATGGAACTTGAGATTTGTTTAAATAGATGGAACGATTGATTGATTGATCGATAGATCTAAGGCTTAGTCATTCACGAGTCGATCAATAAGTGTAGATTACACCTTTTGTTCCATTTCTACTTCCTATGTTATTGGGAGCGAGATTTCCTGTCATTTTTGTCGACGACGAGAAAAATCTTGCTCGTATACGAGCGTGAATGTGCTTACTTTTACTTGCATAATTGAGTATGACTTGGACTCGTATAATTGGGATAGTGTATGAGCTCTTGTTCTGGTCTGTTTTAATGTACAGTCCCTTTCTGATCATTGTAAGGAGAGAAGTGATTATCCGAAAATCTTTGCCTCAATCGAAACTAGCTACCTTTCATAAGATATTGTTGTTCGATGATTAGAAACACGTATGCTTGGTATTAGATTGGTTAGATTTTATATATAGGGGATATGATTACAAAAATAACGCTTGAGGCCTTTCTCTAACTTTTTGTAACACTCATTTAGAAGACAAGGCGAGGGCATATATAACATCTACTAAAAGTTGGGCTTATTCGTGATAATCAGAAATAGTTGTGAGATGCGAAAGATTTAAGGCCGATGCAACCTCCAATGTCGTTTTTGTAATTTTGAAAGATTTATTTATGGCTCAATCTGCTAGTTACATCGATTGACTAACCATTGATCACACTGCAGGATTTTGGCTAACCGGCAATCAGCTGCTCGATCGAAAGAGAGGAAGGCTCGCTATATGTCTGAACTCGAGAGAAAAGTCCAGACCCTTCAAACCGAGGCAACCACTCTCTCCGCCCAACTCACCTTATTTCAGGTACATACTTGAATCACATCAAAATTTTACGAAAAGGAAAATATGTTGTAGTAATCGATTTTGTTATATCTTTCCTTTTTAAGAGAGACACGAACGGGCTGAGCAACGAGAACACGGAGCTTAAGCTTCGGCTGCAAGCCATGGAACAGCAAGCTCAGTTACGCGACGGTAAGTACTACTAATAAAAAAATAAAAAAAATAAAAATTAAAAATCATGTTACATATGTTCGAATCTGATTTCATATTCTCTCGCAGCGCTTAACGAAGCGTTGAAACACGAAGTCGAGAGGCTGAGAATGGCCACAGGAGACACGGCAACCAATTCCGAGACGTTCGATTTGTCGATGGACCAAATTCCCTACAACCAACTATCGAATTTCTTTGGGTCCCACCAAAACGATTCGCAGTTCCACAACATCCCTTCCGGATTCTCGAGCCACCATCCTATGTTTTCCTCTGCCCATGTCCGAGGCTTTTCCGACCCGTCCCAAGGACAGGATACTCTCGGAAGGTTCCAAGGGCTCGACATAGGCAGCCGGGGCCCGCACCTCGTGAAGTCCGAAGGCCCCTCGATCTCGGCTAGTGAGAGCAGCAGCACCGCCTTCTGATCTAAGGAAATGAAAGGTTGTTTCTCAGTATGCTTCTCTGTTTGTTTGTTTACATGTTCATAGACTGACATCATCACTGGAAATTCACATTTTTTTTCATTTTTTTTTTAATTTAAATTCCACTTTTTATTTTTATTTTTTAATAAACTTTGTTTAATTTGTAAAAAACGTGGTTTAATTTGGATTGCGTTTTCTGCTGGGATACTTTTATTATTTATCTAATGTAATAAATTTATCTAATATTTTATAAATTTGATCATTATTCATTACTCCCTCAGTACTTTTTTTATCGAACTTTATTGTTTTTCTTTTTTCCTTAATTTCAGTCAAGATGTTAAGTTCATTTTAAAATAAAAATAAAAAATTAAATTAATAATTTTTAAGTATATAATATTATTAATATATTTTTTTAAAATATTTAATAATTTATAAAATTATTACTATTATTTTTGTAACAAAATCAATTATCAAAAGATCAAGGAAGCCTTAATGATATTAATTTATAGTAATAATTAATGAGAGAAAAAGACATAAAAACAATTTAACCCCATTAAAAAAAAGGAATAAAAAACATAGAACATCAATTAAAAAGAATAGGAAAAGTATGTTTTAGGGTTTAAGCTAAAAAAATTATGCCGAAAACTCTGCAATCTATGGATGTTTGTGTGCGAATGTTCGTATATTCACGGTAAATAGACTTGTATCGCAGCGAAAAATCTACCACAACTCAACCACCACCATCGATATTAGACAACATTACGCTACGTTGTTTTGTGGTTGAACACGACTTGCTCCGTGGTCCATTTCCAACTTTAATGTATAACTAAGACGCGACGACGCTACAAGAGATAACCAAGACAAGTACAACACCCTTCGTTCTCACACAATATCGTAATTCATCTAACTCATTGAATATGCAATATTGCTTTTAGCAAGAAGATTAAAAAAATGCAGTTTTTTACTTTTTGATTAAAAGGTAAAAGGTTTAAATGTATTTTTTGATTGTAAAGTTAGTAGTTGCAAATGAAATTTAAAAAGTAGGTGAACAAAATATTTTAGAGAGAGAACTATTACTCAAATATGTAATAAAAGTGTTCTTTCACGTAACTCATTCTAACTACTAACCAATTCTTTCCTTACAGAGGTTCATTTTGAGTATGAGACTCGATCCCGAGATGAGAGTTTGGGCCCTCGAAATTAACTTCCCTAGTTGGGTGGGCCCATTAGCCCGAACTTATTGCACATGGGGCAAACGTAAGAGGGTTGAGAATGGATGCAGCAAGCTCATGTTGGGCTTGCAAGAAATGGGGCCCAGTGGTGCGAGGAGGGAGTTAGGAGTCCTTGTAGTAAAATGCAACTGCATATATATATTTTATTTTGTCTGGATAACAAGTGGGGAATATTGGACAAAACATGGACACGCCCTTTGGTCCCTGAACAAATCAACATTTGGATAAAATCCACATGCTTTTTTGTGGATGTTATTTCAGGTACTCATGTTTTGTCTATTCAAGAAACTAAGTAAAGAAAAGAAGTTCATTTGGGTCACTCTACACATGCACCTAGCTAGCTAACGAATCTTGTGAAGCTTTGTGGGATCACGTTCGATTCGATGCTCGACGACAATCGCAATGCTCAAACCTAAATTGATTTTTGGTTCATATACGAAAGATGGATGATCGAATATGTAGTGATAGGAAGTTCATTGGATGATTTGATTTGATCGATCACATCGTCTTATCATCATGTGCATGTGACGTAGAATTCGAATGAATAAAAACAAAAAAACGCAAAAAAGAAGAAGTTAAAGAACACATGAAGTATATGAAAATTAAACATTTTTGTTGTTTTTCTATAAATCATTGTTTATTGTTTACATTATGAATATATACAATATTCGAAAACAATTTTAGAAAAAATTGCATTATTCGAATAAATTTGAAATGGGGCGATTATCAATGCAATTAAATTCGAAACCAAATCAACGACGAAACATATATTTTACTAAACAATTTTAGAAAAATATCAAATTATTTTAATTTTAATTTTAAATTTATTTATACATTTATACATCAAACATAATATGAAAATGATATAATGATACTGAGAGGGTGCATATTGTCTGGGCTTGCATGTGCCCGTAACGTGGTGGGCCCGCCGTTAGAAAGCCAAAATCTTAACCAGAATTTGATTTCACTTTTATAACTAACTATAGAAAAAATAGTAATTAATTATATTAAACACTAAATCGCATAATTAATTGGACGAAATCGCATGAAAATGATATCGTACCTACACATAATTATTAAATTTAAAATGTATTTTTATGGGAGCACCACGTGTCAGCAACGAGACACGGACACGATTTTTAGTTAATATAGAAGTAAATAATTTATTTCAGATTCGAAAAACAAAGAATTATTAGTGAATCAAATCTGTGTTATATCTCATGATTAACGATAAGACAAAATCATATATTATTATTATTATTATTATTATTATTATTATTATTATTATTAATGTGATTTGTCAATGTTGGTATAATATAAATTTTCATATAAATGACCGACAAATGCTTTAAT
Source organism: Euphrasia confusa (assembly GCA_954870475.1). Lineage (NCBI taxonomy): Eukaryota > Viridiplantae > Streptophyta > Magnoliopsida > Lamiales > Orobanchaceae > Euphrasia > Euphrasia confusa. Next base: position 38,277,020 of record OX940960.1, read on the forward strand.
CCATGTAATAAATTAAATAGTAATGCAGTTGATATCGGTCTAATTAATACTGCATTCCAATATCAAAATGTTGACATTATTAGGTAGTTCAATTTATTGTTGACCGATTTTTTTTCTTTTCAAATTTACAAATGTTACTCTTCTGTTTCCTAAATGTTCACACGGCTCTCCTATAAATGTTCATAATTTCTTCGTAAAATATCGTCACAATTCAGTAATTTACGATGAACAGACCTAACCGAAAAGGGATGGAAGCGTTGGTTTTCAGGCAATTGGCAGTATTAATTTTGGAAACAAGTTGGCACATGTTAAGCACCAGAAATTCTGGTTCTAAACTTTTCCCAGTCACTCATCGTTTTCCACCATTTTTAAAAATTGACTTTTTTGTCACCTTTGACGAAAATGAACTATAATCGATGATCACTAAACTCTCATAACTAATCACATGCTACAATCAAGATTTCAATCGAGCTTAATTTGGGCTACTGGTTATATAGATGCATCATCACGTCAGTTCGAATCAACGAGCACAAATGAATAACCAACATATATGATCATATCGAACGAAGAAAAATAGAATCGAGATCGATGTGCATGTGCTCGTAGGGTCGGTTTGGATGAACTTACTTACAGCAGTTGGTATGTAGCTATAGAGAGTTCAAAAGATGAAACAAAAGCATGTGCACTTTGGTCTTTGTTGTGTAGCCCTAAAATTTATTGTGTTTCATTTCTTGTGGCTTTCACAACTTGTCACTTTCTACTCACACATTCAAGAAGAAAAAAAAAAATAATGCTCTATATAAACACACCTCTCTCACAACACATTTTTGTAACAAACCAAAACATCACAACATTTCCTCACCTCCTCTTCCTCCCATCCTCAATGGAGCTTCCTCGACTTTCCCTAGCGATTCTTTCGATCCTCGGCTTCTCCTTACGAAGCGCTTACTCCGACTACGGAGGATGGGATAGCGCTCACGCCACTTTCTACGGCGGTGGTGATGCTTCAGGCACAATGGGTTAGTTCAGTTCAATTCAGTTTTTTTTTTTTTCGACAGATTCTTACATCGTACGTACGACAGGTGGTGCGTGTGGGTACGGAAACTTGTACAGTCAAGGTTACGGTACAAACACCGCAGCACTGAGTACCGCTCTTTTCAACAACGGGTTGACCTGTGGGGCCTGCTACCAGTTGACCTGCTCGAGCGATCCCAAGTGGTGCAACCCTGGGACCATCATGGTCACAGCGACCAACTTCTGCCCGCCGAACCCGTCCCTGCCCAACGACAACGGAGGGTGGTGCAACCCGCCACGTCAGCACTTCGACCTGGCCGAGCCTGCTTTCCTGCAAATCGCACAATACAGAGCAGGGATCGTTCCAGTTTCCTTCCGGAGAGTTCCGTGCCAGAAGAAGGGAGGAGTGAGGTTCACGATAAACGGACACTCTTACTTCAACCTCGTCCTCGTCACCAACGTGGGTGGGGCCGGAGACGTGCACTCAGTGTCCATCAAGGGATCGAGGACAGGGTGGCAACCCATGTCCAGGAACTGGGGGCAAAATTGGCAGAGCAACAATTATCTCAACGGGCAAACGCTCTCGTTTCAGGTCACCACCAGTGATGGGAGGACCCTCACCAGCTACAACGTCGCCCCCGGGGGGTGGCAGTTCGGCCAGACGTATTCAGGGGGGCAGTTTTAGTACTTTCCTAGTACTTATAGAGGACAAAAAATACTACTAAACATAAGTTTGTGATGATAAAATATACTACTACTATAAAAAATTTAAGAGTGACAAAATATATTTGTATATGGGTTAAAAGGGTGAGAGGTGAGATTGAAAATTCAAGAGTCGATTTTTAGATTCACAGGATGCTCATTCATAGCAGAACTGCAATCCGTAAAGTCGAAGCAAGATTCGACCGAACGAACTCTGGGAGTTGTGTGGTGGTTCTATTGCAGTGGTGGCAAGGTTTGCACCCGCTTAGGCCTAATATATTGTGTGTGCATGTAATGTGTGTAGGAATTGTATTTTTCTTTCTTATTGAGATGTGTGGTTACATGAAGAATTGGGTGTAGCCATTGAAATGTATTCGTGTACTATGAGTTTTTAAAAATATTTATCTCTACATTTAGTTGATGTTATGGAAATACAAACTCCACACACACATAACATAAACGCGGAATAAAAATACAAAAAAGATGAGCACATACTTGAATTTGGAATCGATGAACGCAAATTTTCCATGTGTTGCACATATTAGGTTTCGACCAGCGGATGCAGCTTTTCATCAGTAGTCACCGAACACTGCTGTTGGAGTTCCTTCACGACCCTCACACAATCTACCATTGGACAGTTTGTCTTGATCGCATTTGGCTCGATATGTGATCTACTGGTGGCATACCCTTCCTGTAGTCGACACATCTTTTCTTTAGAAAAAAAAAACAATTCACAATTTTTCTTTAGAAAAAACCAACACATTTTCCATTCAAAATTCACCATTATATTTTCACCATCACTATTCACAAACAAAAATCAAACAAAGGGTTCCAAAATGAAAACTTAATGCGTTCAATATGATGAAACTGAGAATTGAGGAACTCATAGGCCATAGCCAAACAAAAATACCTTTTCTAGTGCACACAATAGAGTGTTTGTTCGAGGGGAATTAACTTTTGCCCGGCTAGCTATCTGAGAGACAGTAATGAAGGAAAAGTCATAACTCAACCCGTGAAGTGACACCGTAGAGGTCACACGGCACATATTGGTTAGTGTCAAAATATCATGGAATTTCATGAATACCTCGTCTACTCTGATGTACCCAAACGGCAATGCAGGGTCGCTCTCATCAATCATTGTTTTTAACAGTGTTTCAATATGTTTTCCTGTTCCATTGCCTGTCCAACCCCATTCTTCGGCCAAATTCAGCATTTTTAAAAGATAGGGTGAGCTGTGAAGAGGTCCTGTCCAAAGAGGCCCTGAAACCACAAGTGATCCTGGGGCCTGAAAAAACCCGAGATGAATGTAAGCAAACAATAACGCTGCCTCATTTACTCCACAAAGGGCATACGGTAAACTAACAAACTATACAAGAACTTGTGCTGGACCATATTGAATATATTTCCTTAAGACGGAGCCCAATTCTTTCTCCTTGTTTAAGTTTAGTTTTTTCATTATTTTTTTATATTTTTTGTTATTTTTTGGAATTTTGATCTATTCTTTTCAGTTATTGTTTAGAGTTTTCTATCTTGTACAGTATGTCAATATATTCAGAATACGGTACTCTTGGAATTTATGCTAAACCTCATAGTACAAGGTAAATATATATCCACTTGTTTATAGAGAAGACTTGGAATGACGACAATCCCTATTAGAAGAGGGTTTAAGACATACACCATTGCACGAGCACCTCATCCGACCAAGTTCGTCCCATGAAAATGCCCGAGAGTTTCCACATTGAGCGCAGTAGCTGATAAATCTATAATGCCTGTGAACAAAAGCCTACAAGATAAACAACCAAGATTCGATAAAAATAATAGAAAAATCAACTCAATACCTCTTAATGTGAAACTTGCCCCGCCTAACTTGAAGCATAACTCGAAACACGGGGCCATGGTACGAGTAGTACGAGAAAAGTGGCACAACGTGATATCCCAACACAGAAGCCTCCCGCAACACCCCACCTATAAGCATTCTTAACCCGAGCTCGTTCGAGTACGGCATGTGTTGAACGTACGCTCCATACGCAGCTAATGTACTGTTAGACGACGAAGAAAAAAGCTTCCATAAGTCATGTTTCGATGCTAAACTAATAAACTCTATACGAAATAACTATCGTCAACAACTTAAAAACTCACTGCTGAGGTCGGTGGCCGCCGGACGAGTACCCATCGGTCGAGGTGACATACAAAAGCCCATCCAATTTCACAGCATTCAGAGCAGACCTCAAGTAGCTGGACTCGCTCCCAAACGAGTCCACGTCTATCAAGTCAAAAAAGTCCCTTTCCAAATAATACTCCGTCAAAAGCCTGTTCGCCTCCATGTGCTTCACCTCCCACCTCCGCTTCTCCCCGTCCGCCCTCTCCAGGTTCCCGGAGATAACGGCGCCGTAGTCGGGGTTAGCATCGTTGGCCACCACGAAGTCGGCTTCCGCCTCGGCGAGGTAACGCAGGGAACGGACTCCGCAGCCGCACATTGCGTCGAGCACCCTGAGTGCGTTGTGGGATTTCTTGTAAATTGCGGCGGAGAGCACGCCGAGGTCGCGGCCGGTGGAGCTCTCCTTGCGGAAGAAGGATTCGCCGACGTCGAAGGACACGCCCCGCTCGGTCTGCGGCTGGGATTTGCAGCATTTGGGTGGTGGGTTTAGGAGTTTGGAAGAGGTGAAAGGATTTGGGGGTTTAAGGGGAAGAGAAAAAAACATGGTGGGCTAATTTGGGGATTTTTTTTTTCGGGCTGTTTGATTTTTTTATTTTATTCCAAGGGCCGTGTTTGTAAAATAAAGAACTTTGTGGGGTTAAATTGTTAAAACATAAAAAATGGTTTTGTACCTTTAGTTGTGGCGCTTGTACCCTAGTACAGTATCATCTTTTAATCTTCTTCCCCACTCCAAAACTCTTTATACTTTTTCCCCTCCTATTTCTCTTAAATTCAATTTCTTATGCAGGAAATATAACTCGGATTAGGGTTCGCGATTACTTTAATTCGAATCAATTTATTTCTACAAATTCATCGAACGCCCACCAACTGTTTGTTCATATTCCCCAATTAATCAGAAAAAAAACCCTTTTTTTTATTTTTCAGTTAACGAAGAAGATGATGATCAGAATCAGAAGCCGCGATGGCCTCGAACGGGTCTCAATCGGAAACCCTCTCGCCACCGTCTCCGAACTCAAATCTGAAATCGAGTCCCAGCTCCGTGTCCCCGTCCACGCCCAAACCCTCTCCGCCAACCAAAACCTCCTCCTAGCAAAAAACCCAAACGACTGGACCCGGTTCGCTGACTTATCCGACCCGAACACCCGTCTTTCCTCTCTCAACATCGCCAACGGCTCCATCCTCTACCTCGCCTACGAGGGCGAGCGGACAGTGGCGGGCCCGGCGTTCAACCCATCCGGATCCTTCGGCCGGAAGATGACCATGGACGACCTAATCGCGAAGCAGATGAGAGTCACGCGCCAGGAGAATCCCCACTGCGAGCTCGTCTCGTTCGATCGAGATGCCGCTAACGCATTCCAGCATTACGTGAACGATACTCTGGCCTTTGCAGTGAAGCGTGGGGGTTTCATGTACGGAACTGTGTCTGAAGTGGGGAAGGTCGAGGTGGATTTCATCTACGAGCCTCCACAGCAGGGGACAGAGGAGAGTCTGATACTCATGCGGGACCCGGAAGAAGAGAAGCAGGTCGAGGCGATAGCTTTGGGGTTGGGAATGAGGCGGGTCGGGTATATATTCACGCAGACTGTGAGTCAGGACAAGAAGGATTACACCATGTCGAATGCAGAGGTTTTGCAGGCGGTGGAGGTGCACGCTGAGAGTGACTTGAAGGAGTGGGTGACGGCTGTGGTGAAGCTAGAGGTGAATGAGGATGGAGGGGCGGACGTGCATTTCGAGGCTTTCCAGATGAGTGATATGTGTGTTAGGTTGTTTAAAGAAGACTGGTTTGAACGGGATGTGAAGGAGGAGGTTGATCCAAAGCTGTCGAGGATGAAGAAGGATGTAGTGGTGGGAGTGAAGGATATAAGGGACGTGGATAATGATTTCTTCTTGGTGGTTGTGAAGATTTTCGATCATCAGGTAAGTAAAAAATCGCTGCTTGGTTAATTTTAATTTTCTTCCTATTTTGCTCATTGATTTTTCGGTTTTTGTTTTGATTGGTTAAGGCTTAGCTTTTGTTTTGTGAAGTAAAAGGAAATATTTTTACTGAGAAAGTAAAGATTTAAGAAATTATGAAAATGTCATAACAATACTACATGGACCACGGTGGTTTTAAGATTGAGTCAACATGATATTAGAGTGAAGTTACTTAGTTTGAAGACTCTTTTCTGCAAATTATGTTTGGTTCGTGTGGAAGGAAACATATGCGTGTTTGCACGTATGTCAAGCTACATTAATGGAAAAAAATATTTTTAAGTAAATTTGAAATTGTGCTTTTACAGAAGACTTCTTAAGTTGTGCAACAGTAGGTGTATATTAAGAATACGAGAAAACTAAATGTACGTTTGGTTTGTTATGTGAGCTATATTCTTGAAAATATGAAAAATGAAAGTGATCCTATTGTAGCTCAATATACTTCGTTTTGGCTTGTAATATGATATGTGTGTGTGTTAGGTTATGTAACTTATGTTGGTTTCATAAGTCAAGATTTTTTTTTCGGAGCTTATGTTTCTTCTTTAAACTATGATAATACATGCAGTTCAGAAGAAGTAACCTTTGCAAGGCTCTAGTTTGATAAATACCATGTAAAATTCTTAGAATAGTCGAAGCCATCTTGACTTCCTCTGCAATACTTGCGCTTTGACTGTTTGATTCTTCTTCACTGTATAGGAAGTAAGAGAAGCCGGGATGGAAACAATTGTTGACTCGTATAAAATATTCTGATTGGTTTTTTGGTTCGGCTGACTGATAATAAAAAACAACCGAACTAAAACCAAATCGAAGAACATAATTTGTGGGCATAAAATCCTTTTTAATGGAACTAAAAAGAATGCTTACATTGAAAATTCGAGCAATATATTTATAATATTTGGAGGATGTAGGTGGCGAGTGAATGAGCTTGAGACAATTGTTTTGAAGAGAAGCTTCTTAAAATTACAATTCTTGCAAGCATGCTAGTTGTAGAAATGTTGGGATTCAGGAAATATGACTCAATACAGTCGATAGATCTTAGTACCTTACCACCTTTATTTTTGAATTTTTTTTGTTCTTACTCTATTTTATATAGTGAAGCTAAAAGGGCTGCTGTAGATATTTACCATATTCAGTTCCATGTGGTTTTAATGTTTTTTTGTTTGCTTTCATCCGGTGATTTTATGCCCAACTTGCGCGAGATGAGATATTATTTCGTCACTTTAACCCCATCTAACGTTATTTTGTCGATAATGCAGGGGCCGCTTACGTCGTCATTTCCCATCGAGAACAGGCTATCCCCAGTGACGATGAGAGCATTGAAAAGCCATCTGGATCGGGCCAAAAATATCCCCTTTGTGAAGCGAATTTCTGATTTCCATTTGCTGCTATTGCTTGCCAAGTTCTTAGACATCAATGCTGACGTGCCCGCATTGGCCGGGTGTGTGCAGGCACAGGCTTCGATTCCTGAAGGGTATCAGCTACTCATTGAGTCTTTGGCCAGCGCCTCTTCGTGATGTGGTCTACTCGATAAAGGTGCTGAACCTTTCGGTTTCTGAAACTTGAATAGCTGCTACTACTGTGAGATGAGCTACAAAAAATACACTATAACTCGAACCCGAACATTCTAGTGCTTTTTATTGGTTTGGGTTATGTTATTTATAAACCGTGGTCTAATATTATTCTTTTTTTTTCTGCTTTGGTACTAACATTTAAAAGTTCTTTGGTTTCTCATTTCATTTCTTTGTTGCTTCATTGAAATTATTTTGTGGTGAAAATTCTTATAATAGTTTTTCAATTTCATTCGAAAAAATGACAATCGAAAAATCCTGTAATGTCCACTCTCAGAATTAAATTTGTAAAATTGTACAATTATAAATTTACACAAAGAAATTGTTGTAGATAGAAAACCGAAGTGCTTAAACATTATTTCACCATTACTTTGCATTTTACATGAACAAGTTTGCAAGATGCAATAAGAGCTACTGAAATATACAGAGCAGCACAAGCTGTAAATACACAATTTAGCATCAATACACGAAAAAAAAGTCGAAAAATAGTTGTCAAGCGATTCTCTCTTTTTGCATATCATAGTTTAGTAATTACACCATCCGGGCCCCAACAGTTGCGCCAAGACACGAAGCTCCCAATCGACCTTCGAATTAACTTGTTGCCGAGTGAGACACAGTCGATGGAGTGAAGATGTACATTTCACAAGCGTGACCATCGATTCGTGCACTGAATGAGGCCACTTGGTTCTCGCTAACATATTCATGCTGCGATAAGCATAACAAAAATGGAGTATATAGAATTTCATTTTAGAATCTGTCATTTTGTGGAGTCACGAATATACTGCAATTGTATCATTTTTTTTATCTTTAAATTATATCTCGACTCACCTTCCACAAATCTTTAATAGAGACACTAATAGAAGACTCAAGCCCGAGTGCAGCCCATTTAGCTGTGATACTCGCGGTTTTTGAACATCTGTTCCATAGAACAACGGCCAGACGTTTACCAGAAAGTGGGCCTGCCCAAACCTGAAAATAAACGAGCCAAGGGTTTTTATTGAGCAATTTTCAGTAGTTAAAAAAGAGTGTAAAATACCATTTTTTTAAAGGATAACTGATCATTTTTTTTCAAAGATGATTAAGAATATCGTACTTGATAACAGCCATCGGGTCCGTAAGAATAAACTTTCCTTCCTTGGACTCCCAAAGGATCTGCAAGCATAACAAAATCACAATAAGTACAAGAAAGAAGATGTGTATCCATATATATAGATACATACATATAGAGATAGCTTACCTTGGTTTACAGCGATAACCTCCACATTAGTAAGAATTTCAAATGTCTCTGAGGTTAGGTTTCTAACATCACAACCAATTATAAGCGGGGCCTGAGAAATCGAGAAATGCTTTAGCTTCAGATGACCCAAAAGAAGGTTTTTTTTTAGCTCAGACGATCACAAGAAGATTGCTTAATGAGAACATAAATAAAAGAACCTTCATCAGAGCCCAGATGCTAAAATGCGCTCGATACTCCTGGTAAGTCATGCCACCATTTCCAACTTCTAACATATCCGGGTCTGCCAAATAGCATCAAATAAAAGAAGATTTACGAAACAACAAACACTGAGTTATTTAAAGCTACGTCGTTGCTCGATCGAATCCTACCATTCCATCCACCAGGTCCAGCGTAGGATGCCCACTTATCGTTGATATCAGCAATTTCAGTCATGCTAACCAAAAGATGTTACAGTTGGATTAAAATATCTGCGTGTATACGTATATGGAACAGTTGAGGGTTGTTCAATACCTTGCCCACGTATCATTAATGTCATCAGTCGTCCGCCAGCTGTGTCCGACTCCACCAGCCCATTTAGCCGGATCATGAACACCCCTGCACATTTTGAGTTTACAAATCCAAAGTGCATAATTATTGTGCAAATTATGATTCGAAAGCGAATGGATAGAAATAAAATAAAATTAAAGAAGCTTACCATTCACAAAGCGAATAAAATATTTCATGTCCGGTCGCATTCAAGGCATCGCGCATAGGTGGATACCTGAGAATATATCAGTCCCACAATTAGACCGCGACATAGAATTTTCCAGGATTTGAATTTAAAATTTAGGCACCTTTTTTCTGGGTCAATGCCCAGATTGAAACAATTGTCATACTTCAAGTAATCAATTCCCTAAGACAACATTGAAAAATAGTCGGTCATCTACGAGTCGCTATATAAAGACGAGCAGCTAAAAAAACATCAAAACAGAAGTCAGCATAAACTTTAATACAAAAACAACAAGCTTACCCAAGATGCGAAGAGATTTGCATCATCGGGTTCGTGATATAGAGAACCAGGCCGAACTTCACAAGTGAAAGCTCTGCGGAAATGTTGTTCATGAATCAGAGAAAAACAAGAGCATATGAAAAAAAGTGTTTGATTGGAGAATATGAGTTTTACCCTGCATCTGAGTAGATACCTAGCTTCAGGCCTTTCGAGTGCACATAATCAGCAAGAGATTTGATTCCCGATGGAAAAGATTTTGCATCAGGCACTAACTGACCCTGCACATTACTCAGGATTTAGTATGAATAAGCGTAATGCCAAAAAAATGTAAACTTAGAACAAATGTAAAGACCCTTTAAACCATTTCTCACGAAGTAGATACGAAATTACTGAAATGAATAAACTTTCAATAACAAATATATAGTTGCATGTATTCCTATCTTATGTACCTTTGAATCACGTACGAGTTCAGACCAGCAATCATCTGCATATTACATGATATATTAATTTAATTACAATTGAAGTATCATAAAAAAGCACGCTGCCACAAGGTAAAACAAATTACAGTAAACGAGTCGATTTGTTTACCGATATTCACGTAATTATAGCCTAACTTGGCCAAGCCGGTGGAAACAAGAGCATCAGCTGTCCAATAGCACAAATAATAAGTCAGTAGGTTCACATGAAATATTCAGTAGAGTCGACTTTTAAACTCAAAAACATAAACATCAAAATAATAGGCATTTGTTCAAGAAAACATGCGCGCAAGCGCGCGCGCACAAACGAATTCTCGATACAATATCAAGTTGCTAGATAAGAGTTTTAGGCCCTCTCCAGCTTGGTTTTTCGTAGTTTACACCCAACTTTCAAGCAAGTTTCTCTAAAACCTCTGTTTAGATCGAAGCACAAAAACACAATGTTTTTATTCAAGTGGCTAAATCAATACCTGTTTCTCTGATAATTTCTTCATTGATATTACAGGCAAAATAGTTCCAGCTATTCCATCTGCTCCACGTCACAACAAAACATCATCAAAAAAAAAATCAAGAACCCATTTCACAGCAAGCAAATTATCATCATTAAGATTGATATGCAATCCAATCAATAAAAACCCATCTCACAAAATAAAATAAAATAACCCCTAAAATCAAGGACCCGTTTCACAACAAGCAAAAACTGGGGCCACAGCCCAAATGAAAAAAAAGGTGAGATCTTGACATACCCCATTTGAGGGGTTCTGGCCAAACCGTCGCCCAGCTGAAAAAGCCCATACTTTGAAGTGTCGAAAATATTGGAGATGGGTTTTTCTTGGGTGTTCAACAAGTAAGGGTGCACCCTAACACCGACCGCCACCGAGATCAAATGCGCACAAACTATTGCTCGGATAATCTTCGCCATTGACCTCTCAGAGGAAGGAAGGAATGTGATTGGGCTGTGTGGACAATTGCTTCGAGTTCGAGGTAATTAATAATGATTTGTTGTGGGGCCGTCATGTTCTCCTCACTGCTCAAATCAAAAGCATAAATCTTTTTAAATGAATTTAAGAACTGTGCATTTGGATCAGGGTCAGATCCCATGAGTTTTGGGGGTGGCTGACTAGGAGCTTTTGGCTATTTCTGTTTTTTTTACTACAGTACTAGCTTTAGTTGTGACTTGTGAGCTAGGTTGTCGGGGATTGAATACGTATTCGCGACACGTGTGCAACCGTGGTTTTCGACGAGTCCGAATAAAATAGGTTGAGCGGTTCGACTCAACTCGTTTAAAAATTGAACTTGTGTTGCAATTATTTCATTTCATTTTTCGAAAAATGGTGAATTAGTGTTTTATTAAAATGAAATTCAAATCCAAATCATACAGAGTAGTTAGTTTCTTACTTTCTTTTGCGTGGAAGGAATGGAATCATGGATGAAAACAAGATGGCAATCTTGTTTTTTATATATAAATAAAGTATATTGTTGCTTAATTTTTATAGCTTTTTAATTAATAGTAGTAATTTTAAAATTCTGGATGAACGTAATATTTTAATTCAATTACAATATTTTTAATTTAAATATAAAATTATAAAATAATATTGTTTCCTTTATTTTTAAAAGTAATTACATGGTGTATTAATTATATTGTAATATAATAATTACTTCAAGATTCAATGATTAATGGAGTATATTAGGAGTATACATAAAGGGTATTGGATAATGTTGTATTACGTGTACAATATAATCCTACAAATATATTTTTGAATATGAAATATATTATTGATTGTGTGGCTGCACACTCGCCAACAATTAAATCCGAAAGCTATCATTATTCAATATCATTTAATTAATTTTCACTAAACAACTCAGACCAATAAAGATATAGTATATTCATGCTTTAAACATCTTATGAACTCTTTTAGAGAGCTTACAAAGGGCCCAAACGCTCTCTAAATTTCATTGAGCAATTTAAATAGTGAAGATATTGAAGTTGGGTACTTGGGTACGACCATAATCGTACCATTCGTACGGCACGATTATGGGCCGTAGGGAAGATAGTCCACAACTGTTAATGAAAATGTGGGCCTGGGCTTATATATTCTCAATAATGGGCTTCATATTTTTTGTGGAAATATATACTCGGTATATGTATATCAGTATATATACACCCATATATTGACAAAATATGTTGACCTAATTAATTAATTAAACCAAAAGCAGCAGGTGGTGGCTATTATAATTAATTATGGGATGACAAATAAAAGTTGAAAATTAAATGGGGCAATAAATATTTGACGTGTCTTTTGTATAACTAACTAAAAGTTAGCCACAATTAAATGTGATGACTAACTCGGGGCGTTTCAAGTTTGGTGAGTGCAAGGTGCAACCCATGCATCCCTCAACTTAATTCATTTGTTTTCAAAGCATTGAAAAAAAGATTATTTTTTTTAAATAATTTTAAAAAAAAAATCATCTAACCTTCCGAGTTTCATAAAATGTGACGATTACTAGCTCGTGTGACCATTCAAATACATTGAAATCGACGATTTTAATTGGTTGATTCATATCGATTTTTATGTTCTACGGAGTAGTTAGTCATGCAGTAGAACACGGAATACACATTTTTCCAACGAGGAGGAGGATCATTAAGAAAGAAAACTAGGTAGATTAATTTAGTAATTATTTAGAACATGATGATGGACATGCATAAAAATGAACATACATATATTAAACAATTTTAGTAGTCTTGTTGCTTAGCTTGCTTGCTACTTGTTGGCATTGTTGATTCGCCGACTGGGGCCCGACCGAGGAACATCTCCTTTAGGCAGCATGGCCATGAGAGAGTTTGGGGGAAAGAATATATTCTCTCCGTGTTTATCCACCGTTCGAACATCGTGGATGATTTTAGAAGTCAATCCGACTACCATCAAGGATCGAGCGGATGTTAGCTCGGAAAGTAGAGAGAAAAATAAGACAAGTGTGTAGAAAGAACAGAGGAGTCCTTTGGGGTTGGTCATGATAGGGAATGAATGAATGAAAGAACACAAGAAAATAGGGTTTCTTATTTAGTGGTGAGTGTTTGGGATTTTATATATGGAGGCCGGGGAATATGAAAATGAAGACAAAAAGAAAAGGTGAGAACGATGGGAAAAAAGGACACCCTAGCTATTTATTGCATTCAAAATCAGTGTATAGAATGCATTTTGAATTTTCGTCCCATTTTTTGTTTCGGGGGAAAGTCGAGTATATACACGAAAAATCCGTATAATCTTGGATCATTAATCTGATCTTCATATCTCAACGTCGTCGACCAGCTTGCGATTAAAACACGTTGTCATAAATCGACAAAGCGGTAACGAAATAGTCAATGGACGTGATTCTCCATTAATGCAATCCATGGGATCATGTGGGGCTAGCTGGGCAAAAACATGAAGGGAAAGGAAGTGATGAAGTATGAAAATCGATCTGTTCGGGTGTGCATTGTTTTTGACAAATTTTATTTTGTATTAATATGCAATTCATGAAAAGAGTGACACAACTGTAACACTATTTTCTCAAACAAAATTTCTGCAATTTTGGAAATTAAAAGTGAAGGGATATATAAATATTTTGGGTCAACTTTATAGGATGCAATTATATAAAATAAAATGGTTTTATATAACAATCAATCAGAGTGGCGCAGCGGAAGCGTGGTGGGCCCATAACCCACAGGTCCCAGGATCGAAACCTGGCTCTGATATTGTTTTTCATTTTTGTTATATATTTTGATACACAGCCCATGACCCTTTTTTCTCATGAGCCCAAATAGTCCCGGTTGGCTTAAGTGTGATTTTTTCATAAACATTGGGGTCAAAGTACAAATAGCCAAAAGTCCAAGGTCAAAAGACCAAAACTGCCATGCTTGATTGATGCTCATCTCGAGCTTCACCTTCAGGTCAAAATTCCAACGACGCCGACGCAATCCCTTTCTCCCTCCATGCAATTCAAATCTTCAGAATCACCGAAAAAGTACAGAAATCACAGCGCGCGAATCCAGAAAATGGTGTTCGACAAATCCCGAATAGAATCGTTCGTTTCGGTGTTCGTCACGGTGTATCCTCACGAAACCTCCGCGTTGATCTACTCGGCAACTTCCTTCTTCTTTGTAAGCACGATATTTTAGCATGTCGTGTTTTCGGAGCGGGTGCGTAACGAGATTCGTGTCGCAGGTTTTGAGTGCGTATTTTGTGGTGCTTCCGTTGCGGGATGAAGGTGCGATTTCGCTAGGGTTAGGGAGTCTCCCGGGTCTCTTCATCGGGTCGTTGTTGCTGACCCTGTTCGCCGCCCCTATTTCCACTCTCATATTCTCTCTGCCGAATCTTCCCAAAGGAAAGGTACGAATCATTTGAAGTTCTTCTCTTTTTGGGTGATTTGAATTTGGGGGAGAAATAGTTTACATTTGGGATTCTTCAAAGTAATTAGATTTGTTCTGTATTCAGGCTTTGGTTTTGATACACCGGTTTTTCAGCTTGTCTCTCATTGTATTCTTCATCCTGTGGCTTTCTTCTACACCTGGAAGTGCAACTTTTCAGGTCAAGGCAAGTGCGTGAAAATGCGTTTCTTGCTTCAACAGTTTGGTTTTGAAACATATATTATGTGAATTATTCTGGAACATTTGTACATGTAGGATATGCGTCCAACGAACTCGACTATGAAGGAGGAGCTGAAGGTTGTGGTTAATGGTACAATTGCAGAGAATTCTTCTGGTTGGGGAAATCATGGGTGGTTTTATATTGCAGTTAGGATTGCCTTGTTCCTTTGGGTAAAGTGAATCATTACTTGCTATTCTTCTACATATTCTATGAGTATTGTACCCTGAGTCATCTCTGGTAAGCACATTTCGCTTCTTGTTTTCAACAGGTTGCTTTGCTTAATCTTATAACTATTTCCTCCACATGGGCGAGGGTAATTGATGTGATGGACAGTGAGGTCAGTGCGTGTCATTTTCGGATAGAATTTTGGTTTGATGTTTGTTATGTATAGACACATTTGAGCACAAGAATTACGGTTAATCGTATTCCTAGGGCCTCTATTCGATTTTATATGCACAATGACTCTTGAATTCAGTCAGGTTCAAGATTGTTTGGGTTTATTGGTGCTGGTGCTACATTGGGTCAGCTCTTTGGATCACTGTTTGCCACAGGAATGGCTTGTCTAGGCCCATGTGTGTCCTCTCTCTCTCTCTATATATATATCTATCTAGTATCTATCTATCTCTATCTCTCGTTCTTTAAGATTTTGAATTCGGTTCCTTTAGATTTGCTTCTTGTTGCTGCTCTCTTGTTGGAATTCGCTGCACAGTCCTCAATTGGAATTAGAAAGGATATCTCCCAGCATTCAGAAGAATTATCTCCTTTCAGGTCTTTTAAATAGTTTAACTTCTCCAGTCATCGAATTCAGTATATTTGTTATTTATGGGGCATTCTTCATTCACATCATCGACAACTTATAACTTATTTTCATGGTATTGCATATTGACTAACTTGAATTTGTATTTGAGTATCTCATGTGAAATTGCATACCTGTGAGTTACTACATGACAAATGTTGCAATAATGACACTAAAAATAAGTATTTTTGTTTGTATCTATATTGGGATATGAGTGGAAAAACAAAATAAGCCTGCATCAAGAAATAATTAAATGAGATTTAGTTTAGATATATTAATTATCTTCATAATTGGATATGAAGAACACATATTCATTTTAGGGCTAATTTTTTTATCTCATTTCAGTCTGCAACATAGACAATGCTAACAACGTATTGGACATTACATCTATGCTTGGTAAAAAAAAACTCATACCCGTAGTTAAGCTGTAAAATACTTAATCCACTGTTGAAGCTCATTAATCATACATATATGTAGTGTAAATTGATGAAATAACTTTGCTATTGAAATTTTGTGGCTTGTAGAAAAGCGGATACTGACCACGTGAGTGACACTGATGAACAAAGTGCAACTGCTCTGAAATCATCTTCCCCTAGAAATTCTACCCCCACAGAAAAGACTCATATATGGGCAATAGTGGAAGGACTGCAGCTCATTTTATCATCAGCTTATTTATTACAAGTTGCACTATTCTTATGGCTAAGTGCAGTAGTGTCCTCTTTCTTCTACTTCCAGGTGAGCAAGCATTTTGATTTCTGGGAACTTCAGTTATTTGTCTACAGAAGGCCTTAAAAAGTATCTTTACTTCCTATCCCCTCCGTCCCAAAATAATTTTTGTTGTTCCTTTGTAGAAATTCTCACACAAATAAAATATTATTGAAATAGTGTTTTCTCTACCTTCTTAAATAATGAAAGATAATTTTAGGAAGATTAGGCAAAAATAAATTAAATGTGTTGATGAAACAGTATTTTTGGAACAAAAGAGAGTCTAAAATGACAATTATTTTGTGGTGGAGGGACTATTTCTTGTTTATTAGGAATAGTCTAAAAGGTCTATAAAAGTTTTTATAATCTTCTTAGTTGTTACTTCATATGAGATGAATATTAATCAGTTCTGTAATTTTAGAAACTTTTGTACTTAAAAAAGTCATATTTAGATACAAACAACAAAATATGTTTTTGCTTAGTTGTCTGTTTCAATCAAAATGTATGTCCTTTTCAGGATTTAACTGTGGACCAGTTTTTTGCATTTTGGTTTAAGACGCTACGCTTTGGTGTCGGTTCATATGATTACTAACTAGTGCCACCTTCTCCTTGTATAACTGCAGAAAGTAACAGTTATTGCCGGTACAGTTCAAAGTCCTATTGGAAGAAGAAGATTGTTTGCGCAAATCAATAGTTTTATTGCGGTTTTTATCCTTGTTGGGCAACTTACTTTGACGGTATGGATGTGTTCAGAATATAATTTGTTATGCAATATCAGAAGCATGCAAAAATATAACCATTATTGTATTCTTTTATCTTCTATTCCCAAAAAAAAAATGAAAAAAACACATTGTTTTACTGGTATTCATTTTTGTCAGTTATGTATAATTGTATTATGTATGATTTCTTTAGTTGTTCCTCACAGGGGCGTATCCTTACCATTGCTGGGGTAACTACAGCTATTTGCTCTGGACCATTTGTTGGGTTCATGAACCTTATTGCTTTAGCTGTATGGCCTTCATGGGTTGCAGTTGCGGTATCTGAAACCTTTCGTAAGGTTACTATTTCAATTGTCTGGTCAATATCCCTTTTATAAGAAGTAAAAAAAATCACTCCTGAAAATCTTCAACATTTCATTTTTTATGTCACTTTAGGTTGTCACATATGTTGTTACTAGGCCCGGAAGGGAGTTACTTTTCACTGTCATTACACAGGATGAGAAGTACAAAGCAAAGGTGTGACTTTTATTTTGGGTAATTAACTCAATTATGCATTTTTTCATTTATCTCGTTTTTCCCTGACATCTGTGGTTAGTTTTGACAACATGCACTGCGCAGAATGGGCCATTTCCTGACCCTTAGTGTAACAATACTCCTCACAGGTATGCATAGATGTGATTGTTCAAAGACTTGGGGATGCAACTGCAGCTGGGATGTACAAGCTACTTGTTAGCACTTCAAATGGCAATCCATCCACCGTCTCTCTTTATGCATTACCCGTACGTATGTGTGTTATGATTTTGTTATTCAGGCTTTGCTAGAAACATGATGAGCCGTTGCTGTGAAATTCGTTGGAGTGGGTTTGGAAATCTCAAGAAGGGAAAAAAAGTCATTTTATTTTGGTTTGTTTTTCAGGTGTGTCTCGTATGGATAGTGACGGCGTTCAATTTAGGACGCCGGCAAACGCAACTTGCCAAGTACAGATCACCTCCCCCAACCTGATTTTTGGAACAAAGAGGAAAATGTTCTACTACTTCTCTTTATGTAGGACATAGATTTTTTGTTTCAATTATTGAACACAATATAGGAAATGTCTGTCTTTACACAACACTAACTTTATTTGATATCTTTTCCCTAATTGAAAAAAAGATATGTAGAGATTGTTATAATTATTAATCTTCCTCATATTACTACTTTATGGGTTCATCTTCCTCACGAGAGATTTCCATCTGATTTTCTGTCTCTCTGCATCTCACCGAATACCTCAGGCATGACGTATCATCTTCTACACAGTCAACAGTCAACGGTTAACATACTGTACATTACCTACCCACCATCATCTTCAATATTACAAACACAAAATCAAGAAACAGAGTACAAGTATATATATATACACACATATATGAGCGTTTTCAATCAAAATACTAAAAGATGATGAACGATTTTCTACTCCGAATCACATTCTTCACTGTCCTCCTCTCGCTGCTTTCCACACGCGCTCACGCGCACAGTGTCTGCATAATCGGGGCCGGGATCGGCGGCGCCTCCGTGGCCCACTTCCTCCGCCTCTACTCTGACCCCCAGACAATCGGCCGGATCACCGTCTTCGATCGAAACGACGTCGCCGGAGGCCGCATGGCCACCGTCACCATCTCCGGCGAGACGTTCGAGGCCGGAGGATCTGTTCTCCACCCCAAAAACTACCACGTTTCGAATTACACAAAGTACCTCGGCCTCAAGGTTAACGCCCCTGAGCAAAACGACGACACCCTCTCTTTGGGCATTTGGGACGGCCGTAGGTTCGTCTACAAGACGATGAGTTCCAGCTCCGAGCTGCCGATCGTTCAGCGCATCGTGTCGATAGCGAATTCGATCGGGACGATGCTCCGATACGGCGTCGTTTCTCTGTTTCGGATGAGTAGTTTTGTCGAGGTACCTCACCGATTCTTATATGTTGTGATATTTATTTAGAGATAAATATCGCAAAAAGTCCTTTAAAATAACTCTATTTCATATTTAGTCTTTTAAATTTTTAAAAAATCAAATTTTGTTTTTTTTTAATTATTTTTAATTGAATTTCGCATGTTATTTGTACCAGTATTTTAATTTAGAAGTATTAAATATTTTATTAAATATTTTATTTAATACTTATTCAACTAATCAATTGCTACACAAATATATGATGAAAAAATTTCATGTAACTTGTTTTTACAGTCATAAGGGATAATTATTGTTTAGTGGCTGAACTATAGGCACTTTCAGACTTTGGTGGCTCATCTTTTTTTTTTGGTGGTTTAGTACCTGAACTAAGGCTTAATTAGACTTTAGTACCTGAAACGGCGGATCCCGACGACACGTGCATAACACGTGACTTTTTTAAATACAGCTGCGGGCTCTGGAGGGCATTATGGACATTTCCATACATTATTAATGAATACGAATTGAATACCGTATTACTACACATTGAATACAAGGAATTGAATACTGTATTACTACACATTGAATACAAGGAATCTCCACTCCTCTCTTTTATTACATAACAAAAAACGATTCATCACATTCATCACATTTCTGAAAAACCCGTAACTCTATCCCCAATTCTCTAAGACGAAGAACCCTAGAATTTGTTATCGTCCCCAATTCGAAAATCATTGAAACCCAAACCTAATTCCTGAATCGTCGTTGATTCTGCTCTTCCAGAAACCCAATTCGAATTCGATTTATCAATTTCCCAAAAAACCCTATTTTACAGTGAAGGTCAAATCTTGAACAATGCCGTGGAAATTGAGGAGCGAAACTGAAAAAATACCCGACGGCAAGCTCGTTCCCGACTATGGAGGTCGCAAAGATGTTAGCACACTGATTTTCCACCACTCAGGGGAGTTTGCGCAAAAATACGGTAAGAGGTGTTACGTAGGTGGGAGAGTGTGTTATATAGATTTTGTGGAAGGTGATAAACTGAGAGTTTTAGATTTATATATGATGGCTGCGACTGTGGGTTTAGAGGGCTCTATGAAATTTTATTTTAGTATGGATGGATATGATGAGTGTAATCATATTGAGCATGCAAATACTGACTACAACGCCACTATGATTGGTGCGTGTGTTAGTATTGATTCCACAGTTTCAGTATATGTTGATCATGAAGATTTGGCTCCTGAAGAGGTTTTTAATGTTAAGAATTTGAATGAAGTTGATGATGAAGAGGGCAGTGAGGCTGATACTGAGGATGGGGAAAATGGCAGTGAGGCTGATAATAAGGATGAAGAAAAGGGCAGTGAGGCTAATACTGAGGATGAGGAAGAGGGCAGTGAACCTGATAATGTGGATGAGCAGGAAGAGCAGAAAGAAGAGGTTGGAGAGGCAGAGTCAGAAGATATTTTGAGAGCAAGTTTAGACAAATTGGTTGATAATGGGGTTGAGGAAATGGATAGTGATCCTGATATATCAGTGGGTGAAGATTCAGAATTGTCTGATTATCTACTTGACAGTGAGGATGAGTATGCTGTTGATAATGAGGATTTCAAGAAGTTTGATGATTCAGATGAAGAATGTGGAGATGATGAAGAAGATAGCAATCCAGTTGCAAAGAAGCTAAAAAGATATAAGGTTTTCAATGAGAAGACTGATATGGTGAATGTCAAGTTTTTTGTTGGATTATGTTTCAAAGACATACCTACCTTTAGAGCAGCTTTGAATCAATATGCAATTGAACAGGTAATAATATGATTGCATTTTTTTTTTCATCACATTCTCTGTTTCTTCACATTCTCTGATTCATCACAATTTTCTAATTCATCCCATTAACTTGAGCAGGGTAGGTCTTTGAGATTTCCAACCAACACCTTGATGAAAGTGCAAGCAAGATGTTATCAAAAGGACTGCCCTTGGGTTATTTATGGCTCCAGAACACCAAAAGACAACACTGTCATTGTCAAGACTCTGGATGACACTCACACATGTGTTAGGCAAGAAAGAGTGATTCAAGCCACTTCCAGGTACCTGTCTAAGAGATATGAAATGAAGTTAAAGTCTGATCCAACTTGGCCAGTCAACTCAATGGTTGAAATAATGCAATCTGAAGTGGGATGCATAGTTTCCAAGTGGCAGATGTATAGTGTTAAGAAGAAGGTGAGCAAGATGGGTGATTGTGATCTGGAGAGACAGTTTGGAGATCTATATAGATATGCTGCTGAGGTGTTCAGAAGCAATCCCCACACCACTTTCAGAATCAAGTCTAAAGCTATGGGCACTGAGCAAGTTTTTCAGAGGGTGTATATCAGCTGGAATGCATTGAAACTTGGAATGTTGGATGGAAATAGGAAGATTATATGTCTGGATGGCTGCCATTTGAAAACAGTGTATGGGGGAGTGCTCTTGACAGCAGTAGGTGTGGATGGGAACAATGGCATTTATCCAATAGCCTATGCAGTAGTTGAGAAAGAGAAGTATGTTTCATGGTTGTGGTTTTTGGAGTTACTGACTCAGGATTTGGGAATCAGTGAGAGTAATGCTTATCTTTGGACAGTGATGAGTGACAAGCAAAAAGGGCTTGTGGATGCTGTGACTCAAATGCTACCCTACTGTGATCACAGGTTTTGTGTGAGACACCTTATTGCCAATATGAAACTGCTTCACAAGGGATTGTCTCTGGAAAAGTTTGTCTGGAGAGCTGCAAGGGCAAGTAGGTTGGTAGATTATGAGGCTGTCATGAATGAATTACAGATTTATGATGCTGCTGCTGCTGAGTGGTTAACACAGAGGAATCCAAAGCATTGGAGTCTCTCTCACTTCAACACTCTGAACAACACAGATATGATCAGTAACAATATGTCTGAGTCATTTAATTCCATGATCCTACAGGCCAGAAGCAAGGGCATTCTAACAATGTTGGAGGACATTAGGAAAAAACTGATGAAAAGGATTGGAGTGAAAAGGAAGGACATGTTGGCTCACACAGGGTTGTTGTGCCCTAACATTCAGAAGAAATTGGATAAAAACAAGGTGAAGTCTTATGGTTGGGCAGCAGCATGGAATGGCCATATGGAGTTTGAAGTTACTGGGCCTTATGAACAGTCATACTATGTGCATTTAGGGGACAAGATCTGTAGCTGTAGAAAATGGCAGTTGTCAGGTATTCCTTGCCCACATAGTATATCATGTATGAATCACATGAGATACAGGCCAGAAGAATATGTGGCCAGCTGTTTCCATAGGGATACTTATTTGAAGGTCTACAACCACTTTATGGTCCCTTTGTATGGAAGGGAAGAATGGCCTGCTGTTAATCAAGATAACCTGCCTCCTATTGTACCTCCTACTGCCTCTCAAATGCCTGGAAGACCCAAGAAGCACAAAAGAAAGCTTCAGGTTGGTGAAATCAGGGGATCTCAGAATAAGGGCAGGCTGACAAAGAGAGGAGTGGAGATGAGCTGCAAGCTTTGCAAGGAAACAGGACATAATTCTAGAACATGTCCACTGAACAAGGGCAAAAATGTGAAGGAACCAGGGATGAGCATTCCAGCAGCTAATACAACAGAGGTTAAAAGGGAGAAAAAACAGGTATACATTTGTAATGGATAGTGATTGCATTATTTGATTCATTTTATTTTCTAATTGTATTAACTGATTCATTTGTATAGGCTGTCAAACAAAATGTCACTGATGTGAGAAGGAGTCCCAGATTTAAGAAAACTGAAGTACCTGAACAAGCCAATATTAAGGTTCAGTCAAGGGTTGAGCCTAAGGGAAAGGAGCCTGCTCATATTGGTAAGAAACACTGCCCTATTGGTAAGAAGCCTGCCCTCAAGGTCTCTTCATCTCAACCCACAACCTCTGCTGCTAAGGGAAAAGAGCCTGCTCATAAAGTGTCTTCATCTCAACCCACAACTTCTGCTGCCAAGGGAAAAGAACCTGCAAAACAGCCCATGTCAGCATTCCAGATGGGGTTTGAATCTGTTATGCAAAAGCTTCCTGTGCAAAGAAATCTCTCCTTTTCTTCCCAACCAATGTTTAGCAGAAAGAGTGTGCATAAGCCTGGAGAGGAAAAAAATCAGAGGATGTGAAGAACAAGTTCTGATGTGTTTGTACTTGAATTTGGAAATTCTGTGTGATTGTGTTTGGAAAATTCTGGTTTTAACTCATGTTGTGTAGGTTTCTATTTGTGTTTGGATAATTCTGATTTGAACTGATGTTGTGTAGGTTTCTGTTTGTGTTTGGATAATTCTGATTTGAACTGATGTTGTCTAGGTTTGTGTTTGTGTTTGGATAATTCTGATTTGAACTGATGTTGTCTAGGTTTGTGTTTGGATAATTCTGTTTTGAACAATAATGTGTTTTGTATTTACTCTGATTTTGTGTTTTAGACTTCCTATTAATGTTTAAGAAGTTACTCAGAATGACAAAATACATTTCAGATTGAAAAATAACCAAATTCTTACAATAGAAATCTGTTACAAACAAACTGATACACATTAGACATTACACTACTGGTTACCAAAAGCATTACAACACTGAACATCTGTTACAAGAAACACAAGACAGGCATTTCTACACACTACTTGTTAAAAACAAACATCACAGCTACCATAATACCAAGAACTACAGCAATGCGCAATTTCAGAAGTTTTTTTTCCAGCACAGCACATTTCTTCTCAATCATCTCAAACTCTTCAACCTTTGAGTTTATGTTCCTTAAGAGGCCTGGTATGATCTGAGAACACCTTCCACATGCAGGTGGGTCGGTCCAAGAGAAATCATTACAACCCCCAAATTTCTGGAAAACAAAATTAGGGTTAATACGTATGAAATCAGAATTTGGGTTTAGGCTTATATGTATGAAATCAGAAATTGGGGTTGATATGTATGAAATTAGGGTTTATATATAGGGAATTAGGGTTTATATATAGTAAATCAGAAATTAGGGTTTATACAGTGAAATCGATGCTTACCCGAAATTCTCCGCAGGCCATGAATCGTCTACCTGGGTTCGCGTCTGTCCAAGAGGTTTTCATCACCAAAGGTTTCCCGCATCTGCATAGGTCCTCCATGAAGATTTGCTCTTCAATTGATTTCTGGAAAATCGCAATTAGGGTATAGAGATGAATTTGGGAATTCTGAGAAGAGCCCGTTTCTTATAGAAATGGGATATACGTATTCTGTTAATGAATACGTATCTTCACCCAACCAATACGTATAATATGTTTTATAAATATAAATGATAAATAATGAAAAGGGTACAACCGTAACTTCTCATCTTCAGCCATTGTAGTTGTGACACTTGTCACTTGAAGGCACGTGTTATGCACGTGTCACCGGGATCCGCCGTTTCAGGTACTAAAGTCTAATTAAGCCTTAGTTCAGGTACCAAACCACCAAAAAAAAAAGATGAGCCACCAAAGTCTGAAAGTGCCTATAGTTCAGCCACTAAACAATAATTATCCCTATTTTCGTGAAACTTTCTCAATTAATTGACTTCACAACATAACGATAGAATAATCAAGTACACTTTAGATACGACAATCGTTCAAAATTCTACTAAAAATCGTTAAAAATGACGTGATTTGATTTTTCATAAATTTAAGGGAAAATATCACATTTGATTCTGTCTAGAAGTCAAATCCTAAAAGTAGTCCTTTATATTTAAAAATTATCAAAAGAAGTCATTTGACCTGCTACAAGAGGTTAGGCTCCAAAAGGAAACCTTCTCTCTCTGGCTTTCATACTTAAAAAAAATTGCAATTGTTAGGGTTTGAACTCGAGTCTACAAAAATTTAACAAAAACCATTTACCACTATACCAAACAATCAAATTATAAAATGTAAAATGTTAATTCAATTAATACTCTATAATATAAATATTTTTAAAAAATAAATAAAATAACGTAATTTATTATTTAATCACAATAATAATTCATTAATAAAAATATTTAAAAAAACATTTATTTATTTATTTATAATTATAAATTTTAAATTAAGTAAATACCAATTAATTTAAATTTGATTATTAATTTTATAAAAAAAATATAATAAAAAATTAATAAATTATTTAATAAATTTAAATTTAATAATCTATTAGATTACATTTATTAAATAATTAATGTAAAAAATTATTAATTAAAAAATCTAATAATAGCAATCAAAACATTAATAATTAATTAAATATAAAATAATTCAAATTTAATAATTCAGCATTTTAAATTAAGTAATTAATTAATTAATTATCATTAATTATTTAAATTTAATAATTAAAATTAAAATATTAAAAAAGTCATGAAAATTGAATATTTTTTTGTAATTATTTTTTATTTTTAATATAATATTAAAATAATTTGTAATTTTATTTAATTTTATTTTTTATAAAATGATTTATTTATTTTATTTATAAATTTTTTTTTCATTTTTTTTTATTTCTGTATTTAATTTGAAATTTATTTTATTTTATTTTATATTGTACTATTTATTTATTTAATTATTACTTTTTGTCTTTTATTATTTATTTATTTAATATTAATATCATTATTGAATAGTACAAATAACATACTGGTTCATAATTTTTAATTTGGTGGTCATGGTGCACAGGATTTGTCTTTGGTTGATTTTATATTGGTAAAAAGTTCAATCCCTTATTTATCTTTTTATTTAATTAAATTATTTGACCGGTTTAGTAAGTCTATCTATTGTCACCTCATGTTTTAACCTAATGCTAATAAATTTTAAAGATAAATGATTAATTGTAGAATTTGACTTCCGAGGAGCAGGACTATATATGATATTTTCCCTAAATTTAAAGAAATAAATGTGAAATCGACCTACTTTAAAGGACGTTTTGTGATACATTATTATCTCTAATATTTATGTTACATTATAATTTTCTGTAGGTGATGCTAAGGAATTTTCTGAAGTATTATGATGATCTTGAAGCCCGGCCCGTATTCGAGACAGTCGAGGGGATGCTCGAATGGGCCGGGCTGTACAATCTGACCACGCGAACATTGGGGGAGGAGTTGGCGGAAGCCGGGCTGTCTCCTATACTCGTTCGAGAGCTTGTCACCGTACGTGAGATATTCATTCTTATCGTTGATGATGAGTCGAGAGATGACTCTCTTATCTCAATGTCTTGTTCAGGTCATCAGTAGAATAAATTACGGACAAAGCGTTAACATCAGTGGGCTCGCTGGTGCTGTCTCCTTGGCTGGATCCGACGAAGGTCTATGGGCAGTCGAAGGTGGGAACTGGCAGATGGCTTCTGGATTGATCAACCGTTCGGATGTAAACTTGCACCTTCGTGAAGAGATAGAATCTGTCACTTATGCTGATGACTCTTACGAGCTCACCTCCACCCGAGGAAAAAGTTACAGCTGTCGAGTAGCTGTTGTGGCAACTCCACTGGACGATTCGAGCATTGTTTTTCGTCCTGGAATATCAATACCGCCGAGAAAGCTGCAGCACACGCACGCGACTTTCGTTCGGGGCCTGTTAAACCCTGTGAGTTTTTATACATACAAGAATCTGATCTGCATTTTCCGTTCTTTCCATTAATTTCCTGTGATGGATCAGGCGTATTTCGGCCTGAAAGCGTTGTCGGATATCCCAGAATTGGTGGGGACCTTAGAGTCGTCGGATATACCTTTCTCGAGTATAAGTGTTCTTAAGCGGCATGAGAAAGACATGACCTACAAGGTCTTTTCCCGCGAACCTATGCTGGATGCCTTGTTGGATGAGATTTTCAGGTAAATGAACTGCCATATCTCTGTTTTCCTTTGTATTTACTTGTAATTGTTTGTGTTTTGGACTTGCAGTTTGAGAGTGGAGACTATCAGAATTAACTGGGGTGCTTATCCTCGTTACCAGGCGCCCGAGGAATTTGCTCCGTTCATTCTAGACGGTGATCATTTGTACTATGTTAATGCGTTTGAGAATGCAGCTAGCACCATGGAAACGAGTGCTGTTGCAGCTGAGAATATAGCTCGGCTCATCCTTACAAGACTATCTGGGACGAAAGTCGTCAACTACAGTTCACCAGAACTAAAGAGCTTTGATTCATCTGAGATGAATTCAGAATTGTAATAAAAATGAAGGCAAACATCATCAAATAAATGGTAGGAACAAATACATTTCAAGAATTCGCAGGCATAATCAATATGATTAAAAAAAATGAAATAAATGAAAATACTTTTAACAAGTGATATGTTGATGATGATGATCTTGTTCCCCTTGCCAAGCCCAAACAATCTCCTTCAGCCCTGGTCTAATATCCTCTCTAATCAACCTCCTATAGTCAATCGAATCGCCTCCACATTTCTCCACCTCTACCAGATGGAACGAAGGCCCGATCTCGAAAACCCTCACATCAACCATCAAATTCCCATTCCGCCCCTCGAGCCTCATACACCCTCCGTCCTTCTTCACCACTCTCATATCCAGACCACTCGCAGTCTCCTCAATTTTCGACGCGATAGACGAGGCTGTCTCCGCTGACGTAAACCGAACCTCATCCTTCTCGTCACTCCCCACGAACAAACCCGACAGATCAAATCCAGTCGAGAGAGATATAATATCGAAAGCATTGAGATTCACCACAGGTTTCAAAAGGACAGCATCCGCAACCACCACCGGAATAGTCTTCTCCACATCCTGAGGTTTCGAATCCAAGCCCTTACGGAACCACTTGTTCTCCATGATCTTCGCTATCGTGATCCGGGTCTGCGGGTTCGGGTCGAGTATCTTCAAGAGCAGCCTTCGAGCATCAGAAGGGAACCAGTTGGGACACTTGTAATCCCCCCTCGATATCTTCTTATACATCTCCATGAGGTTCGAGTCATGGAAAGGTAAATAACCTGCAAGCAGCACAAAAAGTACGACCCCACAAGACCAGATGTCGGCTTTAGCTCCATCGTACCCTTTTCTACTAATGACCTCAGGGGCAACATAAGCAGGAGTCCCACACGTTGTGTGAAGCAACCCATCGACCCGTCTGGATTCAGATAATGCGCTTAGGCCGAAATCAGAAACCTTCAGATTCCCATTCTCATCTAGCAAAAGATTTTCCGGCTTCAGATCGCGGTGGAACACTCCCCGTTCGTGACAGAACCCGACAGCTCGGATCAATTGCTGAAAATATTTCCGAGCAACTTCTTCCTTGAGCTTCCCCTTGGAGACCTTGTGGAAGAGCTCGCCGCCTTTGACGTACTCCATCACGTAATAGATCTTGGTCTTGGTTGCGAGAACCTCCTCGAGGTGGACAACGTTCTCGTGTTTGACCAGGCTCATGACTGAGACCTCACGCTTGGTCTGCTCAATGAGGCCTATTTTGACTATTTTTTCTTTATCGATGACCTTGATAGCCACGCTGTGACCCGTAGCCAGGTTCCTCCCATGGTAGACTTTGGCGAATGTGCCCTGGCCTAACAATTTCCCGACTTCATATTTATGCATCAGTATGTTACCCTTTGTCTCCATTGGGGAGAATAAAAAAGACGAACCCTGTTAAAGATATATGTATGGTAGGAGAGTTCAGAAGGCCCGAGTCTTTATTGTAAATAAAGAACTCGAGCGGTAAGGCCTTTGTGATTCAGAAAAAACAGAGAGAGGTCGTTCGTGTGGCCTGCATAGTGGCTTAGAAACAGAGTTACAGCATTGTGTTCGTGACTGACATTATGCTTACTGTGGACGATGGAAATGAAGGCTTCGGACTGAGGTGAGACTGTAAGGGTGGTGTTGAAGATCGAGGCCTCAGAGAGGGAAACCATCTTTCCGCATTCCCGGGATCTTGAAGAGAGATCGAGGGTCTCTGCATTTGAAAACATAGATGAAGAATAAATTTCTATATGACAATAAGTCGAACACATTGTGTGCGTCCAGAAACTTTAAGCACATAATTCACAGAATCAACTTACGAAGACCGATTCAAGGTATTTGCCTGATCTAATTTTCAATTTTTTTTACACAAAAATACATCCATTTAAGATCGGACAAAAAACACAACTCAATTTGAATAAACGATTCGAACTCACATAGCTAGCTAAAAACAAGCATGAAACTTTAATCGAAAATCGACATCTTATTCGGGCGCAGAAATTCATCAGACAAAAACGTATGTAAAATAGCAACATTCAGTCGCATAAATCTTGAAATCAACGATCAATCAAATGACAAAAATATTCTGTTCTCATCGTTCGATTCTCAGAAAACCTTAATGAGAAAAGAATGAGAAATGATACCTTGGAGTGGTTCTGATCCGAAAGCGCAAGGCGAGCAAATGAGAGAGATGGAGTTTTCAAGATATAAAAATGGGATCTTTCATCTTTGTACTGTGTGTTTTTGTGTGTGCCGCCGATAGTACAGCTAATTATATTGCGATTTTACCTTTTAAAAATTAAATAAAAATGACATTTTATTTATGTGTGTTTGCCTTTTTTATACCGTTGTGCCGTGTGGGGCAATATGGGAAATGAATACACACGTCATATTTATTGTTAGTCAATTATTTCATTTAATTTTGAATTATTCATATTTTGATTTTAAGTATAGTGCTATATAATTTAAATTGAAGGCGAAGAAACACGAATTAAGACACATCCCTAAACATTGTCTGATGTTTATTGAAACCGAATAACATGTTGCGACATACGATAAATAAATTATTTAAATTTTGACGTTTATATATCTATATATAAACCACACAATTATTAAATACAATTATTTTTAAAGTTTGGCACTTTAATTTGAAAGCATATATAACGGCATATACCAAAACTAAAAGTTGTGGATATGCCCTTTTTGCTCCATTGATGTCTCATCGCCTACTAATTTATTGATTTATTTTTGCACAAATAAATTAATTAATGCACGTATTCAAAATTCACCAATAATTGAAATTTTAATAATAATTTCACATAAAATATTAATTAGAGGTCACGTAATATATCATTCTATTTTCTAAAATAAAATTAGCGAAAGAAGTGATGGAGTATCTAAGTATTTTGTATATGATTATTTTAGCTATTGGATAATTTAGAGCAGGTCACAAATGCGGGTTCAGCCCGACCAATCTCAAGCCCATCCCGCCCGACTCCGGACTCGTCGCCTAAAATCAATTCATGTGTGAGATCAAATATTGCAATAATATGCATGTGGGTTAAGAAAACTTTGATGAACAATAATAAATTGAATTTAACTTATTCGATCAATTACTCAAAGGTAGTAGAGTAATTATTAGTTTTTTTTATTATCATTATATTCTCTACAATGTTGCCTAATGATTACACGAATTTCACTAAATTAGTGGTAATCAAGATTCCAATAATTAATTGATTGAATTAACATTAAATTAGTCTTGATTTAGTTTTAGGTGCCAAAAAAAGATAGGTGAAATTAAAGAACAAAACTGGAAAACCAACTGGAAAACCCTATACTCCGTATTAAGGCATACAGTATACCTAGATTGGATCAAGATTTTTTTTTTTTTTTTTGTCTAGATCAATTGCAATTTTCAAGTTCAAACCTTAGATTTTTATTATTTCGTCCATCCCAAATTGCACATTTTATTTCGTTCTGAGAAAAATATTAAATAATTAAATATACACTCAATTTATATTATAAAATAACAATTAAAAATCACTTACTAGTCTACCGCATCAACTTTCACCACACTCGAATTGAATATTAAAGGTATTAGGTTCGAACTCCAAGACTTTGCAATTCTATACCAAAAAAATCTTTCACCACACTTTACTATATAATGTAGTACATAAAATATACTAATATTTTATTCCTTAAAAAATTGAGTAATCTATTTAATATATAAATCCAGTGTGAACACAAAAAAATACACTACAAAAAATGAGCATGTTCATACTACGTGACACATATTAGCATACATATGTCTACGTGACATTTCTAAAGCTTTCAATTTTTATTGACGTGAATTTTTCATTATTAGTTATTAATTTTGAATTAGAAATTAGGAAATCTCAATTATATGGTTTCCATAATTTAAGATTAGTTATTTCCTTTATATAATCATTTCCAATTATTCTCATATTTCCATCACTAATTATGGACAATATAATTTATAATCAATTAGCGGATTTAATTGTGATATTTCTACGTATTAAAAAAAAGGTAATATTAGGGTATGGGGCAGATTGGTTTTTAATATTATTTTCAACACCCATAATTTTTCACTTCATTTGTAGGGGTTGTATATTTTTTAATTGTTTATTTATTAGGGTATGTGTATTGTTTAAACTAGTCCTCCTATCCGTGCGATGCACGTGTATTTAATTCAACTATTTGTTAGTCGGAGTAGTGCTCTTTCGCCTTAATATTAGATGTAGATATTGATAATAGACAAATAAATATTAAGTGAATAATCTAATTGAAATAGTACAATAAAAAAAATTAAATTCATATTACTGAATATTTTTTATAAACTACATTTGTTCATAAAGCAGAAGCTTCAATCCGATCGTGTTGGTTAATCTAAATAACTACAATTGATCGTACGTAAATACTGGTTTTTTCAAAAATATTCCAACATTTGTCAACGACTAACCTTATTCTTATTAATAGTTATGGCATACGATATCATAATCGAAAATTATCTTCGTTGGAAAGCAAACTGAAATTTGGTATTAGAGGGCGTCAGAGCAATTCGAGTATTAAAAACCATTTTCCGCAATAGTATAATGGTCACCCCAACCTAATACGAAACAGTTCATGTATCAAAAACTATATAGCATGTCACAACATTTAATTAATTCTTATATTATATACAATAAATAGAATATGACATATAAATTGTTGCTTAATTAAAAATAAGTCTACATATATATATATATATATATATATATATATATATTACTATATTAATTAATATATTTAGATTTTAGTAAAAAAGTTTATAATAATACCAATCTTCAACTTCATTATTTGATAGTTTGTAACACTTGTTGGTATTTAATCAAACATATTTTTTCTAAAAAATTGATATTCTCGATGTAATAATAAAAAGAATTATTAGGGATGATGATAATAACAATAATGCATTATCAAAAATGTTAATACATAAATAAATCATAATCATATTAGAAAAAATAATTTATTGAATTTGATAATGAGTAAAAAGATGAAAACTTTTTATATGGGTAAAATTAAATTAAATTTTATATCATTTTTGAAAATTAATTGAATACAAATCGCAAATTATAGAATCAAATCGGGATATTTTGGTTGAAAATTTATAATTTAATTGACTAATAAAAATAGAATAGGGTAAATTAAATTAAATGCAACCTAATTTACTTAATATTAATATGGTATATTAATACTATTATCTATTAAGATTTATATGATAAAGTAAATAAATAAATAATATATGATAAATAAGAAATAAAGTGAAAATATTAATGGAAGATATTAAAAAATGATTTATTTAATAATTTGAATTTTTCAAGTCAATCTTTACTATAATTAAGGAGTTTATAAAGATAAATTATATAAAATTAAATTGTAAGAGAATAAAAAAAATACAAATATTAATATTTATATAGACAATTGATAGCTGAATTATATATTATAAGGATAATGATATAATGATTTTAAAATTATAAAATAGAAATTGATAATAATAAGTTGATATTAAAAAAAATATAGATTAACAAAAAGTACGAAAGTAAAAATTAAGTTGAAATGATATAATGATACAAAGTTCTGAAAATAAAAATAGTACAAAAATAGATAATATTACTAAAAGATAAAAAAATAAGTTCAAAAGGGGGCATGATTCTTTATCGCTTCAAAGAAAATCATTGGATGTATAATCCGAGTAATCATCGTTAGACTTCTTAATTAATTCGGAAACCTCATCAAGAATTGTAAATTACAGATTAATCTTTCCTTGTGCAGCCATAATAATGTAGAATCCAAATTTCGCATATCTACAATGACATAATCTTCCTAAAAGATTGTCTCCGTCAACTCTGACCTTAAACATAAACTCGTTTTCATTAAGAGATGATACAACCGCAGGACTTACTTTGTTTATACTTTCAGTCGAGGATATTCCAATATGATCGTCGGCATTATACTTGTATACATAAAGATACATTATTAATTAATTTATTAATATAATAAAAAATAAGTTATAAAATGAAAGAAAAATAAAATTACATAAAAAAAATTGATATATATGTAGGAGAGAATTAAATACCGAGAGAATTGAAAGAACCAACCGATCAGCTGATTTCTGATTTAGAAATAATGCAACTTCATTCATCAATACAAAATTCGCGAAGTGTTTTCCGTCATTAACTTGTACGCGAAGTGCTTTCCTCATTAACTTGTAGATGAATTTTAAACTTTGTGTGACGAATAAGATCACGTTGACAAAAATAGCACACAAAATTGCAATAATTGATATACTGTGAATGATTGCATGTGGGGCAAATGATGTAATACCAAAATCGCTCGGATAGTTTTTCATGGATTTTAAAAATTGTGCAAATTTTAATAACTTACCGTAAATATAATAATAATTATAAATCACTTATTTATTACACATATATAATAAAAAAATGTATTTAGGTCTATAAACATTAAATTCAATAACCTTTAGTAAAACTGAACAAAAGTTTTTTTAGGAATTGACATAGACCATGACATTGATTAAAAATGATTAGTAAAGAATTGAAAATAAATGAAATTATTATACAAAAATCTTGAATTAGAGGGATGAGAAAGAATGAAGAATCACAAATTTATTTAGTAATATAGTATATAATAGAATAAACGTAGATAAATAAGGAATAAATGTGATATTCTGAATATTATTTATTTAAATAAATCAAAATATATTAATTTAATTTAAAGCCGGAGATGAATAAATGTGATATTCTGAATATTACTTATTTAAATAAATCAAAATATATTAATTTAGTTTAAAGTGTGATTAATTGAATAATAATTTTTTTTTGAATTAATTAAAATATATTTTAATGAATTGTTTTTGAATTAATTAAAATATATTTTAATGCTGCTAATATAAATAGAGAATAATATTATTTCTAATTGTAAATTATTAAAAAATTGAATTATTATTATTTCATTCTCAAATCAATTACGTAACTTTTGAATTTATTTAGTTGCTTATTTACCATACTCATAATTAATAATATTATATATAATTTTAGTTTACCTTTGAATTTATTTAGTTGCTTAAAATAAGGAATATATTTACATATTCATAATTAATAATATTATTGATATATAATTTTAGTTGACCATTAATTTTATTAAACCCTAAAACCTAGAAATAGATTTACCATTCTCATAATTAATAATATAATTGATATATAATTTATAATCAGAGATAATAAAAATTTTATTTGATTTCTCTAATTAAAGATAAATTTTATTTTATAAATTTATTAAAATACATAATTTAATTAAATCACAATTATTATTATTATTTATATATAAAAAAAGATCAAACTAAAATACATAAATTAATTATGTTTTAGTGATATTTGTAATTAATACAAATAAAAATATTGTTGCGTAAGTTAAAAAATAAAATAATTAGAATAAAATTAAATAGAATTATTGTAAATTGCGTAAATTTCATTAATTACATAAAATACATCATAAATGAAAACAAACTACTTTAAAATTACAATAAATTGAGTAAATTAAATCATAAATAAAATTAACACAAACTACTTTAATTTTATCAGGAAACACAAACAAAAGCTTGAAATCCATTTAAAATTTGTGTAATCCAATCTTTTTTCATGATTTCGGGCAGAGTATTTTACTTATAATGAAACCTATAAATAGCTATAAATAAACCTACAAAATAAACAAAAAATAGTAAAAAATTCAAAAGTTTTGCAAAAAATAACTTACCTCCAAAAGTTATTAAAATAAGCAAGAGAATACTTAGTTGCAAAAAATACAAAAAACAAAAAAAAAACAACAAAACATACATAGAGCTCTGAAAATAAATAAATAAATAAACGTGAGCATAAACAAATAAAAAAAATAGCTAAATGAAAAGGCTACAAAAAATAAAAAAAACAAAAAAAAAACAACAAAACTTATATATAGCTCTGCTAAAAAATAAATAAATGTGATCATGAATAAATAAAAAAAATAACTGAAATGAAAATTGAATAAATAAATGTGAGCCGAACAAATAAAAAAATAGTTTAAATTAAAAGTGAGAGATAGTCCAAAAAATACAAAAAAAAAACAAAAAAAACAACAAAACTTTCTCCAAAAAATAAATAAATGTGAGCATAAACAAATAAACAAAATACCTGAAATGAAAAACCTACAAAAAATACAAAAAAAAAACAAAAAAAAAAAACAACAAAACTGACATATAGCTCTGCACAAAAATAAATAAATTTGAGCATGAATAAATAAAAAAAATAGCTGAAATTAAAATTGAATAATTAAATGTAAGGATGAACAAATAAAAAAATAGCTGAAATTAAAAGTGAGAGAAAGTGCAAAAAACACAAAAAAACAAAAAAAAAAAAAAACGACAAAAATTACATAGAGTTCTGCACAAAAATAAATAAATGTGAACAAATAAAAAAATAGTGAAATGAAAAGCCTATAGAAAATAGAAAAAAACAAAAAAAAACAACAAAACTTACATAGATATCTGCACAAAAATAAATAAATATGAGTATGAATAAAAAAAAAAAGAGATGAAATAAAAATTGAATAAATAAATGTGAGTATGAACAAATAAAAAAAATAGCTGAAATTAAAAGTGAAAGGTAGTGCAAAAAATATAAAAAAATTAAAAAAAATAACAAAACTTTCTGCACAAAAATAAATAAATGTGAGAATTAACCAATAAAAAAAATAGCTGAAATGAAAAGTGAATAAATAAATGTGAGCACTGAACAAAAAAAATTATAGTTAAATGAAAAGTGAAAGGTATTGAGTGAGTGAAGATAACAGTCTTTATATAGACACGGATTTGAAGTAGGGTTTGATAATAATTATTATTTTTAAATATAATTAATTTGAATTACCTTAAATTTCGATATAATTGTTTGTATAATAAAAATTAATTAATTAATCTATTAAATATATTAATAACAAATCTACCGTTAAATAAGGAATAAAGGTGATATTGTAAATATTTTAAGTCAATATTTACGGAGATTATATTAATGATATTATAAATGTAAATTATATTATATAAAGAAACAAATAATTACACTAATTAATTAAAAATAATTACGCTAATTAATTAATCTAAAAATATTATAAATATAAATTATATTATATATAAAAAAAAATAATTATTACTAATTAATTAAAAATAATTGTGCTAATTAATTAAAAATAATTACAAATAATTTTCTAATTAATTAAAAATAATTACGCTAATTAATTACGCTAAAAATAATATTGACTACAAAATATAGACTACAATTAAGGAGATTATATTTAGGAAATTATAAATATAAATTATAATATATAAAAAAATAAATAATTACGCTAATTAATTAAAAATAATTGTTTCAATTAATTACGCTAAAAATTACTAAAAATTACGCTAATTAATTACGCTAAAAATAATAATTAATAAAGACCAGTGTGAACGCAAATTTAATCTAACGATGTTTGTTTATTAATAAGTGTGAACACAAAAAAATCAAACGGTGAAAACATACGACACCTGGGACAGTTGCTAGCTGAATTATATATTATAAGGATACTAAGTAGGGGCATTTTTTAAAATGTATAAAGTCATAAATATCCCTACAATAATATTACGGTAACATATATTAATTTATTTTAATATTCACTAATATTAAACGCGCTACTAATATATATAAATATATTTGCGCTAAATATATTTGCGCAAACATGAGATTACATTATATGTTAATATCAAAATATATTGGGCAAACAAAATATATTTGCATTACCTAATTTGCGCAAACATTAGTACATATATATTTATAATTATATATAAATATAATTACAGGATGCATGTTTTATGAGATGTTTGTGTAATGTTTTTATAGATTTCTAGTTTAGTTTGTAAATATATATAATAGATTTATGGTTTACGTATGTTATTTTATGAATTCTTTGATATCTATAGATTTCAATTTTTTTTTTCATATCTATGATAGATATATCAATATTATTATATGAATTATCTATGACAAATTTTTTAATTCAAGTGATTTTATATATATGATAGAATTCAAGTGTTGATTTTATATCAATGAGAAAAATTATCTATGACAAATTTCTGAATTCAAATGATTTTATATCTATGATAGAATTCTAGTATTGATTTTATATCAATGAGTCCTAGATAAAAGATTTTCGAATGTCTTTGACGAAACTTTAATAGATGTGTGTAGTCGAATGAGGAACTATTGAAATGTAAGATAATAGTTTAGATTTTTGCGTAATTTTATATATCAATTAATTTCTTAATTTTTTAATGAAAAATGATAAAATGGGCAGAGTGCCCTATATAATACTAAGAGAAAAGATTGGGTACTATAAATAATAATCATCTTAGAAGTGCTCTCATTCGTGATTACCCAAAAAAAATGAGTTATCAATTAACTGATTTATGATTTATGATATAATAATAATATTTATGATAGGATAATAGTTATTCTCAACTTAAAAAATAATATAATAATATTTGTATAAATATTTCATTCTTACCCTATTTAATTTTAACTATTATATTAATAGATAAATATAAATATTAATACGTTTAAATTTCTACTATCATATTAAAAATAATTATAATATTTATTTAAATCTAATATTTATTCTCTAATCAATTTCTTAATAATTTAATACTGATTTTAAATAATATATAATGACCCTCCCTTATAGTAATACTGTAGTCAAATCGATTCACAAGAGAATGAAATCACATTTATGAATTTAAAAAATCAATATGGGAAATTAATTGTGATTAATAATGGAAAAATTACGTTAAGAATGACCATACTTAATTACGATTCACAAGAAAATGAAATCACATTAATGGACTTAAAAAATCAATACGAGAAATTAGTTGTGATTAATAATGGAAAAATCACATTAGGAATGACCATTCTTAATTAGTTGTGCTAACAATTTATAAATTTAAATTTAATAATTTTAAATTCTAAATTTTAAATAAATCAATAGTGAAGACTCAAGACTCTTCTTTTGTGAAGGCTCAAGAATTTCTTATGTTGTAATTTATTTTATTTAGATTTAAATAAATCTAAATTATAAATTTAAATCAAGTTGTCATGATGAAGATGTTTTGGTTGTTTTTGTACTTGTCGGTAGTATTTGCTGGTAATTGAGGGTTTTGGTAAACAACACAAAATGTAAATATGTTATAAGTAAGCTAGCAAAAGGATTGAGTTAAATGCAGAAATCATAAGTACTGGAAATGGAAGCTCAAGGCTCCTCTTTATTCACATATCCATACTTAGAGTACATAGTTAAAATCAAGGTTTGCATGTCCCTCTCCACTATCTCACTCCCTCTATTTATAATACTCTATGCATGGCATAATTATGCCACCTAATGCCCACATTTTGGCCTCTTATTGGACCTCTAGTCCACTAATATGAAGCATTAAATACCCACTAATTTCCCTTAGTGCTTAATCTGCCTCTTTCCCCGTGAAGTCCCAGCTTGTTGAATGTCATCCCCGGAGCCTCCCCAGGCGATTCCCCTGAGAGGGGACTCTGATTCTACCGTGCAATCTCTACTGTCCAAGGTCTTTATCTTCTTCTTAGATCTGCTTTTGAAGGTCTCGTTGACTATACCGGCTGACTTTCTCTCTTGATGACGTGGCCCTTTGATTCGTGACACGTGTCGGTGACCATTTTCTCGGGTACAACATAGGCCCCCAGGAAAATTAGAGTTTTCAACTTTGATTTCCCTGAAGTTTATGGTGGTCTTTCTCGGTTGACTTGTCTTGGAAATAGCATTCTGACTTTCTGTTGGTGGTTGAGACTTCATTTAATTCTGAATTTTACGCCTTTAAAGGCTCTTCTAAACTGGAGTCGACTTCATATTATGGCTTTTACTTGGAACAGAGATGTGTACCCGAATCAAATAACCAGCTTTTCTTCTCGGATTAGGAATCGGTCGATGAAAACTAAGCTGCCTCTTTCTCTGTCTTTTTCTCAGAAGTTTCCGGAGCTTGATGGACAAGAAATTGCTTTGGTAGATGCTTTTGAACGGGTCTGGACAGTTAAAGTGGAGAAGGATGGTCGACGCCTTGCTCTGAGCGAGGGCTGGAACAAGTTCTGTGAACGCCGTTTTGCCTCGGTGGGCGTTACTATCTTCCTGGAGTTGCGTGGGCAGAAGTCTTTTAGTATTGGAGTATTTGGGAGGGATGGAGAGGAGATTATTGATCTGGGAACTGATTCTGAAGATAGCTCGATCAATGCTGAGCCTGAAAATCTTCCTGTAAAAGATGACTGGGGATATTCTTCCCCGTGAGATCTATCCATAATATAGGAAATTTGTATTTTCTCTGTTAAATCATGTTTCCCGGTTTTATTTCCCGGTGAAATGAATAAGAGTTGTTGTTTTTAGAAGACTCTTTTTATTTGCAAATCGTGATAAGTATCAGAAAACTTATCTTCTTAACAAATCAAGAATTTGATAATTAAATAAATAATAAAAGAATATAGAAAAAGAATTTCTCTTAACCTGTTTTTTGTCAGTAATTATTTGCCACGTGGCGTTATCCTGGCCAAGTATTCTAGGTTTTATGGGGTAGTGGGGGGACACTTGAGTACGTTTTTTCATCGGTAACCGCCCTCTTTTCCCCTTCCTTGATCTCAACCGTTCGATCAAATCGTGAGGCAGGGTTGATTTTTCAAAACATATTAACCCATTTCAAATTTCAAATTTCACAACTCCCTTCGATTTTCAGATCTAGAAATCGGTAAGATATCTTTTCTCTCTGTAATTTTTCCTGTGTAAGTTTGTTGGATTCGTAGTGTAAATTTCCTTCTACAACCCCTATCATCATGCCAAAATACACGAAAGTTGTTCACCCCAAAGTACCTGAAGAGCCTCACGTCCTGCTCGCTCGTCAGTACAAAGAATTTATGGACACGGCGGCACCGGCCTTGCCGGGATTCCGACTGGACGAACTAGACGCGGCCCACCCTTACGTTCCTGCTGTGAGGACCATTACAGCGGTTCAACCAGATCCAAACCACCAGGATTGGGGCGCGCATGGCCGAGACAGCACGGTGACAGCGGAAGAACTCACCGACTGGAGGGATGACTGGCGGATTCCCTTCAACGTGCATTTGCATGCGCCAGAAGAGGGAGAATCCGCTTGCTGTCCACCTCCAGGCATGGTGGCCATCGGCGTCGACGCGATGGATCAAGGCCTGCGGTTCCCCCTGCATCCTTCAATTTCAGGCCTGTTGAACCGGTGGGGTGTGGCTCCTCATCAGATTCATCCGAACGGGTGGGCTCAGTTGTATGGGGTTTTGACGGTTCTAGGACAAGTGGGATTTTCTCGACCCCTTACGGGGGATGAATTCCATTTGTTCTTTAGCCCGGTCAATTTTCAGAAAGGGTTGTTGGGTGATTACACGGTGCGATGTAGGAAAAACATGGTGAAGATAAAGGAACCAGAAGTTAAAGATCCTACCTGTTGGGATCGATGGTTTTATGTCTCGGGGAGATGGAGAACTCAGACCCGAGAAGGAGAAATTGAAATTCCCCTAACTTATGGCGTTAAAGATGAAAGTAAGTTATACTTTTAAGTTTTTTACAGTTTTGACTGATCTAAAATTGTTTTTATGTTTGTAGGTGCCCGGATCTCCAAAACTGACTATAGCATCCCGTGGGATTTGGCTACAGCGAATCTTTTGGCTCAGTGCATCCCTGCTACCGAGAGGGACTCGACGTATCTTAACGACGACAGTATTCGTGACGCAGCAGGCCTCTTCTGTCCTCCGTTCGTTGAAGACCAACCTTGTTTTGGTAAAGTCTTGTATTTTTTATAGTTTCTGTTTTTGTCTTATTTCCTGGGGACATATCCCCCGGGGAAAGATCATCAATTTTTGTCGGGTGTAATATCTTTACTTTTCCCGGTGCAGAATTTTTCTCTACTGTGTTCGAAGTGAAACCTCCTGATATGGCAGATAACAAACTGTTTGCGAGACTTGGACTTGTGGATGCATCCCAGACGGGGAAAGCCCGTAAATCAAAAACCAGTTCAACCAGCATAGGTGGCCGAGGATCTGCAAAGACTCGGGGTGGAACAATAGGTGCCCCAGCTTCCCGGACCAGATCCCGAACTGTCTCCGCCCAGGGCGGTGAGACAGATTCTTTGGGGGTCATGGGGGTGGTGGACTCCTACAAAGAACCCCCGGCCTCTGCCGATGCGGTGATGACTGATGTTGTTCCCAGCCAGGGTTTGCCTCCCTCCGGGTCATCCACACTTCTACAAGTCAAGCTTGAAGGTGACAAGAAAAGGAAGAAATTTGATGGGGGTATAATTGATGTGACTGAATCACCTCCCCGTGCTGACACAAGTCAGTCTGTTTTTGGAGTTGAGAAAATCCTCTCTGACAAGTAAGTTTTTATTTATTTTATACTCTTTCTTTATTTTTACAAACTATTCAATCTTTTATTTCTCGGTCAGGTTTTCCCAAGAAAAACTTCCATCAGTGCTTCTTCCCTTCTTCTCTGGCAAAGGCCCCATTGACCCTGTCACTACCCTGGGCAATCCTGTTGGTGATTCAATTGATGCAGTTGGGAGGTGTTGGACCTCAGAGCTCAATGACCTGATGGACCATGAGGAGCATGCCTTTTCCCTGGCCCTGAAACTGGCCAGTCAAAGTGCAGTTGCCATCTCTGGTGCTCATACCATGGCTGAGAAACTCAGAGCTGAGGTTTTCAAACTACGCATCACCAGCATTGGTCAAGAAACACAAGTGAAGGAGCTCAATGCTGCCTACATAGCCGCAGCAGGGGACAGGGATAAGTGGAAGAAGGTTGCAGATACTGCACGGGCAGAGATAGGGAAGCTGGAATCAGAGATGCATGAAGCCTTGAAAACCATCAAGGAAAAAGAAGAGCAGATTGAAGATGCCCAGGACAGCTTTGTCAGGGAAAAGAAAGAGCTACAGGATGAGGTGGTCAAAGTTACCAAGGAACTGAAGCAGGTCCAGGATAGCTTTGCA
This sequence comes from Euphrasia confusa, assembly GCA_954870475.1. Lineage (NCBI taxonomy): Eukaryota > Viridiplantae > Streptophyta > Magnoliopsida > Lamiales > Orobanchaceae > Euphrasia > Euphrasia confusa. The sequence continues at coordinate 38,319,210 of OX940960.1, forward strand.
CAGTCCATGGAAAGAGTAGTGGAGCTTGAAACTCTACTGGATTCACCTGCTCACAATCCCAGGGTATTGACTGACCTCCTTTATGTAACTGCATATGCTGATCTCATTAGGTCTGCAGCAAAGGAGAAGAATGATGTGGCCAAAGAGTATGGGCTCAAACTCCTAAAGGATCACATGAAGGGATGCACTCTGGATTCTAGAGTTCCTCAACCTTTTATGGATCTGGAAGTTGTCCATGGAATTGACATGAAATGGTGGCCATCATATAGTCTCCTTTCTATGCCTGGTGAACCTGCAAAGTTGGCTGATGATGCTCCTGTTGATGATGATGAATTTGATGATGAGGGTATGGATCTACTTGGTGTTGGGCCTGATGGCAAGCCAAAAGATCCTCTGGTAACCCCTGGTGATGGTAATTCCACCTCCTGAGTTTTATAACTTAGGAGTCTGCTAAAATGAATCCTACCCTGAGTGTAAAAAGCTCAGGGTTTTTATGTTTTATTTCTTATTTGGGCCCAAGGCCATAAGACAATATTTGTTATTTCTGTTTGAATTTCAGAGGCAGTTTTTGCCTGGGACAAGTTTTAATATTTTGCTGGTGTGTAATAACTTAGTAAGTTATTTTTGGATATTATCCTTTGGGTCTTACTCATGGCCCTTCCACCGTTTTGTTTTAGGTTTCTTTTTACCATAATTATCTATAATTTTGACAAGTCAGCTTTAGCTTGTTTGGTGAATCGTAATTCTTTGTAAATAGATAACTTTTGGCTCACACCCAAGTTTTATTTTAAAACTTTGTTGGGGCTCTTTGTGAGTTCTTTGTCTTGCAAAAGTGATTTTTGGATTTAGTTACCTCTTGGAATTCTCTCTGATTCTAAGTAACATTTTTCTCCTCCATCTCTCCTTTTACAAAGACTGACCGATCCTGTGGTTTATTCTTTATGAATACCTCTTAGGATTTTCTTCGGACCTATATCTTTTCCCCGCGCGATTCTTGAGTTTCTTTTACTCTGTTGAATCCGTACGCAGAAAGAAGTGTTCGGCCCCATAATCTACAGATTTTTGGGTCTTTACCGAACCTTAGTATTCTTCTATGAATACTCAATATTTCTTATTTTTACCGGGAAATTTATTCCTTTCCCGGGGTAATATTTTTCCTTTGTAATAGACAAAATATAACTTTTTAGAACCCATACAAGTATTTTTGGTAAATACTGAGAAACATTATAAAAGTGATAAAAGGGTTTTACAAAAATAATATCTTTACAAAAAGCCAAAGATTAACCTTTTAATGATAAAATTTCTTTAGATGCATCGCGTTCCACCGATACTGATCTTTGGTCCCGTCGAGAAGCTCTAACTCGTACGCTCCGTTCTGGAGGCAGTGGCTTACTCTAAACGGTCCCTCCCAGTTCGGCCCCAGTGCTCCCTGGTGCGTTCCTAAGATTTTCTTCAGCACCAAGTCTCCTTCTTGGAATTCTCGCGCCTTTACTTTTGAATTAAATAATTTTGCAATTCTTTGTTTGTTCATAGCATTTCGAGAATCGGAAGCTAACCTTCTTTCTTCAAGAAGATCCAACTCTTTTCGGATGGTTAGTTCATTTTCCGGGGAAATTTCCTGAGCGGTCCGGTGTGATAACACCGTTATTTCCGCTGGGATTACTGCTTCCGTTCCAAAAGCCAAAGAGTAGGGGGTTTCCCCAGTGGCATTTCTAGCTGTGGTACGATATGACCACAGAACCTCTGGAAGTTCATCCGCCCACTTTCCTTTGCGACTTTCCAATTTTGATTTGATGGTATGTTTTAATATTTTATTCACTGCTTCAACCTGACCATTCGTCTGGGGGTGGTAAGGAGTAGAGAATAGCCTTCTAATTTTCCATTTTTCACAGAATTCTTCCACCTCAGCCCCATCGAATTGTTTTCCGTTGTCGGAAATGATTGACTCGGGCAAACCAAATCGACATATAATATTCTTCCATATGAACTTGATAACCTGCGGTTGATCAATTTTGTTCAATGGTTCTGCTTCGACCCACTTAGTAAAATAGTCGACTGCTACAATCGCATATTTTACTCCGCCCCGTGCGGTTGCCAGTGGTCCGATCAGATCGATACCCCACCGAGCAAATGGCCACGGGCTGTAAATGGACTTCAGGGCTTCTGGGGAAATACGGATGTTAGGCCCATGCGTCTGGCATTTGACACATTTACGTGCGTATCCGACTGCGTCCTTTCTCAGGCTTGGCCAGTAAAATCCTTGCCCCATGGTTTTGTGTGCTAGGGATCTTCCCCCCGCATGGTTTCCACACACACCCTCGTGTATTTCTTCCAGGATTTTAAATCCTTCTTCCTTCGACACACATTTTAGTAGTGGAAGGGAATAACTTCTTCGGTATAGTTGTGTATCTTTTAAAGTATACTTTGCCGCTCGGGAGCGAAGTTGTTTTGCTTCGGTTTTATCTGCTGGTACTTCCCCGGTATCTATGTACCGTTGAATGGGAATCCGCCAGTCTTCTCCGGCCCCAGTGAGTATTTGCATTTGCACTTCTCTTTGTTCTATTGACGGGGACCTTAATTTTGTCAACACAATATTTGAGAAGTCTGCTGATCCCTCAGCTGATGCTAATTTTGACAGGGCGTCTGCTTGTGAATTGTGTTCCCGTGGGATTTGTTCGATTAGAACTTCAGGGATTTTTTCACAAAGTTCCCATACCAATTTTAGGTATTTTATCATTTGTTCCCCTCTGGCCTCGTAGTCCCCACTTACATGGTTTACTACTAGCTGAGAGTCCATAAACACATGGAGTTTCCTGGCCCCAACGGCTATAGCTAATTCCAACCCAGAAATGAGAGCTTCGTACTCTGCTTCATTGTTCGATGTGGGGAATTCAAATTTTACCGCATGGGTTACTGAGTCCCCATCGGGACTGAGTAATACCACCCCTGCCCCCAAGCACGCGGTGGTAGATGATCCATCTACGAACAGCTGCCAGGCGCGTGCTTGATTCTGGGATTTCTCAGGGAAAATTAATTCCACAATAAAATCTGCCAGGGCTTGTGCTTTTATTGCTGTCCTCGGGGCGAAAGTTATGTCATATTGACTAATTTCTAACGCCCAACGCAGGAGTCTCCCGGAGATATCTGACCGGTGTAATACTTGCCTTAAAGGCATAGCAGTCAAAACTTCGACGGGGTGCTCAAATAAGTACGCCCGGAGTTTTCTTATTGACACTATTAAAGCAAATGTTAATTTTTCCAGTGGAGTGTATTTAATTTCTGCCTCATGTAATACTTGACTCACGAAATAAATCGGAAAGTGTTGGATTCCTTCCGCTCTTGCCAAGACTGCACTGATGGCATGCTCTGAGGCGGCCAGGTATAAATACAACTTTTCTCCTGGTTTAGGTGCCACGACTACTTTCGGATGGGATAAGTATTCCTTTATCCGTACAAAAGCTTGTTGGGCCTCTTTTTTCCAGTGAAATTCCTGTCCTTTGATGGAAGCAAAGAACGGCCGAGTTTTATCTCCCAGGCAAGAAATGTATCTGTTCAGGGCGGCGAGACGACCCGTGAGTCGTTGTACGCCTTTTACGTCCCGGGGCTCTTGCATGTCCAAGATAGCTTGAACTTTGGTAGGGTTGGGCTCGATGCCTTTCTCGCTAACCACATGCCCCAGGATCATCCCTTTTTTGATTCCAAAGTTACATTTCTTGGGGTTCAATTTCATATTATAATGCCCCAGGATTTTGAAAACTTCTTCGAGGTCTTTGACATGATCTGATTCGTTTTTACTTTTTACAATAATATCATCAATGTATACTTCCATGGTTCTACCAATTAATTCAGAAAACATTTGATTTACCAACCTTTGATAGGTGGCCCCAGCATTCTTCAGGCCAAACGGCATTCTCTCCCAGCAATAGATCCCTTTCTCTGAGTAGAAAGCCGTGTGTTCAATGTCATTCGGATGCATAGGAATTTGGTGGTATCCGGCCTTAGCGTCCAGTGTTGAGAATATCGCGTGACCTGTCAAATTATCAACTACATGGTCGATGTGCGGCATGGGAAAAAGGTCTTTCGGGCAAGCATTATTTAGGTCTGTAAAATCTATACACAAACGCCATGCCCCGGCCGTTTTTGTCACCATTACCGCATTGGAAAGCCAAGTGACATCACTCGAAGCTTTCCTGACCAGTTTATTTTCAATTAGTTTATCTACTTCCCCGGCGAGTGCCTGGCACTTCTCGGGGCCCATTTTCATACGCTTCTGCGCAATAGGCCTTTTGCAGGGATCTATTTTCAATCGATGGCAGGCATGTTTAGGATCTATCTTTCCTAAATCCGCACTGGACCATGAGAACGTGGAGATATTCTCTTTTAGGAATTTTATCAGATCGTTTCTGACAGTGGATTCCACATGAGACCCCACAAGTATTTGTTTTTCGGTTTGCTCTGGGTCTACAATTATAGAGTCCAGGGTTTCAACCATTTCTACAACGGGTGCTTTTTTGCATTGATATCCTCCCCGCGAGCCCCAATTCTCTAAGTTCGCTTTGGGTTTTGGCTGTTTTTCCCCAGGAGATGCTAAGTCCTTACTGGGTTCTTTTTCGGGGGGTTTATTCATGTCATCCGAGGGGATCTGAAGAACTTCTCCGCACGGGTTTTTCCTGGGAGAGCTCATTCCTTCCTCGGGTATTTTAACGATATCTTTTATGTGATCAATTTGTTTTACGTTGCTTTCCTCCAAATTGATTTGGGGAATGTTAGCTTTTCCTCTGATTTTAGTTTTATCAAGATCGCGAAAATACATCAAAGTCTTTTTAGCCATTACTAGGTCCCCCCTGACGGTGCCAACTGCACCGGAGGGTGTTGGAAACTTGATACAGTAGTAATAGGACGAGGCGACTGCTTCAAAAGCGTCCAGAAAGGGCCTGCCTAACAAAGCATTATAGCCACTAACCTTATCTACTATTACAAACTTAAGATTCCTAACCATCATGACTTCAGGATTCTTCGCGTCCATCATTTCTACCGGGAGAATGATTTCTCCGTAGGGAATGACTACATCGTCACCAAAACCTTTTAACACCATATCGCACGGGTTGACATAGCGCGCTAGCTTCCCCATCAGATCTAGGGTCTTCTTGTACAGAATATTGAGATGTGCGCCATTGTCTACCAGTGTGCGAGACACGTCCAGGCCGAGGATTCTTGCTTTTATCACTAAAGGCACATCCTTCGGGAACTTTGTCTCGGCTCGATCTTCCGGGGTGAAAGTTATCACCGTCGTTTCACTGATTGTTGCTTCTTTTGACGGGGCAGTTTCATACCAAACTTCCCACATCTGGAAGTCTCTTTTCCTCTTTCGGTGGCTTTCCTCATTCACTGGCCTCAAACCGCCGATCATCATGATCTGGCCCACTCTTGGTGGGTCTGGAGCTACAGGAGGCGGCGGTGGAGCTAGTGCGGGAACTTCCCGGGGAGGAGGCCCCTGCGGATTTCCCCCAGCACCTGGCCTGGGCAAGAACTGCCATAGTTTCCCATCCTGAAAAAGTTTCCACAACAGTTTTACCAGTTGTCTGCACTGGCTGGTGTTGTGACCAATCTTTTCATGAAAGGCACACCATTTGCTGGGATCCAACTTGTCCGGGGGAGTTAGGATTGGTGGTGGTTTTACCAACAAATCAGTTTTTTGCATGACCATGATATTCAAAATATCTGCTGGTGTATGACCAGTCTGAGCAGTGAGTTTTCCTTCCAACTCACGGATTTCATCCACTCGTGGATCACTTGGCCTAGGGCCTGGTTTCTTGCCAATATAGTTTGGCCTTCGATCGGAGGAAAAAGGAGGTTTTCTCTTTTGCTCGGGGGAGTGTCCCCCACCAGCAATAAGACGCTGGTACGCCACTTGGGCCCCAGCTTTCCTCTTAAAATCCTCATACGATCGGGGATAGTTTAGCATTGCAGATTTAAACAACTTAGAGTTTCTTCTCATACCTCCCAATACGGTGTGAAGTTTGAGGCTATCGGGAATCTCTTCTCCGCCCGCCAACAGTAATTCCCCCACGCGATCCACATAAGATTCGTCATTTTCGTTCTCACCCTGTTTGACTCCAAGTAGCTTCTGACTATACTCCATATAGGAAGCTTTGGATGCAAAATACGATACAAACCTTTGTACCAAGTCGTCAAAACACTTAATAGAATGTGTAGGTAAGCTGACGTACCATTGGTGAGGAGTATCGCCCAGGGTGAGTGGGAATAATTTGCACCGGGTAGCATCTGTGGCTCCTCGGCCGGACATATATGTCCTGAATCTGCTCAAATGCGCTTCTGGATCGGTCTTGCCGTTATACAAAGTGGTTTGCATGGGCTGAATTTCCAGTTGCATGGGAGCTTGTTCAACCTCGGGAGCCAAGGGATCGTTATGACGACCTGCCGGGGCGGCGAGAATTTGATTTTCGTTCAATCGCCTTTCCAGTTCAGAATACTTCTGCCTTAAATCGGCCAGTTCAAGATCAGCACCGGGGGCTCTGTGGGCCCTTGCCGGTGAGAAGTTCACACGTTGCCCGTGCATGTCACTTTTACTTGCCTGTCGATAAGGATCAGTAGAAGTAGCCACTGATTCGGCTCTTTTATTTAGATCTAAAGCCCGACGTGCTCTGCGGTTTCCCCGGGGAGCACGTCTAGCTCGCTCAGGGCCCTTCCCTGGATTTTCCCCGGCGGGTGCATGCATGCCCCGCACCGGGATCACAGGGGTTGTCATCACATATTTCAAAGACATCAGTTCTGCCACTGCTTCATCAATTTTCTGCGGAGTATCAAGACTTGCGAATCTGATCGGAGGCGGATCCATGGGCGTCGACGGCCCTCCGATATCGTAAGGATGGAGACGGCGATTCCGACGTCGCGACCGAAGTCGGCGCTGTCGTTGATCTGCCTGACTGTCCGTAGGCTCGTCGGCCTCTGCACGTTTGCTATTGTGCTCATCGGAGCTGATCTGGGTAGGCGGCGGCTTTTCCTTATTCTCAGGTTCTGGGTTTTTAGGTGGAGATGGAACCTCGGGTTCCACCATCACAGCCTTACCCATCACAGCCCGCCACCTGCCACTTGTGCCAGACGTACCTGACACCGTGGTGTCTTCATTTTCATTCACCATTTCTGATTTTAATCGAGCTTTTCTGCAACTTCAATACCTGATGCTCGCTCCTTCTAGCGCCAAATGTTTTGGTTGTTTTTGTACTTGTCGGTAGTATTTGCTGGTAATTGAGGGTTTTGGTAAACAACACAAAATGTAAATATGTTATAAGTAAGCTAGCAAAAGGATTGAGTTAAATGCAGAAATCATAAGTACTGGAAATGGAAGCTCAAGGCTCCTCTTTATTCACATATCCATACTTAGAGTACATAGTTAAAATCAAGGTTTGCATGTCCCTCTCCACTATCTCACTCCCTCTATTTATAATACTCTATGCATGGCATAATTATGCCACCTAATGCCCACATTTTGGTCTCTTATTGGACCTCTAGTCCACTAATATGAAGCATTAAATACCCACTAATTTCCCTTAGTGCTTAATCTGCCTCTTTCCCCGTGAAGTCCCAGCTTGTTGAATGTCATCCCCGGAGCCTCCCCAGGCGATTCCCCTGAGAGGAGACTCTGATTCTACCGTGCAATCTCTACTGTCCAAGGTCTTTATCTTCTTCTTAGATCTGCTTTTGAAGGTCTCGTTGACTATACCGGCTGACTTTCTCTCTTGATGATGTGGCCCTTTGATTCGTGACACGTGTCGGTGACCATTTTCTCGGGTACAACAGAAGACTCAAGACTCTTCTTTTGTGAAGGCTCAAGAATTTCTTATGTTGTAATTTATTTTATTGTTTTTTAATATTTATATGAGTCATTTTTATCAAAATGTTTATTTAGGTCATGTTTATTAAAAAGTTGTAATAAAATTAAGTTCATATTAAGTTTATTTTTACTTTAGTGATGATTTAAGTCTATTTTATTTAAATCAGTAGGATTTTTATTCTCTTTATTATTTAATTCAATATAAATTATTTTTCTTATATTATATTTATGTTAGGCTAATTAAATCATTTTTTTATTTTTATCCATTTAAAGTCATCTTATGTGTGTTTGAAAATTAAATCAATTGGGATTTGATTTCCATTTTTCCAAAGTCTAATTAATTCAAAATTAAAATAAATTAAGATCTATGCAATTTCATGATTTTTTTTATTTTTTTTAAATAAAGTCAATATTATTTTAAACTGGAAATTATTTTCATGATTTTTTTTACTTATATAAAGCCAATATTATTTTAAACTGAAAATACCTTGTGTTAAATAATGTAAATTAGTTAATTGTTAGAGAAGTATTTTTAAAATCAATAAATCCGATGTTTTAATTAAAAAATTAAATTAAAAAATCATTTATTGATTAATTAGTCAATTGAAGAATGTTTTAATTAAATAATTAAATTAAAAAATCATTTCTTGATTAATTAGTCAAATTGACATCCTTAATTATTGTGAGTTCAACTTGCATAAAATAATAAACTTAATTCAATTTAATATAAATCAACTCCTAATTTATAGCAAAAAAATAGTTTATATAGATTCTTATTAATATTATTCACCGTTAATATATTTTTACCATAATACTATAAGACAACTCCTAAATTATAGCAAGAAAATAATTTGATTCAAATCGTTATTAATATTACTTACCATTAATATATTTAATATATTGTAACCATAATATAAGGCAACTCCTAAATTATAGCAATGAAATAATTTGATGCAAATTATTAAAAATATTACTCACCATTAATATATTTATCATAATACAACAAAAAATAATAATGTATAAAAATTAAATTAATAAATATACCATAATTTGAAATCTATAATTAATATATTTGATTTCAAATTTAATTTTCTCCAACAATTCTGATTAATGGTTTGTTGCTGCAAAATGTTTTCAGTGACCACTACCACTAATCCAATAACAAAACAAGATCTTGCTTTTCTACCATTTCTCACCAGTTAGGACTCAAGGCTCCTAACGGTTTATCTGCCCCTAGCATTTGTGGCTTAATTCTCACTACTCACATGGAATATCTCGGTGAATTCAAGACGAGTGTAACATTTAGCGCTGACATCGAAGTTTGATATCTAATAAAGTATAAGGTCCCGACGGTTATATGTGTTTTTTCGACATCTTTGACTCACATAAGCAAGCTTGGTTATCCTGTGAAACTTTTAAGTGATCTTGATTACTTTTTTTTTAATTATTGTAATATTCAATATATAAAATATATAATTTACAATTGGATTTTGTTGGGTTTATCATATTTAGTAGATATTTAATTTTCAGTTTTGTTTTTTTCATCTATTGTTTAGGCCATCTCCAATCGAACACAAAAACCTAAACTAAAAAATAAGTTTATTTTTAAGTTTACAGTAATTTGGCTCCAACCGAGATTCCAATACTCAAACTTAAAAGAATATTCTTAAATTATTCTTCTTATACAACTTTTTATACTATTTTTATAAATATTCAATATCTTTACAAATTTATAATTTAACCCCGTAACTTTCTACATTAAATTTAAAAAATTTAATAAATATTATTTTCAATTAAAATTTTTAAAAATAATAAATATAAAAAATAGAAATAAAATATTAATTAAATATGACAAAATTCTGCAAACATGAAATATTTAATATTTAATTATAAACATTTATTTTTATTTTAAAAATAAAATTTTATTTTAATTATTAATGATATGATTATTAAAAAAAATTGCATTACAAATATATTAAATAAAAAACTAAAATAAAAGGTTAATAAGTTTTTTTTATTAACTTGTAAAATAAAAGGATGATTTTATAAATAATAAATAGATTTTGGTTTGTGTTTAAGGTAAACGTAAATCTAAGTATTTTTTAGGTGGGTCCCACCATAAAACCTATAATATGTTTATGTTTTGGTATCGGTTGGAGCATCTCCCCTACTCCAAAATAGGTTTTTGGTATCGGTTGGAGATGCTCTTATACATTCTCATCTTTTTTTTTAGTTTAATTTTTTCTTTGACACACTTTAAAAATGAGTGATTTTGGATAAAATAGAGTTTTTAAAATTTCGTTAAAATTAGAGGACTCAATTTTTCCTTATTATTAATAGAAGCAAATTATATAATTTTATTTTAATTTTATTAATTTACACGGTGGTTATTAATTAATATTTATTATATTAGGTAGTCAGTTATTACACAATTTTATTTTATAATTACAATCTTAAAGTACTTTTATTAATAAAGAATTTAAAAAAATGAAACATTAAATTGTAAGCGTTAATTTATACGATAAAACTTAAAATATTATAAACTATAATACCGGTTTAGCTAAATAGTAATGAAGTATTTCAAATTGTAATGAAGTATTTCAAATTTTGTTATTTTATTGTAATATAATATACAAAATTTTAACATATTTCTTTTTATTTGAAATCAAATTTTAATTGATTTTTTATAATATATCAAACAATAAAAAATAATATGATTTATATTATTTATATTAAATTTACGTTTTTTTTTTCTAACATAAAAATTTACATTAAATATTCCTGTGCATCGCACATGGAGTTGATACTAGTTAATAGAAAATAGATCACGTAAAAATTAATTAGCATATTTCATGTTGAGTCTCGGTCAATAATTAACTAGTGTTGGTGTCTTATTGACGTGGCTAGGCGGGCATGGACTTATCAAAATACATTTACGAAAAAGTGCTCATGTACTCCGTTGAGAATAGTGTTTTAAAAAATATGTGAAAAAAAGTGTATATGTAACAATTAATATGAACGAAGAGAATATATTTTTATTGACGCTATAAATTTATATGATATTTTATTCGACAGAATATAATTTATTTTCAAGAGACTAATCATCAAAAATCATTATAATATTTTATTAATTTATTATTTTTTAAATATTTTAAAAAAGAAAAAAATGATTATTTTAGAGAACGTTTGGTTCCCTAAACAGCGTGAGGAATTTTTTTTCTAACTAGTTTAATAAAAAAATGTTCGCTCTAAATTTTGTTCACACGTTTTTTACTTTAATATTAAAAAATTATGATGTTGGTACAAAAATAAGAATAAATTTATTTTCTTGTATTAAAAAATAAAAAGTAAAACTTATTACCTCCGTCCCTTATGAGTAGACAAAATTGTAAGTAGGGGTGACTATTCGAGTTTGTACCGAAATACCCACATCCGTTTGGGTTTTCGGGTATCCGTACCCAATAAATTAGGGTAAAAGATCGGATTATTGAATTTATTTTTCAAAATATTGGGTATTAGGGTACCCGATGTATTTTCGAAATACCCGATTAATTATTTAAATTAAAATAATAAATATTTTAATATATTAAGTAAAAAAATCTAAAATATTATATAAATAATAAATGATATTTTTATTTTTTTTATTTTAATTTTAAACTTTGATTGATATTTTTTTGACAATTTCTACCGCTCTATGTGTACAAAGTATGATAATTATTAATGAATATTATTTTGATGAATAATAAATATTTTTATAAATGATGATTTATGTTATTATTATTTTAATTTTTATGATTGAATATTTATTTTTTGTATATTTTGTTAGGTATTTTTTTATTTGTGGTTAATGATAATTATTTATTTTTATAATAAATATTGTAATAAATTTTTATATTTATTTGGATTTTGTGCACAATGTAAAAGTATACATAAGTGTACGAGAAATTGTAATTTTTGATTGTTGGTTGATTGAAGAATTTTAATATTATTATTGATTTTTTGTTAATTAATATTTAGGGTAATTTTGGATACCCGATTACCCTGTCCGGGTATTGAGTACCCGATTTACTAAAGAGAGTCGGTTATGAGATGGATATTTTTGCTTTTTAGGGTACGGGCAATCGAAAATTTCGGGTGTGGGTACCCGTCCGTACCGAACAGTCACCCCTAGCTTGTAAAGGACAATTCACAATCGAAATTAGCAAAGTTTTAAGTGAAATAAAAAATAGTAAAAGTAGAGAAATATGTAAAAATGTACAATTATATTTAAAAGTAAAAAAATAAAATAAGTATATTTATATTTATTTTTGAGTGAATATATATGAAATTGTGCTATAACTCGAAAATGAAAGTGCAAAGATACTTACGAAATAATAATTTATTTATTTATTGGAATAAAATAAAGTTGTAAAATTGGTAATTTAAACCTTTTTTTAATTTTTAAATTAAAAAGAAAATTTGCATATAAACTAGGGGACATATAAGTAATTCCATATTTTTAAGTTGCTATATATAGTGCAAATTCAATGACAAAGATATAAGAGTATCTTAATAACATATTTATTTTCTTGTTCATTGATACAATGGCTTTCTTTCATTCTTACAAAGCTGCCCTCGGCCTCTTCACTTTTGCTATCCTACTTGTGTCCTCTTCAGCTCAACTCAATCCTAATTTCTACAAGACAACGTGCCCACAACTACTCCGCATCGTGAAAGAAGTGTTGAATAATACAATTACGAAGGATAAGCGGATGGGCGCGTCCCTCCTTCGCTTACACTTCCATGATTGCTTCGTTAACGTAATTTGTTTTTTGTTTTTTGTTATTTCTATCTTTTTTTTTCGATTATAATAAGTAAATATTTTTTTTTTTGGAATTCTCGTAGGGGTGCGACGGATCCATCCTACTAGACGACCGAAATGGAGAGCAGTTTGCGTCTCCAAATGTAAACTCGGTAAGGGGGTACGATGTTATTGACAGAATCAAGCGTATCGTCGAGGACCAGAGGGCTTGCTCCGGGAAGGTGTCGTGTGCTGACATTCTTGCCCTCGCTGCTAGGGAATCTGTTGTCATGGTATATATAATAAAGAGTCTTGTTCATAACAAATTTATAACGACAATTAAGTGATTAATTAATATATAATTATATTGTTAAGTACAGCTCAAAGGGCCCGGTTGGGTTTTGGGACTTGGACGAAGGGACAGCCGAACATCGAATCTGATGGATGCACAGAATGATCTCCCTAGTCCATCTTCGAATCTAAGTGTCCTTATTACCAAATTCAGCAAAGTTGGCCTAGGCGAAAAGGAACTCGTTGCTCTCTCCGGTGCTCACACGATCGGACAAGCCCAATGCACCAACTTCAGGAATCGGATATACAACGATAAGGACATAGATGAAGACTTTGCCAAGACTGCAAGACTAAACTGCCCGTCGGGAAATAAAGGCGGCAACATCACGGAACCGTTGGATCATTTGACACCCAACCTTTTTGACAAAGTTTATTACATAAACCTAGGAGCCAATCAGAGCCTCCTCCACTCCGATCAGCAACTGCTAAGTGGCGGCAAAAACGGGATTATTGCTAGTGCGTTGGTCAAGAAATACAGCCGTAGCACAAACAAATTTTTCGATGATTTTGCTTCCTCGATGGTGAAAATGAGTAACATCAAACCTCTCACTGGAAAACAAGGAGAGATAAGGAAAGTATGCTCAAAGCGTAATTAATTACACTTTATTTTAATAACATGTTTGTGTTTTTATTTCTCATCAATAACTGTTGTCACAACAAAAATAAAATTGTCTGCTTTTCTATTTCTACCTGGTTTAGTTTGTTTGCTATAATATCCATTTAGAAATATACACATATAGAACAAAAAAGAATATTTAAATTGTCAAGAGTTGTTAGCTGGTTGAGTATTTGAATTGGGGGCTTGAGGTCTTTGGTTCGAATTCCAAGACACTGCAATTAACATATATCAAAATATATTTAAATTAAAAAAAAAAAAATAGACATATATCAAAATATATTTAAATTAAAAAAATAATATTTAAATTAAAAAAATAAAAATAGACATATATCAAAATATATTTAAATTAAAAAAATAAAAATAGTGTCTAATAACGTTGCAAATATAACACAACTATACATTTTTGAAATCGCGCCTAACGATCGGGCCCGTTGAAGTTCCGACCTTTCTTCTTGCTTTGCTTGGCGTAAATCGGCATTTGAATGAATCCGAACTTCATCCTCTCGAAAAAGGGCCGCTTCTCGACACTATTCGCATCCACTCTCGGATTATCGCGACGCGAGGTCTCCCGTCTCTGCTCCCTCAGCATTTGGCTCAAAGAAACTCACCCCTTTTCCGAACGATCCTCTGTGTGCCTCCCCACCCTAACAATGAAAAGGTATACATGTAAGTTCAAATGGGTATTTAACGGTGTCCCACGACGAGCTCGGTATAATATGGAAAATATATTTAAGTAGAACTTTTCTATTGTTCAAGTTTATCGTATTCAAGCCAATGAGAATGAGACCAACCGAGCTCATCACCATTCACTCATAATATACAAACACATACATGTGGACAAAGATCATAATGCATATTCATGAAAAAATGTGAGAATCAAAATGAGATGATATATAATCCAAATTAAAACGATCAAGGTTCAAAATTTTTCTCAAAATTTTCTAATTTATTTATAAAATAACAATTAGAAATCACTACTAATTTAATGCATCAACACACTCTATTATATACTCCTTCTGTTCCGAACTAATGATCCACTTCCTTTGTAAATTACAAATGAGCTAGTAAAGATCATTAGTCCGGGACAAATCTAGTAGTATACTCTCTATAGCCCTAAGGACAGTGGATAAAGAAAATTGCACATGATTTAAAAAAAAATAACTTTTTGTGTGTTTTATAATATAAAATAGGAGTATAATAAGTATTGACGTGTAAGTATTAAGGTAGTTAGTTAAAAAATAGTGGTATAAAAATAAATAAATGTGTATGAAAAGAATAAAGTTGTTAAAAAACATTTTAGAATGTACATTATTTTAAGAAATGATCAAAAATGAAAAATATACACTATCAAGAATGAAGGGAGCAGTACATAAAATATATTAATAATATTTCTAAAAATACTGATTAATTAATATAATTTTTTTTACCATATGACAAACAAGACCCTACTTTGTTTAGTACGAAAAATTAAGAGATTGAAAGTAAAATAATCCGATCATCGTCATTCACATGTTATATAATTTTTAGGGTATTTTTAGGTAAAATTTTAAAAATAAATAATAAAAAAAGAGTAAATATGTCAAAATGAAAACCTTTAAAAGTAAAATCAATAAATAAAATTCGTCTAGATATTATTATGAAAATATTTTCTTGGTCACTTGCAAGTCATGTTACTCTTGAGACACACCGTATTAATACTCCATCTATTTTATAATATTAAAAATTAATTTTTTAAATGAATATTTTATAATAATAAAATTTATAATGTTACACACAATCACTTTATTTTGTAAAAATACATTTTCAAAAAATGATCATATACAGTACTTTTAAAAGAAAGGGAATATATTTTTATTTACCTTATAAATTATATGATATTTTATTAGACATAATATAATTTATTTTCAAGAGACTAATCATCAAAAATCATTAGAATTTGAACGGAGTGAGTAATATTTAATACTTCATTCGTTTTCTAAAAAACGTGTGGAATTTTGGTCTAACTAGTTTAATCAAAAAATATTCTCTCCAATTTTTTTTTTACACTTTTTTGACTTTAATAGTGAAATTTTTTTCTTAGGTTTTCGTAAAAGAAAAAAATAACTAAGTAAAATTATCAAAACGAAAACTCTTACAAATAAAATCAATAAATCAATAATTTAATTTCAATGGACTAATGATCAATATTCGTCTAGATATTATTATAATAATATTTTCTTAGTCACCCTCAAGTCATGTTAACTTTGAGACACAATATTACTAAATATAATACTCTTATTTTTTTTTTTTTGTTTTTTTTATAGGTCAATTACAATGTCTTGAGAATCGAACCTAAGACCTTTGGTCTTCAATTCGAAGTGCTCAACCAACTGAGCTAACAAACCTTGACATATAATACTCTTATTGCTCCACAACAATGCGGGCATGTTAATTTTGAGACACTATATTAGTAAATATAATACTCTTATTGTTCCACAAAACTATGATCACATACAGTGTGATGAGACACTAAATTTAAGAAAATATTGTGGTATATGTTAACTTTTTAACTAACGAGTTAAAAATAAAAATATATTTTTAAACTAATAAAGTAAATAATTGAAAGTAGTATTTTAAAAAATATATGAAAAAAATAAAAATGTATGTATGTCTTTTAAAATTAAATAATAGAAATAATTATTTTTTGAAATGAAACACGACTATTTATATGAGACAACTCGAAAAAAAAATATAAACATTAAAATGGACTGAAAGAATATATTTTTATTGACGTTATAAATTATATGATATTTTATTAGAAAGAATATAATTTATTTTCAAGAGACTAATCATCAAAAATCATTAGAATATATTGAATTTATTATTTTATTATTTTTAAAATATTTTTATAAAAGAGAAAAAAATGATTATTTTAGAAATATACATTAGGATTATTTTAATTGAACGATTCGTTCCCAAAAAAACGTGTGGACTTTTTTGTCTAACTAGTTAATTTAATAAATAAATGTTCGCTCTAAATTTTTGGTTACACTTTTTTGACTTTAATATTAAAAAAATTTATTGTGTTTGTACAAGAATAAGAATAAATTTACAATTGACAAAAGAAATTAGCAAAGTTTTAAGTGAAATAAAAAATAGTAAATATAGAGAAATATGTAAAAATGTTATAGTACCATTATATTTAAAAGTAAAAAAATTAAATAAGTATAATTTTTATTTATATATATATTTTTTAAGTGAATATATATATATATATATATATATATATATATATATATATATATATATATATATATATATATATATATATATATATATTGTGATATAACTCAAAAATGAAAGGGCAAAGATACATAGGAAATAATAATTTATTTATTTTTGAATAAAATAAAGTTGTAAAATTTGTGATTTAAACCTATTTTTATTTTTATGATTTTAATTTTTACATTAAAAAGAAAATTTGCATATAAACTAGGGGACATATAAGTAATTCCATAATTTTAAGTTGCTATATATAGTGCAAATTCAATTGACAAAGATATAAGAGTGTCTTAACAACATATCTATTTTCTTGTTCATTGATACAATGGCTTTCTATCATTCTTACAAAGCTGTCGTCGGCCTCTTCACTTATGCTATCCTACTTGTGTCCTCTTCATCTCAACAGCCTCAACTCGATCCTCAATTCTACAACACAACGTGCCCAAATCTACTCCGCGTCGTGAAAGAAGTGTTGAATGATACAATTACGAAGGATAAGCAGATGGGCGCGTCCCTCCTTCGCTTACACTTCCATGATTGCTTCGTTAACGTAATTTGTTTTTTGTTTTTTGTTATTTCTATTTTATTTTTTTTGATTATAAGTAAATATTGTTGTGGTTTTTTTTTTTTTGAAATTCTCGTAGGGGTGCGACGGATCCATCCTACTAGACGACTCAAATGGAGAGCGGTTCGCGTTTCCAAATGTAAACTCCTTAAGGGGGTACGATGTTATTGACAGAATTAAGAGTGACGTCGAGGAGGCTTGCTCCGGGAATGTGTCGTGTGCTGACATTCTTGCCCTCGCTGCTAGGGAATCTGTTATCATGGTATATATATATAATAAAGTCTTGTTCATAACAAATTAACGGCAAGTGATTAATATATATAATATTGTTACAGCTCGGAGGGCCCTTCTGGGAATTGGGATTTGGACGAAGGGACGGCCGAACATCGAATCAGACGGATGCACAGAATGACCTCCCTAGTCCATTTTCGAGTCTAAATGTCCTTATTAGCAAATTCAACAAAGTTGGCCTAAACGAAACGGATCTGGTTGCTCTCTCCGGTAATTAAATTCAGATATATCTCGCACCATCAGTATATTTAACAAAAAATAATAATTATGTATGAAAAAAATAATCTTGCAGGTGCTCACACGATCGGACAAGCCCAATGCACCAACTTCAGGAATCGGATACACAACGAAACGGACATAGATCCGAACTTTGCCACGAATGCAAGTCGAAGGTGCCCGTCGGGAAATATAAGCGGCAACAACTTAGAACCGTTGGATCATTCGACACCCGATGCTTTTGACAAAGTTTATTACGTAAACCTAGAGGCCAATCAGAGCCTCCTCCACTCCGATCAGCAACTGCTAAGCGGCGGCAATGGGACTGCTAGTGCGTTGGTCAAGAAATACAGCCGTAGCACAAAGAATTTTTTCCATGATTTTGCTTCCGCGATGGTGAAAATGAGTCAAATCAAACTTCTCACTGGACAACAAGGGGAGATAAGGAAAGTATGCTCAAAGCGTAATTAATTACACTTAATTTTAATAACATGTTTGTGTTTTTATTTCTCATCAATAATTGTTGTCACAACAAAAATAAAAATTTCTGCTTTTCTTTTTCTATCTGCTGCTTTTGTGCGAGCTTATTTAAAATAGCTTATAAGATGTTACATCTTATAAGTTGTTTTAAGAGCTGATAAGCTGTTCCGTCTTATTTAATAAATAAGTTGTTAAATTGCTTGGATAAAATAGATATATAAACTTATAAAATGATAATTTGTTTGGCAATTTAAGATCTTATATAAATCAGATTATCAAAAATAAATTGTTATAAATGAAAAAAATATTTAAAAATAATTATATTAAATAAATAATAAATTTGGAATTTTTGTATATATATAAAAGGTAATAATTTTAAGGGTATTTTGGTCTTTTATTATTTAAGCTACAAGAACTTATAAGTTGTTTAAAAAAAGTATCTCCACTATTACTTTTTTTAAACAGCTTATATTTAAAAAAATTAAGATCTTTTTTTAAATGTTTACCGAACAAATTTTAGGAGCTTATAAGCTTCTAAACAGCTTATAAGCTGTTTTAAGGAGCTTATAAGCTTAGGCCATCTCCAACCGAACACAAAAACTCAAACTCAAAAATAAGTTTTATTTTAAGTTTACAGTAATTTGACTCCAACCGAACTCAAAATTAGTTTAAGTTTACGTTTACAGTAATTTGACTCCAACCGAGAAACTAATACTCTAACTTAAAATAATTTTTTTTAAATATTCTTCTTATATAATTATTTATACTATTTATATAAATAATCAACATCTTTATAAATTTACAATTTTATCTCACAATTTTTTAAATTAAAAAATATAATTAATATTATTTTCAATTTAAATTTTCAAACATAATAAATATAAATAATACTAAATAAAATATTATTTAATTATTAAAAAATTTACATTAAAACACAAAAAAACTAATTATTAATTATTTTTGTTTTTGTAATTGGTTGCATTTTTTTAAATATCTTGTTTATTATTATTTTATTTTTAATGTTAATTATATAATTTAATTATTTAATTGTATTTCATATTGTGATATGTATTTTTATTTCATTATTAAAAATATTTTTATTAAAATTTATTTTAATTATTAATGATATAATTATTAAAAAAAATTCATTTACGGTAAACGTAAATATAAGTATTTTTTGTGTGGGTCCCCTTATAAACCAATAATAGGTTTCTGTATTGGTATCGGTTGGAGCATCTCCCCTACTCCAAAATAAGTTTTTGGTATCGGTTGGAGATGCTCCAAATAGGCTCTTAGTTTGTTTACTATAATAATAATATCCATTTAGAAATATACATATACAACAAAAAATAATATTTAAATTAAAAAACATGAAAAATAGTGTTGGATATTTTCAACCTTCCTTTCGATATTTAGATATCGAATATTGAATTGTATCGAATCAAAATTCAAAAGTACGTGATTATTTTCAAGGCTGGCACTTGACTATTTGTCCGAATATATTTAATATGGGCCTGGGCTTTGGATATTTTCTATTTCGAGCCAACCCGTTACATTTAATTCGGACACTATTGGGCCAAATTAGGCCCATTAATATTTTTTTTTTGTTTTTTTTAAGAAGGAGAGATGAAACTCCATTTTCACCCCCGATTCACTAGTTCTCTCGATCGGATAAGATATAAATCAAAGAATTTGTCCTAGTAACAAACATTCATGCGAAAATTTTTATAATATTTCTTTCACGAAGTTTGAACTCTGTGTCGTGAAAAAATTAAACCCCCTTTTAATTCAATTTCACTACAAGATCTCGTAAAGAAAATTCAAATACTGCAATAACGTTCCAATTATCACACAACACATAGACGATACATTTTTGAGATAACTAGTATACTCTATTAAAACCACACATAATCATCAACAATGGTATATTAAAAAAAATGAGCCGATCCGAAAACACTATATATACGCTAGAAATTGCGCCGAACAGATAGGGCCCGTTGAAGTTTCGACCTTTCTTCTTGCTTAGCTTCGCGTAAACAACCTGCATTTGAATGAACCCGAACTTCATCCTCTGGAAAAAGGGCCGCTTCTCGACATTATTCGCATCCACTCTCGGTTTATCGCGACGCGAGGCCTCCCGTCTCTGCTCCCTCAGCACTTGGCTCAAAGAAACGCGCGAATGATCCTCCGCGCGCCTCCCCACCCTAGCATCATCTCGTACCCCCAATCTCCGCCCAATCACATCACCAATCGAAGTCTTCGGTCCCTCTTCCACCGCATAAGCCCCGTTGGTAGTGTTCCTATGATTACCACCACACGAATTCCGGAAGTTGAACTTCACAGAGCTATTATCACTTCTCGTTTGTTCCGTGACGACGTATGTTTTAATCGACACTTGTTCTTCGTCGTTTAAACTTTATACTTTCATTATGTATGTCATTACATTTAAAAAGACATGTATATGTTTACATTTAAATTAATTACTTTATTAATATTAACAGATATATTGGGCTCAGCCCATTTAGCATATTAGGCCCACAGTACATATTATTATTGGGCTCCTTTTATGTAGTGTTTATATTTGGTATAGATTACACTGATTTCACTAGGTTTACCTTACTTAGTCCAGCCCATTTGTATATTTATATGTTACATTGTACTGTAATAAGATCATCAGTTCAGAAATTAATTATATTGATTTCTTTCTCTTTTATCCCCGCTTCTGTTTATTCACATGGTATCAGAGCTAGGGTTCTAACAATCCCGATCCCTAATTTTTTTTTTATTTTTTTTTTCCTTCTTCTTCTTCAATCCCTAAAAATCCAAACTCTCCATCTACTATCAATGACGAATCATGATGATTCTGCATCTTCTGGGTCATTGACGAATGGATCCACTGGTTATTCTCCTTTTTATCTCCACGCCTCTGACCACGCCGGCGTCAAAGTTATCTACGAGACCTTTACCGGCGAAAACTACGGCGCCTGGAAGAAATCCGTGGAGATGTCCCTTGCCATCAAGAACAAGCTCAGCTTCTTGGATGGATCTACTCAAGCTCCTAGCCCACTGGATCCTATTGCCTTCACTGCATGGTACCGGGTCAACGCCCTCCTCCTCTCGTGGCTCCTGTACTCAGTCACCCCAGAAATCCGGTCCACACTGTTATCCTTCACCAATGCCAAAGAACTCTGGGATGAGATCAAACTCAGGTATGCAAAAAGCGATGGACCGAGAGTTTTCTCTTTAGAGAAAAATCTCAGCACCATCTCCCAAGGATCACAGAATCTCACCACTTACTACAACATGTTCAAAAGCCTCTGGGATGAATACTCCAATTTCAGGTCGATTCTTTCCTGTTCTTGTGGCTTATGTACCTGTAATATTGGAGGAGCATTCTTAGAACTCCAACAACGAGACTCTGTTCTCAAATTTTTAGTTGGCTTAAATGAATCCTACTCCCATATCCGAAGCCAAATTCTCATGAGCCAACCTCTCCCTGCTCTCTCTAAAGTATACTCACTGTTAAGACAGGAAGAGAGTCAAAGATCCCTTCAACATGACTCTCTTTCTGTGGGACTTTATAGCAGTACCCCTGTTGATAACAATGGTGTTGCTAACTTGGTTAAGTTTGCAGGAAAAGATAAATCCAAGTATACGGGCAAATGTGATTTTTGTGGCTATACAGGACACCCTGCAGAGAGATGCTTCCAACAGAAAGGCTATCCAAGTCACTGGAAGGGCATAAAAGCTGCAAGAATAGCACCTGGCCATGTGCCCCCTTCCAGATTACATCCAAGTCTTCAACCCTCTGCTAACCTCACTTCTGTTGTTGCTCCTAACACAGATTTGGATTTTTGTGATCCAGCTCTTTATGACAAGTTTCTGCACTTCATGAAGAACCAGGACCACTCCTCCAATGAAGCCACTGGCCCCTCAGTCCATGCTGCCATGGCACTAGGATTTCCTCCACACAATGACCCTGGCACATCTTCAAACCCTACAGATGTTTCAGGTACCTCACAAGCTTTCTCTGTTTTACATTCAACTACTTGGATATTAGACACTGGTGCCTCAGACCATATGGTCAACTCTATGGATTTTTTCTGTGATTCCCCTACTAAAACAAATATCAAAGTTCAATTACCCACTGGTCATTGCATATCAGCTACTCACAAAGGAACCATCATCTTAACTGATTCTTTGATACTGCATGATGTCCTCTTTGTACCAAGTTTTCATTTTAACCTAATATCTATTTCCAAATTAACTACTAAAGGGAATATTTCTGTGAGCTTTTCCTCTACTCATTGCCTTTTACAGGATCTTACAAGCAACAGAATACTTGGTTATGCTGAGTCCTCTCATGGACTTTATCACCTCAAGATGCATTCTCCTTCTGTCTCTGAAAAACAGAATTCAATGGCTTATACTGCTGAATCTTTATCAAATAATTCTTTACTTTGGCACTACAGACTTGGGCACATGCCTTTTCAAAAACTCAATTCTATTTCTTCTTTACACATTTCTGATAAGCATATTGAGCCTTGTGATATTTGCCATTTTGCCAAACAAAAGAAAATTCATTTATCTGATAGTCTTTCTTATGCTCCTGCATGTTTTGATTTGATTCATATGGATATATGGGGACCATTTAGGGTTGAATCTTATTCTGGATACAAGTATTTCTTAACAATTCTTGATGATCATTCTAGATGTACATGGATTTATTTGATGAAAACCAAATCTGAAACTAGAAATCACATGAAATCTTTTTATGCTATGATAGAAACTCAATTTGATAAAAGGATTAAATGTATAAGAACTGATAATGGCATGGAATTTATTTTTCCTGAATTTTATCTTTCAAAGGGAATTATACATCAGACTTCATGTGTTGAAACTCCTCAACAAAATGGTAGGGTTGAAAGAAAACACCAACATATTCTACAAGTTGCTAGAGCTTTACTTTTTCAATCTTGCTTACCCCTAACATTTTGGGCTGATTCTGTACAGGCTGCTGCTCATCTCATTAACAGGACACCTTCAGTTTTACTACAAAATAAATCTCCTTTTGAGATTCTTTATAAAAAACCTCCTGACTATTCTTATTTAAAAGTTTTTGGTTGTTTATGCTATGCTTCAACTTTAAATGCTGACAGGCACAAATTTGAAAGTAGAGCTTCCAAATGTGTTTTTATTGGCTATGTTTTTGGCACCAAAGGTTACAAATTATATAACCTCTCTACTCATCAAATTATAGTTTCTACTCATATTAAATTCTTTGAACTCACATTTCCTTTTAAGAGAGATCATGATGACAAAGTTTTTCAAAACTCAAACATTTTTCAAAACTTTTCTGAATCTCTCATGCAACAGGAAGCTATTTCTTCTTCTATATTACAGGATCATACCACTCTCCACAGCCCTGACAAGATGCCTGATCCACCATCTACTACTACTTCTCATCCTACTGCTCCTGCCATATCTCCTACTACTGTTCCTCCAACAGGACCAACTCCATCATCACCTCCTGCTACAAGGAAATCCTCCAGAATCAAGAAACTTCCCAGTCACCTGGCAAACTATGAACTGGACTCTGCACCTTCCACTACAATGCTCTCCAACACCAAGGTAGTACCTCTCCACTCTCCTGTCAGGTATCCTATTAAAAATTACATTAGCAACCATAACATTCCTGATAACTACAAAAGCTATGTTGCTTCTGTTTCAATTCTTTCTGAACCAAAAACTTACTCCCAAGCTATTAAATTTCCTGAATGGCAACAAGCCATTTCATCAGAACTGAAAGCTTTAGAACAAAATAAAACTTGGGAGTTAACTGATTTACCTCAAGGTATGCATACTATTGGCTGCAAATGGGTTTTTAAAACTAAATTAAAATCAGATGGAAGCCTTGAAAGATACAAAGCTAGATTAGTAGCTAAAGGCTATACCCAGGAAGAAGGCATTGACTATTTTGAAACCTTCTCTCCTGTTGTTAAACTTACAACTGTTAGGGTTCTACTTTCTCTTGCTGCTTCTAAAGGTTGGTTTCTAAAACAACTTGATGTTAATAATGCTTTCCTACATGGAGAATTAACTGAGACCATTTACATGACTCCTCCTCCTGGTTATTGTCAATCCAATGATAATAGAGTTTGCAGGTTACTCAAAAGCTTGTATGGGCTTAAACAAGCTTCTAGACAATGGTTCTGTAAGCTTTCTGATTCTCTTCTTGCTTTTGGCTACACCAAATCCATTGCTGATCCATCACTTTTTATTAAAACTTCTGGCACTAATATTACAACTTTATTAGTTTATGTGGATGATATAATCCTAGGTGGCAATAACTTAGAAGAAATTAATGCTGTTACACTTTTCTTAAATGATAAGTTTACTATAAAAGATTTGGGTGATTTAAAATACATTTTGGGTATTGAAATCATTAGAGATTCTACTGGCATTTATCTTTCTCAAAAACAATTTTGCCTTGACATTTTATCCACACATGGCTATTTAAACTGTAAACCAATCCAAAGTCATATGGATTCTAATATAAAGATTTCCAAAACAACTGGTACTGCCCTTTCTGATCCTAAACAATATAGAACACTTATAGGTAAATTACTTTACTTAACTGTAACAAGACCTGATATTGCTTTCTGTGTTCAGTCTCTTAGTCAATTTCTCTCTTGTCCCACTGACTTTCATCTCACCACAGCACATAGGGTGCTCAGGTACCTTAAACAATCAGTAGGATTAGGTTTATTCTACAGCTCTACTTCTAACTCTACTTTGACAGGATACACTGACTCTGATTGGGGAGGCTGCATTGACACTAGAAGAAGTGTCTCAGGATACTGTTTCTTTCTGGGAAATTCTTTAATCTCCTGGCAGTCAAAGAAACAACCTGTTGTGAGCAGATCCTCAACAGAAGCTGAATATAGAGCAGCAGCTAACACCATATGTGAAGGTCAATGGTTACTATACTTACTTAAAGACTTTAACATTTCTTCTTCTCCTGTACAGGTCTATACTGATAATCTTTCAACATACTACCTTGCTCACAACCCTGTCCAACATCAAAGAACAAAGCACATTGAATTGGACTGCCACCTCATCAGAGAAAAGATAGAGACAGGACTTTTCAAGCTTCATCACATTTCAAATATACATCAACTGGCAGACATCTTCACCAAACCCTTACCTTCTTTTCAGTACTCTCTTTTCCATTCCAAGTTACACATGAAGAATCTTCATGCTCCACTTGCGGGGGGTATTAACAGATATATTGGGCTCAGCCCATTTAGCATATTAGGCCCACAGTACATATTATTATTGGGCTCCTTTTATGGTAGTGTTTATATTTGGTATAGATTACACTGATTTCACTAGGTTTACCTTACTTAGTCCAGCCCATTTGTATATTTATATGTTACATTGTATATTCATCAGTTCAGAAATTAATTATATTGATTTCTTTCTCTTTTATCCCCGCTTCTGTTTATTCACAATTAATTTAAAAATACATTTTTAACTTCAAATTGTTTGTCCAAAAATCAATAATACTACACTTTTTTAATTTTCGTGTCCAATATTATTTTTAGTTATTCAATACTCACTCTCTCGCATCAAAATTGTAAAGATCAGTAATTTTTTTTTTTTAAGTTATTAAAGTAAAATAATTCAATACTCACTCTCTCTCATATATGAATAGTTTAAAAAATTTTAAAAATATAAATAGTATTTTAAAATTAAAAAATTAGAATATTTATTTTGTTTTTTGGGGTGAATCAGTTATTTTGGGACACCAAAAAAAATGTACAATTATTACGAGATGAAGGGAAGGGAGTAATTTTGAGCTGACCACAAATGCGGGTTCAGCCCCACCAATCTTGATTATCCTAATAAGTGGATCAAATTTTAGGTTGAGGTTAAGTTCAATTTCGAGATCTCCTCCATGCGGCCTGATCGACTTGTTGATCAATCGGCTCATCCACGTATACTGAGTCTTTTTAAATAGCGGATGGTCTGATCGTCTCAAGCCCATCCCGCCCGACTCGTGGCCTAAAATCAACTAATGTGTGAGATCAAATTCAAATGTGGGTTAAAGAAATCTTTGATGAACAACAGTAAATTGAATTTAATTAACTTGTTTAATATAATTACGCAAAGTTAGTAGAGTGTACTCATTATTATTATTTATTATATTCTCTACATTAATGTTACGTAATTGATGATGACACTAAATTAGTGGTAATCAATATTCCAATAATTAATTATTTGAATTAACATTAATTAAATTAATCTTGATTTATGTTAATTTAGTTTTATGCGCATGCTAAAAAAATTGGGTGAAAGAACAAAAAAGCCTATATCTCTAGTTTGAGACACAATATTACTAAATATAATAGTATAAGAGGGTGTTAATAACATTTTTATTTTCTTGTTCATTGATACACTTCTCTAATCTCTAGTACTAGCTAGTACAATGGGTTTTTTTCATTCTTACAAAGCTGTCGTCGGCCTCTTCACTTTTGCAATCCTACTTGTGTCCTCTTCAGCTCATCAGCCTCAACTCCATCCTGATTTCTACAACACAACGTGCCCAAAACTACTCCGCGTCGTGAAAGAAGTGTTGAATGATGAATTTTCTAAGGATAAGCGGATAGGCGCTTCCCTCCTTCGCTTACACTTCCATGATTGCTTCGTTGACGTAATTTGTTTCTTGTTATTTTTCTCTTTTAATTTTTTTTCGATTATATATATAAGCAAATAATATTGTGTTTTTTTTTTGAAATTCTGGAAGGGGTGCGACGGATCAATCCTACTAGACGACCAAAATGGAGAGCGGTTCGCGTCTCCAAATGCAAACTCGTTAAGGGGGTACGATGTTATTGACAGAATAAAGTTTGACGTCGAGAGGGTTTGCTCCAAACAGGTGTCGTGTGCTGACATTGTTGCCCTCGCTGCTAGGGAATCTGTTGTCATGGTTCGTATATATTGATATCAATATAATAAAGTCTTGTTCATAACAAAATAGTGGTAATACAGTATAAAAATACGGATATATATATATAACACGGTTTCATTATATTGTTACAGCTCCACGGCCCCGGTTGGGAGTTGGGACTTGGACGAAGGGACAGCCTAAAATCGAATCAGACGGATGCACAGAATGACCTCCCTAGTCCATCTTCGAATCTAGGTCTCCTTATTACCAAATTCAGCAATGTTAACCTAGACGAAAAGGATCTCGTTGCTCTCTCCGGTAATTAAATTCAAATCAATCGATCGATCTCAAAATATATATAACAAAAAATCAATAATATGATCAAATTCAAATCGATTAATCGATCTTGCAGGTGCTCACACGATCGGACAAGCCCGATGCACCACCTTCAGACAACGGATATACAACGATAAGGACATAAATTTCAACTTTGCCAAGACTGCAAGACTAAACTGCCCGCGGGAAAATAATGACGGCAACAACTTATTGGAAGCGTTGGATTATTCGACACCGGACGTTTTCGACAACAATTATTTCATGAACCTTGAGGTCGGGGAAGGTCTCCTCCACTCCGATCAGCAACTGCTAAGCGGCGGCAACAGGATTGCTAGTGCGTTTGTCGGGATATACAGCAATAACAAAACCAAATTTTTCGAAGATTTTGCTTCCGCGATGGTGAAAATGAGTAACATCAAACCTCTCACTGGACAACAAGGGGAGATAAGGAAAGTATGCTCAAGGCGTAATTACTTAAAATTATAACACCAGTAAGATGTTAATGTTTTTATTTCTCATCAATAATTGTCGTCACAACAAAAATTAAATTTTCTGCTTTTCTTTTTCTACCTGCTTTAGTTTGTTTGCTATAATATAATATCCATTTACAAATATACATAATTACATATACAACAAAAAGAATATTTAAATTAAAATAAAATAAAAATAGTGTTGAAATATATAATTGTATGGAATCAAAAGTACGGGAGGGATTATTTTCAACGCTGGCACTAGACTATTTTGTCCGAATATATTTAATATGGGCATGGGCTTTGCATCTTTTCCATTTCGAGCCGACCCATTACATTTAATTCGGACCCTATTGGGCCAAGTTAGGCCCATTAATATTTTTTGGGATTTTTTTTAATAGAAGAGACAGAAACTCAACCTTCAACCCGATGATTGAGTAGGCCCCTCGATCGTATATGATGTAAATCGATGAATATGATATTTCAATGAAAATTTGTCTCAATCGTTTAATTCAATTTCACTACAACATATTGTTACTCGTTTAATTCAATTTCACTACAATATATCGTAAAAAAATTCAAATAATAACGTTCCAATTATCACACAACACACACACGATACATATTTTTGAGATCATAACAAACTACTAGCTAGTATACTCTAATAAAACCACACATCACCAACACTTGTAAAAAAAAAACCAGCCCATCCGAAAACACTATACGCTAGAAACCGCGCCTAAAGGACCGGGCCCGTTGAAGTTTCGACCTTTCTTCTTGCTTTGCTTCGCGTAAACAACCGGCATTTGAATGAACCCGAACTTCATCCTCTCGAAAAAGGGCCGCTTCTCGACATTAATATTCGCATCCACTCTCGGTTTATCTCGACGCGGTCTCTGCTCCCTCAGCATTTGGCTCAAAGAAACTCGCCCATTTTCCGAACGATCCTCCGTGCGCCTCCCCACCCTAGCATCCAATCTCCGCCCAATCACATCACCAATCGAAGTCTTCGGCCCCTCTTCCACCGCATAAGCCCCTTTGGTTGAGTTCATATGATGACCGGAATACGAATTCCGGAACTTGAACTTATTATCACTTCTAGTCTCTTCCGTGACAACGTATTTTTTAACCGACACTTGTTCTTCGTCTTCGAATGTCTCGATTCTTTTGGGCCAATCGGACGAATCCTCACCGTTCCTCCTAATGATATTTTGGACGGCCTTAGCGGCCTCGTCCATTTTCTTGGCAGCGTTGAGCCTCATCTCGGCCATCCTTATGCTGTCCTTGGTCCGCTCGATCTCGGACATAGCCCTCATCACCTCGTACCTAGAAGCTTCCGTAAGCTTCCGGAACTGCTCCGCCTCGAAGCTCTCTTCCTCGTTCAATTCGTCAGTTCCGAATCGCTCGTCCAGATACCGATTTATCACCGACATGTGAGGATTGTCGTCCGAGGTCGATCCCCAGTCGGAAGAGTCGTCGACGGATGTTCGGGTGAGGTTCGTTTTCGCGTGAGTCAACTCGGTGAAGGGGAAGGGATCGTTGTAGTCGGGGAGTTGGACGAGGAAGGAAGAGAACTCGGGCGTGAGATTTTTCTTGAGGGTTTCGACTAGTCGTTTGGCGGATTCGAGTTCTCGTAACACGTTGCGAGTTTCTTGCTCTTTGGTGATCAGATCGTTCTCTAATTGGAGGGCTTCTTCCTCCATGTTCTCAAATGTCTCATCGGTCTTCTGTGCAAAATCATTTAATTTAATCAGAACAAAAGTCATTTTGATTTGGAAATAATTCCAAGTAATTAACGGAAATTAATTAAATTATAAGACATTAAAATCCAATAAACAGAGCGAAAATTCTAGAGACTAACTAACCGGGGGTAAACGAAGCAAGTGGAGAGGAATCCAGGGAGCTCCGCCGCCGCCGAAGTGGTCCACCGCCTCCTTCACCGACTCGAACGGCGGGGATGTGTCGATTTCAACTCTGGGGTTCGTAATCCTTTTCGTCTCGGCGGATTCCATTTTTTATCCGATCAAAATGTGAGAGTGATGAAAAACCTTGGAATTTAGAAAGGCGCTTTAATTAGGTAGGGGATATATATAGTTATTATTACTCCGTATTAGATTTGGGGATGAAATTCATGGAATTGGAATGATGGCTATGATGTAACTATGATGATGATGTCTGATGTTAAAATAAACTTTTCTCCACTACTTTTACTTTTTTTTTTTGGTCAAATAATAATAAAAATAATTGTGTCAAAAAAATATCACAACTATTAAAAAAAATAAGTATTTTATTTTTATTAAATAAATACTCCTTGGGACTTTAAGAAATGATCACATGTGGTCAACGTTGACTTTTTTTATCTGTCAAATAATACGGTGTTAAAAAATTATGAAAAATTACTAAAATATTTTTTTATCTGTCAAATAATACGGTGTTAAAAAATTATGAAAAATTACTAAAATAAAATTTAACTATTAAATTTTATTTTTGTATTTTTTTCATAATTTTTGTACACGATTTATGAACGAACGAAAAAAGTTAACGTTGACCACCTGTGATCATTTTTTAGGGTCGAAGAAAGTATATGTTAGAAGAAGCATTATCTTAAAGCTTATCAGATAAATTGGACAATTTCAACTTTTTACGAAATGTTCAACAAGTGAATAAAAAATTCAGATACAATCGGCTATAGTAAGAGTCGAACTCAACCCAACAAGTGAATCGGCTATAGTAAGAGTCGAACTCAACCCAACAAGTGGATATATACAGTTGACTATAGTAAGACGGTAAGAGTCAACTCAACCCAACAAGTAGATACTTCGTACCAAAATAAATGTCATATATTTTTCTTGACATAGAGTTTAAGGTAATGATAAAAATAAAGATAAAAATATATTTTAAAATAAAAAGTAAAATTTAAAAAATAAATAAATAAATTAAGTAAAATAAAATTGTATTTTAAAATAAAAATGTTACAATAATTATTTTATTTTTTGTGGGCGTGTCAACTATTTTAAGACACTCCCAAAAGAAAAATAAGTCAATTATCTTGGAATACATGGAGTAATTAATTCAAATAAATTGAACTCACTATCTTGGCGTTTAAAAATCAAATCTTCAAACAGTTAGATAAGTTGGTTCGTTAGACCATCCCTTGTTCTTAATTGACTTGTGCTCTTTGGATGTGGTTGGTATTTTTCAAGTTAAAGCAACTTTGTCATTGCAAAATAAAAATAAAAAATCGCTTAGCATTTACATTATTAGAGACACAATCAATAGGATCAACTTTACCGTGATTGAAGGACGAAATAAGCATACGCGGACAATATAAAATCTTCAATTCATCAGATATAGCTTTAGATCCAATTTTGAACTTAACAAGACTAAACAAAGTCATGCTTACTCATAGTCATAACAGCAATTTCAAGTAGATTCTCTCGTTGTAATTAACATTTGAACGTTGAATTTCGACGATCTTATTTTGACACGATCCTCTCTTATCAAATCAAATCTTCCTTTCTCGGTTGTCGATAGAGACCGGCGGAACGAAATGGACCTGAACACTAAGGTATACATAGGATTTCATATAATTGTATATATAATACTGATAGCATGTTAATTACCTTCTTGTATGTATTAACTTTCGATTGTACCAATAAATCAATTTCAAAATATGTTACAGTATGCTTTAACCTTAATTAAACGTGCAATGATTTTTAATGATGAAACCTTCATAATTCAAATTCAGGACAATTAGTGATTGAGGCATGTAGTGTCGAAATCATTTAACTTTCATAAAGCCCAAAATACTAGGCCCATATTTATACTTTCATAAAGCCCACAAGTGTGCATCCATTGATCCATAAGATATCAACATATAACTGTTATATATAGGGGTGGGCGCGAGTCGAGCCGAGCCCAAAATTATCAAAATCCGGCTCAAAATCCGACATCTGCGGTCCGAGCCGAGTCAGGTTTTTCTGAGGTTGGGGCCCGGCTCGGGATCGAGTATGACGAGCCCGAGCCGGGTTTTCGAGTTTTCGATCCCAAATTTTATAAAATTTCTATTATGAATTTCATACAATTTATAATTCAATAAAAATTTCAAACGTTTGAATCACATGATATTAAATTGAAAGTTTAAAACAAAAAACAAAAAATGATGTTCTTGCCCAAATAAAAATCCAAAAATAAAAATAAAAATCAATTATATCTTGTAACTAGTCAAAATTGAAAAAAGTAAGAGTAATTCACTAATTCAGAAATGATTTTAAAAAAATATATACACCACATTAACACTAGAAAAATCAAGTATTATTTCAATTATTGTCTTCTCTTATTTGAGGTGTTTTATAATTTTTTTTTATTTTTTTTATAATGATATGCAAAGAATTAACTCGGAACAAAGAGATGGAAAATTGAAAAACTTGATGTGAAAACCTTAAGGCCCCGTTTGGTAGGCGGGTTAAATGTATGTTAGATAGGTTAACTAAATAATTTTGTGTTTGGTTTCATTTTATTGGGCCCGTGTTAGATAAGTAGCCCGCTATTAATTACTGTTTACCTTCGAAAGAATTATCAGCCCAATATGGGAAGTTGGGCTCTCTTAGTTATACAGTAACTAGGTTAATTATTGGAGAAATTACGAAATTACGAAAATACCTTCATGTATATAAAGCCTCAAATCACATTCGCTTTCATTTTCCGAGCCGATTCAAGGTTAAGTTTCTATTCTTTATCTCCTCGATTTTTCACATAATTAAAATACAGAATTTCACTATAAATATTTTTATAATGTAATAACTGATGGAAAAGAGAAGGAGATATATTTGGAAATTTTTGTATGCTCGGGCTCAACGCTGGATTCCACGGGCATCATGTCCCGCCTCTGGTTTTCGATTTTTAGCCATGGATTGGGGGAGGTAGGGAGAAGGTCCGACTGTTGATGAGGATTTTTGCACTTATTTATTGATTATTTTTAATTCCTTTTTTAAAAAAATTCTCATAAAGAATCGGGTTTTTTTTTATGTAGTGCAAATGATAAATCCAAGTTTTGTTTTCAAGTTAATTTTTGTTTTTACAAAAAGCAAAACCAAAATTGGATTTTCCGTCTTCCGATTGAGAAAAAATTTTGAGAGAAAAAGAAAATGAAAAAGGTTAAGCATACCATAACAGTGATAACACAAACATGTACACCAAACAACAGTTTATTGATACCAGTTGTAAAATAAGATTGTTATTTTGTTAGATAACTTATCATGCGTTTACTAGTTTGGGCTACCAAACGGGGCCTAATAGTAATAATAATAACTATAATAAATATTTTTTTTACTTTATTTATATATATATATATATATATATATATATATATATATATACTAGTGGCGATCGTCTTGCCGTGCAAGACGAACGCCCATATGAATCCTTAAACCTACTATGTGAAATATGTTTCAAAATATTAAAAGTATGAACTATGAACCAAGGCAAAGCAAAAGAGCGTGATTGTTTAGTTGGAGGTCTACTTAAAAATTACATTTACACTATTTGGGAGCTACTCTTGAACTTCATTCAAGTTTCCTCTTTTTCCTTTCATCGCTAAAGAATCTGGAGGATGTACGCCATCATATCTTAGTACCTGAGTCGTGGAGAAGAATGTTTAAATGGCATTAGCTAAATGATAACATCAGTCACAAAACTCAAACAATAACTCAATAAATCCCTAACCACATCTTGATATAATTACACATAATATATAAGTACCAAATAAATCATTTCCATGAACAACTAATTACCTTAGCCAAAATACAAGTTGAGAAGAATGTGTATGATCTGACCATACAACAAAAACTTCACAATACGAAACATCGCTACCCAAACAAGAAACAAAGTTAAAGATAAAACCCTGAAACATTATTCTCAACACAAAATAAACATGTCACGGGATTATGAGCTAACTACAAATAACAAACACAAAATGCTTGTATTTCAATATGGATTAAGATCTCGAAAATAAAACATTTTTAATCAAGCATAATTTATTGAAGTATATAAGTATGACTACGAGAGACATGCACATAGGCGACTAATTTAAAACAAACAAAATATAATATAAAATTAACACAACTCCTCCAAACCTTTCAACACCTAAAGCTAAAGTTTTAAGTTATGCCAAGTATTAAATAGAAAAAAGAATAATAGTAATATGTGATCAATGAACAAACAAACCTTCTTTGTTCTTCTTCTGGATATGTGTGTGTTCGATCAATCAATCGAAGAACTTGGTCTTGAACCTATAGAGAACCTTCTTCTTCTTGGATGTCTGATTGTCGAGAATGAGCACGACTTTCTCCGTCTCGCTGGCTTTGAAGCTGCAGGATACAACATGTTCGTCGTAAATCCAACTTTTCTCGCCTTATGCACAATTTACGTGTATCCGCCTCAGGGTCCAGGCACTCGTCACAAACTCAACTCCATAAGAAATTTCCCACCTCACAACCCTCACCTCCCAGACCAATGTGCTGCGAATTCATATCACAGTCAAATTACATAACAATCCCTATTCAGAACACTATAATATTTTATTTTCTTTTATGATTCTCACCTCAATGATTAGCAATTCAATGGTGTCTTTGCAAGCTGGCTTGATTATCTCCCCGACTGCAGGGTCGACTATGATGAAATCTTGATTGCCTTCCTTGCTAAGCCCACCAAAAGAACTATTTGCATTTGAAGTCCCCTATAGGGATGTGAAAAGGAAGAAGATTAAAAGGTGAAGAAAAAATGAACATCAGACACAGACACATTTCAGACACTGTTAACATGTATAACAATATTACAGACACGGTTGGGCCATTAAGATTAACAAAACACCGGTCCCTATTGTGATTTTGATTTTTTTTCTTATTAGGCTTAAACCTCAAAAAATGATACACATCAGACTTCAATTCCTAAGCACCAAATATAGCCTAAGAGAAAAAAAAAAAATGAAAATGCATTACAGAAAGAGAGATACCTCTAGCTTGGTATCTTCATCCATGGATTCACCATCACTACCTCCGACTCCATCACTACCTCCATTAGAGTAGTATTTATAATGCGCCATGCTCTGTACTGATCGACAATTCTGCGCATGAAGGACACCAGTCTTGCAAACAAAAGACGAGCAATGTAACAAGATATTGTCAATATGCATGGCTTTCACAGAAGAAAGCACGAATCGTCTAACTAATTCTTCAAATACATAAACTACTAATCCCACTTCAGCACAGTTTACACACAATTTTACAATATTATTCATCAAGTATAGACTAATTCTCAAAGCGGAAAATAACAATTTTGCAACCAACAATAAATATACCTGGGCAACTTTAAATTTGTAGCTACTTTGCGCCGTAGCACCCATTGTGTCGGGTGCGTTTACATGGTATCCATTCCTAATGGAGATGACATCATGGCAACCAGTGTACAACCGGGCTATCATCAGGGCAAGCTCGTTCACCTCGGTCCCAGAATTTTTTAAGAAAACAACCTGCACCAAAACAATACAC
Source organism: Euphrasia confusa (assembly GCA_954870475.1). Classification (NCBI taxonomy): domain Eukaryota; kingdom Viridiplantae; phylum Streptophyta; class Magnoliopsida; order Lamiales; family Orobanchaceae; genus Euphrasia; species Euphrasia confusa. The sequence goes on from OX940960.1 coordinate 38,354,934, forward strand.
AAAAAACCGAGGGCCAACCTTAAGAAGGCATTTGAGAAACCAATCATAATTGCTTCGTAATAATTCCAAAAAATTGAAACAAATGTTCGACAGTATGCGATACGAACGACATTCAATTCAATTTTACAAACACAAATCCTTAACATCATAAAAAAGAGGGAATTATACCTTGAGATCACCGGGGCATTTAGCAGCGAGAGCCTCGACGAAATCGGCTATGGCGGGATTCAGGAAGAGGATAGTGGAGTGGTGCAAGCGCTTGGCCTGATTGACAATGGCGTTAACCACTTGAGGATGACAGCGGCCACAACTAACGGTGGCTATACCACCAAAAGCGTCTCCGACCCCTTTCGTCGAACAGATACTGCATCTTCCCGTCCACCAAAGTTAATTGCAATTTTGGTCATATTAAAAAAATTAAAAAATATTAAAATTGAAAAATCATCCATCAAAAATTAATAAATAAAAAAAACACAAATTACGAATCTCTGAATCTTACTGTTTTTTTTGGTAGAACTGGAAGACGGCGGGGTTGAGGAACTTATGGCGTTTGGCGATGATTTCGTCGGGGGAAGGGCCGTCTTAAGAACCCATTATACCTTAATATAAAAAGAAGAAGCCGGAAGAAGAAAAGGAAGGCCAAATCTAAAAAAAACAATTGCTGAAAAGATAATGTAATAATTTATTAAATTGTTTAAGATATGTAATAATTAGTATATAAATATAAATTACTTACTAATTACACTCGGTTGAGGTGATAGATCGTAGCTTAAGGTTCTGCAGAAGGTGATTGCGATTTTTGGAAGACGAAGTAGAGCTCTGTTTTTTTATTTTTTTTTCTATCGCTAGAGATAAGGTTGTGGGAAAAAAAGTTACTTAATAACACGTGCCCTCCTGCTGTGAATTTGAGCACACGTATTATCAATGTATTTAACATTAATTAATAAAAGCAAATTTAGATACAAAATAGATACACATATACTTACATAAATAAAGATAGACGTGGCCTTAGTTTCCTTCTCTTTATATATATAATGATATATATATATATATATATATATATACGAGCCGAGTTTTCGGTCCTAAATATTTTTAGGCTTGGGCTCGGACCGCATACACACTTCACGGGTCGGTCCTATGACAGGCCGGTCTTTAAAAAAGTTGGGCTCGACCCGTGACAAGCTTTTTTGACGAGTTTTCGATCCGAGCTCGGGTTTTCGAGCTCAAACGCCCACCCCTAGTTATATATGTGCTTGTTTGAATATGCAGCTCACAGTATGATCAATTAATATTGCATTTTGAGTCGTCACATAGACTCTCGCGTATTCATCGATCACAAATACTATTATACGAAACAAAGTTAAAAACTCGACCGATGGAGTTGGTTCTCGTAACCAAAATCAAAGTTCTCAAAACACAAACCATGTTATGAGGTTATTATATATAAGCTCATCCAATAATAAGGTCAACCGTCTTATTTTATTTTTCTGAATCAATAAATAAATAAATATTTGGAAAAGAATATGTATGGTCTGTGACTATCAGTTAATGAAGGCATGTGTGCAGATCACGTGCGTCGGGAACGTGGCACGTGCTGTATAATACTATATGCGATGGTTTGCTGCCGTTGAATCTGGAGATAACACCCTGGATTCTCTCACCCAAAAACTCAATTAATCCAGTTTCATACTTAATTAAGTATTTATTTTTCGAGTAACTAATTAAAATAATTAATCTATTTTGTATATACATATAACATATATATAGTAGTACAAAATTAATAAATACAGGTAGTTGAGCAGCTCACCGATACTTGAGTCATTATGGAGAAGAGTTTAATTACATGACCGTGTGGGCTTTTATTGTTTATTCTCTTTCTGTTGTGATTCTTTGGAAGCGCTCTCATTGATTTATTTTTAAAAATAAAATTAAATGAGTTTGCTACTTACTCTATGTAATTGTTTTTTGTTCAATTCAATTTATTGTCAAATTAACAAAACTTTAGCCATACATACATATTTCAATACGGAAACCAACTGCAAAAACCTAGACTTTATAGATTATGGATCGATGCATGAACAACTACATTGGAGAAATCTCGATATTTTTCGAGTTTTAACTCGTGCATACAATGAAAATGTGCAGTGGACCCTTACAATAACTCGGCATCAATTTCATCAGCCCTACTAGAAAACAAGCACACACCAATTAGGAAAGAAAATGGCGATGTACCCACATCGACCGATCCCGCTTCTCATTTATTGTTTGTCTCCATGCTCATCACAATCTAGTACGGGACCAAAATATTGATCATGGGTGACCATAGTAAGAGCGACCGATGCAGACGAGTCGACACCCCCTTCTATCCCTTCGAGTTATATATAACTCGAACGGATGAAAATAATTTACAACTGAAGTACGACAAATAGTATAAGACAGATTAAGTCATAATTAACAAAGTGTTTCACCGCACCGGCCACTATCTATATAATATACTTTGGTCTACACCCCAATAATTAACTACTAATTACTACAAATACCAATGTCCAACCCCATAGCTCTCTAGATCTCCCTTCAACTCCACTCCATTCTTCATATTCCTCTTCTCTTTACTTCCCCTCAATTCTCATTTTCCTCCCCACAAAAAAAAAAAACCAACCAAAAAATGGCAAAAGGGGCCTCAAGAACTCAAGATTCATCACTTCCTAAAGATGACGGCACGAATAAGCTATTCTCGAAGCTCTTGTCCAAGGAAAGGTACAACCCCTCAAAGCACGGCGACGCGTCTTTCAGGGTGTTGTACTATGGAGCCGGCGGGGCCGGCTCAGTGCCATTCTTGTGGGAGTCTCAGCCAGGGACCCCCAAGCACTCCTTCAACGACAACCCTCCGCTCCCTCTCACTCCCCCTCCTTACTACCTATCAAGCCCCCGAGCGATGAATCCAACCACGTTGCAAAAAAACAATTCCAAGAAAACACTAAAGTCCATGTTCACGAAAACGCCCTCCAATAAGAAAATCAACAATGTGTCTTCGTCGTCTTCTTCTTCTTCTTCTTCCTCGTTTTCATCCTCCTCGCACTCGGTGCCTTCCACGCCGGTCCATGCGCGGAAGAACGGAGATAAAAGTGAGTACGAGGGAGGGAGTTGCAGCTCGCCCACGTCGACGTTGTGCTTGGGGGCGTCGAGGAAGATGAAGGGCTATTATTACCCTATCAAGAGCGTCAAGAAGGTGGTGCTGTCGATTGTTGGGCATGGCACGGCTAAGTTAAACTAAATTAATTAATTATCAATATGGTTTAATCGTATGTAATATGATGTTCATCTTGTACATCATTCATCATGAGATCGATATAGTATGTAGGCCTTATGTTGATTTGTGATCATGTCCTAATTTTCGTGCATGTAGCTTGTGTTGCGTGTCCAATGATTCAATGAGACAAAGATCCAATCAAAGAACTTTTAATTTGAATAATTTTTTTCTTTGGTCGATGATATACTTATCACTCAAACATGAAGAGTTCCCGATAAGAACTGATTAATTCCTCTAGATGATCTTGATCTTGATCTTCAAGGACCGGACATTTGGCTGGAAACACCGACTGGCCAGTGACACTAAGCTTCAAATATCCACGAGGGAATATTACCTTGATAATAAAATTTACATGGAACAAAATTAATTTAGTATGAATTAATTATTAAAAGTTTGTATAGGGAAAAATTGACAATGTTACTACACAACAATTACGGTATCTTTAGGATATCTTTGATTGATTTTTGATTTGACTTGAAATAACACTAATCATTTTCTTAAAGATTACTTTAGTACATCTGAATTCATTTTGTATCTTTGCTTTAAATTTTGATAATAAACATTAACATACTAGGAGTATTATTATATAAAAAACTGTCAAATCGCTCTTTTTTGACTATATTAGAGTATTCGTAGTGGCCCAATAAGAAAAGCCCAAGTGTATCAACATGTAGACTTAGGCCCAAGTTGCTAGAATATGCTCACGTGATTATTTTTTGTGCTTTGTATTTAATAATAGCCCTTTAATTTATATTTAATTATATAATAAATATAATTATCATGCAAAAATTAGTAAGCCAAATAAATCCATGTTGGGGGTGAACAACGGGGCGGGTTATCCGGCTTAAACTACGGGTCAAACAAGAACCCATGGTCTCATATTCTCATCTCATAATTTCCTTAAAGTGTAAGCAAAACTAACTATACATTAATACATACATATACGTACATATATACCTCTACATATTACTCGATTCTCTTCCTACATCACCACCCACCTTGAAATTAATAACCTCCTCATATTCACACCCAAGCAAAACTTACTTTCATTCAACAATGTCCTGTATTATAGACTTATAGTACATGGGCTTCCGATTGAATATTAGGGTTCAATAAGTTTATATAAATGATGATAATTACATGAAGTACATCGGTGTCCTCAAGGGCATGAATGCATAGCTAATCTAATCGAGTGAGGAGTGTCAAGTGACGTACACAATATGTAACAAGTTTGATCTGTAATTTTTTTATTCTTGGCGAAATATTATAAGTTGGATCAATTATCATATAACAATGTGCAACTTTCGACCCCATATGGCTAACATGATATAACAGGTAAAAGTTACAAGATCATGTATGAATAATGAATTGTCAAGGGTTGTTAGCTCAGTTGGTTGAACATTTGAATTGAAGATCAAATATCTTAAATTCGAACCCAAGACATTGCAATTGACCTATAAAAAATGTATGACTAATGAATTGTGTATGACTAATGAATTGAGGTATGTGGTAGGTCTCGTACAAATTGAATTAGGTGACAAGTCCAAAATCCACTACACTACATATATCAAGTTATCAACATGCTATATTCAATTCGTTCGGTCACAAACTAATTAAGCACATACAGTATGTGTAATAATCAAGGTTCTAAAAGGCGCTAGGCGCTAGTCGGGCGGTGACTAGGGGCCTAGCGCCTAGAGGGATTAATCGGGGACTAGGCGAGGATTAATCGTTTTACTTTTTTATATTTAATTAATTAATATAATATTTTAAAAATATTTCTATGCATAATAAATCAATATTTTGAACAAAATAATCAATAAATAATCTAAACATAATATTAATCACAAGTTTAACATAGTAAAATAATAAAAAATAGTTTGTAAATTTAAAATTTTAGATCATTTTCATTATATATTTAATATTTTTTTCAAATTTTGGTGTCGTACCTCAAAATTTATCATAACACCATCTATTTTATTTGATTTATCAAGATTTGCATCTAATTTGATTGTTCAGTTAAATCTGCTCGAGAATCGTCTAATTAAGTAAAGACGAAATTAATTGAACTTAGCCGGTCCAAAACAGGTTTAGGCGGGTCTGGGCGGGTTTAGGCGGGTTAGGAGCCTAGAGCCTAAAATCGAGGCGGTCGAGTACAGCCTAGAGCTTAGGCGGGGATTAATCGGAGCTAGGCGGGGATTTTTAGAACCATGGTAATAATAACACGTTTAACTATCTTGAAGTTGATGCATCATTTTCTACTAATATTTTCTACTGAAATATATTATAGTTTGAAAATTGAATTAATTAATTAAGAGTACCATTTAATTAATTTGACCAAAGTATATATAATGTAAAAATTACTATTATATGATGACGTCATCCGCGCCACAATGTGATACATAGAATTAGAAAGAAAATCTAAATACCAAAAGGAACAAGAATCAAAAGAAAAGTCAACAATATTGTAAAGACTCACACGTATAAAAAGGAAAGAGAATCATTTTGAAGAGAGTCCATAAATAAAAGTAATTATTTCCAACGTTCGAAGTACAATATTCATAAGATAATTAACCCTAACTAATTAATTAAAATTAATTAATGTATTTCCTTTGTCATGATGATCACCATCATCCTAAAACTGAATCAGTTTTTTTTTCTCCAATCGACAGTTTCTTTAATGAAAGCTACGAACCGTCTTTATTTTATTAAATTTAATTTTTATAATTTTCTTTGTCTTGCCTTTTAAGCACACTCTTTACAAATTCCTATATTTCTTTCTTCTTCCTCTTCCCTTCAATTCTCTCTTTCTCTCCCTCCCTACAATTAAGAGATAGTATGCCTGAATGTCCACAGATAGGTAATTGCGATTTTTTTTTTCAATTAATTAAAATATATTGAAAAAAATGTTTATTTATTTATTTAATTTTGAATTTTAATTGAATTTCTTACTTATATTGTGTAGGGAGAGATTTGAGGAGATAAGCAAGAAGATAAAGCGAGAAACCGATGGAGGGTTCCAACAGAGCGGAGGAAGTCGGAGGTTGGGGCCCACCGCCGGCCCGGCCCTAAACACGGCGACGCCGTGCGCCGCATGCAAACTCCTGAGGCGGCGTTGTGCTCAAGAGTGCCCTTTTTCTCCATATTTCTCTCCTCACGAACCCTACAAATTCGCCTCCGTCCACAAAGTCTTTGGCGCTAGCAATGTCTCCAAGATGCTCATGGTAATTAATCTTCATCTTCGATCACACTTTTACCATTTAATTTTCGTCATTTCATTAATTAGAAAATATTACTTCATCTGTTTCATAAAGGAAGTGAGTCATTTTTTTCTGAAACAATTGAAGAACTACAATTTTGGCCTTGTTAATTTGATAACTATATCTTGAAAAGTGTATATAATAATCACACAACTCTTTGAATTAAGGTGTATTTAAATATGATCAATTTTATTATACTGTACTATTATTCACTAGAGTTATAGGATCAAAGTTAGAATTCACTAAAAGTTAGAGGACTAATTAAAGTGCCAATTTTCCTTTTTAAAAACTTGGAGTTGAGGTCTAGCTTAAATACAGTAATTAATTAATCAATACTGTATATGTATGCAGGAGGTTCCTGAAAGCCAAAGGGCAGATGCTGCAAACAGCCTTGTTTACGAAGCAAATGTGAGACTAAGGGATCCGGTTTACGGTTGCATGGGTGCGATTTCGGCCTTGCAGCAACAACTCCAATTTCTACAAGCCGAACTAAACGCTGTCACGGCTGAGATTTTAAAATACAAGTATAGAGAAATACAAGTTCATCAACTTTCGTCCATCTCGACTCCTTCCCCTCCAGCTCCCGGATCACTCCCTCCGACTCCTGCACTACTTTACAACCCTGTCATCACATCTACTGCTGCTGCTGCTACTGACTATAGAGTTAATATCTCTAATGAAAATAATATGGCTTATTTTGGTTCAGGAAATAATTAATTGATCATCTTATTGTAAGTAATTTATTTTGTAACAATAAATTTGGGTTATTTTAAACCATAAAAGGCTAACTTCAACATCTCTCACATTGGAGATGGAGACTGAAATTGGTCCAATGTCCAGATTGCTTCAACTCGTGGCATGCAACTATATTAATACAATTAGTTTAATTTCCCTATGCTATTTAAATTTTTATTTATACAAATAATAACTTCTCAATGAAATAAAGTGACAAACACCTTAAATATATATATATATATATATATATATATATGCAAGCTTATAATACATTGTTCTAAGAAAGATGTCAAATCATACACCATATAATATACACTTTTTTTTATTATATAACATAAACCATAATAATATCCTAATTAAATCTTACCGAAACTTTGTTTATTAATTGGCTTTACGTATGGCTCAATTATAAGCCAACAACACACTTTGTTATTTAAGACATGTTCTAATTTATAGTATATCATTTCCTTACTATTGAATAAGATATTTGAAAAATAATGTACTGTATTTTATATGTATAACTTAATATATAGTATTATGATAAATCAGAAAAGAATATATAGAGGTATAACTGTATAATTAAGAGTGTAATTTTATTGAGCTGAAGATGGGTTTGGGCTGGGAATGTGGGTAGTGGGCTGGTTGAGAACTTTGGCCACTATGCATGGGCTGGGCGGGCCGTGCTACGTAATTATTGGGCCGGTCTGTATTGGGCCCAGAAGTGGTGAGCCCTCTCTAGGCTCTAGGCCGTACCCGTCTGCCTCGATTTTAGGCTTTAGCCCCTAAGCCGCTTAAGCGCCGCCTAAACCTGCTCACACCCGCTTTATACCGCCTAAATTCGATTAGTTTCGTCTTTACCTATTTATATGGTTCTCGAACAGATTTAATTGAACCATCAAACAAAACTTGATAAATAAAATAAAATAAATGGTGTTTTGATAAATTTTGAGTATAATACCAAATTTTGAAAAAAATATTAAAAATATAATGAAAATAATCTAAAATTTTAGATTTACAAGTTATTTTGATTATTTTATTAAAACTTGTGATTAATATTATGTTTAAATTATTTATTGATTTTTTTGTTCAAAATATTGAATTATTATGCATAAACACTTTCTTATAACATAATATTAATTAATTAAATGTAAAAATGTAAAACGATTAATCTTCGTCTAATTCTCGATTAATTCTTCTAGGCGTTAGACCTCTAGTCACCGCCCCCATCTAATTCTCGATTAATTCTTTTAGGCGCTAGACCTCTAGTCATCGCCTCGACTAACTTTTAGAATTTTGTATACATGTGATTTATAATCAACATGTTCCTAGATTATATATACTCTTTTTTATAATAAAGAATTAATTTTATAATCACTCAAATCAGTAAAAAGACCATTAATTTCATCTTACTAAAGTATACTCGTTCTAATTCATTTAGCTTTTTCAACTTTTTATTTGACGTTTTACTTGCTTTTCTCATCAATAGTTAAAGGAAAACAAGAAATATATGTGGAGAGGGTTTTACTTGCTTTTCTCATCAATAGTTAAAGGAAAACAAGAAATATATGTGGAGAGGGCCGGAGAGAGTTTTCTTTATTGATAAAAAGTGCGCAGATATGCTGCTACACCTCATAAACCCCCTACTACGTATTTACAAAATGTGACCTAGCCCGCTTCTTATAGGACAATACTGAACGAGTAAGGATGAATAAAACGTACATATCAAGTCCACCTAAACTCCTGGAAAATAGAAACAAGATAATGAATAAATAATGAAACTCTCTCTCCTTAATGACGTGATCCTTATTATTCTACATGGTGATGTTCATGTATCACTTTAATATCACCTTATTATACGGCCTTTTGGCTAAGATCAAGTGTATATTTGTTCTTATCAGTTTAATATTTGATACGTGGGCCAAGGCCCACACGATATTAAATTCATTTTTTTAGGAGGAGTGCCCATTAAGGCAGCTTGATCGTCGTCCATGCGTTGCACTATTGCACGGAACTGGCGCACCCCACAACATTAGCACGATGGAATTGTTTGTTATGAAAATATATCGTCAAAGGTTGTTAACTCAGTTGGTTGAGCACTCGAATCAAGGATTAAATGTCCTTTAGATACGAATCCCAATACATTGCAATTGACCTATACAAAAATAAAATAAAAAATAGTCGTCAATACCTTTATGAATATCACTAATTAATTATAATTAATTAACATAATCACTTTTATTTTTATGTGAAGATGTTTTGTAACTTCGTGGAAGCCGGAAGGAATAACAAACATTTTAGGCCTTTTATCATAACATTTAGAATTGATAATTGCCCTCAAATAATTAATGAACATCAATCAACTATCATTAAACGTCAAATATATAGTATTAAATTAATACTAAACATGCACACGTAGAGAAATACATAATAGAGACTCTCGCGGCGCTCTAAAAACTAATAACCTCTAAATAAATAAATAAATAATCACTCTCACGATCACATTCAAGGGTTGGCGGCCGTGGGAGCGGCGGTCGGAGCAGCAGCGGCGGCCGCCGGAGCCGGGGTCGAAAAGAAAGGAATGGACGGCATCGACATCGGCGGCAGAGTCGGCATGATCTGCGGCATCGACAGCTTCGACACGGCCGACGGGAGGATCGACGACGGGGATGACGATGCCGACTCCGACGGGGCTCCCGACGGGGAAGTCAACGGCGCGGAAAACGCGGAAGTGACGCTGCCCGGGAGCACGGACGAAACCGGGGGCAGCCCCGTCTCAGCTAGCAAGCTCCGTGCGCCGCTGCCCGTCTCGGGGCGGGCACCTTCGGCCGGGTGGGCCCCCAACCCGTCAGATAGCAGGTGGCGGGACCCGCTGCCCGGGTGGGCCCCCGACATCACCGACTCCTCCGTCTCGCGGCGGGCGCCGCCGCCCAGGTGTGCGCCGGAAAGCCAAGACTCGTCCGACTCGGCTAGGAGGTTGCGGGCTGAGCCGGAGGCGGGCTGGGTTGAGAGAGAAAGTGTGATCATTATTAGTGAGAGGAGGAAGTAGTAAGTATTGAATGAGGCCATTGTTTTTTTTTTATTATTATTATTGATTTTTATTTTATTTTTATTTGTTTTATTTGTAGTGTTGAAACTTTATTCTGAATTGATGATGTTTTTTAGAGGAAAATGAGCAGTGTATTTATAGCGGAAAGGGCTGAAAAAATCAATGGATTGGAGTGAGTTGGGTGAGATATTGGTGCCTAAAGAAGAGGATTATCCCTAGTTCATTTGTTTAGCTTTTCTGAGTTTGAATTGTTTGTTTTTTTCTATTTTCAGACATTAATAAATGAAGGTTTTAATTGTGTGGTGAATGAACGAAAAAATGAAAATACATTCACGATGCAATCGCGGAAATGTAGGAGAAGTAGACTTTGACTAAACAGTTCACGCCGCGTAAAAGATTGAGGCTTGATTTTTATTGGTTCTACTAGTGAACATATCATGCATTTTAGAGTTGGGATTTTTAGCACAATCCGATCGTCAATTCCTACCAATGGGCTGGAGTGGGCTGGGCCTAAAATATTTGCCCCAAAAAGTTTGGGCTTTTTGGCCAGAAACCAATGACCCGATGGGCAGAATTGGACAACTCGAATTGAGCGGTGGCCCATCCCGGCCCTTGTTATTATTTTAAAATTATTTTATTTATTGAATATTGATTTTTATTATAAATTTTAAAGAATAGTATTAAATTTAGTTTTATACAATTTTAATCATATTAATTAACATAAAATTTTATTATGTATTTATTTTTTAATAAGTTTAATAATTATTTTCTACACATATAAATTCAAGCAGTGCCTTTAAAGTTTAAAAAGATTAAAGAAAAATGTAAAATATAGTGGAGCGCATAGGGAATGAAAACCCCAATCGCCTAATAAATTATCTCTCCAACAAGTCAACTAAAACAATTTTTTTATAAAGAGAACATTTTATTTAGTTCCATAAAGATGGATAATTTTTTATTAAATTGAGAATGATTATTATTTAGTTCCATAGATTATTATTATTAGTGAACCGGAGGCATGCAATGTGCATGCATGTTCTATTATTTATTACGAATCATTCACCTTAATTCCCACATTGCTTTCTTATCTCCCCTTATCTTCTTATCTTCTTAAGGTTCGATTATAATCAATTATTGTTCAAAACTTAAGGAATGAAATTGGTCATCTAGTGAATTCACCACCATCAAGGGGTGCTTTAATAGGGAATTAAATCGATTAGCGTACGGTGATCGTTGCTTTTCTTTCCGGTCCAATTCTCGAACTTAAATACAAGGTTGTATGATTTGGAAGAGGATTAAAACCGGATTACTCTCTTGTGTTTCATAATTCACTTTGTAGGACGACTATTACTTTATCTCCGATTTTCTCCAATTTGATACTCGTTTATTGCATTTGCTTGTCTACTTGATATTACACTTTTGAGATATTGAAATAAAATTTACTACGAAAACCCCTCACTCTAGTCCTCCCTCGAATTAATATTTCGAGCGGTCGAATTACAATGTACCCTCGGTTTTTGAAGCGAAACTAAACACATTTTCTCTTTCCTAGTGATCGAAAAATGCTTCTTCACCTATCACAACTGTATTTCCTCACGTGCCAAGTAGACTGCCCCTCGCTCGATGACATCATTGTGCAACGGTTTATCGGAAACAAGAAGGCCCTCTTTCGCAACGAGGCCCGCGTAATATTCTTTGTCGATCCCCGCGTAATATTCTTTGTCGATCGAACACGTTGGGCGTGTGAGCATCCAATTAAGTATGCAAAGCTGTTGTCCGTCTTATTAGTGGAGGTGTTTCAGCAGCTCTATATTAGTTTTTGCGCTAACGAGCTATTCATGCTTTTGGCGTTGTATAATCGTCGCCTGAAAACGAATCATCTCGCCTCTCCAACCGTGTGAGCCCCTGCGCATCGATCACATGCTTAATTTATGCAAATTGTCCAACTTCTCTATCCAATTTTTCTACCAGTTCGAGCTTTTAAATATAGCGACTGAATTACTAGACATTTATATAAGTGGGCCGAATATATTCTAAAATATCGAGAGACACTAATATGTACCGTAAAATATACAATACTATAAATTATTTAAAAAAATCATGTTTCCGTGACACAAACTCAAATGGATAAGTCTATCAAATTAACGTTGCAAAATTCGACTAATTAAAAACCGAAAAATGTGATCATTCATGAGTACTATTGATTTTACAAAATTTGAATTACAGTATGCTAGCTATAAAAAAAATGTGAAATTATATCTGATTAATAAACAAAATCCGGATGTATATATTGCAAAAACCTTTCTACAGTAAGTATAAGTACATTTATATATAATTATAAAATTATACTCCCTATTTAATTAAAAAACAAATGAAATTGTGACAGTTATATAACAAAATAAAATGAAAATTAGGTTCACAAAGCAATCGTGAAAGTGTAGGCGAAGGAGAGAGGCACCCATCCGGGGCTCTTTATCAACGATCCTGTTGACTAAACGCTTCACGGTGGGTAAAAGATAATCGGAGGAAAGGTGAGACTACGAGGATGAGCTACTGGTTCGAAGCATCAAAGTGTTATTACGAAAGTCATGATCGGAACTAGTTTTTTTTTTTTTTTTTGTCTAGGTCAATTGCAATGTCTCGGGTTCGAACCTTGGACCTCGTGGTCTTTGATTCAAGTCCTCAACCAACTGAGCTAACAACCCTTGACATGATCGGAACTAGTTTGTGACTAGTGAAATGTAAAATAAGCCATTTAATTGAGAGGTGTGCACATGTTCACCATTCACATTGCAGCCTATATATAGAAAATTAATTAAGTTCGTACATAGGCAAGTGCTTATATGCGTGAAAATAAACAAGTCATAATTAATGATATACAGTATACAATATACTTGGAGTATATTTTACTTCTTCTCATTTTTTTAATTGACGTTTTAAGATTTTCACACATATTAATGAAAATATTAATAATTATACCATATATATGTACACTCATTTAATTCAACTTAAGTCACCACAAATTAAATAGTTGTTGAAGTTGTTAATGTGTGAAGACCACTTGTGAGTTGTCCCACATCGAATAATTGTGAGAGGGGAGTCTATGATATAAGCCTAGGGAGTTCTCCTACTTAGTACCATATGGTTTTGAGTTAGAATGAGGCTCTCTAGTGCATATTCGAGCTCCCGCTCTCGTGTGTGCGCTAAGCGTGGGACCGCACGTTAGCACCCCATTGGATTTCGACATGGTATCAGAGCGGGAGCTCGATCCTGTTTGTGAGTGGTTTGACCACCCTTTGACTACCACTCACAAGTGGAGGGGTGTCGTGACTGTTTGTGAGTGATTTGACCACCCTTTGACTAGGACTCACAAGTGGAGGGGTGTCTTGAAGTTGTTAATGAGTGAAGACCCGCTCGATCCTGTTTGTGAGTGGTTTGACCACCCTTTGACTACCACTCACAAGTGAGACCGCACGTTAGCACCCCATTGGATTTCGACATGGTATCAGAGCGGGAGCTCGATCCTGTTTGTGAGTGGTTTGACCACCCTTTGACTACCACTCACAAGTGGAGGGGTGTCGTGACTGTTTGTGAGTGGTTTGACCACCCTTTGACTAGGACTCACAAGTGGAGGGGTGTCTTGAAGTTGTTAATGAGTGAAGACAACTCACATCGAATAATTGTGAAAGGGAAATGGGAGTCTATGATATAAGCCTAGGGAGTTAAATTATTAATAATTGATTAGAATAAAAATTGAGGGCATTTAAAGAAAAAAAAAATCTAAAACTTCAATTAAAAAATAAATATTGTAAAATTCAAAACATGAATTAAAAAAATGGGAGGGAGTAGTAATTAGTACTAACTCCCGTTCCAAGTTGAATAAATTAAAAAAATATACTCCGTATTACTTTTTGACTTTTAATTTATCAAAAAATAAGGATTAAAATATATTTTTAAGTTAAAAAATAAAATAGTTTTTTAATAAAATTTTAAAAAGTAAATAGAAAAAATATAGGTAAAATTGTGTTTTAGAATGAAAAGTAAAGTTTTTTAAGGAGTATACATAATTAGTTGTGAAATTCAAAAAAGGAAAATGTCCATAATTAATTGAAACGAAAATTGTTCATTATTTAGTTTGGCTGGTTGGAGAGCTAGTTTTGGATGATGCGGTGAGTTTTCTTTCCCTATGCGTTTTTGTACTGTATCTTTTTTATTTTGTATGTAATTAACTTTTACCAAAAAAAAAAATGTTCATTATTTTCTTTGGAACAGGGATATTGTTTAGTTAACTCTTTATTTTAATTTAATTAGTACATATATCATGATGGATTTAATTATTTGGAGACGGACCCTTTAAAATTAGATTGTTGTCTTAATAATGAAGATTTTTCGGTGACTTTTAAATGTCAAAAAACTTATTATTTGAGGTTAGGTTTCGTTGTTTAAACTTCATCGAACTATCTAATTAAAAGATCCTGCAATAATTAATTTGGCGAATATTTATAGTAGTATATATAGGGAGAGCTTCCTGTTGGATATTCCACCTGGGCTCACATATAAGTGTAAAGATGTCCAATTTATTTATCAGTTCGAGCTATTGGATGATGTGGTAATGTATCTAACATGGCTATAGAGCCTTATGATAACCCGAGTTCCTAGGTTCGACTCCCGCCAGTGGCGAATCCATCCGAGTTAATTATCCATTTGTTGTCTTGTTGAGCTTCCTCAAAGAGGTTGAAATCGGCCCATAAGTGAAAGACTGACGACTCCATTCGAGTTAATTATCCATTCTTTGGGAGGTTGAAATCCCCACAATATTTATATATATATTAATAAAAAAAAATTCACTGTTCTCCGGTCAAATCTTTAATTAAGTGATATCAAGTAAAAAGTTAATATGTGTGTGAAAAGTTATATTACTAATTTTGTATTGGATGTCAAACACGTGATAATGGGAAATGCGAACTTCTACGTACAAAACGAGTTTTAAGTATATACCTAGTAAATGTTTATATAGTTACTTACATCATAGTATATGAGATCATTACGTATACCATGATAAATTCATAATTAATGAATGAAATGTTTCTTATTTATTAATTAAATCTAAGTTAATAGACATTAAAGCCCCTGTTCTTTTGTAGACAAAACACATGATTGATGAAAAATGCAAACTTTTAATTTAATTACATACTAAATGAGAATTTAAGCATGTTAATTTATTTATTACTTAATTTAAACTTTTACTTAATTGATTCAAAATGAAACAACGAAGAAAATTAATATAATAAACATGCATTTTTTATTTATTAAATCAAAGGTAATAGTAAAAGTTTTGTCTATTCTGAATTTAATTTTAATTTGTATAAGTTCAGTTAAGTTCTATTCAATTAATTTTTATTTAGCTAAAACAGTTCAAACCCCTTATTCATCTCATATCTTTATTTTAATAATAATAATTATTATTATTATTATTATTATTGGAGTATTATTATTTGGTAAGAGCTGGGAACTCAGTACTCAATATTGTCAAGTGCTCTTGCCCAAAATGAACAACTAATTATTAGATTTTTCCATTTTAATTATTGCACTAGGGAGGGTGTTTGATAGAACTTATAAACTCTTTAAAATAGTTTATAAAGTGTTTAAAATTTTATAAGCTTTTAAAATTTGTTTGGTGAAATTTTTAAAAAAGATTTTAAAAAACTTAAAAATAAGTTGTTTAAAAAAACTAAGAGAATTTTTTTTAAGCAGTTTATAAACTCTTGTAATTTAAACAATAAAAGACCAAAATACCCCTAAAATTATTATCTTGTATATATATACAAAAATTTTTAAATTTATTATTTAGTTAATATAATTATTTTTAATTATATTTTTTATGTATAACAATTTATTATTGGTAATTTTATTTATATAGATTTTAAATTACCAAACAAATTAATATCTTATAAGTTTATATATCTATTTTATTTAATTATTAAATAAGACATTTATAAGTTTTTTTAAAAAGCTCGTCCAATCGGGCTATTAGTTATACAACTAAAAATTAATTAATATCACAAAAAAACTCAAAATAATTCGTCAAAATTATAATTATGATTAACTACACAAAAAATAATTTGATTGTATTAATTAAAATTTAAAAATTTACAATCAATAAAATGTTTAAATTTATATTCAATTATATTGTACGATTTATAATTTTGAGACCTATAAATAATTATATGCTTTACCAAAAATTATTATATTTAGTATTTTTTTATTTATTCAATATATATATTTTAAATAATACATAACTCTAAAAAAACCCAAGAAACTCCTACGGAGATTCCCTACGGCCTTTTTCTCGTAAGGGTTTCCTTACTGCATTCTCACGAAGATCATTTTCTGAGTTTCCCTACGGCATTTCCTACGGCAAAGCCGTAGGGGTGACTCCCGTAGGGTACCTCGTAGGGGACTGCGCGCGCATTTGCGCCCTCCAAGAGGCTCTACGGAGTCCCCTACGACCAGAGGCGGAGCAAAAAAAATCGAGTAGAAGGGGCTGAAATTATCTTATATATAATATTTATGTATATACATATATTTTAGGGGGGTTGAGCATAAGAAAAATATATTTTTTAAAAAAAATTAAAAAAATTACAAAGATAATTTTTTTTAGGGGGGACTTAAGCCCCCCTATGCTTCAAGTGGCTCCGCCACTGCCTAGGAATAGGCGTAGGGAAATAGTCCCTACGAGCATACCCCCCGTTGAAGAGTAATAAATCTCCTACGTGTAATTACCCCGTAGGGGTTCTTTACGGTTATTTCCCCTTGGGAAGTAGAGAAATTTATTCAATGTTGTAGAGGAATTGTGCTTTTTTTTTTTAACTATTAATTTATATAATAATAAATTAATTAAATTTTATTATAAAATTACGCTAAATTGTTTTAAATGTATTTTTAAACCACTATTTTACTAAAT
Source organism: Euphrasia confusa (assembly GCA_954870475.1). NCBI lineage: Eukaryota > Viridiplantae > Streptophyta > Magnoliopsida > Lamiales > Orobanchaceae > Euphrasia > Euphrasia confusa. The sequence goes on from OX940960.1 coordinate 38,372,249, forward strand.
AATAAAATTACAATTAAAGTTTTTTTAATTGTTTACGCAATTATGCAACTCAATTACAAATTTATAAACATAATTTTTGTACAATTTTATAAAAATAAGTAATTAGAAAAATTATGCAATTACGCAAAAAATTACTCAATTTTATAAAAATAATTAATTACAAATAATGTTACGCAAAAATTATCGAAGAAATAATAAAAAGGTAATAGTCTAAACACATTTCAAAAACTATGGTGTAATGAAATTTATAACTTTTTTTATTTATTAACATATATTAATGACTTGATTATATATTTATAAAGTATGCAACTAGTGTACTTGAGACTAAATTGACCTATTATAACTTCATTCTTTATTTTTCATATATCAGACAACAAAGTATCATATACTTATTTATTTATTATTATTATTATTATTATTATTATTATAACTCTAATTTGTCTTCCGGCAATTTTTCCTTATCTGGCCGGCGGTTCCGGTGAGAGGGCTAATGCCACCCATTTTGATCATTGAATCGACAAAATCCGAGAGGAAGGTATCCGGTTCTTCGCTGTATGTCCTGACCAACGACCTAATACACGTGTTGCCGTTGTCTTGATACAACTGCTGATCGGAGTGGAGGAGTCCCTCTTGCTTCGTAAGGGCTATGAAATACTTGTTGTCGAACACTTCCGGCGTGAAAACATCCAAAGGCGCCAAATTGTTGTCTCCTTCACCACCCGTTTTCGAGCAGCTATTTTTGAGATTTTGGGCAAGAATGGGGTCCATGCTGGCTTCGTTGTATAAACGAGCCCTGAAATTCTTGCATTTCGCTTGTCCAATAGTGTGAGCACCTATTTTGTTTTGTTTTGTTAAAAAAATTATATACTCCGTATATATTTTGTTTTATTTGAGGAAATGAAAAGCAAACCAGAGAGAGCGACGAGGTCCTTATCGTCGAGGCCGACATCCTTGAATTTGGAAATCAGGATTGGGAGATCGTTTGAAAAAACAGGCATGTATTTGTTTGCATCTGCCTGACTTGCATTTAGGGAGTCTCTTCTTCCGAGTCGTACTTGCCACGCATAACCTCCGGGCTAATTTTAATTTAAAACATGTGTAATCACATTTCAAGAAGAAAAACAAAAACAATTACCACAAGAGTAATTAACATACGTGTTCAACAGAAATCATAGCGGCAATGGCCAAGATATCGGCACAAGAGACTGTGTCGGGACATGCAGACTCGACACTGGTCTTGATCGCGTCGATCACTTCAAATCCCCCGAGGCATTTCATATTAGGGCGAGCGTTCTTTTCTCCTTTTAGGGTAGGAGTGTCGTCCAGGAGGATGGATCCATCACATCCCTGAATAATTATTAATAGCAAATAGCATATGACACTGATCGATGGAGAACATATAAATATGATCATGAGAAAACAAGGAAATTAAATACGTTGACAAAGCAATCGTGGAAGTGTAGGCGGAGGAGGGCGGCTCCCACCATTCTATCCTGTTGCATTTTCTTGTACAGAACTTTGCGCACAATATCTAAGAGGTTTGCACAAGTTTGAGCGTAGAAGTTAACGTTGAGAGAGCTATTATCCGAAGAGCTACTAATTCGGGGCACAAGTAGAATTAATGTGATCATCAAAACATGGTCATTATAACAGGGAAAACAAGCCATTGCTTCTTGAAAGAAGGTTAAAAGCCTAAGTATGAAAGGAATGAGTTGTGTGGAGGAGAGTTGTCAATTGTCTTAGACTTGGAAGTATATATAGACAATTATGTTGATAATTAATTAATTGTACGTAGTCCTCTTTTTTTTTCATATTTTTTAAAACACAATTACATTTTTCTACTTAAGTTTGATTGATTGAGGTAGCTATTAGATATTTTACATCTATTGAATAAAAAACTTTGAACTAAAATATAAATTTGACAATCTAACTTATCATATTAACAAAGTTTTGTTTTTTAATTAAAGTGTTATTAACTCAACTTTGATATGATATCGGAGAAGATATAATACAGATAATGAGTGTCTCAGATAAAATTTTTGGCCAAGAGTAGAGTCGATGAAATTTGCCGCTTGTGAGTGCTAGATATTTTACATCGATAAAAAAAAAGAACTTTGACCAACCATATCACCTTAACAAAGTATTTTAAGAAATTATTTGATCAAATTTTGACATTGTGATTTATGCAAGCTTAAAACACCAAGTAAATTAATTATATAGTAAAGTTAATTTTCAGTTCGAACACGTACGTCCGGCTTAGCTTAGGGATATATATATATATATATATATATATATATATGTTCAATTTTCAAAAACTTAATTATTCTTGTATTGTTGTCTACATGAAGATTGATTTTTGGACGACTTTTAAATGTCAAAAATAAATAAATTGTTTCTCTATGTCCCGTATCAACCCTTATCAATGTTCATTTTTTTTTCCTAGTTTTTTCATATTAATGATTAATTAAAAAAAACTTACTATTCTTGTATTTTTATTTTAAAAAATATATATTCTCAAATTTTCTTATTTTTTAAATATTATTCTCAACAAATAATTAATTTAATATTATTATTTTTCTCTGAATTTTTTTAATAAAAATTTAATAAAATAATACTACGTTCTTTTTTTTTTTTTTGAAGTCTAGGTGACTATTGTTGGGGAACAAAATAAATAATATATATTATTATTTTATAACGTCTTGTTGTCTAAACATCATCGAGCAGTATCTAAATTATAAGATTTGCAATTAATTTGTTGAAGATATATATTGGATGTAAAACACGTGATATTAGGAGATGCGAAATGATTAATTTGGCGAACCTAACTATTTATATTTATGTACTGTTAATAAGAATGTAGATTAAAAAGATATTATTTTTTATTTTTTGAGGGAGAATATAATATATTTTTAATTAATAAATAAAATAATTGTAATTTAAATTTAAATTTTGGATAAAAATAAAATTTTAAATATTAATTACATTATTTTATTTTTTATTTTCAATTTTTTTTTTAATCTCCCAATATATTAGTCAAAAAGCCTAAGTATGAAAGAAATGAGTTGTGTGGAGAATGTGTTATCCATTGTCGTATATATAGACCTGATCAGGTATATATAGACAATTAAGTTGGCAAATTATTTTTTCAAGTAAATCATTATAGTGACGTGATTTGACATTTTTACAGGTATATGTATCATGACGCTTGAAAGCGTCACCCTGAACGCTTACCCGTACGTGACACTTTAACGCGTTATTACCGTACGTGACACTTTAACGCGTTATAATAACGTTATATTGTTACACTCATGGATGTCATGAAATTCTAAGCTCCAGGCAGAACTTTTAGCTGGAAGGAAAATATATTTAAATTAACGTGAGATTTCACCAAACTTAGATCGTTAGATTGAAAATGGGCGATCGATGCGAACTTAACACTATCAAATGAAATTAACATGTTCAATGTTCTTGAAATTGCGGCTACCTGTTCAATTAGTATATGTAGAACAAATATACAAGCTAGCCTACTGAACTATACGTATAGCTGTACGGATGGCCCAGTTAAAGGTTCATGAGTGTGGCCTCGTTTGGTACGCATAGTTCGTTTTGAGATGCACCTAAATAATATACATACAGTAAAACATCTATAAATTAATAGCTTTTGAATCATGAAATTTTATTAATTTAAAAAGTTTATTAATTTATCAAATATTTTTATTTATTTAAAAGACCAAATCGGGACGAAATTTTTTATTAATTTATAGAGATTATTAGTGTATCGAGTATTAATTTATAGATATTTAACTGTAGTAAACTTTGCAGTTCAATTTCATAATTAAATTCATTGTTTTTAGATATATCTTTACATAATTAAATAAAAAACCTATTTAATAGTTTGTGTTTGATGTCTACGAAGAAGAATCTACAATTTATGATTTTGTGAAAATACTTACTATACCTATATATAATATTGTCAAATGCATAATAAAGTGAAAGGCGGACTTCTACCTACGAAATGAGTACAAGTTTTTGTCTTGTATTTGTTACACATACACTATTAATTGATAATTATAATTATAATCTACATATAAAATTTTAATATTGCAACTAGTTAATAAGAAAAATTAATTGTTCAATAAAAGTCAAATAAGAAATAAGTTTTACTTGCGGGACTAAAATTATATTCTGATGGTGTCATATTCTAAATGAAAATTATGAATATTAAATAATACTAATATATAGTTATATACTCTTATGTAATATTTAATAAAATTGATGTTCAAAGATTTAACTTTTTTATGCAATTAATTATTGTAGAAGATTTGTTTGAATTAAACTTATTGTACAATATATTACACCGTAAATTAAATACATACTTCATTATAAAGTGTTAGTATTAGGTTAGCTTGACTGTACGGGCCGGGTAAAGGGTGCGCTTGGTTTCCAATATTAAGGCTTGAATTGAATTTGTATCAACTGATCTGAATCGATCGATTTATATTGACATTGATCTGGATTTGAATTGAATTAAATTTAAAATTAAGAATACAATTTAAGAAAATTTACAATTAATTCGACACAAAATTTATACTAATTAATCATTTCATGTGGTATACTTAAAAGTTTCAATTGAGACCGGTTTGATCTACATGAATCATGAAGTCGATCGACCAATTTTAATTGTGCATGCACATTTATAATCTATTTTTAATGTATAATATATAACAAAGTTGAATAAATTGACTTATAATAACATCTTAGTATGATATATATAATTTTTATTTTATTAGGACTACATTGACTTAAAACCACTTCATTACAGACTTAGAACACTCGGTCTACCAACACAAAAGAAGAAAGAAAAACATTTTATTCTTTTATTACTACGTATTATTATTATTACTATGCATGATCCATCCGGCTTGTTTGAACTCTAACTCGATTTTGGATTTAGCTTCCGGCAGTTTTTCCTTATCTGGCCGTTGTTTCCGGTAAGAGGGCTAATGCTACCCATTCTGATCATCGAAGCGCCGAAATCCGAAAGGAAACCAAACCATTGCTCGCTATAAATCATGACCCTCTTCCTAATGGATTCGTCTCCCCCGTCCTTGCACAACTGTTGATCGGAGTGGAGGAGCCCTTCTTCGTTCGCAAGGGCTCCATAGTAGCTGTTGTCGAAGATGTATGGTGTGTAACGATCCAACGGCACCAAATCATCATCCCCTTCCCCAACTTCTTCTGGGCACCATTGTTTGAGGTCTTGCGCTAAATCTTGGTCCATATTGGATTCGTTGTACAAACGGCTTCTGAAGTTCTTGCATTTCGCTTCTCCTATGGTGTGAGCACCCGAGAGAATGACGAGGTCTTGTGAGCTAAGGCCGACGTCCTCGAACTTGGTGATCAGGACGTCGAGATCCGAAGTCGGGGAAGGGAGGCTTATGTTTGCTTGCGCCTGGCTTGCTTTTACCGAGTCTCTTCTTCCGAGGTCTACCGGCCACCCAATCCCTCCGAGCTTTAAAACAAATTAATTAAGAAGCACAAGCATGTTAGTTCCATGTTAGTTCCGTAGTCAGTGGGGGAGCCACCTTATAGCCTCTGGGGGCTTAAGCCCCCACTGAAAAAAATGTTGATCATTTTCTTATTAAAAAAATGATAAAATACTATTATATTTATATTCAGTCCCTACTGATATTTGTGTGTATACATACATAATTGTATATATCATATTTCAGTCTCCCCTACAATATTTTTCTCGGTCCGCCCCTGTCCGTAGTATGATATAAATGTTAATTTGTTCAATTTATTTAAAAGCTCGAACTCTTCGAGAAGTTAAGCAACTTCACATTTATGCATGTTAGTGGGACTGAATACAATGGCAAACATAAGAAAATAAAAGGTAAATGAAAAAAAAAAAAACTTTACCAACTCAATTTTATTTAAATAAGAATATTTTCTATGTAAAAGTAAAAGAAAAATAAGAAGGCAAAAGGAAATTAAAGTAAAAGAAAAAAAAACAGAAAATTAAGGAATCGACCCCTTGCCCTTCTGGGCTCGGTTGAGGAAACTTAGGTCAATCCAACTACAAATTTAATTTGAAAATAGCTGCTTATATAAATATATTTACTTAAAAATTAAAAAACCAGGGTGGGTTAGAGTCCACCCAGCCATACGTTTAATTGTAAAATGGCTTGCTTTGGACTGAATATATTCTCCAATACGTTCATTAGTGCGTATAAAATTATAAGCAAGTGAGAGGTTACTTGGGAAACAGAAAACATAGCGGCGATGGCCAAGATATCGGCACAAGATACAGTGTCAGGGCAATGAGACTCCACACTGGCCTTGATCGAGTCGATCACGTCAAATCCCCTAATGGAGTTGAAATTCGGGCCCGCTCGCTTCTCTCCTTTTAGAGTGGGAGTGTCGTCCAACAGAACGGATCCATCGCAACCCTAAATAATTAATCGCATTAATATATATATATATATATATATATATATATATATATATATATATATATATATATATATATGTAGGCTTATCGAGCTTAGAAAATGAATATTATTATTATTATTATTGTATATACGTTGACAAAGCAATCGTGGAAGTGCAGGCGGAGGAGGGAGGCGCCCATCCGTGCCTCGGTCTTAACTGCATCCAAAACACCTTCGCCCACAATATCGAAGAGAGTCGGACAAGTTTGAGCATAGAAGTTAGGGTCAAGAGGGCTGCTGTTAGCTGATGAAGATGACCTACTACTACTAATTCCGGGCACAAGTACTAGTAGAATTAATAATGTCAAAACGCTGATCACAACTTTGTAACAAGAAATCAAACAATCCATTGTTATTACAATAGTCAAACAGAGAGAAAGAAAAAGGATCAATTGTGTGGGAGAATCATGTTAATGTCAATCTTGTATAGACACGAAGAACATATATATAGACAGGTTATAAGTTTTTTTTTTCTTTACTTCTGGTTATTGGCCTAACTCATACATGCATGATATATAATTTGTCACGTGTTTTCTCTTAATAATAATAATGTATAAAAAAAATGATGATTACACTTTTGAAGTAATTAATTAAATTAGAAACGCGTGAAAGATAAAAGGCCTAATTAATTCGTATAGGTTTTGGTTACAGGCTTAATGAAAGCCTAAGAGAATAATATCTAGTGGATTTAAGTAAAAAATAAAACACAAGAGATTAATTAATTTAGAATATTACACTACAGTACCCGAATTAAATAAAACCCTTTACTAGAAGAGTTTCCCTCCAACCCGACCCGACTCAAAAGTTACTTAAAAAAACAATTAATTGTGGCAGGACGAGGAGGTTCAAAAGGCGAACAAATTAACTATCGCTTAATTAGAGAATCCCATCGTTAAAACCCATCAAACGAGCTGGTTAATTTACTTGGAAAAGAGCCACTGGTCGACCAGAAGAAGAGATCATGAAGATGAACCGCGAGTCGGTCAATGGAAGTCATGTTTTTATAATTTGTGTAACGTAAAGTTATGAAAGTTCCTAAGGATTAGCATATTACCTAACTCTTAATTACTCTACAATGCGCGCATGGATGATGTATTGTAAAATTCAAACATTAATTTGATGTATAACATAAAATAATATAATAATTAATTAACCTCGTCCACACTATATAAAGTAGTACATAAGTAGTATATATAATTATAGCCTTTTGAAAATTCATTACCATTATACCCAACGCGTGAGAATAAAATTGATTATGAGTCGAACGAATTATGTAGGCGTACTTGGTTGTTTATGTAGCATCGGAGCATCTTCAACGTGTACTTAATTTAATCTGCCAAACAAAATTAAATATAATATATATATACTACGTGTCTTCCTCTTGATTTATCAATTTAATTTATTATTAAAATAATTTATAATTCAATTTTAAAAAATATGAATAATTCATCATCTATCTATCTATACATATACATATATAATTTCAGGATTCACTAATGCCATGTGGACCAATAGAAAATCAATAATAATATTGTGTTCACACTATAATTTAAAATTATATATTTTTGGTAATATTATTAATCATGTTTAAATTATTATATATAAATTTTAAATAGTAATTTGAAATTATATATTTTTGGTAATGCCACGTGAACCAATAGAAAATCAATAAATCACGTGCATCGCACGGTTGGTATTATATATAAATTTTAAATAGTAATTTGAAATTATATATTTTTGGTAATGCCACGTGAACCAATAGAAAATCAATAAATCACGTGCATCGCACGGTTGGTGGTACATTAAAATGTTGATTTGGAATGCATTTAAAACATTTTAAAGTAATTTAATTTAATTAATTATAAATAATTATATTTGAAATTATTTTTACAGACATTAAAGTCTTATCAAATAATTTTTTTAAATAACTTTTAAACATTTAATTTGTTTTAAAAATATTTATTAAATAATTTAACTTAATTTTTAAACATTCAAAAGTATCTTAAAATAAAATTAAAATATTTTAAAATAAAATTTAATTAATTTAAAATAACTTCTTAAACAAAATTATAGTCTTTTAAAATATTCTTAAATGATGTGAAATATCTTATATATAAACATTTTTAAGTGTCTTAAAATATTTATTAAGTGATTTAATTGAAATACTTTTAGAACTTCGTAGAGTGTCTAAAAATAATTTTAGAATTATGTGAAATACCCTTTTAAACATATTAAAGTGTCTAAACTATTTTTAGAATTATGCGAAATACTTTGTCGGGTGTATTAATTAAATTAATTTTAAATTATTTGAAATACTTTTTAAACATTTTAATGAGTATTAAAATAATTATTAAATAATTTAAAATATATTGATACATTTTAGTATTTTAAAATAATTAATAATACCTTTGTCTCATAATAATTTTTTAAGAAGTCAAGAAATTCATTGAGTTTGCAAATTCGGTTTGATAAAGAATAGTGATTCACGCCTTCTTTTCAGGGTTACTGTTTTAGACCTAAGTTCGAACTTTGCCTTCATGAAGAACGGAATATGATGAATTTATGAACTATGTATATCAAAATTGAATTTTGTATATAGTAATATGGAATTGATATTTGGTATATAATTTTTGATAATGTAATGAGCTAATATATTAACCATTTAAGAATATATTTAGTTAATAAAGATGAATGTATAAAAATAATATTAAATCAATTTGACAATAAAAAGGGAAAAATAAAAAATCGCTTGAACCGTTTGAGTCAGGTTACACGTCATATTCAAATAATGATTTGTTTACTGTACAATTTTTTTCTATTTTAAATACATGAATGCTTAATTATATATTTTTTCTTATATCACATTACAAATATACTAGTACAAAGTCAAAAATCTATTTTAGAGTAGAAATGTGATTCAATCTACTAAAAACCTATTTTAAAGTAGGGGAGATTCTCTAAGGCCATCTCCAACCGAACACAAAAACGTAAACTCAAAAATAAGTTTTATTTTAAGTTTACAGTAATTTCACTCCAACCGAGATTCAAATACTAAAACTTAAAAGAATATTCTCAAAATATTCTTCTAATACAACTTTTTATAAATAATCAATATCTTTACAAATTTACAATTTAACCTCATAACTTTTGACATTAAAAAATTTAATAGTCATTATTTTCAATTAAAAATTTCAAATATAATAAAAAAAATATTGTGATATCCAATAATATTATTTTATTTTTAACGGTTAATTAAATAATTTAATATTTAATTATATTTTGTATTATCATGTTTATTTTTATTTCATTATTTAAAATATTTTTATTAAAATTTATTTTAATTATTAATGATATATTATTAAAAAAAATTACAATATAAAAAATATTAAATAAGAAATAAAAAAATGTTAATAGATTATTTTTATTAATTTATATAAAAAGGATCATTTTATAAATAATAAAGTTTTTGGTTTGAGTTTAAGGTAAACGTAAATTTAAGTATTTTTTCTGTGGGTCCCACCTTAATACCTATAATACGTTTATGTTTTGGTATCGCTTGGAGCATCTCCCCTACTCCAAAATAAGTTTTTGGTATCGGTTGGAGATGCTCTAATCATACCAAAACATAAACTTATTTAACATTTTATTTGTAAAATACAAAAATATAATCATTTATTGAGAAAAAAGATAAATTATTAACTTCATATATTCTTTATTTTTATATTGACTTATAATATATTATTATTATTATTATTATTATTATCATCATCATCATCATCATCATCGTAGCCGGCCAGCCAGCAGCCTGGCCGAACTCTAAACTCTAATTTGGCCTCCGGCAATTTTTCCTGATTTGGCCGTCGGTTCCGATGAGAGGGCTAATGCTACTCATTTTGATCATGGAATCAGCAAAATCCGAGAGGAAGGTATTCGGTTCTTCACTGTACATCTTGACCAATGACCTAATGCACGTGTTACCATTGTCTTGGTACAACAGCTGATCGGTGTGGAGGAGGCCCATTTGATTCGTAAGGGCTACGAAATACTTGTTGTCGAACAATTCCGGCGTGTAAGGATCCAATGCCGCCAAATTGTTGTCTCCTTGACCACCTGTTTTCGAGCAGCTGTTTTTTAGATTTTGCGCAAGACCAGTGTCCATGCTGGCTTCGTTGTTTAAACGGCCTCTGAAGTTCTTGCATTTCGAAAATCCAATAGTGTGAGCACCTGCAGCAGTTTTAATTTTTGTTGTGTGTAATACAGTACTAATTACTACTACTATATTTATATAAGGAGATTAAAAAGAAATAACAAAAATAAACCGGAGAGAACAACGAGGTCCTTGTCGTTAAGGCCCTTATTCTTGAATTTGGAAAGCAGTTCTTGGAGATTGTTTGAAAAAAGAGGCATGTCTGTGTTTGCCTGTCTCACACTTGCGTTTCCGGAGTCTTTTCTTCCGAGTGGTACTTCCCACCCTTCCCCTCCGTGCTTTAAAACGTACGCAACAATTCATGTTTCGAAAAAAAAAAAAAAAAGCATATGTACGTTACGAAGACAACTAGTTCCATTCAATATTCATTGATGTGTAGTACGCGTATTCATTAATTAAGTAAGCAAGCGAGAGTGACTACAGCTAATTAACTTACAAAGTCAACAGCAAGCATGGCGATAGTTGCCAAGATATCGGCACAAGAGACAGTCGCGGGACATAGAGTCTCTACACTGGCCTTGACTGCATCAACCAAATTAAATCCATCAACGCTAAGGCAATTCATATTCGGTTTCGCGTTCTTCTCACTACTTATGTTAGGACTGTTGTCCAGGAGGATGGATCCATCACATCCCTGAAAAAAAAATAAAAATAATAACAATAATAAGTATGCATACATGCATATATGAAAAAAATGGATTGATGATCATATATATATTATACGTACGTTGACAAAGCAATCGTGGAAGTGTATGCGGAGGATGGCAGCTCCAATAAAATTATCTTTGTACATCGCAGGGTAAAGATCCTTGCGAACAATATCTAAGAAATTTGGACAAGATTGACCGTAGTAGTGAGGGTTGAGAGAGGTACTATTATCCGAAGAGCTACTTATAGTTAGGGGCAGCAGTAGAATTAGTAGGGTGATCAAAGCTTTGTTACAATAAGGAAAACAAGCCATTGAAATATATGATGAGTTGTGTACGTGGAGAGAATATGTGTTGTCATATAGATAGATAGAGACCTCAAGTTATATATAGACAATTATATTAGGTGTTTTTTTTTTTTTTTTTTGTTTTTTTTGAGTAATTCATAGTATTTTCTAATTAGTCATCATTATTAATCGTGAAGACTCATCTGTATGCATGCATGCGCAAACCTTGCAAGGTTCAAGCTAGCGCATGATAATAGGAGATGTGGACTTCTACGTACAAAATGAGTTTAAGCTTTTGATTTATACGGCCGTCTCGCAACTTTAAAGTCAAATCGACAACAAGTGCATGCATTGACGTGCCCAAATATAATAGTTAGGGAAGCAATTTAATGATAAAAATATACTCCTATTATATAGTAATCACGGTTGTCAGTTGGTTTGACACTTAAATTAATTTATTGTTTTATATTTAACAGTGTAAATACTTTATGGAATACATTTAAGTTTTAATTTAGAAATATGTTTATTAATATAACAATACATCCATAAAAATATAATTTTTTTATCTTTTAGAATTTGAAATTATAAAGGAAATGTAAATTACATAAAAATGATCACACTTCTCTGGTAAATTACAAAAAAACTGTGATGTACTTCAAACGCATGATAATGGGTGATGCGGACTTCTGCGTATGAACAAAATGAGTTTAAGCTTTTGACTAATTGAATAAGGTCGAGAACACTCAAAATCTTATTTCAATCGATTCATAAAACGGATAGACGAAATCAGTGGGACGAGTTGTTCAGGCTAGCGAAGCTGGCCTAGGATCGAATTTAAAATTATCAATTCGGCCAGGCCCATTAAGAACTTTTGGTGCTGGAGTTGGGCCATTCATATGAAATTTACACCAAATACATCCATAAAATTTGAAAACCCGATTTTTATTTATACCTCAAAAATTATTAAACTTGCTTTTGAATAAAATAAATGAAACAAATTAAACTAATTAAACAAAAAAAAAACTTTGAATATTTCAAGTATTATTGGCCTTGATTCATGTTCCTGATTGGAAATGCAATCGTTCTCCTTTTGCATGTACCAATTGAATTTATTTAAAAATCAAGCATTCAAATTAAAGGCCAAAATGAATGATTTGGTGATATTCAAACGCATGATACTGGGAGATGCGGACTTCTGAGTATGAGCAAAATGAGTTTAGGCTTTTGACTTATATGGCCGTCTAGCAACTTAAGTCATAATCTACAAGCGAGTGCATGCATTAGTGTACTCAGAAATACTAGTATTAGTTAGGTGTGAAAATTTAATGAGAAAAATATAATACATGTTATAAAGTAAGAAGAGTTGAGAGAATTGAGAGATAATTGAATGAATTTATTAATGAGGGGAGACCCCTTTATATAGGATACAATCTAGGGTTTCTGACTTAGCCAACAAGTCATTCACAATAATATATATATTTATAACACTCCCCCTTGAATGACTATTTATAGGATTGCTGCCTCGTTAAAACCTTGCCAAGAAAACCCAGTGGGACAAAACCTCGACGAAGGAAAAAGAGTACAACTTGCTCCCCCTGATAGTAATCACCGAAAATCTTTGACTTCTTGAAAGTAGTTATTTGTGATCAATCAGTCTCATTAAAACACATGTAACTAATAAAACCATATAGGAAAAACTTAGTTATTCAAGTATACATTTTGGTCTTCAGGACACAACCTTTGAATTGTCGAGTTTCACGTTCATTTGTATCATTGTATATTTTTCGTCCTTCTGGGACATGCCTTTCCCAAACATCTATTGACTAGAGCATTCGCAATTGCTATAACCGGCCGGTAACTCTTCTGGAGTATTTGAGATGCGTCTAGCGTTCAATATACATTACTTGACAAATAAACAATAATGTGAACTTCAATTCACAATCATTTGAACTTCAGGTTCAATATCTCAGTTTATCTCGAAAACAAACTCATATCGAGTGATGTACATGCCTCGTTAAAAACCTCGTTATAAAACCCTGTAGGAAAAAATACTCGAGGAAAAGAGTACACGACATTCACATTTATATTGTGGTGATTGTCTCGTTAAAAACCTTTAACTAAGAAAACCCTTTGGGAAAAACTTAGTAGAGGGAAAAAAAGTACAATCACTGGCCTTCGGGACCAATACTGGTCTTCGGGACCTTATCTCAATATCAATTTTGTCCATAATGACATATGTAATATGATATTGTACATATTCTGATTTTCATTTCCTTTCATATCAGGAATTTTAAAATTCATCAAGGATTTTCATGTATGTATCTTTCTAATGACTTCTACATAGTCAAATCATACATTTGTGCATATCTATATTTATCGTTGTTGCTGCCAGAAGTATAAAGTAGCGGAACTTAATGTCATCATCCTTAAATATATCGAGTTTCTGCGAAAAACTCTTGAGCAACTAACCTCGCTTTTATATCTCACCACATCATTACTCGTTTTTCTTACGAACACCCACGTATATCCTTCAGGGAGAATTCATACGTAATCATTGTTTCAACAAGAACAATGGTGTTTCACTATGAGTATCATGATGTAACTTTATTAAAAACATATAATGTTATGAACTTTGCTTCTTCGGGAGCAATCAATAAAAATAATTGTTACATCAGAAGCAATTTGATTTGATATTTCTGCGGGAATATCGATGTTCTTCAAGAACATTTAAAATTTAATTTTGATATTTATTCATAAATATCATATCATAATAATCTTCGGAAACATTTAAAACATATTGCTACTACAGGAGCAATTTAATTTGATATTTATCGAATAATATCAAATCATGATGTTCTTCAAGAACGATCAATATAATATTTAAACCATAGTATATGTTCTTCAGGAACATTCAATTTAATTGATTATTAAGAATACTTGATTTGATATTACTTCAGGAATATCAAATTATAATGCGACTCAAACTTGTGAGATGTTACTTTCATGATAGCTTTATTATATGCCTCGGCATATTTTAAATCTCATAATCCAATGTGGAGTCAATCATACCACGTTTTGGTAGTACGACCAACGTCGGGTGATCGTATCTTTCTTTTAAATCGTTCCACAAAGCTATTGGATCTTTCACGGTCAATTTTCAAAGATATTTTCGAGATTATTAGTATATAATCATAATCAATTTGATATTGATATTTCTGCAGGATTATCATATCACGATGTTCTTCAGGAACATTTAGTTTTGATATTTTTTCGAGAATATCATATTATGTTCTCTAGGAATATTTCCTTTTGATATTTCTTCGAGAATATCATATCACACTATTTTGATATTTCTTCGGAAATATCATGTCACACTGTTCTTCAGGAACATTAAAAACTTTAATTGATTTATTAAACATAATTAATTTGATATTACTTCAAGAATATCATATTATATATAATGTTTTTCGGGAACATATGATATTACTTCAGGAATATTAGATTATAATGTTCTTCGGGAACATATGATATTACTTCAGGAATATCAGATTATAATGTTCTTCGGGAACATATGAATTTAAGAAGAAGAGAGTAGAAGTAGATATATTTATTATTATTAATAAATATAAATATAAATTCTTACTTGATTGGAACTTCAGATCAAAACGTAGTTGAAATCTTCGGATCTTGATAGTAGAACTTCGATGAAGAACGCGGTTGAGCTTTCGTGCTGATAACGTGTTATAAAGTAAGAAGAGTTGAGAGAATTGAGAGAGAATTGAATGAATTTATTAATGAGGGGAGACCCCTTTATATAGTATACAATCTAGGGTTTCTGACTTAGCCAACAAGTCATTCACAATAATATATATTTATAACAATACACTTGATTTTTTTAACTAAAAAATGATTTTTTTAATTAAAAAGTTGAGTTAAAATGCTTTTTAAGTTAAAAAGTAAAAAAAATAAAAATACATATAAAAATTACATACATTGATATTTATGTTTTAAAAAATATATACTTCATTTATTCGATAAAAATGAGTCAGAGTGAATATAATTTTTATTTTATTTTAGAATTTGATATTTTAAAAATTTTAGAATATTATTTATATTATTAGATTAATTAGTTATATAATTCAATCTAAAATTTTACCAATTGAATAATCATATAAATAATTTATAAAACGGCTAAAAATATAATTCAAAATAAATAAATGATAATTTAATCAGAATTTAAAGGCTATGTTATAATAATTTATAGAAATTGTTAGAATTTAATTTAAAAATAAATAAAAATTGGTAATGATATTTCATTTTATTTTAAAATACAAAATTGAATTAAAAAAAGATTTTAAAATAAAAGTTGAAGTGGTGAAAAATGATTACACATTTAAGACCATATAAATACGCCATTGAGTGCATGAGCCTTCTAAGATTTTAGTAACCATAATATCTGAAATGATTTGGTAAAGGTATTCGATATAAGACCAAGATTCTAAAAAAGCGGCAGCCGTTGATTAGGGCTTCTAGATGCCAGGGCAGATTAATCAGGAAAAAAAGAATTACTCATTTTATATTTTTATATTTTATTAATTAATATTATATTAAAATTATATATATATATATATATATATATATATATATATATATTATTTTTTGAAAAAATGACATTTTTTTACTTTCATTATAATACCGTAATTAATTATATCATTTTCGTTTTTAGATTAAATAAGACTAAAATACTACAACAATTTTATCATACCTCACAAATCACATAAAATATCATTTTATTAAACTCTCTCACACATAAAATATATTTTATCATATCTCACAAATCACATAAAATATCATTTTATTAAACTATCTCACTCATAAAATATTATTTTTTAAAATTTTTGTAGTCAATAAATTTTTTTTTTAAATATTTTTGTGTTTGAAACCAACTATTCCCGCTTAAGTCCGCTTAGTCTCCGCACAAAAGCCGCCTAGACAGATCAGGCGCTGATTTTTAAAACATTGTAAAAAACACATGATTGCGGAAGATGCAGTCTTCTACGTACAAAAATGACATATATTTATAGAATTATCAAAGTGGTGAGGTGCAGTCATTCGAAATATTTCGATTAAATTAAGCAATTGGGCGTAAAAATAATTTATAATATAATTAATTATATAGTAATTATGTTTGGTATTTTTGTTTTGTAACTCATGTTTTCAAACTATAGTCATAATTAATCGTGAAGACCTATCCGAAGTTCGCAAACTTCGCAAGGTTTTTTAAACCAAAATGAATGATTTGGTGAAGTTCAAACTCATGATAATGGGAGATGCGGAGTTCTACGTACAAAATGAGTCTAATCATTTGACTAATCGAATAAGGTCGAGAACACCCAAAATTTTATTTTAATCTATTCATAAAATGGACAGACGTAATGAGACGAACAAGCCTGGTTCGGTGAACCTCGCCTGAGAATTAAAGTTGGTAATTGGGCCAGGCCCATTAAGAAGTTTAGGCCATTCATAGGAAATTACAACAAATATAAAATTTGAAAATTCAGTTAATTTATTCGGAGTATTAAAAAAATACAAGAGTGCAACTACTGTTATTACAACAATTATTCAAATTTTGAATACAACAACAAAACAAAAGGAAAAGGAATAGATGAAAAAACAAGATTACAACAAATAGCAACATTAGTTTTTAGGGTTGCGGACCCTGCAATTTTTCCTTATCTCCCCTTCATTTCCGGTGAGAACACTAATGTTGCCCATTTTGATCATTGCATGAGCGAAAGCTTTCATGAAGGCATTCTCATTTTCGGCGTACTTCAGGACAAACTCATCGATCTTCTCATTCTTACGCCGGCGATTGTACAACTCCTGATCGGAGTGGAGAAGACCCTTTTGTTCGATGAGGTCCTTGAAATATGTGTTGTCAAAGGTTGTTGGTGTCTCGTCCAACCCTTTGATGTTGTTGTCCCCCGAGCCAGGAGTCCTCGGGCAATTCGTCTGTGCTGCATTCGCAAAGTCGTCATTTATGTTGGTGTCGTTGTATATCCGAGCCCTGAAGACAGTGCATCGCGCTTTTCCAATCGAGTGAGATCCTGTTTTTTTTTTTTTTTTTTTTTTTTTTTTTTTTGTGTGTTAGTTGTTAAGATTTAAGTAATTGAAATGTAAGTATATACTATATTAACAAAAAAAATTAACGATATATATACAAACCGGAGAGAGCAACGAGGTCCTTCTTGCTAAGGCCTTGGTTATCGAATAATCTCTCAAGGGTAGTGAGGTTCGACGTTGGAGCGGGAATCGAACCACTGTTTGCGGCGGTTAAGTTTGCGGTCTTCGAGTCCCTTCGTCCGAGTTCTACTTCATAGCGACAACCTCCGAGCTGTAGTTATATATATACATTTTTCATAATTTTAAAAACTAAATTTATCATTTTATTGATAACCTAATATGTTTTTTATATATCTTTGAATCGCAATGCTGGGTATATATATATAGCTTACAATGTCAACAGAGTCCCGAGCCGCCATGGCCAAGATATCAGCGCAAGAGACCTTTTCGGGGCAAATCTTCTCTACGGCTGCCTTGATTTCGTCCACAACGTCGAATCCCCTAACAGAATTCTTGTTGGGACGTGCATCCTTCTCTCCCGGGTTATTTGTAGTGTTGTCCAGGAGGATTGATCCGTCGCATCCCTGATGATCAGAGACAATTTGTATGAATTGAATTCAAAAAAGATGAAGTGAAAAAATAGCGTAAATATATTTATATTTATTAATATTACGTTGACGAAGCAATCGTGGAAGTGTAGGCGTAGGAGGGATCCGCCCATCCGTCTCTCCTTGTTAATTGCATCCATGACTACGTCGCGCACAACTACGGAGAGATTCGGGCAGGTTTTGATGTAGAAATCGGGGTCTAGAAGTTGAGACGAGGAGGAGCCGGTGAGGAGCGCGAAGAGGATCGCGAAAGTGATTGCTACGTTGAAGGCCATTGCTACAAAATGTAAGTTAGTTTTTGATGTGTGTAGAATGTTATCAGGGAGAGATCATATATAATAGTACGAGTAGTAGTATATCTTGATCAATTGATCACTATTCATTCTCTTGCTCACCTAATGCGTTGACCGCGTGGCATTTGGTGAACCATTGAACACTAACTCATCAATGATCTAAGAGTTATATTTAATTAATTCATTCAAAAAGGAAATATTGCTTTTTTGAAATGAGCGGTGAATTTATGCCAAGATTTTCTTACTTTTTGGATTTTGGTCTTTTTATCGGGAGTAACGATTTTGAAATTGCTTGGGATCTTATCGTTTTGTCGGGATTTATTTTACTTTTTCATCAATTATTGTGGCGAAAATTCCAGTGTTAAGCTGTCTTCTTTGGCCTCACAAGTCACAAGCTTAAAACTCAACACGGTATTCACTTTTTAATTTTTAATTGAAATTTCAATATCATCACATTTGAATTTTTAGTTTCAATATATATAGGGCGGAGCCAGAAAAAACGAGTAAAGGGAGCTAAAATTATTTTATGTATAATATTTATGTATATACACATATTTTAAGGAGAACTAAGCTTTAGAAAAATATATTTTTTCAAAAAAAAAAAAATAAAAAAATACAAAGATAATTTTTTTAGGGGGGCTTAAGCTTCGAGTGGCTCCGCCACTGTGTATATATATATAAGTATATTTTTATCCGTCAATTTCGCTCATTTGGTAATTTAAATGGATTCCTCTAAATTGTATATAAGCAATTCAAATGTAATAATACTACATCACTTGTGTCAAATTAAAAATTAAAATCATTATTTTATATTTGATCTGAGCAGTTAGAGTGAGTGAGTACTATGAAAGACTAAATTGAATTCAAAAGGTAATACTTCATTCATCCCATAAAAAATATTACATTTCATTTTTTTTATTATTCTAAAATAATGGTCATATGCCTTCATTTAAACACTTTACACTATATATAAAAATACCTTTATATCTCTACAAAAATCAAAAGAAAAACTATTTTTCTTAAATTTCCTTGAGTTAGAAGGAGTATTTTACCAATACTTATATCATACTCCTAGGAGTACGATATAAATAGTGCCCTCACCCTTTAAAATATAAAAATCATCATTAAATAATAAGAAATATTCATTTCAAAAAATAATTTTTATAAACATTAAATTAGTATAACAATGAATATATTAGCATACTTAATGAATATTTATCCAAAAATAAATAAAGATATAATCATGAGTGTAAATTAAAATCGTGCTCTAGAAACAAGATATAAATTACCGTATTTTATTAAAAAAAGGCGATATTTGACCGGTGACT
The DNA here is from genome assembly GCA_954870475.1 of Euphrasia confusa. Lineage (NCBI taxonomy): Eukaryota > Viridiplantae > Streptophyta > Magnoliopsida > Lamiales > Orobanchaceae > Euphrasia > Euphrasia confusa. The sequence goes on from OX940960.1 coordinate 38,392,236, forward strand.
AACGGAGATACTGTTTTGTTTTGTGGGGCACGCCACATATTTTTGTGACATCGAATTATTACATGTTATTATACAATAATTGCTAACTTTATTTTTTTCAATTGCAATTATACTAATTAATTAAATATCAATTTAATAAAATTTGAATAGCTTGTAATAATAATTAGTAATAATAACAATAGAAAATAGAAAGTAAGGATCAAACGACCATGTTAATAGAATGTTCTTATATCATCTCTATCTTCATTTCCAATGCTATACTTCTCCCTTTAACTACAAATTTATGTCACATCATATGATATATCATAAATAAATTGTACGTAGTACATATCAATTTACTTACATTTCTCAACAATGAAATTTACAATTTATATTTTTGTAGGCCCTAACATTATACACAATTTTATTTTATTTACATATATATACTATTAAAAAAGAAATAATAAAAAATAATAAAAATGATAAATTAGACTCACATCACAAATATTTGTACATAATATCAAATATTTGATACTCAAAAAACTTTTATCTTAATTGTAATTACATTCTCAATGTGTACATATGTATAATTCAATGTCATGTATGAATGTGAATATGTGATGCTCTTATCTATATGTATTTCAGGGAAGATGAAGTTGTTTATTACCACATTAATCTGTATAACAATATCACATATGGGTTTTTTTTTTTAATAATATGCTTGATCATAAAATTTTCTAAGATTAATTAAAATTGAGCATTTCGTTTTTAATTTTAATCTTAATTATATGTATCTACAAGTTCCTCAAACTTGACACATTCTGATAATGTCCTTTAATTTTCCGGGTGATCCCTATCCTCGTGGACATGTTTCGATCATTTTTTATGAATGAACAATATTTTGTTTTGTATTGAACAGTGTTGTGTGGGTTTGAGTTTTAATTTTGAAATGTTGATTGTTACTATATCTTTGGACTTGTTTGTTTTGTGTTTTTCAAATAAAGTTTGAATATTTGAATAAAATTTAAAACCGAATTGACTGAAAAAATTGAAATATATATAAGCATAATTTGAAGTTCAATGTATTTTTTAAGAACTTGTTTCTTAATTAAATTATTTAGGTATGATAATACGTATATTTACTTATTGGAGAATATATTCGACTTACTATAAATGTTAAGTCATTCCTTCAATTTTTTTAACAGTTCGCGCTCTTAAATGAAGCGACTTATAATATTGTATCAGAGCTTCCGACTATATGCTGAAGTCTTGGGTTCGATTCCTCCCCGCCAGAAGCGACTCCACCTATGATAATTATCCACTTGTTGGGCTTTCCAAATAAGTTGAAATTGATTCACAAGTAGGTTTGTAAATTAGGTAGGGCCGACCCGAACTCGGCTCGTTTAGTCCTTACATATTTGTTTTAATTTTTTAAGGCCGAATTGAGTTTGAGATTAAAATTTAAACCCAAATTATATATAGGTACGAGCTTGAACTTTGCTAAGCTCGCCTTATATAAACCCGGTCCATTTTATAACAGTTATATTAAAAAATAATCATAATATTTTATAACAGTTATATTAATTATATATATGAACATGATTTAAAGTATTAAAATTATTTCATATTGTTTTTAATTTTGATAAATTAATTATTTTAATTTAATTGTTTGTAATTTATTAATCGTCCACGTGATGATTAACATGTAAAAAATATTTTGAAATATAATTAATATTTTTTATTTAAATAATATTGTATTTGTTTCGCCCGTAGTTGGTGTGAATTATACCCCATTTTGTGTGTTTATATGCTCGTTTCTTGTACATTTTGATGGAATTTCCTCAATTATTGTTGAATCTCTTACTTTGTTGAAGTTTCATGGTGAAATAGGGATTTGGAGCTTAAACGAGAGGATTCCGGAGAAAAACGAGCCAAAAACGAGGACGGTGAAGTGTTGAAGAAGACTAGAGACTGGGCGCGACCGCACCCAAACGGGAGCGACCGCTCCGGATTCTCCTCTTCACTTCGATGAGTGGGCGCGACAGCACCCAAACGGGAGCGACCGCGCCCGATGCAATTTTCACTTCGACCACTGGGAACGACCGCGCCCGATGCAATTTTCACTTCGACCCTCCGGCGAGACCGCGCCCAAACGGGAGCGACCGCTCCCTGCTCGCGATGGCTTGCCCTGTTCTGTGCAGCTGAAGTAAAATATTCACCACGTCTTCGTTAACCGTCGGATCGACCTGAATTTTGGACAACACCTTCACAACATCATGATCTTCATATTCAACGGTCGGATTGGACAAATTTCTTTCTGTCAAGAAGCTATCGGCTCCAGAACGCACCAGCAATGTTAAAGGAGAAATTAAAAAGATTAAATTGTTGACTTGAGTTGACTTGGCTTATGGGACATTTTAAGGGCATTTGAGTCATTTTAATTGGTATGGATGTGTATCTATAAATAGAGGATAATGTCTCATTTGAGAGGTGTGACTCATTTTTGTGACTAATTTTGAGAACAATAGTAGAGAGAGAAAGTCACCACATGTAAATAATTAAAATAGTACTCTAGATATTTTATTTTCTTGTTATTCAAGTTTTTCATTTCAAGCATTTTAATTCTTAGATCTTTCATTTCTCGTTAGTTTTCTCGTATTTTTACATTCACGTTTTGTTCTCAGATCGTCGAGCCCGTTCTATTCATCGGATCAATTTTCGTTTGGTGACACATCGAAGATCGACTCCTCGTTTGATCGGTATCTTCGTTTTCTTTAATTGTTATTTCATTTATGCATGCTATTTACTTGATTTTCTTGTTTATTAGCTTTAGTATCATGTTAGGCTAGATTTATTGGTTTGGTAATTGGTAATTTGATCAAAGGATGAATAGTTGATTTATCTTGATTGTTGGCCATGTTGATTGGGTTAATTTGTTTATTTGTTATTGAACTTGATCGATTGTTGAAACCGAGACCTACCCGGAGACGTTTCACTTTGTGATTTTGGTCGATTACTCGATTTGTTAGAGGTGAGACCTACCCGGTAATTGACGCAGGGAAGCGATAAACATACAATTAAAACTCGTTGATTCTGAAAATACCCGAGAATTAAAACATCAAACTTTCGTTGATTCCGAAGAATACCAAAATCTGATAAAAACCTCAACAGAGGAAAGCTTTTTATTTCATATCAAAACAACTACTGCATAAATGAAAATACTCAAACATATAAATAGTACTAAAACCCTAGTAAAATAAATAAATAAAATAATAAAACTAACTTGGGCAACAAGACACAATCTTTGTCTTTTATATCTGCATCAGTAATCCTCCTTGAAAACTAATCTAATCAACCATAGTTTGACCTTAACCGAGGGACTAGTCGGCCCACTCTAAAACCGCGAAAGCACTTGAGCGAGTCTATGGCCCGGTTTTTATTGTTATTGACCCGATTCCGAGGTGAAATGATCCAAATACCAAACCTCTATTTTTATTATTGATTTATTGTTTATTTGCTCTTACATGCTTTCTTCTTTCATTTAGTAGTTGTTAGCATATCTTCTCTTCTCATTTTCCCCCACTTTGATATTATTTGTACACAAAGCAAACATTAAACGCACTATTTAAACGAACACTCCGAGCCTACACTCCTCGAGAGAATGACTTGGGTCGTCCTTGCCAACTTATACTACGAAGGGCCTCGTCCTCTTGCGAGTCGAGACTCCGAGTAAATATTTTTAGCGCACTCGGGGGCGAGTCAGTATTATTTATGTATTAATTTTTAGATTGATATATTTATTTCGTCAAAAAATATTGTAGGTACTAAATTAGAGCTTAGTCTTATATGGTCCGAAACCCAATTAAGTTTTTATATAGGCCGAGTTTGAATTTGAAATTTTCAAGCACAAAGGCCTAAGCCCGAAACTCATACCCTTAAAATTAGATAGGCCAAGTTAGGGTTAATCAAAGTCCGACTGATCATATGACCCTATGGACAGCCTTGCTTACGAGTTACGAGTGAGGATGCGCATTGAATAATATATTCGACCCACTATAAATGTTAAGTCGTTTAACTTCTCTAACCGTTCGAGCTTCTAACCCTATTAATATTTTTTTAACTTTTTTTTATTAGAATAAATAAAACTCCATCCCAATTTCTCCAAATCATCATTGAAATTGTGTGTGTATGTATATAAATTATAACTTTTGTGTGTAATATATATATAAATTATAACTTTTATTCATTCAATTAATTATACAGTAGTAGAAAAAGACAGTGCAACTATTGTCATTACAACAATTACTGAAATTTTGAACACAACAACAAAAGGAAAAGCAATTGATGAAAAAACAAGATTACAAATAGCAAACATTAGTTTTTAGGGTTGCACACCCTGCACTTCATCCTTATCTCCCCTTCGTTTCCTGTGAGAACCTTGATCTTGCCCATTTTGATCATTGCCGCACCGAAAGCACTCATGAAATCCGCCTGACTTTTTGCGTATGTCTCGACCAACGAATCGGTCGACCCTTTGTTATACAACTCCTGATCGGAGTGGAGAAGACCCTTTTGGTTGACTAGGTTTTTGTAATAGTAGTTATCAAAGACTTCCGGTGACTGATAATCCAACGGTTCAGTGATGTTGCCCTCCGACCCATTAACACTCGTGCAGTTCTGCCGTGCTATTCTCGCAAAGTCGGGATTTATGTTGGTGTCGTTGTCTAACCGAGCCTTGAAGCTCGTGCATCGCGCTAATCCGATTGTGTGAGCTCCTGTGAATTAATTAATTCAAATTAAATGTAACTAGAATATACAATATATATATTCGATCCACTAATAAAAATGTGAAACAAACCAGATAGAGTAACGAGTTCCGTGGAGTTAAGGCCATGCTGATCGAACAACTTTATAAGGGTAGTGAGGTTCGACGTTGGAGTAGGAATCGAGCCACTGTTTGCGGCGTTAAAGTTTGCGGTCAACGAGTCCCTTCGTCCCAGACTTACATTATACCAACAACCTCCAAGCTGTAATAAATTAAATATACATACAGTAAAACCTCTATAAATTAATAGCTGAGTTGTAATAAATTAAATATACATACAATATTTACTATCAAACATTAATTAAACGATTAATTAATTAGCTGTAATAATTAAATATATTTACTATGAAAAATTAATTAACTAGCTAGCTAGCTAGTTCTAGCTTACAATGGCAACCGAGTCCCGAGCTGCGATGGCCAAGATATCAGCACAAGAGACCATGCCGGGGCAACTCTTCTCTATAGCGGCCTTGATATCGTCCACAACTTCGAATCCCCTAACGGAATTCTTGTTGGGGCCCGCGCCCTTCTCTCCGGTGATATTTTTAGTGTCGTCAAGGAGGAGTGATCCGTCGCATCCCTGAGAAATATTTATATGAATTAAAAAATAAAAAGCGGAAAAAAGCGCAAAATATTTATATTTATTAATATTACGTTGACGAAGCAATCGTGGAAGTGTAGTCAAAGGAGGGAGGCGCCCATCCGTTTCTCTTTGTTAATTGCCTCGTTCACTACACCATGCACGATGCTGAAGAGATCCGGGCAGATTTTGTTGTAGAAATTAGGGTTCAGTTGATCGGCTGCAGACGAGGATGGGCTGCTAAAAATCGCGAGGTGCGCGAATTGGATTGCGAAAGTGATTGCAGCTAATTTGAAAGCCATCGTTACAAAAATGTTATTTGTGATGTGTGAGGAAAAATGTTTTTTAGGCTCAAACTATATATATATAGAGATTAATTAATTGATTCGGGTTCTCTCGTTCACCTAATTCCGTTGACTGCATGGTATAAGTCAACATTTGAACACAGTTATGCGTACTCATCACTGATATCACTATATTCTACCAATTACGTACTCATCACTGATATCACTATATTCTACATTAAGTTTAATAGTACGAAGTGCCCATAGATTTTATTGTTGTTTTCGGGGTGGTTTTAGGTATCTTTTGTGTATATATGTGTGTGATTATCGAGGGTTTGCTTATTATTGATGTGACGGAACTTATGCATGGTATATTCGAGTTTTTGTGTGAAATGTAGGAAAAACGGAGAAAGAAAGGGGACGATAAACTTCAGCGACTTCGGGCAATAAACTGGTTTCTCTCCTTAAGAATCTGGAGCCTTGACACACATGGTTAGAAAGTTCTTGAAGTCGTGAATTCGAAGAATATTGAATTGTGGAAATCGGAGTTAGGACGAAGAAGATATGATAAGAATCGGGAAGTTGCGCAAGAGCACGAGTGAAGAGCCGAAGGGGATTAGAGATTGAGCGCGACCGTTCCCGATGTATTTCCAGGTTCGATCTTCCAGCGCGACCGCACCTAAATGGGAACGACCGTTCCCGATGTATTTCCAGGTTCGATCTTCCGACGCGACCGCACCCAAACGGGAGCGACCGCACCCAAACGGGAGCGACCGTTTCCGATGCATTTCCAGCTTCGATCTTCCGGCGCGACCGCACCCAAATGGGAACGACCGTTCCCGATGTATTTCCAGGTTCGATCTTCCGGCGCGACCGCACCCAAACGGGAACGACCGCTCCCGTCGCAAGTTGAAATGTTGACTTTTCCGTTGACTATCCGGAAATTTGGTGTTTGAGGGTATTTTTGACCTTTTGAAGACCCACATGCTCCTTGAAAGCTATAAAAAGGTGGAGAACTCTCTACAAACATAACTTGCATCTACGAAAACACACTTGGAAATTCTAGATAGAGAAAGAACACTAAATTGAGAGATCAAGCTCATCTTCCCCAAATCGAAGCACGAATTCAAGCTCGATCAAGGACCACGGAGTCGAGAATTCCTCTTCAAACTTGGCTATCTCTAAATCGATCTCTACTTTTCCTTTTGTTGTGTAGAAATCTCTTTTATGAATATTGATTTTTGTTGGAAATTTGACTTGGATCTTTGTGAATTCTCGGATTTGATCATGATTATGAGTACTTTGTATGTTTCTTATATGATCATGATGATTTGCATGGGTTTCCTTGGTTAATTTTCCAATAGGAGGTGATGAAATGCTAGAGTGAATAAACTTTGAGTTTAATTGTGAATTTTCGAGCTACGATCGATCTAACCACCGTTGGGCGGAGTTAGACTCGATCGGGGATTAAATTTTAGATCGACCACCGTTGTGCGGAGTCATTCTTCCCATAGTTCGATTTTTCATAATTAAGTTCAAAATTGCTAAGGAATTCGACAACCATTGTGTTCACTACCGTTTAGAGTGCTACTTTGGGGAATTAAATTGATTAACCACCGTTGTGCGGAGTTTTTCCTTCAGTAGTCGATTCTAGAACTTAGGTACTTGGAGGTTCGACTCTAGGAACGAGAATCTCCGGAAATCACTCTTGTGTTAAATCATTCACTGAGTTGTCATTGCTCATTCATTACCTCCACCGTTCTCTACTTGATAAATCATTTGCTATTTGTTATTTTGGACATTTTGTCAAACTCGCACTACTCTTTCAAACACTCAAAATGCAAATGAATATGACTTTGGGATCTCTCACTTCTAGTCCTCCCTCTGATTGATAATCCGAGTGGTCGACTTCTACAACTAAACCCTCGATTTTGAAGCGAGGTAAAACGCTTTATCTCTCCTCCGAGAGAGGAAAAGTGCTTCTTCATAGTACATGCATTAATACTATATTAAGAGTGTTCAATATTTTTATTTTTTTAAATAAGGTCATTTGACAATGGAATTTATGATCATGAATATATTAGAAGTTTATTTTTTTTTTTAGTTTTTGAATTTGGATTTATTAAATCGAAATTTTGGTTTTGTTTGGGTCTTCAAGAGAATGTTTTTTTGCCTACACTCGGTATTGATCCTGCTATGATACAAATTATACAATATTGAATTTGACTAATTATACATTTAAAAATAAATAAAAATGAAAGTGATATTAATGTTCAAATTATATTTAAATAAAAAATTGTTGTTTCAAGCGGTGAAAAATGTCTAATCTATATATATATATATATATATATATATATATATATATATATATATATATATATATATATATATATATATATCCTGAATCCACTTTCACCCGAATCTTAAAACACTGAATTTTGCTACGTCAGATTAACTGACCAATTAAAATCCTTAATCTATATATATATAAATCCTGAATCCACTTTCACCCGAATCTTAAAACAAAATCCTTAATCTATATATATATATAAATCCTGAATCCACTTTCACCCGAATCTTAAAACACAGAATTTTGCTACGTGATTAACTGACCAATTAAAATCCTTAATTTAACTTGGCGTTCACACTATAGCAATCTTTTTATTTTTTTTATAAAAATAAAATATAATAAGTAACTGAAATATATTTGTGTTCATTTATTAATTAAAAAATATTTTTGTTCATTTATTAATTAAAAAAACAATTATCATAATTGAAACATATTCTTGCGCTTCATTTATTAATTTTAAAAAATTATCATTTTATTAATTAGAAAAATCATGAACTTATCATTTTATTAATTACAAAAATCATGAACTAAAACATAATTTTCTTGACATTTATTAATTAAAAAATTAAAAAAAAAATTATTATTTTATTAATTAAAAGAAAAACATATTCGTGCAATTTTTTTATTTTTTTTAATAAAAATAAAAAACATATTTGTGTGTTTCATTTATTAATTAAAAAATATTTTTTCACTTCATTTATTAATTAATATATTAATTTTAAAAAATATCTCATTTATTAATTAATATATTAATTTTAAAAAATATCAGTAATAAAAAATCAACAAAGAATTATCACTAATTGAAACATATCCTTACACTTCATTTATTAAATAAAAAAATCATAAATTGAAACATAATTTTCAAAAAATATTATAATTTTATTAATTAAAAAAAATTTGTAACTGAAACAATAATATTCTTGCTTCTTTTAATAATTAAAAAAATGATCAGCCTTTCAGTAATTAATAAATATTCTTGCGCTTCATTTGAAACATATTGCTAAATTTATTAATTAAAAGCGTTTCTTTTAATAATTAAAAAATAATAATTAGTAATTAATAAATATTCTTGCGCTTCATTTGAAACATATTCCTACATTTATTAATAAAATAAATTATTATTTTTTGTTTAAAAAAAACATATTAGTGCGCTTCATGTATTAATTTCAAAAAAAAAATTAACATCTATCTATTAATTAATATATAAATTCTGAGCTTCATTTATTAATTTAAAAAAAAATAACATCTATCTATTAATTAATATATAAATTCTGAATCAACCTTCACCAAAATCCAATAAGAACTCTCTATTTTGCTGTGTAGGATTAATTGACCAATTAAAATATGTAATTTCACTTGGTTTCTCACCATAACCAATCTTTTCTCATTTTATTAATTAAAATTAAAATACAACTCAGTAATTGAAACAAATATGCGTAACTTAATTACATTCATTATTTGCACAATACTATATTTTAAAGAAAACAATAAAAATAATAATTATTAAAATATATTAAAAAAATAAGTGGGTTATAAGAATTAACTCGCAAAATTATTATTAAAAAATATTATTATTTAGTATTACTTTATTATTATTATAAAAAAGTATTTAAAATAAATAAAAAATATTCAAAATAAATAAAAATAAAAATTATTAAATAATATAATTATAATTAAAAATTATTATTATGCAGTATTACCTTATTATTTATAAAAAAGTAATTAAAATACATAAAAAATATTAAAAAATAACAACATTACAAAAATAATAATTATTAAAATATATCAAAAAAATGTAACTATTACAAAAATTAACTACACACACAATTATTATTAAAAAATATTATTGTTTAGTATTGCCTTATTATCATTATAAAAAAGTAATTAAAATAAATAAATAATATACAAATATTAATAAAAATAATTATTATTAAAAAAAATTTATTATATAGTATTATCTTATTATCATTATAAAAATTAATTAAAAAAACAAAAAAACTATACAAAAAATAACAATTATACAATTTTTTTTTATAAATGTGTTAGAAAAATTAATTGGGGCGCACAATTATTATTAAAAAAATATTATTGTGTAATATTACCTTATTATCATTATAAAAAAATAATTACAATAAATAAAAACTATACAAAAATAATATTATAAAAATATTGTCTATCACCATAGACAATCTTTTCTATTTTTTTAATTAAAAAATAATAATCAAAACATATTCGTGCGCTTTATTTATTAGGTAAAAAAATATTATTTTATTAATTAAAAAAATATTTATTAATTAAAAAAATATCATTTTATTAATTAAAAAAAAACAGTAACTGAAACATATTTTTTATTTATTAATTAAAAAAATTATCAATTGAAACATATTTTTGCGTTTCATCAAATAAAACAAACATATTGCTTCATTTATTAATTAAAAAAAATTATTTGGAAAATATTATTGCGCTTCATACGCTTCTCATTCAAAATTTAAATTTCTTCTTTTGCTATAATTTAAAAATATGATTGTCAATCTTTTCTTATTTTAATTATTTTATTTATAAGTTTCTTAATTACTGAAATTAAAAAAATTAAGCACTTCATCTTCTCATTCTCATTTAGTTTTTTTTTTCATTTTCAGAAAATTCTGAAAATAAATAAATAATAAGTAACTGAAACATATATTCATGCGCTTCATTTATTAATTAAAAAAATTATCATTTTATTAATTTGAAAAAATCACTAACTGCAAACATATTTTTCATTTATTAATTTAAAAAAATTATTAAAAAATATTCTTGCAATTCACCATATTGCTTCATTTATTAATTAAAAAAATTATCAGTAATTGAAACATATTCTTGCGAATAATCCTTCAATATTTAAATTTTTTCTCCTATAATTTCTTCAATCTTTTCTTATTTTAATTATTTTATTTATAAGTTTTATATTAATGAAATTAAAAAAAATTCATGACCTTCTTCTTTTCATTCTCATTTATTCTTTCTCTAATAAAAAAACATAGTCGTTCTTCATTTATTAATTAAAAAAATTATCATTTTATTAATTAAAAACATATCGCTTCATTTATTAATTTAAATAATATTATCATTTTATTACAATTTTCATATTTCACTGTATTCTCTTCTTCTTATTCTTCCATAATTTGTTCTCAATTCAACATATTTCAATAGCTAAAATCCCTGGCCTTATTTTTTTTTTAAATCCATATTTTTTTATTGAATTCCAGTGTTTTTTAGTTTTTTTTCTCCAAAAGTTGTTTCTTCCTTTTTTTTTCCTCATGGATTATTTTGCATCAATTACTTAAATTGCTAAAATCGTCTGCCTTATTTTGTTTTTTCAAAGAAAGGTATGTTTCAATTGCGCCTTATTTTGTTTTTTCAAAGAAATGTATGTATCAATTGCGCTTATTTAGTTTTTATTGATTGAATTCCAGTGTTTTTTTTGTTTCTTCCTTTTTTTTTCTTCATTTATTATTTTGCAGCGAAATGGGCTAAAATAAGCAGTTACTTAAATGCTAAAATCGCCTGCTTTTTTTTTCAGACGGTACGTATCAATTGCGCCTATTTCGTTTTTATTGAATTCCAATGTTTTTTTTTCTTTTTTTTTTTCCTGATGGATTATAAAAAAAAAATTTCTCTAATTTTCATATTTTCCATCGAAATCATTGGAGGCTCGGTACAAAAAAAATATTTCCCTGTATTTTCTTTAATCATTTTCTTTAATGTGTATTTTGAAATTTATTAATGTTCTTCTGTTTCAATTCCCAAAAAAAACACGTTTGAAGCAAAACCTCAGTAATCACGAGGAGACTTTTCTGCATAGGCTCTGCCGGAGAATCTCCACCGACGGCTTATCCATTTACTTTAATTCGAAGCTTAAATTAGGGAAATATCAGTTATTTGTTTCATTCTTAATTCCTATTATGTCTTCGAAACGCAGCTCAAATCTTCTGCTCAACCCAGATTCATTTTCTGAGTTCTCGGAGGCTGTTACTGTCAATTTGTCATGGATAGGTATGTGGCCTTTCTTAATTATTGATATTTTTTTAACTCTTATGTCAAAGTATGCCGTTAATCGAATCCGTTGTCTTCAGTAGTTAATTCCTTTTCAAAGCTATGCGCAAAGGTCACAACTGTTTCAACAACAGAATTTGCCTACTAGGTCCCCTCGAAGCCAGTATAATGTGTTTTGGAAAGCTGACACACATTACATGTATCAGCGTCAACACAGACCTGAAGTAAGATTCCATAATTTTGTAGTGATGCCATAACTTTGTAGTAATTAGTAGTTACTGATTTCCATATGAAAGTAAGAGTAAATTTCATGTCACATCCATAATTGTTTATTGATTTTTCAGGACAACAACATTAATTGACTTCATGAGGACTTTTGCAACTGAGTAGTTAGCGTCCAATGTCATGAAGAAATGGCGTGTCCATGTATGGACGTCCAATGTCATGAAGAAATGGCGTGTCCATGTATGGATGTTATGGCCAAACTACAGGGGTTTTCTCTGAGGTGTTTGGATCTTGGATTTCTGATTTGGATTGCAAGTTTGTTTCTCTATGTTTTTTTTTGTTTTGGACCTTAAATGTGTGTTTTGTTTAGTTTAAAAGGAGGTAGTACTGTACTTTTTATTTTTTTATCTGTAATTAACACTATTTAGATTTAAGTCTTGATATAATCCGGTTAGTTTTCTTTTAATTTGTTATAGTTATCGTATTTTTTCTTTGGTGTTAAAGAATATATTAAATATATTAAAAGACTACTTAGTATTTTTTTTTTGTATTATTATTTAGTAGTGATTGTCACATAATTATTGTAATCTTTTTTTGGTAAAAGGTCAATCACCTATAAAGAAAAGAAAAAAATACCCACAGCATCACCTAGCTAACAGATTAGCTCTCCAAACATCCAACAAATAATCATTGTATTCTCTATAAGTTTAATTCATATTATTTCATTAGATTTAAGTCAATTACAGAAATTTAAATAATCACACATATATGTCTCGAGATCGAACTTTGTACCTTACGATTTTCAATTTAAATGCTCAACAATTCACAATTTTTATATTTGATTTGTGTGATTTTAGTGCAAATTAACAATGTATCTAAATTAACATGTTTTTAAAAAGAAAATTAAATGGTTCATTATCATACAAATTATTTAAGATTGTAATTAGTTTTGCTAAGATTAATTTGCTAATATTAAATGTTGGAAATCACTTTAATTAATTTTGCTAAGATTTTGATTATTAAAAGTACTTTTACCCTTTAGTTTTAAATCAAAAAATTATTTATAAAAATAATATTAATCATATTTTATAATTAATTAAATAATAATAAAAATATAATTAATTTATATATATACACTAAATTCCTTATATTTCTTTATTTATCAATTATATTCCCTATTAACATCTTAAATAATATGTTCCAATCAAAATGTGGTATTGTAAAATTTATTTACGTTTATTTTATATTTTTACATGAATATAGTGTTGATAATTAAAATATATTTAAATATGTATGTTGAATATTTAAATACAACACTAATTATTAAAATAATACTCTAAAATATATTTAAATATGTATGTTGAATATTTAAATACAACACTAATTATTAAAATAATACTCACTCTCTCTCACAATACATGCACTACTTTTTTTTGGGGTGTCCCAAAGTAATTGATACACCCCAAAAAAAGGAAATAAACATTCCTACTTTTTCACTTGAAAATACAATTTTACTCCTACTTTATACACCTACTTTATAAATCCACTCACAACTACTTTATTTTTCAAATTAAAAATACATTTTTACACTTTACTTTTGGATCAAAAAGTCAAAAAACAATATTTTTTTACTCTTCCTGCACAACAAAGTAATTCATGTTTAAAGAGTTAGAGGGAGTATATAGTATTTTTTTTTACTTAGTAATTATTTTTATATTTTTTAATAATAAAATTAATAGATTAATTCAATACACTTTAGTCATAAATGAGTTATTAATGATACCAAACATTATACATAAAATTTTACAAAATTATTATTATAAAACGTTGTAAATTAATATTGAAAAATATTTTAAGAGAATAATTATATTAACAAAACAATGATATAATTTAATTTAATTTAATTGCCAATAAAAATTCTAAATATTATATTATTGAACTATATTTTCAATATTTTTTTTGATTTTATTTCTTAGTATTAATACATTTAAATTAATAAAATAAATTAAGAATGAGAGATGGTCAAAACACTAAAAAAAATATCTAACAATTTAAGTTTATCGGCTATACAATTATTCAAATTTTATAATTTAAACGGGTTATATATACTTTAAGAAATTAATTATAATAATCGAATATATTATGGGAAAACGTTGATCAAGTTTTTTTTTAAAAAATTACTACCTCTATCCCAAACGAACAGTCTTACTTCTTTTGTAATATTTTAAAAAAAGTAAGACTATTCGTTTGAGACAGAGATAATATTTTTTAGGCTGAGTTTATTTACACCTCTATCTTTACTAAACCTACCCCTTTTTAAAATTTATTTTTTTAACACACTTATAAAATGTCTATATTATCCTTAGTTAAATCATGATATATCTTGGGTACATGTCTCTCCTTCTTCAATGAGAAATACTCTGTCACCTGCACTAGCCGACCACCGGTGCACATTAGATTTAGACAGTAGACACTACAGTCAAAACCAGAAGAAAAAAAAGTACTGGTGCACATTAGAATATGGTCTGAAATTAAAATTATCTAAAATTGAATTTCGAAATCTAAAATTGAATATGGTCTGAAATCAAAATATACAACAAACTAAAAAAAATGAAACTTATGTCAAATTAACCAAATCAACGCTTGATAAATCAATTGGATATTTATCTCTTCCCCCTTGTGAATTTTCTATGATTACTTTCATATCTTCGACGACCTACTCATAGGAAGGACCAGTAGATCAGCAAGCACATTAATTATTCGTCCGGTGTCGGGCCAACCTCTCCCTGTCGCAGACATTCGAATATCAATTTCCGGAGTTGACGCCGCCGACGAAAGGAGGCAGCGGTGGCGGCTAAGAATCGGAAGTATTAAATCGGGACTGTTATTATTTATCATTATTATTATTATTATTATTAAAAAGGGTATTATAGGTATTTAAATAGGGGTGAACTTATCAAAACAATAAAATTAAGGAGGTGAGTTAATAAAAAGGGTAGATTTAGTAAAGTTGGAGGTGTAAATAAACACAGCCTATTTTTTATAGTGTCATTATAAAGTAGAAGAATAGATTTTTTATTTAAAAAAGTAAAGAAATAAAGTAGAAGAATAAAAATTTATATAAGTGTTCTTTGTCTACTCTAATCCGTTCATAATTTTTCTTTTTTTCTCTTTACAATTGATTCTTTAATTACTTCTTTACTTCAATCTATTAATTAAAGTATATTTAAATTCATCTCAATTAATTATAAATTTTAGATTTGTCATATTTACTTCCATTTAATAGTTATGATAAATTCCTTATATTTATCAATTATATTTCTTCTATTAAAATTAAATATAGAAATTAATAAATAAAAAAATTAAATAATAGTATAATTCAATTAAACTATTATATTTCAAATATTATTCATGTTCCTAATACTAATAATACTAATAGAAATTTTTTAATTAATATATTTATTTATCTCATTTTATAGAATTATAGTAAATTATGGAATTATATCATAATCTTGTTATAAACTCAAGAGAAATTGAGAGAGAAATATAGATTAGATATAGAGAGAACATAGAGGAGAATAGAATTGTTATGAATTGTTGTAAATTGTTGTATTCATTTGGGGAGACCCCTTTATATAGGATATAATCTAGGGTTTCTGACTTAGCCAACAAGTCATTCACTATAATATAATAATATTCATAACACTCCCCTTGAATGACTATGTACAGAATTGCTGTCTCGTTAAAACCTTGTCAGGAAAACCCAGTGGGACAAAACCTGAGCGAAGGAAAAAGAGTACAACTTGCTCCCTCTGATTGTAATCACCGAAGATCTTTGACTTTGTGATCAATCAGTCTCATTAAAACCTGTAACTAATAAAACCATATAGGAAAAACTTAGTTATTCAAATATACATTTTTGGTCTTCAGGACACAACCTTCGAATTGTCGAGTTTCACGTTCATTTGTATCATTGACTAGAGCATTCGCAATTGCTATAACCGGTCGGTAACTCTTCAGGAGTATTTTAGATGCGTCTAGTGTTCAATATACATTTCTTGACAAATGAACAATAATGTGAACTTCAATTCACAACCATTTGAACTTCAGGTTCTATATCTCAGATTATCTCGAAAACAAACTCATATCGAGTGATGTACATGCCTCGTTAAAAACCTCGTTATAAAACCCTGTAGGAAAAAAATACCCGAGGAAAAGAGTACATGACATTCACATTTATATTTTGATGATTGTCTCGTTAAAAACCTTTAACTAAGAAAACCCCGTGGGAAAAACTTAGTAGAGGGAAAAAGAGTGCAATCACTGATTCACTTGTCTTCGGGACCAAAATCACTGGTCTTCTGGACCTTATATTCAATATCATTTTTGTCCATATGTAATATGATATTTTATTCATGTTCTGATTTTCATTTCCTTTCATTTCATTAATCTTAAAATCCATCCAGGATTTTCATGTATGTATCTTTCTAATGACTTCTACATAGTCAAATAATACATTTATGCATATTTATATTTATCGTTGTTGCTGCCAGAAGTATAAGGTAGCGGAACTTAATGTCATCCTTAAAAATATCGAGTTTTTGCGAAAAAACTCCTAATCTCGCTTTTATATCTCACCACATCATTACTCGTTTTTCGTACAAACACCCACGTATATCCTTCTGGGATAATATTTTGAGGTGTGTACTACAGAGTCAAAATATATCTTTATTTAGCGATTCATGCTCAACCTTAATTGCTCGTTTCTATTTCTTTGAGTGCTGCCGGCACACTATTATTGATTTAAGTTTTGGATCCAAAATTTCTAGAACAACTCTTGAGCCAAATATGTCGTTGACGACTTTTTATTTTCCATTTGATGACAATTCAATATATCAACCAAATCTCATCATTTCCCAAAATATTGAATTTGGTTGTTCCGCAATCCCAAGATTTTCTATTATCATGTGCACATGTTTTTTCAATGGGATTTTCATCTAACTCTCTTCAAGAGATTTTGAGGGTGACTTAATTTCTTTGTTTTTCCGCGGATTTATTTTATATCTTAAGATCGATCTACTACGCTTCAGGCGTATATTAGAATCAACATTTGAGTTGATCTCTTTGGTATTTGAACTCCTATAGTTCATTTATCACAAATATATGTGATTTTGTCACACCTTCATTAATTTGGCAGATTACTTGCTGCATATTGCAAGTTACTTATTTTAATGAACTTCGGGTTCAATTGATTGGTGCGTGGTTCTAGACTTGAAGATCGTTTTCATTCCATGAAATTTCTCGGTATTTATATCTTTTATATTCTTATCTCCCCCTAATGCCGAGAATTGATCTTCGTTAAATATGCAAATCAACATAATAGTTGTAAACCGATCTTCAGGATCGCGGCCTCAAGATATTTAATATACCTTATTTTCTATTATGCCCGTTCATACACTTTAGTGGTGATATTAATATACGTTGCATATTTCAAATTAATTCGCAGATGGGAAATAACAATTTCCACGCACTTAATAATAATATTGATATGCATCATTTTTATTTTAAGTACATTTCTAGTACTCGTTGGGATAATTAATATAGCTCTTCCGGAGATAATTAGTAAAGCTCTTCGGGAGCCCACTTTTAATATGTCATCATTTGCATGGCAATATATTTACCAATAATCATTCGGTGATAAGGTATCTTTACCAATGATCCTTCGGGGATACAGTACATTTATCAATGATCCTTCGGGGATCAAAATAAATCTTAATATATATTTTTCTCATAAATTAGATTTAATTGGAATCGAATTTTCCGATATTCCACAAGTACACACATAGTACATTTGTTCTCGATTTTCCAAAAGATATCCTTCAGGGATAATTCATGTAATTATTGTTTCAACGAGAACAATCGATGTAACTTTATTCAAAACATTTAATGTTTGAACTTTGCTTCTTCGGGAGAAATCAATAAAAATATTCTTTCAAGAATATTTTGAATATCAATATATCCATTTAAATTATTTAAATTTTAATTGCTATACCAATTTGATTTGATATTTCTGCGGGAATATCATATCATGATGTTCTTCAAGAACATTTAAAATTTAATTTTGATATTTAATCATGGATATCATATCATAATGTTCTTCGGGAACATTTAAAACTTATTGCTACTACGGGAGCAATTTAATTTGATATTTCCAAACTTATTGCTATTACGGGAGCAATTTAATTTGATATTTATCGAATAATATCAAATCATGATGTTCTTCCAGAACGATCAATATAATATTTTAAACCGTAGTATATGTTCTTCAGGAACATTCAATTTAATTGATAATTAAGAATAATTGATTTGATATAACTTCAGGATATCAAATTATAATGCGACTCAAACTTGTGAGATGTTACTTTTATGATAGCTTTATTATATGTCTCGAAAGATTTAAAATTTCGTAATCCAATGTGGAGTCAATCATACCACGTTTTGGTAGTACGTACGACCAACTTCGGGTGATCGTATATTTCTTTTAAATCTTTCCACAAAGCTATTGAATCTTTCACGGTCAATTTTCAAAGATATTATTCGAGATTATTAGTAAATATTCATAATCAATTTGATATTGATATTTCTGCAGGAATATCATATCACGATATTCTTCAGGAACATTTAATTTTGATATTTTCTTCGAGAATCAATGTTCTTCAGGAACTTAAGCATAATTAATTTGATATTACTTCAAGAATATCAGATTATAATGTTCTTCGGTAACATATGATATTACTTCAGAAATATCAGATTATAATGTTCTTCGGGAACATATGATATCATATCAAGAATATCAAATTATAATGTTCTTCGGGAACATATGATATTTACTTCAGGAATATCAGATTATAATGTTCTTCGGGAACATATGATATTACTTCAGGAATATCAGATTATAATGTTCTTCAGGAACATATGAATTTAAGAAGAAGGGAGTAGAAGTAGATATATTTATAATTATTAATGAATATAAACAAAAATATAAATTCTTGCCTTGGAGTTCGGATCTTGGATGAGTAGAACTTCGATGAAGATCGCGGTTGAGCTTTCGTGCTGATAACGTGTTATAAACTCAAGAGAAATTGAGAGAGAAATATAGATTAGATATAGAGAGAACATAGAGGAGAATAGAATTGTTATGAATTGTTGTAAATTGTTGTATTCATTTGGGGAGACCTCTTTATATAGGATATAATCTAGGGTTTCTGACTTAGCCAACAAGTCATTCACTATAATATAATAATATTCATAACAAATCTAAAATTTTTATATTATCTCAAATCTATTATACTTATATTTTAAAACATTTTTTAAATAATGTAATTATTTACAACCTTATCAATTCAAATAATATTATTATAATTACAATTATAACAATTTTTTATTAACCTTATTTAATTTTAATCCTTTTTATCTCTAAAAAACATTTTATATTTTTTAATTTTATAATTACTTAATCAATATTATGCTTATAAATTTTATCATTCTTTAAAATATTTTTATTGTTTTTTCCTGTTTTTTAAAATATAATTAAAATATATTTAAATATATATGTTGTATATTTAAAATATATCTTAAATTTTAAATTATGTTATATACAGTATTTTAAAATATAATTAAAATATATTTTAAATCTTGAAATAGGTTATATATTTTATGTTTTATAAAATATAATCAATATATGTTGTATATTTTAAAATATAATTAAAATATATTTAGAATCTAAATATGAGTTAATTTATTCAGAAATATAAATGCCTTAATTTAAAATTTAAATTATGAATATATTTCTCAATTAATTTTAAAGAAATCTATTTAATTATTTTACTTCCAATATAATGTCTCATGTAATAAATCTTTTGTTGATTCACAATCTCTTTATAAAATTAAGAACAAAAATATTAACTACAAAATATTTCATTTATTATTATTATTATTTATATTTTTAAATGGAATGCAAATCGACAATTTTAATTATTATACAATTATTTTTAAGAAAAAATTAATTTTACATTAGTAATTAAACATTATTGAAAATCAAGCACAATAATTATTTAAAAATTTTATTTTATTAACTATAAAACAATTCAATTTTATAATTTACACATGGGAAGAGTGACACACATTGTTAAAGGAAGACCTCACGAGTCATCTGCAACCAGGTATATTCTTTTAATATATTTTTTATATCATGTTATTACAATCTTAATTTAATTTTTTACAATCTTAATTCAATTCTGTTCTTAATCTTTCTTTTATTTTTATACATCCATCATTCTCACAAAAAACCAATTAAAAAAACTATACTTAAGTGAGATTGAAACACTGTTACATTCAAGGAGATGAGTAGTTTAAAAAAATTGTTCATATTTATTACCATAATATAAAATTCTTATGTGTATATCTGTGTATATATATAGGCCTAAAATATATATATTTATCAAAAAAATCATAAATAAAGAAATAAACTACAGTTAATCATCCCGGTGCAACGCACGGGCCGAATCAACTAATATATACAAATTAATGAATATTTGCTCTTTGCTTCACTCGCAAGTTTAAAACTCAACAGTCAATAGTATATCCACTTTCTAGATCCTTAATTATTTGAATATTTAAATTCAGTATTTTATGAGCGTGACATTTTTGTTCTCATTGGCTGAAAAAAGTATTGACCATTGACTAATGAAGAATTGAATATACTGTTTTTATTTTTTCTAAAATTATTTAAAATTGATAAAGTACATTTTGTTTGTAATTTTAATCTTGATCATATCTATCTACAAGTTCCTCAAACTTGACACATTCTGATGTCCTTTAATTTTCCGGGTGATCCCTATCTCACGGACATGTTTAATTCGATCAATTTTTATGTATGCACAATATTTTGTTCTGTATTGAACAATATAGTGTTGTGTGGGTTTGTGTTTTAATTTTGAAATTGTTATTGTTAGTGTAGTGTATCTTTTGGACTTGTTTGTTTTGTGTTTTTCAAACAAGGTTTGAATATTTGTATAGAATTTTAAAACCGAATTGACTGATCATGAAAAAAATTGAAAAATATATATAATCATAATTTGACGTTCATATATTTTTAAGAACTTGTTTCTTAATTAAATTATCTAGTTAATTATGATAATATTTACTACTAATATTTTGTTTTATTAGAATAAATAAAACTCCCAACTTCTCCAAATCATTATTAAAACTGTGTATATATATAACTAACTTTTATTCACTCAATTAATTATAGTAGAAAAAGACATTGCAACTATTGTTATTACAACAATTATTCAAAATTTAAACACAACAACAAAATGAAGAGTTTTAGATGAAAAAACAAGATTACAAATAGCAACATTAGTTTTTAGAGTTGGGCACGAGCCCGCAATTTTTCTGGGACAAAGGGAATATAATTTTATAACCGTCTTGATCTAGTTGCGGACCCTGCAATTTTTCCTTATCTCCCCTTGATCGTTTCCAGTGAGAACACCAATGTTGCCCATTTTGATCATCGCATTAGCGAAATCTTTCATGAAGGCATCCGGATAGTCGACGTATTTCTGGACCAACTGATCGGTCGTCCCATTCCTAGTGCTATTGTACAACTCCTGATCGGAGTGGAGAAGACCCTTTTGTTCGACGAGGTCCTTGAAATATGTGTTGTCAAAGATTGTTGGTGTCTCGTCCAACCCTTTGGTGTTGTTGTCCCTCGGGCTAGGAGTCCTCGGGCACATCTTCTGTGCTGCAATGGCAAAGCCGTAATTTATGTTGGTGTCGTTGTATATCCGATCCTTAAAGGTCGTGCATCTCGCTTCTCCAATCGAGTGAGCTCCTGTTAATTAATTAATTCAAATGTAAGTACTGTATATATATATTATCGGATAATATATTCGAACCACTAATATATATAATTAATGTCAAACTAATTATTAACCAGAGAGAGCAACGAGGTCCGTTTGGCTAAGGCCCTGCCGATTGAACAACTGAGTAAGGTTAGCGAGGCTCGACGTTGGAGGAGGAATCGACCCACTGTTTGCGGTGATTAAGTTTGCGGTCTTCGAGTCCCATCGTCCCAGACTTACATTATATCTACAACCTCCGAGCTGTAATGAATTAAATATACATTAATTAAGCTGTAATAATTAAATATATTTAAGATTAAAAATTAATTAATTAATTAGCCGAAGAATTTGATGGTAGCTTACAATGTCAACAGAGTCCCGAGCCGCGATGGCCAAGATATCAGCACAAGAGACAGTGTTGCTGCAATTCTTCTCTACGGCTGCCTTGATTCTGTCCACAACGTCGAATCCCCTAACAGAATTCTTGTTGGGACGTGCATCCTTCTCTCCCAGGTTATTTGTAGTGTTGTCCAGGAGGATTGATGCGTCGCATCCCTGATCACATGACATGAATTTGTATGAATTGAATTCAAAATAAATAAAGTGAAAAAAAAAAAAACAAAGCGCAAAGCAAAAATAATTATATTTATTAATATTACGTTGACGAAGCAATCGTGGAAGTGTAGACGAAGGAGGGAGGCGCCCATCCTTTCCTCCTGGCTAATTTCCTTCAAGACTACGTCGCGCACGACTTCGAAGAGATGCGGGCAGGTTTCGTCATAGAAATCAGTTCTCAGTTGATCAGATGCAGACGAGGATGTGCTGCTAAAAATCACGAACAGGATTGCCAAAGTGATTGCAGCTAATTTGAATGCCATTGTTACAAAAAAAAAATGTTTTTTTTTCAAGTATGAAAGATTAATTGAAATGTTATTTGTGATGTGTGTGGAAAAAATGTTGTTTAGGCGCTCAAATTATATAGAGAGATTGATTAATTAGTTAATTAATTGATTCGGCTTCTCTCGCTCACCTAATTCCGTTGACTGTATGGTATAAGTCAACCTTTGAACACAATTATTCATCACTGTTATTCTAAGTTAAGTTTAATAGTACAGTAATACTATATTAAGAGTGTTGAATTTTTTTTAAATAAGGTCGTTGGATGACGAAAATTATGATCATGAATATATTAGAAGATCTTGTTTTAATTTTTAGTTTTTGAATTTGGATTTTTTAAATCGAAAACTTGGTTTTGTTTGGGTCGTCAAGACAGTGTTTTTTTGCCTACACTGATTATTTATCTGCTATGATACAATATTGAAGTTTTAAGTTGACTCATTATACGTTTTAATTAAAAACAAATTATGATATTAATGTTCAAATTATATTTAAATCAAAAATTGTTATTTCAAGCGGTGTAAAATGTCTAATACTACAAATTAATGAATACTATTTGCTCTTTGCTTCACTCACAAGTTTAAAACTCAACAGTATTTACACTTTCTAGTATTTTATGAGCGTGACATTTTTGTTCTCATTAGCTCAACATTTGAACAAGTACTACCGAAAGACTAATTGCATAAAATAATTTATTTTATTAAAAAAATCAAAAAAGTGTTGGATTGACCAGTGACTAATGAAGATACTGTTTTTATTCTTTTATCTTATTTGTTTTTTTGGCATGGGAACCTACTATTATTACTTTGAATTATTCAACTTATTTTTTCAATGGCAATTATACAAATTAATTTGTTAAAATTTGAATTGCTTTGAGTAATAGTAATAACAAAAAGTGACAATGAAACAGTAATGTTCTTTACCAAAGAGTGGATCATAATGTTTTTTTTTTTTTACATTTTTTAAAAAATAATTATACATTTATATTTACATTTTTTTTAAAATATATATATTTATTTTTTTACTTAAAAATATTTATTTATTTTTTTACTTTCAAAATACATTTTTTTTATATCATATTATCATATCTACACACCTCCAAAATCATCACTTACTATTTTTGTAGCTGCCTGAATTTTGAATCATCACCTAGCAAAGCAAAGCAAATCTCAGATCAAGTACATAACCAGAACCCTTCATTTCCATCCCCAGTTCCTCCAACATGCCATAGATCAACTCCTTTTCCAGGTGATCTCTATCCCTCGCGTAAAACCTATGCACTCGACCTCTCACCATTATCCAACTACACCCGGCCGCCTCCTTCCTAACACCTTTCTCACTCATCGCCTTCCTCACATCTCCCCCTTCCCTAAAACCGCCCGTCTCCATATACGCATTCGACAGAAGAACATACGTCGAAGAATATTCCGGACACAGCGAGAGAATCTTTCTCGCCGCCATTTCCCCCAGCTCCAAGTTCCCATGAACCCTGCACCCACCCAATAACGCCTGCCACACCATCTCGTCCGCCTCCAATGGCATTTCCGTTATAAACTCAAACGCCTCGTCGAGTCGGCCCGCCCGACTCAGAAGGTCCACGACGCAAGCGTAGTGCTCCATATTCGGAACGAGCCCGAACTCGCTCTCCATCGACCGAAAATAACCGAGGCCCTCGTCGACAAGGCCCGCATGGCTACACGCGAAAAGGACACACAACAAAGTAACACCACTCGGTTTAATATCCATCTCTTCCATCTTTTTGAAGTGTCGGAGTGCATGCGAAACGAAACCGTGATAAGCGTAAGCCGATAATATAGAAGTCATCGAGACGACATCAGGGTTGGATATCCGATTGAAAACCTTCTCTGCCTCTTTTATATTTCCCCCCTTAGCATACATATCGATCAAAGAGCTCTCCACGTAGTTAATATTTCCGAGACATAATTTGCACACAAGACCGTGCATTTGTCGACCGTATTCAAGATAAGATAAATTCGCGCATGCAGTGAGTACACTAGCCAGTGTGAAATCATTGGGGGCGAACGCTTCTTCTTCTCTCATTCGGGAAAACATAACGAGCGCTTGGTCCCATTCAGAACTCTGAGAGTAGCCTGAGATTAAAGTTGTCCACGACACTACATCTCTGTGTTTCATACTGTTGAAAATCTTGTTTACAGTTTCAAGGGACCCGCATTTCGAATACGCATCCAAAATCGCGTTCTCAACACTCAGGTGTGTTATATCACAACCACCTTTCAAATATACGGCATGCACTTCCCTCGCTAACCTTGAACACTTCGATTTAGATATCACGCCGAACACACTGCAGTAAGTGTAGAGATCGGCTTTTACTCTGTTTTGCCACATTTTGGCAAATAGTTGCAAAGCCTGTTTTGTGCAATTACAAAGAGCGTAACCACTAATCATAGCATTCCAAGGTCCGTTCACTTTCGACTTCGCGAAATTCATATCAAAAACGGACCTCGCCTCAGTCATACACCCGCATTTCGAGTACATATCAATTAACGCAGTGCCAACAATAACATTTCCCTCCACACTCATTTCCGATACTAATTCATGAATCCACTTTCCCTTATCAACATCGCCTAACTTCCCAACAGCCTTTAAAACACTAACCAGAGTATATACATCGGGAACAAATCCTTCCTTCTTCATCTTCAGGAAATATTCAAAGGCCTCCAAGTGTAGACCATTGATCGTGAGTCCTGATATCATCGCGTTCCAAGTGACATCGTTATGTTTGGCCATAGAGTCAAAAACTTTACCAGCCTCCAGTACCTTACCCAGCTTTGCATACATGTTGAGAAGTGAAGTGCTAACTACAACATGGGATCGGAAGCCTCGTACGATGATATGGGAATGTACCATGTCGCCTGAATCCACAGAGCCCAACCCGACACACGATTGGAGGACGGCGGAATACGCGAACCCGTCAGGGGATATTCCATCACCCGACATCATCATCTCGCAAAAATAGTTCAACCCCTCTCGGAATAACGCTTGGTTGTTAAATGCTACGATCATGACGCTCCAAGAGAAGACGTTTTTCCTCGGCAGAAACTCAAACAATGTCTTAGTTGAGTTGAAATCAGAGCATTTTGAATACGCGTGCATTACGTGATTGAGCAGGATCAACGAGTCACTTCCGTCGAAATTTGACTTGAGTACGTACCCGTGAACAGTTCTTGCTTGCGCGAGTAACCGCTTTTCGGCACACCAGTGGAGCTGATCCACCAGTTCTTGCAGTCGAGCCTTTCCAGACGGCTCGAAATCTGCAGTAGGTTCAACTAGTGTGCTCTCAACAGCTCTGTTTCTTTTATGGGTGACCTGGAAAGCGTTAGTAGATGCCCATATTCCAGCCTGGAGATTAATATGAGAATGGTCATTGAATTGTTCGGTTATTAACGGGTTCGGCATAACTACCGAAACTGAGGACTTACTGGTTTTCTATTTTGAAGATTGGGTTTGAAGAATGAATGATCATGAACAGGTCGAAGAAACTGCAATTGAGCATGGAAGGTTATCGCCATGGGCATTGCAAGAAAAGATTTTTCTACAGCATCACGGTCAGGACTTTCATCGAACACATCACGTGCATCCCTAATGAAAACATAAATTCAGTAGAAAAACACAGTTCTGCCCTATAGAAAATTCGCATTTCAGAGTGACAGCTTAAGAACCTGTAATTAAGCTTACGAGAAGAAAAAAAAAATTGCCATAAATCCTTAATAATACCTGCTAAAAGCTCTTCCGGCTCACGCTGCCGGAACACCTCCACTCCAGCTTCAGCCACCGTGAAAACTTGAAAAGATAGAAAGAAAAACACAGCCAGCGAAAATACCGAACCCGGCTGAAACTCACAAGCCCGAGCCCGTAATCTTATCCCTCAGAACAGAAGTCGATAGAAAGAAAAACACCGCCAGCCAAAATACCGAACCCGGCTGGGACTCACAAGCCCGAGCCCATAATCTTATCCCTCAGAAGTCGAACCGCAGCCTTTCAGCCGCAATTAATTTTAGTGGAATAAAAATAATTACCCAATCACAAATTTGGTTTTTCAATTTTTGTTTTATTAGATTGAGATTACACAATTACAAAATTAAATCTGGCCTGTTTTATTAGATTGATTTTAAAAATTAAATAATTTTTCAAGAGGGTATAAATGTACTTTCATCTCAGGCAGTCATATTAACATTCCAATGTTTGTATACATATTTTCCCAAATAAATCACACAAAAAATAAACAGAAAAATACATACACTGATTTACAAACAATGAACAAGAGAAAAAGCTCAAGCACTCTCTTAGACCACTACCATCTTGTATACATTGGTCGAAATAGCTATGCTGCTCGTTACCACCGCAATCAAAATCATAACAGCTGCTATCGTCTTGTCCCTTGCCGTTGAAATACCGTGAATATCCCTGCACAAAACGTACGCAATGGGTATGTATAACCGTCGTATTTTAGTTATAAATGACAATATATACAGAGAGAATATACGAGTTGTACCTTAACACGACCGCTCCAGGAAAAATGAAGGCCAAGCAGACAGCAGAGGTGGACCCCATGAACTGAAACAGGTACCAAATGCTAGGAATGGCTATCGCCAAAACGTAAGCCAGTGCCAGCAAGACGAGACTGAGGATGAAAAACCTCCTCGTGTCATCAACCAAACTAGGCTTCCTAGAGAAGAGGAACTCGTCGATGTTAGTCCTGAGGGAAAAGTTGAGCAGGGGGAACACCAGCATCA
Organism: Euphrasia confusa; assembly: GCA_954870475.1. NCBI lineage: Eukaryota > Viridiplantae > Streptophyta > Magnoliopsida > Lamiales > Orobanchaceae > Euphrasia > Euphrasia confusa. The sequence continues at coordinate 38,420,091 of OX940960.1, forward strand.
GGTGGAGCGCGTAACTCAAACGGACTATGTCGTTCAGAAACGGGCTTATATTAGAGCCCGTGCTCTGATCGAAATTCACGAGTATGTCGTCCATGGTCGAGTCCCCAAACAGAAGGTAACCGAAGATCCCGATGACGAAGTAGATGGCGGCGCAAAGCACGAGCGAGATTCTAACTGCAGAGATCATGTGTGCGGGTTTACCCAGCTCGACTCCGATTGAGTGAACTGCAAGATTTCAAAAATAACTCAGAGGAAGCATAAATTTTCAACAAAAGAAATTCATTGATTAATAAATTATACTACTAGAAGTAACTCGTTATCCTCGCCGATTATATCAATTCAATCATCGTCTGATTATGTGAAGGGTAATTTTGACTTTCAACTTATAATCAGACTAAATGAACAACATAAAAACTCGGGTGGGCTCTTGATCTTGATCCTACAAAATCCAAATAGTGAACTGAAATTTTGTATGTTTCTTACCATTGAAGTGAAATGTGAATGCAGTCACAATCACTGGTATAGCCGTGAAAAGATTGAAGAAGGAAACTCCATTGTCTAACTCGGGTAGGATTCTCGGAGTCTTAGTTTCCCCTTGTACGAGGGCGGTGATGGCCATCACAGAGCATATACCGACAAACACAACTGCTAGGAACACTGACACGGCTGAACTCAACCACAACGATTCTGCAATAGTCGAGAAATATAAACAATCAAACTAACTAACTAACTAATGGAGTTGCTATGTAAGATATCAATTGGACTTTGATGAACATAAACGCTATTTTCACTTCACGTACCCACACGACGATACGAGACGAGCGGAAGCATGACGAAAACGACGACAAAGAGGAGAGCAACGGCGCGTAAATTCCACCAATGGACGCCAAACCATTCCTGCAGGACCCCCAAGTGCTCTGGGCCGGTGCCGGAGAGCACATCCCCTGCCGTGGACAGAAACATCTTTCTAATCAAATCGAGATCGATTGGAACATTGATTATCCCCAAATTGGGGATTGAAAACCCTAAAAACGCGATTTTGCCCAAAATTAAATAAAATAAAAAATTAATCGCTTACCGATGATAATGAGATACATTATCAAACACCCCAGATTCGTGATCATCACGCATATCTGCACCGCGATCGATCCCAGCCGCCCGAACGACTCCCTCATGAGGCCGGCGTAGGTCCTGGATTCGCCGGAGTAGGTGAACCTCAACATGAACTCGACGGATATTTCGACCACGATTCCGACGATAACGATCAAAACCAACGCCGGAACGACTCCTAAAACCTTCAGAGTCGCCGGTATGGACATTATACCCGCGCCGATGATGCTCGTCGAGACGTTGAAAACCGCCCCAGACAGAGACGGTCGTCCTTTTCCGTGATCCGTCGCGTGGACAGGAAGTAAAGGCGCCTCAGCTCCGGTGGGTTTAGTCGCCGGAGCCATTTTTTTGGTTTTATGTTTTCTTTTTTCTTTGAATTTATTTGGTTGGAAGTTTTATTAGTGTTTTTTTATGGGCGGCATGCAATTATTGGTTTGTGCGAAATGACGAGAGTGCCCCTCGTTCAGGGGCTTTGTTAGCGGATGATGCGGAATGGGGTGAAGGGCAATACAGAGATTTGAATAGGTTCTTTGGGTTAGTTATCGTTAGTTTGAATGATAAGATGTATTTAGACGGAAATGTGGGTAACGTGAATCGTGTGATTCATTTATATCGGCAATTTATATCCAAGTCGATATTTGTTGTCGTTAATCTGTAAATAACTAATTCAATACCTATATCATATACCTCTCTCTGAATCTTTATAAAAACAATATCTTTATATTTACGTAATTTATTTTTTTAATCTTAATAAAAATAATACTGTACTATTTTTTTTACTAAAATAATTAAAATGTTACATTCAAATATTTAAAAATAAATACAGAAGAGAACCAACCCATCACGGGGCTTCGAGATTTTGGACGGCTGGCAAAAGAGATTTGGGTTCTGCCGGCTAATATTATTTTATTTTATTTTCTAATTATACTCTCAGAGTAATTTAAAGAAAAAATTAGAATGGTTTTATAATTTTTAAAAAAATACCATAGTTTACATTTCTAATAAAAAAAGTAATTAATTTTTGGAATATATATAATTTAATGTAATGATATTAATTGTATATTCATAATTTAGGTATGCTTTTCAAATTTGATTTATCTATTTTAACCTTTGTATTATATTAATTATATTGTATTTTAATATTTTGGGTAATTACTAAAAGAATGATTAGTAGTAGGTACCGCAAAAACCTCTCCTTACTTTCTTCTGAAATTTGTGCAAACCTCGCCGAGAAACCACCCCAAAAAATTTCGAAAATGTTGAAGTTCTTATCGAAAGTGAGAATCGAATTCAACGCGTTGGACCCACGCTTGGCCTCGTGCATGGAGTTCCTGGCCCAGTGCAACGCCCGCAAGGCCAAGGAATCCAACCCCATCTACTGAATTAAAAAGGCGAATAAGTCAACTTCAAAGTAGATTTGTTGTGCCAGGTGCAGGTTAAGCGCCGCACCGACGATTTCCCGCCGCGGATCACCGTCACCTTCGTCAACGGTGTCGAGGAGACCTTCGACGCCACCGAGACTTCGTAAAATAGCAGTACAATTTATGCATATTGCAATAACAGCAACACTGTCCAACATATCCAAATAGCATAGGTGTTCTCTAATAATATTAAGTAAACCATATGTACTGATCACCCAACCTAGCCCTAATTAATATACGCATCCAATAAATTTCAATGGGAAAATTGTTTCCCCAATCAGTCATTGCTCAATTTTGTTCAATTCAACCTAAAAAGGTAGAACCCTAAATATTGAATGTAATCTATGAATTTTGGATTTTGGTATTTATTGAACCGGTAGTATAAACGAAAATCACAAAGAGGCGAACCCGAAAATATAAACCTTACCGGATTTGAAGAAAATCAGAACGAGTTCCAATTTGAAAAACCTTTCAAGAACACTGTCGCCGGAAATATCCTCTTTTGGGTCTTCATCGATAACAGCTTATGATTGTTCTTTGCAGCCCGTTTTGAAACATGTGTTGGATTAATAAGTTAATTCATTATACAACGGCAAAAGACCCTCTTAGATGATGTTATTATACCGTATTCATTTCACGTTGGGCCTCGGATGTAGTTGCCTCGAAGTCGTTTTCCAGACTTCGTTTGGCGGTTCTGGAATAAGCCTCACGGTTCAAAACCTTCTTCTTCAAAGAGTCAGAACGGGTTGTTGGAGACATCTTCTCGAAACACTGTTCCAAAATAGTAATTGATCATAATTTAGGTAACAAAATTAGTTATCTACAGCTCATTGATATCTACCTATATCAGTATCTATCATCCTATAATTGGCTTGTTAAATCAGAAGGTATTGCATGCTTTTTGTAAACCAAATAACAATGAGAAAGATAGATTCCACACTACCTAGTTTTTTGCAAGCTTTTAGAATGAATACTTTTTTTAAGGTCAGAATTGAATTTACAGTTATTGTTAAAAATCTTAATGGATGAAATTCATAAAAATCAAAGTGATCTATGAATAAAATAACAATCTACCAACACACATATAGTTCTCATCACTCTCCATCCTTCAGATGTGTAGTAATATAAAGGAAAATACCGACATGCAAAACAAAAATCACTGATAATTTCTTGAGAAATTTAACTACAAATTCAATTAATTTCAACGGGTAGATTGTTTCCCGAATCAGTCATTGCTTAATTTGGTTGAATAAAACCTAAAATTGCGAGAACCCTAAATCATCAATGTAATCTATGAAAGACACGATTTTGGAAGTTATTGCACACGGAGAACAAACGAAAATCACGTTAGGTCGAACACGGAAAAATAAACCTTACCGAATTTGAAGAAGATCAAAGAGCGTCCAATTGCCAACCTTTCAAGAACACTGCCGGAACTCAACTCTGCGTGGGTTTCTTTTGAGAGAGGGTTTGAGGTTATTCTTTTGGTAAAATGATACGTAAAATCATTGTTTATTTTGGTAGTGTATTTGACCCACATGGAAAGTGCATTATTGTCTCATTAAGAAAGTGATTCTATATATTATAGGTTATATTTAAAATATTAGATAGTATAATAACATTATAGGGGTTGATTTGGTATATCATTCTTTTTTAGAATTTAGACAAAGTATAAGATTATGTTATAATATGTAAGTAAGATATTAACCCTTTTTGAACTTCTCTCTTTATTTAATTGATTTATGTGCTTTGTAATCATTAAGTGTAATAATTTATATATTTTAATAATTTAACAAATATTTTAAATAAATAAAATAGAAAATATAATGATAATAGAGAAAAGAAGTTCAAAATAATACTCCAATAAGAATTATGAAAGAAAGGATATATACGTATTAGCTCGAAATGGAACTTGAAAGAATGTCTGTTATCCCTTCGAATATTACTATGTTTTTTTGGACTGAAATTGGCTGAACTGAACTTAAGCAATTTGAACCGAAGAAATTAAGTGATATGAACTGAATTGATTTTTTATAAAAATAATAATAATTTATATAAAATTTTAAATATTTTTTTTAAAAAATTAATAATATTATGAAAGTAATTACATTGTATATATAAAATTATAGGTTGAAATTATTTATTTATTTATTTTATTTAAATTTATTTTGAAGCAATGAACTGAACTGAAGCATCTGAACTAAACTTAACCAATGTGAACTGAACTAAACTAAACTGAAATTAAGTCCAAAAGAACAGGTAAATCTCATGTAATCACACTTTTTTTTTTAATATTAATTCTTTTGTCTCAAACTTATAATCACACTTTTTTTAAATTGCAAAAAAAACTAAAATTATAATTTTGAAATGAAGGAAATTAATTAACTATCCAATAATGATTTCTTATTATTCAAAATCAATAATTACGGGTGAGTATGAAATGGATCATGTCACAAATCACAACCAATGCATTTATAAATTTAACAATAATTTAAATATTAAAAAATAATTTAAAAATATTATTTAGAAATTTAACAATAATCTAAATATTTTTAAAAAATCATTTTAAAATATAATTCTACTAAGTATTCTATTCATATTACTTTATTATTTTATTTTTAAAATTGATGGGAGAGAAGAAAAAAAAGTGAGGTTTTGGTCTACCAGAAAACCCCAAACAAATTCAAAAATCACAAAAGAGCCCTTTTAGTTTGGTTCCATAAACCCAAAAACCCTTCAAATGCACCCTTTACTTTTATAGAAATGTTACAGCTTACACTAAGTTTGAATAAAGAAAATAACATATCATTGGGGTACCATAATTTTCGAAAACAATTGGGCTTCACTTGTAATTAACTGAAACCTCGAGGTTTTTACTTCTTGTAATCATCATCACCAAAGTAAAATCTACTTAGTTTTATACTGAAACCCCCAACATTGCTAAATCAACAAATATCCATAGACGACCATAGAATATATACACGGGAGAAAGAAAACCAAGTCTGCTAAATCAGCAAACATTGAAAACAAAGGTGGTCTATTGCCAAGGAACGAAAACCAAGTCTGTGATAAGTATGTTGAGGATTCGATCGATCGATTATCTCAGGTCACCACTTACTTGATCTGATCAATGAATCCACAAAAAGTCCGATTAAATATTTGTTGATGAACCGCTGAGCTCCAGCTTTTAAGCACCTAACAACATATACATGCATTCAGCTATATATCTTACAGATTTATTAAACAAACAAAAATGTATCGGTAAAAAACAATCGATTTATCATTACTTGTTGGAGTCCACGAATGGCAAGTCATCCGCGGACGACATGAACACAATCCTCGCATCCTTCGCAGGAGACGATTCATGCTAGGAATTCCAACAACAAATCTTAGCTAGCTTGCACACGATAAATAAAACGACTTGCTTATTCTTAAAATCGGCAGATTATAAAACTAGCTACCTTGATTTTCTGGACGAGATCGTATCCGGTCACGTCGGGCACAGTTTCGAAATCTATGAAAACCGTGTTCACCTTCGGGATCTTATGGATCGATCAAGAACAGGAAGCAAAAATCATTTTCCAAGCAAGATTATGAGCATTACATATACGATTAATATTTAATCAAAAATTAATACTAATAATTGAAAAAACGCATACATGATCATCCCCAGATCTCTGGGGGTCATCAACTAGGCCGAGCAGCTTCAAAGCCTGCAACACATTTTCAGCAGTACTCACTGAAAAATAAGATTCAACCAATTGAATAATACTAATTAAATTCACCGATCGAATATTATACGAACGAACAGAGAACAGTAATATTGAAGAGCATGAACTCGAGCGAGCTTCGATTTCGAAGCAATCGAAAACACATACACACGTAGATCTGGAGAATTAATCTATACATACAAATTCAGATCGAGTCTGTATGTATACGGTATACCTTTGCACAATTGCACGAGGAAGATCGCTTTGAGACTGTTACGACAGATTCCGTCGTCGTCCACGATTAAGAGGTGAGGTTGACTGTCTTCGGCCGCCATTTTTGCTGCGCTGGAAGCCCCACCAATTGAAGAAGAAGACGAAGAATTCATTTCTTTTTGTTTTGTTTTGTTTTGTTTTCTCAGCAGATAAACACACACACAGTGGGAGGTGTGGGTTGAAGGAGGGTTTTGAAAGCTACGAACAGAGGTGGAGTGTTGCAGTAGCAAATAGCAATGCAGTTGGCAGTATCAGACCGTCATGTGTTTTATTTTTTATTTTGATTGTTCTTTTTAATATTATAACTCTGTTTTGGATAATGACAAAATTGAATACTTTCTTCTCCTCAATCCCAAAAAATACACATATTAAAAGTGTAAACAAGTGTTATTTTGAAACAAAAATTTAAAAATTATTATTAAGGGTTAAAATGTATAGTAATTGTATAATATTTTAAAAAATTAAGTGAAAAAATTAAAGTAAATTTTATTTTAAAATAAAAAAATAAGCAATTATTTATTTTAACATGGATAAAAAAATTAATTGAAAAAATTAAACTATATGATACCTTAATTGATTATTTTAACATTTAATATATGTAAACCACTTATCATTAGAAACTGTAATTTTCAAAAACAATTGGGCCTTCCTTGTAATTAAATCAAAGCTCGTGTTTTTTCATTCTTCACTAGTTCACTGTAACCATCATCACAGAAAGAAAATCTACTAGTTTTATACTCAAATCCCAGCATTGCTAAAATCCATAGCATACTTTCCAGAGGAAGAAAACTAAGTCTGCGAACAAGTAAAAGCAAGATTACTAATCGAATGTACGTGGACTAGTTAAGGGCCTCGATCGAGTCTCAGGTCACCACCTTTTCTCAATCAACGTCTTCCCAAAGTCTCCGAGGAAACGCTTGTTCAAGAACATATAATCCTTAGCTCCAGCTGTCTTGCTCCTAACATACACATTTCATATAACTTATAGATTTATTAATCACAAGCAACATATATATTGGTCGAATACTAATCAATTTATCATTACTTGTTGCCCTCGGATATCCAGTCTTCTGCAGCCGACGTGAACACAACCTTCGAATCCTTTGTAGCAGGCGATTCCTGCTAGGAATTCCAAAGATATACAAATCTTAGGTTGCATATATTGTAAATTAATTAAACAGCTTATTTATTTTAAAGTTGACAGATTAAAATTACCTTGAGTTTCTTGACTAGCTCGTACCCCATCATACCGGCCGGAGTTTCGTAATCCATGACGGCAGTGTCTATGATAACCGTGTCCACCTTTGTGATCTTATGGATCAAGAACAGAAGCACAATCATTTTCCAAGCAAAGCAAGATTATATGCATTTAATCAAAAGTTAATACTCTACTAATTAATAATTAAAAATTGCATACAGATACTGCAGTGTCATCAACTAGGCCAAGGAGCCTCATCGCCTGCAACCCATTTTCAGCAGTACTCACTGGGAAAATAAAAATCAGCCAATAATAGTAAATAAATTAAATTCACCGAATATTATATGAACAGAGAGCAAGGTAAAATAAATAAATTATTACTCTGGTAAATACAGATCTGAGTCACAAATAGAAGAACATGAACTCGGGCGAGCTTCGATTTTGAAGCAATCGAACACACACACATATATATACATAGATCTAGAGGTTTAATCTATACGTACAGAGACAGATCGAGTTTGTATGAATACCTTTGCACGAGTATCTCAGGAAGATCTCTTTGAGACAGTTACGACAAATTGCGTCGCTGTCCACGATTAGGAGGTGAGCTCGACTGTCATCGTCCGCCATTTTTACTGTGCTTGAAGCCCCTGCAACTGAAGAAGAAGAAGACGAAGAATTCATTTTATGTTTTCTCAACAGAAAAAAACACACACACGCAGTGGGAGGTGTGGGTTTTGAAAATATACCGGTGAGAGGTGTGGGTTTTGAAAACACACACACACACCTTAAGGTGTGGGCTGTGTGGGTTGAAGAGGGTGTTGGAAAACAAAAACAGTAACAGTACGAAATGGAGTGTTGCAGTGGCAATGCAGTTATCAGTATCAAAGCGTGGTTTTTTTATATATTTTTTCTTTTGATTTTTCTTTTTATTATTGCCAACACTTTTGGATAATAACAATATGAAATACGGAGTACTACATTAAGTGAAAAAAGGACACTCTTTTAGAAATATAGGGGCTATTTTGTCACATAAATTAGGAAAAATATTATTTTTGTAATTTTTGATTTTTTATAAAAAAATGAAAAATATAAATATATTTTTAGTTAAAAGGTAAAATAATTTTGAGTAAAATTTAACAATGAGTAAAACAATAGGAGGTGTGGGTTTTGAAAACACACACCTTAAGGTTTGGTTCCATCTTAGAATCTCACCCCTCTTCATAAACCAAAAACACTTCAAATGCACCCATTATACTTTTATACTGTAGAAATTATTTTCAAGAAAATCATATAACATTGGGGATATGTATGTAATTTTAAAAAACAATAGGGCTTGCCTTGTAATTAACTCAAACATCTTTCTAGTAGTTTCATACTCAAATCCCAGCAATAGTACTAAATCAACAAATGCAGAAAACAAAGGTCCATAGCATACATTGCCAGAGAAAGAAAACTAAGTCTGTGAACAAGAAAAACCGAAATCACAAATTGAACGAGGCCCCGTCAGAAGCCTTGATCGTCTCAGGTCATCACTTCTTCATCCACATCTCTGCATAAACTGCGATGAAACACTTGTTGATGAACGATTTAGCTCCAGCTGTGATGCACCTAACATATACATTAAGATATCTCTTAGATTTATCAAACACAAGCAAGAATATATCCGTTGAACAATGGATTTTTCATACTTGGAAGACTCTAAATCAACTGGCACATCATCAGCTGACGACACGAAATAAACCGGCACATCCTTTGTAGCAGATGAATCCTGCTAGGAATTCCAAAGCTTAATCTCAAGATACATCGTAAATTAAACATTTTAAATTTGACAGATTAAAATTACCTTGATCTTCTTGACCAGCTCGTATCCGGTCATGCCTGCCGGAGTTTCGTAATCTATGATAACCCTATCCACCTTCGGGATCTTATGGATCAAGAACAGGAAGAGCAAAATCATTTTTCAAGCAAGATCAGTATTATAAACATTATATATATATATATATATATATATATATATATATATATAATCGAAAATTAATATGCATACAGGGTCATCCCCAGATCTCTGCGGGTCATCAACGAGGCCGAGGATCCTCAAAGCCTGCAACCCATTTTCAGCAGTACTCACTGAGAAAAATAAAAATGGGCGAACAATTTTAAATCCACCAAATATTATATGATCAGAGCAGAGCAAAAAATCAACGAACAAATTGAAGAGCGTGAACTCACGCGAGTTTCGTTCCGATTTCGAAGTAATCGAAGCAGATAATATATAGATCTACAGATCGAGGTTAATTGCGAGTACCTTTGTACTTGTATTTCGTGAAGATCGCTCTGAGAATGGAACGACCGGTTGAGTCGCCGTCGACGATCAGGACGTGAGGTCGACTGTCTCCGTCCGCCATTTTGGCCGTGCTCGAAGCCCCTCCGACGGAAGAAGAAGACGAAGAATTCATTTTTTGTTTTCTCAACAGAAAACACACACAGTGGGCTGTGTGGGTTGGAAGAGGTGTTGGAAAACAAAAACAGTAACAGTACGAAATGGAGTGTTGCAGTGGCAATGCAGTTATCAGTATTTCAGTATCAAAGCGTGGTTTTATATATTTTTTTCTTTTGATTTTTCTTTTTATTATTGCCAACACTTTCGGATAATGACAATATGAAATACGGAGTACTACATTATAGTAATTTTAAAATTTTTAAGATTATAAATGGATTATTTAATTAATACTATATTACAATTAAATAAGAGTAAAATTTAAAAACATTAAGTGAAAAAAAATACTCCGTACTCTTTTAGAATGATAGGACTATTTTTCTGGGCCCAAAAAAATGCTCCTTCTTTCCCTTAAAACAATGCATACTTTCTTTTTTAGTCCATCCCTTAAAACAGTGTACATTCCATAAATGGAATGTCTTTTCACAATTTTATCCTCCCAATACACATTTATTTACTCTTATACCACTACTTTTTCAACTATCTACTTTATTACTTACACATCAATACCTATTATACCCTCACTTTATATTATTAAATACACAAAAAATCATTTTTTCTTAATTTACGTAACAATTTCTTTATGCATTGTATAGAGGGATGGAGGGAGTATTATTTTTGATTTTTGATTTTTGATCAAAAAATTAAAGGTATAAATTTATTTTTAAGTAATAAATTAAAATAATTTTAAATAAAATATAAAAAGTAGTGAATAAAATAAAATTAAATTAAAATTTTAAAATAAAAAAATATAAATATTTATTTATATTTGGGAGAGTTCTAATACTATTGTTATTAAACATTACTTTTAAAAAATTAGTCATTTTATTATAAAATGTAAAGAGTAAAAAAAATTAGTCATGTTATTATGAAATAAAAAGAGTAATTTAAAATGTAAGTAGTTGAGTATAATTTTAAAAATCAAAATTTCTAATAATTCAAAAATAAAATTTAAACATGTCTTTTCAAATTGAAGTATGTTAAAGTTTTTTTAGTAAAAAAATTATTTATTTTTTTATTTTAATATGTTATTTTATCATTAGTTACAATTAATTTAAAAATAAATAACGTTTTGTTTTAAAAAAAAAATCGGTCGTGCAAATTATTCATGGTGTATATTTTGAAAAATTAACACGACTATTCCTGAAGCATAAATATCAAAATACGTTTTTTACTATTCATCGCGACAATAGCAAAAATCGTATTTCCTTACTTATTCCTAGGGGTGGCAATGGTACAACATTCCATTCCAACCAATTCATGTACCTACCGTACCAACTATATTGGTATACCGTCAAGTTGGTACACCATAAAATGGTACAGTATACCGTACCAAATTTTAAAACTTGGTTGGTATGTGGTATATATTTTACTTGTACCATGGTATATGGTACATACCAACTTATACCAAATATATTTTTTATTTTTTATTTAAGTTATTTCCATAAAATTAAATGATATTAAAAAAAATAAATGAAATAATAAATTGATAAATATTTAAGATTAAATTATTAATTATGTTTTATAACATTTTATCAATTATTTTATTTTTAATCTTGGTATAAATTATTAAATACTTAAATATATATAATAATAAAATTAAGATAATATTTTACTCTTTTTTATTAGTAATATAAAACTTATGAATTTTTACAAATAATTAAAAAAATATAAAAAAAATCTTTATAATTTTAATAATTTATTTATAAAATAATTTACTATATTCGTATTTTTTTTTGTTTTTTTAATCGTTTTTTTAGAATATATTACTAATTGATAGTATTTTCAAATTTTGTCTTTTTGGATTTCAACAAATATTTTGCACTTTTTATTTGATAATTGATTTAAAAGCAATAAATTTTTATTTTTATTTTTCGTTAATTAAAATTTGTTATTAAAATATGTAAAAGTAAAAAATAAGTTGGTATAATCTTAATACCTACCGTACCAACCGAGTAACTACCGTACCAATTAGGTGGTATACCAACGTAATTGGTTGGTAGAAACGGAAAAATTTTCATACCTATTATATATTGGTTGGTATATGGTACTTCGAAAATAGAGTTGGTATACCTACCAATCCACCCCTACTTATTCCCCCTCCATTATTATTATTATTATTATTATTATTATTATTATTATTTATTTCTTCCATTTTTTTTAGTAAAAATATTATTGTATTTTCTTCTCCGGCCAACATTTTCTGCGTGACGAAAAAACAATGAGCGATCATTTAGCGAGGGCGGAGGGCTTCGAGAGCGGAGCCGAGAAGAAGCTCGCCGGCTGGGCCTTGTTCGGCTCTAAATTTGAAGACGCCGCCGATTTATTCGACAAAGCCGCCAATGCCTACAAACTCGCCAAATCATGTATGAAAAAAAAATTGATTCAACTTCGTGATTCCTTTTCGTTTTCGCTTACGCGTTCATTGATTAATTGATTCGTAAATTCTGATGCTCGATTTTTCTGTGTTCATATTATCTCATTAATGTCATATAATATATTTTTGTGATTATCGTATATGGGAAGTTTCATTATTCTATGATTGGGCGTGTGATTATTATCTAATTGCAGCAAAATTAATATTAAAATTATATTTCTCCGTTTTTTTTTCTCTGGTTTTAATCGAATGATGGAATGATGGTTTCTCTCAGGGGATCAGGCTGGGGCAACTTATGTTAAGTTGGCGAGCTGCCACTTGAAGGTGATATGATTTTCATTATTTTAATATCCGCTTCCTCTCCCGATTCTTTGCTTCTTTACAGTCTTACGTTTCTCGACATCTGTATCTGCAGTTAGATAGCAAACACGAAGCTGCGAATGCGTATGCTGATGCTGCTCATTGCTACAAAAAGTCTAACTCAAAAGGTGTGCTTATAATGAGTGGTTTATCTTTTCGAATCTCGGATATTTTCTAATAAAGTGGGCATGCTTTGCAGAGTCAATATCATGCCTCGATGAATCTGTGAATCTATTCATGGATATTGGAAGGCTTAATATGTGTGCCAGATATTACAAGGTAAAATAAATAAATAAGTTCATGTATGATGTATCTGGCTCCTCTGTTTTATTGCCTTAAAAAATGGATCGATGTAAACATGATAGTGGTGGGTGAAACCGAGTTCTTGAAGAGTGATTGTAATATCGGTTCAAGTTTCTCGAGATTAAGGCATTTGAATCTGATGCCTTTCAGGAAATAGCTGAGTTGTATGAGCAGGAACAGAATTTGGAGCAGGCTATTGTTTATTATGAGAAAGCCGCTGATCTTTTCCAAAGTGAAGATGTCAACACATCTGCAAATCAGTGCAAACAGAAAGTCGCGCAATATGGCGCTGAGTTGGAACAGTTAAGTTTGCATGTTCTCTCTATGTGATTTACCCCAATCATGGATTGTATGCTGTTCTTAGTTCTTACTCAAATCATTAGAAGCTTTATTTATTTTTATTTTTCTACTATAAAGGTCTTTGATTATTCACTTGGTTTCATTGTAGTGGTATATCTATTTATTTACAAGAATTGAGGGTAGCATCCTTCCCTCCCTCTCTGTCTACTATACTCTAAACTTTTTATCTCTTTTAAAATCACGACTATTTGGTTAGACAAGCGTAGTGAATGAACAGCGATTTATGCCAGTTTTAAGTTTACATCAGTTCCTTACAAGTTATAATCATGTTGTCTTGAACGAATATTAGGAATATGTGCTCAAAATTGAGTAACCTTTTTCTCAGATATCATAAAGCAATTGAGATTTATGAAGACATAGCACGACAGTCGCTCAGTAATAACTTGCTCAAGTATGGAGTTAAAGGGCACCTTCTTAATGCTGGGATTTGCCAGCTGTGCAAGAATGACGTTGTTGCAATCAACAATGCATTGGAGCGGTACCAGGTACTTACTTTGTGTTGTTTAAATATTAATTTACAGTATTACCCTTCGTTCGATATACATTCTAATAATAATAATATTTTCTTCTTCGTTTGTAGGATCTGGATCCTACTTTTTCCGGAACACGCGAGTACAAATTGCTGGCGGTGAGTTGTGATTTTCAATCGTTTTTTTTTTTTTCGCTTATAAATATTTCCTTGTTGACTGGATGAATGCGACACATTTCGAGTGTTATATATCTTAATCGCAGGATTTAGCAACTGCAATTGACGAGGAAGATTTGACGAAGTTTACTGATGCAATCAAGGAATTTGATAGCATGACCCAGCTGGTAAAGTTAACTATGCTGCGTTAACTTCACATAAACTTGAATTTGAACTTTGTGATGCGGGTTCAGCTCATCTTACCCTTTACATTATGCAACGTTAGGGAAATTAATACTGAATAGATTAAGGTCGAAAAATAAAATGAACTTCTGACATTAACGGTGGCATTGTTTTTTTGTTATTGATAGGATGCGTGGAAGACGACACTTCTATTGAGAGTGAAGGATGCCTTGAAGGCTAAAGAGCTAGAGGAGGATGATCTTACTTAAACAACCATTGATAGATAGCTGCAACAATTTCAATGGAAGCTCTCAGGAACACTCTAAATTTTATTTTATTTTTTAATTGTATTTTTAAATATTAGTGCTACTTTTTGTTTGCTGCGTGCATTTATTCTTACCTCGACACTACGCTACGGTTTGTTTTCCCACCATTCCCATTTTGACCTTTTCCGTGCCACCGTGCCGGGTTGTAAATGGAACGAAAGAAATGTTATTTACCATCACACCCTTTGAAAAGAAAATAAAAAATCTGAAATAATAAAAATCTTTGTCTCCACTTTGAAATTTTCCTTTTTTTTTTTGTTTTTTATAAGAGTAAATTAGTATATCAGACTTGGAAGAGAAAAATCTACGCGGCGGAAAAAGGAAATTACCGAATTGCTTTTAGCACAATGTTATTTTTATTATCGTCTTGTTGAGTGCTTACAGCACTTTTTACTTTTTTAGATGAAAAAATAAACATAAAAAGCAAAAAAGAATAAAAACAGCTAAATAATTCTTCTCTGAAGCTAGTTGCTCGGCCGAACAATCTCCAGGCTCAACTGCTTTTCTTCTTTACATACATCCGTGAGTATTGTTACTATGAATTTTATTTTTTAATTTCTTTTATTATATATTAACTCAACCCTAAATTCACGATTTCCCCCAAATTTCTGGTCTGCTACTTTAATTTGATGTCTAGTTTCTGGGTTTAATGATTTGCAATTGTAAACTGTTTGAGTTTAATATCTGCAACTTAATTTTTACAGTAGAAAAAATGAAGGAATAAATTTCAGGGGTTGGCAAATGGTTTCATCCGATAACGGCGGAGCCGACAAACCCGCCGCCGCCGGAAAACTCAAACCCCCCACCCCTCTCCACATCTCCACCTCCCAAAGACCCCTCATCTCCGACTCCAACTCCCAAACCCTCCCTAGACGCCTGAGCTTCCTCAAGCTCGGAAACCTCTCCTCCCCTTCCGCCAAATTCCACCAAATCACCAAGGAAAGAGACGAACGCTCCCGGACAGTCCCTTCCTCCTCCACCTCCTCCGCCCACCAAATCCGAGAACGATTCCACCGAATCTTCTCCAAGAAACTGGACCTCTCTTCCCTCCTCCAACTCTCCAAAGAATGGATTCGCGACCCTGTAAACCTCGCCCTCTTCGTCTGGATCCTATTCGTCGCCATCTCCGGAGCCATCCTCTTCATGGTCATGACCGGCATGCTCGACCATTCCATCCGGAAGAAATCGCAACGAGACACCTGGTTCGAAGTCAACAACCAAATCCTGAACGCCCTGTTCACTCTCATGTGCTTATACCAGCACCCGAAGCGTATCTACCACCTCATCCTGCTCGTCAGGTGGAGGCCGGAAGACGTTTTGAAGCTCCGAAAAGTCTACTGCAAGAACGGGACCTACAAGCCCCACGAGTGGGCCCACATGATGGTCGTCGTCATCCTCCTCCACGTCAACTGCTTCGCTCAGTACGCATTGTGCGGGCTTAATTTGGGGTACAGGAGGTCCGATCGACCTCCGATCGGAGTCGGGCTTTGCATTTCCGTCGCCATCGGCGCCCCCGCAGTCGCTGGGATTTACTCGATCCTCAGCCCACTCGGAAAAGATTACGAGAACGAAAACGACGAGGAGTCTCAAATTCACGACGGGCGGTCGAGGCCCGAGAGGAGATTGTCTTTCGCGAGAAGAGACGATGCAATCGAGGCCCGGCCCGAGTGGAGCGGAGGGGTTCTTGATATCTGGGACGATATTTCGTTGGCTTATCTCTCGTTATTCTGCAGCTTCTGCGTGTTCGGGTGGAACATGGAGAGGCTGGGGTTCGGTAACATGTACGTTCACATCGCCACTTTTCTCTTGTTTTGTCTGGCCCCGTTTTGGATTTTTAATCTGGCGGCTGTTAATATCGATAACGAGACTGTTCGTGCTGCCTTGGGTGTTACCGGGATTTTTCTGTGCGTGTTTGGTTTACTGTACGGTGGGTTCTGGAGGATTCGGATGAGGAAGAGGTTCAATCTGCCGGGGGATGGGTTTTGCTGCGGTAAACCAGCTGTGACGGATTGTGTGCTCTGGATTTTCTGCTGCTGGTGCTCTCTGGCTCAAGAGGTGAGGACTGGGAACTCTTACGACTTGGTGGAGGATAAGTTTTGCCGGAAAAGGGACGAGGGGGTGATGGGCCCGTTGCCCCGTGAGGACGGAGAGTTTCAGTCCAGGCCCGGCCCAAATTATCCGTTAGGGCCCGGCTCTGATTCTTTGGAGAGGAAAGACGAGACGATGATGGCTCCTGGGCCTTCGGTGATTCATAGAGAAGAGTTGTAGTGCAAATCATCTGGTATGTTTTTTTTTGTTTTTTTTTTGTGTGTGTAGTTTCCCTGTGCTGCTGTGCATCTGTTTTGTTTTCCTGTGTACAGATAGATGCATTGTAAAGTTTGATTCTGATTCGTTTATGTATCGAGTTGCATTTGATTCATCGTTTGTTGTATTCTTCTACTTGGTCATTGCAGTAACACTTGGACGCTGATTTAATTTTAGTTTAATTTATAGTAAATGTATAGTTAAGACTTTGATTATTCCAGTAAAATGTGGGCTGTATATGGTCATCCGGTCAACATCTCCGACCATTGTTAGACAAGATCCGATGATTTGTTTTTTTATTTTGTCGTGTACCCAGAACAAAAACTGACTAAACAAGCACTCCGATCATGGTTCTTGGCCACGTAGACTCCGAAGCCCATGACTGTAAGTCAATAATAGTATTATAATATTGTCTACAAAAATTTCGTGTCCCCAACATGTTTTTGGGATGAATCTGATGATTCATGTGAGACATCGAATTTAGGTGTCTCCACGTTGCACGGCGGTATGGGTGTTTGTTTGTTCATGAATCACAACGTGTCTCCAATCCACCTTGAACAAATATTAAAATATGACTGTACTTCATTCGTCTCATAATAACAAACATACATGATACATGTTCTTCTCAATGTAGTGAGCTTTTATTATTGACTAGTCAAGTTCGACAAACACAATATTCAGTTCGTCTAGTTCGAATTTGAATAAATTCAATCTACTCGATAACAAGTTGAATGTTCGACTATGAGGTCATTTTTACAACATTTGAAGTCAAAGAGAGCGATGTAGAGATGATAAGGGGAGTATACAGTCAAGCAAGCAAGTGGCAATGTTCAAATCTGCTGGCTTTCAATAAAAACAACAATCATCCAAAATTGCATTCAATTGGGCCCGGCCCGGCCCGACTCTATTTAGCTCCCGCAAACGAAAACCCATACTTTTTTCCCGCCACGTAATACTCCCAATCAGACACATCATCCGCTAAATCCAAGTCCCAACGAATTCCCCAAACTACCCCTCTCACATTACTCAGATCCCCAAATCACCCTTCCTTGACTCTCACCCTCTATAAAACGACCTTCCCCCTTCTCCAGATCAAAAATCAATTTCTGCAATCCTCTCTCTCTCTCTGTCTGTGTTTGATTATCAGGAACTGGCGTTACCTCAGGAAATTCTGGAGGATTCTAGAAGCAAGGGGGTGGTGACCGCCCTGTATGAAGCCTTGAATCGGCGCGACGCGGAGGCAATCCAGCAGATCCTGGCCCCCGATCTCGAGTGGTGGTTCCATGGTCCGCCGTCCCACCAGTACCTGACGCGCCTTCTCACCGGAGAAAAGGAATCCGACAGCTTCCGATTCGTCCCCCACAGCGTCTCCGCCTTCGGCCCCACCGTCCTCGCGGAGGGATTCGACCAGTCGCGCTCCGTCGCGTGGGTCCACGCCTGGACCGTCTCGGATGGGATAATCACCCAGGTCAGGGAATACTTCAACACGTCCCTCACCGTGACCCGATTCGGGGAGACGGGTCGGTCCGGCTGCATTGCGGAGCTCCGTTGCCCCTCGGTTTGGGTCAGCAGCCTCCCGGATCGGGTCGGGAAGTCCGTGCCCGGCCTCGTGCTCGCTATCTGATTTGGGATCACGTGGTTGTCACGTGATTTAAATAAAATATAAATAAAATAGCGTGTGCTGTTCGTTTGTTTTATTGGGTGCAGGGTGACCGACCAATAGTATGATGAGGATTAGGATACCCTCGTGGTTTGATTATTTTTATTATTATTATTATGTGTGCTGTGTGTTGTGTGAAGTTCCATTTGCAATAAAAGAGCTTTTGTGTGATTGGTTTATTAATGGATATTATCTCACTCGTTTACTTACACCTAAGGTTAAATTGTTCATTGAAAATGTTATATGAATGAATGGGCAGTTTTGATTGAAGAATTCAAACATAACAACTTCAATTCTCAATATATTCCTGTCACCATCCAAATAATTTCAAATTTGAGCATAACCTTTTTTTTTGTTAATAACTTTAAAATTTATCTCACTAAATGACAACAAGTATTTTTAAATGACAAAAATTAATACTCCACTAAAACTTTTTTTGATCAAAAGTTAAAAATAAAACTGTGTTTTTAAATTGAAAATAAAAGTAATTTCAATTTGGAGTGAAATTTCAAAAGTATGAATAAAATTATATTTTAAAGTAAATAATTAAAATATATATTTTATTTGTTAAGTGTGTCTAATATAGCAAAACACTTAAAAAATCAAAATGAACAATGTTGCACTAAGACAAAGAAAGTACAATAAGTATTTACTTATATTAGTTAATTTTAACATTCACCACTCTACTTTATTTATAAACACTGATAAAATATTATAACAACTTTTATCTTATTTTACTTGCACTATTGCTCACATGTGTTACGTCACTATTTTCATTTATTATTATTATTATTATTATAATCTTGTCTGGCCAACGGGAAAGGTTGTAACCCGGTCACCGGCGTGGAGAGATGCCCGGCGTCTGAGGAAAACTCGCCACGCCAGCCCACCGAGGAGACCCGAGGAGCGAAGCCCCGCCGCGATATCCGCGAACCCCCGCCGAGCAGGCCATCCGTGACCCTCCTAGGATACCCCATCTCCGGAATTGACAGGACTGAAGACCGCCGGGAACAAGATCTGCAAAAACCGTAGTCGGACCATTTACGGGAGAGATGATCCTGCCGGGGGCTTCTCCCGCTGGGCGGTTCGGTGTGCTCGGCTAGAAAGGCGGCGGAAGTATGGACTGGTCCACATATCAGGCCCATGTAGCAATTCCTGTTAAGGCCCATTAGGTCAAACAAGGAAAAACCCTAACTGTATCTCTATAAATACGTTGTAAGACTTACTGGAAAAGGCAGCTTGACAGCCCCCAAATATAGAGAATTTTCCTTTTTCAGCTGAAGTTATTCTTTCCTTTTTGCACAATACGGTTCAGCTCAATCCTCAAAAAGAGAAATCTTTCATGTTTTCGGACGATTCTAGACCACCTTGCTCGGTTTTTTATCGCTGTTAACAATTGGCGCTAGAAGGAGGGGGAATCCTCGAGCGTTGAGCTGACCATATTTTGATTATTTTGATATGGAAATCATAGGTGTTTCAGGTACCGCCACTGCCGATCGCGAAGAGGAAACTCCCCAAAAAACGGTGGCCCCGGGCAAAGCTTGCATGCCGCTGAACGACCCCGAAGCGACGACCCCCGTAATCCCAGACGAGATCGCTCGCCAGCTGGCGTGGATCGAAACCTTGCGAGCGGAGGAAGCCGAAGCCAGGGAAAGACAGAAGTTCCTCCACGAGCAGGTATTAGAGGCGGAGAAGCTGATGTCGTCGGCCGGCGAGGAAGAACCAGATCTGGACCTGAGACAAGCCAATACCCCCGAACAGATCAAGAGAACAATACAAAAACTGCAGGCCCGATCCCGTTTCCTGGAGAAGAGGCCGGTCACCGAGAAACAAAATCCTGATGCACGCCACCTAGAAGAAGAGTTCGAGGCGGAGGCCCGCGAGGAGACTACTCAAGCAACGGCGCAGAGAAGACGGGCGGCCAATCCTAACCGCGCCACAGCGAGCCCAAGGACAGTCGTCGTAGTCGATCCTGGACTCGCAAGACGCCTGGAGGAGGTAGAACGGAGGTTGGCCGAGCAGGATAGCGATCCGAAGAAGAGATCTGCTCTCGCCGAACCCCTGAGTCTAAGGATCGAGCAGGCCAGGTCCCAGCCCGACGTCGCCCCGTTGCTGACCTTCATCTATGACGGAGCGTCCGACCCCGATGTCCACTTAAACAAATACAACACGTACATGGTCGGCCGAGGAGCAACAGAAGCCACGAAATGTCGCCTTTTCCCTCTGACCCTCGGCGACATGGCTCACCGTTGGTACACTAGCCTACCGCCGAGGTCGATTGATAGTTTCGGGGAGTTAGGGGACGAGTTCGTTTCCTACTTCGCGTCCAAAGTGAGTTACTCGGAAGGCCGCCAACGTCTGATGGGGGTTAAGCAGGGCAAGGATGAGTCTGACGAGATGTATATAGATCGAGTAGAGCGGATTGCCAAGCAGGGGGACCGGGTGAGCGACGAGATCCTCGTCCACTCTGTATTGGGCGGCCTGCGACCGACGTCCAGTCTGTTCAAACCAATGATGAAGGACTATCCGAAGTCATACACTGAGTTCCGCAGGAGGGCGGGCGAGGAGATAGCCCAACAACGAATATACGACCAGCGGATGAAAGAACTAGAGCCCGAGGAGGGAGAGAGGCCCCTCGCCGAAAAGAAGCCCGCGAACCCGGCAACGGTTGATTACTGGACGGAGCCGCCCCCAACGGTGAAATACCATGAAAGTGGTAAGAAGAAGCCCAACTACAAGGTATACCAGGGAACTTTTCAGGCACCGCGGAAGGTCGAGATCGTCGACGAGTGCGCCGAGGAAGGAACGTTCCTAGGGCAGACCCCTACCCAGATCCTTCAAATCTTCTACGAGCGAGATATCAATATCCTCACTCCCCCTCAGGCCATGAGAAGCCGCCCCGACGAGAGGAACCCGCGCAAATGGTGCTCTTTCCACCAAGAGAACGGGCACAGAACTGATGAGTGTCGCGATCTGATCGCTCAACTTCGCCAGCTCTACGAGGACGGAAGTCTGGCCGATCTCCTCCGGGCACCAAAGCGCGGTCGCCCAGCCGCCGGACGCGGAGGCGGCGGACGCGGGGGCGGCGGCCGCGGAAGAGGGGGAAGAGGTCGAGGCCGGGGATATCAAGATGATCAGAATCACCGACCTAATCAACAGCAGAGACGCGAGCCTGATCATCCCGGACCAAACCAGTTAGTTTTGCCCCCACCACCAGCGGTGGTACCCGAAGACGAAGATCCCCCCATCCGCGGGGGAGCGCGTGTCAACATGATCGGCGGATTGACGCCGATCATCCACAAATCAAAGAGGCAGAAGAAAGAGGAGTTGCGCGATTTTGAAGGCGTAAATGTGGTGATCCCCCAGGCGGAGTCCACCATCGCCCGCGGGATAACCATAACCTTCTCCGAGAAGGACAGGGAGGGGATAAAGTATCCCAAGGAAGATGCTTTGGTGGTTACTGCAAGGATCCTCGGAATCGAGGTGGCCAGGATTCTGGTGGATAACGGGGCCCATTGCAATCTCATTTTCAAGACGGCATTGGATCAGCTCGGTGACCTCTCCAGTTATGTCCGCCCGTATGATGGAGTTCTGAAGGGTTTCGGTGATGTGGTAGTGCGCCCCCGGGGACGCATAAGGATGGCAGTGGAGTTGAAGGACCACCAAGACCCGAGCATAAATATGACTCGCATGTTGAATTTTGTTATCGTTGATGCAGACAATATCTATAATGCTTTTTTCGGGAGGCCGTTCCTCGATGCCTTTGAGGCCGTGGCGTCCTCCCACTACTACTGTATTAAGTTTCCCACCTTAAGTGGTGTGGTCGGCACCCTTCGGGGTGACCAATATATGGCAAGGAAGTGCTTTAATTACCTTTCGTGTTCGGATGCAAACATACCCTCAAATTACGATGATACTAACACTGGGGCATTTGGGGGCGTTAACCCCCAAATAACTTCCCAGGAATCCAACTCGGGGGGCGAAGACCCACGGGGAAAGGAGTTTGAAAACACTATAACGGAGTGTCGGGAGATAGACCCCACGGAAAAGATGGATATAGACGATCAGGAGTATTTAACGGCCCTGTGGGATAATGGCGTCCCCGGAAACCCCGGGCTTTTCGAAGGAGAGCTCGTCGAGGTTGGCGACCCCGCGAAGGAAATCCCTGAACTCGAAACACAATTTCTGCACATACTCATCGACGAGATGCCTATCGCACAAAACACAGAACCCCAGCCGGGGATGCAGACCCTGGAATCAGAAGACCTTGACCCGAGGATCGGCTTTGAGCCGAGCGACATACCCGATCCCCGAGGGCCATCGATGTGTACGGCGGTCGACGAGGGGGAAAAGGTGAATCTAGATCCGACCAGGCCAGAATTAGAGGTCTTTATCGGAAAGAAGATCCCGGAGCGGTTGAGAAACGAGTTGGTCGACTTCTTAAGCCAGAACACAGACGCTTTTGCGTGGTCTCACAAAGATATGGTCGGTATCGATCCCAAGCATGCCTGCCACCATCTGAAGATCGATCCGGAGAAGAAACCCATCGCCCAGAAGAGAAGAAAGATGGGACCAGAGAAGTATGCGGCTTTGGCGGTGGAAGTCAAAAAGCTAGTCGATAACGACCTCGTTCGAGAGGCCGAAGAGGAGCCCCAGTGGATCGCTAATGTCGTGCTCGTAAAAAAGGCAAATGATGCTTGGCGCCTTTGCATTGACTTCACCGACCTAAACAGGGCTTGCCCGAAAGACCATTTCCCCCTACCCCATATCGACCATCTGGTGGACAGCGTCGCCGGGCACGCCATTTTCTCTAATTGTGATTGTTTTGCAGGGTATCACCAGATTCCTATGGCCGAAGAGGATATAGAGCACACTTCTTTTTATTCGGACAAGGGAGTGCTATGTTGGAAAAGGATGTCGTTTGGCCTGAAGAACGCGGGGGCCACCTACCAACGATTGGTGAACAAGATGTTTGCCGACCAGATTGGAGATACCATGGAGGTGTATGTAGACGACATAATCATAAAAAGCAAGTCCGAGAAGGACCACGTGAAAGACCTGAAAGTCGCTTTCGAGATTTTAAAAGTCTACAATATGAAGCTCAACCCGAAGAAGTGTCATTTCGGGGTATATGCCACGAAGTTCCTCGGGCACATCGTCAGTCTTAGGGGCATCGAGGTAAACCCAGAGAAGATCAGGGCCATCCAGAACCTGAGGGAACCCCGAAGTCTGAAAGACGTACAGAAATTAACAGGCTGCCTGGCCGCCCTCAGTCGTTTCATTCCCCGGCTCGGTGACAAAAGCCGTCCGTTTTTCAAATCGATAAAGGACCAGAAATTCAAATGGGGAAAGGAAAGCCAGGGAGCTTTCTTACGACTGAAAGAGCACCTCGGAAACCCCACCGTCCTCTCTAAACCACTCACCGGGGAGAAACTCTTTCTTTATTTAGCCGCGTCCGAACATGCCATGAGCTCGGTTCTTGTCCGAGCAAAGGGGCAACTGCACAAACCTATTTATTTCGTCAGCCAGGTCCTCCACGACGCCGAAACACGATATACGCCCCTGGAGAAGCTGGCGTACGCCCTCGTGATGAGCGTGCGGAAGTTGAGATCTTACTTTTTCGATCATCCGGTAGAAGTCCTAACGACCATGCCATTACGGCAGGTCTTGCAGAGACCGGACACCAATGGTCGATTGCTAAAGTGGAGCCTGGAAGTAGGACAGTACAACATCACGTACGCCCCGAGAACGGCGATTAAAGGGCAAGCATTGGCAGATTTCATAGTGGAGTTGACTTTCCCCGATTCCACCCCGTCCTCCTCGATCCCGCCGTGGAAGTTGTACGTGGATGGATCCTCTAACTCCTCCCACGCCGGGGCTGGAATAGTACTGGTCGGACCAGGTGGACAGTCGTTTGCACACGCGGTGAAGTTCGAATTCGAGGCGACGAATAACGAGGCAGAATACGATGCGTTGATCGCCGGGCTGAATCTCGCCCTGGCTGTCGGCGCAGAACACTTACAAATCTTTATGGATTCACTTTTGGTGGTAAATCAAATCAAGGGAAGTTACGAAACCAGATGCGATCGGATGACTAAGTATTACGAACACGTGATCTCATTGTGCGAAAATATACCGAGGACATTCATCGAGCAGATTCCGAGGGAGTTGAATTCCCAGGCAGACGCCCTGTCCAAACTAGCTTCCTCGGAGGGAATCGCTGACCTGACAAACGTGATGCTAACATGCCAGGCTCGATCCGCCATTTCAACGGCAGAAGGATTGATCACCCTCGTAGATCGTGGCGAGACCTGGATGGACCCAATCAGATCTTACTTGGTGAACGGCGTCTTACCCGCGGACAGAATCGAGGCTAAGCAGCTTAGAATCCGAGCGGCCAGATATACTATGATCGGGGACGTTTTATACCGGAGGAGTCTATATTTGCCTTTGCTAAAATGCATCACCCCACAGGAAGGAAGCATAGTGTTTGGTGAGATCCACGATGGTGTATGCGGAAATCACGCGGGAGGGCAATCCTTGGCCCACAAGACAGTCCGGCAAGGCTATT
The DNA here is from genome assembly GCA_954870475.1 of Euphrasia confusa. Taxonomy (NCBI): domain Eukaryota; kingdom Viridiplantae; phylum Streptophyta; class Magnoliopsida; order Lamiales; family Orobanchaceae; genus Euphrasia; species Euphrasia confusa. The sequence goes on from OX940960.1 coordinate 38,445,372, forward strand.
ACTGGCCTACCCTGAGGAAAGATGCCATAAATTATGCTCAGAAATGCCACCGCTGCCAGATAACTGCTCCGATCATCCGAACCGCACCTGAATATCTAAACTCTATTTACAGTCCCTGGCCTTTCGCCTCCTGGGGGATTGACCTGATCGGACCGTTGCCCACCGGGCCGGGCGGAGTAAAGTACGCGGTCGTAGCTGTGGACTATTTCACCAAATGGGCCGAGGCTGAACCTTTGAAAGTCATCAACCAGAAGGCAATCATCAAATTTATCTGGAAAAATATCATATGTCGGTTCGGAATCCCTCACACCATCACCTCGGATAATGGGAAACAGTTCGACGGGCAGGACATCATGGATTTCTTTGATAAATGGAAGATTAAGAAGGCATTTTCTACCCCTTACCACCCCCAGACCAACGGGCAGGTAGAGGCTGTTAATAAAATTCTAAAGCACACAATCAAGGCTAAACTTGAAGAACGACAAGGGCGATGGGCGGCCGAACTACCCGACGTCTTGTGGTCGTATAGGACGACGAGCAAAGCCGCCACCGAGGAAACACCTTTTGCCCTGGCTTTCGGAGCTGAAGCTGTGATACCCTCTGAGATAGAGGTCACCAGTCACCGGACGTCGCAAGACTTAAATGAAAACAACGACAAGGCTCTGCGTTTGGAGTTGGATTTCCTAGAAGAGCGGAGGCTAAACTCGGTCTTCCAGAACGCAGCAGCAAAACAAAGAGCCGAGCGTTTTTACAACTCCAAGGCTAAGATCCGGAAGTTTCAAACCGGGGACTTGGTGCTGAAGCGCGTGCTCGGGCCAAACACTGGGGCATTGGGCCCGAACTGGGAGGGCCCGATGCGAGTAAGGAAGCACGTGGAAAAGGGGTCGTACGAACTGGAGCATCTCGATGGGGTAGCCGATCAGTACTACTGGAATGCCCTCCACTTGAAGAAATATTATCAGTAATATCTTTGTACCCGAACGTTTTCTTTTACGACGGAACAAAAGTTTATCTTTCCTCAATAATCAGAAATAAGACCGGGGACCGGATAAGTCCCGTCCTCGGCCATGGTTCCTTCGATACGTCGAAGGCCATGACTATTTTACCGGGGACGAGTCCGCTCTCCCCGAGCCTGAGATGAGTTGGGCGATCCGTCGCCTAGCCGATCAAACAGGAAAAATCAGAAATAAGACCGGGGACCGGATAAGTCCCGTCCTCGGCCATGGTTCCTCCGATACGTCGAAGGCCATGACTATTTTACCGGGGACGAGTCCACTCTCCCCGAGCCTGGGATGAGCTGGGCGATCCGTCGCCTAGCCGATCAAACAGGAAAAATCAGAAATAAGACCGGGGACCGGATAAGTCCCGTCCTCGGCCATGGTTCATTCGATACGTCGAAGGCCATGACTATTTTACCGGGGACGAGTCCGCTCTCCCCGAGCCTGAGATGAGCTGGGCGATCCGTCGCCTAGCCGATCAAACAAGAAAAATCAGAAATAAGACCGGGGACCGGATAAGTCCCGTCCTTGGCCATGGTTCCTCCGATACGTCGAAGGCCATGACTATTTTACCGGGGACGAGTCCGCTCTCCCCGAGCCTGGGATGAGCTGGGCGATCCGTCGCCTAGCCGATCAAACAGGAAAAATCAGAAATAAGACCGGGGACCGGATAAGTCCCGTCCTCGGCCATGGTTCCTTCGATACGTCGAAGGCCATGACTATTTTACCGGGGACGAGTCCGCTCTCCCCGAGCCTGAGATGAGCTGGGCGATCCGTCGCCTAGCCGATCAAACAGGAGAAATCAGAAATAAGACCGGGGACCGGATAAGTCCCGTCCTCGGCCATGGTTCCTTCGATACGTCGAAGGCCATGACTATTTTACCGGGGACGAGTCCGCTCTCCCCGAGCCAGAAACAAGTTTTTGGTCATGACATTCCACCCAGCACGCAAATAAACTTTCATAAACGAATAAATAAACACAAGTGTCCTATATTTAATTTGAAAAGACACACGGGCCCCAGCAAAGGTCCCCTCAGGCCCACTAGCCCTAGTGGCGGCGGGGAAGTTATCCGAGGATGCAGCCAACGGATAAAAATAGTTCCCATCTCGGTCGGGAGAGGCCTGCTCGCCCACGGTCGATCACACCCCTCCCGAGGGGCATTTGTTACGTCACTATTTTCATTTATTATTATTATTATTATAATCCTGTCTGGCCAACGGGAAAGGTTGTAACCCGGTCACCGGCGTGGAGAAATGCCCGGCGTCTGAGGAAAACTCGCCACGCCAGCCCACCGAGGAGACCCGAGGAGCGAAGCCCCGCCGCGATATCCGCGAACCCCCGCCGAGCAGGCCATCCGTGACCCTCCTAGGATACCCCATCTCCGGGATTGACAGGACTGAAGACCGCCGGGAACAAGATCTGCAAAAACCGTAGTCGGACCATTTACGGGAGAGATGATCCTGCCGGGGGCTTCTCCCGCTGGGCGGTTCGGTGTGCTCGGCTAGAAAGGCGGCGGAAGTATGGACTGGTCCACATATCAGGCCCATGTAGCAATTCCTGTTAAGGCCCATTAGGTCAAAAGAGGAAAAACCCTAACTGTATCTCTATAAATACGTTGTAAGACTTACTGGAAAAGGCAGCTTGACAGTCCCCAAATATAGAGAATTTTCCTTTTTCAGCTGAAGTTATTCTTTCTTTTTTTGCACAATACGGTTCAGCTCAATCCTCAAAAAGAGAAATCTTTCATGTTTTCGGACGATTCTAGACCACCTTGCTCGGTTTTTTATCGCTGTTAACAACATGATATATCAAATTTTAAATGGGAAATTGAAATATTAATTAATAAGCCATATTAATTAATTATAGTCCCGTTGAAAGCATCAAAAGAGCATACAATCAGAACCTGTTTTCTTCATCGTTTTTGCCATGGTGACGTGTCCTCCACTTTTGTGTCCTAATTCTTGCTATCGTTGAGTCCACATAGGAGTCCATTCAGATCAAATACAATATTATGCAGCCAATAAAAAATGATGTAAATTAAGAATTAAATAAATTGTTAAGTCGTCTAAAAGATATGCTAACCATGATATTAAGGAAAGCTACAACAAATTTTGTAGCTAGCTAAAAAAACTTTGCGTATTAAATGTCTTGTAACATAATTGTCCACAAAACACTTGCTTCTATGAGTTTGCAAACCTAACCCCAAGTACCCAACCAAGGCCAACCAACTAAGGCCAATATGTGTGAACCTTGTTTCCTGAATCATTTTTGACTTGTAAATGGATGTGTTGTGACATAAAAAATCAAGTACTACATTCATATCGTTCAATCTTTCATGTATAATCACTCTATCGAGATCAATCTTCTGACATCAGATTTAATTGACTCTCTTTCAAGTAGCCCTCGACAATAATACATATGTGTATATAAATTTGGTCTTTATAATTCTAAAGCTCAATTTGCTATACATAAAAATCATTGCTTGTTAGTTTGATACTAGAACATTAGAAATAGATTCATTGCTAGTTAGTTTTGATACTAGAACATTAGAAATAGATTAGCAATCAAACTTTAATCAACCTAAATTTTGACAAGAGGGAATACTAATGATTGGGAGTAATTGGGTTGGACCTTTATATTGGGCTGGGCCTTCTATATTTATATACAGAAACAAAAAGCAAAAATTAAAAAATACAGTAAAATTAATAAATTATCATCATCATCCTCATCTCCATCCCGATCTGTTTCTCTGTAACCCAAAATCAGCACTTGTATAAAACACACCGATTTCGAACCTTTTTTTTTCTATTCGGATTTTGTTTATGGGAAAATCAATTTCATCTGCTCAGAAGCTCCAGCAATTCGGTCGATTCATCGCTTCCGCTAACGACGGGCCCCACCGGCCCGCCCAATTGAAACCCGTATTCAACGCCAGACCTTTATTCTCGCAGAACCCGTCTGGGACCCAGCAGCTCAGATCGGACACGCGGCGGATGGAGGCGGTGGAGAGCTCGGATGCGCGGCGGCGGAAGACGCCGCTGGCGGATGTGGTGTCGGACTGTGTGCAGCGGTGGTTCCAGGAAACACTCAAGGAGGCCAAGAACGGCAACACGGTCATGCAAGTCCTTGTGGGCCAGATGTACTGTAGCGGATATGGGGTCCCTGTGGATGCCAAAAGGGTATTGTTCTCTCTCTCTGAGTGTGTTTTTTTTCACCCATAGATATGTCATATGTTTGTTGATTGATGTAGCTTCAGTTTTAGTATTTTGTGTCAAGATTAATAAATGTAATTTGAGCTTGTCTGTAAATATTGTGGGTGAAACTTTCATAGTATATGGTATATGTCATTTGGTTGTAGGGAAAATCATGGATTAGCCGGGCCTCCAAGAGTCGGCCTTCAGCGTTGATGATAGGAGATAAGCGACCAGGTTCGAATGAGTTTTTTGATATCTGGTTCAATGTTGATGGTGGTTCCATTTGTTCGCTGTCTTTGTTTTCGTTTGAAAAAAACTTTGACGTTTATTCTTAATTTTCTTTCAAGGATATAATGTTAGTGATTCCGATTCTGAAGATGCCAAGGAAGATGTGAAGTAGGATAAGACGGGTTCAACTTTTCAGAACATATAAAAATGACAAAGTAAGGTAGAATCTTGCTCTCTGATTATTTATCGTAGTGTATAATTTCCTACGTGTATATCAATGCATATTTTGTGCAAACTGCGAAATCTTTGTATGAATGCATATTTTACCCAATTAGATATCATCTATGGGCGATCGGGTATTTGAAATAGCTACTTTATAGCTTTTTTTTTCGGTAATCACTAATCACTATGAGCTTGTGACTGTAATTGAGCTAAATACATAAAAAAAATATTGACGTTTTGTATGCGTGTAGAAGTTTTTGTAATTTTTTTATTCTTACCCTTGAAACAATTACGTTAAAAAAGGCCATAGCACCATATAATCAATCCTTTTTTTTTTATCAATTCCAAAGTACGAAAAGTATAAATTATGTTTACCTGATGCATTGTGTTAGTTTGCTTTCTATGTTCGTTTCCGAACCTCAAATTATCTCAATAAGTTTTATTGTTATTCTTGTGTATTAAGCCTTTAAATCTTAGTTGGGTGAGTTATATGCTTCGATTGTGATAGAAGATGTTGGATGGAGGACTGAGTCTGAAACTATACTAACCGAACAATTAGAAGTTTGGTAATTTTCTAATCCGCCCCTCGGCTTTTTCATTCAGAATGTGGGTCTCGTCCAAACATGATCCATTGTTGGTAATAGAATATTAAGCTAGTTTAGGCTTTTTCTCCAGAATATATAATCTTCGTGATTAATGCACAGGCCTTGAAAAAAAGATGAAAAACATTGTTCTTCTATGGCTAACCATTTATCTTTCTTATTTTGCAGTGAAAATGTGTTCCGCAAAACATCTTGGGATGTAGGTTTGAAATACCACTGCCACAATTTCCTTCGCCTGTATTCGATGTTTTGTTTATTTTTCTCTTGTTTTGTGAGTTGATACTTGATAGTTGATGATGAACAGTTTTTACCAGGATAGGAAAAATGAAATCGAGAAAAGATAATGTTTACTCATTCATTCGATGATTTTGTTTCATTACTCATACTTGATGAAGGTCATTTTCGCATGAGTCTACCAATCACCTAGCACCATTTTTACATATGCTAATATCAGTAATATGAAATGCCATTTTTGGTTAGCTGACGACTAAGTTTCGGATAACAAAGGTCTACAAGTTTATCGTAGCACCTTAGAAAGAGAGGTTCATAATCGTACAATTGTTAAGAGTATATTTTAAATATTTCCGTCATATTTTACACTTGCCAAACAAATTACACAACAATGTTTTAAATACAAGTCTGAACAATTGCAGATACTATCTGCCTTCACGCCTGTCCTTTCTCCATTCCCACGGCATTTCAGGGTTCGATGATGCCCATAACCCTACCCTCTTCGCCCGAGCCTCTTTCTCCCACTGCAAAAGCTCAAAATTTGGGTTGGAAAAAGAAGCTAAACTACTTGGATATTGATCATCTATAAGCCCATGTGAGCTTTGTTTGCTTAATTCACTTTCTTAAAACAAATTTAGAGTGAAATCACTTTCACTCCCTGATTATTTTCTACACAACTTAAACATGTACAAGCTCGACTTGATAATCTTTCATTACCTAATGAAAACTTCTAGAACTCTAGCCAAAAATTCAAACAAGCTCGAAAAAATCTCGCCGATTCAATTCTAACCTTATCCAACTCGGGGCGTTTGTCGTAAGCTTTATAGTGCCATGCGAGCCCCTTCTTAAGCATCGACTCCTACAAAGGGAGATGAGAATTTCTCAAGTGATGATCTTTGTTCGTTATGCAAACCAAATACAAAATTCAAGATGCATTACGACATAAAAAAAAAAACGCACCTGCACAAATATGCCGTTGCAATATATGTCTCCAACGCACCGACCATACCGGTCCTCATCGAACACAAGAACCCTCAGACTCTTGTCCTGAACAATTTTAACTAGCTCTTCCTTCGACTCCTGCCCGTACGGCATTTTGCCCTCTGGTGCATCGATTCCCCTGTTTCACAATCGCATCCCCGATTCAAAAAATGCCTCAAAAAAATCAAAATAAAATGAAATCTATTTTCACAACCTTAATCTTATTCGATATTTTCTTGCAAGAACATCCTCGTTGTGAATGTTTAATACCCTGCAAGACGAGCCCTGGTCAGAATTATTTTTTCAAACAAGAGTCATGCGAAAAAAGAAATCTTTTGACCTATATCCAGAACTGATAATTTGTTTGTGAAGTTCGTCTGCCTCGTCGTAATTCCTGTGAGCACGAGCCTGTGATCTTTGAGCGGCTGCTGCTTTGACTTCTCTAGGAACACTCGAAGCCTCCCTTGCATCTTTTGTGCTAACGTACACCGTTATTGTATCTCCATCAGCCACAGCCTTCGCATCCACCTATTTACAAACCATCGCACGAAATAATCGCACGAAATATACTTAGAGCTTTGTAAAAAAGGTTCAAAGTCGATGATTTTTTTCTTACGGGAAGCGTATGCAATTCGAATTTGAGCCCGTGCAGATGCGATGGAGGGGCAGCACTAGTGAGCTCGACCAAATCGTGCGGCAGAGGAAGACCGTAAAATGCCAATAGTCCCTACAGAGCAGAGATAGCAATATTCAAACACGAAGCTTTTTATCGGAGTTAATATATTAAAGCGTAACCGAAACCTCGACGTCGGCCTTCTGATGTCTCTTCAAGGTCTGAATCACGAGCCTTGAAGCTTCCTCAGGGGCTCTCGGGGGCGGTTTCGTTTCCCTCCACGCCTCCGAAAGCTTCTTGTACCTTTGCGATTCGTCGGGGCCGACAAAAATTGGGGGATTATTTAATCGCATCAAGAAAGCAATTCAAACAGTTGAAAAACATTTGTACACAGAAGCTGATAAATTCGATCAGAAATCAAGTTCTATATTACCAGTTGAGCTGGGCTTTTCTGGATGAGACGACATGCTTATTGAGTTCTTGAGGCACCTACCAAAACATTTAAAAATTGAAAATTAAAAATTACTAAAAATTAAAATGATTTATGCTCAAAAGATTTAAAGTTGAGATTTTTACCTGGTTGGTGATTTCGAAGTTGTAGAGATCGTGGGCGAGGGCCGAGACGCCGACGTTCGACGCCGTGACGCCGTGGTGGCCGGTGGAGCCGGAGTCCGGAGACGGGCTGCAGCATTGGCCCCACAGGAGTCGCAGAGCGTTTCCCATTTGGGGCTTTTCAGATTTGTTTTATCTGGGGAAATAAATTAAATCTGAAAACTGAAAAAGCTCTGAAATTGTCGGCGAAAGCAAGCAAAGAGGAAGGTGGGGATGGAGTTCAAATTAAGATCTTTCTATAAAAATAGAAAATAAAATAAAATAAAAACTAATATTGTAATGTTGCTTGAATCCTGATTGGAGATCGCGATTATTTTTTATGGGTAGAAGATGTTATTGTTAGGTCACACAAAGACAGGCGGCGAGTTTTCATTGGTTTTCAAATTTGTTAGATTTTTTTATTTAAATATTACTTCCGCCGTTTGAGAATAGAACATTTCCAAAATAGAAATAATATTTTTTTATTTTAAAATAATTTTACTTTTAATTTAAATTTTATGATTAATTATTTTAATTTAAGGGAGATTTTGAATATATGGTAGTTTTTTAAGTTTTATTAGAATTAAGGGAAACACTTTTTTCTAATTATAAATTAGTGGTTAATTAATTAATTAATTAATTATAAATCAAGAATAATTTATATTAATTATAAATATATAATAATAATATGCGTTAATTCCCTTTTTTATAATTATAACTATATTATACTCTAATTAATAAAAAATGAAAATATAATGGATACTTAAATTTTAAAGTTTATTTTATAAAATATTAAATGTAATTTAATAAACCATAATTTTCTTTTTCCAAAATACTTCTTTTTTTAATGGACAAAAGTGACCCTATAGACAACTTAAACACTTTTTTTCTTCTTCAAATTTTGAGCACTTTATTATCATTGACTTTGTCTTTCCTCCTTGCTCAATGATCACAAATCACACGAAAAAAGCAAAAACAAAAATAAAATCATATTGATTGAATGTGCCTAATGTCAATAAAATGCACTTGAAATGAGCTTTTTAACAAAGCAAAAAAGTTCTCATCAGCAAAGGAAAGAATCACATGCCCCACCCACCACAAACTTTTCTTTTTATATGCCATCAATTTCATAGAAGAATAAACAAAAAAAGGCATTTAAGATCAACAAGTTCTACAAGCTTGTTTTGTTTTTCAATCAAATGGCTACTGTAAGTTTCTCTTATATATGTTATAACTTCTACCTCTTCACAATCATTCTATGTTCAAGCTTGAATTGTGAGTGCCATGGTTTTGACGAATAATGATTAACAACAGGTTGTGGAGTTGAAGGTGGGATTGCACTGCGATGAGTGCATCAAGAAGATCTTGAAGGCCATCAAGAAAATCGAAGGTATATTACATACTATTTGTTCCCTTTTTTTTCTGATATATAATTTTCATTCTCACATCAACAGAAAGTTTTATGTTGTGTTTGCAGATATTGAAACATACGACGTGGACAGGCAGACGAACAAGGTAACCGTGACAGGGAATGTTACGACTCAAGAGGTCGTCAGAGCACTTCACAAGATCGGGAAACAAGCGACTACGTGGGATCAACTCTCAATAGTTACCAACTGAAAAAACTTGTATTGATTAGTTGTTTGATTCCGGTATTAAGTTATGTTTTCTACTTGAATAATTTGTAAGATCTAAGATTAGTTATGACTTATCATGTGAGCACATGAAAAAAAGGCTTATACACCACACTCTTTTTTTATAGCAAATGATAGATGAAACGTATAAAAAATATCAGTCCAAAAACCTTAATAACAATAACCGAGTACTAATTAAACAATATCTTCGAGGAATTATCGGTTGATCAAATCGTAATAGTATCAAAGTACATGTTTTTTTATTTCTTAGGATATATATTTCAAGTTTATATCTTTCTCTTAAGTTCTTCAGATCAATTTTATTTTCAATAGAATAGGTACAATAGATGTTATTAAAAGTCCTAAACATCCTTCGACAATGTTGAAGGCGGTAATTTTTTAAATTCTCCAATGGCTTATTCCTGGCAAAGATGAAGGTAGTAATTTGTAGAATTCTCCAATGGATTAGTTAAACTTGTAAGTATATAAAGGTAATAGTTTTCTCTAGAATACTACTCCCTATTTGAATAGATAATAAGTATAAATATATGTTTTCTTAGTGTTTATTATTTGAATATATAATAAGTATAAATATATTTTTGTTAGTTGTTTATTATTTGAATACATAATAAGTATAAATATATTTTTGTTAGTGTGAGTCTTTGAAGTTTAAAATTGACTATTCTGAACATTAATTTAGAAAAATTCAATCTATGAACCATAAATAAAAAACAATAAAAAAAATTATCTTTTCATCAACATATTATTTCATTTCTATTTTATTTATTAATAAAAAAAATTTAGTTTCAGTATTTATATCCATTTTATCTAACTACACTCCTAAATTTTAATTTACAATCTAAAACATTTTTTTAAAATGAATTTATACATTTCTAAAATATCCATTCATGACTTATCTAAATTTAATTACACCATTCATTTTTTAATTGCAATCCTATCATATATTTAAAATTATAAAATATTTTTAATAATTTTATTCCTATTGTAATATATATATATATATATATATATATATATATATATATATATATATATATATATAACTTGAATTATATTAAAATTTATAATCTATACATATATTTTAATCAATTTAATACTTTTTGCCCTAAAAAATATGACTCTTTTATTAAAATTAAAAAAAATGATTTGTATTTTGCTTTTTTAATTTTACATCCTTTGGTTTTTCTAATCTTTTATAATTCTTTTTATACAATATTTTACATTCTTTACATTATTTTTATATTGATACTATTAAATTTTGTAATAATAGTATCAATATTACAAACCAAGAGCTAACAAATCTTGTTGTCCTCAATTTGGGCAATTTATACTTTGTTTCTAGGAGTACGATTCTAATTGTACACCCACTCTTATATCTTCATGTATTTATTGATAAATATTTATTAATATGCTAATTTAAGGAATATAATAATTGTTTTTTGAAATGAAGATTTCTTAATTATTAAATGATGATTTTATTGAGCTTTTATATTTTAAAGGGCTAATTGTAGTCAGTATTGCTCAATTTGTAATAATCTTTGAACCACTCATTTTTGTAAGAAATATTCCTTCCTAAATCCAAAAACCTGAAAAGTCAACGGACCACTGCCGGAATGTGCCGTTCGAAACCACTGAAAATCGGCATAATTGGGTTCGGCCCGTTTGCCCAATTCTTGGTGAAAACCATGCTCAGCCAAGGCCACTCGATCAGGGCAACTTCAAGATCAGATTATTCCGACATCTGTGCTCAGCTAAACATCTCGTTTTTCAGGTACACAATCTAAATCATCGGATCACTATCTCTATCTATATACATACAGTTTATGTGAGCTCATGAATTGATTGAAACAGAGACATGAATGATTTTCTTGAATCGGACAATGACGTCATATTGATGTGCACATCGATTTTATCCCTCTCGCAAGTGATCAAATCTCTGCCGTTGGATTGCCTGAAACAGCCAACACTCTTTGCTGATGTGCTCTCCGTGAAAGAACATCCCAGAGACGTTATGCTCAAAGTATGACCAATGCATTTTACAGTTTGTTTCTATATGGGGCAGCTTACATTTTTCGTTTTCCGAAAAAGGTATTGTCTCGCGATTCGGACGTGTTGTGCACACACCCGATGTTCGGGCCGGAGAGCGGGCGAGACGGTTGGAAAGATCTCGGTTTCATGTACGAGAAAGTTCGAGTGAGAAATGAAGATATATGCTCAAGATTCCTTGATATTTTTGCAACTGAGGTATATAATTAGGTGAAAATCGAGGTGTTATCGGCCCAACTTAGAAATAAGTCCTCTCCCGCGAGTATTTAATTGTATGCACAGGGTTGCAAAATGATGGAGATGACTTGTGAAGAACACGATAGATTAGCATCCAGAAGTCAATTCCTCACCCACACCATTGGCAGGTTCTATATTTATTAGTAGTATATAAGAATTAACATATAGGTCAGTTTAGTAATACGGAGGTAATATATAGTCTTTGATTCCTCGTGGACAGGGTCTTGGCGGAAATGGAAATCGAACCAACCCCCATAGACACAAAGGGATTTCAGAAGCTTGTTCAAGTGGTATTGTAGTATCATTAGTTTTGTGATTATTGTTTTATATAGTAGTTAGCGACTATTGGCACACTAACGAAAGATGGCATGCAGAAGGAGAGTACATCCAGAGACAGTTTTGATCTCTTCAGTGGCTTGTTTATCCATAATAGGTTCGCGGGACAACAGGTATGGATGGATGGATTTGGGTCAAGTTGTGTCGTTTTATTATATTCTTCGAGTGCTCTGATATAATTTATTAAAATAATTCTCACAGCTTAAGAGCCTGGAACTTGCACTTGAGACGGTTAAGCAGCAGCTGGTTAAAAAGATGAACGAGGAGCCTGATCATAGCTAGACCAATTTGCAGTCGATAAAATCAACATTCATTTTTTTGTCACCATTGTTGATATAATTTGATGTACAAGTTATTTTTTGTTGTATTGTTTAGATCGTTTTATGTTTTGCATCTGGTGTTTGTTACATATATATATTACAGTTACACCCTTCAATTTTTCTAAATGTCACCAACATCAGGGGTAATTTTTTTTCTGAAAAAACAAAACACAGATAACTTGGAGGTAATAAAAAAAATACAGTACCCATGGATGAAATTTTCAACTGTATCATTACATTGACCATGAGAAGTAGCTTATACAGTATATATCTGCAAGTCCTCAAAGAACAAATCACTCTATACATTGAACTCTATAAACTTAGCCAAAACTTGTGAAAACACATTATTTCAGTAATGATAAGATCAGAAATTAAGTGACCGTAAGGCTATTGCGCTAACTCTCGTTCGCTTCATCAATGTCATTATCTTTTATGGAGTTACATTCTAATGCGGCAACATCGGAGGGTGAAGGTGAAGGATCCGGAGTCTGAAAGAAAACTTCTTCATTCTTACGAGCCTGCAATCCTGTATACCGTGCCAGATCAATCCATTGCTGCAGAAACGAAGGAAAAACAGAGGTCAGCTAGATAGAAATGGAAGTAATAACAGAATTCAAAATTTTCATAGACTCCGATTTTCCCAACCTGGATTCCCCAGTAAGAGTTTATTGTACGAGCCACAAAAGATAACATGTTTACGAGTAGTGTCTGGTCAGAGAACAAGTCTGAAACCCTGTGCTCTACGATTCCCGCGATGATCTGTGAGAAAAAGGAATCATGATTTACAGTAAACCAAAAGAACAAACATGTACACAGAATGATGTGAAAATCCATTCTGGAAATAGACGTACTTTCTAAATACGTTAGTTGAGCTAGCAGATTTTGCTGATATCATATATGTACCGTTACACCCTCAGCTATTCAAAAATATTACAAATATTCAAAAGTACTACAAATTGCACAACATTCCACCCAACTCTTTGTATAAGATTTTGAAACTGAGATTTAAATGTAATATGTAAGTCAAGAGTTTGGAACTCAAGAGCAGTTCTTGTTATAATCAAAGTAAGCTTCTGTTTATTTTCTTTTTTCGTAATTTTATATCATCCCCAGGAGAGGTAGAAAAAACACAAGTGCCTTACTCACCTGATAACGTAGGTTGGCCGATGTTCCAAGAAAGGATGCATACACAGCTGCTGTTTTCAGTACAGGTGACCGTATAATCCGTTCATCACTAGCAAAGCTTGGATTAAGTAGCTTCCGAACGGCATACAGTACATTGGAAGAAGCCACTGCACCAATGCTCGAAATAAATCCAACACCAGCCAGTTTCAAACCACCAATAAAAACAGAGGCAACTCTGTGATTTAAATCCCAGTCATTCCCTGCAAGGTTTTTCTGAAACGCATTATCCGGGATGGACCCCAAGAGACCTTTTATTGTTTCCAGATTTCCAGCTGTACCGATGTTATTTTCGTTATTGAGGAATGATAATGTCGGGGCTGGAAACCATACTGTGAAAAAGTCAACAACTATTCCCCTCACTGTATCCGTAATCACATAATCAATCTCTTCAAAGAAATTCTCTTTACGCTTTTCGTACTGTGCAATAAGGGTAGTTGTGATTGAAATAGCTTCTTCAATTGCTAATCTGTTTAAGAATTTTGGGTCTGCCAATAGTCTCTCTCTGACACCCTGTAAATTGACAAGGCATAAGCCAAACACAATTGTTTTTTACTGAAATTCTTATCATTCAAGAATCTCCCAGAAGATCAAGTAAATTAGATGTACCTGGAAATTATGAGTTAATTCTGAGATGATGGGATATTGTTCGAGATCGAAAAAGTTCTGAAGCACTTCTGGTGATACCAGGCCAAGATCTAGTCCTTTTTGAAGGTCCTGAGCAGTACATAAATTTGTTAAAATATATAATCGTATGCAGTTTGCTAGTAGCCACAATATTTTATGCATACCAGGAAAAACATAAAAGACATTGTCCAATTTTTTTTAGTTCAGTTGTATGATCAAATCATTCAATGACCGACACAGAGAGATTAAAGCAGTCATTTCAGTAACTAACCTGGGGTAAAGCATCTCTCCTTCTTCCAGCCGCATTCATAACCCGAGAAATCTCCGCACGGTCAAAGCAGTTTCTACTGCATGTCCTGGCAGCGGAATACCACAAGAAATCCGCAATAGGGACTTCACCTTCTTTCCTTATGTACTGCCGTTCAGGGTCGAGTAATATTGTCACTTGATTTTTCTTCTTGGGCATGGTCTTTGAAACCCGTGCCGGCAGTCCAGTCCCTCTAGACCCATATGCCACATGGCTAGCACCTGTTACGACTACTAACATGCTGGTGGGCCCACCATCCATCACAGCTTGTGAGATGATCTGAGACATTGTGTGATCCTCGACAGCTCTCGCTTGAATGGACAGATATGACCTTGGGCCGTAAGGGACAGATTGAGGGGTACTGCTTCTATCTGGAAAAGTTCTCCTAGAGAGAGAAGGGAATCCTGATATGAAGCCTGACCCAGCTGGTGGAGCGAATTTCGTACGGTCAGCTTTGGACAACCCACGGACACCTTCGGCTTGAACTGTTCGTAGTACCTATCCAACCAATAAGCTCAGAACATATAATTTCTAATTATATATATATTGGCAACATATGGGGAGCATATACACACAAGATAAGCTAAACAAAACTTCTGCCCATTAAACAGAAGAAAAATCATACTTCCACATGAAGAGTAGTTTTCTCGGTTGAAATACAGCACTTTATCAATTCAACTTAGGATCATGACTTGAATGTTATTGTGTCAAAACCAACACATTCAGAGAAGGAAAACATATGTGATGAAATCATATATCAAACTAACCCTACATATTAACAAATTAATTATCTCACCACAACAAAATATGTACGAGCTAGAATAAGAAAATCCACTAGTCTATCAATAATATGGAAACCATTAGTACCTCAAGCGGAACACCACATGCAATCAGCCGAATCCCGTTATCAAGGCAGTAAGTCAATAGAGGCTCGTATTCTTGCCAACGCTCGGGTGACCAATGTGTTACAAAGGATTTTAGGGTTTCTCCATCAATCCTGCCACATGTCACCACAAAATGTGCAAGAGATCAGAAACCTCCATTGTTGCTTTCAACTATCCCACAGTTTAAATACGAATCTACAAATATAATAAATAGGCTTTTCGATTCACAGCTTCAATATGAATCAACCACACCAGACATTAGGATATGATTCATATGAATTCAATTTGCTTGATCATGAAAATAACAATGAGTGAGAAATCGAACCTCTTATCGATATACTGATCAATCTGTTCCTGTAAGTTACAAGGAAAAGCTTCCAGAGCCAACCAAACAGGCCTTTCAGCTTCTGCGCATCTCTTCCTCAAGTTCCTCACGATCTCAAGCTCCAATTCCTTATCGTCGCGAACAGGAACCTGCTCCGCCTCCCCTAAATACACGATCCGCGTGTCCATCATCTTCTCCCAAACCCTCCTCTTGTCCTTCCCTAGCGCCATCGGTTCTCCGATTACCGCTGCGTCGTATATCCTCGAACTTATCACTTCCTCCTTGGCCGACGAATCGAGTTCCGGCGAGGGTAGAGCTTGTACTTCCACTTCCAGGGGCGGCTTCTCGTCGGCCTTGGCAACCGCCGAGCGGAGGGCGTAAGCTCCGACGGCGAGGAATGGAGCAATGAGCACATCTCGCCGATTCGGTTTTGGCACCTGCACGGAATTTTTCTGCGAGCTGCAACGGATGCAATTTAAGTATTTTCTGGGTACTGGATTGAAACCTGAAGGTTTAGCGGCCAAAATCCGAATTTCCATTTTTATTTTTTTTTGATAAATCAGACCGCTCACATTTATTTTAGATCCAAGCGAAATAATTAATTTTATTTTGAGCCTTGGAATATATTTAATTGGATAATCTGACGTGGAAATTATCCGGATGCAATGAAGCTAGTGGCAGGTTCGTAAATAACTGTAAAAATAAATAAATTCGAACGAAATTGAAATTCAATCCAGATTTAATTCGTACCAAACAACGCCCAATTACACATCCATAGATCCATCAGATTTCGGCAAGAGAAATTAAAAATAAAACAAATCAACCGCCGAAGCCGTAAAGCGTGCGGCCCTGCCTCTTCAGAGCGTAGACGACGTCCATGGCGGTGACCGTCTTACGCCTGGCGTGCTCGGTGTAGGTGACGGCGTCTCTGATGACGTTCTCGAGGAATATCTTCAGAACGCCCCTCGTCTCCTCGTATATCAGACCGCTGATCCTCTTCACTCCGCCTCTCCTCGCCAGACGCCGGATCGCCGGCTTCGTGATGCCCTGGATGTTGTCCCTGAGAACCTTACGGTGCCGTTTCGCACCGCCTTTGCCGAGCCCCTTTCCTCCCTTTCCACGGCCGGACATTTTTCACTGCTGATAAAAGATCTCAAGCGAGAGCGAATAAATGAAATTGATTTGCGAGTGATGAAATATTTGGGGATTTTCGTGGGTTTATATAGAAAGAGATTCGAGATTTTAATTTTGAGTTTTGACCTTTTAGGGGGAAATTAGTTTTGGCGGGACTATAAATTTTTTGGTTTTCGTGGTATCACGATTTGTGTGTGGTTGTATTACCAGCCGTTGATTATGTGATATTGACGGGACAAGATGGATCGATGACGTGGACATTATTGGCCCAATATTGGTTTAGTTATTGGATCCATGTAATCAAGGTAGGCCCAGAACTATCGAGTCATGGGCTTGGCTCCATCCAAACAAAAAATAAATACTCTTTTCATTCTAAATTAATGATAAAATTTCCTTTACAAATTTACAAAAAAAATGTGAATTGTGAGACGAAAATAGTACTCCCTCTATTTCACAATAGATGCAATACTTTGTTTGTTATGAACTGAGATTAAGAAAAATGTTGTTTTTTTAACTTTTTGACCAAAAAGTAAAAGTAAAAGTAAAAATGTATTTTTAAGTAGAAAAATAAAGTAGGGGTGGATAGAGTTTATAAAGTAGGATAAAGTAAAATTAAATTGTATATTCAAATGAAAAAGTATAATAAATGATTATTTCAATTTTTAGAGTTTATCAACTATTACGGGACACTCAAAAAGGAAAGTAGTGCATATATTCTGAAGGAGAAAGAGTATTATACTACAAATTTCTCTATAACTACCAAATTCATCAAATAATTTCAATCAGACCATGTACAATTATTACAATATACACATAAAACAATTGATTTTTAGGAGAAACCTATGAAATTTATGAATGAAGAGTTAACCTCCCAAATTGAGATGAACAACCTCCCTAAACTCCAACTTCCTAGTCTCCGTATAAAAAGTCCTATGCTTATTAGGCCAATAAGTCAACCAAATCCAACCATTGATCTCCCACTCCATAACCCCTCCCACACATCCTCCCCTTTCAACCTTCCAACTCACACTCTCCCCATACTCGTCTCCGGCGAATATCACTCCTCCTTGCCTCGTAAAAGGCCGATGGGCGCTCGAGTATCGATTCTTGAACCACGACTTAGGGTTAAGCAACGACCACTTGGAAGGCTTCGACGAGAAAACTTCTCTCCCGTTGACGTTGTCGTGGAGGAACCAGCTCAGGCTGGCCGAGTTCCCGTACACGGATTGCTCGAACTTCCAGGGCTTCATGCTAGTTGTGGTGGTCTCGCCCGCGGAGAAGTGGAGCCCGATGGAGGTCGGGGGGTTGAACGAGGCCTCGATGCCCTTCTCGTGGCCGATGTCGACGGGGTGGTTCTCGGATGACTTGCCGACGGAGACGCTGATGACGTGGGGCTGCATGGAGCTCGTCGGAGTCATTTGGAGGGAGATTCTCGACGGGAAGTGCTTCTCGGAAGTTCCGGCGCCGCGCTCGTTCATCAGGGTGTTGGTGAGGAGCTTTATCACATCGCACCTTTATGTAATAGTAAATTATATCGTGGGGATATTAGTAATCAAGAAAACTAAGTAGTAAATTATACTGTAAAAAGAATGTTAGGTTTTTACCTAAAAGTGAGATAAAATTATATTTTTAAATCATAAAGTAAATTAATTGTGAGTGAAAAAAAGATACGTATTACTACATCTGTCCAGAAAAATAGATCACTCTTTAGGAATATTTAGGAAATATTGAGTTGTGATTTTAATAATTACAAATAAATTTACATTTTTTTTATTTTTTTTCATTCATGAAAAGGGAATATATTTTTTAATTTATTATATAAAAAAAAGAATAATCATGTTTTTAATTAGAATAAAGAATACTATAAAAGAATATATTATGTTAAAAAATAATTACACGGTGAATTCAAAAAGGTAAAATTGGTACATGACTTATTTTTATAATAAATAAAAAAAATTGATTTATTTAATTATAAACAAACTTAAATATTTACCTTTTATTCAAAATTTTCCTTATAATTTATGTATCAAACATATTAATTAATTATTTTCATATGTAATAATTTTTAATTAATAAAAAAAATGAAAATATAAAAATTCATTATTAATTACCTTATGTTATCTGTGTTGACCCTAACCTCAACCCAATTCTCCCTGACAGCCACCTTATAGTTCAACTGAATCACACCCTCCAGCTGATGATAGTTAAGGCTAAACATCAACCTCTCGTCCGGGCCGTTCGACCCGCCCGACTTGTCCAGGCCCATCGCGATCACCGGGCAGTACAGCTGCACCTTCCACAGCCCGAAACTCGAGAACGAATACGAAAACATCGGCATGAGGCTTTCCCCGTCGTTCCTGGCCTCGGCGATCCAGTTCGTTATCGCGAGGTTCATCGACCTCATCCACTGCTCTTCCACGTTCGACCCGAGAAGCCTCATCAAAACCCTAGACACCTCCCGTGACTTTGGGCACGCGAAATGGTCCTTGAGGCCGTCGAGGCATGCGGCTCTTAGATCATTAGGAGCCTCGTAAATGCACACGACGAAAACGAGGCTAAGGAACGTGAAGTTGAATACGTCTTTGAGGTCGTGTGGGAGATTGAGAGTCGAGGATTGGATCTTCTTGTGGGAGGAGGAGGAGTACTTGAGAACGTCTTGTATGAAGTTTTGGACGAGGGTCGAGTATGTTCGCTCGTCGTGATCGACGATTGTTGTGTTTTTTAAAGCGGTTTTCGGAGGTATGTTTTTGGATGTCCAGAGGGATATGGAGAGGTTGTTGTTGTAGCAAGCGGAGATGGAGAGGGAGAGGTGTTGAGAGGCGTTGTTGATCGAGAGTTTGAGGGAGGGTTGGGAGGGGTTCGACGAAGGGCGGCATAGGTCGATGGAGTTTTCGTTTGAATGATTGATGGAGTTTGTGTATTTGATTTGAAGGTAAGTTTGAATCCATGAGAAGACATCTGGAAAAGAAGAGAAGCCCATGGTGAATGGGAGAGGTTGAGGTTTTTGAATATATTCTCTTGAGGTTGATGATTATATATATATATATATATATATATATATATATATATATATATATATATATATATATATATATATATATATATATATATATATATATATATATATATATATATTCATATATTTGTGATTGTCTTTATGTAAAGATGTATAGATGTAGAAAGTAATATTCTGAAATAAATGGTCTTGAAATAGGAATAATGAAAAGTAGTTGTGGATGAGTTGAGTGATTGGAGAAGCAAAGGGTTTGTGCATGCATCAATATACTAGCCGTGCGGGGATGTCATTTCTTATGAGCATTCATGAGATTTTGAGATGAAACGATTATACCATCAAACCATGTATATAGGCACGACACTCCGAATATGAATTCATATATAATATTCCAATTGACAGCAGGATCATATAAATAGAATCGTGGTTGTACAAGCTAATTAAAATTAAAGTGACTATACCTATGTATCCATTTGTAACTTATTGGGTACGTAGCATTTTAATATGGTCTAATTACTGATCATATGAAACGTGAATCAACCTTATAAATTTATAAATTTGATTTTTCTTTCATTAATTCATTGAATTTAAAATAAAATTTGTTTTTCCGGAATTTCTATCTGTGTACGTTGCTATCTTTACCATAGCAATGACATCATTCATTGTTCATGTACATCTCTTGTAAGATTGTACTATTTGCGGTCCCAAGTAATTAGACGTTTCTCAAGTTCAAATAATTATATTAGTCGCTTTAATAAGGAAATTGTAAATCTTGAATGGGAAATGTGATTATTTCTTTAATTGGTATTAAATGCTAATTGGACATTTAACAAGCAATGCCAATTGTTAAATAAGTCGATGTTTAAGACTTGAGGGGCATCACATACCCATTGGCATTTTGTATATTTGTTTATTGTTATTTTCAACTTTGATTTTGTAAGAAAAATAAATAAACTAAAAAGTATTTCTTCTTTTCGAGGTAAGAAAAAGGAATAAATATCCACAATCATTTATTATATCCATTTAATGTATATATCAAAGTACTATACTAGTATTAAAAAGGGGTGAAGGTTGAGATCTTATTGCCTTTTTGTTTCTTTTATATTTATCATTTAACTTGATTATACTATACTATATTGAAAAGTACTATTGAAGGTATGATTGTAATTTTATTTGATCTCAACTTGCTATTAATGTTCATGTTAACTCAATTTTAATTATTATTATATAACGTGTTGTACAGGTTCTACGTGGATTATTCCTCATTTACATAATTTGAACAATTCATTTTAATTTTAATTATATATTTTAACAAGTTTTTAAATAAATAATCCATATATATATCTTCAAACTTAAAAAAACAATAATTATATTTGTTTTTTCACTTTAAAATATAATTATATACTGTACTTTTTAATTTTCCACATATTTTTTTAATTTTTTCTCAAAATCACTTTTACTTTTAACTTTAAATACATTTTACATTTACTTTTTTTATCAACATAATATAAATATTATTTTTTAAAATAATAAAATTGTCTAATTTATATTTGAATTTTAAAATCTATTTTCAACAAAGGTGAGATCTTTAACAAAATCATAAATAGTCTATTCAGTTCATAAACCGGATAGAATGAAGTGGGGCGGATAATTTTAAAATGAAACTAACGAAGTTGGTACTCCGTATTAAAACTCCGCCAACAATGTTCTCCATATTATTCTGCCTAACTATCAAGGGTAAAAACATGTTCAAAACTAAAAAGGAATAAAGGATGCATAAATAAAAGTTTAATTTATTTTTCTTGCTATTTAAAAGTCAAGTGGAGAATCAGATTCTCACAAAATGCATTTTTTTTTTTAAATTTAAAGCATTTTTTATTTTCATTTTCATTTTCAATTTTTTTTAAATAATATTAGTAACTTAGATTTCGGGGAATGGGGAAAAGAAGAGGGAGAATGCATTTTTCAGAAGCTGAGAACTTCATCTCATCTATCCATCCATCCATTCTTAAGTGGTTCTGAAACCAAAATACAGCATAATACTTATGTTCTCATAAAACAAGAGTTGAGAAGAAGCTCCTTTTACCAAGACTGGTATTCCCCGTCACCTGCCATCCAGAACCGCCCTCGTAGCACTCGATCTGTTGCACATACAAAAAAGAAAAGAAAATAATAAGTTGATAAAGTGATGTCGATATTCTAACAATGTCACGTTTGTCATGTGCGCGCGACGAATGCAAGAAAAACAGGCTTACCACATCCGTAACCTGACCATCTTCAATACCACCTATCACGTAAATCTTTCCCCTGAAGGCAAACGAGCCAAAGTTGACTCTGGAGACTGTCATGGGTTCCTCCATCATCCACGAACCAATACGGGGATCAAAAACTTCGACTGTGGGCACCACCGAAGCTCCATCATAACCGCCCAAAGCATATCTGCAATTTAGACAAATAGATCAAGCAGTTGAATGTAGGCAAGGAGAGAGAAACACCAAACGAAAAAATAGAGAAACTTTGACTTACAGCTCGTCCTTAAGCGCAACCAAAGAATGGGACCCTCTCTTTGAGCTCATAGACGCAACTCTAGACCAACCATGCTGCCTAGGATCAAATCTTTCAACAGAACTGTACACACAAAAAAAAGATAATTTTGTCCGATACATTACATTTGGTTTTAATGTTATATGACCTAGTCACAGCTGTTTATCCATGTAACTATTTTTTAAATGACTGCATAAATTCGAGAATTAAACAAAGAAAACTTTATATACAAAAACGCCTACCTTAAGTATTCTTTTCCATCATAGCCACCAGCAACATAGAGGGCACCATTCAGATAAGCAGCAGCAGCACCCATACGCTACCGAGGAAAAAAAAAGCTTTAACTAACAGACTTTTAAGTTTTAACAAGCAATTTAATGGATGCTTCTGATATAGAACAAGACCAAAAAAACAGACAAGAATTACTAATTAAGCAATACAATAAAATTACACAAAAAATGTTATGCCTCACACTAGATAAACTTTAAAAATATCTCACTAGAACATATCTATTCTTAAGAAAGAAATCACATTCTGAAAAAGACCAAATCCAACCAGACATAATAAAAATGGTGCACATGTATATTAAGACTCAGGTAGGAAATAGCAACATTTTTTAGCATTTACACTTCCACTAAGGACTACAATTTTCTTGAAATATATTAATAACCTGAAACTTAATAGACAAAATATACCTTCTCAAGCATGGATTGTGTGTACATCCAACTTCCAATACTAAGATCCAGCAATTCCACCTCAGAGAAACAGCCATCGTTATTTACACCCCCTATCGCAAAAAT